>JARJEE010000038.1:435000-1909922 GCA_030180105.1 Hyles lineata
GCCCCGCCTCGGTGAGTAGATGCGCCAGGTCTCGGAGCACGCTCTCGTCGACGGCGCGGCCCAGTAGCGTGTGTATGTATGTATGTATGTATGTATGTATGTGACCTTCTGCCCCGCCTCGGTGAGTAGATGCGCCAGGTCTCGGAGCACGCTCTCGTCGACGGCGCGGCCCAGTAGCGTGTGTATGTATGTATGTATGTATGTATGTATGTGACCTTCTGCCCCGCCTCGGTGAGTAGATGCGCCAGGTCTCGGAGCACGCTCTCGTCGACGGCGCGGCCCAGTAGCGTGTGTATGTATGTATGTATGTATGTATGTATGTGACCTTCTGCCCCGCCTCGGTGAGTAGATGCGCCAGGTCTCGGAGCACGCTCTCGTCGACGGCGCGGCCCAGTAGCGTGTGTATGTGTGTGTGTATGTATGTATGTATGTGACCTTCTGCCCCGCCTCGGTGAGTAGATGCGCCAGGTCTCGGAGCACGCTCTCGTCGACGGCGCGGCCCAGTAGCGTGTGTATGTGTGTGTGTATGTATGTATGTATGTGACCTTCTGCCCCGCCTCGGTGAGTAGATGCGCCAGGTCTCGGAGCACGCTCTCGTCGACGGCGCGGCCCAGTAGCGTGGTCGCGACTCCGCCGCCGCCCGCGCGCCCCGTCCTGCCGATACGATGCACGTAGTTCTCTATGTCCTCGGGCATGTCGTAGTTTATCACGTGCTGCACGTTGGCGAAGTCCAGACCTGGGTGGAGGTAAAAACATAGGAATAAATGTGAATGAATGGTGAATGCTCTGAGGAATTGTTTAACTTGATCCCCTCTTCTCCATTCCTAACCAGAATCGCGTGTGCTGGCTTGCGAAGCCATAGCTTGACGGTCCAAACCATCCCGGCGCGAACCAAACGGTTCTCAAATTCTTTTTTGTGCCGCACCGTCGTCAGGCTGTGGAATTGTTTGCCATCTCACGTGTTCCCTCCTTCCTATAATCCTGGGTCCTTCCGCCGTAGTGTGAAGAGGCATCTTAGCAGTCCGGCATAATTGTTTCCATTGGCATGGGACTGCCGAATGATGCCAATGGATACTCTGCCTGGGCGGCATTTGCGCTTACCATCAGGTGCAATGTGGCCACTATGCCGGGCCAGAGAAAAAAAAAAGAATAAGGTAAGAAAAAACCTTTATTATCGTATGACCTACCCGTAACAAAATCAAGAAGAAAGAATATGCCTACAAAGAATAGTGGTGGAAATTGATGCGATTTTTGTGTGGACAATAATGTTTTTTAAGAAGATAATTTGTAATATAGAAAGATCGCCGAAAACGTAGATAAAAATAGTGGTGCCGGACCACATTTTTCTGCCCTCCTATTGGCTAAAATTTGACAGGTTTTCCAACATACACGAATTATGTAGAAAATAAATAGTTTAGGGCTATTTAATTCCACTCAAACTAGTTTTAAAAGGTTAAAATCTAAATATACTTTCGGTTATGACAGGAAATTATATGAATTTGTTGTTAAATTATTATTTTAATTTTCACAAATATAGAAACGCTACCAACATTACGAACAAGAAATTATGTATCTACGTTTTTCAAGACGCAAATGTATGACATGCGCTCTTTCTATATCTAAACTAGCTGTGCCCTCGACTTCGTCCGCGTGGAATTTAACAAAAACTTTATTTCGCTAAAAAAAAGATTTTTTCTAAAATAAATGTAGCCTAAGTTACTCCTTATTATATCAGCTACCTGACAGTAAAAGTCCCGTCAAAATCGGTCCAGCCATTTCAGAGATTAGCCGGAACAAACAAACAGACAGACAGACAAAAAAATTCTAAGGTCATTTTCTTTATAGGTATCGTGTATATAACGATATGTAGTTGGATTTTTTTTTATTTTCACTTTACAAACAGACACTTCAATTTTATTTATATGTATAGATATATATAACTCACAGGTGACTGATTGACATAGTGATCTATCAATGCACAGCCCTAACCACTGGACGGATCGGGCTGGAATTTGGCATGCAGGTAGATGTTATGACGTAGGCATCCGCTAAGAAAGGATTTTGATTATTCTACCCCCAAGGGGATAAAATAGGGGATGAAAGTTTTTATGAAATTTTGTCAATTTTAAACCGATCGGGCTGAGACTTTGGATGCATAATGCTACTATGACGTAGGCACCCCCTAAGAAAGGATTTTGATAAATTCCACTCCTAAGGGGATAAAATAGGGGATGATTGTTAGTATAAATCTTCTTAGAATTTGATTGATTGAACTGAAATTAAAGATTGGAGCTACTATGATGAAGACGTTCGGTTAAATAGGATTTTGATAAATTAAATCCCCATGGGGATAAAATTAGTTTGAACCTATCAGTATCTAATTGAACGAACAAATTAAGACGAACAAAATAATTTTTAGTTCTAAATGTTGACAACAGATGGCTTTAGTAGTATTATAAAACGCGCTATCGTTGTGTTTTGCTGTTGTTGATGTGGACTCGACTCAAAAGATATCTGCACCCGGACGAAGCCGGGCTCGACCCAAGGGCGGATCCAGCTTTTACGCCAGGGGGGAGGGTGGGGGTCATATAGTTCTTTTACGCCAGGGGGGGTCATATAGTACGATTTCAATACTCGAATTCGTAATAGTGATTTTTTTTTAGTTTGTTACAGCCGTTATTTGTGAACACACACTTTTTTACTTTATTTATCGACATACAAAGAATGAATTGTGATTATAATTTTTATCAACAATATAATAAATACATTATGTCAATCTGGTGCCAGCGAAGGGGGGGGGGGGGTCATGAACCCCGTGACCTTCCCCCTGGAACCGCTCTTGGCCCGACCGCTAATTAAATATAGTTTTATAGGGAGTTTTACAGATTGACGCAAACTCACCTTTGCTAGCAACGTCAGTGGCGACCAAAACGTCTTTTTCCCCTTTCCTGAATGCTTCCACCGCCCTGGACCGTTCCTCTTGGTCTTTACCTCCGTGTATAGCTACTGCTTCAACACCTGAAACAAATTAATTTTAATTATTTTTACTTTGAATTTAATTTTCATTTTAATTTTTCTTTTGTGATTTTGTAGTCAAGCAAATGAATTGGTAACCTAACCTTATATTTTGGGCTATTTTTGATTGTCGATTTTATGTTCTTTTATCTATGGAAGTAGGTTATGAATTTTCCTTTCTTAGGACTTAAGACTAGGCACATTCGTACAGAAGTAACTTCTATGGATACGATTTTCGATAAAATATTTCAAACATTATTTACTTCCCTTTTGGAAACATATATACAGACACTCAGGGATGATATAACTTTCTAACATTGAAAAAAATATTAAAATCGGTACCGTAGTTTCTTTGATCACCGGTAACAACGAAAACGACATTACTCCTTTATATTAAAGAAGAAAATTGAAGATAGCTTACAACTCCCCATTCATCAACAAATACTTGTGTCTAGCCTTAAATATACCCTATTTCTTTAACATGAAGCCTGTTATTATATTGACAGTGACCTCTAAAGAAGACCTAATTAATCTATGAATGACTAACTGAATAACTGACGTATCAACTATGCACAACAAAGAAACAAACAAAGTAACCTTTCAACAGCAGATACTCGTGTATAGCGTCCACATCCTGTTTCCTCTCGGCGAACACGAGCGCGGGGGGCGGAGTCTTCTGCAGGCAGTGCAGCAGGTGCACCGTGCGCGCCTCCGCCTGCACCGCCTCCAGCTCCTGCCGCACCGACAGCGACGCGGCGCCCGCGCGCCCCACGTTCACCGTCACGGGCTTCACCAGGGCCGACCTGGGGAGTGTGGCTGGGTTACTGCACGCGCCGAGTCATACTCGCAACGTCATGCCCGCAGCGTCATACCCGCAGTCATGCCCGCCACAGTCATATCCGCAGTCATACCCGACATAGTCATACCCGCAGAGTCATACCCGACATAGTCATACCCGACATAATCTTACCCGCTGAGTCACTCCCGCAGTCATTATGACAAGGCAACATAGTGAATTTGTTACTCTTTGACAAGGCCACTTGGCGACTTTATTTCTCGGCGGCAAGACAACATGGCATCGTTGTAACAAGCCAACATAGCGATGGACGAGATATTTCGACAAGACCAAATGACTACTTTGTTTCTGGGCGACAAGGCGACAATGTTGTTTGGTAACAAGGTAATATCGAAATTGTTTTTTTTTTTTTTCTTTTTTCTTATACATATTAAGGTATATAAAACTGTTTCTAACATATTTTATTTATCGAATGTTTTTTCTCTTTCAAGCTAATTTTGAATTCAGTTTCAGCGAAGAAGGCTAATTATTCGGCAACTAAAATAGGTTTATAACCTGAATGAATAACGCCCGAATACTGGAACGCAACTTAAATATAAATTGCGCTCAACTACGTTAATCCCGCTTAAATGTACTGGCTAAGTGGGCCGTGCGCTGTTAAGAGCAACTAATTATTTGAATGGCGTTCCAGTATTCGGGCGTTTGACTTTAAGATTAAGACTACTTAGCTTGGCCGCCTAGTATTTTAGTATCCATGTAAGCAACACTAACTCTAGCCTAGAGCGGGTTGGCGAGCAGTCTGACGAATATACCGGGTATATCAAGACTGGTACCGAAAACGAAGTTCGGTGGTAGTTTTAGTGATTACAAACACAATGCAACTAACAATTTCGCAAAATAAAAATTATTCAATTATTTTTTGGGATTTTTTAAATATCAACGTGTTTAGGTGATATGTCCATAGTATTTGCTAATTTTAATTTCAAGCCTTGCGGACCATAGCGTCTTTAAAAATAAAAGTGTGTGCACAATAATTTAAGGAAAAAAAACGAAGTATTTACCACTCAATAGGACGATAGCAATAAAACAGCAAAAAAAATCAAATGTTTAGTTGCATTGTATCTGGAGTCACTAAAACTATCACCGGCTTTGTTTTTGGTAGCAGTCTTGATATACCCCGTATGAAAAAAAAACTAAAATTAAATAAAAATACTGACCTGGCGAAATTCTGTATCTTCTTAGGCATGGTGGCGCTGAAGAGTAACGTCTGCCGCTGGCCGGCAAAATAAGAGAAGATAGTCCTGACATCCTCTTCGAAACCCATGTCTATCATGCGATCAGCCTCGTCCATGCACAGGTAGCGGCACACGTTCAGACGGACCTGGGTTCATATCCCATCATATTAAGAAGGATTTTATGGTGCATTCAATTAATGGCGAGACGAGCATGCCGTTCGCCTGATGGTAAGCGATACGACTGCTCATAAACAGTAGTAAAACCAAATAACACCTTGATAACAAAGCAATGCTTGGCACTCCACTGCGCTCGCCATCCTGAGACATAAGATGTTAAGTCTCAATATGTCCAGTAGTTACTCTGGCTACAATGCCCTTCAATCCGAAACACAGCAGTGTATTTACACTGCTGTTTGATGGAAGAAATAGACATTGCGGTGGTACCAGTAATTAAATAATAATAATAAATCTTTATTCACTCAGACAATTACAGTCCATTTGATTAGTAGTACAATATTTAACTTACGAGCTACCTGTTAGTTTCTTTTTAAAATATATATTATATTATTTTTTAACATTCACTAACCTATACATAAATCCACATATTATATAAAAACATACATACAAAAATTCATATTACTTATCTCACTAATACAGCAAAATGATGGTCTAACAACGGAGAATCAAATTTGTCCGTAAACATTTGTATAATGCTATTTGGACTCCCGCGCATACCAAGCATTAGTGACGCAGTCTTTTTTTTTTAAATTCGAATTCGAAAATTATTCGAAAACTAAAATATGTTTTTAAATTGTCTATAACCAAGACAGTAAAAATATTAATGTAAACATAATTTTGGTACACAATGCTAGCTTTCTCCGTGTAACTTACCATTTTCTTGTCGAGCATGTCCATAAGTCTTCCTGGCGTGGCCACCATAATGTGAACTCCACGTTGGACAACCTCCATACATTCGGACACCGCCACTCCTAACAACAAACATAACATTAAAATAATAATTTCCAAGAAAACATGGTGAAGAAACCTGCATACCATAGCGATTTGTGAGAATTTCTATGGTATGTAAAGTCCGCCAACCCGCACTAGGCCAGCGTGGTGGAGTGTACTAACCACTCTCAATCGTACTCTCGATTGTAGAGGAGGCCCGTGCCCTGCAGTGGGACGTATATGGGCTGATACAGCTAGTATTAGTCGCGGCTTTGCCCGTGTGAAAGTTTTTATTTATCTATATCTTTTATTGTACATGTAAACTTAATAATATAACAACTTAATAATAGTTTTTCTGAGATAAAAGTCCTACTATATACTGGATATATCAAGACAGCCGCCGAAAAAGAAACTAGGTGGTAGTTTTAGTAACTTCAGACACAATAGGACTATTTTTTTTGTCTAAAAAAAGCGACGAACACTTTTATTTTAAAAAACGATATGGTTTGCAATGGCTTAAAGTTTTATTTTTGCAATAACTATGGATTAACCACCCATACACGACAAAATTTAAAAGATCATAAGAAAAAGGCGTTTTTTTTTAATTTATACTTGCATTATGTTTGTAGTCACTAAAACTACCTCCCGGCTTCGTTTTCGGTAGCAGTCTTGATATACCCGGTATATTATATGAATTCCTACCTCCTATAGCCAGGCAGCTTCTGATCTCAGGACTTCCAGTCATCTTCAAGTGTTTGATAAAGTGTAGTATAATATCGTGGGTTTGCTTGGCCAATTCTCGGGACGGACAAATTATCAGGCCGTATGGACCTTCGTTCCTGAAAAAAAAAGGTTTTATATAACTTTTAAATTGAAGCTAATGCAAAAAAGAACCATTGGAATCCTACTCAATTTGAAGAGTTCTCCTCTCCAGGTTCAAAGATATTCATCAGATCTTCACCATATTTTGTGAGACCAAATGACAAGCACCAGATTTCAATCAAAGAATGATCGAAATCGGTTCAACCAGTACTGAGTTATAAGGTTAGAAGCATAAAAAATACAGCTGAATTGAGAACCTCCTCTTTTTTTAAATCCTTATAAGATACTCGGTGGCTTAGTTGTACTACGGTATGGTTACAAAAAGGTCTTAGGTTCGAAACCCGGGTGGGGCAAAGTGACATTGGATTTTTCTCTTCATTATCAGCCCGGAGTCAGGAATTTGTGCCCGATATGGCGATAGGCCTAGGATAGGAGATCCACGTGAAGCGACATTTTGGCTGTCACGTTTCATTCTATGAGTGAGATTAGCGGATACAAAATACCTCTTCCCATAATTTTTTTCCTCTAAATTTGATGGTCCGGCAACACATCCATGATCCAAGCGTTGTGGATGTTCATATAGTGATCATCAGGTGGCATCATATTGTGATCACATCCGCGAATAAAGAAATCTTTAGCCGCGAATATAGGAATTGGGTCACAATTTTTTAATCCGCGAATAGTGAAAACGCGAATGAAGGAAGCGCGAATAAGGAGTTTTTACTGTATATGTTTGTCAATATTATTGTTATTCAATTCCAACGTCAAATTGTTTAATGTACACACACACACATTTTATGCAGTTTCCGAGTTTTGCAATTTTTACAATATTGTTTAATTTTAACATTTTTGAACTTGCCGACGTTTCGATTACTTTACAGCTTTCTTGGTCACGGAGCGGACTGACCAAATCCGCGATAAAATCCGTAAATAATAGTTTTATTTCAAAGTGTAACATTCGCGTATATCTAATTCAAATATTTTATTGATACGTAAACAAAGTTACAGATAATATATATGTGTACGTTAACAACTGCATTAGTTTGGGAGAACTGTGTCGCAGTCATTAGCGCCCACCTCTAGGAGGGGAGACGACCGTGTCCCAACTCCTACAGTGGCAAAACTATTCAAAACTATAACTAAATAATCTACTGCTAATATTATTTAAAACACGACATAAATGTTATCTCATTTCTTGCTTATTATTTTGTGTTTTGAATTTTCTTTTTTTATTTTTTTTATTGGTATGAATGGCGAGACGAGCATGCCGTTCGCCTGATGGTAAGCGATACGACCGCTCATGAACAGTAGCAAAACCAAACAACACCTTGAATTACAAAGCAATGCTTGGCATTCCACTGCGCTCGCCATCCTGAGACATAAGATGTTAAGTCTCAATATGTCCAGTAGTTACTCTGGCTACAATGCCCTTCAACTCGAAACACAACAGTGCGTTTACACTGCTGTTTGACGATATATACTCGTATTTTAATTTTAAATCTAAGAAACCATTATCAGTCGACGTGTGCTTGTTTATCGGATCTATGCAAAAAAAACTCACCTAATAAACGGCATCTTGATCTCCTGTTCTAAACAAAACATGATGATAGGCAGAGTGAACACCAAAGTCTTCCCTGATCCTGTAAACGCTATCCCTATCATATCCCGTCCGCTCAGCACTGCAGGGATACCTTGCACCTGGATAGGAGTGGGCTTTTCTATGCCTTTAGCTTCTAGACCTCTTAGGATACCTGGGAACAAAGTTAATATTAATTTAAGTCTATGTGTTACTGCAGGTTATGGGACTCCTCCGCAATCTAGAGTTTGACTGAGAGGGGTTAGGCCATACAACACGTTGGCATCTGTAGACTGTCCATTAGAAATAATTTTACGTTGATATGGTATGCAGATTTCTTGACGATGTTTTCCTTCACCCTTATAGTGCGTTGACCATCAATACACCGAAAAGTTTGAAGCGTCCACTAGGATTTGAACCCATAACCACTGTGAACATATTGGCAGCCGCACATTGCATACCATAGAATATTTATGAATGGTTAAGAAAATAATTTGAATATAGTTAGTAGTTGTCACGGAAATTTTAGTTAGCTAACAGCTAATTTTATCTTGTCCCTTATTGTCTGTCAATGTCCGCATCGTAAAAAAAAATACTTCTAATTTTTCCAAACGCGCCAAAAGACTTATATTACTTGAATTTTCGTATTTTCTGATACACAACACAAGACTCTATATTAGTATGGTGTCAGTACTATGTATGTGACCGTTCAGTGTATTACCTTTAGGAAACTTCATATGCTGAAACGTCCTGATCGGAGGAGGGACGTCCTCTCCCTCCACTAACACTCGGAGTTGTCTGCGGATTCTCTCATGTCTCTCCGGTGGCTGGTTCAGAATGCACCGTGGTGGGCGCCAGGATGTTTTTATCGGATCTTCGTACTGGATACCTGAAGCAAGTAGGTTTTTATATGTTAGCTTATATAATTAAGTATGGTATGCCTCGGTAGCGCAATTGTACTACAGTACAACGCTGGGGTCTTGAGTTCGATTCTAGAGTTGAACAAAAAGGGATTTTGGATTTTTCTATTGTTTATCAGCCCGGACTCAGGAGCCACTATCATATTATGGGACAGAACATACAATGCAACACTTGGATGTCCTGTTAGCACCTCTGCCTATCCCTTCTGGGAAAAGGCGTGAGTTTATGAATTTATTTTTTGATCAGGCAGATTTTTTTGTCACCCCGTATAAAGCTTATTTATTTAAATCTTTAAGGTACACAAACCTAAACTACTAAAAAAAAAAAGTACAAATGACAGTCAGTCTTACCACTCTATAGCAATGTTTTACAGACAACCATAGGATGGATTTAAAAGAAGGGCAGAGAGCTTACAGCTAAATAACACTAATTAAACATATGCATATGGTATGTACGTCCGCCAACCCTCACTAGGCCAGTGTGGTGGACTACATGACCTAACCACTCTCAATCGTACTCCCGATTGTAGAGTAGGCCCGTGCCCTGCAGTGGGACGTATACAGGCTGATACAGATACAGAAACATATGCATACACAAACATACTATACATAAATCACTACATAGTATAAAACAAAGTAGTTTTCTCTGTCCCTATGTCCTTTTGTATGCTTAAATCTTTAAAACTACACAACGGATTTTGATGCGGTTTTTTTAATAGACAGAGTGATTCAAGAGGAAGGTTTATATGTATAATACATACATATTATTTTACAGAAATCTATTTGTACCCGGGCGAAGCTGGGCCGGGCTGCTAGTACTATATAAATACTAAAAATAATAAAGGTTACCTTTAGCCAACTCAGCAACACCCATCAAAGCTTTACTCTGTGCAACACTTTCCAGTATATGCTCTTCTTCTCTCGCCTGTTTCTCAGCTGCGGAGAGTGCCCGAGCCTCGGCAAGCCTCTTCAGCTCACTATGCTGGTCAAGCAAGGATATGTTGTAACGCCTGCCCCATTCCTCTTGAGATGCTGTGAAACATAGAATATTTCAAGTATATATTGATTCAAAGGCAGGTCGTAATGTTTTTTAAAAGTAATCTGGATGAAAATTAGGTAAATATCAAGTTTTTTCTTTTGTTTTTGCTATGAATGGCGAGAAAAGCTTGCCATTCGCCTGATGGTAAGCAATACAACTGCTCATGGATAGTAGCAATGCTTGGCATTCCATTTCAATCGCCATCCTTAGACATAAGATGTTTCTCAATATGTCCAGTAGTTACTCTGGCTACAATATCCTTCAAACATGAACACAACAGTGCGTTTACTACTGTTTGGCGGGAGAAATAGACATTGCGGTTTTGAGAAATGAAATTGTTTTGTTGTAGTTTTTTTTTATTACATTGGTGAACAAGGTCCATGAAACAAAGTTGAGTTCAAGTATGAGATTCAAAAAGAACTTGCCCATATCTGTGTCAGATATTTAATATTGGAGGTTAAATATTATTCCTTTAAATGGTAAAAGGAAACATAAAGCATCCATTCCCGAGAGACTCATATAAGAAAACAAACGTAAGGAAAGCCCTACAATCCTTATGAGGTGGGCTAAAACTGATCTCTCAACTACCGAGACAGCCTATGTCTTCCAGTGCAGGTCACAAGTTAATCTCAGGTCTCAAAGTTGTAAAACAAGACAAAATTCTACCATAAACTAAAAACATAAATTAAGTGCAAAAATACTGACTTTCATCATCGGGATCATTCTCGCTGGAGCTCTTGGTCTCCGCCGCAGCCTCGGCTGTAAGCTGACTGAGCCTTCCCAGCTTCAAAAGCTGTTGTTTCTTCCTTTCTTTAACTGGTACGTACGGTTCGTAGTTATCTATGTCCTCCTCCGATTCTGAAGACTTTTCTTCACGTCTGTACCGTTTTACGGGCGGTGGCGGCTCTTCAGAGTTCTCAGACATTGTTAGTTATTTCTATTATGGAGATTTTTGTTTAAAAAACTGATTTTATGTGTACAAAACAAATAACAAGTTTCACAATAATAAATAGCACAGATTGTAAATCTAACACATGTTTTGTATTTTTAACTGTCACTTTTAATAAGCAAAGGCAAGAGAGACTGTACGGCCTATGATGGAAGTATTAAAATCATGTGATGTCCAAAAATAAATTGTTTTAGAGCCACACAATACTGTTGACGCCAAAAAATAGACAGTGAAATAGTTTTGGGAATTATTTAAAAGAGCAGAAATTATTAAGGCCTTGAATTCGTAGACGACGAACAGCCTCTGTGGCGCAATTGTTTAGACGTCGGCTGTGAATCGAGAGGCCACGGGTTCGATCCCCGCACCGAAACAAATATTTATGTGAACCACAGGTGGTGGTGGACTGGTGGTAGGTATCTCATATGTGTGAGGCCATCTGGGTGGGTACCACCGCAATGTTTATTTCTCCTGTCAAACAGCAACGTAAATGCACTATTGTGTTTCAGATTGAAGGGCATAGTAGCCAGAGTAACTACTGGACATATTGAGACTTAACATCTTATGTCTCAGCATGGCGAGCGCAGTCGAATGCCAAGCATTACTTTGTTGTTCAAGGTGTTGTTTTGCTACTGTTTATGAGCAGTCGTATCGCTTACCATCAGGCGAACGGCATGTTTGTCTCTCTGTTCACTGCAATAAAAAGAAATGTTTCGGGTTTGGGTGATTGTGAGACCGAAAAGTCTCTCGTAGTTTCTGATACCCACGACACAAGACTTGATCTTAGTGTGGGGTCAGGACTATGTATGTGACTGTTAGGTGTTTTTATTTATTTATAACATTTTAAATGGATAAAGCAGAATGGGGGCCTTTCTTATTAATTTAAAATAATAGCTTGTTATCTCCTCATTGATCCAGCATAATAATAATATGGATTATGAACCGGTAGGTCCTCGGTTCGATTCCCAAGTCACAAAAGAGAACTTGAATTTGTGTCCAGTATGCAGATCTAGACCCATTGCCTTATGCCATGTTCCCTCGGTAGATAACAAACCGGTCAGTGAACCATGGACGGCACCTCTGTCTAGTTCGGGAATGCAGCTCTGCAGGAGCTTACATCGGTAGAATACGTATGTATATCATGACTTTCAATTTTACATTATGAATCAACATAAAATAGACTTAATAGATTTGTTTCTATCTAAATCGTGTAAAATACTATTAATAGTGATGTGTCCTCCTGATTAATCTAATCTGTTTCTTTCGGATTTTCCTTTATTCCAAATTCCAATACTAAAGATAGTCGCACATAAAATTGTTTTACATTCGACGGACAGTTTTTCTGGCAAAATACCAAATACAATGACACAGCCTATGACTCGCTAGGCAATAAGCAGAATGGGAAATTATGATATCACAAATTCAATACTACAAATACGTGATTATTTTCGGATTTCGGTGTGATATACTCGTCGTTTTTGTCAATTATGACATACATAATATGTAACTTGTATTATTACTTATGGATTCGCCATTCTCGCTCTTTTTCTCTTTCTAAAGAGAGGAAGTCCACTGCTGAACATATGTCTTCCCAAGAATTTCCACATCGAGCTAAAAGGAAGGAACTGCATGCAGAAACTCTGAAATGAAATAAACGAAATGAAATTTTTTTGCTGCTGTTACATGTACGCAATTAAATAGCTCTCATGACATATATCAACATATACATAGAGTACTTATTCTCTATATACAATATTTCAACATTAACTAAACACACAGGTTCTCAAACTTAAGGATCACCGGCCCCGTTAGAAAATAGTGCCCTCTTTAACGTTTGACTTCACCAACTTGGTATAAAGTTACGATGAAGGAGTAGAGTATGGAGTATGTGGTGGCCTGTTGGTAACGGATCAGATGCGGCTTTTAACATGATCACATACATATAATGGGCCGATACAGTACAATATTGAGTACACACGATGAAGGGATCCCAACGCACATGATAGTAAATAAGTGTATCCACACAATTATTCATTGCTCTACGTAAAACGATACGTCTTTTCAGCGATCACTTTAATGGGCTCTACAAATTTGCATTAGAGGTAGTTATAGATAGAACATTCCGTATAACGCTAAGTGCTTACCAAATTACAATAAAAATAGGGATCTAGTTGAAGAGCGATTAAAAAATCCGTTTTATACCAATATAAATAGTCTTAAGTTGCCAAAAGGTATAATACTCTTGATGCCTCTCAAACATTTCTGCACAATCTATCGCCAACTTTGAGAAACACTGTTTTTAATATGAATTTAAACTTTACGTAATTCACAAGGACATGAATTTAGTCTGAATCTATTATTTACCAATTACTTTATACTGTGTAGGTGTGTGTATATTGCTAAAAAATACATGTAACAATGATGAGCATTTTTTATGAACATTGCAAAGTCATTGGCGATAAACTACCATTGCATATGTTGCATAATATTTTTGCCTTCCTGACTCCTCCTGTGCAATCAATATTTTGATAATTTAAAACAACATTGAACATACATTATAAATCTGCTTTAGTTTACCAGTTATAATGTTGTTTGTTTACAAAATTGCTGGATATTCAAAATAATCCCGTTATGAAACCAATTAAATGATACCAATTTGTGAATTTTTGATAAACTTATTAAATAACTTGCTTCCTAAACACCGTGTAATGTCACACGTCAATCTCGATTGTCAAATTATGTTGACACGTAACTTTCTCAAGTAAAATTAACAACAGCCGACCTCCAAATGTGCGATTTTGTGATAAATTTTCACATGTAACCGGTGTTTATTATATCTAAATTATGTCCGACAAAAGTTTCGGCGATCACGCAAATCGGAACATTGTTAAAAATCCGTTGCTGTCTAGTGCTGTGACTGGTGTGTCCATAGAAGATTTGACGAATAAAGCAATTCTGCTGCCTGTAACGCCTTCACAGGGGCTGATCACGAGATCCGGTGAGTATTTATGTTTATTTTTATCCTACATAATGTTTTTTCTGTGACGTAATGGTATAATTTGAGCCAATATAGCGAAGGAGGAATTTAATAGGTAACTGTCAATTTGTGTGCTATGGGTGTAGATTTTTCGCGACAAAACCCTTGTTGTGTCTGTTTTAATGTGTATTTACTGTTAATCCTAATTCTGAAAGTGTGGTAAAAGTGCTTAAATCTTGAAAATTGAAACTGGAATACAAAAGTGCAAATAATGTCCTCATTTTTGTATAAAACGTACAGAAATGCGCCGTTTCAAAGTGGTTTTACTCCGCAGTTCCTTTTACCGTGTACCAAAATGAAAGATGTCCAAAAGTATTTGGATAATATTATTATTGTGAGTAAACAAATGACTTCCTAAACGTTTTTTCCCATCAAATTATGTTAGTAAAATATCTGTATATTTCATCTTTGAATATGGTTTTATTATTTTATTGTACAATGATAGGATTGTGCAATACACTGCAAGTATATAAGACTATGCATAACCATTAATATTAACAACAAAACATTAAAATTGGTAGCAGCTTATCAACCAATATATAAACAATTGTTTATAATTTTATTTGTTTATAAGAAACACAAATCATAGAAAAACTTGTAAAACTAAAGTTCTGGACAATGTGTACCATCCTTGCAGGTTTATACAACATTTCAATGTATAATTTAATTACTATTCATAGTTATTTTTAAATTTTATCATAAACAGAGGTAAAATGTTTTAAATTATTTAACAAATAATAGTAGCTTATAGTGTCAAACTCAACAATTACTGAATGAAACTTTAAAATGCTTTCATTATCTTATTTTTTCTTCTTATGGCCTTATCCATAGACAATTATTAAACCTATTTTCGTTATTAAATGATTTTTCCACTTTGAACAATTTGTGAATTCAGTTGCAGTAATTATGAAAAATATTCAATACATAAAATATGGTTTAAAATGGTATGTGATTAAGGATGTAAGTTAGTCACTATGTTTTTAATTGCTTTGTTAATTATCATAATTTCTAATTTTGCTTTAAATTTAATGATAAAACACCTATCTATAGCCATCAGTAACATTGCCCTGTAGTGTATTGTTGGTTGTTGGTGAATATAATACAGATTTCACATAGTTACTGGTGGTAGGTCTCTCATATGTGAGAGGTTGCCTGGGGAGAGACCACCACAATGTGTATTTCTCCCACCAAACAGCAGTGTAAATACACTGTTGTGTTTCGGTTAGAAGGCCATTGTAGTCAGAGTAACTACTGCTAAGCATTGCTTTGTAATTGATAGTATTGTTCAGTCTTGCTACTGTCCATGAGACGTTATATTGCTTACCATCAGGCAATAGGCATGCACCTCTAACCATTACAAACAATAAATGAAAAAAATAGTTAAGGAAAAAATTTAAATATTTTTTTATTACAGTATTGTTTTGTTAGAACAATATGAATAAATTTAGCTACTTTTTATATTCACTGCATGTAATACTTTTGATAAAATATATATTTTTCATGTAGAAAACTGCATAAGACATTTTATGATATCATCTGTATTATATATTACATAAATTAACCTTGAATCAATAATGTTGGCTTAGTAAATGTTATGCATATTATGCACTTGAATCCAACGTGTTTGCAAAAATACTTGACATATGACAAGGGAAGTGATGAACCCAAGGCAAATTGGTTTGATACTTTTAATTGGTTAGATTTTGTGTGAACTTTTTGATATGGGCAGTTATAATATATAAGTATATAAATTATAATTATAGTAGTAAAATCTATTCAACTACTGAATTAGAGATTAATGAACACACATTTAGGAAAATAAAGACTCAGTAAATTAATTTAAGTATAAATTTGAAAAAGACTTAACATGTATATAAGTACATAAACTCACGACTTTTGCATGTATAGTAAGGTGGTAGGCAGATGTACAACAAGTATGACATTTAGTCTTGCATGTCCTGTCTAAAAATATAAATTTCTGAGTCCGTGCTAATAATTAACAGAAAAATCCAATCGCATTTTTCCCCAACTGGGATTTGAAGCCCAGACCTTAGCTTAGACAACTACGCCACCGAAGCAGTTAAAAAAACTTAATGTAACAGATCATAAATCTATAATAAAAATTATGTATTTTATTCAGATATCTCAAAGCTATTTAAGTAACAAGTAAAAATATACTGTTTGAGGACTTTTTAAAAACAATTTATTTTATTTATTTATTTTAAAAGCTTTATTGTACACCAGTTACAAAAAAAGAAATAACATAAACAAAATTTAACAAAAGAGAAAAGAGTACAATGGCGGTCATATCGCTCGAGGGAATCTCTTCACTTCAATTTAACTTAATAACTTTATTATACAATACCATATTTTTCAGTCCTCGTATTGCCTTTATGAGAATTCCGCATAGTAAAGTAGTAAAGTTGATCAATTTGTGAAAAACCATTCATCAATGAACATCCACATAAGACATAAAATTAAAAAAAAAAACCAATGACTCAACTATGGATATTTACAATCAGTGGTGTGTTGCCATTTTGTTTTTTTATTGCTATGAATGGCGAGACGAGCATGCCGTTCGCCTGATGGTAAGCGATATGACCGTTCATGAACAGTAGCAAAACCAAACAACACCTTGAATTACAAAGCAATGCTTGGCATTCCACTGCGCTTGCCATCCTGAGACATAAGATGTTAAGTCTCAATATGTTCAGTAGTTACTTTGGCTTCAATGTCCTTCAATCCGAAACATTACAGTGCATTTAAAATGCTGTTTGACAGGAGCAATAGACATTTTTTTAAAAGTGATTTTCATACTGTTCCGTATCAGCCTATATACGTCTCACTGCAGGTCCCGGACCTTTTCTACAATCGAGAGTAGGATTGGGAGGGGTTATCCTGTAAATAATATTGTATCTGTATCAGCCCATATACGTCCCACTGCAGGGCACGGGCCTCCTCTACAATCGACAGTGCGATTGAGAGTATAATATTGATAAATATAAATATATATAAATAAAAAAATTGTATTGATCAATGATAATAATTTATCATTGGGTAATGAGTAATGACTTAATGAAATGATAGGATTTTGTTTTGCTTTCCGGTTTTGGTTAAATTCTACAACTTTTAGAACTGGTATGATAATGATATTTAATTGAAAAATGAAAGTATCGATTTGGGTTCCTAAATGATAAAGAATTGTATGAATACAGCGAGCTAGATTTCGTAAATATTACATACCTTCTCATAATTTCAAATACTATTACTAAATCGTTATTTACTTGTGGAGAGATTGTCGCGGCGAGAATCTATCTATATCTATAATCTATAAGTTTATCGTGTAGGACAAATGTTAATACGGTGTAACTTTTTTGTATACGTACGATAATCGTACCTTGGAGGCGAGAACCTTCGATCAAATATACACTAGATACAACATGAGCGCTTAGAAAATGGCACCAAAAAAGAGTGCTTTAAGCACTCTTTCGCCTTCAGTCACGCACCGATCGTTGCTTCTAAAACGTCGCATAACTTTAGACAATATTATGTGAAAAGCTACTTTAAGCACCAGGAATAAGGTGGAATTTGTGTTAATATATTTGGAATATGTGATCTTTTTGGTTTACTTTTTTTCATGTCATGCATCGGTGCCACTTTTTAACAGAACTTTTACAGGGAACTGTGTATCTAGTGTATATTTGATCGAAGGCGAGAACCATGCAAATCGGGCTTCAAACGGAAAAAATTAACACTGAAGAAAAAAAAATTGACTATTTTTTGTAAATAAATCTTTTAATTTACTTACCTCTGCTCCAATTTCAGTTTACATTATTACTTTTGTTGCATATATTGCAATCGAAATGTCCTGCCCAAACAAGTTAGGTAAAAATAAGTTTTAACATAAAAATCATGTAGTAATATGACCATAGTTGCCTGTTAAAAATCTTAAGAAATATCTAGTCTTAAAAAAAAAGAAAAGAAAAAAGATTTGCCTAGATGAAACACATTATATTTAATGAACATAAACATACATAACTCACACACCTTTGTCCCAGAAGGGGTAGGCAGAGTTTGACCTAGTAGCAACCAGGACACCCATGTTTCATCTTGTGTATTCCGACCCACTATGTGGTAGATAGCATGCCTATCGCCATACCAGGCACAAATTACCGACTCTGGGCTGATAATGAATAGAAAAATTAAAACCAAAGTAAATAAAACATCCACAAGAATGCAATAATCTTTATTTGCAAATAATAATAATTTTACAAAAATATGGCTCATCGTTTTACATATTCCGTATTAAATTAGTTTTAATTTATTGTACTACCCGTATATTAGTTAATTTTTAGATCATTTGAATAGTTTGTGCCTAGATCTGATCATAGAATATTTTTTTTTGAATAGTCAATATTAGTTGATATGTGTAGAAAATACCATTATGAATAGCAAAACTTAATGAACGTTTTATCTGCTCATAACATGATTTAATTAATTTACGTTTATATGATTGATTAGGGGTTTCTTATGAATAAGGAGGTCTGAAAGCAGATAAACTACAAGACTCTCAGAAAGATATTATGAATATATATATTTTTTTTGTATTTTTATATGATATATTAATTAGTTTAGCTATTTTCTAGTATTTTGATTGACTTCTAACACAGAATGGAATTTCATGTTGAATTTTGAACGCATGCTTATAAATTAGACCCAGATACAAACTTTTCAAATTGTTATTACCATAATTATTTATTGTTAATTTACAATCTAATAAATACTTAACTAATATATGAAATATTTTTACGGTTTGTAAATTGTAATTTTGTTTACTTTTTTTGTAAAAAACATGATGTGGGATAAGTTTTGGTAATAATTTTTGTTCTTGTTTTAACTGTCAGTAACGTTGCAAATAATAAAAATATATCTTGCAAAAGATTATTCTGTACTGTATAAGTCCGTAAACGTCCCACTGCAGGGCACGGGCCTCATCTACAATCGACAGTATGATTGAGAGTGGTTAACACCGGCTCTCTATAATCTATCTATCTTTGACTAGAGATTTCACTAGATATTTCGATGCATTTTACGTGTCACGTAGTAAAGATAGAGAGGTGCATATGTTTATATATAGCTAGGTAAGATAAAAATATATGTCTATTTGTTTATTGAAATGTAGAATTGTACCGAAATAGTAATGGTATCTATTTTAACCTCTTGTTAAAGATAGATAAAATATAGAGAATGGCCGTTAGTCACATAGTCCACCATGCTGGCCTAGGGCTTCGGTGAAATTAAATTTTATATAATATTTTATAAAATAATAATTTATGTTGCATTTAAAGAATGCACTATATAACTCGAAAAACTGTCAATAAAAATATAGTTGTTGGAGTTGAAGTTGCTTATTGCAAACTGATTAATGAAACTTAGTGTACTCATGTAATATTAAATTCTACAGTATTTTCCAAAATATTGACAGGCTCTGTGGCACAGTTAGATACTGACTGTGATCGAGAACCCGTGGATTCGATCCCCGCAAAGAGACAAATGTTAGTGCGACCCACAAGTATTTGTTTCGAGTCGCTGTTTTTTTTTTGCTGTGAGGCTGAAAAATGTCTCATAGTTTGTGATGCAAGACACCCGACTCGATCTTAGTGTGGGATCAGGACTATATACCGGGTATCTCAAGACTGCTACCGAAAACGAAGCCGGGTGGTAGTTTTAGTGACTACAAACACAATCCAACAAAAAAATTCGGAATCAAACGCGACATTTTTTTTTATGATTTTTTTAATATCGTCATTTTTGAGGGGTAAATCCATAGTTTTTGCTAAAATAATAGTGTATACCCTTTTATTTATAAAGACTCTAAGGTATAAAAGAGTTTGAATCATTATTTTCGCAATAACTTTGGATTTACCCACAAAAAATGATGATATTTAAAAAATCATAAAAAAAAATTGTCGTGTTTTTTTCCGAAAATTTTAATTGGATTGTGTTTGTAGTCACTAACACTACCACCCGGCTTCGTTTTCGGTAGCAGTCTTGAGATACCCGGTATGTGACTGTTGGGTGTAAAATTACAATTTATGAACCGTAAATAGGAAGGCGATTAATTATAATAACATCACATTTTCACCTTATTTTTTCATTAATACTTACATTATAATTTCCATTCTCTTTTCGTTTTGATACATTTTTGTTCGAAACAATGATGAGAGAATTAAAAAGGTGTTGTCAAAGAAATGTTTTACATCTTGGTAATATTTACGACATTATTCATAGATAATTTTTATACCTATTTTAACTATTGAATGTTTTGTCTCCTTCCCTCAAAATTAATTCAAAAGTCGTTCGAAAGGGACAACATACATATATAAAATCACGCCTTTTTCCCAGAAGGGGTAGGCAGAGGTGCCAGGACACCCACATTTCGCCTTGTATGTTCCGTCCCATGATGTGATAGGTGGCGATCCTATCGCCATATCACTCTTGCCCGACTCGGGATTCGAACCCGAGACCTCAGCTTTGTAAGCATACCGTAGTACAACTACGCCACCGAGGCAGTCCGAAAGAGACAAAACATTCGGTTATTAATATACGTTCTAAAACTGTCTATAAATAAGGGTAATGTTTAAATAATTATATGTCTCTTCATGTTAGATTCATGAAAAAAAAAAAGAATATTATTTCCAAAAGATTTTGTACATAATTATTCCAGAATATTGGATTGACAACTTACGGCCGATGCCAATAATCAATCGAAAAAATTAGATTGAAGTCAATCTGGATTGTTTTCTACTTTTCGATTTGTCATTTACCATGTTGCCATAGTTTTTTCACAACTGAGATTGATTATTGGCAATATAGTATCAGAAAAAAGATTGAGCTGTCAATCTCAAACGGCAAATTTTGGATTGGGATTGTTTATTGGCAGCGGCTGTTAATACAATTAATGGTTTCTTAGATTTACGCGAATGTTACACAAACTATTTTTTAAGGATTATATCGCGAATTTGCTCCAATTTTCACAATTTAACTTCCCGGCGACGTTTCGATTACTTTGCAGCTTTCGTGTCGTGAAAAAAAGTGTGAAAATAAAGTCCTTAAAAAATAATTATATTTCAACTTAATACAATATATGTTTTTCGGAATGACTTTTTTGATCCCTCTTTGTTACTCTCATTAAAATAGCATATAAAAATTAAAAAAAATAATATTTTTATTAATATATCGGAAAAATATTTAATTATAGTCGCCTCGTGTAATCAATTACTTAATTGTTACTTAAAAACTAAAGGTAACTTAACAATACATAAAAAAATCACATTTGTTTTCAATATGACGTAATGTCGTGGTTTCTCTCATTAGCGGCTAGATGGCAGCACACGTCGTAATATTGATCGAAATTTCCTGAATATTTTAATGCTGTTTTTCCTACGTCTTGATAGGTAATCTTCTTTTTTGCCTTTATAATTTTTTTGGCAAATCTTAAATATTTATTAGTTGAAATAGAGTGGACTTTATAAAATTAGTACCGCTATCTACCGCTAGATGGAGCTACATCAGTATTATCTAACTAATGTTCCTTGAAGAGCTGAATGAGGGTAGTTCTCTCGATTCCTTCCTTCTCCTCACGCATAGGCATATTAAGAATATTATTAAGGCTATTAGAGCTATCAATAGTATTACCCCTAATACTATAGCGGCAATGGCTGCTTCTGTGAAGTAATCTGTGAAAAAAATAATTATGTATTCATTCATTTATACATACATACATAAACTCACGCCTTTTCCCAGAAGGGGTAGGCAGAGGTGCCGGGGCACCCACATTTCGCCTTGTATGTTCCGTCTCACAATGTGATAGGTGGCGAGCCTATCGCTATATCGGGTACAAATTCCTGACTCTGGGCTGATAATGAATAGAAAAATCCAATATCACTTTGCACAACCCGGGATTCGAACCCGAGACCTCAGCTTTGAAAGCGTACCCTAGTACAACTACGCCACCGAGGCAGTCGAGGCAGGGCGGAAAACGCCTATAGTGTTACGACGTAAGTGGTGCGCGCGCTCCAGTACATTCCTAGTGGAGGGTTATTGAAGTTAGTCGTCGCTCGCAACAATTTTGAAAATGCTTGCTTGAACTAGGACGGAAAATTTGCTGTCAGTTCTCCAATAAATGTGACCAGCCCACTGCCACTTCAACTCGCTCATCCGTTGGGCTTTGTCGATTACCTTAGTTCTCTATCGGATATTCCCTCATTACTAATTCTATATTTTTTTTTATTGCAATGAATGGCGAGACGAGCATGCCGTTCGCCTGATGGTAAGCGATACGACCGCTCATGAACAGTACCAAAACCAAACAACGCTTTGAATTGGAAAGAAATGCTTGGCATTCCACTGCGCTCGCCATCCTGAGACATAAGATGTTAAGTCTCAGTATATATAGCCAGTAAAAAATACCAATACATTTATTTTTCACAATTTATGACCTATAAACATAGAAACATCGAGCATAGCCCGCTCCATAGCTCGTCGAGCGACCTTGAATTGGTGAACCAGTCCCACCATCAGTGTCCATGTCTCGGCATCGTATGAATTTACGAGTAGGACCCACTCATTGACTATTCCATCTTCAGGCTTTGCAATTCTGGCGACGAAAAGACCCAGAAATAAATCTGTATCTGTATCAGCCCATATACGTCCCACTGCAGGGCACGGGCCTACTCTACAATCGAGAGTACGATTGAGAGTGGTTAGGCCATATTGTCCACCACGCTGGCCTGGTGCGGGTTGGCGGACTTGCATATCATAGAAATTTTCATAAATCGCTATGGTATGCAGGTTTCCTCACAAATTATTAAAAAAAACTTACTGGATATATCAACGACATAGCTGTTGGTGTTTCCGTAAGCGTCCACAGCGTTGACCAGCATTCTTGGGGCACAGCAGGTCGCCCTGTACGTGGCTACCACTTCTTCCCTGGTGCCAGAGACGAAAGAACTGTCGTAGGTCAGTCCTATGGGTGAGGAGGATAGGCGGAGGAGACCTGGTAAAGAATATTCTTGATAAGTTCTTTAAAGGGAGAGTTTTACTTGTGAAACTGTCACACTGAAAAGTCACTACTATTGGTGGTAGGTCTCCCATATATGAGAGGCCGCCTGGGTAGACACCACCGTTTTTTAAACTATTCTATATTAAAATGACAATCTGTTGATCACTTCAGGCCGCCTTCTAGGTTAATATAAGTTGGATTCGTGGATATCATTATACTGGTGTTAATTAATCCACAATATTAAAGTGTATAATGTTTGTGTCCTTATTTCGGGTATATTTAGTTATTATAAATCCTTAAATCCACCTAATATTGAAAGTCGCACGAACCTACTGATGGTAGGTCTTTCAAATGTGAGAGGTCGTCTTGGCAGCGCCGTCTATTTCTCCCGCCAAACAGCAGTGTAATTGCGCTGTTGTGTTTCGATTATAAGAAGGACATTGTAGCCAGTGTAGTTACTTACCACTCACCTCACTTACCAGTAGTTACTGGACATATTATGACTCAACATCTTATATCTCAGGATGGCGAGCGCAGTGGAATGCCAAACATTGCTTTGTTAAAAGATTATGTTTGGTTCTGCTACTGTTCATGAGCAGCCGTATCGCTTACCATCAGGCGAACGACAAGCTCGTCCGGCCGTTCCAAAAAAATATAGTATCCTCCTGCTCCAAAATCAGGATTGTTAAGAAAGATCTCCTGTACCCACCTCCAACAGCGTCCCTGGCTATGACACTAGCAGACCACACGTGTTGAGCGCAGTCCTCCCCCATTCTCCCCAGGCAACTGCCTTGGAAGTAGTGCCTAACTTCAGGAGGCCAGGTGTCCCGAACTACGCTCTCAGGACTCACCACGTAGATGTAGGCTGATATTGATACTTGGTCCAGACCTGGAGAATAATTTTGTTAACCATAAAATAATTAACAAAGAACATAACACACCTTTAGAATTAAAGAGACCTAACTAAAAAATCTTATTTTTGTGAAACGTTCTTTAAAGATTTGTAACATAAGAAATTTTGCACTTATTGAAAATACATCGATAAGACCGAAATATAGGTACATATATCTGTCTTTCACGCGTCAATAAGTCCTTCTTTAAGGGTCGATGGAGATAGTCATTTTCAGCCAATATATGATTAAAAGACGAAATCAATTTTTTTTGATTAGGTCAGTTTAATTCTAAAAGTTCGACAAGGCGAAATGTGGATTTCCTGGTTACTATCAGAGGAACCTCTGCCTACCCTTCATGGAAAAAAAGCGTGAGTTAATGTATCGAAGAGTAATTACTGGACATATTGAGACTTAACTTCTTATGTCTCGGGATGGTGAGAGCAGTATAATGCCAAGCGTTGCTTTGTAATTCAAGGTATTATTTGGTTTTGCAACTGTTCATGACCGGTCGCATCGCTTATGCTCGTCTCGCCGATCATAGAAATAAACATAATGTAAAATAATGTGTCTTTGCTTCAAAGTTTTTTTCATTATGTGTGCTTTAAAGAAAGGATCAATACATCAAGAAATGACAAATGGTTTTTGTAATCTACTGGTATTTTTTCGGCTCTGGATAAACACCCACACATGGTTTCATAAACGTGAGACCGAAGAGTCTCTTGTAGTTTCTGATATCCACGACACAAGACCCGATCTTAGTGTGGGGTCAGGACTATGTATGTGACTGTTGGGTGTATTTATTTATTGAAGCGAACCGAGTCCTCGGGATGTCCAAACTCCAACTTGCCTTTAATCCGCAACTAAATTAATAACAGTAAAATTGACACGAAGAGTCAGGACTTTTGTCCATTTCTTCTATATGTGTGTTATCGATTTTCTCGAAAGCCACTGAGCCGATTTGAATAAGGTTTTCGTTTAATTTCTTACCATAAGCTGTGAATTTCACCAGATCTCTAATTCCGGGCTGGGACGTCCGTGCTATTGTGGCCGATACCACAACGTTGACCGTCTGCCCTGATTGTATGGTTTGTCTGAAACAATAGGTTTGTTATTAAAGAAATAATAGTTTAAAAAACAGACGCTTTAGTAAAAGACCCAACTGAAATTATAAATAATTTTTAGAATTATTATAAGAAAGATAAAGATATATTTATTTTGTAAATTTGGGTAAATCAACGTATGCATATACAAAACATTACAGAACAGATATATTTAACCAAAATATGATATGCAAAATTAATTTTTTGTTTAAATTATTAATTAAGTACATAATTTCTGGCAATCAGACGTTTGGAAGTGGTCGAAATGCGACTTTCAAGATTTTGTTGCAAACATACATAAAAATCAATCGCTTTGTGGTCACATAATAACAGAATAAAAATCTTTCTGTACCAGCCCAAATGGGACGTATGTGTAATACAGGGCACGGGTCATAAAATCCTTTCTGTATCAGCCCATATACGTCCCAATGCAGGGCACGGGTCTCCTCTACAATTGAGAGGGTACTAAACTTTAAGTGTAAAAACTTGAGTACTTACGAGTAGGGGCTGATTCCTGTAAGGAATCTCTGTTCACCTTCTGCTCCGAAAGTGAATCTTACTGCCTGTTCCCTGTAGTTGGTCACTTCGAAGTGTAGCTGTAAAGAAAACTCATCATCATTATCATTACCATCACCTTGAGTATCATTAATATTATTTGTCTCTTTATTGGACCTTATGTCCTTTATATTGTAGACTCTCCTGTCCTGTCTATAAGAAATCGCCTTAATTGAAATTGAAATCGAAATTGGTCATATCGCTTACCATCAAGCGAATAGCATGCACGTCTCGTCAAACATCTAAATTAAAAAGATTGCTTTAAAATCCGTTTCAACATTTATTTCCGTCTCATTTCCTCTTATTGGGACGGCACAGCAAGTAGATTCACTTTTGTTTGGAGACTGTTTCGCCCTCACACCCACAACTGCAACTCCTGTGTCGCAGTATCAACAAGCACGCATTGTAATGACACCGAGCATTGAAGCTTGCCGAGGCTCCGGGAATGTCTAACTTGTATTTAACCCGCAACGAAATCAATCAGATCATTAAATTAATAGGAGGAGTTGAAAATAATTGATTGACCACTATACTCCGTGTGAAGCAATGAACTAAAGAGGTTTCACTTCCACTTTAGTTTGTATAGACTCCTTGGTTGCTAATGGTAATGTTATCCTCACCTGAAGATTGTCTCCCGGTGATCCGTATAGCCTGGTACTCAGCCCGATCTGAACTGCTGTCATTAATGTGCCTTGTTGGTTCACCACCTGGAAGAAAAGATCAACATACCCAACTGTCAAATATAGTCCTGACCTTACTAAGATCGAGTTTTGTATTAGAATCTAAGATATTTTTTTGTGGAAATTAGACTTGAAACAAATACTTGTGGTTCACACAAAAATTTGTCTAAGTGCGGAATTGAACCAGCAGCCTCTCATTGCACAGTCGTCTTTTAACCAACTGCGCCACGGAAGTTGTCATCATAACCCTGAATTGTAACATTTGTTTCGACAGAAAAATCTCCAAAATCGGTTTGGAAATAGCACAGATATGTATGGAGTAAAACAATTTTGAAGGAAAAAATAAGCACGTTAAAAATTTGTGAAAGCGAGCTGTGACTTTATAATCACTGTATTATAAATTGGTTTCGAAAAGAACAACGACGAAAAAATAACTATCTAAATATTAAACCACTATTCCTTTTCATTTCCCATCCTATTTTACTCCTGCTCCCCTCCCGATCTGATTGTCCGGCAATACATCCATAATCCAAGCGATGTGGTTGTTAATGGTCGACAGTGATCACTTACCATCAGGTGATCTGTTGTTTTATTTGCTAGACCTATTGTAAAAAAAGTATTGATTGAGGCAGTAAAATGTGTAGATACTTCTAGAACGTACCTGTGCAACACTCCTGCTCAAAACTTCACTAACGTTGTATCTTCCCTGGTATGCCCTGGTGTTCTCCTCCTCTATTCGTTCCAAGTCGTTGACTGAGTCCTGGTTCACTATGGACGCTGATCTGCTCAGGCGGACCTCGGGCTGGTTTAGAGGCCCGGAGAGACGGACGAAGGGTTCGCCTGTGTAAAAATATATCAGTCAAAAAATAGTCACATACGGTGTTCAGAGACCATATCGCATCTTTAGAATTAAACTAATCTAATAAAAAAAATGATTTTGGCTTTTAATCATATATTGGCTCAAAATGACTATCTCCATCGACCCTTAAAGAAGGACCTATTGAGGCGTGAAAGACAGAAAGATGAATACTTCGAAATTAAAGAGATCTAACCAAAAAATAAGTTTTTTCAATTAGGTATCTTTAATTCTAAAGGTGCCATATTCAATTGAAAATCTGTTGGTCACTTCAGGCCGCCTTTCTAGGACAATATGGGTTGGGTTTCTGGATATAATAACACTTGTATTATTTAAAATAACATTGAAATGTATAATGTGTATGTCTTTATTTCGAGTATAAATATTTAGTTATTTTCAATTCTTAAAAAATATTGAAAGTCGCGAAATATTTTTTTACTATGACGGTGCCTGCTCCCATGGTGATATTTTCTAAATTTATATTATCAGGTGAGCTATTTTGGTATATAAAACTCGTGAATTAATGCATCGTATCAGGTATTCTTATCGCTTTAACATCAACAACTTCATAATGGTTTCTTAGATTTATGCGAATGTTACACGTTCAATAAAACTATTATTTACGGACTATATCGCGGATTTGGTTAAATTTGTACTTCATAATTTGTATCAGCAGCATCAGCTTTGTACTTCATCATTAGCATCAGCTTAATAGGTAGCAGTGATTGGCAATTTTTTTATATATTTTTTATTATTGCATTGCATGGCATTCATAGTGACTGCCCTGCACCCGGTAGTAGACGCAATGCCATCCAGAAGAACATCAAATGGCATCAATCTGTGGTCCCATGCCATTCGCTACAATTGTCTTTTAACATACCTCTATAGTCTCTTCCGAAGATCTTCACATACACCTTGGATCCTTTCACTGGTGGAAGGTTGACATCGGCCACCAGTTCGGTAGAAGGGTCCACTACGTCACTTTGGTCTTCTCCGGCCGCTGGCTGGTAACTGGAATTAGGAAGGTGGTGGTTTAGTCGGAGTGAGTGGAATTAAAACTAACTGCTAGCTCAGTGACCCAAAGTGGATCTTGGCCTTCGAAACGAGAGTTCTCCAGCTATCTCTATTCTCCGCCACCTCTTGCCAGTTACTGACTCGAAGTCGAAACCTTCCACGATATTATTTTAGAACTGGCTTTAAAAATCTTTTTGCGAGGTTATTTACCTCTTTAGTTTATTATTTTGTCACCCGCTTTGTCACGGAGGGAAGTGGACAATGATTTATTCCCAACTCCTATAAATTTAACTTTATGATTGATTTCGTTGCGGGTTAAAGACAAGTTAGACATTCCCGGAGACTCGGCGAGTTTCTCTGCTCGGTGTCATTACAATGCGTGCTTGTTTATCCTGGCTTACAGGAGTTACAGTGGAGGGTGTGGGTGCGGCACAGTCTCCAAAAATACCACCAGTTATAGCTTATTTTAGCTGTAGTATGTTTTGTCTCCTTCGCTCAAGGTGAAATCAAAAGTTGTTCGAAAGAGACAAGGATATCTAAAGCCTCTCAATGGATATTTCGGCTGCATTGGAGTTCCGTGTTTAACTATAGTCGAATGTAAGTTTATACAGCTCATGCCATCTTACCTGAATGGAAGCTTCGCCAGTTCAACTCCATATTCGTCTACTAATAGTGATTCTCTTACGCTTGAGACTGGACCGGTCACCCTCAGTTTGATAGCACCTGCAATATAAATAAAAGGAGGGTTAATGATTTTGCTATTCGCAGTTTCGTCTATAGAAATCCTGAAGTTAAAGTATTGAAATGTATTTTATTTGACTGTATCTGTATCAGCTCATATAGGTCCCACTGCAGGGCACGGGCCCCCTCTACAATCGAGAATACGAGTGGTTAGCCCATATAGTCCACCACGCTGGACTAGTGCGGTTTGACGGACTTACATTACCATAGATATTGCTATGGTATGCAGGTTTTCTCACGATGTTTTCATTCACAGTTTTTAATGCTTTGTGAGATGCTCTATTTCTCTATAGCCATTCTTGTGACTATGTACAATTTATTTTGTGATTTTTAATGGGTTGTAAATCCATAGTTATTTAATTTTTTTTATTTAGTGTTTTTTTTTTGGGAGATGTACATGCCATTTGTGTAATGGTACATAATACAACCTCTCATGGACAATAGCAAAACCAAACACTACTATCAATTAAAAAGCAATGCTTGGCACCACTGTGCTGGCCATCCTGAGCCATAAGATACTAAGTCTCAACATTATATCCAGTAGTTACTCCGGCAACAATGTCTTTCTAACCGAAACACAACAGTGTATTAACACTGCTGTTTGGCGAGACAATGCGGTGGTACCTACCCAGGCGGCCTCTCCCATATGACAGACCTACCACCAGTAAATTATTATATTTTTGTATTTATATTACGGGTTCGATTCCCGCACCGAGAGAAATATTTGTGCGGCCTACAAATATTTCTCCCGGGTCTGGGTGTTTGTGAGACCGAAAAGTCTCTCGTAGTTTCTGATACCCACGACACAAGACTCGATCTTAATGTGGGGTCAGGACTATGTATGTGACTGTTGGGTGTTATTTATTTATTTAAATTTATTTTATTCGGGCGTGAGTCTCAGAGATATTCTCTCTAATGATGGTACTCTAGAAGTCCTTGAGTTATCAGTTTGTGAAGTCGACACGCGGATAGTGTATCGCCATCGGGCATCATTGATTCATTAATATTATTAGTTATTATTAGTTTCATTAATAGATGCAACTCTCCTTATCTTTGTTTATTACTTATTTACTGGTCTTGTTACAAACGTACGTACGTAAAAACGGTTACAAAGTTGAGGTCTCGGGTTCGAATCCCGGGTTGGGCGAAGTGATATTGGATTTTTCTATTCATTATCAGCCCAGTCAGGAATTTGTGCCCGATATGGCGATAGGCTCGCCACCTATCATATCGTGGGACGGAACGTACAAGGCGAAATGTGGGTGACCTGGCATGTCTGCCTACCCCTTCTGGGAAAAAGGCGTGATGTTCTATATGTATGGTTTATTGTTTGTGCCTTGCTTAGATATTTTTTATTGCAATAAATGGTGAGACGTGGATGCCCTTCGCCTGATGGTAAACGACAGCTCATGGACAGTAGTCAAACCAAACAAAAAAGTCACTAAGCAATTCTTCGCATTCCATTGCGCTCGCTGTCCAATGACATAACATGTTAAGTATCAGTATGTCCAATGGTTATATTTTTCTCAAAAATCTATTGTTTGATATTATATTTCTGTGAGAACACGGGAGAATCCGGGTGCGTTATCTAACTGATCAGAACGAGTTGTTGTTCGCGTCTCGTGATAAACTTTTGATCTTTTGACTATCGTCACACTTCCTTGTTTGTATATATTCAGATTCTAATGCTCATTGATGGGATGTTTGTGTGTTTGTGTTTACATACATACATAAACTCACGCCTTTTTCTCAGAAGGGGTAGGCAGAGGTGCCAGGACACCCAAACTTAGCCTTGTATGTTCCGTCCCACGATATGATAGGTGGCGAGCCTATCGCCATATCGGGCACAAATTCCTGATTCCTGGCTGTTTGTGTTTTATTGCAATTAATGTCGAGATGAGCATGTCGTTCGCCTGATAGTAAGCGATACGACCGCTCATGGATAGTTGCAAAACCAAACACAACGAATTACAAAACAATGCTTGGCTTTCCACTGCGCTCGCCATCTTGAGATATATGTTAAGTCTTAATATGTCCAGTAGTTATTGATTGAGAGTGGATAGGCCATATAGTCCACCACGCTGGCCTAGTGCGGATTGCCGGACTTACATACCATAGAAATTCTTATAAACCGCTATGGTATGCAGGTTTCCTCACGATGTTTTCCTTCACCGTTATAGTTCGTGGCGATTAACCATCAATACACACATGACTCCGAAAAGTCAGAGGTATGCCCTGGGATTTGAACCCGCGACCACCGTGAACATGTTGGCAGCCGCGTCTGGTCCGTTTACCAACAGCCCACCACGCACTTCTTCTCTATCTCTATAGAATATGTGCCAAATAAAATTTTCATCGTCTTATGTTTCAGCTTAGTATTAATGTGGCTTCCACACGCGGAGGTTCAAGGTTCGATCTTTGATTTTGTGGTTTTAAATATCAGTGTTTTTGTGTCATTGCTTCAGTGATAAGAGATTTAATAATGATGGGTTAATAAATTGCGGTGAAAGAAAACATCGTGAGGAAATCTGCATACCATCTTATATGGATTGGCAAATTTGAAAAATCTCTTTTAACCTTAGTTAATAGGAAAGGGTAATTGTATGGTTCTATTACAAAAAAAATATATTTAAATACCATAGCGATTTGTGAGAATTTCTATGGTATGTTAAGTCCGCCAACTCGCATTAGGCCAACGTTGTGGACTATACTAACCACTCTCAATTGTACTCTCGATTGTGGAGGAGGCCCGTGCCCTGCAGTGGGACGTATATGGGCTGATACAGTTTACAAAAATCTCATACAAAAGTGACGAGCATAACCGCGCGCTGCCGCAAGTTATCTTCAAGTTATTTTAACTATTCAGTACAGTGTGTGATCTAACTGTGATTAGACGTGCAGTGTTTTGTGAAGTGCTTTTTTAACCGTCAGTTAAATTGTGTTAACTTTTTTAAATTGGTTACTTTTATCCGCAAGTTTTGTCTAGTAGGCACCTTGTGTGTATGGATAGATTATTTAATATATACGTAAATAAAGTCACGCTTGTTCCCGGACGGGGTGCTACCAGTACACCCACGATGTGATAGGAGGCGAGACTATTGCCATACCGCGTACAGGTTTCTGACTCCGGGCTTATTATGAATAGAAAAATTATTATATTTCTTTTAATTTAAATTTTGTTTATGGCGTCAAGTGTTATTGGGAGATGGCACTGTTTTTTTTTTTTTCGAAAAAACTACTTCTATCGAGTTGGTAATTAATAATACTTTGCCTCCGTCGGGAGTACTACGTTACTCTATAAAAATATTATGAAGTGAAAAAATCTGAATCCTATTAAGAAATATTACGAAAGTTGCTAACAAGGAATAATAATAGAAAAAAACAAAGTAAACGTAGAAATATAAAAGTTTAATAATATGTGTAATAGTAAGTAAATAAAAACATAGTAGCAACATAATTAGTTAAACATTCACGAGATTTGGAACGGTCTTATCATCCAAAATAATAATTATTTCCAATATCTTATAGTACCTACTTCTCGACAAAGATGACTATACTTGATTATATTTTGCAGAGTAGTAATTAGAAATTGTAATTTTTTTTTTATTGCCATTAATGGCGAGACGATCATGTTATTCGCTTGATGGTAAGCGATACGACTGCTCATGAACAGTAGCAAAACCAAACAACACCTTGAATTACAAAGCAGTGCTTGGCAATACACTGCGCTCGCCATTGAGACATATGTTAAGTCTTAATGAGTCCTGTAGTTACTCTAGCTACAATATCCTTCAAACCGAAACACAACAGGGCAATTACAGTGCTGTTTGGCAAGAGAAATATACATTGCGGTGGTTCCTACCCAGGCGGCCTCTCACAAACGAGAGACTACCACCAGTCATAAAAAGAGTTGTTCAGCGACTTATGATGTCAATGTTAAGAACATAATAAGTAGTATATTAAGTGGCGTAATAGTCTAAAGTTCAAACTATACGCAATAATGGAGTACTATTTGACAGCCTCCGTGGCGCAGTTGGTTAAATGCCGGCTGTGAAACGAGAGGCCGCGGGTTCGACCACACCGAAACAAATATTTGTGTGAACCAATGGTACTTGTTCCGGGTCTGGGTGTTTAGGGTTTTATTATATTGATAAAACCATTTCGGCTTTATATAGATCGATCTTAGTCAAATAACGTAATAGCGCGTCCAAACAAACAAACTCTTCGGATTTATATATTAACTAGCTGTACCGGCGACTTCGCGTGGAATTTAACAAAAACTTTATTTTTCTAAAATAAAAGAATTTTTCTATAATTAATGTAGCCTAAGTTACTCCTTATTATATCAGCTACCTGACAATAAAAGTCCCGTCAAAATCGGTCCACCCATTTCGGAGATTAGCCGGAACAAACAGACATACAAAAAATCTAAGGTCATTTTCGTTATAGGTATCGTGTATATAACGGTATGTAGTTGGACATTTTTTTTTATTTTCACTTTACAAACCGACACTTCGATTTTATTTATATGTAGAGATATAGATTAAAAATACGGTTATCTAGAATAGAATCTACAGTATATCAAGGGCCGGTAAATGAGTTCATTTCCTGACCGGTTTTTGTTCAAAATAAGTCAATTTTTTGCCGGCATAATGATTGATCGAGCCCGATTTGCGAATGTCAACCGCTTTGTTGACATTTGGGAGTTGCTGTTCTTTTGATGGTATGTGCGGGAATCATAGGGGGGTGATTATACGTGGTACTTGTTGTAGGCGGTTTGTTATGCGGCTTTTATTTACTTTTCTTACTGTAAACAAATTTTTTGTACTTTTTAATTATGTTATTATCTTACTTAATATAATTAGTTCTATGTATTGTGCTAAAACACTTATATTTTTTTTTATTTCGGGTCTGTATTATACATATAAACCTTCCTCTTGAATCATTATATCTATTTAAAATACGGTATCAAAATCCGTTGCGTAGTTTTGAAAATCTAAGCATACATAGGAACAGACAGAAGGAAGCGACTTTGTTTTATACTATGTAGTGAAGTAATTGATATATCTGGACCTTTTCCAAACCACCCCACATTAAATACACCAGCGACATGCACTGTATATTTTTGTTTTTATTTTAATCTTGAAGGTCGGGCTGATTAATGACTTGTATATGATTTTTTATTTGTGAAGAAGTACGTATTTCCGGCATTTTGCTCTCAATTTAAAAATATATTCGTACGTCCAAATGGTGACCGCATCAGGGCTGTTTCTGGTGGCAGGTCTCTCATATGTGAGAGGCCGCCTGTGTAGCTACCACCGTAATGTCTATTTCTCCCGTCAAATAGCAGTGTAAACACACTGTTGTGTTGTGTTCCGGTTTGAAGGAAATTGTAGCCAGAGTAACTACTGGACATATTGAGACTTAGCATCTTATGTCTCAGGATGGTGAGCACAGTGAAATGACAAGCATTGCTACTGTCTATACGCGGTCGCATTGCATACCATCAGGCGAATGGCATGCTCGTCTCGCCATTCATAACAATAAAAAAAAACATTCTGTCTTACTACTTTAACTACTCACAATTTCATCTTTTATTTTTGTTGTTACAATATGATATATTGGTATTGACATCAAGATTCCATAGTTTAGAGTTTAGACGAAATTATATTAGAAACATTATGTTAAGGGGAAAAAAATGTGGTATGGACCTGGCTTAACTTTGTTTTAGTTACTTGTTTTCTATTTGGGCTCAAAGTCGATGAGACAACAAAAAATTATAATCACAAAAAAGAAGTAATTTATTGATAGAAACTTGAATATCTAGTCTAGGATCTAAATTCTAGATTATTTAATATTGTTTTATTTTATGAACTCTTGAGGTTATCCATATATATGTATATACATACAATAGTCGTATTTATTATATAAATCACTAAAGCATCCGTGTTACATAAAATGAAATAAAAATATAAGGATAAAAAGTTTTTGCAAAAAAACAAAACAATAATTACGTAATCTAAAAAAAACAAGTATGGTATCTCATTATTAATTCAATGTCATGTGTGAAATAAAAGCGCTTAAAAAGTGTTTTGTAAGCATTAGTATTATAATTCGAGCTAAATTACTGTCAGATTACGAAAAATAAAACTGATAAACCTAAACATAGTATTGGTTTGTACAAAAACCGGCAAAGCGCGCCAAAATGTATATTTAAAAATGAATGTCAAATGTTAATAAAACTTTTCTAACGCATAAAATGTATTTTTAACAAAATATACTTTTGCATAATTAATTTCGATTTGAAAGAAAAAAAAGTATTTAGAACTTAAAATGTCAGAAAAAGGTTATTTCAACACACAAATAATATTGGCGCTCCAAAATGAAACATTTACACGAAAAAATGCAATTATAGAGTAAAAACTAAAAAAATAAATAAAAAAAAAAACATTTTTCGTCAATCACAAAAATGTTTTCGCCAATAAAACACGGTCGATTGCGCGCCAAATGTGAATTCCTTCAAAACTTGCGTTTCAAAACAGCGCGTTGAGGCGGTGTGTTCGGAAACTGGTTGCCGGTGCGACATTTAAGGAACCAGTCTAGATCATGCGCTCTTGACCTGGTTATCGAGACTGCGTTGGAACGCATCCATTTTGCGAGGTTAGTGATATTTTTTCTTTTTTTTTTTAACTATAAATATCACAGAAACTGTGTACAGCCTTTTTTGTTTTCTATTTTTGAAAATAAGATGAGATTTGTAAATTTATTTTCATTTTTTATCAGTGCTGAATTTGTAATTAAGATGTGTTTTTGTGATATTTTAACAGTAAATCTTTATTACATAAAATTGAAATACAGCCTTTTTTTTCTTAATTGTAATTAAGACTGACTAAGGAAATGTGGATAATACAGCTTAGTTTTTATGCGTTTAAGAGACTTCATTTTCCATTGCCTTATTTATTGATCGTAAAATTTATATTTTTAGTAGCAAAGGAATTGTCATTCAGCCTTGTTTTTTGCATAGCTAAGGTACTTCAAACCCTGATGACAAAGTTTGTTACTGAAATCTGTATTCCTGGTTAAAACTCCTCGGTAATTATTGTATGTTTATGCACACAGGTCAAAGTATATAAAAAACAACTCTTTGTTGATTCTACATCATGTACACGTGCATTATACATAGAAAATATGAATTTTCTATGTATAAGTATAAAAAAACATACATACATAAACTTACGCCTTTTCCCAGAAGGGGTAGGCGGAAGTGCTATCCGGACACCCATATTTCGCCTTGTGTCTGTTCCACGATGTGGGCGTGCCTATCGCCATACGGAGCACAAATTCCTGACTCCCTGCTGATAACGAATAAAAAAATCCAATATAACTTTTCCCGACCCGGGCTTCGAACTCGAGACCTCAGCTTTGTAATCGTACATTAGTACGATTGCGCCACCGAAGTTGATATAAAAACATATACAAAACCGGTGTACCGCCGAAAGTGATCAAGTTTATAAATATATTTGAGGAAATTGGATGATGTCATCGACTCACGTGCATTTTGTGTCTTAATGCATTTTTTCGGTTCAATACGTAGTGTGGACTGCCTCGGTGGCGTAGTTGTACTACGGTACGCTTACAAAGCTGAGGTCTCGGGTTCGAATCCCGGGTTGGGCGAAGTGATAATGGATTTTTCTATTCATTATCAGCCCAGAGTCAGGAATTTGTGCCTGATATGGCGATAGGCTCGCCACCTATCACATTGTGGGACAGAACATACAAAGCGAAATGTGGGTGCCCTGGCACCTCTGCCTACCCCATCTGGGAAAAAGGTGTGAGTTTATGTATGTATACGTAGTGTTAAGGATTTTTTGTATAGGAATTATTCAATACTGTTGGTAGGTATAATGACTGTTTTAATTATAGAATATTTTACGTAGAAATTTTTTTAAAATTGTGTAGTGCAAACTATGAATAATTTGGTACCGTTACAGGTGGTATGTCTTTCAAAGTTAATTATAGTTTAGGTCGTCAGGTTATGAGACTCCTCCACTATCTAGAGTTCGATTGAGATGGATTAGGCCATACAACACGCTGGCCGTGTGAGTTAGTGGACTTTACATATCATAGGAATTATTTTTACTGGTGGTAGGTCTCTCATATGTGAGAGGCCGCTGGGGTAGGTATCACCGCAATGTCTATTTCTCCTGCCAAAACAGTGTAAATGCACTGCTGTGTTTCGGCTTGAAAGACATTGTAGCCAGAGTAAGTACTGGACATATTGAGACTTAACATCTTATGTCTCAGAATGGCGAGCGCAGTGGAATGACATTCCTTTGTAATTTAAAGGTTTGGTTTTGCTACTGTTCATGAGCGGTCGTATCGCTTACCATCAGGCGAATGGCATGCTCATCTTGCCATTAAATGCGAGAAAATAATGATAATGAGATTTAAATGAACTAGGTGGTATAGGCAGTGAAATGAAATGAAATAATTTACATAATTATGTCGGCTAATTGTATGTGTTGGCATAATGAGAAAAAATATGTCGCTATTTTTGTATTTTTTCTATTGTCCTATTTCGGTGGTAAATACATAGTTTTCCCAAAATCATAATTTTATTTTTAAAGACGCTATGGTACGAAATGGTTTAAATTATTGTTTTAGCAAAAAACTATGGATTTACCATCCAATTTGTAATTTTTTTTGTTTCAATGTGTCTCTAAAAGTGGTAGTTTTAGAGACACATTGACTTAGTTTTCTTTCGCTGTCTGGATATAAATAAATATATAAATAATGTATGTGTGTATGTATGTAAATAAATAAATAATGAATGTATTGTGTGAAAAGGTTCGCATAGTTTCTGACACGTCACAATACGTAGTGTGGGGTCAGGACTATGTATGTGACTGTTGGATGTATCGGGGTCGACCTCACCGAACATACACAATCCAAATCGGTAATACCCTCATCAAGGGCCAAGTCAAAAGTACCCTGAAGCGATGAGAATGCATGAAGAGGTTGATGAAAGTGGATGAAGCGAAAGTAGTATGTCAGGATCGAGGAAAGTGGCGCTCTATAGTCTCTGCATACCCCTATGGGATACAGGCGTGACGATTATGTATGTATGTATGTATTTGTATTGGAGGTAAGTTGAATATCGTCTTGTACGACCTTCATTATGCAGTTTTATTTGAATACCGTCGATATGTTCTTCAATCAATGTTTTCTTTTGATGCTGTTTTTGAACATTATTTGTTTGTGTTATTGATGTGTTTATGATAATTTGTACTTTATGACAATATTCAGCCAATTTGTAGAATTAAAAAAATAATTAAAAAGAAAAATAAGTCAGTGTTTAAAATGAACGGTTAATTGAGATGGAATTGGTTTTGAAACTGACCTCAAAAACATGAGATCAAAAAGTCTCTCGTAGATTCTGATGTACGATAAAAGACTCGATCTCAGTGTGGGTTCAGGACTATGTATGTGGCTGTTGGTGCTTTCATTTATTTAATTTGCTTTTGACCGCAACTACATCTGTGCAATTACCTGTACTTTAAAATATGTCTTATCTTAAAAATTGAAGGAAAACCTAAACCTATTTCAATTACTCCTCTCAAAATGAGCAAATCTTTATGACGTTATTATTGAGTATAAAAAAGTAACAAATATATCGGAATTCCTTCCTTATCCCACAAGAACACTACATTTTTCGGGATAAAAAGTAGCCTAAGTGTTAATCCAGGGTGTCAGCTACCTCCACACAATTTTTTTTCGAAATCTGTTCAGCCCTTTTGATTTCATCGCGCACAACCGCACAGACAAACAACCTAAATATCATTGTTTTGGGTTCTATTACGTTGATATAATCCCCCATATTAGTTTTTCTCATTTATATTCCATATACAGACATTGATTACATAGGAGAATGTCCATTCATAGTATCGGTCAAAAAATACCGTAGATCCCTATACCGATACTGCTTAAAATTAATTATAGCATTTTTTATGGTTTGTCCTTACCGTATACCGTATTCCTGTCTTATCCCGGGCGACAGATTTTTATAAAACAAAGTAATTATCATCACATTTTACATTTGTTCAGAGCCGAAGACAAAAAAAATATTTTTATTAGACTTCAAGTTCATTTCTCCAAGAGCTCCGGGCCTGGATTTTTCCTCACATAAAAACTAGGTTTCATTGAGAGACAAAAATCTTCGCACCGATACTAAGTTTCATATTAAAATGGGCATTCTCCTTTAATACATGTATAGATATACCGGGTATCTCAAGACTGCTACCGAAAACGAAGCCGGGTGGTAGTTTTAGTGACTACAAACACAATGCAACTAAAAATTTTGCTAAAAAACGCGACAATTTATTTTTATGATTTTTTAAATATCGTCATTATTGGGTGGTAAATCCATAGATTTTGCTAAAAAAATAATTTAAACTCCTTTTATACCTTAGACTCCTTATAAATAAAAGGGTATACACTATTATTTTACGAAAAAATGTAATCACCCAAATACGACCATATACAAAAATAACAAAAAAAAAATCTTTTTTTTCCAACATTTTCTGTTGCATTGTGTCTGAAGTCGCCTAAACTACCACCCGGCTTCGTTTTCGGTAGCAGTCTTGATATACCCTGTATAGATTACACTTATATTCAAGCCAACTGTATAATGTTTTACCAAACACACTTAACCCAACTACCAACCCGCACTAGGCCAGCGTGGTGGACTATATGGCCTAACCTCTCTCAATCGTACTCTCGATTGTAGAGTAGGTCCGTGCCCTGCAGTGGGACGTATAAGGGCTGATACAGATACAGACACAGTGTCTATTTCTCCCGTCAAACAGCAGTGTAAACGCACTGTTGTGTTTCGGCTTGAAGGGCATTGTAGCCAGAGTAACTACTGGACATATTGACACTTAACATCTTATGTCTCAGGATGGCGAGCGCAGTGGAATGCCAAGCATTGCTTTGTAATTCAAGGTGTTGTTTGGTTTTGCTACTGTTCATGAGCGGTCGTATCGCTTACCATCAGGCGAACGGCATGCCGGCGTCTGGCCATTCATAGCAATAAAAAAAAAGACACAGAAAAACACTTAAAACAGTATTTTCCATATCAATAACGACCAATAATCATCTTCTTCGGTCCATGACGCATATTTTCGTTTTTGTTATTCTTATCGCGCGGGTTTTTGAGTTTTTTGCGCGTTTTTTGTTAATGATCACCCTTTTTGATGTCGGTTAAATGATTTTTATTGCTGTTGATTTTACGATTATTGCATTAGGTATCTAATTGCTTGATATTTATTTATAGTAGCAGAGAGACTGACAGACTCCGTGGCGCAGTTGGTAAGACGCTTTGAAACGAGAGGCCGCGGGTTCGATCCCCGATCGAGACAAATGTTTGTGTGATCCACAGGTATCTGTCTCGGGTCTGGATGTTTTGTGAGAGCGAAAGTATTTATCAATACGATGGCAGAAAGTATCAGCGCTTGAAAAATCAAAAAATATTGAAAATAATCAATCTATACTAATATTATAAAGCTGCAGAGTTTGTTTGTTTGAGCGCGCTAATCTCTGGAACTACTGGTCCGATTTTAATGATTCTTTCAGTGTTGGGTAGTCCATTTATCGAGGAAGGCTATAGGCTATATATCATCACGCTATGACTTATAGGAGGAAAGCAGTAGTTTTATTTCTAGCAAATACGAGGGAATTTTGTTCGTTTTTCGTGGTCCGATTGGTCGATATTCTTAACTGATAGTCAGAATTAAACATTTTGACCGCCATTTTAAAACGTGTATGCACCCGGGCGGAGCCGGGCCCGACCGCTTGTTTTATATATGAAGAATATTGTCTTTTTTGCCTCCTATGTCTTGTCTTGTTGCTTCCTTTCTATTATAAATACTCTAAGTATATTAGTCGTGAAAATGACTTAAGTCATCTTTCCACCTTCTACGCGGCCTACCACGTGGTCTTTTCGTGTTTTGCGGACTCCATTCGGTAGCAGTCCTAGCCCACAGCTCCTCTGACATACGCCAGACGTGGCCTGCCCAGTCCCACTTCAATTTGGCTTTTTGTTTGTTGGCGGATTAAAGTCTTGGATAGAGACGGGTGGTTGAAGAAAAGGGAAGCCTTTGCCCTGCAGTGGGACAGTATAGACTAGTAAAAAAAAGTTATTAGTCAATCAAATAATCTTACCTGCGCCATCCGTAGAGATGTCTAGGTGTACTTGTGATGTGGCCGTCACGCAGATTCTGTAGTCACAAGTGTCACAGCGAACGCTGAAGTGCCAGATACCGACCAGGCTGATCTCTTCAGAGGTCTTCTTGGCTGGTATCACTGACAGGCTGGAATAAGAGGGTGGGGTTAGAAATTGTGGGGTGAATTTCTCTCGGTGCGGGGATCGAACCCGCGGCCTCTCGTTTCACAAGCGTCGTCTAACCGAGTGCGCGACGGAGGCTGTTGTGTGGTGATCAAGATATCAGTTTTCTTTTCTCGCTCTCACACCCGCCACTGTAACTCCTGTGTCGCAGGATCAAAAAGCACGCATTGTAATGACACCGAGCATTGAAGCTCGTCGAGTCTCCGGGAATGTCTAACTTGTCTTTAACCCGTAACGAAATTAGTCATGAAGTAAATGATTGTATTGGACATATTGAGACTCTCAGGATGCCAAGCATTGCTAGGTAATTCACGGCGTTTGGTGTTACTATTGTCCATGAGCGGTCGTATCGCTTACCATCAGGCGAATGGCATGCTCGTCTTGCCATTCCTTGTTATAAAAGTTGTCTTTAGCAGACGATTTTATTTAAGGCTCAGTTGCACAAACTAACTGCCAATACCTTTGCCTTTGAAAATGTCTTCGTCATACATTTGAGACGTATTTGACTTTGCTAATGTATGGGATTGACATTTTCAAGGTCAAAGGTATTGGCAAAGTTAGTTTGTGCTACTCCTTAGACTACATTGGTCTGTGTTAGGGTATAGTGTACTCACGTGTCAGAATCCAGGGTGCTACCAGGGAAGACCAGGTAAACGTCTCGCGGAGACAGACCCTCGGTCCTGGATGCTGGTGAGAAGGCAGAAACCGATGACGCGTTGTACAGGTCTATTTGAGGAGCTGGTGGAAGAGAGGATTTTGTATTAAACATACATAAATTCAATGGACTATATGGCCTAACCTCTCTCAATTGTACTTTCGGCTGTAGAGGAGGCCCGTGCCCTGCAGTGGGACGTATATGGGCTGATACAGATACAAAATTGCCCACATATGGATTATTTATGTAATGACCGCCTTGAACTTGGCCAGCGTGGTGGACTGTACTAACCCCTCTTAATCGTACTTTCGATTGTACAGGAGACCCGTGCCCTGCAGTGGGACGTATAAATATCGATACAGAAGTAGACTTTAGAGTATAAGGTTTATTACCAATTCGTTCCGACAACCATTGCCCTTGGGTTACCTAACAATATTTTTTATAAATGAAGGTTTAAGTGCAGTATTACCGAAGACCATTACAATTTAACGAGCGACCGGAAAATAGGAACACAAAGCAATGTTGAATAACTTGAAACAACCGGAAATCATTATTGATAATGATAATCATTTGGAGTCGACAATCATTGTAGTATTTAACAATTACGACTATGAAATGATTTGACTTGACGTGACCGTCACATTTGTGACGTTTTGGAATTTGCTTCCATTTCTAAATCAAATCAAATATTTTTATTGTGGGCATAGGTCAAATTGGCATACAATAATATGAAAATTTGTGATATCTACTATGATGACTGGTTAGCATTGAGAGAAAAGTAATACTCGTATTATAATAAATAGCTGTACCCGCGACTTCGTCCGCGTGGAATTTAACAAAAACTTATTTTTTCTAAAATAAATGTAGCCTATGTTACTCCTTATTATATCGGCTACCTGACAATAAAAGTCCCGTCAAAATCGTTCCAGCCATTTCAGAGATTAGCCGGAACAGACAGACAGACAGAAAAAATAATCTAAGATCATTTTCGTTATAGGTATCGTGTAAATAACGATATGTAGTTGGAGATTTTCTTTAATTTTCACTTTACAAACAGACACTTCAATTTTATTTATCGATAGATAATAAAAGTCTAGTTAGTGAGGTTTCAAGGAGACACTAGATGTAGGTTTCCAATATCCCATAGATTTTCATACTAACCAGCGCTCCGGGTAGCGCATTGCCAGCATTAAAAAAACAGTAAAAGATATATTATTCTTACCATCATTAGGAGGGTAGAGTATAGCATGTTCCACTGCGCCTTCGATGTAGATCCTCAGGGCAGTGACTCCTGTCTCCACTGGAAGACCTAGGGATATCGCCTCGCCACCACCTCGCCTCACCAGTAGCGTCTGTGGGTAGAGAAGAATGTTAATAAATACACCCAACAGTCAAACATAATCCTGACCCTCTCACTAAGATAAAATTTTATGTTGTGTACCAGAAACTACGGAAGACTTTTCGTTCTCAAATGACAAAGACAGACACAAACATTTGTCTTGGTGCGGGATTCGAACCTGCGCCATTTTGTTTAACAACGGACGTCGTTTGACAGGTCCGGCCGTCAACTGCTCTGATCAATTCAACGGGTTATAAATTTGGAGATTTTTCGAAGGTGCTAACTCTGGTATATTGTTAATGCCAGTTTAAGAACTGAACTTAGCAAAATATTTTTCAAATATAATCCATTATTTTGGTAACTGCCTCGGTGGCGTAGTTGTACTACGGTACGCTTACGTAAAAACGTACGTACGTAAAAACGGTTACAAAGCTGAGGTCTCAGGTTCGAATCCCGGGTTGGGCAAAGTGATATTGGATTTTTCTATTCATTATCAGCCCAGAGTCAGGAATTTGTGCCCGATATGGCGATAGGCTCGCCACCTATCACATTGTGGGACGGAACAAACAAGGCGAAAGTGGGTGCTCTGGCACCTCTGCCTACCCCTTCTGGGAAAAAGGCGTGAGTTTATGTATGTATGTATTTTGGTAACATCTCTGCTATTTTTATAGTGAATCATGCAAGTGTTTCGGGTTTGGCTTATTATTTAACTTTCTTCCGCTCTTTTGGTGACCTATCTAAACGGCACTTACAATCGGTAAATTTACTATGCGTTGTCAATAACAGATCATCGTACTTACATCAAATCGGTCCATGTCCACGTCTTGATTGAGCCTGCCTTGTCTCCCGCTCTTCAATACCAGGGGCTGCCATTGCACATCAACTTCTGACGCGAAGTTACTGGACCCGTCTACGTCCTTGAAAGAAAGGTGGTGTTGTTATATGTTTAGGGACAGTATCACCTGATTAGTTAAAAACAGTCTTATTGTCATTAACATTGTCATCTACAGCCATATGGAGTCTAATGCTGAACATGGGTCTTACCTCAGGATATTAATTGAGAGATGAGAAATGCCTTCTTAATGATAGTTTATCTTTAATTTACAGAGTATGAGCATATTTATTCAAAGAAAAACTAATGCTAAACATAAGTCTCCTAGGTTCTCCACAGAAAGTTGGAAGATACCAGTCCATATAGCGATTACTTGCAGTCTTGATCAGGTTTTCTGTCCATGTCTCTTAACAAGGAGTAGTCTCTTAGCTAATATACACAAGATTATAAGTAACGGCCTAAAAACCGTCAAGAAAAATAAGAGCACAAATACGTGTGTGTGTAATCTTATTTGATTTTAGTATGGTCCAAAACATAATAAATCTTAATTTAAAGGAATACCCTGATAATAGTAAGACCCTAGTAATAACCTGACGTTGATTATAGTTTACGACTTTTTGCTACATCTCGTAGTTCGAAATTCAAATGTATAAGTACAAGCAACCTCGGCCACTTTTGGCGCGTGATTTTGTTCTGGACCCTGTATCTAGTGTATATTTGATCAAAGTGTGGCAATCCTTGCGATTCATATTTTTAGCAATGGATTTATTGTTGTTGAATACAAGTGTAATATATTCTTACCATCACTTGTATGGAGTACGGTAGTACATCTCCTTCGGTATGCTGTGATATGCTCCTCAACCCTTCCAGGGCTTTTTCTGACTCCAAAGATGGGTGGGCAGGATCCGTCCATATTGTGTATACCTGTTAAGGATTTATGCATTAGAAAAGGTCACATAGTTTTGAATTGAATTTATTTCCCCCGTCAAACATCAGTGTATATACTGTTGTGTTCCGGTTTGAAGGACAATGTAGCCAGAGTAACTACTGGACACATTGAGACTTAACATCATATGTCTCAAAATGGGCGAGCGTATCAGAATGGCAAGCATTGCTTCGTAATTCATGGTGTTGTTTGATTTTGATTTCGTTCCATGAGCGGTTGTATCGCTTACCATCAAGCGAATGACATGCACGTCTCGCCATTCCCTACAATTTAAAAAAAATAACAGTGTACAATTATTTCTTTGGATTTCTATATTACCTTAACGTCGACTTGTAAGGAATTTCCTTGAAATCTTCATACATAGTCTTTGGTTATTAATTTTCATTCTTTTACTATTATTTACCATGTTTTATTGCTTGCATAATAGTTTCTTAGATTTACGCGAATGTTACACATTGAGAAGAAAAGATATTATTTACGCGATAAAATCTGTGAATAGTAGTTTTATTTCAATTATTTATCATGTTTATATTTAAAGAATCTTTTTCAGATCAGAAAACCGTCTATAAGGCACTTTATCGTAATTACATACATACATAAACTCACGCCTTTTTCCCAGAAGGGGTAGGCAGAGGTGCCAGGGCACCCACATTTCGCCTTGTATGTTCCGTCCCACAATGTGATAGGTGACGAGCCTATCGCCATATCGGGCACAAATTCCTGACTCTGGGCTGATAATGAATAGAAAAATCCAATATCACTTCGCCCAACCCGGGATTCGAACCCGAGACCTCAGCTTTGTAAGCGTACCGTAGTACAACTACGCCACCGAGGCACTTTATCGTAATTACCCTTCTTTAAAAAGAACCTCACCTTCAGTCGTTTTTCCACCAGCGTCCTCAACGCCAGCGGTAGCCTCTGCAGGTCACCAGCACCTTTATCGGTGACCACGAAGAGCGCGCTGTCATACGGCACCAGCTTGGCTGCTGATGTCAGCGCTCTCATTGTACCATCGCTCGCTGAGTCCGTGTGTACTCCCTGTTGAGAGAAATAAATCTATGTAAAAATATCAAGCTGGAGAGTTTGTTTGTACGTTTCATCTGTCTGTCAGTTAATTCTCCTCCATTTCGCCCGATCTTCGGCATCCTCAATAGTAAGGCCATTGACCCTTATATCTTCCTTGGCGACATCTAGCCCTTTTTTTCTTGGTCTACCCCTCAGTCGAGTTCCACGAATATTGTTATAGGGTACTTTTTATGCTTGAAAAATGTATTGCGAGTCTATTATCACGGAAAACCTTTTTCACACCTGCGGAGCCATGAGCAATACTAACATTTAAGTCTTTTGTATCAGAAACTGAAATGTTTTTCCGTCTCTCACAAAAATCTTACACATAAAATCGTCTTTGAAATGTCTTTGAATGAAATATTTAAAAAAAAAACAGTCTATATATCGTCGGACCCAGTTTAATATCTATCGGATATAAATCGGATATAAAAACCTAGACTATATCCATTGATATAAATCCTCAAACCCTAAAACAACTAGAACAGAAACAAACACTTGTTTTTGTTTGGATCGTAGCCTCCAAACAAAAACAAGTGTTTGTTTCTGTTCTAGATCGTGGCCTCTCGTTTCAGTGAACGTTTTATCTTCTATTAACATGATTTCACTTATTTACGGTTATGTGATTGAATATTTTTTTTATGAATAAGAGGGTTGGGGGATTTCACCTCTGACTTTTCGGAGTCATGTGTGTATTGATAGTCAATCACCACGCACTAAAACGGTGAAGGAAAACATCGTGAGGAAACCTGCATACCATAGCGGTTTATAAGAATTTCTATGGTATGTAAGTCCGCCAACCCGCACTAGGCTAGCGTGGTGGAGTGTACTAACCACTCTCAATCGTACTCTCGATTGTAAAGTAGGCCCGTGCCCTGCAGTGGGACGTATATGGGCCGATACAGAGTACAGAAGAGGGTTGGTATTTAATGGCCTGTTAATAAGGTCGTGAGTTCTTTGACCAGATTGGAAAATCTCATAATATTAAAATTCAAGTAAACACACCGTACAATCACAGCAATATTTAATTAGTGACAAACACATAAGATTTGCATATTTTCGTGTTTTTGTCACGGTATCTGTCGATAATTGTATTGTTATTCAAATAAGACTTAATATTGACATATTTTATTTATGTCGGTCGAAAATTTGGCGGCTATCATTCGATCCTCATTTGTATGATCCACAGGTATATGTTTCGGGTCTGGGTGTTTGTGAGAGCGAAAAGTCTCTCGTAGTTCTTGGTACACGAGACAAGACTCGATCTTAGTGTGGGGTCAGGACTATGTATGTGACTGTTGGGTGTTATTTATTTATTTATTTAATAATTTCAAAGTAATTAAAGTTATATCATCGTCATATCAGCCACAGGAAGTCCACTGCTAAACATAGGCCTCCCCCAAGGATCTCCACATCGACCTGTTGGAAGCTTGCATCCAGCGACTTCCTGCAACCTTAGCCATGTCGTCGGTCCACCTTGTAGGCGGGCGTCCGACATTTCGCTTGCCTGTACGTGGCCTCCACTCAAATTAAATTAAATAATTTAAATTAAAGTTATAGCAAATCGAGCAGATCACTCCACATAAGCAGCAACCGTTCACGAATAGGGTGTATATGGGCTGGATTAACTAATCTCAAAGATGATTCTGTATCAGCCCATACACGTCCCACTGCCGGGCACGGGCCTCCTCTACAATTGACAGTACGATTGAGAGTGGTTAGGCCATATAGTCCAAAGATGAATACTTACTTGATATTTCAAAAGTAGTTTTGACAAGGCTTCGGAGACATCTCTGTCTTTAGTCGCCGAGTTCAGTGGTTGAAGGTTGTGTCGGGATCTCCAGTTCACGCCTGTGAGAAGAAAAAATACGATTGTAATACACACATGCATTAACTTATTATTTTTTTAAAAAAGACTTTAAAACCAATAAAAGGAATAAAAGGAAACGCTGAGATTTATGTAACCTTCGGCCTGCTAGCGTAATATATTCTCTTTGCTGTGTATTGTCGTTGACACTGATATTGATATTTTAGATTGAAATAGTTGAAGTATTTTTCTTGTGAATTTCCTTTAGTTTAAATATGCGAAAGATAATTTAAGTTTGTATAATAATAATAATAGTAAAGCATGAACATTTAATTGTCGATTCTCTGTTTTAGGTTAATGAATCACATTGTGTTATGCTTTAAGAAGAAATAACTCTTGATCTTATATTTATATTAGAGCTGACACGAGTTTACAACATCAATCAATAATTAAAATTATTCACTTGAAAATCAACTGAAATGTAGTGCCATAGGCTTCGAACTTGGGACTTCACGGTTCACAGACCGAACATGATGTCACTTATCAAAGGAGGTGTTAATATGACTTTGCAAAAAAAGACACAATAAAAAACAGCTGTTCAAAACACGATTTGATAACCGGAAAAAATTTCAACCGGTTCCGGTCGTTGACCCCAAACCGGAATGAATCCGGTTTAACCGGAATTATTGAGAAACTAATGTTTGAAGAGATTAATGTGTTTCCATTTTAACAATGATAATACACGAAACGAGAGGCTGCGGGTTCGATCCCCGCGTCGACAGAAATGTTTGTGCGGCCCACAAATATTTCTTCCGGATCTGGGTGTTTGTTAAGACCGAAAAGTCGCACAAACATTTTCCGCGGTGCAGGGATCGAACCCGCGGCCTCTCGTTTCATATACGCCGTCAAAGTAACTGCGCCACGGAGGCTATCAACTCGACTGAAAAACAAAACAATTGTCATTTTTAAGTTATTCATTTTATTTGAGGATAATTTTTACTTCACGTTTTATCAATCAATCCTTTTTTTTATTTATTTTTATTTCCAATACACTAGTTAATACACTTGCGTACACAAAGTGCGTGGTGGCCTGTTGGTAAACGGACCAGACGCGGCTGCCAACGTGTTCACGGTGGTCGCGGGTTCAAATCCCAGGGCACACCTCTGACTTTTCGGAGTCATGTGTGTATTGATAGTCAATCACCACGCACTAAAACGGTGAAGGAAAACATCGTGAGGAAACCTGCATACCATAGCGGTTCATAAGAATTTCTATGGTATGTAAGTCCGCCAACCCGCACTAGGCCAGCGTGGTGGACTATATAGCATAACCACTCTCAATCGTACTTTCGATTGTAGAGTAGGCCCGTGCCCTGCAGTGGGACGTATATGGGCTGATACAGATACAGACAGTTAATACACTTAATTATCCATAGAATGTATCATAAACTAGAATAAGTTTCTTCTGTACATCTACAATCATCCATCATCAGTTATCTACATAACAAGGTAATTAAAATTACGCTAGAAATTAGGCTTACAATTATAGAGAGCAGTTGATCGGGTGTTAATCATAGTCATAAACCCTAAGATTTGCATTTTTTGAACTTATTGTAAAGATGTATATATGCAGGTATTTTCATGATGTTTTCCTTCACCGTAAAAGCCTAAATAATTATCAAATGAATATCCGCGAAATTAAAACAAAATTAAGGTTCTGTTGGATCAAATCAGAAAATGGTCATTTTATATTCAAAACGCTTTTAATAAAATCCGACCGAAATTACTTAATTGCGATATACACTTGCCTTTTTTAATATTTATTAGTATTGATAACGTTTTCGTGATTTTTTGGAATTGAACATACATAAACTCACGCCTTTTTCCCAGAAGGGGTAGGCAGATGTGTCAGGACACCCACATTTCGCCTTGTATGTTCCGTCCCACAATTTGATAGGTTGTGAGCCTATCGCCAATGAATAGAAAAATCCAATATCACTTTGCCCAACCCAGGATTCGAACCCGAGACCTCAGCTTTGTAACCGTACCGTAGTACAACTACGCCACCGAGGCAGTCCGTTTGGAATTGAAAAACATTTTTCAATGAGTCGATATGAAGATAATTGTTGATCGTAATAAGCCAAATATTAGTTTTTTTTTAAATTGGCCTGTTGGTAATGGACCTGTTCACGGTGGTCGCGGGTTCAATTCCCAGGGCACACCTCTGACTTTTCAGTCATGTGTGTATTGATAGTCAATCATCACGCACTATAACGGTGAAGGAAAACATCGTGAGGGAACCTGCATACCATAGCGATTTATAAGAATTTCTATGGTATGTATAGTCCGCCGACCCGCACTAGACCAGCGTGGTGGACTATGCTCTCTTAAACCTTCGGTTGTATAGGAGGGCTCTGATCAACAGACTATATGCTGATACAGTAGCTGTGAAACGAGAGGCCGCGGGTTCGATCCCCGCACTGAGATAAATTGCTTCTAATTTATTGCTTCGGGTCTGGGCTTCGATCAAATATACACTAGATACAACATGAGCGCTTAGAAAATGGCAACAAAAAAGAGTGCTTTAAGCACTCTTTCGCCTTCAGTCACGCACCGACCGTTGCTTCCAAAACATCGCAGAACTTTAAACAATATTATGTGAAAAGCTACTTTAAGCTCCAGGAATAAGGTGGAATTTGTGTTAATATATTTGGAATATGTGATCTTTTTGTTTACTCTTTTTCATGTCATGCATCGGTGCCATTTTTTAACAGAACTTTTACAGGGAACTGTGTATCTAGTGTATATTTGATTGAAGGGTCTGGGTGACTGTGAGACTGAAAAGTCTCTCGTAGTTTCTCATACGGTACCAGACTTAGGGCCAGTTTCACAAGTTCTTGATAAAGTCCTAGATATATTATTAATCATAAATCTCGGTTGCAATAGGGTTGAATTTAGTATATTATCTGACAGATAAGTGCCTGATAGCTATCTAGAACTTTACCAATAATAGGTGAAACTGGCCCTTAGTGTACGTATATGACTGTTGGGTGTATTTATATATTATATCTTACAGTACATTCTATAATGATTGATAAGACTCCGTAATACATTTTCACTAGTTCGTTTCGCTGTTTACCAGAGCTTGACGTTACATAACCTCCCGTCACATTCACTCCTCAAGGTCAAGCGACTGACACTAATATAAACCTTCAAGCTTACACACTTGAGGGGTAGACAGAATTGCCGATCCCAATATACCTTTCTTCGCCTCATAATTTTTCCTTCCCGAAAGAGAAATAACAGCACAGATAAGCGTGTGCTCTTATTTGGTTTTAGTATAGTCCAAATCATAATAAATCTTAATTTAAAGGAATAAGGTTTATTGTTACCTGAAGTTGATTATAATTTAAGACTTTTACTACATCTCGTAGTTCGAAATTCAAATGTATAAATATAAGCAACCTCGGCCACTTTCGGCGTGTGATTTTGTTCCGGAATCGTATCTAGTATACATTTGATCGAAGTCTTGCAGTCAACGTATTTTGTGGCATAAGTTTTTGTAATATGTATTATTTTGCATTGAACAAATGAATTTATTTTATGCTCTTTTTGTTTCAGGTAAGTGATTTATACTTCGTGATTGTACGAGTTTTAAGTATTCAGTAAGTAATAGAAATATAATTTCAACTATCTAAAGTCTCTGACTTTTCGGAGTCATGTGTGTATTGATAGTCAATCACCACGCACTATAACGGTGAAGGAAAACATCGTGAGGAAACCTGCATACCATTGCGGTTTATAAGAATTTCTATGGTATGTAAGTCCGCCAACCCGCACTAGGACAGCGTGGTGGACTATATGGCCTAACCACTCTCAATCGTACTGTCAATTGTAGAGTAGGCCCGTGCACTGCAGTGGGACTTATATGGGCTGATACAGATACAGATATCTAAAGTCTAGACTCTACACTAATGTTATAAAGAGGAACGATTGTATTGTCTGTTTGCACTGAATATGCTCTGAAACTACTGGACCTATTTGAAAAATTATTTCATCATTTGAATCCTGCATTTTCCCTGATGAACATAAGCAATAGAATATTTACAAAAAAGTATATCAGCACCCGGGCGGAGCCGGGCCGGATCGCTTGTATAGTATCTGTATCAGCCCATATACGTCCCACTGCAGGACACGGGCCTACTCTACAATCGACAGTACGATTGAGAGTGGTTAGGCCATATAACATAACATATATAGCTAACATATATAGGTGGCTTGTATAGTATTAATTTTAATGAAATTAAATCTTGTAACGCAAAATCTAAGATAAACTACAGTCAAAGTTTCGTACTAATTAAATTTTACACGTATATCCGATTTTTATGGTTCTATTCACCTCCAAAGCTACCATTAAGCTTGAACATACTAAATAGGATGTGAACTAGGATATTAGAAAAAAACAACAATAAAACCACAAAACGGAATTGAATGACTCAAGTTTTATATTTAAAACCTTCGATCAAATATACACTAGATACAACATGAGCGCTTAGAAAATGGCACCAAAAAAGAGTGCTTTAAGCACTCTCGCCTTCAGTCACGCACCGACCGTTGCTTCTAAAACGTCGCATAACTTAAGACAATATTATGTGAAAAGCTACTTTAAGCTCCAGGAATAAGGTGGAATTTGTGTTAATATATTTGGAATATGTGATCTTTTTGTTTACTTTTTTTGATGTCATGCAACGGTGCCACTTTTTAACAGAACTTTTACAGGGAACTGTGTATCTAGTGTATATTTGATCGAAGTTTAAAACAGTTCACTTTCAAAACGTGGTAAGCGCCTGTCAAAATGTATTGATAATAGACATTTAATAACAATTTTATGTACAAGTGTAAAAAGCGATCGAAAAATTCACGCGTGTGTTAATTGTGTTTTGTAGGTTCGTTTGTATGATACGAGCGCGGGACGGGGACGTGACGATTTTTATCCGGTCGCTTAGGTGTGGAAGTTATTAAGTACTTGGAAATTACGTTGATTTTGTATAATAATTGACTATATCAATGTGATTTCATACGGTATACTTTTTCTATTTTTGTCCATTGATATATATGTATTTTATTTATTAAGGACAGCGAGAGGTTGCTACAATAGAACTTAGGCTACCAAAATATACATGAAATAACTTAAGAGTAAACACCCTTCTAATATACATGCTCCCAATCTAAGATCGACGTATAAAAGTCCCTCTGCAGGGCACGGCTCCTTCTACAATGGAGAGTACCATTGAGAGGGGTTAGGCTATACAGTCCTCCAAAGTAGTGAAATTCGTACAAATTGCTATGGTCTGCAGATTTAATAACAAGGTTTCTTTAACCGCTATAGCGCGTGGTGATTGACTAGCAAAAACACATGGCTCTGAAAAGCCATAGATGTGCACTGGGATTTGAACCTGTGACCACCACTAATATATTGGCGGCCGTGTTTGATCCATTACACTGTTGGTAATGGAAATGTATTCTCGTTTCACAGCTGTCATTATGGCGGCGCCCTGAGATTTTTCGAATTTTATGCTGAGTTTAATATTTTACTGGTGGTAGGTCTCTCATATGTGAGAGGCCATCTGAGTGGGTACCACCGCAGTGTCTATTTCTCCCATCAAACAGCAGTGTAAATGCACTGTTGTGTTTCCGATTTAAGGACATTGTAGTCAGAGTAACTAGTGGACATATTGAGACTTAACATCTTATATCTTAGGATGGCGAGCGCAGTGGAATGCCAAGCATTGCTTTGTAATTCAAGGTATTGTTTGGTTTTGCTACTGTTCATGAGCGGTCGTATCGCTTACCATCAGGTGAACGGCATGTTCGTCTCGCTATTCATAGCAATAAAAGAAAGCGAAAATTTACCTGGCGCACTGGTAGTTTTCCACCATTATTTCGCGGTTGTAATCCGATGGGATACATTTATACTTTTATAGCAAATAAATGTATACGATTTGAGTGTTGTTTTAATGGCATTTCCATTAAAACAACACTCAAATCGTCGCGTGTGAACGAACCTATATTTTTTACATACATTTCGTTCTGTTTTTTTTTTTATTGTTTGCTTTTTGCGTACGGTGTCTGTTATTCACGGTCAACATTATATTGGCGCGAAATTGTTGATTGATCACTTTGTATTAGCGGTAAAGCTACCTCGGCGTGGACCGGTTTCACAGTGTTTTGAGATTCTGATCCGCGGATGAATGCTGATATGTTTTGAAGTTTTTGCATAGCATACAATCGGGAGATTTATGGAATTGCTTGTGTTTTATAGGTAGATCTTATAAAAAAAGGAAAATAAATTTGTTACCTTGTCTTTAGTTTTAAGTATTTAATCTGTTATTTTTCCTATTTTATGGTGTACAATAAAGTATACATATATAAATAAATATAAATAAATTACTAAAATATAGTACGATTTTTTATTAAAAATAGGTCTAAAATGGCACGTGAATATAATCGACGTCAACGATCGGTAACAGAGTCTCATGTTCAGTTAAAATGGACTGAGTTTTTCATAATGCCGCCCGAGCAGTGACGTCAGCGCTCTCCGATCGCTGTTTGCAGTCACGTGTTCCTATTTAATTTATTACTAACAATTATGTTCTTTGAATATTATGTTAGGTTTTAAAATACTATCTTTAATGTGTAAAATAAATGTGGCATGAGTAAACAGATGCATTGAATTGAGAGACTTTCTCAGAAGGACGCAGACCCGAAACAAATAATTGTGGCTCGCCCAAACATTTGTATCCTAGCAGCCTAGCTAACTAGTCTAGCTAACTGCGCCACGGAAGCTGTCAGTTTTACAGCTTTCAATGTTCTAAATTATCACAAAAAAAAAATTACTTACCGTTAGAATCATATCCCACCACAACAATATCGGTAACGTTCAACCCTTCCACCATCAGATCCTTCCATACTGCTAAAGCCCTGTTCAGCGCCATGGGTCTCAGCGGCACCAGGACAGCAGCAGGCGGTCGCAGCCAGGAGTCCTCCAACCAGGATCTGAGGGTCGAGCTCTTGGTGGTGGGGAGTATGGTCTCGTGGTGCCGTGGGTCGGGCTGGGGGTTGGATTCCGCTGGAAGAAATGGTCTTTTAGTCGTGGTGTAGAAGACTAAGTCTCTCTCTAATCAGCCACAGGAAGACCACTGCTGAACATAGGCCTCCCCCAAGGATCTCCACATCGACCTGTGGGAAGTGGCCTGCATCCAGCGACTTCCTGCAACCTTAGCCAGGTTGTCAGTCTGGCTTTGTAAGGCGGGCGTCTGACACTATGCTTGCCTGTGCATGGTCTCCACTCCAGAACCTTTCGTCCCCAACGGCTATCACTTCTTCGCGCTATGAGCTCGGCCCGCGTCTTCTTCTACTCATTTCGATCTAGCAGTTCGATTTTATTCAGAAGCCGTCAACGTACCTACGATCCCAATGTTGTAGTTGTTCCGATCAGATCACGTACCATCAGTTTATCTCTGTTTTATTTTGCCAGGTCTAAGGAATATACAAATGGAACATGCCATACTTGAGATTGCGCTAGTTGGCTAAATCTCGAATATAGAAATCCGATGGAAAAAAAAAGGTTGTAGACTTGGGAAACGCATTACCAAGTTGAAATAGAGTTAATCAGGGTATCTGCCTAGACGTTTAGACGGCAGATGGACTAAGACACTGACGGAGTGGTGGCCAAAAGAGGCACAGCGGCTAAGTAGTAGACCATCTGCCAGATGATCGGATGACATAGTGAAAGTTGTAGGACACACATAGGACAGAAAAATCTGGCGTGCAAATGAGAAGGCTTATAGCCAGCACTGGGTTGACGTGGGGTGATATAGAGACAATAAATAATATTAATATATACATACAACTATCAGTCTTGGGACTCCTCTGTCCAGTCGTCTCCAACTCTTCATCGGATTCCGCTGATCTTTCACCTGAAGTTTCCTCCTCGTCCATGGCCTTGGTTGTCAGTGTTGGTGGCGATGTGGTCTCTGTCTGAAATTCGTTATAAATATATACTTCACTTTTATATCGCTTACCATCAGGTGAACAAACCACGTAGTTGAAATAAACATAAGTTGTCGGCTATTATCACAGTTTTAAAATAATTTTGTCGGCCTCAGTAAAGTAATAGTAGATAGTTGGATGGATGTGTGGGTACAAAGCCTTTTAAACATTGATGTCAGTCACACAATTATTAAGGATGTTTTGTATCTAAGTTTATAAACTAATCATAAGATTAGCAATAGCACAATAGATTGGTTTAGACATAACATTGTACAATAATCTTGTAGTTGCTTGCTTAGAATTTAACGAAGATGGTTAACCTGTAAATTTCCTAAAATTCGATTCTTTCGAATTTGCCATTCTTTCGGTAGTTGACATTTTTTGGGAATAATAAACTATATAATGATGTAAAACCTTTGTATCTTACAGGTAGATACTCAATTTCTAATCCAGTTGTCATTACTATTTGAGTATTCACATTTATGCATCCTATTAGATTGAAAATAATATTAGATAATTCACCAAAAAACATGTTTTACGATAGCAAACTTCACAACCTCTTGAAATTATAAAGAACTCTCAGCTACCCAAGTGTCCTCAGTATATTCTTCATTAAAATCACTTCCAACTGCAAACGAAACAAAAATACTCACCCTACCGTCCGTAGTGCTAACACTAGTAAACACTTCATCACTATCAAAATTCTCATCAGTTAAAGTGTTATCTTCAACTGCTTCGGTAGTGTCAGCTGGCGTTACTCTATCTTCTTCTTCGTTCTTAAGCCCCAGTGCTTCTGGAAGTTCTTCGGTGTAAGCTTCTGTGGTAGAATTGACGTAATCATCAGTCTCAACAACTCTATCTATATTAGCATCTTGAATTTCATCCGATGCATGGTTTATTTCGTTTAATTCTTCGCAGTTTAATGTTTTGATGTTGAAGATCACTATTGATAGGATCAAAACAGTCCTTTGGCTAATTGCAGCCATTTTGATTTTTTGTAAATCACTGACGCATTTTTTGGTGTGAGGGTTTTTCTGTGGACAAAGGGAATAATATTAGTAACTGTATTGCTTGTTTCTTTGTTTTTACGTGTCGTGTTTTTCGGGTCTAATACGAGCCGTGTTTTTGAAATCTATGGTAATTTCTGTGTATTAAGTCTACCAACCCGCACTAAAACGGTGAAGGAAAACATCGTGAGGAAACCTGCATACCATAGCGGTTTATAAGAATTTCTATGGTGAGTCCGTCTACCCGCACTAGGCCAGCGTGGTGGACTATATGGCCTAACCATTCTCAATCGTACTGTCGATTGTAGAGTAGGCCCGTGCCCTGCAGTGGGACGTATATGGGCTGAAACAGATACAGATACAGACCATATATAGTACAATATGTACGACGCATGACTATTATCTGAAGATCAGGACAGTATATTAATTATTTATTAGTAAATACGGCGTCAATACTGAGAAATCGTTTAATTAAACCGCATAAATGATGGATAATTATGTAAATATTCACGATAATTCAACACGTGATCTGGGGAAGTGAAACTAACGACCCTCGTGTAGTGTTGAGTATGATATACAAGATGCAGTACATTTGTCCCGTACATGACGTCAAAATGTAAGAGCGGCTCAACTTTTTAAAGTGTACTACTTCATATTTGTTGTCCCGGTACTGGTTACTCTAGGTAATTAACTATAGGAGAGAGCAAGAGGGAGTGACGCACATGGTAACAATACTATCTTACGTATTGGCAAGCGTCAGTACGCCTCACTTCAATCGAAGTGGGACATTGTACTGGCTTAGTACAAAAATGAGGCTACTCTTACAAACTCTTTTTCAAATCATGTCCTACTCAACACTGCCCTCGTGTGTAATATTTCTTTTTTTGATTCTAATGAATGGCGAGACTAGCGTGCCGTTCGCCTGATGGTAAGCGATACGAACGCTCATGAACAGTAGCAAAACCAAACAATACTTTGAATTACAAAGCAATGCGTGGCATTCCACTGCGCTCGCCATCCTGAGACATAAGATGTTAAGTCTCAATATGTCCAGTAGTTACTCTGGCTGCAATGTCCTTCAAAGCGAAACACAACAGAGCATTTACTGCTGTTTGACGGGAGAAATAGACACTGCGGTGGTACCTACCCAGATGGCTTCTCACATATGAGAGACCTACCACCAGTTCATAGACCAAAACACTTATAAGTCATAGACATTGAAAACATAATAAAATTAATTAAAACTAAGTATTAATGCATCTATATTAATTCTACATTGTAGCCAGAGTAACTACTGGACATATTGAGACTTAACATCCTATGTCTCAGGATGGCGAGCGCAGTGGAATGCCACGCATTGCTTTGTAATTCAAAGTTTTGCTACTGTTTATGAGCGGATGTATCGCTTACCATCAGGCGAACGGCATGATTGTCTAGCCATTCAGTGTAATAAAAAATACGAAGAATATACGAAGCGGCAATTTAAACACTAATTTCCGTTTACATTGTCGCAGCATTAATTTAGTAAATAAAATGTACGGAAAGCCAAGTGGCAATGGAAATGGCTGAATGTAAACATGGTATTAGAGTATACATGCATTCCTGTCCCCAAAAAATCAACATGACGTCACCACACAATACGCAAAGAGCAAAAAAACAACACAGCGACCAAAAAGACACGTTTTGGTTGCGTAAAGAATTTCTCGTGGCCGAACCGTCATTAGCCGAATGGGATGTTTGGTAGCTTTTGTTTTTTTTTGTTTATGTTCACATAATGAGTGTTGGCTTGTTGGTTAAGTGATAGGCAAGGCGGTGATCGCGGGTTCAAATCCCATGGCACACTGATATACCGGGTATCTCAAGACTGCTACCGAAAACGAAGCCGGGTGGTAGTTTTAGTGACTACAAACACAATGCAACTAAAAATTTTGCTAAGAAACGCGACAATATATTTATCAATTTTTTAATGTCGTCTTTTTGGGTGGTAAATCCATAGTTTTTGCTAAAATATTAATTTAAACTCTTTTATACCTTAGAGTCTCTATAAATAAAAGGTTATACCATATTATTTTACGAAGAAATGTATTTACCACCCAAATACGACCATGTAAAAAAAAAAAAAAAACAAATTCCAACATTTTCTGTTCCATTTTGTCTGAAGTCGCTTAAACTGCCACCCGGCTTCGTTTTCGGTAGCAGTCTTGATATACCCTGTATAACAGTTTGTGTATTGATAGTCAATCACCACGTACTATAACGGTGAAGGAAAACATCGTGAGGAAACCTGCATACCATAGCGGCTTGTAAAAATAGCGTGGTATGTAAAGTCCGCTTAGCACTAGGCCAGCTTGGTGTACTAACCCCTACAATCAAAATGTCGATTGTAGAGGAGGCCCCTGCCCTGCAGTGGGATACACGTCCTGCTGTGGGGTATACATACGTCCCACCCAGGCGGTCTCTCACATATGAGATACCTACCACCACTTTTGTCATGAGTCAATTGTTAATCCATCCTAGCTTATAAAACAAAGCGTACTGTAAGCTAAGATGCCAGGCTGGCTGAAGATACAACGCGGGTGAATATTCACTACCTACCCTTCATTATAAGATTGAAGTCAATAAATAACACCCAACAGTCACATACATAGTCCTGACCCCACACTAAGATCGAGTCTTGTGTCGTGTATCAGAAACTATGATATACTTTTCGGTCTCACAAACACAGATCCGAAAGAAATATTTGTGATCACATTTTCTCGGTGCGAGGATCGAACCCGCAGCCTCTCGTTTCACATCCGGCGTCTAACCGACTGCGCCACGGAGGCTGCCAATAAGTGTCTGCTTGACCTTGAGGAGTGAATGTGACGGGAGGTTATGTAACGTCAAGCTCTGGTAAACACGCGAAACGAACTAGTGAAAATGTATTACGGAGTCTTATCAATCATTATAGAATGTACTGGAATTATTCCAGTACATAGTCCCTACACTTTGTCTAGTACTAGTAGAAACTACGAGAGACTTTCAGTCAGACAATACCAGATCCGAAACAAATACTTGATAGCAAACATTTGTCCCGACGCGGGGATCGATCCCGTGGTCTCTCGTTTCACAGGTACTGTATCAGCATATATGGCCTAGTGCAGGTTGGCGGATTTTACATACCATAGAAATTCATACAAATCGCTATGGTATTTGTTATATATGAGCGAAAAGAAACACGCGTGTAGTGCGTAGCACCGTTTATTTCAAACTGCCTCACTAGTGACGTTTCCCTGCCCGATACAATCATTAGTGTCTTTAACCACAAATACACTACATTCTACAGTATGCAGGTTTCCTCACGATGTTTTTCTTCACCGTTATAGTGTTTATTTTATAAATAAAAATATTCTTCCAAAAATCTCATAGTTCTGAACCCACACTGAGTCTTGTCCGCCAACCCGCACTAGGCCAGCGTGGTGGACTGTACTAACACCTCTCAATCGTACTCTCGATTGTAGAGGAGGCCCGTGCCCTGCAGTGTGACTTATGTAAACAAAACGATACAATACTGAGTCATGTATCGTATCAAAATTTATCAGGCTTTCAGCCCCACAAACACCCAGACCCTAAACAAATATTTGTGATCACAAACATACGAACCAGCAGCCTCTTTTTTATTGCAAGGAATGACGAGACGAGCATGCCGTTCACCTGATGGTAAGCGATACGACCGTAATATGTCCAGTAGTGAAGTAAAGTCTCAATACGTCCAGTAGTTACTCTTGTTTTAGACCCAGCGTCTAACTAGCCAGGGCTCAAGGCTTTAATTGTACAGTATAAATATGTCTACCTTACCTGTTTTTTTTTTTTAATTGAATAGTATAAGAAGGTGGTGGTAGGTCTCTCATATGTGAGAGGCCGCCTGGGTAGGTACACCGCAATGTCTATTTCTCCCGCCAAACAGTAATAAATGCACTGTTGTGTTCCGGTTTGAAGGACATTGTATCCAGAGTAACTACTGGACATATTGAGACTTAACATCTTATGTCTCAGGATGGCGAGCGCGGTGTAATGCCAAGTATTTCTTAGTAAATCATGGTGTTAACTACTGGATATATTGGTACTTAACATTTTAAGTCTCAGAATGCTTAGCGCGATGTAATGCCAAGCATTGCTTAGTAAATCATGGTGTTTTGTTTTGCTACTGTCCATGAGCGGTCGTATCGCTTACCATCAGGCGAATGGCATGCTCGTCTCGCCACTTATTGCAATGGAAGCAGGAAAATATAGTATTATTGCGTATATTTGCGAAATAATTCATTTTGGGCAATATGTTGCGTTAGACATCATCTGTCACATACAGACAACATAATTTTGTCCTTGTATGTGTATTTATTTGCGAAATATTTGTATACATTGAAGATGTTTTGCTCAATACCATTGAGTTTTTTATCAATCAATCAATGACAGCCTCCGTGGCGCAGGCGGTTAGACGCCGCCTGTGAAACGAGAGGCTGCGGGTTCGATCCTCGCATCGAGAGAAATGTTTGTGCGGACCACAAATATTTCTTTCGGGTCTAGGTGTTTGTGAGAGCGAAAAGTCTCTCGTAGTTCCTGATACCCACCACACAAGACTCGATTATACATACAATACATTTTTTTGCCTAAATAATAATGTTGATCCTTTTATTTTTTAAAAATGCTAAGGTACGCATTGGCAGAAATTATTATTTTAGCAAAAACTATGGATTCACTACCCAAACACGATGGTATTTAAATAATCCAAAAATAAAAGTTGCGTTTCTTCACGAAATTTTGTTAAATTGTATTTGTAGTCACTAAAACTACCAACCGACTTCGTTTTTGGTAGCATTCTCGATATTTTTTATATATATTATTAAAAAACCCTTTAGATCTCCAATCTATACTAATATTACTAGCTGCAGAGTTTGTTTGTTTGTTTGAACGCGCTAATCTCTGGAACTACTGGTCCGATTTGAATGATTTCAGTGTTGGGTAGTCCATTTATCGAGGAAGGCTATAGGCTATATATCATCACGCTATGACCTATAGGAAGAAAGCAGTAGTGATATTTCTAGCAAATATGAAGAAATTTTGTTCGTTTTTCGTAGTCCGATTGGTCGATATTCTAAACTGATAGTCAGAATTAAACATTTTGACCGTCATTTTAAAACGTGTATGCACCCGGGCGGATCCGGGCCCGACCGCTAGTCTTATATATCTGGGAATAGTTCCGTCCCAGCTCGAATCATAGAATGGTAGTTTGAGTGATTTGAAATATTATGTTTTCTATTTTCGTCTTTTTATTCATGTCTTCATCTTCCGTTTACAACGTCTTCGATCGTCTTCCAGACTGTTCTCTCTATTCCGTCCTTCCGTATTTCAACATCTTACAGCCGTTCTCAATAATCTATCTGTCTTTAACTAGGGATTTCATTAGATATTTCGATGCATTTTACGTTTCAGTTAACAAAGATACAAAAATATAGATATGGTGCATATGTTTATAGATAGCTAGACAAGATAAATATATATGTCTATCTTTGTTTAATAAAGTGTAGCATTGAACCGACATAACAATGGTAGCTAGTTTAACCTCTAGTTAAAGATAGATAGGATATAGAGAACGGCCGTTAATCATTCATCCTTTATCTCTCTCCATCTTTAGTAGTTTCATTAGTTATCTCTTTCACACAAACCAGGTTCCATATCAGTCATTCGTCAGACGTTTCATTTTACCCATCTTTCTTTTTTTTTTATTGTGATGAATAGCGAGACGAGTATGCCGCTCGCCTAATGGTAAGCGATACGACCGCTCATAAACAGTAGCAAAACCAAACAACACCTTGAATAACAAAGCAATGCGTGGCATTCCACTGTGCTCACCATTCTGAGACATAAGATGTTAAGTCTCAATATGTCCAGTAGTTACTCTGGCTACAATGCGCTTCAATCCGAAACACAACAGTGCATTTACACTGCTGTTTAACGGGAGAAATAGACACACACTCTCACACATGAGAGACCTACCACCAGTTTTCTTCATAACATTCAAATCCTACATGTATGTAGTCAGGTTACCGCGGCCTTCTCTGAGTTAATTTAAAATCAGTAAACGTAGACTAATCTAGCGAGTACGTACGTCGAGAATTCATGTTTATTGCAAGGATTTCCCCCTGTAAGTAAAATAATGTTGACATACGAGGGCGGTCCGATAAGTACTTAGCCTCACCGCCTGATGGCGCCACTATCGCAAGAGAAGTTTACTATCGTGTAGAACATCCTAGTAGACTTCTACTGTTGAAATTTCAGCCGAATCGCGTTCGTAGTTTTGTTTTGATCGCGTGTGGAAACGGAGGTATTAGCGAATTTTAGAAAAATGGAAAAGGATCAATATCGGTCGGTGATTTGATTTTTGTTTTTAGAAGGGAAATCGCGCGGCGAAATCAAAGAGCGCTTGGATGCTGTCTACGGTGACTCTTTTCCTTCGATGGCGATCGAAAAAATTGGTATAACGAGTTTCAGCGTGGTCGCACATCGGTTTTTGATTAGCCACGCCCAAGTGCCCCGAAAACGGCTACTACGGAGGATAACATAACAAAAATCCAAGATCTCGTATTGGCAGACCGCCGATTGAAGGTACGCGAGATAGCTGAGACAGTAGGTATTTCAAAAGATCGCGTGGGTCATATCCTGCTTGAAATTTTGGGTATGAGAAAGCTATCAGCGCGATGGGTGCCGCGTTTGCTCACTCCGGACAACAAGCGCAACCGTAAGACCATTTCAGAGCAGTGTTTGACGCTGTTTAAGCGCAATCCAAGGGAGTTTCTGCGTCGTTTTGTGACCGCCGACAAAACATGGATCCACTGGTACACGCCAGAGACCAAGGAACAGTCAAAACAATGGACTTTACCCGGCGAACGTGCTCCGAAGAAGGCGAAGACTGTCATATCGGCTTGAAAGGTGATGCCACTGTTTTCTGGCATTCACAACGTGTGATCTACATCGATTACCTGGAGAAGGGCAAAACGATCATAGGGGTGTACTATGACGAATTATTGGGCCGATTCGACGCCGAATTGCAGAAAAAATGGCCGCATTTGGCGACGAAAAAAATGCTTTTCCACCATGACAACGCACCGGCTCACATCTCCGCCCTCGCCATGGCCAAATTGGTCGAATTGGGCTACGAACTGCTGCCCCATCGACCGTATTCTCCAGATTTGGCCCCGTGCGACTTCTTTTCATTACCAGATTTAAAAAAGTCACTCGCAGGACAGAAATTTGCGTCGAATAAGGAGGTCATTGCCGCCACGGAAGCCTATTTTGCAGACCATGAGAAAACCTATTTTTTAGACGGGTTATAGATCTCGGAGCATCGCTAAGTGAAGTGTATGGAGTTAAAAGGTGACTATGTTGAAAAATAAATAGAGACTTTTTCAAAATTTTCGCGTTTCATTTCTAGGCTAAGTATTTATCGGACCGCCCTCGTATTGTAGTGATGGACCTACTTGTAGGCTATCGAGATTTGTGGTTCTGTATATATTTTTAATTTTTTAATCTTTATTGTACACAAACAAAAGAATATAACAATATAAAGAAATAACATCTATTAAAAGTACGAAAGGCGGTCTTATCGCTAATAAGCGATCTCTGCCAGACAACCTTTGGATGGATATAAAAGAAGGAGAAAGAAAGGGCCGTGTAAAACAAAAATAAGGAAAGCTCCAATAGATATAAATTATTTAATAGAATCTGTGTAGTGTCGATAGTGGTGTAAATTGATGCAATTTTTATATGGTAAGATTGTTTTTATGTAGTATATTTGTGGGTAAATTGAAGGGTATAGGAGGTTTGTTTACTTGACAAATGAACGAAAATATATGAGTTGTATAATTGGATGAAAACATTATAAATTAAAAAAAAATCAACACTATGTTTTTGTATTTTGAACAGAAGTCATTTGTAATTTTTGCTTTATGTATCCCGTATATAATATGTAGCTTATATTAAAATCAGACGGATTTTTATACTTTCGAGGCAATGAAATTAATCGCCGTTTCTGTCAACATTTGGTTATGGTTTCAGTTATCATGGATTTTAGTGTCTCGTGCATGGAAATAAAAAATAGTAAAATTAATTGTTACATACTCCAATTATTTTCTGACTAATTTATTTGGTGCTCGCTTCGGTGCCATGTAATTATTGTTTTTCGATTCGGGCTTACAACATTTGGAGTAGAAAATTGCATCGTCTCAACTTAAAAGAAATATAATTCCCTTTATTTTATTAGCCATTAGTTTTTCTATTTTTACAAAACTATGTGACATAAAAAACATATACCTATAAAATATTATAGATTTACCCTCCGGTGGATGATCCAAGTCATCGGCGCGGCGGTTAGGGAGGGAAAGTGAGGAACCGCCTCACAATTCGTGCCGTGTCAAGTAATATCGAGACAATAATTGTTAATTCCACATCCCACATGTCGGTAACGTCGTGTGCCAAACAAACAAAATGTATAAAGATTTTGAATATTTATACATTTTGTCTTTTTCTCGGCAATGTCTATTTCTCCCGCCAAACAGCAGTGTAAATGCATTGTTGCGTTCCGATTTGACACTGCAGCCGGAGTAACTACTGGACATATTGAGACACATCTTATATCTCTGGATGGCAAGCGCAGTGGAATGCCAAACATTGCTTTGTAATTCATGGTGTTTGGTTTTGCCACTGTCCATGAGCGGTCGTATCGCTTATCATCAGGCGAACGGCATGCTCGTATCACCATTAATTGCAATAAAAACAAGTCTGCAACTCCGGGATTTATCGATCAATTTGCGTCATTTGGTTTGTAAGAAACGTGGACGGCATAAATATTTCACGGATGGCACATCAAGGTTTGGTGTTATGTATTCACGAAGTGAACTTTCCGGGAGCATTGTTGTGGCTTGGTGGTGACGCGACGGGTTTTTTTGCGGGTGTGAACAGGTTCGAATTTTGCAGGAAAGAGATTGAGGAGTAGAAAAAAGTGTTTTATATAGTTTTTATTATGTATGGCCTAACCACTCTCAATCGGTCTCTCAATTGTAGAGGAGGCCCGTGCTCTGCAGTGGGACGTATATGGGCTGACACAAATACAATACAAGGATAATAACTAAAATGTTGTTTTTTATCTTCTATTTGCTTCTATTTCTACTTATGATTATTAAATTGTATGTATTTATGTATGTCTTAAGGAAATATTTCCACACGACCAATTAAAACTGGAATATAGCCGCTATTAGTATTATTTTAAGTACTCTGCTCACCTTGACAATAGCGAGTCGTAATGTCTACGCATACATTCGTCCTATTAGTTATTCTCTTGTTGGCGTAGTTGTACTAAGGTACGCTTGCAAAGCTGAGGTCTCAGGTTCGAATCCCGAGTCGGGCAAAGTGATATTGAATTTTTCTATTCATTATCAGCCCAGAGACAGGAATTTGTGCCCGATATGGCGATAGGCTCGCCACCTATCACATCGTGGGAAGGAACATACAAGGCGAAATGTGGGTGTCCTGGCACCTCTGCCTACTTCTGGGAAAAAGGCGTGAGTTTATGTATGTATGTATGTAGTTATTCTCTTAAAGTCTCATTCATAGATAGTTTGTAAACATATTTTATTTTATTGCTATGAATGGCGAGGCGAGCATGCCGTTCACCTGATGGTGAACGATCGTATCGCTCACCATCAGCCGTTGAAGTTGTTTCGCCGTGTCCTCTTTGGCAGGTCCGCGTTGGATCCGGTGGTAACATTAAATCACTGCGCGTCGTTTTAGTAATTCTCATGGGCCACTAAAATATGGATTAACGTAAATAATGTATACTTTAAATAGTTATAAATAATAAATAACCAAACAAAAACCAAAAACTAAAACTAAATAAATTTAATTTATATAATAATATAATCTATTTGTAATTATATAATAAGTACTATGTATTGACTTGTCACAAGAGCTATTTAATTGCCTAATTGATCAATAAACCAATTTGATTTTAATTTCATTTCATTTCATGGACGGTAGCAAAACAAAATAACATCATGAATTACGAAGCAACTTGGCATTCCACTGCGCTCACCATCCTGAGACATAAGAAGTTAAGTCTCAAAATGTCCAGTAGTTATTCTGGCTACAATATACTTCAAACCGAAATACAACAATACATTTTCACGGGATAAATAGACATTGCGGTGGTACCTGCCTAGATGGCCTCTCACATATGAGAGACCTACCACCAGTAAAGTATCTGTATCAGCCCATATACGTCCCGCTGCAGGGCACGGGCCTACTCTACAATCGACAGTACGATTGAGAGTGGTTAGGCCATATAGTCCACCATCTGGCCTAGTGCGGGTTGGCGGACTTACATACCATAGAAATTCTTATAAACCGCTATGGTATGCAGGTTTCCTCACGATGTTTTCCTTCACCGTTTTAGTGCGTGGTGATTGACTATCAATACACACATGACTCAGAAAAGTCAGAGGTGTGCCCTGGGATTTGGACCGGCGAACATCGTGAACATGTTGGCAGTCGCGTCTGGTCCGTTTACCAACAGGCCACCAAGCACGTAGTATCTCCTATAGTCAAGCCGGCTAGCGTCATTCACCGACCTTGGCACACTTGAACACATTTCGTGTTTTGATAGATATACTCGATTTCATAATTATTTAATTAACGATTTGATACGCCCGAGAAAAGAATTCTGTTTTATATTTAGGATTTTCTACGCTTTAATATATTTTTAGCCCAGAGTCAGGAATTTGTGCCCGATATGGCGATAGGCTCGCCACCTATTACATAGTGGGACGGAACATACAAGGCGAAATGTGGGTGCCCTGGCACCTCTGCCTACCCCTTCTGGGAAAAAGGCGTGAGTTTATGTATGTATGTAATATATTTTTTTTGGTATGGTGAAGTGAAATCTGTTGGACGCGACGCGCGGCTCAACATGTCTGCGGTGGTCGCGGGTTCAAATCTCAGGGCACACCTATTTTCAGAGTCATTTTGACAGATACGTGGCGCAGTTGGTTAGACGACGTATGTGGAACGAGAGGCCGCGGGTTCGATCCCCGCACCGAGAGAAATGTTTGTCCGGCCCACAAATATTTCTTTCGGGTGTGGGTGTTTGTGGGAGCGAAGTCTCTCGTAGTTCCTGATACCCACGACACAAGACTCGGTCTTAGTGTAGGTTCAGGACTATGTATGTGACTGTTGGTTGGATTGTTTTCCTTACTTAACGCCAGAGGGCGCTTCGAATTGATTGAGTGACGTCCCTATCTAGAATGTAAAATGTACACCGTGATTAATACTTTCCTAATGCGATACTAGCGACTGCCTCGGTGGCGTAGTTGTACTAAGGTACGCTTGCAAAGCTGAGGTCTCGGGTTCGAATCCCGAGTCGGGCAAAGTGATATTGGATTTTTCTATTCATTACCAGCCCGGAGTCAGGAATTTGTGCCCGATATGGCGATAGGCTCGCCACTTATCATATCGTGGGACGGAACATACAAGGCGAAATGTGGGTGTCTAGGCACCTCTGCCTTTTAGGAAAAGAGGCGTGAGTTTATGTATGTATGTATAATATTTTTTTGCGAGTAAGAGATAGTTTTTGCTTGTACAGTCGGACTAGAGGCGATTGTGTTACAAAATATACGAGTAAAAAACTTTGCGGACGGGTCGATGACCCCGCTTTTGCCGGGCAGTCATGTTATATATGAGGTAATGAAATTGTTAACAATTTAACTCATACATAAATGAGCTTAACTTACTCAAAGATAGTTTTAAAAGCTATTTTTTTATTGCTATGAATGGCGAGAGGAGCATGCCATTCGCCTGGTGGTACGCCATACGACCACGTATAGACGAGATTTAAGAAGGTAAGTCTCAATATGTCCAGTAGTTACTCTGGCATTTACACTGCTGTTTGGCGTGAGAAATAGACATTGCGGTGGTACCTACCCACGCGCCAAACAGCAGTATAAAAGCACTGTTGTGTTTCGGATTGAAGGATATTGTAGCCAGAATAATTACTGGACATATTGAGACTTAAAATCTTATGTCTCGGGACGGCGAGCGCAGTGAATGCCAAGCATCGCTTTGTAATTCAAGGTATTGTTTGGTTTTGCTACTGTTTATGAGCGGTCGTATCGCTTACCATCAGGCGAACGGCATGATCGTCTCGCCATTCATTGAATAAAAAAAAAGTAGAATTAGTGCGTGGTGATTGCTTGTCAATACAAACATGACTCGGAGAATATAAAAATGTTAGTCCCGTCCTGTTTTCCTTGTAATGTCAAAAATATTAGTGTAAATAGATTTTACAATGCGTAGCGGGATTTACGTATTGAATGAAAGATATTTATCAAAATATAATAATGTTGTGTCTAGTGGATTAAGGAAAATGTAAAGTTTACCTTATTAGAAGTTGTTTTACCTGCTTATTATAGTGGAAAATATATAAATAAATAAATAACACCCAACAGTCACATACATAGTCTTGACCCCGCACTAAGATCGAGTCTAGTGTCGTGGGTATCAGGAACTACGAGAGACTTCGGTCTCACAAACATCTAGACCCGAAATAAATATTTGTCGGCCGCACAAACATTTCTCTCGGTGCGGGGATCGAACCCGCGGCCTCTCGTTTCACAGGCGGCGTCAAATCACCTGCGCCACGGAGGCTGTTATATTTTAAGGTAGTTCAAATTGTGAGTTATATTTTACGTTAAAAGTAACCCTTTAATGAGTTCTAAACCAACTTTACTTTTTATGCAACAAGCAAAAATGTAAAAACATCATGAACAAAATAAATAGAATAATAATATAATTACTTCTGGCCTCATTCATAGACAGTTTTAAAACATATTTTAGTTATCAAATGATTTTTCTTGTCCACTCAAACTAAAGTCAAAAGTCTTTCGAAAGGGACTAATCAATTTTGTATATTACTATGAATGGCGAGACGAGCATGCCATTCGCCTGGTTGTAAGCGATACGACCGTTCATGGCAAGTAGCAAAACCAAATACTATGAATTACGAAGCAATGTTTGGCATTTCACTGCGTTCGCCACCTTGAGACATAAGATGTTAAGTCTCAATATGTCCAGTAGTTACTCTGGTTACAATGCCCTTCAATCCGAAACACAACATTTACACAGCTGTTTGACGGGACCTACGACCAGTATATTTTGTTAATTTATGCGCCTACTTTGTTTTCTCTCTGCACCATCCAAAGGTAGACTGGCAGAGAATGCCTCAGGCATTAAGTCCGCCTTGTATACAATACTAGCGGCCCGACCCAGCTTCGCCCGGGTGCATATACATTTCTCTACAATAATATGTATGTATTATACATATAAACCTTCCTCTTGAATCACTCTATCTATTAAAAAAAAACGCATCAAAATCCGTTGCGTAGTTTTAAAGATTTAACCATACAAAGGGACATACGGACAGAGAAAGCGACTTTGTTTTATACTATGTAGTGATTGTATATTGTATATGTTAAGACAAAGTATTTTAATTGTTTATATACTTAAACGTTTATATAACTACTACATAAGGAAAATACATTTAATGACATCATAAAGTTATATTGTATCGTCATGGTGGGTAATAACAAGGCGTTAATTTGCATTTTATGTTTAAACCATAAAGCGTTTAATCGCAATGGTTTAGAGGTTATGGAGACACCTTATGAACTGTGAGGTAGTAGGTTCAATCTGTATCTGTATCAGCCCATATACGTCCCACTGCAGGGCACAGGCCTACTCTACAATCGAGTGTAAGATTGAGAGTGGTTAGGCCATATAGTCCACCACGCTGGCCTAGTGCGGGTTGGCGGACTTTACATACCACATACATTCTTACAAATCGTTAACTAAAAATAATAATCACTCCATAGTATAAAACAAAGTCGCTTTCTCTGTCCCTGTGTCCCTTTGTATGCTTAAATCTTTAAAACTACGCAATGGATTTTGATGCGGTTTTTTTTAATAGATAGAGTGATTCAAGAGGAAGGTTTATATGTATAATACGTACATATTATTGTACAGAAATCTATTTGTACCCGGGCGAAGCTGGGTCGGGCCGCTAGTATAAGTATAAAATTAATGCTGTAAGTGAAACCCACTAGAACGTGGGATAGAAGCAATAATAATGGAATTACATGAGACTTGAGTAATAGTAATAATGTAATTGTTTTAATGGAGTGTAATCTAACGTAATTTTGTTTGGTGGAACGCGTTGATGTCTTTTATATGACGTTAAAAGTTTGAGTTGAAATGTACGTATTTGTGATAATATATGGATAAATACATAGTTTATAGTATAAAAAATGAGGTTGTAAATATAGAACTATTTTTAAATTAATTATATCATAAATATGGTGACTTTAGTATGATGGCATTCTTAAGAAAATCAGTATGTAATATATATCTTTTCGAAGGTTCAGTACCTTAATACGATTTTATAGAAGATTTTTTTTATTATTAAATATAAATACCGTCAAAACAAAGGTTATAAATACGATTCCATTATGGGACAACATTTAAGCTTTCTCATTACATATTTTTTCACCGTTTTAGTGCGTGGTGATTGAGTATCAATACACACATGACTCTGAAACGTCAGAGGTGACCACCGTGAACATGTTGGGAGCCGCATCTGGTCCGTTTACCAATAGGTCACAACGCACATTTTATTTAATATTATAGTCAATCACCACGCACTAAAAACAGTGAAGGAAAACATCGTGAGGAAACCTGCATACCATAGCGGTTTATAAGAATTTATATGGTATGTAAAGTCCGCCAACCCGCACTAGGCCAGCGTAGTGGACCATATGGCCTAACCACTCTCAATCGTACTCTCGATTGTAGAGTAGGCTCGTGCCCTGCAGTGGGACGTATATGGGCTAATACTATAAATAAATAAATCTCTGTATCCTTCTTTTACTAAAAGACTATCCAATACTGCATTTGTATCTGTATCAGCCCATATATACTTGGTATATCAAGACTGCTATTGAAAAAGAATGCCGATTGGTGATATTAGTGATTTCAAATGTTACAACTAAAAAGTTTGCAAAGAATCGCGACAATTTTTTATGTGAATTTTTTTCATCGTTTTATGTGGTAAATCCATAGTTTTTTTTTTTCTAATATGTACACAGTTTTGTTTGTAAAGACGCTATGGTACGCAAAAGTATAAATTATTATTTTAGCAAAAACTATTGATATACCACCCAAAAAGACGACATAAAAAATCGCGTTTCTTTGCGAAATTTTTAGTTGCTTTGTGTTTGTAGTCACTAAAACTACCACCCGGATTGGTTTTCGGTAGCAGTCTTGATATACCTTGTTTACATCTCACTGTAAGGAACGAATCTTCTCTAAAATCAAAGTATCTTATTCCATTTTATATTACTACTAGCTGTATCCGAGAGTTCGTCCGCTTGGAATTTAACAAAAACTTTCTTTTTCTATAATAAAATAAAAGTTTTTTTCTAAAATCAATGTAGCCTAAGTTACTCCTTATTATATCAGCTACCTGACAATAAAAGTCCCGTCAAAAAGAGATTAGCCGGAACAAATAGACAGACAGACAGACAAAAATAAATCTAAGGTCATTTTCGTTGTAGGTATCGTGTATATATGATATGTAGTTGGATATTTTTTTTTAATTTTCACTTTACAAACAGACACTTTAAATTTTATTTATATGTATAATTAAAATACGTTTTTATTCATACCTAATATTCATAACTGAGATTACCGCGTTAAAACAAACAAACACTTTAGCTAAAATATGAATACAGATATTTAAAACATTTATATTTATTTTATTATTTTTCTTCAGTCAAACTTTATCAATCGGACCACGAAAAGCGAACAAAATTTGCTCGTATTTGCTAGAAATATCACTACTGCTCCTCCTATAGGTCATAGCGTGATGATATATAGCCTATAGCTTTCCTCCTATAGGTCATAGCGTGATGATATATAGCCTATAGCCTTCCTCGATAAATGAACTACCCAACACTGAAAGAATCATTCAAATCGGATCAGTAGTTCCAGAGATTAGCGCGTTCAAACAAACAAACAAACTCTGCAGCTTTATAATATTAGTATAGATTAATAAAACGGCGCCACCGGTCACGTATACAGCAATATCAAAAACCTCGACAATTAAGGTCAGTAGGAAATATCCTTGCGGGGAATTAAGCGTTTCTTAACCCTAATAACTTGACACGTACAATATCAGGGTCTGAGAGACCGGATCTGGAGATATTTATATCAAAATACAACGTAAACAGACTTTTGTGGCGCAGTTGGTATGTAAATGCCATCTGGGTACCACTGCAATTTCTATCTCTCTCGTCAGACAGCAGTGTAAATGCATTGTTGTGTTTCGGATTGAAGGCCATTGTAGCCAGAGTAACTACTGGACATATTGAGACTTTACATCTTATGACTTAGGATGGCGAGCGCAGTGGAATGCTAAGCAGTGCTTTGTAATTCAAGGTGTTAGGTTTTGCTACTGTTCATGAGCGGTCGTATCGCTTACCATCAGGCGAACGGCATGCTCTCTCGCCATTCATTGCAATATGAATAAAAGTTGGTTAGACGCCAGCAACGAGACAATTGTTGGTGTGATCCACAGGTGTTTGGTTTCGGGTCTGGGTGTTTGTGAGAGCGAAAAGTCTTACATAGTTTCTGATAGAACACAAGACTCGATCTTAGTGTGGGGTCAGGACTATGTATGTGACTGTTGGGTGTTATTTATTTTCATAGTTTAGGTATAGCAATTAGACTGCCTAACAGCCGCTGCCAATAAACAATCCCAATCCAAAATTTGCCGTTTGAGATTGACAGCTCAATCTTTTTTCTGATACTATATTGCCAATAATCAATCTCAGTAGTGAAAAAGCTATGGCAATATGGTAAGTGACAAATCGAAAAGTAGAAAACAATCCAGATTGACTTCAATCCATTCTTTTCGATTGATTATTGGCATCGGCTGCAAGTGGAGCAGATGTATTACGGCACGATTACAAAAAATCTCGGGTTCGAATCCCGGGTTGAGCAGGTAGTGAAATAGAATTTTTTATTCATTATCAGCCCGGAATTAGGAATTTATAGTCGATATGGCGATAGGCTAACCTCCTGTCACATCATCGTGGTACACACAATGTGAAACTTGGGTGTTCTAGTTGCACCTCTGCCTACCCCTTCTGGGAAAAAGGCGTGAGTTTATGTATGTATGTAATTATCAGTGTGGATTAGTTTAATATGTAAAATTAATGCTAATAATATGCAAATACATATATATACCTCTATTTATAGAAAAACACGTGCGTTAGTCTTAATATGGATTTTATTCATTTACTAGCGACCCGGCCCAGCCTCGCCCGGGTACAAATAGATATCTGTACAATAATATGTACGTATTATACATATAAACCTTCCTCTTGAATCATTCTATCTATTAAAAAAAACCGCATCAAAATCCGTTGCGTAGTTTTAAAGATTTAAGCATGCATAGGGACATAGGGACTGAGAAAGCGACTTTGTTTTATACTATGTAGTGATATTAAAACTAGCGGCCCGACCTGCCTTCACCCGGGTGTAGATAATTTGTTTTGAAAATATTCTATCGCCTATATTCATCAGGGATAGCGTAGGACTCTAATGGAAATTGAGAAATAATTTTTCAATTCGGTCCAGTAGATTGAAATAAAACTATTATTTACGGATTTTATCGCGAATTTAGTTTAAATTTTTTACATTTTTAACTTCCCGACGTTTCGATTACTTTACAGCTTTCGTGGTACAGTAATTTAATAATTGTAAAATAAGGGTAGTTGATTTGTAACAGTCACAGAGCGGACGACCAATACCTCAGTCCGTCCCGTGACCACGAAAGCTGTAAAGTAATCGAAACGTCGGGAAGTTAAAAATGTAAAAAATTTAAACTAAATTCGCGATAAAATCCGTAAATAATAGTTTTATTTCAATGTGTAACATTCGCGTAAATCTAAGAAACCATTATCGGTCCAGTAGTTTAAGAGCTAATTCGATACAAATAAACAATTACATTTTCACTGGTGGTAGGTCTCTCATATGTGAGAGGTTGTCTGGGCAGAAACAACCGCAATGTCTATTTCTCCCGCCAAACAGCAGTGTAAATGCACTGTTGTATTTCAGATTAAAGTGCAATGTAGCCAGAGTAACTACTGGACATATTGAGACTTAACATCTTATGTCTTAGTTGGCGAGCGTCGTGGAATGCCAAGCATTCCTTTGTAATTCATGGTGTTTGGTTATGCTACTGTTCATGAGCGGTCGTATGGCTTACCATCAGGCGAATGACATGCTATTGCATGTCTCTGTATTCCTCGCAATAGAAAAACATGATTTTTCAAATCAATCGTTTTGGGGATTTTTGTCCATATGAACATGCCAATCCCATCATAACTTTTTACAATATCTAACTTTAATATTTGTAATAAACAATTCAGAGTCATAATCGCGAATGATTGCTGAAAGGTTGTAAATTGATCCGCCTGTGAAACGAGAGGCCGCGGGTTCGATCCCCGCACCGAGAGAAATGTTTGTACAGCCCACAGATATTTCTTCCGTGTCTGGGTGTTTGTGAGAGCGAAAAGTCTCTCGTAGTTCCTGATACCCACGACACAAGACTCGATCTTAGTGTGGGGTCAGGACTATGTATGTGACTGTTGGGTGTTATTTATTTATTTATTTATTAAGCGACAAAAATTTAGGGCCAACTCAGACAGGCCTTGACAAAATGTTTTGGATCAGACCTTCAAATAAATTGTAATGCAATATTACATAGACACGATTGTGATATATAAATACATTTTGTTATATTTAATATGTCCTTAAACGGTTTCCGTAATGTTTTTATTAAACTTATTCGGGCTCTGTATAGGCTAAAAATAAATTAAGTTGAAATTTCTTGAAGTTAAGTTGATTAAAAAAGACAGCCCGCGTGGCCTAAATTAAGTTGAAATTTCGTGGAGTTTTTCGTGCTTTGTATAGATTAGACAGCCCGCGTGGCGCAATTGGTTAGACGCCGGCTGTGAACGAGAGGATGCGGGTTCGATGCCTGCATAGAGAAATGTTTGTTTGTTTATATCAATCTATATATGCCACTCTGCAGAGCACAGGCCTCCTCTACAATCGAGAGTACGATTGAGAGTGGTTAGGTCATATAGTCCACCACGCTGGCCTAGTGCGGGTTGGCAAATGCGTGTGTAAACAAATATTGGTTTTTAATGTGTTTTGGAGTGTAGTCACTCGTAGTTTCTGATACGATACAAAATGTGAAGCTTAGTGTGGTGTCAGGACTATGTATGTGACTGTTCGATGTATTTGTTTACTACGGTACTAGCTCAGTATACTCAGTTGGAATAATTTTGCCGGTAAAGTTTGTAGAAACATGATATCCATTGAGGAGTATTGCCACCTAAAGATTTCCAAATATTAATTTAAGTAGCACATGTTAAATATTATCAAGGAAAACATCTCACTCAAGCAACATTCGGAACTTTAACACAACAAAAATAATGTATTTTACGATATTAAAAACTCACTTTGAACGTACTCTGAGACAATTCCAACACTAACACTTTTGCACTTAATTACACTTGAAATTCACTTCAAATACACAAAATTCGAAATTGGAACTTTCTAATTGAGAATGGACTTTTCAAATTCAGAATCGATTTTCGAACATGGAATGCGTTTTTCAAACACGGAATGGAATTTTCAAATTCGGAATGGATTTGAATATCGAATGTGTGTTATTTATCGCGATTGTTGTGCGTTCACGACGGCGATTGCAAGTAGACTGGTGTTGGCGTGTGGCGCGCGCGCAGGTGTCTTTCACGAATCAATGGTGGACGGGTTTATGCGTCATCGGTCCAGTCTGTTTGTGAAGGAAAATTATTTCTTATCTGATTGTTCGGGAATTCGGGTGCGGTCTTTTTTCCTTTTTGTGAATGATTTTCGGTTGTTTGTTTTGTGATTTGACTTTGTGGATTGGGTAATAGACGATGTTTATTGCTCATAAGGTTTTGTAAATATTTGTCATGTGTGGTGATTTTTTGCTAAATGTAATATTGTGCGAGTGACATGCATATTTTTTTTATAAAATCCGAATGGCAATAGAAGAAACGGCTTCATAGGTGCAAATTGGTTATTGCTGCTCAGAAGTTTTCACATTAGTAACGGGGTTGTTACTGAATTAATGGGTGAAAGATGCAAGGGGTAAAAATAAAAAATATTACAAACTTAAACATTTTGTTCTTCAGATCTTTTAAATCATTACTTAAACCTACAATTATTTTGAAACTTGAAATTGCTATAAATAATATCCGTCTACAAAAAGCTCTCTTTTTCTTATATTCCTCTTTTTTGTGTAATTTTTATTACAAACATACATCGTAACTGATAAAATACCAACGATTATACAAGCTTGTTATAGAAATATTGTTAACAATATTAAAATTTTGTTCCACGCAAAGCCGAGTGCGAATTCAAGTATCTAATTTCACGGAAAAATTATTTTACTATGTTTGTCTATGATTGCTTCACCCTTTCCGGTTCAGTTGGCGTTATCTAAGACAAACGTAGGTCAGGCTTCGAAGAAAAGGGAAAGTCAGCGAATAAGTTAGATTAGGTTTTTCATAGTAATACTTTATGGTGCGGGTGTGGTAAATGAGCAAGACATTTTCATAATTTCACCCAACAGTGACATACATAGTCCTGATACCACACTAAGATCGAGTCTTGTGTCGAGTATCAGAAACTACGAGAGACATTTCGGTCTCACAAATATCCAGACCCGAAACAAATACGTATCTGTGGATCACACTAATATATGTCGCCGCGGCCTGGGGTCCCTTTAGCGCAGTGGAATGCCAAGCATTGCTACTGTTCATGAGCGGTCGTATTGCTTACTATCAGGTGAATAGCATGCTCGTTTCGCCATTCATAACAATAAAAAAATTTAAGACGGCTTATTATTGATAAAGCTACTTAGCACGCCGGCATGTACGAAGCATCTTAGCATGCCGGCATAATTGTATCGATTGGCATGGGACTGCCGTCTGATGCCATGCGATACTCTGCCTGGACGGCATTTTGACATGTCAGTGTAAAAAAATAATGATCATGCCAATTGTCAAGTTCTTTTTTGTGCTGTGAGAATAGAAATGATTTACTAATTGAAAAAAGTTACTAATGGGCTCGTTAATTTATGATTTTGAACTTAAAATTACACTGTGTTATTATTGCCCAATTTCCGTGAATGCTTGGGAAACTATTGAATAGGCGTAAGTGTCACGTATAGAGATAATTTTTATCTCCGGAGTCTGTTTTTATTATCAGTCGCGCGTGCAACTAGTTGCAAAATGAATTTCTATTAAAACCTAATTGATATTTGATCAAGTAGTGTATACAAAATGTTTCTATTTTTTTGATTCTAGTATCGCTTTGGAATTTCTTATAGTTGTAGAGAAGAAATAGCGTTGGCCGCAGGATATTCCCCAAGCAATCATTTTTATCAATCAATTAACAATAAGCATTATTATTGAAATAAAACTATTATTTACGGATTTTATCACGAATTTGGTTTGATTTTTACATTTTGTTAAATAAATGCAGCTTTCGTAACATATACTGAGCCGATGACTTAAGACCTCAGTCGGCCCTGTGACCACGAAAGCTGCTAATTAATCGAAACGTCGCGTCGCGCCGTGAAGATAAAAAATTAAACCAAATTCGCGAAACATAGTCTAATTTCAATCTGTAAAATTCGCGTAAATCTAAGAAACTATTAATCATCATTATATTAAGTCAATATAATATTATACCTCTGCCAAAAATAATGACATCTAATTAAATAATTTGTCACTCCAGCATAAAACCGTCCACTAGTACTACGCTCCGATCAACCGGTATACACCTGTCTCTCTCACACGCATACATCTATCCCTCTCGCGTGTTTACCGAACCCGCGATATAAACATTTGGCAAATGCCATTCTATAGTGTCCTGCGTTCTCATGTCTGCCTAGTACTTGTATTGGCGCGCAGACTTTTGTTTTAGCAAAGGGGGGTCACAAAATCTAGATTTTAGGTCTTAATTTACATTTTTTAGGTTGTATGTCAGTCTAGTTTTAAACTGTGTGTTGACGTAATCAATATTAAGCGAGGCAAGGTCGACGATTGTTGTATTTTTTTAATGCTATTAATATGTTTTTGGTGTTATTATTGTTTTCGCCTTACTCGCCTTGTTGGTCTAGTGGCAGCGTTTAAGGGCAGTGAATATTGAAGTTCAGGGTTCGAAACCATAGACGAGTAATATTGAAGAAAAAAATCTTCAGAGGTGTCAATAGGCACCCGGATGGAACGAAGTTCCTTTCGATTAATTAGTGAAGGAATTGTAATAAAATTTTATTTCTTTTAAGTTATAATAATATTTTTTTTAATTATTAACAAATATAATGTAATATAAACTTAATCGGTATGCTCAATTTAAGTAATAATTGGCAAAGATACATAGCCAAATGAAGGGTTGTTGATTGACAGCAGGGTAACAAACTAAAATTGTAAACAACGATTGTCAAATGTTTTAAAGTGTCGTTACAACTTATGGTCTTATTTTTTTCTTTCTAGCCCCCTTTCGCAACGCGCGATAAGGAACTTCTTTCCAAAAATGTATGGATTTTTGTTGGAAAATGTTTGTTCCACATTTAAATTTAATTATCTGTAAGTGACCTATTATATACAAGGGAGAAGCTTTTCGAGTTTGATCAGTAGATATTCAATAAAGCGCGGTATACACTAAAGCCACTGACCACGAGACCTGTGTCGGAAATTTTTGTCGACGGGCTATTTGGCAACTTCCTTCACTCATTGCAAGTTCGAAAACTTTGTTTGTGGCTCGCCATGATGAACTGTTTTGATGTTGTTGTTGAGTCAACAAACACACCCTGCAAACCCAAAGGTTTGTACGTAAAATAATAGAAAAATCGTCGTTTTATACTTATTGTGTTGATTCGGAGAGAGAATCGTGTCAATATAAAAAAAATACCAATTGAATTGAGAACCTCATTCTTTTTGAAGTCAGTTATAAAAATGATTGACTCGTACCGATCTTGTTGTGGTTTAATTTTTTTCTACTCTGTACCAAACATACTTAAACATATATAATTTATACATGAATTGTGTACAATCCTTACGATGGATTCGTCGAGTGGTGCTTATGGCACAAAGAGGAGTTCGTTATACACGTGTACAATGTCAGATGTTAAGGGGAGGCTGTTTTGTTTCAAAGGTTACAGACTATTCCGTCCATACTCCCGGCACTGCTACTCCTGTTAGGATCAACAGTACAGAATTAATAGGTCTCTCATATGTGAGAGGCCACCTGGGTGGGTACCACCGCAATGTCTATTTCTCCCGACAAACAGTAGTAAATGCACTATTGTGTTCCGGTTTGAAGGACATTGTAGTCAGAGTAACTACTGGACATATTGAGACTTAACATCTTAAGTCTCAGGATGGCGAGCGCAGTGGAATGCCAAGCTTTGCTTTGTAATTCATGGTGTTTGGTTTTGCTACTTGTTCATGAGCGGTCGTATCGCTTACAACCAGGCGAATGGCAATACAGCATCATTCACTGCAATAAAAACATATCTGTATCTGTACCAGCCCATGTACGTCCCACTGCAGGGCACGGGCCTACTCTACAATCGAGAGTACGATTGAGTGGTTAGGCCATATAGTCCACCACGCTGGCCTAGTGCGGGTTAGCGGACTTACATACCATAGAAATTCTTATAAACCGCTATGGTATGCAGGCTTCCTCACGATGTTTTCCTTCACCGTTTTACTGCGTGATGATTGACTATCAATACATGACTCCGAAAAGTCAGAGGAGAGGAGAGAAAAAATATGCTAAATCTCTATTAATGACAGATTTAAAAAATGATTTTGTTTAAGTAATACGTTAGTCGAAATTTACATGGATAGAAATAAAATTATATCTATTTCTAGGAATGAGCAGAATCTATATTACCTCTAGTTGTTTTTTCCTCTCGTAATGGTGACATAACACGAGCGATACTGAATCTGAGAACATTAAAATTTAAAACACGTTTCAAAGACACATTTTAAGGACAATGTCACCTTTTCGCTTTATTATTTTTTAACTAGCCGTTACAATATAAATTATGGTGTACATTTTTAATATATTACAGCCGTTTGGCTCGTTGGTTAGATGCCTGTTTTGAAATGTGGGACTGTGGGTTCGACCCCTGCATCGAGACAAATATTTGTGTGGACTAGAGGTATTTTGGTTCGGGTTTGGGTGTTTGTGGGACAGCATTTTTTTTCGTATATTCTGATACAACACACAAGACTGGATCTTAGTGTGGGGTCAGGACTATGTATGTGACTGTTGGGTGTATTTATTATTTTTATTACTACAATGGAGGTGACTATTATTATTATTTGAATTCGATTAAGATGGCTCTGGCCTAGTGGGGTTTGGTGAACTTCACATACCAAAGAAAACCTTTTTACACTCTCCATTGTATGCAGGTTTCCTCATGATGTTTCCCATCAAAAGTATGAATTGCGAGACGAATATGGCGTTTGCCTGATGATACGACCGCTCATGGACAGTAGCAAAACCAAACGCTATGAATTACAAAGCAATGCTTGGCATTCCTCATGTACCACGAACTACTTCATGTACTATACAATTGCATCCATTTCTATTGCTCCTCCCACCAAAATTGAAATTAGTGGAACGAATTACAAAGCAATGTTTGGCAGTCCTCTGCGCTCGCCATCCTGAGATCTGAGATGTTAAATGTCAATATGTCCATTATTACTCTGGCTATAATGTCCTTTAATCCGGAACACAACAGTGTATTTACACTGCTTTTTGATGCGAGAAATGGATATTGCGGTGGTACCTACTCAGGCGGCTTCTCACATATGAGAGACCTACCACCAGCGAAAATTTTACATGGTAATTATGAATTTTTAATTTAACTTTAATGGTTTAGGTAATTTCGTTTATTAGTTTATTCCGGAATGAGCAACACACGCCGTATCTTAAATGATAAAAAAATCAATCAAATCTGATTCCATTGTTGGAAGTTTTCTGCGAATAATGATTGGAGTGGAGCTCTCAAGTGCTTTGATTCGCTAAGAATTGCCTTGATGTAGTGGTATACGGGTCGGCAATGTGAAGTACCCTGTTCGGTTTCAAGGTCGGGAAGTTTATTTTTAAAGTTTTGATTTTATAATGTTTTGTTTTTGCCTTTGTATAGCGAGGATTAGTAATGGAAATTATTGCTTTTTCAAATTAACATCACCTTGTTATTTTTGGAAACTTAGCATGCTATATTTCTGCTATCGCTAATTGCCCCTATCAGAATTTGTAAATGAAAAACTGACAATATATTATAACTATGTTTCACAACTAAAATTACACACACTACATTTACTGTTCCTTCTTTGAATGGGTTCGTAAAAAAAACTCACTCCTTCATAGATAACACGAGGTCGTATAAAAATATTAGCCGATCGAATTTGTGAATCATAACCGCAAATCGCAAAATTTAGCTCATTTATATAACTTGTGAAATGTTAATATCGACTTAACTTGCTATTTGTGATTGCTACTGCTATTTATTCCATGATGAGTGGGGGTGATTGACAGACTCCGTGGCTGTTTGGTTAGACGCCGGCTGTGAAAGCTGAGGCCGCGGGTTCGATCCCCGCACAGAGTACAAATTTTTGTGTGATCCACAGGTGTTTGTTTCGGGTCTAAGTGTTTGTCTGTTTAGTCCATGTAGTTTAGATATACCATGTATAGCAAGATACATACAGTATATAACAATGTATAAAAAATAAATATTTATAAATATGACTGCCTCGGTGGCGTAATTGTACTACGGTGCGCTTACAAAGCTGAGGTCTTGGGTTCGAATCCCGGGTTGGGCAAAGTGATATTGGATTTTTCTATTCATTGTCAGCCCAGAGTCAGGAATTTGTGCCCGATATGGCGATAGGCTCGCCATCTATCACATTGTGGGACGTCTGCCTACCCCATCTGGGAAATAGGCAAGAGTTTATGTATGTATTTATGTACATTACATACATATACAATATACAACATTATATAAAAAATACATATTCATAAAGAATCTTAAGAAACATACATTAAAACCAAAGTAATCTTATCTATAAACACAAGCATGCTTACAAGTTGTTAAGTTACGCCCATCCGGTTAACTTGACGTACATAACTGTGCGGTTAGTCACTCACCGTTAAAGATAACAGATAAAGTTCACACCTTTGTTTTACGTGAATAAGGTTTAGTCATTGTGTTTCTATACGAATATGTAAAAATAATGAGTTTGTTTGTTTGTTCGCGATTGTCTAAAGAACTATTGGTTCGAATTGAAAAATTGCTGTAGTGTTGGATAGTCAAATTATCGAGAATTACTGTAGGCTATATATCATCACGCTGTGATCTACAGGAGGAAAGGCGTAGTGAAAAATCTAGTGAATGCAAGGAAAGGGGTTTGCCCATTAATTGTATCGATAGAAATATCGTAGACCCCGACACCGATATTGCTTAAAATTAATTCTAGTTATTTTTACAGTTTGTCCTTAAACTATTTCCTATTTTATCACAGGGGGCAGAGTTTTGTAAAATAAAGTAATTATCATCACATTTTACATTTTGTTCACAGTGCCAAAGGCAAAAATATTTTTATTGGACTTTAAGTTCATTTATCCAAGAACTCCGGGCCTGGATCGCAATTATGTTTATATTTATTGAAAATATATATTTTTTCCTACACAAAAAAGTAGGTTTCATTGAGGGACAATAATCGCACCGATACTAAGTTTCATCGTAAAATGGTCATTTTCCTCTATCATTCATTCTAAACATAGTCTAAGATCACGACGTGCGATACAAGAGATTCGAATATTATGTAAATTAAAGCATATTCATACAGTTTTACACTGGTGGTAGGTCTCTCATGTGTGAGAGGCCGTCTGGGTGGGTACCACCGCAGTGTCTATTTCTCCCGTCAAACAGCAGTGTAAACGCACTGTTGTGTTTCGGGTTAAAGGGCCAGAGTAACTACTGGACATATTGAGACTTAACATCTTATGTCTCAGGATGACGAGCGCAGTGGAATGCCAAGCATTGCTTTGTTATTCAAGGTGTTGTTTGGTTTTGCTGTTCATGAGCGGTCATGAGCGGCGGAGCTTACCATCAGGCGAACGGCATGCTCGTCTCGCCATTCATAGCAATAAAAAAAAAAGTTTTACGGTCGATGTTCGAAAATTCGTCGTTGTCGGAGTACAGAGTAACCCCCGGTGACCTGTTTGCTCGTTTATCGGACATATTAAATACAAAAAGCATATAACATGGAAAGTCCCTTTTACCGTATTATTTTAACATTTGCCTTCAACTCGGGGTTTTTCGATTGCATACAAATGATTTATTTTTATTGTTTGCTTAATTTCAAAGGTTAAGGATATTTAATTGAACCTTTTTGAGTGTTTTTAAGAGTTGCGGTGTGTGACGTTTTGGTGTAGAAGCAATAATAAAAACACAATCCTGCAATTAATTTTTATTTATCTGAAAAGAATTAACTACAAAACTCAGTTTAATCAAAAAATATGAAAAATACATACATACATAATTGTCTCGCCTGTATCCCATAGGGGTAGGCAGAGACTATAGACCGCCACTTTGCTCGATCCTGACATACAATACGATACTTAGAAAAAAAAATATGAAGAAAAAATATATGAAAAATAATAATAAATAAAGAAATACACCCAACAGTCACATACATAGTCCTGACCCCACACTAAGATCGAGTCTTGTGTCGTGGGTATCAGGAACTACGAGAGACTGTTCGATTTCACAAACACCCAGGCCCGAGATAAATACTTGTGGTCTTGTGGGACAAATTTGAATACATGAATTCGCGATTTGTCCCAGAAGGGGTAGGCAGAGGTGGTAACAGGACACCCACGTTTCGCATTGTTTTTTCCGATTCCCACGACGTGATAGGGGGCGAGCCTATCGCCGTATCGGGAACAAATTCCTGACAATGAATATTAATAATGAATAATAATAAATCTTTATTTCATTACAACATGTTTATAATAATATAATAACACCATGACTCCTGTACTAGGAAGCCCTGTATGGACAGAATACATATACTTTTACGACAATTTTTTATTTAACAACTGCTATAACCCTTACTGGTGCCTTACTGGTGGTAGGTCTCTCATATGTGAGAGGCCATCTGGGTGGGTACCACCGCAATGTCTATTTCTCCGGCCAAACAGCAGTGTAAATGCTCTGTTGTGTTTCGGATTGAAGGGCATTGTAGTCAGAGTAACTACTGGACATATTGAGACTTAACATCTTATGTCTCAAGATGGCGAGCGCAGTGGAATGCCAAGCATTGCTTTCTAATTCAAGGCGTTGTTTGGTTTTGCTGCTGTTTAAGAGCGGTCGTATCGCTTACCATCAGGTGAACGGCATGCTCGTCTCGTTATTCGAAGCAATAAAAAAAAAGATACAAAAATAGTAAAATATTTTTGTATTCCTAATTTTGTTACATACTGTATTATTTTTATTATTTTTCCCTATGTCGTGACCACTTCTTTCGTGCTTCTGTTCAATCTAGTCCATCTTAAGGTTGTCTTGACGAAGTCGCCAATAGTAATAAGACCGCCGATTGTTACACATATTTATGTGCTTTATGTTTTCTATGATAATTTTTGTGTCTATTTCTCCGCCAAACACCAGTGTAAATGCACTGTTTTTTTTTTCGTTTTGAAGGACATCGTAACCAGAGTAACTACTTGACATATTGAGATTTAACATCTTATGTCTCAGAAAGGCGAGTGCAGTGGAATGCCAAGCCTTGCTTTGTAATTCAAGGTGTTATTTGGTTTTGCAATTGTTCATGAGCGGTCGTATCGTTTACCATCAGGCGAACGGCATGCTCATTCATTTAAATAAAACAAAACAATAATGTATTTAAATAAATAAAAATCCAGCATCACTTTTCCCGACTCGGGATTCGAATCCGAGTCCTGAGCGTTGCAATCCTACTGTAGTACAAAAGAGTTAAAGTTATAACTAAGCATTACTTAATATTGGAAAGTGTGTCAATCAGTGTGTTTGTCGTGTTGCAAGGTAAATATTTTATTTTCTTTGTGTGTCGCAACAGACCCTGACTAAAGTACCTACTTAACAGACAATTGTAAGATTCAATTTCAATAAACAGTAATTTGTTGGTGGACGTGACGGCGGTTGCGGGTTCGACTCTCAGGGCACGCGCACAAAGCTGAGGTCTCGGGTTTGAGTCCCGGGTCGGGCAATGTGTTGTTTTTGGCTATATCAGGCGGTAGTTCGATGTTTATTCCTGACATGGCATCAAAATGGAACACACAAGGCGAAACGTGGGTGTCATGATAGCACCTCTGCCTACCCCTTCTGGGAACAGAATAACATACATACACACTTCTGCAATTATAATATTACTAGCAGTCCGGCCCGACTTCACCCGGGTACAGATACTTTTACAGCCCCGTCCGCTTTAGAAATATAAAAACTATTTCACAAGATAACTGTTTTAGATATACCGGGTATATCAAGACTGCTACCGAAAACGAAGCCGGGTGGTAGTTTTAGTGACTACAAACACAATGCAACTAAACATTTTGCTAAGAAACGCGACAATTTTTTTTATCATTTTTTAAATATCGTCTTTTACCGGTGGTAAATCCATAGTTTTTGCTAAAATAATAATTTAAACTCTTTTATACCTTAGAGTCTTTATAAATAAGAGGGTATACACTATTATTTTACGAAAAAATGTATTTACCACCCAAATACGACCATATTAACCCGGCGTCATTGTGGTAGAAAACAGTTACACGGACGTTGAGGTGGGTCAATATTACCCATTTATTTAATACAAGGTATTTCCATAGATTTTAAGTAAATTTGTAAACTATGTTGTTATTTCAGTATTAGGGTATTTAGGCCTTGATAATAAAAAAGAAAAATAATAATTAAGAAACATTTTATTAGGTTTAATCAACTTTTACATAAACTCAAAAAAAAAGTAACAAAATTGAGATCTCTTACATTTTCATGAAATTCCTACGCTAATAACCAGTCTTTTCGGTTACTTATGGCATTTTCATAAACTTAAGTCTAATATCTTAGGGAAAAAGTATAAAAAAGCTATCAGAATCTTTGGTGTAAATACAATCACTACAGAAAGATATAATATGTTCAGGAAAAATAAATTTGAGACAAGCTTGACATGTGTGCTTTGTTTTGCGATCTTTTTTTGCAGGACACACTTGACATCTTTTTCGGGCATTGGGTAGCTTTGCAGGTGGTTCCTCTGATGGTTCACCAACGTATTCCCGAATTCTTTTTCGATCTGTCGTGGCAAGCGATTCACATTCTGGCGGACTGTCAAATGCTCACCGACCAGGGCAAGACCCAAGTTTTTCAAAAACTGGCGCCGCTTCTCGGTTGGTTTATTATTGTTTATGCTATGAATTATAATTCCATTAATTCCTGACATATTCAACATGGCATAAAAAATTGTCAGGGGCCACCTTTTGGAGTTACGGCTCACGTTATACGAGGGGCGATCAAAAAGTAATGATAATAAGTATAATAAAACAACGATTGTAGTTTAAATTTAATTTATTTTTCTACATAGTCTCCTAACAAGTCGATACATTTAGTCCAACGTTTCTCCAAACCTAAAATACCCTTTAAAAAAATCTGTATCTTGACTATCTCAAAATGCCTCTACAGCATCCATCACCTCGCTATCATCCTCAAATAAAAACAAAATCAACAAAACTTGAAGCAAATCGCAAAAAAGAATTGAAATAAATACAAATAACTCATAAAAAATAGTAATAAATGATTAGTTAAATGGCGCGTAATTGTTACGTGCGTTGTGAGGATGGGTCATAATTACCTTTTTAGAAATCACACACGTCCAGCTCCCTGCGCAGTCGCTGCCGAACTGATTTCACAACGAAAACGTTTAGAATACGCTATTGGCTCCAGCTACTGCAAAGGACGGCAACGTCGCGCGCATACTTTCAAAAATATTAGAAATTATAAACTGGCCGGGTAATTTTGACCCAACCTCAATGACGCCGGGTTAAAAAAATATCAAAAAAAAATGTCGCCTATTTTCCAACATTTTCTGTTGCATTGTGTCTGAAGTCGCTTAACCTACCACCCGGCTTCGTTTTCGGTAGCAGTCTTGATATACCCGATATAAACTCAACGTTACTGCCGCACTTTAAATATCCCATCCCATAACTGTGACTTTGTAAAAGTATCGAATATATTTCAGTTCATTGAAATAAAACTATTAATTAGGCATTTTATTTGGATATGATATAATTTTTAAATTTTATAAACTTGTCGACGTTCGAAAAATCAGAGAAATCCGTAAATAATAGTTTTATTTCAATGTGTAACATTCGCGTAAATCTAAGAAATCAGTATACTTCTATTTCTTACACATCCCACAGGAACTCTTAAGGTTTTCGGGATAAAGAGTATCGTATGTGTTAATCCATGGTGTCGGCTACCTCCATACCAAATTTCATCAAAATTGGTCCAGCAGTTTGAACGTGAAGGAGTAACAAACACACAAACTTTTTCTGTTTCTGTGACTTGTATTTTCTTTCTTTTTCTATTTTTGTCTTTTGTTTATCCTCTGTTACATGGTGTTATAATAAAGAGTTATTATTAAACTTTCGCATTTATAATATTAGTAGGAACTAGGGATTGCTAGGATCTTTCTAGAATTTTCATAATCCTCGCATTAGGTGCAACAGTAATTATTACATAAAATGTACTAGTGTACAATATAACATGTTACCGACTAAACTAACTTGTTGGTCAAATTACGCAACGTATCTAGTAAACACTTACCTAGTTATTCATTCTGTATCAGCCCATATACGTCCCACTGCAGGGCACGGGCCTACTCTACAACCAAAAGTACGATTGAGAGTGGTTAGGCCATATAGTCCACCACGCTGGCCTGGTGCGGGTTGGCGAACTTACATACCATATAAATTGTTATAAATCGCTATGGTATGCAGGTTTCCTCACGATGTTTTCCTTCACCGTTTTTAGTGCGTGGTGATTGACTATCAATACATAGACCGTTTTAAACCTATTTTAGTTATCGAATGTTTTGTCTCTTTCTAACGACTTTTGAATTCAGTTTCAGCGAAGATAAAAGTAGTGGAGGCATATCAGTAGTAGAAGCTTTGACAATTGTTACAATGAATTAAATTTCGCTCGAAAATCGCATTAAAATAATAAAATTCTACTATGAAAATATATGGCTTAACCACTCTCAATCGTACTCTCGATTGTAGAGGAGGCCTGTGACCAGCTGTGGGACGTATATGGGCTAATACAGATACTATGAAAATGGTCGATCCGTAATAGTTACATTTCGTAAAATTCTTTATATTTTTGGTCAACATAATCGACCTTCTGAGGCCACTATGAAGAATTTGGTCGATAAATTTGAGTAGATGGGCTAGTTAATTTGGCTTGACATGCGGTTACGGTCAATGGAGTACGCTATCGAGAAATTTTAACAACTCGATTTTCATTTATTATTGATATCATGAATATTACTGATACGTGGTTCGAACAAGACGGTGCCACAAGTAACACAGCCCCCGAAACAATGAATTTATTGCAAACCAAATTTCCCAAACGCATAATTTCACGAAATTCAGATGTAATTTTCGATCAAGTGATTTAACTTACAACTTATTTAACATACAAGGTGAAATGTGGGTGTCCTGGCACCTCTGCCTACCCCTTCTGGGAAAAAGGTATGATTTTATGTATGTAATACGTATGATTATTTTTTGTGGGGCTATGTTAAAGACCGAGTCTATACGGAGCCAATCGAATCGATTTCAGCATTAAAACTCAAAATACATGGCGAAATTAACGAAATAAACTAGCCACTGTGAGAAAATGTTGATGAAACAATTGACATCTGTTAAAATGGTCGTGGTGGACATTTGTCCGAAATAATTATTCATTTCTAATTGCCAAACCTTATTCATTCTAATATCATATATTTTTTTAATGATTCTTATCCAAATTCTTTGTTTAATTTGCATTAAAAAACAAAGTTTTTAAATACCCTTTATATGGTTAGTTATTGATAGGTGACAGCCTCCGTGGCGCAGTTGGTAAGACGCCGCCTGTGAAATGAGAGGCCGCGGGTTCGATCCCCGCACCGAGAGAAATGTTTGTGCGGCCCACAAATATTTCTTCCGAGTCTGGGTGTTTGTGAGACCGAAAAGTCTCTCGTAGTTCCTGATACCCACGACACAGGACTCGATCTTAGTGTGGGGTCAGAACTATGTATGTGACTGTTGGGTGTTATTTATTTATTTATTTAATCGAATCCCGTGGGAGGCAATTAGCAATAGCAGAAATATAGAGCATGCTAAGGCTTCCAGAATAACAAGGTGGTGATGTGAAATAGCAATAATTCCCATTACTACCCACAGGTGATACTTGTCTACTAATACATCAACAAGGAAGTGTCCCAGGTGCGTAGGAAAGCCAGTTCCGTCCGGATCTGGTAGATCAGCCAAGCAAATTATTAACGGAGTGAAACGTCGCGATTACACGCTGGCAGGCGCGTGCGCCGCTTTCTACGGCTCACTTGATAACTCATAGGGACTGGCGAGAACTAAACGCAATTCATAACTTTAAGAAAATATTACTGGTGGTAGCTCTCTCATATCATTATGTGAGAGGCCATCTGGGTAAGTACCACCGCAATGTCTATTTCTCCCGTCAAACAGCAGTGTAAATGCACTGTTGTGTTTCGGATTGATGAGCATTGTAGCCAGAGTAACTACTGAACATATTGAGACTTTACATCTTATGTCTCAGGATGGCAAGCGCAGTGGAATGCCCAGCATTGCTTTCTAATTCAAGGTGTTGTTTGGTTTTGCAACTGCTTATGAGCGGTCGTATCGCTTACCATCAGGCGAACGGCATGCACGTCTCGCTATTCAACGCAATAAAATAAGAAATGAAAATGCATAAAGGCCTTTTTACTTTATACAATATTGCGGCCCGACCCAGCCTCGCCCGGGTGCATATAGATTTCTGTACAATATTATGTATGTATTATACATATAAACCTTCCTCTTGAATCACTCTATTTATTAAAGAAACTGCATCAAAATCCGTTGCGTAGTTTTAAAGATCTAAGCATACATAGCGACAGACAGCGGAAAGCGACTTTGTTTTATATTATGTAGCTGAATTTAGTAATATATGAATTTAGTAATTCTAGAAATATATAAGTTTATATTTTATTTATTTTTTAAAAATCAAGCACCGCCAATGTCTCCTGGCATTTTTACCTGCTTTAATGGTTGTCTGGAAGAGATCGCTTTTAGTGATAAGGGCGCCAATTAGTAGTAGTATCAGCCCATATACGTCCCACTGCAGGGCACGGGCCTACTCTACAATCGAAAGTACGATTGAGAGTGGCTAGGCCATATAGTCCAAAAAAGAGTATAAGAGTAGCAATAATAAAGAGTGATATTATTATTATGTAGCGATAAGAAAATATTAGGATGCATGAAAATGCATATTATGTGTATTGATAGTCAATCACCACGCACTATAACGGTGAAGGAAAACATCGCGAGGAAACTAGCCATAACGATTTTTATAAATTTCTATGGTATGTAAAGTCTGCTAACTCGCACTAGGCCAGCGTGGTGGACTATATGGCCTAACCACTCTCGTTCCTATTCTGACGGAGGCTGTCAATTTTATTTACACTTTCGTACCCAACAGTACCACTTTGCTAGTGTCAAATACGGCTTCTTATTAAATGTTAATTAATATAGAGTAAATTATCTCATGTCCAAACACGCTGAGCTTTTGACAGCAATAATAATATATTATATATCAGGGCACACCTGAGACTTTTCGGGGTCATGTGTGATCGTGACCCCTTCACTTGGTTGAGTCTTGGACAGCTGAACGCCAGGCTTGACGGTCCTCCGCCAGATGTAGTGCTTCTGGGATAGTCATGGCTAGCGTCTTGCTTATTTGAGCAGCCCAACGAGCTGGTCTGCGGCCACGTGGTCTGCTTCCCTTAACCTCAAGTGTATAAATAAATAAATAACACCCAACAGTCACATACACAGTCCTGATCCCACACTAAGACCGAGTCTTGTATCCTGGGTATCAGGAACTACGGAGACTTTTCGATTTCACAAACATGTATGTCAATCACCCCGCACTAAAATTGTGATTTTTCCTTCACCGAGAAATTTCATCATCATATCCTCGACTCCTGTGTAATTACTGTATTGTAAACTAGTTTTGAAAAGAGCAACGCTAGAGTTTCTTGCCCGTTCTTCTCTTGCGAAAACAGTCTTGTCAACCGGGTGGTAGTGGAAAAAAGTGACTGAATCTAAATAGTATATGACATTTTATGGATTCAATAAACTATTTTAAATTCATTTTCATTTTAAAGTGATCATATTTGACCAGTTTTAAACACAAATTGAGGTAACTCAGTAATACTCTAAAACGGTGAAGGAAAACATCGTGAGGAAACCTGCGTACCATAGCGGTTTATATGAATTTCTACGGTATGTAAGTCCGCCAACCCACATTAGGCCAGCGTGGTGGACTAACCATTTTTAATGGCTCTCATGGTGCAGAGAAGGCATGTCCTCTAGAATAGAATATGGGCTGATACAGTCCAGTATTTTTATTGCATACTAGCTGTACCCGCGACTACGTCCGCGTGGAATTTAACAAAAACATTATTTTTCTATAACAAAAGATTTTTCTTAAGTAAATGTGGTAGGTTTAATGGTGGTAGGTCTCTCATATGTGAGAGGCCATCTGCGTGGGTACCACCGCAGTGTCTATTTCTCCCGTCAAACAGCAGTGTAAACGCACTGTTGTTTCGGGTTATATGGCCTAACCACTCTCAATTGTACTGTCGATTGTAGAATAGGCCCGTGCCCTGCAGTGGGACGTATATGGGCTGATACAGACAGTAATACTCTATAAAAACCCAAAACTAGGAACAAAATTATATTTCCGAGAACAAGTAAATTGTCAACCGCAAAATGAGATCGAGAATTTTTACCGTTCGACCGAGTATTTCCTCAATGTTTAACATTTAAGAAATAGTTAAAATCACGTGCGGTATTATTTTAAAAATAACCTCGATAGTATTAATATTTTAACGTTAAAATCAGTGGAAAATCAACCTTAATGCAATAACTATAAGATTGTTATGATTCTGTAATACAAGTTTTGAAATTTACGGAAACAACGTACATATGTATGTATTTTTTGAACTTATCCTTATTTTGGCGCGTTTGTCGTGAAATGTTAAAAATTATAATAAATTCAAATATTAAAAATTTCAACGGAAAACAACAAACAATATGTTAGTTAAGAAAAACTAACAATAAGTATTGTTAAAGTATATTACATTATTTTATGTACCTTTAACTAAATTATTTTATTAAGGTGTTTAGAAAATGTGCTAGGATTATTTGTCATCAAGTTCTTTCATAGTATCGGTAAAAATATCGTTGATCCCGATACCGGTACTGCTTAAAATTCATTAAAGCATTTATGTGGTTTGTCCTTTTTTTTTCGTTTTCCTGTTTTATCTCTGGTGACAGATTTTTATAAAATAAAGTAATTATCATCACATGGAACATTTTGTTCACAGAGCCGAAGAAAAAAATAATATTTTTATTATATTCAAGTTAATTTATCCAAAAACTCCGGGCCTGGGTTGCAATTATGTTTCATCGAGGTACAAAAATCTTCGCACCAATGCTAATTTTTATAGTAAAATAGCAATTTTTTTGCCATTTTATTGCTAAACAGGGTATATCAATACTGCTACCGTAAACGAAAGCGGGGTGGTAGTTTAAGCGACTTCAGACACAAGGCAACTAAAAATTTCGCATACAATTTTTTTATGATTTTTTATGTGTATGTGTCTGTACGTATTAAATAATTTCGTTACGCGTGCAATTATTTTATAAGAGAGAGGTAAACGAGAACCGAACCCTGACCCTGGTTACGGGGCACGGTCACCGTCAACTATGGTCATACGTGTAATTAACATCAAAACATTGAGGTATAGAGTCGACAACACGAACAAAATCTGTGCGGCGCGTGTACCTACCAAACGCAAAACACGTGAGACAGAACATAGGCATTAAGCAGCGTATGAGTGAGAGGGATAGAAATATATATATGTACCGCTTTTTTAATATACATTTTGTTTTGCAATATGCCTTTTTTATAATATCGATGTATGAGGGAAAAAGTTTTTTTTATATTTTGGTGCAATGTTACCTGGGGTAGTTAGGCTTAGGAACATGTGGTTTAAATTAATTGTTTATACCTTATGTCTATATCACATATTATGTACAACAGTGTATTAGTTATTAGTAGGACATTTTGGTTTGCAATTTTTCTTTTTTATAATTTCGATATATGAGGGAGAAATTTTGGTACAATGTTATCTGGGGTGATTAGGAACATGTGGTTTAATTTAAATCTCTTATGTATATATCACACATATACAAAAGTGAATGAGTTATTAGTAGTTCAACTGAACCTTCCAGTTTTTTTTTCTTTTTTTTTCTAATTTGGTACAATGTTACCTGGGGTGATTAGGAACATGTTAAGGAACATTTTTGTTTAAATTATATACCTTATGTATATATCACACATATACAACAGTGTATGAGTTATTAGTAGGTTAATTAAAACTTCTAGATATTTTCTTTTTTTTCTTATTTGGTACAATGTTACCTGGGGTGATTAGGAACATGTTAAGGAACATTTTTGTTTAAATTATATACCTTATGTATATGTATATCACACATATACAACAGTGTATGAGTTATTAGTAGTTTAACTAAAACTTCCAGTTTTTCTTTTTTTTTCTAATTTGGTACAATGTTACCTGGGGTGATTAGGAACATGTTATGAACATTTTTGTTTAAATTATATACCTTATGTATATGTATATCATACATGTACAACAGTAGAGTTATTAGAAGGTTTACCACCGATGCTCTTGACCCCGTACAAAGGGCATGCGCTACCGTAAGGCCGGCGTAATGCGCCGTCGTGAGAGGTTCAAGGTTCGAAACCGTATTGAGCACGTTGGTTTTTAATTATATCGAGTTGTGTTTATATGCGTTTTTTTTAGTGTGGATAAATTATGTATTAAGTATAATTAATTGAAATATATACATATGTATGTATGTTAAGTTTAACACAGAACACGATCTTAATGTTTTTTTTTTCTATTAAGCGACTTTTTTTATTTCATAAGTCTTGGGGGATACTTTATACTCTGTACACAAAGCTATACGAATAAACTAAATAACTAATAATAAGCTCAACAAATAAGCTGTGCTAAATATTTTATAAAATGTTTTTGAAGATGCATCCTAGCAGGCCGGCACAATTGTACCGATTGTTATGGGACTGGCATATGATGCCAATCGATACTCTGCCTGGACGGCATTTGCGCTTACCAGCAGGTGCAGTGTGGTCAATATGCCGGGCCAGAATAAAAAATACAAAAAACCTCTATCATACGTCTTATGTATAAATGAAAAAAAATTCTAAACAATATTTTGTCTCCTATTCCAGAACCACCCACCACGCTGGCTTCCGACCCAGAGCCGAAAAATGACCCGCCAAAAGACGACGATTTCGACGTCAACGAATATTTCGCTCGGCTCCAGGGCACTAGATACGTCAGCGCTCCAATCACGCACATACCCGATCCGAACTCGAACCTGGGACCTCCAGAAGACTTGGAAGAAGTCAATTTGAACCCAGAAGTGGAGCAGCAGAGTCTCACAGCTGATATAGCGCAGAATTTCTCACAGCTGCCAAATGTGCTGCCACATGTTGCGAGTGCGGTGTTTAGTTCATTCTCGAATATGCTGAGTATGAAGAGTAAGGAAAGGCATGAGGAGCCAAGAGTTGAAGCGCCCTGGGTCGCCCAGGAGGTGAATGTTGGACCGCCCCCTAAAGAGCCTCCAGTTGGTGGTGAGTATCTTTTTTTATGTTAGTAATATGTAGAGATACACAAGGTGGTCTGACGACCTGGTAAAGGTCGCGGGACGTCGCTGGATGCAGACTGTCTCCAACAAGTCACAGTGGAAATCATTGGGGGAGGCCTGTGTTCAGCAGTAAACTTCCTTTGGCTAATGGATGAATATACAGAGTATATAAAGACCGACCGAAAAAGAAGCTAGGTGGTAGTTTTAATGACTCCAGACATAATGCAACTAAAAAATTTGCCAAATAAAAGCACCGATTTTTTTCCTTGCATCGTATTTAGGTGGCAAATACCCTACATAGTTTTTCCTAAAATAATAATGCACACCCTTATATTTTTAAACAAGTTATGGTACGCAAGGGTATAAATTATTATATTAGCAAAAACTATCGTTTTAAAACCAAACATGATGATATTTAAAACATCACAAAAAAATGTCGCGAATTGTTTAGTAGCATTGTGTCTGTATTCACTAAAACTACGATCCGATTCGTTTTCGGTAGCAGTCTTGATATACCCTGTAGAATATTGGTGTAGTATAATGATCGCCTCATTCCAACAGTTGCTAGGACGTCTGTAAACGTGAGGCCGCGGGTTCGATCATCGAGACAAATTTTTATGAGATCAGCAAGTATTTGTTTCGGGTCTGGGTGTTTGTGAGAGCGAAAAGTCTCTCGTAGTTTCTGATACACGACACAAGACTCGATCTTAGTGTGGGGTCAGGACTATGTATGTGACTGTTGGGTGTATTACAGTGTTACTTCTAAATGTTAAAGACTGAAGTATTTTTTCATTAATTGTAGCATCTCGTGTATAATATGCCGACATAATTGGATCAATTGGAGGCATAGTCGTAGTTTTGTTTATTGCATACCTACTAGCGGCCCGGCCCAGCTTCGCCCGGGTACAAATAGATTTCTGTACAATAATATGTACGTAATATACATATAAACCTTCCTCTGTAATCACTCTATCTATTAAAAAAATCGCATCAAAATCCGTTGCGTAGTTTTAAAGATTTAAGCATACAAAGGGACATAGGGACAGAGAAAGCGACTTTGTTTTATACTATGTAGTGATGTCCGGCAAACGAGCAAGCAGGTCACCTGATGGTAAGTGATCACTGCACATGTACATCCACAACACTTGGATCATGGATTGATCTATTTCTAGTATTTCTGGTAATTAAACATGAAAGACAATACAATTTAATCAAGGAAATTAATTATCGTTTCATTGAATGAGAGAACAAAGAAGAATTATGCGAAATGGAAAATGAATTCGAATTGATAATTGTTTTGGATCACGCTAGTGACTTCTTGTTAGTATAATCGGTAGCTTAGGTAGGTAGGTAAAGGAAATTAGGTGTAGGTCCCGCGTTTGAGTCCTGAGTAGGTACACGTGTATGAATTTTCGAAGTAACATAAACTCTAGTTATTTATTACTTAATCTAGTAGTAAAACAATCTATCTATCTATCTATATCAGCCCATATACGTCATACTGCAGGGCACGGGCCTCCTCTACAGTCGGGAATACGATTGAGATTGTACATGTACATTTAAATATTTTTTTGCAATGAATGGCGATATACGTAAGAGATACGACCGCTCATGAACAGTAGTAAAACCAAACAACACTGTGAATTACAAAGCTGTGCTTGGAATTACACTGCGCTCGCCATCCTGAGACTAACATGTTAAGACCCAATACGTCCAGTAGTTACTCTGGCTACAATGTCCTTCAAATCGGAACACAACAATGTATTTACACTTCTGTTGCTGTTGTTGTCACTAAAAAAATATGTTGTAGTTTCTGATTAACGACATAAAGTTTGAATCCAACCATTGAGGTATTATACTAGAGCAGCCATCGCGAACAAAATCTCTGCGTATGGTGCGTGCACAAGGGTACACAGTGAAGCGAGAGGGAAGATAATGTTACTTAGTAGGCGTGACAGAGACAGAAATAGAATGTACCGTTCATTTTGTTACAAACATTTTGTTTGCAGTGTCCCCTCTAGTATATTATCTCAATGAATCCAACTGTTCGGACAGAGGTTTCGTGTATCTATTTATTTGTTTCTCCCTGTTGAGAAATACAGATCCCAACTCTTCTGTAATAAGATAAATTATCTCTCTTTCTTTTAAATCTTTCCCTTGGTTGTCCTCAAGACATTGCTGTGGAGCGATAAGACCGCCATTTGTGCTTTATAAAATTATTGTTTCTATATTGTGTTTTAGTTAATGTTTGTGTAAAATAAAGATTAAAACAAATAAATTTATTTTATATTCCATTAAAAGCTGTCGCCACTCGCGTCGGTGCAGCTTTCCAATAATATATATGTGCGTTAACAGTATAAATATCCTAGGAACTAATTAAAAGTGAAAACTGTAACAAGCAATTACTGCTAACTGAGACGTGCAAGATTAGAACTAGTTGGATAACATTTTAACTGTAGGTACTTCTAATATATGACAGCCTCCGTGGCGCAGTTGGTTAGGCGCCGGCTGTGATACTAGAGGCCGCGGGTTCGATCCCCGCACCGAATCAAATATTTTTGTGAACCATTTTTGTTTCGGGTCTAGGTGTTTGTGAGACCGAAAAGGCTCTCGTAGTTCGTGATACCCACGACACATGACGTCAATTATATATTACTAGCGGCCCGGTCCAGCTTCGCTCGGGCGCAAATAGATTTTTCTACAATAATATGTACGTATTATACATATAAACCTTCCTCTTGAATGACTCTATCTATTAAAAAAAAAACATCAAAATCCGTTGCGTAGTTTTAAAGATCTAAGCATACACAGATACAGACAGCGGGAACCGATTTTGTTTTATACTATGTAGTGATTATTACGACATAATTTGTGACTGTACTGTGTCTTATAATCTTTTATCTTAATGTTGTTTATAATTATTCATTAATACCATAATATTTGATGGGCGTATTTGTCTAAGGCCGTAAGATTGGAACACCTTTGCATAGAGCCTCAATATTAAAAATCGAAATGTCGAAAAGCCCGCCATTAAGAGACTCACTTCGCGGCAAAGAGATATGATAAAACGTGCTCATTGTTTTGAATTGTATTCGGAATTTAGAAATGAATATGACAAATATAATAATTTCAAGATATACCGACGTTTGATTCCTGATTTCTAACAATATAATATAACAAAGTGCTGACTGCCTCAGTGGCGTAGTTGTACTAGGGTACGCTTGCAAAGCTGAGATCTCGGGTTCGAATCCCTGGCTGGGCGAAGTGATATTGGAATTTTCTATTCATTATCAGCCCAGAGTCAGGAATTTGTGCCTGATATGGCGATAGGCTCGCCACCTATCACATCGTGGGAAGGAACATACAAGGCGAAATGTGGGTGTCCTGGCACCTCTGCCTACCCCTTCTGGGAATTAGGCGTGAGTTTATGTATGTATGTACAGGGCACACCTCTGACTTTTCGGAGTCACGTGTGTATTGATAGTCAATCACCACGCACTAAAACGGTGAAGGAAAACATGGTGAGGAAACCTGCATACCATAGCGGTTTCTGTGGTATGTAAAGTCCGCCAACCCGCTCTAGGCCAGCGTGGTGGATTATGTGGCCTAACCACTCTCAATCATATTCTCGATTGTAGAGTAGGCCCGTGCCCTGCAGTGGGACGTATATGGGCTGATACAGACAGATTATGTATGTAATCTAACAAAGTTCACGATTATAACAATTATAAATGTGATTAAGCGATTGGTGCATAATATAAATTGCTGTCCCACGATTGCAGTTTCAAAACGTGAGGCTGTTTGTATGAGAACGATTTATGACATCATAGTTGTAAGCTGTGCGTGTGACTTCGAATTAATAATATTGAGATATAAGAGTATTTATAATACCGGCCGGTGCCGGACCACCTTTTTCTGCCCAATTGGCTGATATTTGACAGGGTGTTAAACATGCATGAATTTCTTGGAAAAGAAAAGAAAAATAAATATATAAGTCCTATTTAATTCCATTGAATCCTTGTTCCGGTTTAAAGGAAATTGTAGCCAGTGTAACTACTAGACATACTGAGACTTAAAATCTTAAGTCTCAGTATGGCGAGCGCAGAGGAACGCCAAGCATTGATTTGTAATTCAAGGTGTTGTTTGGTTTTGTTACTGTTCAGGAGCGGTCGTTTCGCTTACCATCAGGCTAATGGCGTGATCGTCTCTCCATTCATTAAAGTAAATAAAATAAATACACCATATTCCTGACCCTAAACTAAGATCCAGTCTTGTTACGTGTATCAGAAACTATGAAAGATTTTTAGGTCTTTCAAACACCACTTTGCAGTAAATAAAAAAAATTCCCAGACGTACATAGCCTTAACTAAGATCGAGTATTGTGTCGAGTATCAGAAACTTCCAAATACTTTTCGTTTTCACACTCAAACCCGAAATAAATACTTGTTGATTTCACAAACATTTGTCTCAGTACGGGGATCGAACCCGCGGCCTCTCTTTTCACAAACGTTTAAGCACCTGCAATAAGGCAATCACTCTTCTAGACCAATATTCTGCAGAGTAAGTCATGACATTCATTGAAATCAAAAACATTAGATATAAAATAAAGAATATATAATCTTTATGCTAACCAAATTTTCTTACATTGCAGCTTACTTAAATGCTCGGTTATAGTTACAATATTATTACCCATTAGTTATTGCTGCTCACGTAACCATGGTTCCCACACTAAGCTTTAGGCTTGTTTCGTATACCGTACCTTTAGAATTAAACTGACCTAATCCAAAAGAATTATTATAATATTTTCTATGATATGTAAGTCCGCCAACCCGTACTAGGCCAGCGTGGTAGACTATATGGCCTAACCACTCTCAATCGTACTCTCGATTGTAGAGTAGGCCCGTGCCCTGCAGTGGGACGTATATGGGTTGATACAAAAAAAAAGTCCAAAAGAATAAATTTTGGCTTTTAATCATGTATTGGCTCAAAAAGAGAATCTCAATCGACCTTTAAAGAAGGACCTATTGATGCGTGAAAGACAGAAAGATACTTCGTTCTTCTCGATGTATCTTCCATAAGTACAAAATTTCTTATGTTACAAATCTTTGAACGTTTCTCAAAAAATTAGATTTTTAGCTAGGTCTCTTTAATTCTAAAGATGCAATATATTATATACAAACATTTGTTTGAGATAAACACTCGCCTGTGTTTGAATCGTAAAGGCATCTTGTTTCACAGGCGCCAGTAACCAATCTGGGTTATTAATATTTTCTTTTCTTTTGTTCCAGGTGGAGGAAATTTCCGAATAACATCAAAAAAGAAATACGCCCAAATACCAGGTCTTAGTTGCGGCAACCCTGCTCCAATACCTTTCGATCCAACCGTTCCGTCATGCTCGAACGCCCCGCCAGACCACGCTCAAATCGATAACCATAATAATCTAAATCAAAATAATCAAAATAACCAAAATAATAATAATGAACCACAACCCAGAGTCCCCACACCACAAGGCGCGCGAGATAACGATATAGTAATTAATAAAAATTCAACAATAGGTGATGTTGCAAATCCAGAAGATTATCACTACATTTACGAGCAAGGAGTGCCTTTTCCAAACGTTCACAATTACCCTTTTCAAGTTAACCCGAAGCTAATTGAAGATAAATCGAAAGAGTATGTACCAGATTTGTTCGCTGTTAGGGATGAGTACAAACCAGCGCAGATGTTGCAGTCGAATTTTTACACGCAATGTGGACCTTATGATCTGTATCCTAAGGAAGGTTATGTGTTGCCAAACGATCCGGAACCGTTCGTACCACCTAGAGAGCCAAGTCCGCCAGTCATTCCACCTCCTCCAATGTTTTCTAATAGGAGAGACAGGCAACCCGCAGCAAGAGGTGTGCTACCCCCATCTGTAGCTAGACGTATCGCAGCCAACCAACCTGTAATGAGACCTCAAGCTGTTCCGAATGTAGTGGAAAATATATTTGTACCTAAATTTGAAGACACAAATTCGAACGCACAAGCGGATACGTCGGCTGCAAATTTGCCACCGACTGAAACAGCTCAAACATCACAGTCTAATACAGCATTTTCGATGTTGGTTCCAACGTATTCTGATTCAAATGTAACTTCATCTTCAAGTGTATCTCAGGTTGTAAATCCTCCGGAATATAACACGTCTGCAAATTTGGTGCCTACGTTGGATTCCAGTGTATACAAATCTTCAGGTATACCCAAACCTCCTGTACCTGAATCATCAAACTTCATACCAATGTTTGCGTCATCGTCTTACTCATTAAACCCACCACCATTGGTGCCACAAATGACATCTGAAACTAGTATATCGGCAGCTACAAATGTTGGTACATCTACGCTTACTTCTACAGAACCTATACAATCAGCTGAACCATCAGTACCAATGTACTCCACAAAACCAGCACAAGAAACAGCCCCTCCAATGTTAGATCCAATGTCTAATGCACCAACTGCACCAACATCCAATTTCATGCCAACATTCTTCAATCCAGGTCAAGGCGAATATGATAAACAGACGATTAAAAGCACAGAATCAAATATAGCAGTTGGACCACCCAAGGCACTACCAGAACCACCAAAAGCAACAGGAGCATCTAACTACAGAATGACTAAAAAGCGACCGCAATATTACTCGGGACCCATAGAAGGAGTAGGTGCTATTAGTAACAATGTAAAACCAATAATGCCTCCTGCAGATACAGGATTTCAAGGAACGATATTCGCCCCTGAACAATCGAATACTTTACCAACATTCCCAATAGTTGAGCCAACGATTGAGCCCAAAGCTGATGCACCTTTTGATATTAGCAAGCCGAAGTATACCGAAGCTGATTACAATACTACTTTTGACCTTAGCAGACCCACTACAGAAATGTATGAGAATGTACCGCAAAAACAGGAGTCGAAAACGTTTGGCCTAATCGGATCGCTCAAATCAAAGCTCAGTGCGATTGACATCAATAAAATTCAAAATACTGTGACTACATTCTTCGATCCAGCGTACAATGAGCCTAAAGTAGAAGGAAATCCCGCACAGGAAATTAAGCCTTTTGATCAGCAAAGTAATCAATTTACAAGTCAAAGCAGTTTTGAGATATTTGTTCCGACGGTAGAACAAACTGGAAACTTTGGCCAGTACGATTATAACAATCAAACTGCAAGTTATTTCGGGCAAAATAGCCAATATTATCAACCACATTCATATTACAGCGAGCCACAAACTAATACGGTTTCTAACGTTTATAATCCAAATTTTTATCCCACTCCAGCTCAATCTGGTATTGAACCTATCAAGCCACCAGAACCTGATACAAAAACGATCCAAACTTCGACAAAATTTACTGAAGAAAAATTTATTAACATAGATTCTGAGTCTATTAAAAAAATACACTTTGAAAGTATAATAGATGATTCGATGAAAATTAAAGAACCCATTCGAAAAGATTCTCCAGAAATTACTTCAAACGTTCCAGCGGAAATAATGGAATCATATCAAAATATAACAAGTATATCGGATTTGGCTGCTAAAAACTTTTTTGATAACGCCTTTGTAGATGATAATTCGAAAAAAGAAGATACTAATGCAAAAATTGACCTACAGTACGCTACTGGGGATAAAGCTGAAAATAATAAACCCTTTCCTGATTTTATATTCAAAGATACAAGTAATGATGGCGGACAAGATAAAGTCTTCGATGAAGTACTCAGCTCCATATTAGGTGACGATTCCGCCTTTGAAAATAGAGCAACAAACAAACCAATAGAACCTTTTAAGCCAAAACCGGAAGAGATTAAACCTATATTTACCGAACCAGTTGAGCGTAATCCAATACCATTCTCAAATATTGCACCACAACCAAGTTTACCCGAAATATTCGGCAGTCTGGGTGAAAAGGTTACTCCAGATGTCCAAATTCGAGAAACTAATCTTCTAGAATCATTGATTACTGATGCGATACCCATTGTAGCTGTCTCCTCAGTCCCACTATTCGGCCTTTCAACTATCATAGCAGATAAAACGAAAGACCCAAAAAATGATGCAAAAACATCGATATTTGAAGCACCTAAAGATAACTACGCCGAAAGAAGAGTAAGCATAACGTTTTACGAAAACATTCCGAAAAAAATTGAAAAGGAAAATAAAAATAAAGATTTATTAGAAGCGAATAGAGATGTGAATAAACATGTAGCGGATTTGGCGAAGGATATTCAAAATGTATCTTTGTTTGACGCGCCTAAAGATAAAGAGACAAAGAGTTTTTTCGATGATACTACAGTAGCAAAAGAACAGGACGAAGCTGTTTCTGAACTAAGTATTTGCGAAACTTGCCGCGAAGTTACCAAACATGAAGAAAAGGACTCTGAAGACTTGACTGCACAACTCATAGAAAATATAACATCTCCAATACAATTATCAAATCCTGTAGAAGTACCGCTTTCTGAAGCAGGTACTGTAGAAATCAGAAATGATTTTGACAATAGCCAATGCGCTGAAATAACTCATATTACCGAAGAAACTATTGATACTATTAACGTACAATCGGTATCAGAACTACTAGAAGACGATATGAAGGATGTAAACCCTAGGAATTACGGATGGTGTGACACAGAAACCTATCCCGATAAAGCATTATCCGATCATGACTACACTTTCAAACTCGATCCAAATTCCATAGGGTTTTTTGGAAATAACTCATTATTTTTTGACAATGTACCGAATAATGCAAGTGATGAGATCAAGGCTGAGTTTAAGAATTCGCATGAAGATATGCTGTCTAGGCAGGTTTCTGTACCGTCGGCACCTCCAGCTGAAGATGATACTAAGTCAGATGAAACTGGTGGCTTGGACGTTCATTCCATTGAACAAGACGCCAAAAAAGACTTTCCTTTATACGAAGAATTTGTGATTGAACCGTCTGAGACAGATGACGACAAAATTGAGTACAAGGAGCGGGAGAAATCAGAAGATCCTGTATCAGAAATAGATTCATTTACTAACCGCGTTGAGAGATTCAAGAAAATGGAAGAGATTAATGTTGAAACGGAATCGCATGAAGTTTTTGACAAGAAATCCATGTTTGAACTAAAACCTAAGAATAGTCCGGCTATATCAATAGCTTCTTACTTCGATACAGGAAATTACGCCGCTGAGACACATTATAGGAATTCTTTGAGCTCTCCGACAAGCAGTTTTCAGTTTGGATCTCCTAATATTCCTATGAGGATACCTCCAGGGTTCGAAGACGAATACCATCGACGAATGAGTGGAATCTCACTACAAGATAACGCTGAGCTTGAGCGAATTATGCAAAGGGATATACACTACGTTCCAGAAACGTCGACACAGACACCCCACTCTGTAACCGCCACTTATGTTAGCAGCTCTTCAGAACCCACAGAAGTTGGCTTCGATATAAAATCTAATTTGGTCAGCCTGGTTGAAGAAGATTCAAACACTCCGATACGTTTGTCACCAGAAATCAAACCAGAAAAAGATAATACTCCCGATAAAAGCGTAAAAGAACCGGTTAAACCTCTCCCAGATCCTATAAACTTCTTCTCTAGCGAACCTAATGAAATTGAGGCTCCTGAAAGCTTTAACAGGCTAGCGAGTTATTTCTCATCGCCCAAAGAAAACAAGTCGTTCTTCGATTCGAACCAAAAAACTGAAATCGGTAGCACAAAAACACATAAGTCTTTTTTTGAGTTAAGCCAGGGACAAAACCATTATATCGATAGAAACATACCCGATGACAGACTGGCGACTTTAGACGTTATGCGCGATTTAACCTCAGTTCAAAACATTGTAGTAACAAGAGAGCAAGTAGTTAGGACTGTAAATTATTTTACGGTAGAATACGACAAAATTGCGGACGAAAGAAGTAACCAATTTAAAGACAAAATCGTCAATCAAAATGATGATGTTAATTCTCTGATTGACTGCGAATTTTGTTTCAAAAATAATTTAGTTAATATTGTCGATGTTAAATACAAAGTAAGGCAGTTGATGAATGATAATACCGAGGGTAGGAAGGAAAGTGAAGCTATGGATTCGAGTAAGGAGCCTACAAGATCTGTCAGCGTGGATCTAAACGACTATGGACTTCAAGATGATGCAAAAGATGGAGTGACTGTCACTCATGAGGTATATCTTTTACTGATTTTAAGTAATTTATGATGTTTTATTTTTCATTTATGTTTTAAAAACTAAACTATACTTTTACTGGTAGGTCTCTCATATGTGAGAGGCCGGGAAGGTACCACCAACAGCAGTTAATGCACTGTTGTGTTTCGGTTTGAAGGACATTGTAGCCAGAGTAACTACTGGACATATTGAGATTTAACATCTTATGTCTCAGGATGACGAGCGCAGTGGAATGTCAAGCATTCCACTGCTCTGTAATTCAAGGTGTTGTTTGGTTTTACTGCTGTTCATGAGCGGTCATATCGCTTACCGTCAGGCGAACGGCATGCTCGTCTCGCCATTCATTGCAATAAGAAAAATTCAATACAAATATTTTTTACCATACATTTATCACGGTTCGGACATATTCTTATCGTTTCGTTACACTTCGCATCCTACCGTCATTTGTATTCAGACAAATGTTAAACGATAACTGAAAACAAAACCAACATGTGTGACGGAATTGAAGGTTGTACTTTACAATGGTCTTCTAAGACTGTCTTAATACATAAAAAAACACATCTCGCTTTTCTCAGAAAGGATAGGCAGATGTGCAACCAGGACACCAACTTTTTGCCGTATGTGCCTTCCCACGATGTAATAGCGGGCGAGCCTATCGCCATTTCGGGCACAAATACTTGACTCCGGGCTGATAATGAATAGAAAAATCTAATGGCCCTTTGCCCGACCTGGGATTCGAACCCGAGACCTTTGCAATAATACCGCAGTGCCACTACGCCACCGAGGCAGTCTAAAATATTTATAGGCAAACAAATATAAGACTGCGTGCGGGGATCGCAGAGACTATTTGTTTTACAGTCGACGTTTAACCAAACAGCGACGACAGCTGTCAGTACATAACACTAGCGGTCCGACCCGGCTTCGCACGGGTGCAAAGATCTTTTTAGTCCCGTTCGCATTAGACACATTTTATTTCACGTACTGTGTTATTTTTATTTAAATTCAACGTGAGTACCGTTTTTATTAATGATTGTCCCGTGCCGTCCCGTTACATCCCATCTCGTCATATCTCAATCTATTCCATGGCTTAAAGCTTCCACCCTGTCCTCTTATGTAGAAAGAAAGATATATTTATTGCTGGTACAAATAGCTCACATGAAGAGAAACAAAATAACAATATCCCATTTCATCTCCTCTCTATTATATCCAATCCCACCACTTTGAGTTTGAAAGAGTAGCAAATGTAAATATTTGTATTACTTATTCATTCCACGGGAGCACTATTTTTATATCAGCTACCCCTATACCAAATTTCATCAAAATCGGTCAAGCCGTTTTTGCATGAAAGAGTTAAAAACATCCGTACATACAAACTTAAGCACTTATAATATTACTAAGGATTTATTTATTTGGTTCACAATCTGGTTACAAATTTTAAATTGATTATTGACAAACTTATGATTATATCCTACTGGATGTGAATACAGTATGTGTAGTAGGTACTATGTGTATATATTTTATATGTATATATATTTTTGTTTCTTTTGTTAATATATTATTTATTTATTTATTATAACATTGCATAAAACATGGTATAAACAGATGTTCAAATTATAATATTAGAATCTACATGTTTTGATTTTTCTTGTTGCACGTCAAGCCCTATTTATTGCTCCAACAATTCCTGTTCACCCAAAGGTTGCCAGGAAGAAATCGCTTAATGCGATATGGTCACCCATTGTACTATTATTTTTTTAAAGTGATATATTTTACTATATAACTTGAGATGTACAATAAAGAGAATAAATAATAAATATGTATAAGTTGCGTTAAACAAATGATCTATTAATTATAATTACAAGTATGAAGATTTGAAAGTGTATCATCATCATCTCAGCCACGGGAAGTCCACTGCTGTACATAGGCCGCCCCCAAGGATCTCCACATCGACCTGTTAGAAGCAGACACCCATCGACTTCCTACAACCTTAGCCAGGTCTTCCGAAGTGGCAAGAGTATCTTTACCAGCCCATATACGAGGGGCGATCAAAAAGTAATGATAATAAGTATAAAAAAACAACGATTGTAGTTTAAATTTAATTTATTTTTCTACATAGTCTCCTAACAAGTCGATACATTTAGTCCAACGTTTCTCCAAACCTAAAATACCCTTTAAAAAAAAATCTGTATCTTGACTATCCCAAAATGCCTCTACAGCATCCATCACCTCGCTATCATCCTCAAATTTCTTGCCCCTGAGGTGTTCCTTGAGCCTAGGAAATAAATGAAAATCGCTGGGGGCTAAATCTGGAGAATAGGGCGGGTGTTCGACCAGTTCGAAGCCTGCTTCTCGAATGGCAGCGATCGCAACTTCGGCTCTGTGTGCAGGAGCGTTGTCCTGATGAAACAGGACTTTCGCTCGGAGTTTGCCCCGTCTTTTTTCCTTTATGGCGTCTCGCAGTCGTCTTATTTGATCAGCGTAGTAGGAGCCCGTAATAGTAGCTCCCTTTTCTAGGTAATCAACCATTATGATTCCCTGAGCATCCCAGAAAACGGACGCCATAACCTTGCCCGCCGAGCTCGAGACTTTGAACTTCTTAGGAGTCGGTGAGGATGGCCTTTCCCAAGTCATCGATTGTTGTATGTATGAGATCCCTGTGACCTCAGCTAAATGTCTGATGGTTACTCTTCGGTCTGCTAACACGATATCTTCGATTTTTTTCACGTTTTCCTCCGTGAGGGACGAGGTTGGGCGTCCCTCGCGATGTTCATCTTCTGTGGATGTTCTACCCAACTTAAACTCTTTGCACCACCGTGCCACCGTAGAATATGGAGGAGCAGAGTCCCCCAGTGTCTCCACCAAATCGGCGTGTACCTCTTTGGTAGACATTTTTTTCAAACAGAGGTACTTGATGACGCATCTCACTTCGTGTTTCTCCATTTTCGTGTTGTCGCTCCGACTGCTGGTATTCAAATGAATGTAGCTCCTCCAAATGACGTCCTATTTATACAATTTTTTAGCTGGGAAGTGGTGAAGGACTGAAGAAGCGAAATGTTTTTTTTTTTTAATTTTTATCTTTATTAGAATTACCCGTTTATCATTACTTTTTGATCACCCCTCGTACGTCCCACTGCAGAGCACGGGCCTCCTCTACAATCGAGAGTACGATTGAGAGGGGTTAGTACAGTCCACCACGCTGGCCAAGGTTTTATTTTATTATTCTGGCCCGGCATAGTGACCACACTGCACCTGCTGGTAAGCGCAAATGCCGTCCAGGCAGAGTATCGATTGGCATCAGACGGCATTGCCATGCCAATCGATACAATTATACCGGCTAAGATGCCCCAGTGGTATTTAACTTCGCCAAAAGCGGGTTGGTGGACTTACATACCATAGAAATTCTTATAAATCGCCATGGTATGCAGGTTTCCTCACCAAGTGGCAAGTGTATAACTAAATACAATTAACGTTTCAGAACCGTTCCTCATCGGAGTACTCTCCTGTGAAGTTTCACTGGTTTTACAGCGTGGAAGTCGACGACAAGTCCATATGGCGAGGTTTTTCCATTACTGATTCCAGGGCTTTGGAAGATGCTTTCAATAGTTGTGAGTAAAGTTTTTTACGTGACGTGATCTGCTATATATGGCTGCCTCGGTGGCGTAGTTGTACTAGGGTACGGCTGAGGTCTCGGGTTCGAGTCCCGGGTTGGGCAAGGTGATATTGGATTTTTCATTATCAGCCCAGTCAGGAATTTGTGCCCGATATGGCGATAAGCTTGCCACCTATCACATCGTGGGACGGAACATACAAGGCGAAATGTGGGTGTCCTGGCAACTCTGCTTACACCTTCTGGGAAAAAGGCGTGAGTTTATGCATGTATGTATGATCTGCTATATTCTATCTAATATCATTAACTAGAAGTTAAAGTTGCCATTGTCGATGCATTATTAGTGGATTTGATAATAGAGTCAACTAATTGTATCAGAAACTACGAGAGACTTTTCGGTCTCACAAACACCCAGACCCGAAACAAATACCTGTGTTTCCCACAAATATTTGTGTCAGTGCGGGGATCGAACCCGCAGCCTCTCGTTTCACAGCCGGCGTCTAACCAACTGCGCCACGGAGGCTGTTTACAGTACATACTGTACTCTACAGTGCAAAAAAGGATTAAATAAATAAGAATAATAATAAGAATGCATGAAGACGTTGATGAAAGTGGATGAAGCGAAAGTAGTATGTCAGGATCGAGCAAAGTGGCGGTCTATAGTCTCTGCCTACCCCTATGGGATACAGGTGTGACGATTATGTATGTATTATGAATAATGGTTTTTTTACAGCGGATCTGAATGAGAACACAGTGGTGGCGACGGACGGTGGTAGGTATGACGTCAACGTGGTGAAACGGACGAGGACCGCTGTCTACTGGACCGAGAAACCTACCAATGTTAGCAGGTAAGTGGTCGTATGTACGCTGGAGTATATGGCCTAACATCCCTCAATCGTACTCCCAGTTTAAAGGAGGCCCGTGCCCTGCAGTGGGACGTATATGGGCTGATACAGATCTAAGCTAACGGCCCGGCCCGGCTTTGATCGTATGCAGACACTTTTTGTCGTGGAACCTGTGCTTGCCACATTTTTCATTAATGCTCCTCCTAGTGATCATAGCGCGATGTCATGGCCTATGGCTTTCCTCGATAAATTCACTATTCAACGCCAAAAGAATTTTCCAATTCGAACCAGTAGCTCCTGAGATTAGCGCGTTCATACAAACTCTTCAGCTTTACACATTAGTATAGTTAGATTAAAATAACGTCTCTTCCTCCTCCTTGTGTCGATTCCCAACACTGGGGATTTTGAATCATCCGGGAAACAATTAATCGCGCAGGATGATGGGCCATCTTGTCCGATTCTTGGCGACTCTTTTTTTCATTGCTATGAGTGGCGAGACGAGCATGCCGTTCGCCTGATGGTAACCGATACGACTGCTCATAAACAGTAGCAAAACTAAACAGCACCTTGAATTACAATGCAATGCTTGGCATTCCACTGCGCTCGCCATCCTGAGACTTAAGATATTAAGTCTCAATATATCTAGTAGTTACTCTGGCTACATTGTCCTTCAATCCGAAACACAACAGTGAATTTACACTGCTGACTGCAACTGTCTTGAACCACTTCAGCCAAGGTCTAAAGAGCATCAAATTTGTGTATGAAATACCTTTTTTAGATGACAAAAATTCTCATATCTGATACAAGACGCAAGACTTGAATCTAAGTGTGGGGTCAGGACTATAATATATGTTGGGTTTATATATTTATTATGACATGACAGCCTCCGTGGCGCAGTAGGTCAGACGTCGCCTGTGAAACGAGAGGCTGCGGGTTCGATCCCCGCGCCCAGAGAAATGTTTGTGCGGCTCACAAATATTTCTTTCGGGTCTGGGTGTTTGTGAGACCGAAAAGTCTCTCTTAGTTCCTGATATTGATAGATACTGATAGACTCGATCATAGTGTTGGGTCAGGACTATGTATGTGACTGTTGGGTGTACTTATTTATTGTTTATATCACAGATGTAGCTGGTTCTACAAAGGACCGACTGATGCCAGATACGTGCCCTATTCCGAAGCCGTTGCTGAGAAACTTGAGGTATGATAAACAATATTAATTTGAGGGTAGCTGGTCTCAGTAAGGCATAATTTGAATCTGTTTATTACACACACACACACACATAAATTAGTAGTTATATATCTAGTATATATATCATGTAAACTTGCATATTTTATAATTGTACCCAAACTGTATTGGACGAATGACTAGATCCACAACACACCACAACACAGGGAATCCTAGTGTGGGGTCTAGTGCTTTTTATCGAAATCTTTGTACCTTTTGTTGAAACAAACAATAAACTTATTATTACTTATTACTTACTTACATATCGAATTAAACTGACCTAATCCAAAAAATATTGATTTTGACTTTTAATCATATATTGGCTCAAAATGACTATCCCTATCGACCCTTAAAGAAGGACCTATTGACGTGTGAAAGACAGAAAGATGTATACTTCGGTCTTCTCGATGTATCTTCCATAAGTACAAAATTTCTTATGTTACAGATCTTTAATCATTGGGTGTTTTTCTCTTTATTTTAAATTTCTTTTTTCTACATTTTTATATATATAATATAAAACAAAATACATATAAAAATATAAAAAATAAATTATTTACCCTCCGGTGGTGAAGCTTAAGACCCAAACCAGCGGCGGTTAGGGAAACAAAGTGAGGAACCGCCTCACAATGCGTGCCGTGTCCAGTAATACTGCCTTCTGTATTTGACCCTTGACCCAACAGCCTCTGTAGATGTTGGTCGAGGCTCTTCGGTATCAACCCATGAGCAGTAACGACAGTCGGGACTATAATTGTTGAATCAACATCCCACATGTCGGTAACCTCGTGTGCCAAATCTAAATATTTAGACATTTTGTCTTTTTCAGCTTCGACGAGGTTGTCGTCATTATTTATTATTATTTATTTGTCCCCAGGAGGAATACCACCACGGCATGACGACAGGCGAATGGCACAGGAGACTGCTGCTGCCCAACAGTGAGCTAGTGGTCATGCACGGGCCGAGTGTGATGGTACACTTCCTCCACGGTGGTTCTGCTGACGCTTTCAGTTCGCCTCCAGTGAGTACTATATACAGGGTGTGTGCTGTTACTTGCCAACAGTGAGCTAGTGGTCATGCACGGGTCGAGTGTGATGGTACACTTCCTCCACGGTGGTTCTGCTGACGCTTTCAGTTCGCCTCCAGTGAGTATACTATATACAGGGTGTGCTGTTACTGCCCAACAGTGAGCTAGTGGTCATGCACGGGCCGAGTGTGATGGTACACTTCCTCCACGGTGGTTCTGCTGACGCGTTCAGTTCGCCTCCAGTGAGTATACTATATACAGGGTGTGCTGTTACTGCCCAACAGTGAGCTAGTGGTCATGCACGGGCCGAGTGTGATGGTACACTTCCTCCACGGTGGTTCTGCTGACGCGTTCAGTTCGCCTCCAGTGAGTATACTATATACAGGGTGTGCTGTTACTTCCCAACAGTGAGCTAGTGGTCATGCACGGGCCGAGTGTGATGGTACACTTCCTCCACGGTGGTTCTGCTGACGCTTTCAGTTCGCCTCCAGTGAGTATACTATATACAGGGTGTGCTGTTACTTCCCAACAGTGAGCTAGTGGTCATGCACGGGCCGAGTGTGATGGTACACTTCCTCCACGGTGGTTCTGCTGACGCTTTCAGTTCGCCTCCAGTGAGTATACTATATACAGGGTGCGTACGGACTGCGAGCGATAATGAAGATAGATGGTAGGTTTAGTGATTAGAGACACAATAGAGCAAAAATTTTCGCAAAAATAATAGCGATGTTTATTTTTTTAGTTTTTTTAAGTGTCGTCGTGTTTGGGTCGTAAATACGTGGGTTTTGCTAAAATAATAATTTAAATCGAACGCAAAGGTCTAACGTGCGGGTTATCTAGGAATTGCGTCTTTAAAAATAAAAGAGTGTACATTATCATTTCCGCAAAAATTACGTGTACATACGTAAAAAATACAAAAAAAAAATGTTATTGCGAAATTTTTAGTTTGAAGTCACTAAAACCACCCGGCTTCGTTTTCGGTCGCATTCTGGATAAATCCTATGTGTTCCTTCATCCCCAAACTCTCCTCTCAATTGAACTTTTGGGTTGTCGAGACTTGCATGCTTAGCAGTGATCGACTATATTTGTATCAGTGCAATAAATTTCATAATTCCCTGATTCCTTTTTTATTCCTTCAAAACAATGCGGTCACTGCACGGCACAAGATGGTAAGCGACCATGTCAAAAAAAAAATGACATCAGACTCATTTGACGCAATCGTCCCGGCCCACTTAGCAGCTACTTCCTTTATCCCCTATCCATCCCACCTGATGGTAAGCGATCCTGTCAAAACAAAACATCTAATGGCATTCGACCCATGACACAATCATCCCGGCCCAGTTAGTTTACTCCCTTTATCCCTCATCCTATCCTATCCCAGTTATTCACCTTCGGCAAGCGAGTGTACCGCAACCCGCCGAAGATACGCGTGGCCCGAGACCAACCTGCCAAGATGGACCACCTAATACTCCTAGTCCATGGCGCTGGAGAGCACAGCAACCAGAAGGAGAAGATTGTTAGTGCTGTCATTCGGTCTTTCAGTCATTCAGTCAATCGTTCGTTCAGTCGATCTGTCATTCGGTCATGCAGTCACTTTTTCAGTTGAAAAGTCACGTATTCATTCATAAATGAAAATGAAACTAATATATTGAATCCATTAAAATGTTCTACATCATTTAGATCCAGTCATTATATATTATCGTTAATCATGAATTCATTCAAATATAATAAATTTATATTAGTTCAAACATTTGTTTAACCACTCGTTAAGTAATTCGGTCACTCCTTTAATACTAGCCACTCATTCAATCATTTATATAGTCATTCATTCATTCAACTACAAATAATAGTTCAAACATTCGTATAGTCACTCCTTAAGTTATTCCACTCTTCATTCAATAATTACTATCATTTGTCATTTAAAACTAATAGTAGTTCAAATATTCGTACAGCCACTTTAGTCGTTCGGTCTCTTGTCAGTTCGTCAGTCCTTTAGTCCTTTGATCACTCATTCAGTCATTCGTTCCTTTACTCAGTCATTTTAAATTATTAATTGTAGCATAGATGACTATTAATAAACTTATTAAATACACCTTAATACTGAAAATACAAGATAAAAAACATATTCAGGGTATAAAAAATAATAAAATTATATTAGGAAAGCCTTTTCCTTCTCCTTTATCCCATCCATGGTCTTTAAGAAGTCGCCTAGAGCGATACCGCCATTTGTACTATTCTCCTTTTTTGTTAATTCTTTCTATTTTTGTTATTTATTATGTGAAAATGTGTGTTGATTATACATTAAGGAAGATTAGATTTACTTACTTTAAACCATATTGTAATTAATATAGAGACTGTTCCGCCTTCACACCCGCCACTGCATCTCCTGTGTCGCAGGATCAACAAGCACGCATTGTAATGACACCGAGCATTGAAGCTCGCCGAGTCTCCGGGAATGTCTAACTTGTCTTTAACCCACAACGAAATTAATCCATTATTGTCCACTTCCCTCCGTGACAAAGCGGGTGACAAAACAATGAACTAAAGAGGTAAATAACCTCGTAAAAAGACTTTTACAGCCGGAGAAGCCAGCTGTAAAGCATCACGGATCAAATCATTATTAAATTTAAATGGAAAAAAAATAATAAAATAGATACTTATAATTTTTTTTCTCCCCAGCAGTCCACATCGAGGCCACGCGTGGTGCGACGGGGCCACGACGAGTCCGAGATCGAGGACTGCGAGCCGTCCAGCATCGACCACCTGCTACTGCTGTGTCACGGGGTTGGCTCCGCGTGCGATATGAGGTTCAGATCCGTGGAGGAAGTCGGTGAGTTTGTTCCCGTTAATCTGCCCTACCTCCCATTCTAGACTTTCCCTCTTCTCCCCTATTTCATTGCCATGCTTTTTAACTCTTTCTACCTACCCTTCTGCATTTACCTCCCCATCCCTTTTTACTTCCTCTACTTATCCTACACACCCTTCTCCTTATCTTCCTTTCTATCCCTACCTCACCGCAACAATATATCCGTCATTTCCGGGAAAAATGTCAGTATGTCATTCTAAAACGCAAACAAGTAGGCGTTACCCTTAAAAGTATAACCTCGCCCTACCTCCCGTTATACACTTTCTTCCCCCTTCCCCCTTCTACCCCCACCCCTTCTCCCCCACCCCTTCTCCTCCCACCCCTTCTTTTACCTCTGCTTCGTTTCTCCCGCAAAGAACTCGTTCCACATAATCCCTTAATGGTATTAAGCGACTCAGATTTATGTGTTATATACATATTTAAAAAATATATAAAAAATAATATAAGAAACTAAAGCATCAAAATTATATTTATTAGAAATATAAAAGAGCTAAATATTTGTACATCAAAATATTTGTCACGATGCGGGAATTGAACCTGCATTTCTCAGTTTCATATGATGATGAATTTTCTCCATCTATTTCAGTGGACGACTTCAGAGCGACCAGTCTGCAGCTAGTTCAATCGCACTACAAGAATTCATATGACAACGGAGTGGTCAACAGAGTTGAGGTGAGGAATTATTTTGTCGGCACTGTACTAACTACACTGTATTATAGACCCTCAAGTGCGTGGTGGCCTGTTGGTAAACGTACCAGACGCGGCTGCCAACATGTTCACGGCACACCTCTGACTTTTCGGAGTCATGTGTGTATTGATAGTCAATCACCACGCACTAAAACGGTGAAGGAAAACATCGTGAGGAAACCTGCATACCATAGCGGTTTATAAGAATTTCTATGGTATGTAAGTCCGCCAACCCGCACTAGGCCAGCGTGGTGGACTATATGGGCTAACCACCCTCAATCGTACTGTCGATTGTAGAGTAGGCCCGTGCCCTGCAGTGGGACGTATATGGGCTGATCGAGATTATAGACCCTTGTAAAAGTGACTCATCATTCATTCTGTATAATCCTACGCCCTTTGTAATCCTTTAGCAGGTCATAATTGTATCGAATGGCATGAGACTACCGTCTGATGACATTCGATACTTTGCCTGTACGGCATTTGCACTTCAAGTTCAATTTCTATGAAACGAGAGGCCTCGGGTTCGAATCCCGCACCGACACAAATGTTTTTGAGAACCACGAGTATTTTCGGGTCTGGATGTTTGTGAGACCGAAAAGTCTCTCGTACCCACGATACGATACTCGATCTTAGTTCTTAGGATCTTATTGTGGGTTCAGGACGAAGTATATTACTGTTGAGTATTTTTTTATTTATGTATGTTGGGACACCATGTATGTTGGAACACCATGTATGTTGGAACATCATGTATTTTGGATCACCATGTATGTTGGAACACCATGTATGTTGGAACACTATTTATGTTGGAACACTATGTATGTTGGAACACCCTGTATGTTGGAACACCATGTATGTTGGAACACCCTGTATGTTGGAACAACCTGTATGTTGGAACACCATGTATGTTGGAACACCATGTATGTTGGAACATCATGTATTTTGGATCACCATGTATGTTGGAACACCATGTATGTTGGAACACTATTTATGTTGGAACACTATGTATGTTGGAACACCCTGTATGTTGGAACACCATGTATGTTGGAACACCCTGTATGTTGGAACAACCTGTATGTTGGAACACCATGTATGTTGGAACACCATGTATGTTGGAACATCATGTATTTTGGATCACCATGTATGTTGGAACACCATGTATGTTGGAACACTATGTATGTTGGAACATCCTGTATTTTGGAACACCCTGTATGTTAGAACACTATGTATGTTGGAACACCATGTATGTTGGAACACTATGTATGTTGGAACATCATGTATTTTGGATCACCATGTATGTTGGAACACCATGCATGTTGGAACACCATGTATGTTGGAACATCCTGTATGTTTATGGATACTTTCACCCCCAGGTCCTCCCTATATCGTGGCACTCGACCCTGCACTCTGGCGAGACGGGGGTGGATCGTCGCCTCGCGCAGATCACGCTGGACAGCATCCCGCGCCTGAGGAACTTCACCAATGACACCGTGCTCGACGTGCTGTTCTACACCAGTCCTGTGTTCTGCCAGGTAATGTACTGTGTGCGGCCTAACCCCCTGTCAATCGTACTGTCGATTGTAGAGGAGGCCTGTGACCTAAAATGGGACGTGTATGGGCTGATATTGTACTGTGATGCATCGGCCCAATAGTTTCTAGCTGAGCAAGGAATTTCTGAAATTAAAATAAAATGTAAAAGATATTTAATTCATAAATTTAAAAAAAATGTGTGTGGTGTCTCTTAGGGGCGCTCATTGATAAATTTAGCAACAAAAAAAAGGCTGATTTTTTTTAAATTTTGTGAGTACCTATCGCTAAAATAATAATTCAAAATCTTGCGTAATGTTACGCCTTTAAAAAAAGGTAACATTATTATTTTATTTAAAACTACGTGTTTACCACTCAAACACGACGAAAAGTAAAAAAACTCATTTTTTGCAAAAATTTTACCACCTGGTTTCGTTTTTGGTCTCAGTTTGAAAACAAACCATATCTATTTTATGTTTTTTTTTTCCAGACGATAATAAACACAGTATGCAGCGAGCTGAACCGCATATACAGCCTGTTCGTGGCGCGTAACCCCACGTTCAAGGGTCGCGTGTCCCTCGGAGGTCACTCGCTGGGCAGCGTCATACTTTATGATCTGCTCTGTCATCAGACGCCTGAGGTAAATACAGCGTAATTTAAAAAAAATCACTTTTTTAAACCAGGGGAATAGACAAATGTCACTTTTCTGTTGGCATGAAAGATCAAATGTACTGAAATGACAAAAGTCTGACAAAAAAGACTGCCAAATGTAATTTCCATACATTTAATATTTCCGAAGGCATTTACGCCAACAGAAAAGTGACATTTATTTAGGACCCCTGATAACTTTGATCAAATATAGTACTAGATTCAACTTTGCATAACAACAATGCCTAAAAAAAGGCCAGGCCAGGCATGTGATTATTTTTACAGTTTTTAAAAACACACTGCAGCATTTTAACACGTCCGCTCGTCGGCTATGGTTGGACCATACTAAAATCAAATAAGAGCACATGCTTATTTGTGCTCTTATTTCTCTTGCTGTTTGTTCGACCGTTATTTATATTTAATTTCTTTTGCCACTCCCCAGGCATCGAACGGCAACTTCCCCGACAAGAAGCTGGTGTGCGGCCCCGCCGGCACGGGCCAGGCTAGTGTCCGTTATCCCAAACTGGTATTCAAACCTGCGGCCATGTATGCACTGGGCAGTCCTATTGGTAAGTATACGACGTGTATAAAATGGAGAGGAAATATTTAAAACATACAAAATATCACAGCTTTAAAAAAAGAAAAAAAAAGAAAGTATTTTTTATCAAATCGAATCATAATCGAAAATTCCATAGAATGCTTCGAGAAAAAGTATTTTGAAATGATTGATAAAAAACAAAATACTTTGCATTCTTTTCAAATAAAAATAAATTAATTTATCCAGCATCTACAAAAAAAATAAGAACAAAAAAAAATATTCACACAATATTTTCTAAAATATTGATGTCCTTTTGGACTTTAAAATAAAATTATTATGATGTGATTCCTATTTTTATACACCTTTATTTTGGTATGATTTATATTATAAAAAAAATTACACTAGGGTTCAACTATTTTTTTTATTCTGTAAGTCCGTCAGACGAGCAAGCAGGTCACCTGATGGTAAGTGATCACTGCACATGACAAGCTTAGAGTATTTATAATATAGAGGGAGCGCTGGTACTTCAAAACCGTAGATAAAAATGGTGGTGCTGAACTGAAAACTCCCCGTCACGATAGTGTTTTCTTCGACGGATCTTTTACGGTCCAGGCTGTTCGCCTGTGGAACACTCTGCCTCTGGCAATTCGACAAGCGCCATCGCTTAACGTTTTTAGAAATAGAATAAAAACTCATTTTCTTTCTAAGTCAGCGTAAGTTTTTTTTTTTCTCTTTTATTCTTCTACGTTTAAGTAATTGTATTATTATAAAATGTATGTATATGTTGAATATTATATTATTTATCTTATTTTTAGTATCTAGGTTATTTAACTTTGCCATTATAAGTTACGCACACACTTATTTATCATTATTTTTGCTATTCCACATAAATGCCCACTTTCTTTTTCAATCCATTTTATGATTTTTGGTTGTCTGGAAGAGATCGCTCATAGCGATAAGACCGCCTATTGTTCACTTATTTGTAAGGTCTTTATGTATTTATTTTTTTCTCTGTATTTTGTGGTGTTCAATAAAGTGTTGTGTATCTGTATCTGTATCTGTGCCGGGACCACCTTTACTGTTCTCCTATTGGCTGATATTTGACAGGCTGTCAAACATGCACGAATTATAAGGAAAATAAAAATAAAAATAAATAGTTTAGGGCTATTTAATTCCACTCAAACTCGTTTAAAAGTTTAAAAGCTAAATATACTTTCAGTTATCAAAGGAATTTAAACAAAATTTGTTGTTAAATAATTAGTTTAATTTTCACTGTTATAGGAGCGCTACCAACATTACGAACAAGAAAATATCTACGTTTTTGAAGACGAAAATGTATGACAGCGCTCCCTCTGTATTATAAATACTATAAGTTAACAAATTTATTATTATTTTATTTATTCAACATAAAACAGGTTACAATCATGTAAGCATCAAACGTAATATAATACATATTATTGGACAATAATAATTATAACCCAAAACATGTGTTCCAAAAAGTAATAAACTAGTACACACTGCAAAGTTAAATAAGGTAATAGATAAATAGGGTAACAAGTAACGTTAAATACATAATAGCATTATGTGCGGTTTATGAGATGTGAAATTTTGAGGATATACAGCCGCTGCCAATAAACAATCCCAATCCAAAATTTGTCGTTTGAGATTGACAGCTCAATCTTTTTTCTGATACTATATTGCCAATAATCAATCTCAGTAGTGAAAAAACTATGGCAACATGGTAAATGACAAATCGAAAAGTAGAAAACAATCCAGATTGACTTCAATCTAATTTTTTCGATTGATTATTGGCATCGGCTGATAGTGAATTTTTAATACAAGTTATAAAAAATGTTTTTTTTATTTCAGCAATGTTCGAATGCATCCGCGGCGTGGAGTCTCTAGGCTTGGACTTCGCGCTGCCGACATGTGAAAGTTTCTTCAATATATTCCATCCCTACGACCCCATCGCGTACAGGTAAACTCTACCCCTACAATATACATACATATATACACCCAACAGTCATATACATAGTCCTGACTGACATTTTATTTTTATTTTTATTGCAATGAATGGCGAGACGAGCATGCCGTTCACCTGATGTTAGGCGATACGACCGCTCATAAACAGTAACAAAACCAAACAACACCTTGAATTACAAAGCAATGCTTGACATTCCACTGCGCTTAAATTAAGTGTCAATATGCCCAGTAGTTACTCTGCCTACAATATCCTTCAATCCGATACACAACATAGCATTCACACTGCTGTTTGAGGGGAAAAATAGACAATAGAAGACATCCATAAATATATTTATAAAGACTATAGTTACATACTTTTCTGGTTGGATTTTACTACGAAATCATATACATGGTTGTATAAATTATAATACCTAAGTAAACTATGTGTCAATCCGGGGTGTCAGCTAGCTCCATACTAATTCATTTTCCATCCATCAATTTAATCAAATTTGGTCCAGCCGTTTAAGAGTGAACAAGCAACAGACACACAAACTTTCACCTTAATAATATTTATAGGATGAATCTTGATTCTTTTCCATTCCAATGATATGTTTATTATTTTTTCATTCATTTTATCCTGCCACTATAAAAAAGTGACTTAAAATATATTGTTTGGTTTTTAGGATTGAACCGCTAATCAACCCCCGAATGAGGGAGGTGAAACCATCCCTCATACCACATCACAAGGGCAGGAAAAGGATGCATTTGGGTACGTATCTTATTACACTACCAATAAAGGTTTAGGATCGAGAAATAAAATTAGCGTAAGATTACTAGACTGGTTTTTAATTAGGTGACACACAACAAACAACAATAACATGTTTATAATTTTAATTACATTTACTTTGACGACCAAAGACAATTGTTAATTCGATTGATACCTATACATTAATTTTCTTCAATAATAACAATGTGAAATAAACTACTGAAAGAATTGTAATGAAATTTCATAGTATTGTATATTATATTTCAGAATAATACTTAGGGTAATTTAAATTGTATTGTGTAAAATGGTTAAATTGTCAGGAGAATTGGAATTAAATTTAAATCATCCTGCTGTTTGAGAAACAATGTGTTTATCCAAAACTTTCGTACATAGTCCGTGAAAAAATGTGAATTTGCAAGAAAAAAATTATATACAAGGTAAATCCGAAAACAAAGCCGGGTGACACTGACACAATGCATTATTTGTCTCTTTCTATTACAATTTTGAAGATGATTTAATTTTTTTATTGCTCAAGTTGACATGTTTGGCATTAGATTAGGGAGTCTACTTAAACGTGATGATTTTTTAACATTTTTTTTATTGTTTTTTGTTGTAGATTTTTGAAATATTTTTTAATCACAATACGACATCTTTATGAAGTTATATTTGGCATAATACTGTGTAATGTGATGTATTTTACGTCTTTTTATTATTTTTTTGGTTGTAGAACTAAAAGACACGATGTCCCGAGTGGGCGCGGATTTGAAACAGAAGCTGATAGAATCTCTACGCACCACGTGGAACAAATGGATGTCGCAGCCGCCCACAGATGGACAACTAGAAAAGGTTATTTATTTATTTATTTCAAGTAAAATGCAAGTTTACAGTCTTTGAACCAAAACACTTACACTAATCAATAAACAAAGGCACATAAACAATATTTTTTCTAAAATCTCAACAATAAATGACATTTATATACTTATCGGTAAAAATAAAAATGGAAATCGATTTAACAAATTAATAACAAAACAAAAGAAAACATAGTAACAAAAAAAATAAAATTACACAATAATCAAAAACTTAATATCTATAAGTACTTATTATCTACAAAATTCAGGTATTACATTTTTACGAATTATTTAGAAATGTAATCATAGAGGAGTACACATGATATGGTTTGTCATGGAAGAGGTCTAGGTTATACACTCAATACTATACACACGCAATTTTTTTTTTTTTTATAAATAACACCCAACAGTCACATACATAGTCCTGACCCCACACTAAGATCGAGTCTTGTGTCGTGGGTATCAGGAACTAAGAGAGACTTTTCGGTCTCACAAACACCCAGACCCGGAAGAAATATTTGTGGGCCGCACAAACATTTCTCTCGGTGCGGGGATCGAACCCGCAGCCTCTCGTTTCACAGCCGGCGTCTAACCATCTGCGCCACGGAGGCTGTCAAATTAATATAATAATACGTAACATATTAATAATACATACATTCATTAACAGTTATTAATGATTCAAAACATCCTATTGAAGACTACTATGAATAAACAACATTTTAATTTGATTTGATCTAACTAAAGTATTATTTGGTTATAGGTTGTTGAAGAAGAAATGGAAAAAGAGCAGCTCTGTGATGAAAATAAAGAAGAATTTGAGAAGCAATTGGTATGTACATTATATACCGGGTATTTCAATACTGCTACCGAAAACGAATCCGGGTGGTAGTTTTAGTGACTACAAACACAATGCAACTAAAAATTTTACAAAAAAAGTGTCATTTTTTTGTGGTGTTTTAAATATAATCAGGTTTGGGTGGTATATCCATAGCATTTGCTCAAATAATAATTTCTGCCCTTAAGTACCGTAGCGTATTTAAAATTAAAAGGCTGTACAATATTATTTCAATATGTATTTACCAATTTTTAATTCATTGTGTCTGTAGTCACTAAAACTGCCACCAGGCTTCGTTATCGGTAACAGTCTTGAGATACCCTGTTTATTTCAAATATTTATTTAAATGATTTTTATATTTTATCTATTCACTTTATACATATCATAATAGAGTACATTTTTGTCTATCGTAAAATCTTAAAACTAGATTAGAACTAGCGGTCCGACCCGGCTTCGTCCAGGTGAAGATGCTTTTTGACTCCAGTCCACATCAGAAACATATTACTTGTACTAATTGGTTTATTTTATTTTCTTTGGAAAACAAACAGTATCTTATGCGTATATACAACACAATTTAATAATCTTCAAACGATTTATAAGCATTTATACGTAGTATACGTACGTAGTGCGTGGTGGCCTGTTGGTAAACGGACCAGATGCGGCTGCCAACATGTTCACGGTGGTCGCGGGTACAAATCCCAGGGCACACCTCTGACTTTTCGGAGTCCTGTGTGTATTGATAGTCAATCACCACGCACTAAAACGGTGAAGGAAAACATCGTGATGAAACCTGCATACCATAACGATTTCTAAGAATTTCTATGGTATGTAAGCCCGCCAACCCGCACTAGGTCAGCGTGGTGGACTATATGGCCTAACCACTCTCAATCGTACTGTCGATTGTAGAGTAGGCCCGTGCCCTGCAGTGGGACTTATATGGCTGATATAGATATAGAATTGGTTTATATCAAAACGCAACGTGTCTACCATCCTCTACGCCTATATCCCTATGTCAGTAATATTGCTATAATAAAATATTTTGTTCTACCAGGCAACAACAGGACTGTCGGGTAAATTAAACGGAGGCAGGAGAGTAGATTATGTTCTGCAAGAAGCACCTCTGGAACTAATCAATGAATACCTGTTCGCAATGAGGAGTCACGTCGGTTATTGGTATGTCAACATTTTATTTATATTTTTACTGCACTTTGTCCTTGTACCTTGTACTTTGTGACAAAAATGTTTTTTTTATTGCGATGAATGGTGAGACGAGCATGCCATTCGCCTGATGGTAAACGATACGACATTAGCAGTACTCATGAACAGTAGCAAAACCAAAAACCATAAATTACAAAGCAATGTTTGGCATTCCACTGCGCTTACCATTTCTCAATATGCTCTCATCAACATTAAGATTTGAAAATTTCATATTAGTCACTATTAAACGACATTTCATATGTATTCCTAAATATTATATACATTTTTCTGATAATTCTTACAAAACATTAACTAGAGAAGTATATTAAATAGTCTGATATGTATGTATGTGTGTAAGATACATACATACATATCAGACTCAGACTATTTATGTATGTATGTATGTATGTGTCAGGGAGTCAGAAGACACGATGCTGCTGATGCTGCGAGAGATATACTCGGCGCTGGACGTGCAGCCGGACTGCACCGTGCCGCAACAATCTCTCTCCGTGCAACGCACCAAGATACACGTAAATATATTACATTTATATACTTATACAGGTGTTTCCAGACTGCTATCAAAACGAAGCCGGGTAGTAGTTTTAGTAACTTCAGACATATTGCAACAGAAAATGTTGCAAAAAAAGTGATGTTTTTTTTGTTGTATATTTTTTCCTATGGTTGTATTTGATTTCAGACACAATGCGACTAAATTGTTTGCAAAACAAAACATTTAACCATTGATATACAATAACCAATGATTTTTGTGTTTTTTTTTTCTTATCGTCTTTAGAATTGCCTTTTATTTTTAAAGGCGCTAAGGTACGCAAGGGTTTAAATTATTATTTTAGCAAAATCTATGGATTTACCACACAAATACGTTAAGAAAAAATAATAAAAAAAATATTTAATAAGTTTCGTTTTTTACAAAAAATTTAGTTGCATTGTGTCTGTAGTCACTAAAACTACGACTGAGCTTCGTTTTCGGTAGCAGTCTTGATATACCCTGTATACAAGGTATTTTGATATGAGTGCACAGCCAGCCACGGAGGCTGTCAAATTGTGTATATATATTTAATGGTATTTCTTTTGTTGCAGGACGAAACTGTTATAGTTGGTAAGTACGAAGATATACGATTTGACTCAGATAATTTTAAAACCAGATTCTTTTTCGATACCAGGTGTTTGTCGAATATTATTTGCCATTCAGGCATTTCTTTGTGAAACCGTAACAAGCAAGCAGATCTACGTTCTAACGGTATTATTCATAAACAGTTCTAAAACCTATTTTAGTTATCGAGTGTTTTGTCTTAGCTCAAACTGAATACAAAAATCGTTCGGAAAAGACAAAAAAATCGATAAATAAAATAGTTTTTAATTTTTTTATGAGTAAGGAGTTACGTAGCGAGGCTGGAAGACAATCGCTGACGTTGCAGCTACACCATAATAAATTATTATTGATATATAAAATCGCTGATGCAACTATGACGTCAATCGAAGGCTCATGTCCATTTTTTTTTGTAAGAATAGCCATTCATATTCCAACTTAAACTATAAATAATGAATAAGTATTTTTTCCTAACCCTGTATTGTGCCTAAGAAACTTCTAGAAAACTTCAAGCAATTTTTTCCCATTTCAGATCACCCATCGACGAGCAGAGGAGGCACGTGATAGGAAAAAACTAAATTCCATTTTTATATAGATAATAATACAAAATTCAGTTGTGGAGACATTTTTATAAAGAAAACTAAATAAATACATGTTTATAAGTAGATGAAATAAAAAAAAACATACGAAAGTCATACAAAAAAATACCAATCCCATAAGATTTTCTCTTGGGTTTTATAATATAGAGGGAGCGCTGGTACTTCAAAAACGTAGATAAAAATGGTGGTGCCGGGCCAACTTTTCTGCCCTCCTATTGGCTGATATTTGACAGGTTGACCAACATTCACGAATTATTTGGAAAAGAAAAATAAAAATAAATTGTTTACGACTATTTAATACCACTCAAACGCATTTTAAAAGGATAATAGGTAATATACTTTCGGTTATAAATGGAATTTATACCAATTTGTTGTTAAGTAATTAGTTTAATTTTCACTGTTATAGAAGCGCTACCAACATTACGAACAAGAAAATATCTACGTTTTTGAAGACGCAAATGTATGACAGCGCTCCCGCTATATTATAAATACTCTTAGTTTTTCTATTATGGGATTAAGTTACCGAAGAATTTGGTCCCAATTCAGAAATTTTAAATACACAAATACGTATTAGATATGTACCTTTTAATATTTTTTGAATGGTTATAAAAATAATTTGATAACCAAAATATGTACTGTACTAAGTTATTTTCAATTTTTATTTAATTGGTTTGGTTATAAAATTCATAGTGAATAAAAATCCATATTTATTTTATTTCACACTTGATATTAGTGTCGAATGGATTTTTTGTACTTCAAATTTGTTAATGAACTTCCAATATTCCCAAATTGTTATTAATTATTTTGTTAAATTATTTTCAATAAAATACTTTGACTTTATAGTGTTCTTTTTGTACTTAATTCGTAAGTGTTATTTATTAATTTTTTGGTGGTAAAATAACATATTTTCAGATTGATACATTCATTCTAAAAATATACTACATTGACACTATGTATTAAATGTCGATAAATAAACTAAAAAGTGTGTGTGTTCACAAATCATCACAACGAATTTGAGTATTGAAATGGTACCCAGTGTTCTGACAAGAACGTATGACTCCCCTCCCCTCCTGGCTTGGAAGCTGGATACCCCTTGATTGATTTACTATCAATTTTATTGCTTCCAATACTTCTATATTTTGTATAATAAATAAGTTTTGATATTTATTTTTAACGGAAATAGATCGAGCTTAGTGGATTACATAAAAGAACATTAAAAAAAAAATCAAAAATTATATTTGTAATGAATCCCCAATGCATAGTTTAAACACTATATGTACTTCTACTTTTCTACAATAAAAAATCCTGAATACTGAACTGTATCTGTATCAGCCCATATACGTCCCACTGCAGGGCACGGGCCTCCTCTATAGTCGAGAGTACGATTGAGATGTGTTACGCCATATAGTTCACCACGCTTTACATACCATAGAAACTGTACATTTAAAATTGTATTGTAATTGCCTATAAATTCACATATGACTACGAAAATTTATTTTGTTTATAGCAGTCTTATTTTATAATATTTCCAAGTATTTTATATTAACAAAATCAAGGAAATACATTATTTACGCGAACCATGATTTGAGTTGACTACGAGTTTTAAAGAGGGTAGTTTTGTCGTTTCCTTTTTCATAAAATCACATATTTCAGTCAGTCTTATACGAGCTGTCAGACGGTAAGCACGGAATCCGCTTTTGTGCTCGATTTTTCGCGTAATATGGAAGTTGGAATAAAACTATTATTTACGGATTTCATCACGGATTTGGTTTAATTTTCATTTTTTTAACATCGCGACGTTACGATTTCTTTACAGAGCACAGAGCGGACTGAGGTATAAGTCATCCGCTAAGTGACTGTTACAATATAACTACCCTTAATTTACAATTATTAAATAAAAAAATATGTAAAAACTTACCAAAACCGCGAGAAAATCCGTCAATAATAGTTTTATTTAAATGTGTAACAATCGCGTAAATCTAAGAAACCATATTATGGAGTTATAAGATAGTGTTTTTAAAAGACGATTTAGTACTGTGAGCGTTTACTGTTCGATCCTGGCTGACAGGAGTTGCAGTGGTGGGTGTGCAGAATAATCTAGATTTCTTCGTCGTTGCCATAGCTTCGAGAGCAGCGCTTCGGTAAGTAGATTATACAACATTGATACAACCGAGCGACTTTTCTTTAAACTGCATATACTAGGCACCATTTTCAAGCTCTGTACTAAAAATCAATTAAATAGGAACAATAGTTTAGTCATAAATGATTTTTTAAGTTTTTGCTCTCTTTGAACACGCTGTTGCTTTTCGAACAGCTGATTACGTCCAACGCATAGGTCATTCACCTTAAAGCGACAAATCTTACTAAAATCTATGCGCTGTTGCCGCTCTGACACAAGTCACATAAATAAGTACAACTAAATTACTTTAAAAGTTGGCGATGCAAATAAGAAAGCAATAAATACACACACACACTTACACTTTCATTACGAGAGCGACATAGCAAAACATCCTGTGCGTAAAAGAAATAGAAATAGGTCAGTATGTGTGTGTGTGTGTGACACGTATGCAATTGACCTCTAAAAATAGTTTTTTAGTCTGCCGCCGGTATCCTTTCAGAACGCATGTAACACGGAAGCGCGCCGCGCCGCGCCGCTTTGATCTTGCCGATCTCACGCCGATAATTTTAATTTTGTCTTGTTATTGACACCACTCGTAAATAAGTTTAAGACATTTTTTTTATTGTGACAGGACATGTAACTTTGAATAATTATTATTTAGTGTTAGTGTTTCTGTGTTATTGACTGTTATCCAACAATGAATTGGTGGATTAGAACCTGTACGGTGGCCACCGCGATCTCCGGACCTAATCCCTTGGATTTCTTTTTGCGAGGCTTATTAAAGAACTAGAAATAGGGTTATTAAGCATTTGAAAAACTTAATAACAATTTAAACAATAATAATATTGTCCGTCGCTATAACTTTTACTTCATGTAAATGGAGGACATATCGAAAATTTAAAAATCTAGTGTACCTAAATAAAGTATGTTGTGCGCGTACTTCAAAAGTACCTAACTACGCACGGTGCATACAGCCACGCGGCGCCGGCGGCGGCGTGGCCTTGGCGGCGCGGCGCGACAATAACACACGCCGCGCGCGACGTTGCCAATTTGGTTTGTTATAATTCGGATCTACAGGTCAGTGAAATATACTTACACAGGGTGGTTACGTTTTACTCTTATTTGTAAGCTATTTAGTTTGTTTGAAACAAACAAAATCTCATTTTTGGTATTATAAAGTTTTTTGCCGTGTCGAATAAATACTAAGAACGTATAGTATACGTAGTGTAATTTTAAGCCCATAGGTCACATCAACTTTGTATAAATAAATATAATAACAATTACATACTAAGTCCTGACCCCCACTAAAGTCGAGTTTAGTGTCATGTATCAGGAATTACGAGAGACTTTTCGATCTCACAAACACCCAGACCAGACACAAATACCTGTGGATAACACAAACATTTGTCTTGGTGCGAGATTAAAACAGAGTCTCGTTTTGTAGCCGGCGTCTAACCAACCAGTTGTTATTTGACATATTGTTACAAAGATACTTAATTATTACTGGATTTTACAAGTGTTTAAATATATTCTGTATCAGCCCATATACGTCCCACAGCAGGGCACGTGCCTACTCTACAATCGAAAGTACGATTCACAGTGGTTAGTCCACCACGATGGCCTAATGCTGGTTGGAGGATTATACATAGACATCTGTATCAGCCCATATACGTCCCACTGCAGGGCACGGGCCTACTCTACAATCGAGAATATTATTGAGAGTGGTTAGGCCATATAGTCCACCACGCTGGCCTAGTGCGGGTTGGCGGACTTACATACCATAGCAACTCCTATAAACCGCTGTGGTATGCAGGTTTCCTCACGATGTTTTCCTTCACCCTTTTAGTGCGTGGTGATTGACTATCAATACACACATGACTCCGAAAAGTCAGAGGTGTGTCCTGGAATTTGAACCCGCGATCACCGTGAACATGTTGGCAGCCGCGTCTGGTCCGTTTGCCAACAGGCCACCACGCACTTTATAATAAAAATAACTCAATTAAAAATAATAAATGAAATAAAACTTTATTTAGAAAATAGTCTCCACAAGATTTTCAATTGCGAACAACTTCACAGGAAAAACGTAGGCAAAGCCGTAATACGATATCAATACGTAAAACAACGCTTTGAACAGTTTAGCTGCTAACTTCACTGCAAACTTATACGTTGAATTCAATTCTGGTTTCTCCACTGGTTTTGCAGCTAACTTCACGGTTCTCTTAGGTTTTGGCGCCAATTTCTTTTTGGGAACTTCTAGATTTTTTGTGATGAATGCGCCTTCAATGTCCAATTTGTACCACGATTTATGCTTGTCGAATATTTTAATTTTGCCTTGGGGCATTTTACTGGAGATTTTGAGTAACGCGTAGTGACAGGTTTTTGAAAGAAGTTTTTTTGGTTTTTTGTTGAAAGAAGCTCTTAGCGTTTTCGCTATTAAGGTAATATTCTCGAGCAGACAACAAAGCCTTCTCCAAGGAACTTCTTTCACTAATTTCGTATAGTTTTTTTTCGCCAAGCCCTATAATTAATTTTATTCCATCGAGTTAATTCTAAATTCGAGTCCGAAAATGTTTCCTACCAAGCAATTCTTTAAAAAGCCGGACATTCCCTTCTGACGTGTATTTTTCAATGAAATACGAAACATTGATTTATAATTATGGTATTTGGTTTTGCTACTGTCCATGAGCGGTCGTATCGCTTACCATCAGGCGAATGGTATAACAGGCAGGACCGCCATTCAATGAAATTAAAAAAAGCGAAAAATATTTATGAGGCCTCAGCTCCGCAATAGCCAATTTTGATATTATATTCTGCTTTCTGCCTCTTTCTCTCTTTTCAGCAATTGGAAGTCCCATGCTGAACATAGATCTATTAATTATATCGTCTATCCACCTTAGAAAGGTATCTGTTCTGTATCAGCCCATATACGACCCACTGCAGGGCACGGGCCTACTCTACAATCGACAGTACGATTGAGAGTGGTTAGGCCATATAGTCCACCAAGCTGGCCTAGTGCGGGTTGGCGGACTTACATACCATAGAAATTCTTATAAACCGCTATGGTATGCAGGTTTCCTCACGATGTTTTCCTTCACCGTTTTAGTGCGTGGTGATTGACTATCAATACACACATGACTCCGATGATAGAAAGGTATATTAAATATCATTTAAAGATACAAGATATAATTTTGTCTAAAAATAAAACAAAACGTTAGCAAATAAATTTTATTGAGACGAGTTTCATAGAGATACAAAATAAATGCTTTTTTGAGACCGAATCTAAACATAAACAATTTACATAGCAGAAATATTTTAATATGCCCCTTCGACCAGTAATCGATAGGAATATGTGCCTTACTATGTTAAAATAAGAGTGAATTTGCTATGACAACTTTGATTGACGTTTTGTTGCGCCACAGATTAAATTTAACTTTTTTCTGACAAGACTTTTTAAATTTTAAAATAGTTTGCAAAAAAACAACAATTGAGGGCATATTAAAATACTTCCATATATGTTTAAAAGAACGTAATCTAATATTTTGAGGACTGTTTTTCTATCTATAGGTATCTCCCTTTTAAGTTTGGACACAATTGGACTTTTACTTATACAACTGTGATTTTTAATCTGTCCGTGTTATATTTCATTTACCGCCATAACTCATTTTCAAAATATTAGATAGCGCCCTTAATTTTTTTACAAAAACAAATATTTTTACATAAAAAAAAAACAACAGAAGTGATATTGATTTTTACTTTGCTTATAATTAGATGTGGTATAAAAAATACGTGCCGACAAAATTATTTAATTATCATGCTGTTAAGAGATTGAAATTATTCCTTTTTCAAAGCTTGCATTTTTTTTCGGGTCGCCACACATACATACGTAAATTCACGCCTTGTTCCCAGAAGGGGTAGGCAGAGGTGCTACGTACCACGTGATAGGAGACGAGCCTATCGCCATTTCGGGCACAAATTACTCCGAGCACATAACGAATATATTGTAATACCGATACCCGACCCGGGATTCGAACTCGATACCTCAGCTTTGCAATTATACCGTAGTACACCTGTGCCTAGGCTACCAATTTAATAATTATTGTTGGTTGCAATCAGACTTCAAACTAGTCGCAATAATAATGTCGGCACGTATTTCGCTCACTGCGTGCATTTTGGTACAATCGTATATACCCTTAATACAATTCATTCAAGAATATACCTACTACAACCTACATTTTGGAAAACGCAGTCAAAACCATTTGAAAAAAAAATAACGACTTGAAGGACCAAAAATTTTTTACCAAGTTTTTGTAGTTTTGGCTTGAAGGACCAAAAAGTTTAGACAGTTTTCGAAGTCCATGATGGCATGTTCGTACCAAATTTGATCGAGCTTTTGAGACGTTGCAGGTTTGAATTCCAGGGCACACCTTTGACTTTTCAGAGTCATGTGAGTATTGATAGTCAATCACCACGCACTAAAACGGTGAAAGAAAACATCGTGAGGAAACCTGCATACCATAGTGATGTGTAATAATTTATATGGTATGTAAAGTACGCCAACCATTACTAGGCTAGCTTGGTGAATAGACAATCGTAGATTTTTCAAATCTTAAAGTCACTAACTAGATTGCCCAACCTGGCACTTGAACCCACGATACCCCTAGATTAATTCGAGTTAATTAAAAAAAAACGTTTTTTTTTTAATATATTTTTTCATTTCAAATGGTTTTGTCTGCACGAGATTTTTTACAAAAATACTCATAGGTACAATAATATGCGTTTTGATCACACGAGTACAGACGCCATTTTTATTTAGGGTTCCTTGAGAATGTCAGATCCAAAAATTTACGTTTAAAAGTGGGCGAAATAAAAAAAAATTAACGATTAATAAAATAAATTGATAGGTCTTTCAAATGGGAGATGCCGCCTGGCTAGCAGCGCAATGTCTGTTTCTCCCGCCAAACAGCAGTGTAAATACACTGCTGTGTTCTGGTTTCAAGGACATTGTAGCCAAAGTGACTACTGGATATATTGAGAATTAACATCATATGTCTCAGGATGGCGAGCGCAGTGAAATGCCAAGCATTGCTTTGTAATTCAGGACGTTTGGTTTTGCTACTACTCATGAGCGGTCGTATCGCTTACCATCAGGCATGCCTGTGCATGCTCGTCTCGCCATTCATAGCAATAAAAATGATTAGCTAAGTCGAAACATATTTATGACAAACTACAAGTCAATTTATTAAGCTTAATAAGTAATCGTATTAAGCTTTATCTATACACTTAAAACTGATTATAAAATTTAAGCTTGAAGCCAATATTAACTCTTTTATATGATTCCCCAAGAAACCCTAAATAATAGAACAATTAATTATACAATATAGCCCTTTACATAGACAGATTCAAACCTTATTTTAGCTATTAAATATTTTTTATTCTTCGTTCAAATTCAATTTAAAAATCGTTCGAAAGGGACAAAAAACATTAAATAGCTAATACAGGTTTTAAAAAGTCTATAAATAAGGTCATGTATATAAAAGCGTGTATTAAAACCGTTAAGTCCAGACACAAATTAATATTTTATTTTTCGTGTATGGTAGACATGAAACTACATAGATAAGACCCTATATTTTGTGAGTTTTTTTTTTACGTGGCCAAAAAATAACTACAATTCATATAGTGGTAAATACAATTTTATTTCTTTTAGGAAAACTTAGTGCAGATATAATGCCTAGGAAATTTTACCGCTCAGTCAAACAAAACCTAATTGTATACATAGAGATAAAGAATACATATAGGACCATAAAACACCTAAGTGTCAATGCCAAAAATCAATCGAAAAAATTAGATTGAAGTCAATCTGGATTGTTTTCTACTTTTCGATTTGTCATTTACCATGTTGCCATAGTTTTTTCACTACTGAGATTGATTATTGGCAATATAGTATCAGAAAAAAGATCGAGCTGTCAATCTCAAACGGCAAATTTTGGATTGGGATTGTTTATTGGCAGCGACTGTATGTCGCTATAAATATTAGATAAGGATATTGGACTTAACGGCTTACGTTCTTATTCATAGACACATATTTTAGTTATCAAATGTTTTGTCTCCTTCGCTGAATTTGAATTCAAGTCATTCGAAAAGGACAAAATATTCATTAACTAAAATAGGTTTATAACTTATCTATGAATAAGGTATATAAAGGTTATATACTAAATAGGACATCGCGAAGATCACACGTATCGCTATTTCTATCTCTTTCACTCCTATACAATCTATCTTCCTTCTCTTTCTAACGACCACTCTGTTATGTTTACTACCACAAGTTTCAAGTGTGCATTGATTATCGCCATCTTGGCGCTGTTTGTTTGTTCTTCCTAATCTCAGCAACTAAGGGTTTGAATTGAAAAATTATTTCAGTGATAAATAGTCCATTTATCGAGGAAAGCTATAGGCTATATACCATCACGCTAGTACAAATAGGGGCGGAGCATCAATGAAAAGTGTTGCAACAACTAAAATGTATTCTACTTAATATCTGAAGTTTGTTTGAACGCGCAAATCTCAGCGTCTACTAGTCGGAATTGAAAAATCTTTTTAGTGTTGATATGTCTATTTATAAGGGAGAGCTATAGGCTATATAACATCACGCTATGACATATAGTGGCGGAGTAAAATAAAAAATGTTGCAAGTGAAAATTTATTGTCGGTGAATTTTTGGTATTTAGTTATTTATAAGGTTATATATCTACTAACATATAAAGCTGAAGAGTTTGTAAGCGCTAATGTCAGGAACTACTGGTTTGAACAGTTTTGTTTTAGTTTGAGATAGTTCATTTATCGAGGGTATTCGATTATAGAGGATTATAGAGGGATTATCATAGGGTACTTTTAATCCTGGAAAAACTCATTCAAGCTGCGAGCAATATATATTTAAACCCGACCATTCATAAGAAACCACTAATCCACCACATAAACGTAAATTAGTTAAATCATGTTAAGAGATAAAACGTTTATTAAGTTTTCAATTCATTATGTATTTTTTTTTACATATATTAACAAATATTTCCACTTCACAAAAAAGAGATTTCATTCACTTGACAGCAATATCAAACGTCCAGCTGACAGACAGCCGTCATTTTTCTACTTAAAGTTTGCATTAACAAGGGTCTCTGCCATTTTAAAGTTAATAAGCTGTTAAGTAGCTGATTAGTGATTTTTAATGTGCATGACGTTTTTGAGTCAGCTCATATTAACGGCATTTGAAGACTGTGTTAAGTCTTTGTGAATAAGAGGGATAGTGTATAAGTGGCCCTACTATATTCATCCGAAACGAAGTTCGAAACTTCGGATGATGGAAGTTTATATACGATACGAATGTACCTACATATACTTAAGGTCATTATTGACTTATGGTCGTAACCATAGACTTATGGTTGTATGTATAACGTACATCGTAACCATAGACTTATGGTTACGATGTACGTTATACAAATTCGAACTTTTACAGAGTAGATACATTCGTATTGTATAAAAAACTTCGATCGTCCGAAGTTTCGAACTTCGTTCCGGATGAATATAGTAGGGCCCAAGGGGAGCTCATATTAACGGCATTTGAAAAATGTAAGCCTTTGTGAATTAAAGGGATAGTGTATAAGAGCTATTTTATTTTCATTCGCGACGTCCTATATCTGCGCCTACTCAAAGACCAAAGAAGCACTGGCGTAGGAAACGGAGGAATCCTGCATACTGGTACATTGAGAAGATTGAGCGTATTTGAGGAATTTGAGAGACATACGGGGTGTGCTGGACTGGCTTTGAAGTTTCCAGATTGCCTGTGGACAAAAAAGCATAACAAAAATAAGTAAACTAAGAAAAGTAAATTATGATGTTGAACAAAGATTCGGCTTTTGCCATCTTCAGACTAAAAAGTCGGTTTCGTTTGTAACCAAAAGTAACTTCGAGCAATTTAGGCTTCGGCATAATTGAGCCAAAGTTTAGGTTTTCGCCAAACTGTCTTTAAGTTTAGGCCTAAATCAAAGTAATTGATTAATTATACTTTTATTTCTAAACTAACTTCGACTACACATTTCAATTTTTTGTCATATTACTTTTAACTATAAATATTTAAAATAGCGATACTTGCCTGTAAAAGGACGCCAATGGGATGCCTGCCGCATATAGTGTTGCCGTATTTGTTGAGGTATTCGGTGAAAGCCCTGGGATCCATCTTCTCAATAATATCCATACCCTGTGAAAGACAAATCAATTAAATTTAACGGTTTTAGACAAGTCCCGTTGGGATGACACATATGAGTACATACAAAAACTCAAGCCTATTTCACACGAAGGGTAGGCAGAGCTAAATAAATAAATACACCCAACAGTAACATAGTCCTGACCCCACATTAAGATCGAGTCTTGTGTCGTGTATCAGGAATTACGAGAGACTTTTCGCTCTCACAAACACCCAGACCCGAAACAAACACCTGTGATTCACAGCCGACGTCTAACCAACTGCGCCACGGAGGCTGTCTGCTACTAAAATACTGACATTTCATTCATGGGTGGCAGTGATCACTTACCATCAGGTGACCTGTTGGCTCGTTTAATGGACCTTTGCGATAAAAACACTAAAAAAGACAAAAGACTGTTAAACTCAAATGCGACTCGACCGGGCACGAATATAGGATGCACCCTGGTGGTAGGTCTCTCATATGTGAGAGGCCATCTGGGTAGTTACCACCACAATGTCTATTTCTCCCACCAAAACGCAGTGTAAATGTACTATTGTGTTTCGAATTGAAGGGCATTGCAGCCAGAGTAACTACTGGACATATTGAGACTTAACATCTTATGTCTCAGGATGGCGAGCGCGGTGGAATGCCAAGCATTGTTTTGTAATTCAAGGTGTTGTTTGGTTTTGCCACTGTTTATAAGCGGTCTTATCGCTTAAATCAGGCGAACGGCATGCTCCTCTAGCCATTAATTGTAAAAAAACACTCACGCCTATTTCACAAAAGGGGTAGGCAGATCTACTTCCACATTTCATTCATAGGTGGCAGTGATTACTTACCAACAAGTGAACTGTTAGCTCGTTTGAAGGACCTATGCAATAAAAACACTAAATTACCCACCTAAAAAGAATGTGTCTTAGGTAGATTTGCCGTAAAGTGTGCAAATTATTTACGTTGTATTAATTAATTACAACCAGAATATCGAAATCTATATATATATAAATAAAAATGAAGTGTCTGTTTGTAAAGTGAAAATTTAAAAAAAATGTCCAACTACATATCGTTATATACACGATACCTATAACGAAAATGACCTTAGATTTTGTTTTGTCTGTCTGTCTGTCTATCTGTCTGTCTGTCTGTCTGTGTGTCTGTTTGTTCCGGCTAATCTCTGAAATGGCTGGACCGATTTTGACGGGACTTTTATTGTCAGGTAGCTGATATAATAAAGAGTAACTTAGGCTACATTTATTTTAGAAAAAATATATTATTTTAGAAAAGTAAAGTTTCTGTTAAATTCCACGTGGACGAAGTTGCGGGTACAGCTAGTAAAATATAAATGCAAATATATATACTACCCACCTGTTTATCCAGCCACTCGATGCTCTGGTATATCTGTCCCCGGCTGGAGTCGCGCCACGTGTATCTGAACCTGCTACCCCAGTGGCAGAAGTCGGATGAGATCACTAGCAGGTTCTGTGGGTCGGCGAGATAGGGGGCTAGGATCGCGCCGTACCTGGTGGGGGGTGAATAGAGATATTGACATACATACATACATAAACTCACGCCTTATCCCCGAAGGGGTAGGCAGAGGTGCTAGGACACCCACATTACGCCTTGTATGTTCCGTCCCACGATGTGATAGCGAGTCTATCGCCATATCAGGTATAAATACAATATTTAAAAAAATTAAAGTGTTTAGTGAAATTGACATTTTGTGATATCTTCTTTTGCAGTTTATTTTGTAAGGTGCGGGGTGGAGGGATTTTTTTTTAATTTTGCTTTTCTGGCCTTTTATATTAAATATGTTTTGATACGCATATTTCCAAAATTTATAATACACTTTACTGAACTTTATTATTTATCGTTACGTACATATTTTACGAACAAGAAAATATTATAAATAGTCTGTATTTTTGTAAACTTCGAACTAAACAAATAAATAACACTAATAATAAATTATTATAAATAAATTATTAACCCTCTGATGACGTGGCTCAAAAAGAACCTTTTGATTCCCCGCATAGTATTTTATATGGATACATAAATATCAAATATGTATAATCAAATAATATTATACACCAATGTAAGTATATTAACTTGTTTTTCAAAACATGGCCAATTTTTGTGTTAGATAAAACATCACCATATTTAGAAATGCCTTGAAACTAGGCGAGTCCAAAATATAAATTAAAATAAAGTTACTTACTTAGCTTCCTTTTCCGGTGACAATGATCCTACCAGAATAGGTATAATCGTGAATCCAGTGGGATATCTAAAAAAGAATAAATAAGTAACATAGAAATAAGTCAATCGCCTAACAGCGTATTTATGTATTTTAACTTAAAAAATAATTAATCTACATCTATTTGAGGAGTTTACAATTAAAATGTTGTCTTTTACTAGATTTAATAGGGAATAATAACCTCTTATTCATAAAAAACCGCTAATCAACCACATAAACGTAAATTAGTTAAATCATGTTAAGAGTAGATAAAACGTTCATCATGTTTAACTATTCCTAATGGCTTTTGCATATTTTAAATAATATAGCTACTTCACTGAAAAAAGTGATATCATTAAGTTGCCAGTAATATCAAAATCCAACTGACAGACATCCGCCTTTTTTTGTCTCAAATTTGCTTAACAAGAGTCTCGGCCATTTTAAAATAAATGAGCTTTTAAATAGCTGATTAGTGATTATTGACGTCTATGAATAACGTTTCTGAGTCATCTCATATTAACGGCATTTGAAAGCTGCGTTAAGTTATGAATAAGGGGGTAATTGACTAGGTATATCAATTAGGAGATTGAGGCAGTGCGGCTGTGGAACGCTTTGCCTCCTACAATTAAGCGATCGTCCTCGCTGGAAATATTTAAATCAAGGGTGAAAGCTTTCTACCTTTCGCAATAGATTTATCACCATTCACTATTATTGTTATGTATATATGTATGTATATGTATTATATTGTATTTAAGACTGCCAGTTATATTACCAACGTTATGTTTCTTTAACTATTGTTTTCTTCTTTTTTTTTTTTCTTTTGTTTTTGTCTTTTGTTTATCCTTTATATATGGTGTTATAATAAAGAGTTATTATTATTATTATTAGGAATTTCTAGAGTGTAGTATAAGAATATCTTTGCATACATACTCCTCCATAACTTTGGCTATGTACGGCAGGTGCATTTCGATAGAATGCTCCTCTTCGTCTGTCTGTATGTCCATCCGTTCGAACTGTCGCGTCGCTTCCAGTTCCGCGTAAACTGCGAGCAAAATTCATGTAACGTGAGAAGTTTTTTTTTCTACGAGAAACGTCACTTATTTTTACAATAATCTATCATTCACCATCATAATATATAATTTACAATCACATATACACATATATATTTATAAACAAATAAAAAAACGAATCACTAGTCACGAATTTTAACATCCACTGCCATTTATAGTTTCATCATAAATCACATTCACACAATATATATATTTATCAATTATTATTTTTTATCTGCACTGATATAAAACTACTAAGCAATACTACTAACTAGTCAATTCTAAATTCTAGGATGCATGCTCCGCCATGAATGAGCAACAGAAGTTGTGTTATTTGTAATATATCTTTACTAACATTATATTATAAGCTTTTTGTTATACTAACACTACTGAATCTCTGTAACTTGAATTTTCAATAAATAATAATAATTACTACTAATAATAAAACCATGGACATCCCATGGTTAATCCCTTGCCAATCCGAGTTTATTAATTTGGTTTAAAGTTGGTCCCTCACTAATCCGAGTTTATTACTAAGCCCTATGAGTATTATCTATGGTATAAATAATACTCACTCTGTTTGTCTATGGTGAGGTCGTAGAGAGGCGTTTGATATTTATCCAGGGATGAGAGGGCGCATCCAGCCAAACGGACATGATGGGAGGGACCTAGGATGAAGATACGTTTCCTGAAACAAAATAAAATATGAAACAATTTTTCTGAACCAATGCAATGCATCAAAAACCTTCCTTGCAAATGGTTTTATCTATTGCCAAAAACAGAATAAAAATACGAATGAACAACATTTTGGTTTGGTTTTACTTTATAATTTTTTAGTTAAAATCTAAAAAAAATTGCGATAAAATCCATAAAAAACAGTTTTATTTCAATGTGTAATTGTGTAACATTCGCGTAAATCTAAGGAAACCGTTATAAAATTTAATTTCCCTTTCACAAAATATTTGCAAACATACACACATTGACCAAACACAGTATACACTTATTTAAAGTCGGTTAAAAATGCTTAAATCACTCACACGACAACAGGACTGACTTGTCTGTAGGCGAAAGCGGCGCACGCACCGCAGTAAGAATATCCAGCGTGACTGAAACAAAAAGCATAATTATATCTTCGTTCTTATAATTTCATATACTCTCTCAATCGTATACTGAGAATAGGTCTCTCATATGTGAGAGGCCGCCTGGGTAGGTACCACCGCATTGTCTATTTCTCCCGACAAACAGCAGTTTAAATGAAATGTTGTGTTTTGGTTTGAAGGACATTGTAGCCAGAGTAACTACTGGACATATTGAGACTTAAAATGTTATGTCTCAGGATGGCGAGTGCAGTGGAATGGCAAGGTAATAAGATATTATTACTGTGGCCAAGCATTGCTTGTAATTGAAGGTGTTGTTTGGTTTTGCCACTGTTCATGAGCGGTCGTATCGCTAACCATCAGGCGAACGGCATGCTCGTCTCGCCACTTATTGAAATAGAAAAAACTCTTGATTGTAGAAGAGGCCCGTTTCCTGCAATGAGACGTATTTGGGCTGATACAGTACTCAAAAGCCAAGTTAAAAAGTGCTTTGAACCGACTAGAATGCTAAAGATTAATGAAAGTAGACAATGTGAAAGTGGTATGATCAAACAAAGTGGTTTACTGGTGGTAGGTCTCTCATATGTGAGAGGCCATCTGTGTAAATGCACTGTTGTGTTTCGGATTGAAGAGCATTGTAGCCAGTGTAACTACTGGACATATTGAGACTTAACATCTTATGTCTCAGGATGGCGAGCGCAGTGAAATGCCAAGCGTTGCTTTGTTATTCAAGGTGTTGTTTGGTTTTGTTACTGTTCATGAGCGGTGGTATCGCTTACCATCAGGCGAACGACATGCCCGTCTCGCCATTATTGCAATAAAAAAAAAAGATCCATAGTCTCTGCCTTACCCTATGGCATACAGGCGTGACGTTAATAAGCCTACTGTTGTACACTGTTGTACTTTAAACATCCCATCCCATTCCTTTGAGTTGGAAAGTGTATCAAATATATTTCAATTCCTTGCACATCCCACAGGGTAAATATATTTTGTCGGGACAAAGTAGCCTAATCCTAAGTGTTAATGCTGGGTGTCAGTTACCTCCATGCAAAATATTATGCCCATTCATAGGATCGGTAAAAAATATCGTAGATCGCTACCAATCTATCTATCGTAGATCGTGGAGCGCTACCAACATTACGAACAAGAAAATATCTACGTTTTTCAAGATGCAAATGTATGACAGCGCTCCCTCTATATTATAAATACTCTAAGTTATATTAATAGGATACTCACGGCGCGATAATGGCTCTTGCGGGTCCATGTGTGAGGTCAGCTTTCGACAGCCACAAGTCCAACTGGCGGGATAGCTCGCTACCTACAAATGACACATATTTCTAGCTTCATCATTAACATTCTGGCATATTTAACCCATTCAATGCGGCGCACGCCGATCGGCGTATTATTTTTTCTTACTCAGATGCTGACAACGCCGATCGGCGTAATGTAGAGTTGTTTTATATTTTACCCAAATTTGATTTTTTAATTATAAAATATAGACCAATGTGTTTATAATTTATCAGTGAAAAGCCTGGTACAAATAGTTTCTGGATATTTCAGTTCTAGAAAAGTTGAGTTTTCTTACTCAGGTGCGGCAAACGCCAATCGGCGTTTTCCAGGGATTCACAACTATTGGTTTTAAAAACATGAATAGCATATTTATTTATTCTATTAAACAAACTTATAATTAAGTTAAATGTGAAAGTTTGTGAGTGTGGATGGATGTGTGGATGTATGGATGTTTGTTATTGATGTTTGTTGTTAATTCGATTCACAAGTCAAAAATGAATTATGTCTTGACAGGATAAATTGTACGAGTAACTTTTATAACACAATTTGTTTTTTTGTTTAATTATTATTATTGTTCTATTTATATTGTATTTTTTTTATTGTGGTTTTTGGATGTCATCTGTTTTTTTTTCCTTTTCTCTTTTCTGTTTTGTTGCTTTATAGTCTTCGACCCCACGTATAGTAGAATTGTTGTACTATGATGGCTTTGGAGCCAGCTGAAAATCAGTGCTGTTGTAAAACAGCGTATACTGAGCTGGTATCCATTCTCCACGCATATTACAACAAATACCTGAATGGGCCTGTTAACTGTTATCTTATTCTTAACTTACTTGTATTTTTATTTTGTTGTATTGTGTGTGTGGAAGAAATAAATGGTTTAAATGGTTATTCTTTCACACAAAAACGTCTCGACCGATTTTGATGAAATTAGTTATAGGGATAGCTGTCACCCTGGTTTGACACATAGGCTAGCTTTCAGTCCGAAAAAAAATATTATTCCCGGGGTCATCCTACGGGAATATTACAGCAGTCAGGAATTGAAATAGAAATATTAGCTAATTTTTAAAATTAGAATGGGTGGCTCCCAGGATTGCAAGTTTTTCGTCATGGGACTGAGAGACGGAACAGAACGGGACATAACTGGACGGGAAATATAATCGACAGTGTTCAGGAAATTCACATTCGGGGAATTCATTGACAGCCTCCGTGGCGCAGGTGGCTAGACGCCGCCTGTGTAACGAGAGGCCGCGGATTCGATCTCCGCACCGAGAGAAATGTTTGTGTGTCCCACAAATATTTCTTTTGGGTCTGGGTGTTTGTGAGACCGAAAAGTCTCTCGTAGTTCCTGATACCCACGACACAAGACTCGATCTTAGTGTGGGGTCAGGACCATATATGTGACTGTTCGGTGTTATTATTTAATTCATATAGGTAATTATTACGCGAAATAATATGTTTTTGATGTGGACTGGTTTAAAAACTATCTACAACCGGACGAATATGGGACCGCTAGTCCTATTTACATTATACATGAATCCCTATTTTCCTTGGTCCTGCAAAGTGTCTTAAACACTTTTTTTGCTTTTTCTTTAAACGGTTTTGCTGCTTAAAAACAGTGAGCAAAATGCGAAATTAACAAATATTATATTTCGTTTATCTTTTTTGTCAATATTTTATTGATACTCTGGCAATTATCACATCCTGATATTTTAATTATTTTTTAATCTCTTTATTTGAACTTCCACTTTTCCGTTTCTTTTGTGGTGCCAATAACGACTGAGATAAGTAAATGTCATCCCAAACAATATATCAATTAATATATTAGGCGACTAGAAACGTTTTCTCTCTGAAAAAGAAGAACTGCATAAAAAATCAACGTAATAAAACTATTTTACGGATATTGTCGCGGTATTTTAATATGATTTATATTCTATTTCTATTATAAAAATTGTAAATTTCAAACCATCAAATTTTATCCATTACACTGAAATCAATTCTGTCTTTTTAACGACACCCAGTTATGTATACGTTTTCAATCAAGAAGATTGAGAAAACATTTACTTATATATTATTAAATTATTTTTATATATTTTATTTATAATTAAATTCCTTTGATAATTTTAATAATAATAAGTACCTATACACTAACTTTGTATTGAGATTTAATTATTATGAAATAATAAAAAATTGTTTGCAACCCCTGAGAATATTCGAAGTTATCAATAATATCATTTTTTATGCTTTAAACAAGGATGTTTGTACGACGGGGGAGCACAATAGAAATATTTATCAAATGAAGAGATTTACTCACCATTTAAATCCATAATCTATAAAAAAACTGCAGATATTCCTTTTCTCAAATTTCTATCAACAAATCTTCACGAATCTCATACAAAATTGGCTAAAATAATTAAATTAATTCTGCTATTTGCTAAAAACAGTCCTTATTGCAATAATTATAGCGTACTACTCGAGAAATCCCATGAATTCGAAATCAATAAAATGAAATTCTTAACGAAGTGCTGAAAACGCCGATTGGCGTTTTATTTTTGTTCCGTCAGGGGCGGCGCACGCCGATCGGCGTTTACGTTAAGGAGTATGCCGCATCTGGGTAGCGAGAGCAAAATTTGTTGCCGCATTGAATGGGTTAACACCCCAAAGATGGTCATATTCACCCTGATTACCCCCTGGGCTGGCTCCAGATTGATAGAATTTATTATCTTGGTGATAAAATTCGTAAGCACTATTAATTTTTTATATGTCGAAAAATAAAGTAAAAGTTCATCATATCTATACAGATTTAATCAGTAGTAACCAAGTATCTCTCGCTCTCTCTCCAGACACAAAAAGTTCACTGCTGAACATAGGCTTCCCCAAGGTTCTCCACATCAACCTGCTGCAGTCCTGATCCAACGACAACCTGCAACCTTAACCGAGTCGTCCTGGCAGGAACACCTTTATCAGGCGGGCGTCCAACACTTCGCTTGTCTGTACGCGGTCTCCATTCCAGAACTTTTCGGCCCCAGCGGCCATTATTAAAAAGTGTACCGGCTAGAAATGGCCATGCCTTCGATCAAATATATACTAGATACAGGGTCCGTAACAAAAAAAGCCAAAAGTGGCCGAGGTTACTTATACTTTTACTTTTGAATTTCGAATATCGAGATGTAGCAAAATGTCTTGATTTATAATCAACTTCAGGTAACAATAAACTTTATTCCTTAAAATAAAGATTTATTATGTTTTGGACCAAACTAAAATCAAATAAGACCACACGCTTATTTGTGCTCTCATTTCTCTTGCCGTTTTTTAGGCCGTTATAATCTAGTGTATATTTGATCGAAGTTAGATGCCCTCTATCTCTATCTAGCAACACGGAGACCACTGCTGAACTTAGTCTTCCCCCAAGGATCTCCACATCGACCTGTTGGAAGCATGCATCCAGCGACTTCCTGCAACCTTAGCCAGGTCCCCCGTAGATGGCCTATCCAGCTTTAATATTTTCAGTCCTGACTTTGACAAGAGTTGCCATGGCAGATGTAAAGGGCGGGATAGTCTTTAACCCCAAGACATCTAACTTAGTGTCTTAGGCACCGGTACTAAATGGGGTATGACAGAAAAATGTTAGCAGAAAAATAAAAACACTTTACTGGTGGTAGGTCTCTCATATGTGAGAGGCCATCTGGGTGGGTACCACCGCAGTGTCTATTTCTCCCGTCAAACAGCAGTGTAAACGCACTGTTGTGTTTCGGGTTGAAGGGCATTGTAGCCAGAGTAACTACTGGACATATTCAGACTTAACATCTTATGTCTCAGGATGGCGAGCGCAGTGGAATGCCAAGCATTGCTTTGTAATTCAAGGTGTTGTTTGGTTTTGCTACTGTTCATGAGCGGTCGTATCGCTTACCATCAGGCGAACGGCATGCTCGTCTCGCCATTCATAGCAATAAAAAAAAAAAAACACTAAATAAATATCAAATATTTAATTAATAATAATATACAATGACAATAATTTGAATAAGCTTCACAAAATATTATTTATCTTGACGTGGCTATGTGTTAGAATTTATCATTTCAGAAAGAGAAATTTCAGGACACAAATTGACTGCTATTACATAAAAAGCGGTCTTATTCATAAACAGTTTTAAAATCTATTTTAGCTATTGAATGTTTTATTTTTACTCAAATTGAATTCAAAGGTCGTTAGAAATGGACAAGACATTTGATAACAAAAATAGGGTTAAAACCTTCGATCAAATATACACTAGATACACAGTTCCCTGTAAAAGTTCTGTTAAAAAGTGGCACCGATGCATGACATTAAAAAAGTAAACAAAAAGATCACATATTCCAAATATATTAACACAAATTCCACCTTATTCCTGGAGCTTAAAGTAGCTTTTCAAATAATATTGTCTAAAGTTTTACGACGTTTTGGAAGCAACGGTCGGTGCGTGACTGAAGGCGAAAGAGTGCTTAAAGCACTCTTTTTTGGTGCCATTTTCTAAGCGCTCATGTTGTATCTAGTGTATATTTGATCGAAGGGTTAAAACTATGAATGAAACCGGTTTTATTTCATTACCACGGCAATATGGTACCTCTGACTTATTATTCAAAATTACAATTTATATTATCTTTCGCCGGTTCTTACGATTGATACACTTTTATGGTTACTGCTCCTCTCCTTGGGGTCAAAGCGTGATATGACGTATCTTTTAACCGTCCCTAGTAGATGAATCATGTCTCATTCAGTGCGTGGTGGCCTATTGGTCACGGTGGATGATATACTCCCTACAACCTACGTTTTGGAAAACGCAGTCAAAACCATTTGAAATAAAGGGCCATGCCCATTTTACTATGAAACTCAGTATCGGTGCGAAGATTTTTGTTCCTCGATGAAACCTACTTTTTTGTGTAGAGAAAAATATAAACATAATTGTGACCCAGGCCCGGAGTTCTTGGAGAAATTACCAAAGAAAGTCCAATAAAAATATATATTTTGTGTTCGGGTCTTTGAAAAAGATGTAAAATGTGATGATAATTACTTTATTTTATAAAAATCTGTCGCCCGGGATAAAACAGGAAAACGTTTAAGGACAAACCATAAAAATACTATAATAAATATTAAACAGTATCGATATCGGGATCTACGATATTTTTTACCGATACTATGAATGGGCATTCTCCTTTAACGGCTCAAAGGATCAAATAGTTTTGAACATTTAAGATGTCGTTTTTAAAGTATCATGGACTTCATGGCCTATTGGTAACAAATTAGATCGAGCTCTCGAGACGTCGCAGGTTCGAATTCCAGGGCACACCTCTGACTTTTCGGAGTCATGTATGTATTAATAGTCAATCACCACGCACTATAAAGGTGAAGGAAAACATCGTGAGGAAACCTGCATACCATAGCGATTTATATCGTATGTAAAGTCTGTGATATAATCAGTCAGTGTGGTGGACGATATGGCCTAACCTCTCTAAAACATACTCTCAGTTGTGGATGAGGCCCATGACGCCCATGAGCAGAGACAATTTTTTTTATTATTTTCAATTAGACTGCGTCGGTGGCAATTTTGTATTACGGTATGATTGCATCGCTGAGGTCTCGCATTCGAATACCGGGTCAGGCAGTCAGTATTAAATTATATTAATTAACAGCCCGGAGTAATTTGCACAAGGCGAAACGTGGATGTCCTGGTTTCAGTTCTGCCTACCCCTTCTGGGAGAAAGACGCGAGTTTATGTATGTATGAATATATTTTTAATTAAACTACAACTTTGGACTTAAATGCGATCATACAAACTTCTTACAATGATAGCGTGAAAATTATGTAAATTCCACTACAATTTTATAAGCCTAAACAAATATATTTTTAGCAATAAGTGCAAATATGTAAGCAAAAATATCGAAGCCGTATATGTATAAATTTTTATTTGTTAATAACAACATTAAAATGGACATTTGGTTTCCTCATTAAGATATTGTACTCGATGGGGCACTGTAAACAAAATGTTAGTTACATAAATGAATGGTACCGTACCACTCCTTCTGTTTCTGTCTCTGTCACACCTACGCAGTAACATCATCTGCTCTCTCGCTTCACTGGGTTCCTGTGCCACCACAATGAGCAGAGATTTTGTTCCCGATGTCCGCTCTAGTATAATACCACAATGGGTTTGCTAAATCTTTCATAATTGTGTATACTTGTTAACTGGATGGAATCTTATGAGCATTAGATTTTTCATTTATACAAAATAATCTATTGTCCAAAAAATATACATAGGTAAATATGTGCCAACATTCCATTCTTTTTTAAAAACAATTTGCCTCTTGGTACCTGTTCAAACTTTACAAAGAAAATGCTAAAGTTAGCAAAAAAAAATACACTTTATTAAATAAACAGAACAAAACTACACTGGTCATTCATCATCATTATCCATCAATTTTGAAATCCTTTCCGAAGCCTCCGCAATCAACTTCTCAGTAAAATTAGGAAATTTAGTCTCAAAATCCGTCTTTAAACTTTCCAAATCAAATCTTTCCTTTTCAATCTCATGTAACTTTTTTTGTGACTTTTCATACTCTTTGAACTTATCCATAGACAAATTGGAGTGCTTTTTTATCTGTTCCAAGCCGTCTATGGCATCATTTACTGCATCTAGGAGTTGTCTATGGCCACTGTCTTTGTCATAGCCAAAGTTTATGTTTTTAGTTTGCAATTTGTCCAATGACGCTTGTTCAGTACTGTTAAGATTACGAACCAATTCTTCAACATTGGATTTTTGAGTCGTCTCATAGAATTCTGTACAGTGCTGATTTTTTAGATCAAGTAATCTAGAACAAAAAATTGTAATAGTATTTTATATGTTATGAAATGGAAATGTTTTATAATTACATTTAAATAATCCCTTTTCTTAAAGCGTCATCTAATGTATGCTTATATAGCTCATACCATTGTATATGCCGAGTGTTATTAGAGCTACTTTTAGTTCACTTAACTTCAGTATGTCCTAGGATGTATAAAATTGATTTGTTTTCGAATGAAATTCAAATAACCCCTTTTCTCAATGCAATGTCTAATGTATACTTAATTACTTATAAAAGCTCATACCGTCATATATGCTGAGTAATACAGGATGTTATTAGTGCAACTTTAAGTGTACTTAACTTCAGTATGTCCTAGGATGTGTTAGAATGCAAGTTTCTGAGCAAAATTCAATATTTTAGCATCCCAACACAAAGTGGATTTACACACCTATGGAACCCAGGACATAACAATTTAAACCCTAGAGCCAATCTAGAGCTAAAAATATATTTTACAAATCTCTCTGGAATGCAACAAGCCTTACTTATTTTCTTTCCACTTAGCATTTTGATAATAAATCAGCATTTTAAATTGAGACATGTCCTGGAATTGAACCTTTGACCTATTTGCCCTTTGTTTCATTCATATCAGGGCTTATTGTTATTTCCTCTATAATTAATGCGATTTATTTATTACCAAAATTAAATCTTACTTAATATGACTGAAAAAGGTCTGAATTGTGTTGAAATGAAAGTAGAAATCCATTTAAATTTCAATTTGGGTGCTGCTTAATTTAATCAATCTCTTTTAACCTAAGGAAGTTTGCTCCTGAACAAAGGCCCCAAAACACCTTACATAACAACAAAATTTAAATTTGGAATTGTACTGTTCACCCTATCAGGCAAAATGTTATAGAATTTTTCTACTCATTATCAGCCCGGAATCAGGAAATTGTGCCCAGTATAGTGATAGGCTCCCGCCCTAACTTCATGGGACGGCATACAAGGCGAAATATGGGTGTCCTGGCACCTCTACTTAACCGTTCTGGGAAAAAAGTGTGAGTTTATGTACATATGTGTAATCTTACCGTTTCTGCTCAACAATGAAATTGATATCCTTCAATCTTCTATTGGTTTTGTCCAACTGATCCACGGTTTTCTGGAATCTATCTGCCAGTTGGGCCATCTGCATGTCGACTTGAGTCTCCTCCCTTTCAATTTTTTCATCTACCAGGCATTCTTCAAGCATGGCGCGCAAAAATTTACCATATGCGATTTCACGGTACTCCATATCAAAATCCGATGACGTATCCGATTTCAAAACAGAGATGTCGCTGTCCGCTATGGTGGTGTTTCTATCACGAATTTGAACACTTTTATCCTTTGAAATTGGCGCTCTGTTTCGACTTGTGGACGCTCCTGTGACTGTTGACGGCCTTTTTGATTTAAATGTTTTCGATGCGGGCGCAAGAAATCCTTTTTTATCAGACATTTTTGCGAGAATATCGTAACGACACCGTTGTTATGAGTAACAGTTTTGACGTTTGTTTAAATCGCTGTCATGGCGACCGTTCTGTATTCGTTCGGAAACGTAACATTGAAAACAACATTTATTAATTTTAAGTATTAAACATAATTATGTGAAATATTGATTATGTGATATACAAAATATTGATTTTCGTCATTAACATAACGAATCGAGTCGTAAAAAAGGGCTATAATTACAATGATAATTAGATATATATTTTTTAAGTCAAATATACGCTATTCCTGAACGAAAATCACTAAATAGAAAATGAAATTTCTTTCCGATGCAATACAATGATAGGTTATGTTTTAAAAATAACTTACAATAGTAAATGTGTGTATAAAATGCATATACCGTTATGTAGACTACCTCAAACAAAGAGGCACAAAGGAATGCCCGACAAAATTCAGAGGTCAACAAACTTTTGACTTCGCAAGTCATTAAATTATTTTAGACCATTAAATCGCTATACAAATAAACAATCGCATATTCTAACATAAAGATAAATATTTATCTTCATACACTAGATTTATTTGTTCAAATATCGATATCTACAACATTTTTTCTTACCAATAAGATTCACTTACCGTTTTCGGTGTACCAGCTACCGGCGTGGGAGGCGCAACGACACGACATTTTGAAGAAATATAAAGTTTAAAACAAAGATGAATTCTTAGAATTAGGTAAAAATCACTTTCTCAATCACAAAAATAATACTTTGACGTTGACAGATGTAAATACACCATAGACAATGAAGATGCGGTGTGAAGTTGGACCCCTTTCACCAGTACCATCAATAAATTAGTTTATATTTTTTTCCTCAAATATTTTCAAACGAATTATTATCTTAACACGAACTTTTACATATTTCTAAAATATTAAAAGCCCTACTAGTAAAATTTGAAATTAATACTATATTATTTCCGTGGAATGTAAATTGTAGCTCTATGTTTGGAATTTATATTATCTGTAACAAACTTACACCCATTCGTTCTTTTCTTATCAAATTCAGTTTTTCGTTCTTTCAGTCATTCCCAGTCATTCCACACAAGTCAAGAAAAGCAGTGTTAAAAAATAGTATTTGTAAATAAATTCTAATTTATTGACTTTACTAAAGCATTTTAAGTTTTTATTTCGTATCAAATATATTTTCTTACACAGCACAAATTAAAAAATGTTTCTTTCAAAATGTAAGTATTGGGTTATAATTAAATATTTATTTTCCGATAATTAAATAGTCTGTATTTACTTTGGTAGAACGCTTAATATCATTTATATTAACTTTTATTATTTATGACTCAACAATTTGTAACGTGTGTTAATAAAAGTTACTTATGACTTCATATTGGTAACGAAATTATATATAAAAAAAAACTGGTCATGATGAATTTCAAATGCAAATATTTATTTCTGCATAAATTAATGGTTATCCAGATTGCCTTGTCGCGCCGGTTTTTTTTTCTATTTATAAATTTGTTTACCGAATTCGTAATGAGCAAATTATATAATATACCTTTATATCTTTGCTACACAGTACACACTATTAGTAAAATATTTCCGTCGAATGCTAATGATATAATGGTTACAAAGAACATAAATATATTTTTTCTCAATTTTTAGTAGCAATTACTTATCGTCTTTCTTTCTAAATATTCTTAACTTAAAATCAAAATTATTATACTTATTTGCTTATTAAAAATTCAATTCAAGCAATACGGAGAATGAGAAAAATATGAATTGTAGGTAAAGTCAAGAGCACATGAAGCTTTTCACTTGTAGTACGAGCCTTACATCTACAGGACATGCAAAAAAAAACCGTATACTTATAGTAAACAAGTCAAGTCAAGATTTTGGTTGCTTTACATTTGGCAATTTTTTTAATCCATTGGCCATCATGATAGACTTTGTGGCTTAACCACCTTTAAATAGTTCTCTCAATTATAGAGTAGGCCTGTGCCCTGTACTGGGATTTATATGGGCTGATACAGACAGATACAGAATATTAAAATTATTATGTTTACTATAACAAAATTTCGGTCCCTACATAAACTATCGAAAACTGTAAATTCAATACTTTACACCACTAACATTTGAAGTGGCAATTTCTATATTTTATTATGTTCATTTTATGAAGTTTCTATTTTATTTGATAGAATACCAAATAATTGAAGCAATAAAATTGCTACATATTTCAATATAATAATAAATTATAAACTTTTATCTCTACTTGCAATTGCAAAAATGCCAATATTTCAGTTTCAATAGTATATGTAGGGACTGTCGAAATTGTAGAAAGATGGACTTAAAGTCTGATGCATTCTCTTCCAGAGACCATGGTAGGTGCATAAAATAAGTAAAGTATTTTAACTTTAATTGATAAATATCACTATATATATACACACATATATAAATATAGGGTTTGCTAAATACATACAATTTAAACAATTAAATAGATACAAATAAAAAAATACTTAAAATATATACTTTAAAAAATAAACCTATTTTTTTATGGATTTTATTGTTCCAATATTCTTTAGTTTACGCCTTCCGTGGTGTCAAGGCAGATTTGAATGGTTTATAAATGTTGATACTAACTGTGTAATGCATATATCCAGTATTTAAAAGTAAAATTACATTAACCCCCTTATTCGTAAGAAACCCCTAGTCAACCAAATAAATGTGAATTGGTTAAAAAATATTAAGAGGATATAAAATGTTTATTAAGTTTTACTATTCATAATGAGAGGAGATAAAATATTCATTACTTTTATTCATAATGAATTTTCTATATATTTTAATTAATATTTCCACTTCACAGAAAACAGAAAAAGGTTCTTTCTTCACTAGACAGTAATATCAAACATCCAGCTGATAGCTGATTAGTAATTTTCAAAATCTATCAATAACATTTTTCAGCTCATATTAACAGCATTCCAAATCCTTATGAATAAGAGGGTTATATTATTGCGTTTCACAGTCAAATGTATAAGATAAGAATAATTAATCTATTGTTTATCTATTTTATCAAAACTAAGTACTACAATGTCTGTTATTGCTACATAAGTATGTAATATGCATTATTTATGGTTAGAAAATATGTTAATCACTTATTATTAAACTAGCGGCCCGGCCCAGCTTCGCCCGTGTACAAATAGATTTCTGTACAATAATATGTACATATTATACATATAAACCTTCCTCTTGAATCACTCTATCTATTAAAAAAAACCGCGTCAAAATCCGTTGCGTAGTTTTAAAGATTTAAGCATACAAATGGACACAGGGACAGAGCAAGCGACTTTGTTTTATACTATGTAGTGATACTATGTTGCTATAATTCAAGATAATGTTTTGTTAACCTCGTGACAGTGTTTATGCATTGTTTAATCACATATCGACTGTGATTTGGTAAGATTCCAGGATTATAGGACCTCTAATTTAAGTATTTTGGTTTAAAAAAGACTAGATTTGTACTTGATATCCTTACATATTATAAAAATAATTCCCCGGCCGCGTCTTTCTGTCCTCCTGTCTGTCTGAACGCGATAAACTCGAAAACTACAAAACGGATTTTTATATGGTTTTTAACAATAGAAAGAGTGATTCTTGAGGAAGGTTTAGGTATATAATATATTATGCTTTTATGTAAATTAACAGAAATACGGTGATAAACGTTGAAGAGGCCTTAAAAAAATCTTACTTAGTTGGCGAGATTTTTTCTTTTCTATAAAAAAGTACAAAAAATTGCTACAAAAAAGTCCGCGATAGCATATCTCTATATCTTACGGTTGACTTACAATAACCACTTTGTTAAAATTTCTAATTAAAACATTACGATATATGCAAAGCAATTTTGTTTAGTTCAGTATTAATCATTATCCAAATGAATATATTAGTTAGCTTAGGCATTTAATGCATATTAAAATTGCACTGTATCAATCAGATGAATAGTTTTTGAGATACTGTCGTTACTTTTTACTGAATGTATACTTCTCTTGGTGCGTTTGTAAAACTCATGAGTGTAATATAGCTAGTACGCCAAATAATATGTTTTTAATGTGGACTGGAGTCAAAACTTATTTATTATTTTATTTTTGTTTACTAGGTCTACTATCAATCACATACCAATACATTAAAACAAGAAAACAGAAAAAAAACTTAGTCTAAGTACAATGTACATGATTATACTAAAGTAGACAGCATTCAAATCTATACATATAAATAAAATTGAAGTGTCTGTTTGTAAAGTGAAAATAAAAAAAATGTCCAACTACATATCGTTATATACACGATACCTATAACGAAAATGACCTTAGATTTTTTTGTCTGTCTGTCTGTCTGTTTGTTCCGGCTAATCTCTGAAATGGCTGGACTGATTTTAACGGAACTTTTATTGTCAGGTAGCTGATATAATAAGAAGTAACTTAGGCTATATTTATATTAAAAAAATCTTTTGTTTTAGAAAAATAAAGTTTTTGTTAAATTCCTCGCGGACGAAGTCGCGGGTAAAGCTAGTAAATAAAAATTATATATATAGCTATCCTTAGTTTTTAAATTAATGATATTTCTTTTAATTGCTCTGTTATAGGTCGTATAATCTCCGCTCTACCTCGTCTCCCAGCGTACAGTACAGTTGCTGGGGGCAATGTGAAACCTAAGACTGCTATAGTGATGCTTAACATGGGTGGCCCAGAGACCACTGATCAGGTGAGAATACCTTTTGTACGATATTATAGGGTTGTGGTTAGTGTATACAGTCAGGAAAAGCTTATGAAATCTTCGATCAAATATACACTAGATACAACATGAGCGCTTAGAAAATGGCACCAAAAAAGAGTGCTTAAAGCACTCTTTCGCCTTCAGTCACACACCGACCGTTGCTTCCAAAACGTCGCAGAACTTTAGACAATATTATGTGAAAAGCTACTTTAAGCTCCAGGAATAAGGTGGAATTTGTGTTAATATATTTGGAATATGTGATCTTTTTGTTTATTCTTTTTCATGTCATGCATCAGTGCCACTTGTTAACAGAACTTTTACAGGGAACTGTGTATCTAGTGTATATTTGATCGAAGTATGAAATGCTTTTCTAACATGCCAACTCTCAAAGCTGTAATTTGAATGTACTGTTTTTAATTAGAAGTAGATGGGTTACGCCCCATAGACGGAATATGCCACCCTGACCTTACATGCGTTTAGAAGCTGTATATTAGGCCATGTGAATACAACTTCAACACTAAGGAAATATTTCTAGAGGTGGTAGGTCTCTCATATGTGAAAGGCCACTTGGATAGGTACCACCGCAATTTCTATTTCTCCAAACAGCAGTGTAAATGCACTGTTTTGTTTCGTATTGAAGGATATTGTAGCCAGAGTAACTACTGGACATTTTGACACTTAACATCTTACGTCTCGGGATGGCGAGGGCAGTGGAATGCCAGGCATTGCTTTGTAATTCGAGGTGTTGTTTGGTTTTGCTACTGTTTATGAGCGGTTGTATCGCTGACCATCAGGCGAATGGCAGGCTCGTCTAGCCATTCATAAAAATCACTAGTTATGTAATAATAATTATGCCTTTTACAGGTTGCTGACTACCTCCTAAGGATAATGACGGATAGGGATATGATACAACTACCGGTGCAGAGTAAGCTAGGTCCCTGGATAGCTTCAAGAAGAACTGAAGAAGTTAAGAAGAAGTATATGGAAATTGGAGGCGGTTCGCCCATTCTCAAATGGACGAATACTCAAGGTAGGTTGTCGATTTGGGATAGCGACATCTAGCGATGAATAATGTTACTAGTTTTTGAAAGTTTTCAGGGTATTCAAATTTGATGTACCAGGTTATAAATTAAAACATGGGCAGTTTGAATGTAATGTAAATGAAAATTTATAAATTAATTGATTGGTAATGGAGAAGTATAAGTCTTAAAGTCATGAAACTTAACTGTTTTGTTTTTATGGCATAGAATAAATAAAATAAATAAATAAATAACACCCAAGAGTCACATAGTCCTGACCCCACACTAAGATCGAGTCTTGTATCGTGAGTATCAGGAACTACGAGAGACTTTTCGGTCTCACAAACACCCAGACCCGGAAGAAATATTTGTGGGCCGCACAAACATTTCTCTCGGTGCGGGGATCGAACCCGCGGCCTCTCGTTTCACAGGCGGCGTCTAACCAACTGCGCCACGGAGGCTGTCATAGACTCTGTTTTAATACGACAAAGAACAATTAATATAATATTAAACGTGCCAAATTATCAAAAAAGTTTTTTTTCTTTGGAACTAAACCAACGTGTTTGTAACATTTATGACTTCATGACGATTTTTCTTATTACACCATCGAATTTACTTGAATTAATTATAAATATACATAGTTACAAAAACCCACCCAAAGCCTTTAAAAAAAAAACCACCAGTCTCAATTAGTTCCGCTACTCACCGCAAGATGGCGCTATAACGAACCGTCACCACCACCCTCAGGCTCGCTGCTCACGCAGGCGCTGGACCAGATGCTACCGGAGTCTGCGCCGCACAAACACTACGTCGCGTTCAGATACGTGCCGCCGTACACTGAAGAGACGTTTGAGCAGTTGGAGAAGTGAGAATTATTTATATATTTAAATCTTTTTTTATTGCAATGAATGGCGAGACGAGCATGCCGTTCGCCTGATGGTAAGCGATACGACCGCTCATGAACAGTAGCAGAACTAAACAACACCTGGAATTATAAATAATGCTTGGTGTTCCACTGCGCTCGCCATCCTAAGACATAAGATGTCAAGTCTCAAAATGTCTAGTAGTTACTCTGACTACAATGCCTTTCAATCGGAAACACGACAATGCATTTAGACTGCTGTTTGGCGGGAGAAATAGACATTGCGGTGGTACCCACCCAGATGGCCTCTCATAATATAATATTTGATGGACCACAGCCATAAAGCTGTGGTCCAACATGCTTATCTATTAAAGATCCGTAAGTTACTTTTTTTTATTATTTCCCTGAATGGCTTGAATGCCATTCGTCTGATGGTAAGTGATACGACCGCTCACAGACAGTAGCAAAACCAAACAACAACTTGAATTACAAAGCAAAGCTTGGCTGAAAACTCTAACGTGGTGGACTATACGGCCTCGCCATTCTCACTCGTACTCTCGAATGTAGAGCAGTGATCGACTGCAGTAGGACGTATATGGGCTAAGACAGTGATTATCAAATACCTTCAGAATATTAGCATTATTTATTAAAATCAAATATGTTGTAATATTGTCCGTATGTTAATAACGCATTGGATGTAGTTATTGGTTGTGATAAAATTATTTTCCCCCATTAGAATAATACAGAAGTCCTTCTTTGTGAAATTTTCTATTTTGGTTTTTATACCAGATAACATTTCGTCGCTTATATTACAACACCGCGAATGTGCATTTTTTCCGTTATTGACTTACTGATGTAATTGGATAGAAAAAAAAATCCCGCGTAAATTTTTTGCACCAATCGCGTTCGATACTTGCCAATCACGAGCTAGAATTCAAAATTTGTAGAATATCTATCTGCTTTTTATTTATTTTCAATTATTAATAATTAAGTTTTTTACTTCTCCTGTAAAGTTAAGAAAATGCATATTCGCGCTGTTGTAATATAAGCGACGATTTGATCCATTGTAGCATTGGTCATTAGATAGTGGCATATATTATTATTTGAGCTGCCTTTTAAGCTGAAGGTGGCGATATCGGTTACTTTACTATATTCCTGAACTTAATCTTACAGAGATGGTGTAGAACGGGCGGTGATATTCTCTCAGTACCCTCAATACAGTTGTGCCACAACAGGATCGAGTTTGAACGCCATTGCAGACTTCTATAAAAACAGGTGGGTAGAAATTGATATTGATGAAATGAATTCATTGAAAATGAATAATTGAGGAGTGCTGGCTTATGACAAGTAATTTAATTATTCAATGTTTCATGCTGGCAACGTGATTTTAAAACATTTATAGAATTATGGGATTCTAAGCTGAAAAATAACGTAAAATTAATATGGTAGATTTAATTGGTTCAACGATTGCAAGACATTTAATATTTCTATAGATTTTTGTTTCTTATATTAACAGTTCGTCAATAATATAAATTTAAAATAAAACCGTTTTAAATACTAGACAAATTACGATTGATGAAAGTTTTCGGTGTGAACTTTTATTTATTTGATAATACAAGTGTCCAAAAATTGAAAACCTTTGTATTAATTTAAAATGATTTTATTAAATGTCTAATCATTATTTATACACTACTTTGTATCTACAGTATTTCTTTATACCACACTTATTTTAAAACTTATTTATAATATACTAGCGGCCCGACCCAGCTTCGCCCGGGTGCATATTGATTTCTGTACAATAATATGTACGTATTATACATATAAACTTTCTTCTTGAATCAATCTATCTATTTTAAAAAACCGCATCAAAATCCGTTGCGTAGTTTTAAAGATTGAAGCATACAAAGGGACATAGGGACAGAGAAAGCGACTTTGTTTTATATATCTTTCTACCCACAGACAGCTGCCAAAGAACATAAAATTCAGTCTAATAGAGAGATGGGCGTCTCATCCGTTACTTGCCAGCGTGTTTGCGTCCAGAATCAAGGAAAAGTTGGCACTTTTCGACCCCAAAATAAGGGATGAAGTTGTCATACTGTTTACAGCGCACAGTTTGCCACTGAAGGTATGTATTTTTTATTTAATAACATTTGTATTACATAAAATTATTTTTACAAGAAATATATTTTCTGGGGATTTTTGTCGGTGTGCTTAAAGTATTTAATAAAGAATAACAACAAAAATTGTGAATCTTTGGATTACATCAAATAATTTGCCTCTCTCTCCTACTTTTAAACCCATTCCTTGTTTGTAAAACATTGCTGTTGAGCAATAATATCGCCATTTGTAGTGTTTTTGTTAATAATTGTGTACAATAAAGATTTAAATAAGTAATAAATAGTTTTTGGAATTCGCGATCAATGCACATATTTTTGAACCAAAAATCTGTAAAAGCTACATCTATTTAATGTGACAACAATCTTTTTTTTAAATATAGTAATATGAAACTCAAAAATTAAAAATTATTATTTGCGTTCTCACGCCTTAAATCTAACTAAACACTAATTTGATTTACAGAAAAACTATTTTTTTTGTTTTTTTTTTTACTTTTTTTCTTTTTTTTTAGGCTGTGTCTCGAGGCGATACATATCCGCATGAAGTGGCAGCGACCGTTGCGGCAACAGTTGCTCAGTTGGGCGTGCCTAACCCACACAGATTGGTCTGGCAGTCCAAAGTAGGTCCGTTGCCTTGGCTACAACCTTATACCGATGATGCTATCAAGGTAAATATATACAGGGTATATCAAGACTGCTACCGAAAATGAAGCCGGGTGGTAGTTTTAGTGACTTTTAGTGACAGACACATTGCAACTAAAAATGTCACAAAAAAGCGATATTTTTTGGTTTTTCAGTGTATGAGTGGTATTTCGGTGGTAAATACATAGTTTTTATAAATTTTTTGAAAAACTGTTAATGTTGGACAGTAACTGGGTTTTACAATTATGTTTTTCAAAATGACCTTTGACAAATGACTAAGAAGTCAAAATATCTCTGAGCGCTAGGAGTATATTCGTTTTTTTATAACACTCAAATTCTACATATTTATATTTTAAAATTACTATTTTAATAATGTATGTATCGCAAGCCTATATAAATAAGAATATTTTGCCAGCCGCCGTGGCGCAGTCGGTTAGACGCCGGCTGTGAGGCCGCGGATTCGACCCCCGATCGAGAGAAATGTTTGTGCGGCCCACAAATATTTGTCTCGGGTCTGTGTGTTTGTGAGACCGTAAAGTCTCTAGTATTTCCTGATACCCACGACACAAGACTCGATCTTAGTGTGGGGTCAGGACTATGTATGTGACTGTTGGGTGTTATTTATTTATATTTCTTTCAGTCATACGCGAAGCAGGGAGTAAAGAATCTTATTCTGGTGCCGATAGCGTTTGTGAATGAACACATTGAAACATTGCACGAATTGGACATCGAGTACTGCCATGACGTTGCTAAGGAGGTAAGAAATAATATGTTTTTATAAGCCCATCTCAACCTCGACATATTACTAAACTGTTGATGCGTGTAAATTACGATATTTATATATGTATGTTTATGTATATATATTTATTTATATATTCATTAGGTGTTTATACTTATAATTATATGTCCATTTAACCATTCGTACACCTCTTGGTACCCCAAAACCGTCGTTCCAACTAATCCATCCCATGGTTGTCTGGAAGAGATCGCCTCGAGCGATAAGACCGCCTTTTGTACATTTTTTTTTATATTTTCTCTGTATTAGTTTAAGGTGTACAATTAAGTTTTAAATAAATAAATAATAAATAAATAAACTCCATACCAAAAAGATAACGTTTTTGAATCAACTCATATTAACGGCATTTGAAAACTGCGTTAAATCCATATGAATATGTTATTATTTAGTAAAAAAAACTACAATATTAATATTTTTTCAGGTTGGTATAACTCAAATAGAGCGAGCTGCGGCGCCCAATGACCACACGACGTTTATCCAGGCGTTAGCAGACGTTGTCGCCAACCATCTCAGAAGCGGACCGAAAGTCTCCAAGCAATTCCTTACCAGGTATTCATTATATTATATCGTGGTTCGGTACTGGTAAACTTCAAAATGGCGGCCGAAATGTTCAATTCAGACTATCAATTTAGAATCGAACAATTGGACCACGAAGAATAAAATTCTCTCGTATTAGCTAGATTTTTCACTACTGCTTCCCTCCTATTGGTCATAGCGTGATGATATAGACTACACCATTGCTCGATAAATGACCTATCCAAAACAAAAATAATTTTACAATTCGGTCTAGTAGTTCCAGAGATTAGAGGTAACAAACAAACAAACAAACTCTTCAACTTTATATATTAGTATAGATTTGTATCAGTTGACTGGCTTAGCCCGAGTAGTGTTGATTGCCGATAATTAGCAACAGAAATATTATTGTTGCTTATTATTTCTTAATTTTTACGCGAATGTTACACATTGAAATTCAACTATTATTGCAATGAAATTCGGGAAAAAGCTAAGTTTCCATCCCAAATCCTACTAATATTATAAATGCGAAAGTTTGTGTTTGTTATTTCGTCATGCTCAAACCACTGGACTAATTTTAATAAAATTTGGCATGGAGATAGTTGACACCCTGGGTTAACGCATAGGGTACTTTTTATCCCAACAAAATGTAGTATTCGCGTGGGATTTGCATGGAAGTGAAGAATGGGACGGGAATTTTAAAGTAATGCAATCATGTTGAGTTTCAATATTTATAATTGTTGTCACGGGAAATAGTTCCTGTGTTTCTAAAGTGAACTGGACTCAAAAAGTATCTGAACCCGAGCGAAGCCTGGTCGGACCGCTAGTTGATAATAAATTTAAAATCTCCTATTGTATTAATTTATAGAAAAATTTTACAAAAAAGTTATCAAGCTTACATTTGCTAGTTATTTTCGCTAATAAAAATACTCTTTTCAGATGTCCACACTGCGTAAGTCAGAGGTGCAGATCTTCCAAAGACTTCTTCAGGAAACTCTGTGGTAGTTTAGAAGTAGAAAGCATTAGGTCTTAAGCGGTGATTACAGCGCCTCTGGTGGCGAAATTTGGAAACGTAGACTACACTAACGCCATTAGCGGGGAGTAGCGGAATTAATTTTTGAGATTATTTTTATATAAACGTTTTTGTGTGCAAATTAGTGCGTATAATTATTTGTAGGCACGGCGTTGGCTTCAACGTATTTTAATCTGTGAAAATTCTAGTATAATTTCTAAGAATTTTTATAACACTCGTTATCACTACAAATTTCGCCACCAGAGGCGCCACTGTCTTTGTTTGTATTAGTTGAAAGAGTAACTGAGCTACTACAGGTAATGTGTTCTATTTTATGGGTTAATGGGCGAACGTTTGTGCATGCTTCATAGATGTATATACGGTGGAATGAATAATATATGATGTTGGAAATTATGTGTTTTATTAACCCGATTTAATCTATTTTTATCACAAATTAAATTAGCTTGGAATATATTTTGTCTTACAAAATGATTTATTTGCAGAGTAATGTATATAAATGACAGTATAAGACGTATAAGTACAATATGTTCTTGAATAAATATTTTTTAACTACAATGGACAGACGTAATTCTATATTCAAGTGTAGACGTCAGAAGCCATCTGTTGACTAATAGCACTAAAAAGTCAAGCACTGTAGGTGTACGCCATCTATTGGTGAGTAGCTGTATACTCAAATATTGTAAATTTGTGCCATCTGTTAGCGAGTAGAGTAAAAAATAAAACGCCATCAAAAATTACAAATTTAAAATATTACCTCTTACATTTCGTTCTACAAGGCGATTAAGTAATTTTATGTTCAAGATGAAATAATTTATTATTTTGACAAATGTTATTAACTAAAATCAATAAAATGTAAACAGAAAAGATGATGCGACATCTATTGTTCAATAGTGCAAATAAAATAAACTTAAATTATTCAACATATTTAAATGAAGACCTTACTTCTTAGCCTGTGGGATATAAATTGTAAAAAGTTAACCATTTATTATGACAAGTAGTATATATTCTAGTTGAAAGTTGATTAAAATTACGCTGAGCTTCTTAACTTTATATATTTGTCTTGTAAAGGTAGCCTAGCGACATCTGCTAGTAAGTAACGGTACTAGATATGTACAAAATTGAGTAGTATGTGGAAAATAATATTGATAAAAGGAGTTTTATAATTCACTTAATACGGTTAACGGACCAGACGCGGCTGCCAACATGTTCACGGTGGTCGCGGGTTCAAATCCCAGTTCACCACCAGTCCAACACCTCTGACTTTTCGGAGTCATGTTCGTATTGATAGTCAATCACCACGCACTAAAACGGTGAAGGAAAACATCGTGAGGAAACCTGCATACCATAGCGATTTATAAGAATTTCTATGGTATGTAAGTCCGCCCACCCGCACTAGGCCAGCGTGGTGGACTATATGGCCTAACCACTGTCAATGGTACTGTCGATTGTAGAGGAGGCCCGTGCCCTGCAGTGGGACGTATATGGGCTTATACATAAGAGGCATAGCTCTTATCTTTAGTATTCCTAAGTTAATATAAATTTAACTCCAATAATATCGGCTATCGACTTATATGATTTATATGTATTTCTCCCGCCAAACATCAGTGTAAATGCGCTGTTGTGTTTCGGTTTGAAGGACATGGTAGCCAGAGTAACTACTGGACATATTGGGGTTTAACTTCTTATATCTCAGGAGGGCCATGGACAGCAATGCCAAGCATTGTTTTGTAATTCAAGGTGTTTGGTTTTGCTACTGTTCATGATCGGTCGTATCGCTTACCATCAGGCGAGCGGCATGCTCGTCTCGCCATTCATTGCAATAAAAACATATTTACCCAGTTTGTTTAGTACTGTGGAGTGTTGGCGAGTGTAAATCGAATAATTTGCATACACGCAACCGCTTTCCCTGGCGGCACGCGCGGTTACAAAGGCGTTAACGTGTGCCAAATAAACAATAAGTAACGTGTAACCATTGTGTAACACATCCTTAAACGTAACAACCTTGTACTATTATTTTTATGCGCCTATTTTGGTATCGTCCTGCAACACCCGAAGGTTGAGGTCCGCCTTTAAAAATAACTAGCAGCCCTGTCCGGCTTCGCCCAGTTGCAGATTTATGAGCCAAGTCCAGAAACATAGGAACTATTTCGCGAACTAATATACCAATATGTGTATTTATTATTTGTATTACTTGTAATTTTACTAAATTATTTGTACTTACTTGAAATACTTTTCCTTTCTAAGTAGGTTCTATCCTTTACGCTTTAGACTGCCCTCTGTTTATCCTATTCTTAAATCCATCCCATGGTTGTCTGTAAGACATTGCCTTTCGGCGATAAGACCGCCAATTGTACTTTTTATGTATTTGATTTCTGTTTGTATTTGTTTTTTTTTTTGTGCAATAAAGTGTTAATAAATAAATAAAATAAATACTAACAATAAACTCTACCATAGTCTAAACTTCCCATACAGTTCCGTTGAGTTTGTGTGGGTATCGAGTATATTTCAATTTCGAGCATATTCATCGGAAACTCTATTTTGTCATGATACAAAGTATCCTATGTGTTAATCAGGGGTATCAGCTACCTTCATACCAAATTTCACCAAAATTGGTACAGTTTTTTGATTGTGAAGAGGTAAAAAACAAACAAACGTACGCATTTATTATATTAGTAGGAAATAGGACAATAAATAACACCCAACAGTCACATACATAGTCCTGACCCCACACTAAGATCGAGTCTTGTGTCGTGGGTACCAGGAACTACGAGATATTTTTCGGTCTCATAAACACCCAGACCTGAAACAAATGCCTGTGGTTGTTACAAATATTTGTCGCGGTGCGGGGGTCGAACCCACGTTTTCTCGTATTACAGCTGGTCTCTAACCAACCAGCCACGGAGGGTGATTTGAGTAGGTTGTAAAGCCATAATCATGATAAAGTTTAAGTAATCAATCATAATAGAGATTGAGTGGGTCGTAAAGCCATAATCACAGAGTACATTTTAAAGACTGAGAGCCATAACGTAGTCGATAATTAGCCTTATTGTATCTAAATTAATGCATAAGAATGACTTAATTTTTTTATTCAATTTAAATTACAGTAGCTGATAGTCGAACTTGAAGTTTCACGACAAATTGCGACAAAAAAACATGACTGTAAATACTAACAGTATAGCAAATAAATTGAAATAGATTATAAATTGCGTGTAATTATTTAAAATTTGTTAATTAATAATCCCTGACAAGTTGTATAATATTAAACCGTGAAAATCGTGCTTCGTGGCCGACTAAAGGTCAATATTTTGCTAAAAGTGCTATTGACCTATAAACATTTTATATTAAATATTAAAACTGCGAACTTTACCAGGTCGTCGGACCATCTTGTGGGTGGATGTCCCACGCTGCGTTTTCCGCTACGCGGCCTCCATTGGGACGTCGCTGGATGCAGGCTACCTCCAACAGGTCTCTTTGGAAATCATTGGGGGAGGCCTATGTTCAACAGTGGACTTCCTTTGGCTGATGGATGGATGATGGATGATTAAAACTGACCCAAATAGTTGAAATCAGTAGTTAAAAAATAATATGAATTTCATTTTAACTTCTGTGGCACAGTTAATTAGACGCCGGCTGTGAACGAGCGGGTACGGGTTCGAACCCCGAATTAACACAAAAAATTGTGACAACCACAGGTATATTTTCGGGTCTGGGTGTTTGTGAGAACGAAAAGTGTCTCGTAGTTTCTGATACCCGCGACACAAGAATCGATCTTTGTGTGTGACTGTTGGTTGTTATTTATTTATTTTATTTACAAGTGAATTATATATAATGTGAGTCTGGATGGAGGAGTTGGTAGGGGTCGACCTCACCGAACCTACACCATCCAAATCGGTGATACCTTCAACAAGGGTCAGGTTAAAAGTACCCAAAAAAAGTAAAAGTAAAGTGGTGAAGCGAAAGTAATATGTCAGGATCGAGCAAAGTGGCGGTCTATAGTCTCTGCCTATCCCTAAGAAGTCTTATTATGTCAGGTTGTTGCTCTACAATGTGCTTCAAATCAGAACACAACAGTGCATTCACACTGCTGTATAACGTTATGTGCCACAATTATAAGTTACAAAAGACCTATTCAACTGTAAATCCTCAACAAAATACCTCTAGCTACGGAATAATAATGACACACCTAAGTATTATGTCATGAAATAGGTAGATTTATCATTTTCAAGTAATCAAATTAGCATTCAGTTTTTTGTATGTAAAATATTTCAATGCGATAGATAATTGTATCGTAAAAGCAAAATTTAGAGCAACAAGGAAGTTTGAAATATAATATTATTACAATTAAAACCATAATGTCATCTGTTTAAACAATATTAGTAATTTAAATCAATTTGAAAGTGTGTGGGAAGCATCACTAGTATAATCAATCGTGTTACGTCTCTTTTACACTTAGCTGAATTTGCATATGAGAGAAAGAGAGGTGAATAGTATCATGGCTGATCGTCAGCTGTTAAAGCGTTTCTAACTTCGCAACGCTTGTCCATTCAACTTATATTTAGTTACGTAGAGTTATCCCGACGCGTTACACGTGATGTGCAAAAAAATATAACATTTGTAAAATGTAAACAAACATTTTATACAAAGAGTTTGAGTGAAAACATGTTTACAATAGCAAAAATGACGCTCGCCGCCGTGGGACGCGTGCATGTGTTGGTTGTGTTTGTGTTTTTTGTGAATTTATTGGGTGTTTTATGCAACACATCCATCATAGAACATCGACATGTTCATTGTACACACGAACATCCGAAAGCAGACCAAGTAAGTACTATAAAAGACCTAATATTGTTTTTTTATGCCTTTCGAGGTTATGCACCGCTTACGTGCAGCCAGTGTTTGTTTAAGAAATGCTCACACTATCTTTATTTTTAGTGCTAAACAAACGTGTTTAATTATTGCTTTCCAATGGCAAAAACTAGATGAATTATAAAATTATGAAAGTGAAAGCAAATAAACTTGTTGGCAGTATGCACTTTGCAACATTGCTTGTTACAACATTTAAAAATGCGTCTAGACCCTTGGGGTTTTCACTTTTGAAATAAATTATAAATCAAGGTTGGTTTATGTGTCATTATGTTGTATAAGATTAACATTGCAATCTTAAAATTCTATGTATTTATTTTAAGGAAAATCATATATTTTTTCTTGTAGGTAAGATAAAAAATATTTTTAATTTGACACGGTGTCAATAATTATGTCTATTAAAAATTGTATCCATGGCTAACTTACTTTAAAAAATCATGATATATCATATATCGCTAAATGATAAAAAATACATAAATGACGAGGCTGTACGGACTAGATCACTTTGCCTTACCATTACAAGGGATAAAGAAAAAAAAATATAAAAAATTCTGTTTTATAATATTATCAATTGGAAATATAATTAATTATTTACAATTTCACTAATCACCATTATCAATCACAAAATAAAAATCCATAATTAATCGAATTAAGTACTACATTACTTTATTCTTCAGTCGTTGCTTTTTGTTTAATTTGAATTCGTGTAAATTCAATCTTCGTGTTTTTTTGTTTATTTAATGTTTTACAATGGATGAAATCATTTATTTCTCGCGTCAATTAACAAGAATACTAACTGTAATATTTTAAGAAGAATAAACAAAATACGTTGCGTGTGTCTTTGAATCATCTTTTTCACAACATTTAGACATCATTCAGATATCAAAGACTGAAAATGTATTTTATTATGAATCTTTTGGCTTCCTATATATTTTTTTTTCCTTGATAGAACAACACTGTGAGAATCTTCGAATATGATGTGTCGACAAGGGGTATTAAAAAAAAAATCATACAGTTAGGTTAAGTTTGTACATTCGTTCCTTATTTACTTCCAAACATTTTTAACGTGGGCCCCCACAAGACATGGCTGGATTGGGGGTGCCAACATAGCGGAAAACTTACAGCCTCATGTTGGACTACACTACATAAACATTAGCATCTAAATAAACTGTAATAAGGTTTGAAAACTAACGAAATTAATCATGAAGTTAAATAATAGGAGTTGGAAATATTTTTGTCCACTTCCCACTGTAGCAAAACGGGTGACAAATCAAATGAGCCTACTCGTATGCCAGACCATTGCAATAAAAAAGTTCTGCCTCGCGGTATTTCGATTCGAGGATCTGCATTTCCACACAGTTTCCTCTTCGGCCGATCTTTAACGTCGTTAGTTTTTTTTATTGCAATCAATGGCGAGACGAGCATGCCGTTCGCCTGATGGTTAGCGATACGACCACTCATCTACAGTAGCAAAACCAAACACCTTGAATTACAATGCTTGGCATTCCACAGCGCTCGCCATACTGAGACATAATATGTTAAGTCTCAATATGTCCATTAGTAGAAAATAGTCCATCACCACGCACTAAAACGGTGAGGCAAAACATCGTGAGGATACCTGCATACCATAGCGGTTTATAGAAATTTCTATGGTATGTATGTCCGCCATTCGCCAACCCGCACTAGGCCAGCGTGGTGGACTATATGGCCTATCCACTCTTAATCGTACTGTCGATTGTAGAGTAGGCCCGTGCTCTGCAGTGCGACGTAAATGGCTTGATACAGATACAGATGTCCATTAGTTACTCTGGCTATAATGTCTTTCAATCCGAAATATAACAGTGCATTTACACTGCTGTTTGGCGGGAGGAATATACATTGCGGCGGTACCTACCCAGGGGGCCTCAGATATGAGAGACCTACCTATCTTATAACAGGAGTTATAACAAGTTACAAGGGTGACTAATAGCTAATATCATTCTTGACATCGAGTCAGTGTTGTTTTAGTCCCTTAAGACCGACTTTTGCCTATTTCGTGGCTCAGACAAACGTGTAACATGACCAACACAATCATCGTACCAAATAAGAAAAAAAATCTGATATGTTTTTTTTTTGTCAATTATCGTGATTTTTGTTTTCATAATTTTTGACCAACCCGTATAAATACGAGTATTTTGAACGATGTGATACGGGTCGAGTCTATCGCTATATCGAACACAAATACCTGATTCCAGGCTGGTAATGAATTGAAAATTCCACTATCACTTCTCTCGACCCGGGATTCGACCCTGAGATGTCAGCTTTGTAATCATACCGCAGTATGCTTATTTTCAATATCCATCCAAAGGTTGCCTGGAAGAAATTACCTAGAGTGACAAGGCCGCCTCTTGTACTTTTATTATTGTGTTGTTTCTTCCCTGTATTTTTATTTTGTGCAATAAAGGATTAAATAAATAAATATGACTATCCCACAGAGAGTTTATAAATTATTTAAACCTTAAAATTATTTTTACGCGTCTCGGTTCATTTTAATACCATTACTAAGTCATGGGTGAAGACCGTGGTCAACTAGGGATTTTAATACTAGATTAGGATAATATTGTATCCTTAGTGCGTTTATAAAACAATAAAATACCGGCCATTATACGTTCTATTGAAAAAGATCTTAGAGAAGTAATATGACGAAGGAATATATTTTTAAATAAGCCATTAGATTTCGAATAAATATAAATAAGACAGCATTTGACGACGCGACGGCTTTGAAACGGGTTTGATTTTCGCACCGAGACAAATCTTTGTGTGGTCCATACGGTATTTTACATGTAAGACGTAATAAACTCAACGAAGTAGCCTAATGTATGAAAGATTATTAGCCACTCACACGTCCACGTCACTGTCACTTAATTTGACAGATATCTTCCGATTCCCGATACATTCCCGCGTTTATTTAGTCATCAACATAAAGCATTATGTCCGAGTTCCTATTTTAGTTACAGGGAAATAAAAAATATCTGTGAGTAGCTAAAACTATGCAGAATTATTAGATGTGGTAATTATTGTACAAATATAATTCAAATGTATTGTAAACAAATAATAAACACTTTATACAGATCGAATTTCAAAGGTTTTTCATTTTCAAATCATGTTTTTACCCATTAAATCGTATTACATACCAAATAAATCCATTTATAAATAAAGTTTAGACTATAAGCTTTCTTTCGATATTCATATTTCACTACCTACAATGCTGTTTATCTTGTAAAAAACCAAAACAAACCACCCTTAATCACAACCAATTTCTGTTACGTTTGCGTTTTGCATATATTGCGTTAGTGACTTCCAGACCCGTTTGGTGTTACCAACAGTTAATCTGGATTCCCTTGAGATCCAACATACAAAATCACTAGAAATCCACTAAAAATGTGCAGGGGCTTTAAAACCATTAAATTTTAGGTCTAAATTTAAAAATAATAATTATTAATTTATTAAGAAGGATTGGAAATCGACATGTACATTTTTTATATGATTTTAAAGTATCGTATAGTAATAGTGTCGTGACAACGATTACTATACTATTACTACTCCATATCGGTAGCATGAATCGTTTAACCATACTCTCGTGAACTCGATACTATTACGTTACGATAGACACAGGAACCGCATTGCGGTTCGCGACGGTTCGCGGTACCTCTTATGTTTTTTCAACGACCCGCAATGCGGTTCGCCGACAGTTGAGGGGATTAGGCTGTCAAATTGACTTTGACAAACGTCATCTGTCAAAATTGAGGGTCGGGACGTTTTGGTACATAGTGACAGATAACCTAGGGTAATGAACGAATGTTACTGAATGATTCGTGCGGAATTGCCATTCACTACGTGGGTAAACTAATTTATTATCATTATAAAATAACAAACAAATATAAAACATGCATTAATGTCGCGTAGAAAGGTTATGGGAATAAATTAATCAGCAAATACATATTTCTTGCTTTTATGCCGCAATATACAAAAATGACTCCAATTAATTATGCGTTTAGATTTCCGAAGTAGCCATTTTTTTATTAGTTGTCACACATTAGCGGTTTTCACTTATTTATTGCAAAATAATAATCACTTTTCTCGAGTTTACCTTCCGATAAAAAAAACTGGTTGTAATGATTGATGATTAATATAATCCATGAATTAGTAAATCTTATTGTTATACCGAAAATAATCAACAATATAAACCTCTGATACAAAAATCTCGAGAAATATAACTTTATGTAACCGCGAGCCGTACGCGAGCGGATGTGCTGATTCGCACATAAAAATGGCGGGACGTTTGAAATTGACAGATCTTCACCGTGACGTGGTCGACAGGCCTGAGGTTAACGATAAAATTTGTTTGGCTGTTTATCAAACTTCACGTTTTCATCAAACATGACCTGAGACGATTAAACAAGAGATCAAACATTTTGCTCGTAAATTCGATTTAGTCTTTGCCGTGATGCACACCGTGATGTGACGTCGTACTGAGTCGCGACCGCATATCATGAGAAATAAATAAAGGTAGTGCATTTATATTCATTTATCAAAATATATATGTTATGGGCCAAGTGATTAATTCAGCATTATTCATAGTGCCCGGGCAATATGAATAATTCCCAATAAGAGCGGGCAATGTGATTATAAACATTAAATTTATCACATTGCCCGGGCATTATGAATAATGCTCAGTGCCTATTGGGCACAGTGATGTAAAGCGAATCGAAATCAAAACAATGAGCCGAAGTGGCATCGTGCGGCTGTTGCAAGGTCACGCACCTCCCCCGGTACCACTCCCATGAAATGGTAACTCACAATTTCTGAGAAATTATAGTAACCTAACCTCAAAACATTTGTTGTCAATACAAATTTGCTTCTGCAACGTCTCCGGCGCTACGGGAAGTTCAGCCCCTTCGCCCTTGCGTAACAAAAGATAGGCACCCATGCTCACCTCCGCAGCTTCGGCTTGCTGGTCGCCTCGGGCGACCAGCCTCAGCCGCTGCGGCTCGCACGGTTGCCTATCCTTCGTTACAGCGGGCGGGGGCTGCTCTCCCTCCGCGCCTCCGGCTTATTATATACACTCTAGGGTCGGTAGCCAAAAGACTACGTCGAAGTCGGGGTGTCCCGAGTCGGTTTTGGGGCACAGTCGACCTAACTGATCCATAAAGTGGGTACACTAATTTCCTTCTGAAGATACTTTAAAAAACAAGTAAATATAAGATCAATTCAACCTTTCTAATTTATGGATCTATCGAAAATGCGACAATGCGGCAGCGCACCACGTAAAAATTTACCTATTAACCACATTGCCCAATCATCATGTAGCCATATTCATAATGCCCGGGCAATGTGATAAATAGCTGAGTTTAGATTGTAATTAATCACTTGGCCCGATATGGCTGGGCATTATTCATACTGCCCGGGCATTATAAATACCGCTCGCATTAATCACTTGGCCCATAACATATATAATTCAAAGGTCACTGACTGATATAGTGATCTGTCAACGCACAGCCCAAATCACCGGACGGATCGGGCTGAAATTTGGCATGCAGGTAGATGTTATGTCGTAGGCATTCGCTAAGAAAGGATTTTGATTAATTCTCACTTCAAGGGGATGAAAGTTTGTATGAAACTTTGTCAATTTTAAACCGATCGGGCTGAGACTTTGCATGCATAAAGTTACTATGACGTAGGCATCCGCTAAGAAAGGATTTCGATAAATTCCACCCCTAAGAGGATAAAATAGGGGATGAAAATTTGTATAAATCTTCTTAGTATAATATAAGGTGGATAAAATGGGACAGAAGAATATAGTACGGGATTGGATAATCAGTATAGAAAACGGCAGTCATATTGAGTTTAAATAAAATATGGACTGGAATATGTATCCGTATCCGGGCGAAGCCGGGCTGAGCCGCTAGTACATTTATATTTCCATATATTCTTTCTAATTTTATTTTCCATAACATCGGCATGACCCGATAAATATATATGATTACAATGTCATTTTCCTTTTCCGTAATAATACCACAATACACTTAATGTATTATTCTCAATGGTGCTATCACTGGGTGTAGCGTCTGCCATGATGCCAAACAAAACAATGACTGTGATTTTCGATGGAAATTAAAAAGTGTGTCAACGTTTTTCTGCTTTAGGCCACAGCGTATTCTTAATATATTAGCATAATATTGTTCGGGTTCGATCCCCGCACAGAAACAAATATTTTGTGTAAATCACAGGAACCACAGGTATTTGTTTCGAGTCTGGGTGTTTGTGGGACCGAAAAGTCTGTCGTAGTTTCTGATATCCACGACATAAGACTCGAGAGTATATTTGAACGAGTATATTTGAATATTTTAAGGCCATATATGACATAATATAAAAAAAAACAAGTATGTATCGGAATAAATTTTAAATTCATCAGCTTTTCAATAATTTTTGGCAACTTCCAAACCATTAAAAATCTACTAACCATTAAAAGCAATTTTCCACAACAAGACGGGGTCCAAACCACCAGATTTAGTGGAAAATCCACTACGTTGGCAACACTGGTGAAAAACGCCTGAAAGATGGCCGCCCATGTAAGTTCTTGTTCAGTCGATATCTGATACAGGTGTTAGCCGATTAAATACGGCGGCCAATAAATACAAGCTACTAAGTGTAATAACGTAAATGGAATTTAAATGAGATATTTCTATCAAATGTTAATTTTTTATACCTAATTTTTTAATGTATTTATTGATTTTGCGTTGATGAAATTTTAGCGATCAAGCATGCACAGCTATGATTCTTTTTTTCTAGTGTTTTGTTTAGAAACCAAATCGTAATTTATGATAGATTTATAAGTAAATATCTTTTATTACGACGAGATTTATTTAAGTAAAGGTACTAATAGAGTCTGGCTCACGACTCGTGGCACAACAAAAAAGCGGCAAATTTAAAAAAATATCGGCTGGCAATATTAGAAATTGATGGAAAACTAATATTGATACGTAGGAATATTTGAATTTATTTTTTATGCGAAAATTTACTTTACAGTTTATAATTAATATGCAATGTAATTATTACGTAATAGGTTCAATTAAACTATATTATTAATAAATGAAACCTGCTTACCGTTGTTGTTTAGTCGTTTGGTAAAGTAACGCCCGAGTCAGTTGAGGCATGTTAATTGTGTACTGCTAGTATTAATTTAAAGGTAACATATTGCTGAATATTGGAATGAACAAAAAATACTAGAAATTTTATTTAAAGGCTATTTCTTTCGGTTGAAATGACAAGAAAGTCAGTTTCAGGATTGAAAATGAAAAACAACGTATTTATAAGCAACAAATTTTAATCACTATAGTCAAACTCAGACTCCAAAATTTTTATGTCTTCAAAAGAGATGTCACCGTCGCTTTCGTCATCACGCACATTAATGATAAATGGCTCAAATTCTCTCCACGCAGATATTTCGTAGTTCTCTATAAGCATGGACCTCTCATTTTTATTTCTTTTGAATTCAAATCCATTCTTATGTAATATTCTTCTCAATGTCTCCGTATGTCCTGTGAATCCAATAGATTCTCTTAGATCTGTAAGCAAGGTTCTTAATGTAGGAACTTTCTTTTTGACACAGTAAAATTCGTTAATTTTATTGCGTATCGCTGAGATGTCAAAATCATCTAAATCTGAAACGGTAGGTTTGCGAGGACGTTTTTTACCTGGGGTGTTCCATATTCCTTGATTCATGGAACCCTCTTTTTTTATTCTCCTTAATGATCTCACGCTTACTCCTGAAACATGAACATTAAAATTTTATTGTACTACTGTTCTTAAGTATGTTATAGCGCATAATTGGTATTATTGTGCATCAAATAAATAATGTATATGTACCAAGACGCTAATGCAAAGGTGTTCTCTGCTTAATAACCAGGTGGATAAGGAATAATACAAATCAAGCACCATGTAAATATAAAAAGGAAAGAGTAAATAAAGTATTTCTCTTGTGGCTTACCTGTCATTGAAGAGATTTTCGACAAATACTGAGTTTCTGAACTAAGAGAGACATTTTGTACCAAAACTTCGAGTTGCCGGACCAAGTCTTTCACTCTTTCTTTGACATTTATGTCATCTATGCCATCTAAAACAAATAAAACACTTTTTTAATTTATTTACAGTATTTAGGTTAATTTACAATAAGTTAACAATTTCCAAGTACAAAAAAAGATATCAAGATACGTACATATAAGTAAATATATTTCATTTTATTAAATACCAAATAAGATGAAATAAATGATTCATTTAAATATACAAAATAATACTGGAATAATATTAAAAGGATCTATTTGGTTCGGAAGAATACCTGTTACTGATAAGATGTCTGTCAAAAGTTGTTGTTTTTCTTGAATCGTAGTATCCGTATCACTTTTTATTTGATTGTAGTTGTTAATCATGGTAAACAACATACTCCTCACGCCACTTTTCATTGGTACCGCCATTATTAACAGAAAGATTCCGAAAATAACTCCACTAAAATTATCGCAACGCAATTTGACAACAAAAATGACGTTTATTTTGACGTTTATATAGGGTTACCATGAAAAGATTTTTTATTAAATGCTTGTGACACAACTCGGGAGCCAGACTCTAGCTTAATGCATTAGAACCAAAAATTTTAATAGTATTTAAACATTATGGATAAGGGTAGGGTAGGTATGTTGTGGTTAACATTAAAAACAAAATAAAAAATACAAAAATATTATTAATACAATCAATTAATACATATTTAAGAGTAAATACTGAAAAACTCAAATCTATATGTTAATAATTAAAGATTTGTACGATTTAGTAAGTAAAACAGGTAATAAAACCGAAAACATATTGTAAGACGCGGCTAAGGGACGCAGCTGACAAGCGGTATAACGTGACGTGACCTTGATCATGTCGGGATAAATATTTTACCTCTCTTCAGCCGCCTCCCTTAGTCGAATCTTATTACTTGTTTTCGACTAAGTTCTATCTAGTAATAATTGCACCATTCAGAAAAAACAAACATAAAAACATTCTTGGGCCATATCAGTAATAGTTTACTTAATACATTATTAAGGTTCTACTGTCGAAAACTAAACTACTATAACCACCGATTTGACCAGGACTGTTATTTGCCAATTTCTTTTTTGAACAAATTATATGAAATACCTGTGTGATGATGTTGTTAATTCTGATAATTCATGCACATTCAAATGTACGTATCTCTCAAAATCACTTATTTATCCTGAAGTATATGCAATTACTGTAATCGTAAACTACAATCATTGATTTGAACCAGTAATAGCAAATTAAATTTTTTTTTGTACCTGAATGATGTTATTGCAGATTGCTGCTACAGAGCTTTCTTTATGCATATAATGATAATCCGTGTACATTTAAATGTATCTTACTGCTACACAATTTGTGTAAGCGCTCAGTATTTCACGTAGTATTTATCAAATAAAACTTTTCTGTTTGACATTCAACTATGTCTATAATAAACAAAAGAAACAATTTGACTACAGAGTATGTATACGTGTACAAATACTTGTGTATGCGTGTCTCAAATGCATGCTGGTTTGTGCATGGGTTTGTATAATGTTTTATTTATTGATTTAATGTACTTTTTATGCATTATTATTAAAATCTTTTTATATATATATATATATGTCAGTACTCTATGTCTACGGCCAAATGAAAAACAAAAGAAACAATTTGACCTATGCGTGTACTTGTGTATGTATGTGTGTGTGAAATGCATGATAGTGTGTGTAATGTTTTATTTATTGATTTAATGTACTTTATAAGCATTATTATTGAAAAATATTAGCGTTCTGCACTTCTCCTACACATAAACTATAAGTGTGCTAAATTTTATGTTCCTGCATCCGTGCAATTTTCGTAAAAAGGAGTCCAAAGTTTTTGCATCACGTATTAATATATAGATATGATATACTTGCACCTTTTAGGTACCAACAAACACAAAAACAAAATATTTCTTGGATAATAACAATAACAGTTTACGTATACGTATAGTCTTAGAAGGTGACGATATTTATCACAATCACATTTCGTTTTACACTTATTTCAATAAAATCAGTCAAATAATTACAAACATAAAAAGAAAAATATTTTTGGTCCATTTCAATAACAGTTAACTTATTTATTAATCTATATATAATATAGTAATGCTTGCACCTTTTAGGTACCAACAAACACAAAAACAAAGTACTTCTTGGATAATAACAATAACAGTTTACTTAGTCTTAGAAGGTAACGATATTTATCACAATCACATTTCGTTTAATCACATTTCGGCCTCTGCCTCTGCCTGGGCCTCGGTGTCCCCCATTTGCACCCTGGCCGCTCAATCTAAAGTTCAAGTTAAGTGTTAGCACTACTGACGGTTTTTTTATTAGCTTAATTGACACAAACTACGCAGGCACTCTATCACTGAAATAAAAAAATAAAACACTCACGAGCATTGTTGGTTTTCGATTGATGAACTAACATTGAAAATGTATTTTATTAATAGTCTTCTTTTTATTTCAATAAATGTATCCAATTATTGCGTGGTGGCCTGTTGGTAAACAGACCAGACGCGGCTGCCAACATGTTCACGGTGGTCGCGGGTTCAAATCCCAGGGCACACCTCTGACACTCTGTGTCATGTGTGTATTGATAGTCAATCACGACGCACTAAAACGGTGACGGAAAACATCGTGAGGAAACCTGCATACCATAGCGGTTTATAAGAATTTCTATGGTATGTAAGTCCGCCAACCCGCACTAGGCCAGCGTGGTGGACTATATGGCCTAACCACTCTCAATCGTATTGTCGATTGTAGAGTAGGCCCGTGCCCTGCAGTGGGACGTATATGGGCTGATACAGGTATCCAATTATATTACCAGCTTTACATTAGAATAACTACGTTAGTAAAGCCAAATGAAAATTATAAGATGCGGCTGACGGGCGTCCTTGAATGTTGTACCACTCTTCAGCCGCGTCCGGCAGCCGTATGTTATAATTTGTTTATGGCTTAATAGTAGATCATTTGAATGTTCGATCATTTGAATGTTCGGATCATTCGCAGGCGATACGTTATCGTAATGTACATAACGGTTTGCGGTCCCTGATAGCGCCATTCATTCCGTATATTTAGAGAACACAAAGAATAATTGAAATATTTAAAATGAATTAATGAATTAATTCTTTGATATTGTAAATTGAAATCAAAATATTATTGGCTCTATCACACATATTATATCACAATCACACCCAACATCAAACATACCACACATTCTAGTTTGAACAAAAACTTTGTAACGCAAACCCTAATCTCAAAAAATATGGCGCGCGACCGCTAAAAAATTTCAGCGGAATATTGGAAATCTATTAAAATATTGAATTATTTTGATATATTCTCAATGATCGAATGGCATCTAATTAATATTTATGATATGTTTTCTCTCTCTAACAAATTATTTATCATTTTTTCATAGAATTAATACAGAAATATTTAATGAAAACCGACGAACAACGATCGTGATTTACTTTCATGTCTATAAAACTTCGAATCACGCGTTGAATATGGCTTATTTTTAGGTAATTGATAATTATTAATGTAAAACTTTCATTTAATAAACTGTATAAGAACAATAAGGGAGTTAAAAAACAATAGTTACATTTTTAAAAACTCCTTTTTTTTTTTTTTTTTTTTTTTTATGTTATAAGGGGCAAACGAGCACGCGGTTCACCTGATGGTAAGTGAATACCGCTGCCCATGGACATCTGCAACACCAAAGGGCATGGAGATGCGTTGCCGGCCTTTGAGGTGGGAATACGCTCGTTTTTTGAAGGTCGCCAAGTCGTATCTGTCCGGGAATGATCCCGCTGGCAACTGGTTCCACAGATTTGTAGTACGTGGGAGAAAGTGCCGGGAAAAACGTACTGTGGTGGATTTCCAACCTCCAAGGTGATGTGGGTGGTATTTGGAGGTTTGACGTGTAGTACGGTAGCGGAACTCAGCAGCAGGGACAAGTCCGAACAATTCACGAGAACACTCCCCGTGGTAAATGCGATAGAGAATGCAGAGCGAAGCTACATCTCTACGCAAAGCCAAAGGATCGAGCCGGTCGGAGAGAACCTGGTCGTCAATGATTCGAGCAGCCCGACGTTGAATGCGGTCGAAAGGAAGAAGCTGGTACTGGGGTGCCCCAGCCCAAAGATGGGAGCAATATTCCACGTGGGGCCGGACTTGCGCCTTATACAGTTGCATACGTTGACCCGACGTGAAATATCGCCTCGATCTGTTGAGCACACCTAGCTTCTTTGAGGCCAATTTGGCCTTACTTTCCAGGTGACCGCGGAATTGAACGTCACTCGATATCTCGACACCAAGAATTCCGATACTGGCTGTGGCAATTAGGGGAGTGCCCTGGAACTGAGGTGATACGACGAAAGGCGTTTTTTTTGCGGTAAACGCGCAAACTTGTGTTTTTGAGGCGTTAAATTCGACCAAGTTGTGTCGGCCCCAATCCGAGACTTTGGATAGAAAGGACTCGACTTCAGACACAAGTTTGTTTCGACACTCGTAGACGTTTTCCCGAGAAATATTGGCTCGGCCGGTATATAAGGCATCACCCGTGCTGTCATCCGCATAGCAATGTATGCCGCTAATTTGCAGCATATCATTAATATGCAGAAGAAATAGCGTGGGAGATAGCACACAGCCTTGCGGGACACCAGCGTTCACGGACTTGAGATCCGAGCATGCACCGTCGACAGCGACCTTGATGCTCCGGTCCGCTAGAAAGCTGGCTAGCCATTTGCACAATTTCTCGGGAAGCCCGTAGGAAGGAAGTTTCGACAGAAGCGCTCTGTGCCAGACCCTATCAAAGGCCTTCGCTACATCCAGACTAACGGCCAGCGCCTCCCCCTTACTCTCGATCGCCTTTGACCATCTATGCGTTAGGTACACGAGAAGATCACCAGCCGAGCGGCCCCTACGGAAACCGTATTGACGGTCACTTAATAGCTGATGATCTTCAAGGTACCCAAGGAGTTGACTGTTGACAATGGATTCCATTGTCTTCGAGAGCAAAAACTCCTGCGCACAACTCGCCGTTGCCCGTAGACAACATACTAATTTGCCGTTTTTTTTTTTAATATTCCTACTGCTAATGATTATTTGACCAATGTTACATTGAAGGACCTTTATTTAAGCATCGTATATATTTTTTTCATAACGCTTTTTTAATTATATTTTGAGTTTAGAACGTTTTTTAAAACTAATGTATTTTCCTATACAAATTATGATCTTATGTCAGTCTTATGTCAAAGTTGGGGGTCGGGACGTTTGAGTGGTTAGACGAAAACTGCCACTATTTTTAAATTATTTTTTGATGAACAGGCAAAGGTATTAAAGACCATACAGTTTAATTAATAACATTTTAAAAATTACGCAAAAACAAAGGTCCATAGCCACACAGCCTCCAGCCCTATAATTATCAACTTTTTTTATTACAAAGAAGCAGAGGAATCAAAGACTATACGGTCTAATTACCAACTTTTATATTTCCAACAAGCAAAGGCACTGAAGCCGCACAGCCCCAATTACGTAACAGCTTGTACTCTTTACTAGTATGGATAATGGAACACGTGTGACGAATTTCAAGGTGACAAAGTTTGCGCGTCAAAATATATTAACGCTGTTATTGCACAAACAGATTTGGAGCGGCTAAAATAAATCATAATAATTATACCATTGATTTAAGACAGGCCCTTCAGTAAATTTGGAGTGTCAAAAAGATGGCGGTGAAAATTGCGATAAAATAAATATGAAATTAACTTCATCATATTCAAGTACACCGCTGATTAGTTACTTTTTGATTATGTGAATAGTCAAGTAAAAGTGTCGAGTATCTTCCGTCAATTTTACAAGTGGAAACAAAGTATCGAATAACTAAGTGAATGACATAAGAAATTGAAGGAATAATTCGTTCAACATTATTGTTAATGTGTATTGTGTAAGAATGTATTTATTTATAATTTTCCATGGTATTTCTATGGTATTTAAGTCCGCCAACCCGCACTAGGCCAGAGTGGTGGACTATATGCCCTAACCACTCTCAATCGTACTGTCGATTGTAGAGTAGGCCCGTGCCCTTCAGTGGGACGTATATGGGCTGATACAGATACAGACAGATACAGATGGTAAAATGTCCCCCAGGCCTGCCTATCGTTGAAGTGTCAACGTATTTTTTCTTAAAAAATAAATAAAGGAGGTTGAGATTTTAGTGTTATTTTAACCATCAAGTAAATACGCTAATTGGCAGACGATGCGGCCAGGAAGGTGCTGATTAGTTACTCGAGCGTCGTGAAATGTGATGCTGCGGTTAATTTTAATTGATCACTAGTAGTGTTGGAATAATTGGCACCAATCACAAATAGCAAGCGAGATACATAATATCATTTCACATATATAAATAAGCGATTTGCGATTGTGATTCACATACAGACGCTGCCAATAAACAATCCCAATCCAAAAATTGCCGTTTGAGATTGACAGCTCAATCTTTTTCTGATACTATATTGCCAATAATCAATCTCAGTAGTGAAAAAACTTGGGCAACATAGTAAATGACAAATCGAAAAGTAGAAAACAATCCAGATTGATTTCAATCTCATTTTTTCGATTGATTATTGGCATCGGCCGATAGTCGATCGGCAAATATTTTTATACGATCTCGTGTATGCTGGAGTGTTTTTTTACACGCCCTTTTAAAGAAGAAACTGAACGCTTAATTGTTTAGATGTGGAAAATGGTTATAATATAATATGGCCAGTTTTGCAACATTTTGTGGGAGGAATTAGCCACAGCAGAAATATAGAGCATGCTAATAACTATTTTATACCACTCAAACTAAAACGTATAAAAGCTAACTATAATTTCGGTTATCAAAGGAATTTATTGCTAAATAATTAATTCAATTTTCACTAATACTAGTATTACGAACAAGAAAATATCTACGTTTCTCAATACGCGAATGTTATGATAGCGCTCTCTTTATATTATAAATACTCTAAGTTAATATAAGCTAAGTAATAGGCATTTTTAGAAAATCACAGTATTTTCCTTAATAAGCAATTTTGGCACAAAGGAAACATGTAATGTAAAGCCTTGCCTAGAGCAGTTTTGTAAATTACCGGCAGACAGATTATCTCTTGCTTACCGCAATAACTATATGAAAATAAAAAAAAAAATGTGTTTTATCTCCATACGCCCACGTGAGAAATCAATTACAGTGATGTATTCTTAAGAATGAATTATTTTAGATGTTGAATAATTTCTCAGTTTTGAGGGCCATGTTCTAAATATTTTTGGTGTCGCCTTTTATCAAAATATGGTCAAGAACACATTTTTCATATTCGAGAAAAACATAAGCATGAAGAATTTATTCACACAATTCGACTCAGAAAGCGTAACTTTACGGTTGAATGACAATTTATGATCGACCTTTTTATTTGAATAATAAAAGACGTTTACAATTAAGCATTCGAGTTTTTCCTTAGCCTTTGTTGACAGTATTAAAAAAGTTCAATGGATTCCCGCCTTTTCATTTTGAGAATCGAACGTTCTAGTTTTTATTCTTTTTCGCATAGCCAAAAGAGTCGAAAACATTTATTTTTTAAAATGAATTATATGGTATTTAAAATCTTGAAATATGCATGCATGTTACAAGCATAATATTAATGCAATATTGATAAATGTATATTTTTAAAATATATAACGTCATCTTAGAACGTCATGATCAGCATAATATTGGCAACTATTAAAACAAGACATCAATAAGTTCAAATAACGAGTTTTCTTATAATTACTATTGGGTATGAAAATAATCATGTATTGTTCCATAGGTCGATAGTAAATTATTACGCATTAGTGTCATCAATAATCTAGAATTTTTATAAGTAACTATGATGTAATATTTTATTCATTCAAGAATGTAGCCCACGAATGATTAACGGCCGATGCCAATAATCAATCGAAAAAAATTTATAGAAGTCAATTTTTGATTGTTTTCTACTTTTCGATTTGTCATTTACCATGTTGCCATAGTTTTTTTACTACTGAGATTGATTATTGGCAATATAGTATCAGAAAAAAGATTAAGCTGTCAATCTCAAACGGCAAATTTTGGATTGGGATTGTTTATTGGCAGCGGCTGTTAGTCAATATCTTATTAGTAAGTCTTGCATTTTTTGGCTAGTTACATGCCTTGCTTTTTTCATAAATTGTCGCAAAACACCTAACAGTCACATACATAGTCCTGACCCCACACTAAGATCGAGTCTTGTGTCGTGGGCATCAGGAACTACGAGACTTTTCAGTCTCACAAACACCCAGACCTGAGGCTGAAACAAATAATTCTGGTCCACACAGACATTTGTCTCGGTGTGGGCATCGAACCAGCGGGCTCTCGTTTCACAGCCGGCGTCTAACCAACTGCGCCACGGAGGCGTTTTATACGATGGTGGTCTCAGGACCTGTATAAATCCTTACATAATTCTGTGACGTTGAGGGCAATCTTAGCAATCTGCGTGACACGATCTTACCTAAGTGGAACAATAAACTCAATTTACCTAGTAATAACTGCCTAGAACTACTTATTTTAAAACATGATTCATCATATTACATGACTGCCTCGGTGGCGTAGTTGTACTACGGTACGGTTACAAAGCTGAGGTCTCGGGTTCGAATCCCGGGTTGGGCAGTTATATTGGATTTTTCTATTCATTATCAGCCTAGAGTCAGGAATTTGTGCCCGATATGGCGATAGGCTCGCCATCTATCACATTGTGGGACGGAACATACAAGGCGAAATGTGGGTGTCTTGGCACGTCTGCCTACCCCTTCTGGGAAAAAAAGGCATGAGTTTATGTATTTATGTATGTGTCATTATTGAAACTAAATAGAGAAATCCACTTAATGCCGAGTCAGAATTAATGTTAAAAAGTGATTCATCTAGCAACAACGTTAATGTTTGTATTGCAAAAAATTAAGACAATTTTGTACATTCTTTTTTCTAAGTTATTGTTAGAACTCATATGGTGTGTAAAGTTCGCCAACTTCCACTAGGCCAGCGTGTAGACTATACGCCCTTACCCTTCCTAATCTCATTCTCGATTGTAGAGGAGGCCCGTGCCCTGCAGTGGGACGTATAGGGGCTGATACAGTACACTATAAGTGCGACCTGGTTATAAAATAGACAGAGGACCTAGCTAAAGCAGGAATTCACTGGGTGCAGATTTCTAACATCTCGATGTGGGGATCCTTGGGGGAGGCCTATGTTCAGCAGTGGACTTCGTCACTTCCTATTGCAGAATAATTAGAAAACTTGAAATTGGAAAATCCGTTTTAGTGGTGATTCATAATAGGGAATATGCACGAGACTCCAAAATAAGTCAAATATTTTTTGTTGTAATCTTTATTGATATAGAAATATATCAATAAGATATTTTTTTTAAATTCATCAACTCTAAATCGGTAAAAAAAATACTTAAAAAATGATATTTCAAATTTGCCGCGCAATTTTTTCGAAACGTTTGAAAAGGAAAGTGACGACAGAGTACACTATCTTATGAAGTTTTAGCTTGTTGGGTGTATTGTTTTACGTTTGTTTAAGAGTTATTTTGTGTTTTCGTTGTATTATAAAAAAAAAATGGATTATTTTGTGACGAAATGCAGTTATGTAGCAATTAATAAAAGAAGCTTAATCCAAATACTACGTTGCTGACATAGTAGACTCTGACGTCACAGCGAGATCGCGCCATAATGGCGTTTAAATGCTTCGAAACTGATAGCAGTTTTTATTATTTTTTTGTACTTTTTTGATTGATATTTATAAAGCCTCATATTTTTTTCTGGTAATGTAATAACATACAGAATCGATTGAAAATATAAAAAAATGGCATGCATATTCCCTATTGCGGGAAATTGTAATAATTATGTTGATATATTCTTTGAGTTTTCCTGCATCTACCATTAGGTATAATGTGTTTTTCTAATTTAAAAGTAATAAAGACATTCCTTCTTTAAGGCTTCTTAATAGTATCTGTATCAGCCCATATACGTCCCACTGCAGGGCACGGCCCTCCTCTACAATCGAGAGTACGATTGAGTGGGGTTAGACCATATAGTCCACCACACTCGCTTATTGGCTTGGCCGGGTTGGCAGACTTTATATACAGTAACTTTATAGTAAGTAACTCATAATTGTTTTTCCGTTTTGTAGTAAGTCATGTGAAGATAATAATTAATTAATTACTTAATTGACCGCAGGATTTCCTATATGTTATATGTTATGTCTGTAATGCGGTTATATTTCCTTCGTCCAATTATAATGTTTACAAATGTGTTTTATTGGTGCAAATAAAATAAAAACATCTTGAGAATTTATAATGTACAGGGAGCGCTGTCAGACATTTTCAAAAATCTTCAAAAATGTAGATATTTTCTTGTTCGTAATAAAAATTGAATATTTTTTTTAACAACGAATTACTATATATTTCTTTGATAACCGAAAGTATACTTGGCTTTTATCTTTTTAAAACAAAGAGTGGAATTAATTTGCCCTAAACTATTTATTTTATTTTTCTTTGTTAAGCAAGTCGTGCATGTTGGACAACCTGTCAAATATCAGCCAATAGGAGGGCAGAAAAAGGTGGCCCGGCACCACCATTTTTATCTACGTTTTTGAAGTACCAGCGCTCCCTCTATATTATAAATTCTCTAAGGTCTGACATAAACAAATTACGTTAGGACTTGGAAACATCTGCCAGTTAATTTTATGCATATAAATCCTTTTGAGGAAAAATAAACAAATAGCTTTATAGTTAAGGATAAGTTATGCATACTAAGTCATTTGTGGTTAAGTGGTGATTTTGTACCTAACAAGGAGTTGCATACATAAACTCACGCCGTTTGTTCAGAAGGGGTAAGCAGAGGTGCTACCAAGACAGCCACGTTTCGCCTTGTGTGTCCTACGATAGCGAGCATATTGCTATATCGACAAATTCCTGACACCGGGCTGACAATGAATAGATTAATTAATAATTTATTATCCAATTTAAGAAAAGAGTAAAGAAAAGAGAAAGAAAAATGAATTGTTTGGTTTGTTTGCGAGTACATAGTGGTGTTTACATATAGTGAGTTTTTCATTATACGGGTATATCCAGACTGCGACCGAAAACGAAGCCAGATAGTAGTTTTACGGCCGATGCCAATAATCAATCGAAAAAATTAGATTGAAGTCAATCTGGATTGTTTTCTACTTTCCGATTTGTCATTTACCATGTTGCCATAGTTTTTTCACTACTGAGATTGATTATTGGCAATATAGTATCAGAAAAAAGATTGAGCTGTCAATCTCAAACGGCATATTTTGGATTGGGATTGTTTACTGGCAGCGGCTGTTAGTGAAGTCAATGTTAGTGAACTCATAATGTTGCAAAAAATTAGCCCATTTATCGAGGGTGGCTAGAGGCTATATAACACTGCGGTATGACCAATATGTTGCTAAAATGGCTTCGTCGTCAAAAACTATCTGCACCCGGGGAAGTTAGGTGTATTTATTATCGCCTAAATGCGTCATGTCCTGTTGGTAAACGGACCAGACGCGACTGTCAACATGCTCACGGTGATCGCGGGTACGAATCCCAGGACACACCTCTGACTTTTCAAAGTCATGATAGTCAATCACCATGCACTATAACGGTTGAGGAAAGCATCGTGAAGAAACCTGTATACCATAGCGATTTGTAAGTATTTCTATGGTATTTAAAGACCGCCTGGGACTATGTCAGCGTGATGGAATACGAGTATATAGCCTCTCAATCGTACTTTCGATTATTATTATTTAATTGATTCGGAAAACTTACAGCAAACTATATAGTATATCAAGATAATACAAGTATACTTATAAAGCCATTTACAAGGTTTCACATATAATATGTTAGTGCTTAAATAGCATAACGGTCAGTTAGGTCTTAACTTAATAAGATACAGAGTGAAATATAAAGAAGAACAGAAATAAAATGTAGTACTATACACAGGAAAAAAGACACATAAAACAATCTGTATCTGTATTAGCCCATATACGTCCCACTGCAGGGCACGGGCCTACTCTACAATCGACAGTACTGGCTTAGTGCGGGTTGGCGGACTTACATACCATATAAAACACATAAAACAAGCACAATAATAATACCAAAAAAGATATAAAACAAGCATAATAATAATTAAACATTAAAAAACTTATTAGAGAGAAGATATTTGAGTTGAGACACACTCATAAAAATAAATCTAAGTTGAGTTTATCGCCAAGTTCATTAAACGCAATTGTAGAGGATGCCCCTGCTCTGCAGTGGGACGTATATGGGCTGATACAGATTGCTCGCCTGATAAGTTCATAATACTGTTATGGGGCCTTACTATATTCAACCGAAACGAAGTTCGAAACTTCGGATGATCGAAGTTTATATACGATACGAATGTACCTACATATACTTATGGTCGTTATTGACTTATGGTCGTAACCATAGACTTATGGTTACGATGTACGTTATACAAATTTGAACTTTTACAGAGTAGATACATTCGTATCGTATATAAACTTCGATCATCCGAAGTTTCGATTTTCGTTTCGGATGAATATAGTAGGGCCCATGGTACGCAACGTGATATGTAAGACTCAACATAAAACGGCATTAAAATGCGATCGAGAATATCTTTCCTTATTACAGTTGTTTGCGAACTGGTTTTTTCCGTAAATGTGTAAAACCGGTATATTACGTCTGAATGTCTAGAGCAATGATAATTGTATTTGTATACTGTATCTGTATCGGCCCATGTATGTTATACTTAACGTGACCATATATTTTTTGTGCCAGAGCGGGACATCTGTGGAATTAAATAATAATAAAAAGTTTTTGGTCTTTTACAAATTTTTGATAAAGAAGATTGATTTGCAAAAAATAATCATAGCACTAAACACAAAATAGTTAGTTAGGCACGATTTATAAGCACCAGTAGTGGCGTGACTTCCAGGCAGACACAAAACATACTCAATAATTGTAGAAAAGTTTGTTAAATCAAGATTGTTTTTTACGAAAGTGCTGGAATAATTTGACCCAACCGTCAACAAACCGACCAAACAGTTCGATAAAGCATTTCGAGCGAGAAATACTTTTTGATCATCGTTTAGTCTGTTTGCAAAAGCGGGACTATAGACCTTGCTGGCGACACCGGGACAGACTTCCTGAAGGCAGGACTGTCCCGCCTAAATCGGGACGTAAGGTCACGTTAGTTATACTGCACAGGCCTCCTCTACAATCGAGAGTATTAAAATATGTGTTAATTAGAACATTAAACTTCGTCTCTTGTTATTTATGTCGATTATTGTCAATTATTAGAAGTGCGTGGTGGCCTGTTGGTAAACGGACCAGACGCGGCTGCCAACATGTTCACGGTTGTCGCGGGTTCAAATCCCAGGGCACACCTCTGACTTTCGGAGTCATGTGTATTGATAGTCAATGATCAATCAACACGCATTAAAACGGTGAAGGTAAACATCGTGAGGAAACCTGCATACCATAGTGATTTATAATAATTTCTATGGTATGTAAGTCCGCCAACCCGCACTAGGCCAGCGTGGTGTATATGGCCTAACCACCCTCAATCGTACTGTCGATTGTAGAGTAGGCCCGTGCCCTGCATGGGACGTATATGGGCTGATACAGATACAGATTCTCAATTATCGGTAATTTGAATGAGTCATTGATATAAAAACCAATGCATAGTTATTAAACTTCACAGCTTTCATACTGTTGGGGAAAAAATAATGATTAATCAAATAAAAAAACCTAAACCATTAGTATTCTAATCAGTAATTTATAATTCTCAGAAAATGTTTAAAAGCGATAAAAAATACATTATGGCAGGATGTAAAAACAAATGGTTAAGTTAAGGAAAACGTTATAAGGATATCTGAGTAATGTCTGTAAGTATCAATATGAAATTTACCAACCGCATTGGGCCGGGACATAGACACATTATAGTAGAGGGATTCTGCAAACAAAATGTTTGTTACAAAAATGAACAGTGTTGTACCGCTCCTGTTTCTGTCTCTGTCACGCCTACGCAGTAACATTATCTTCTCTCTCGCTTCACTGGGTTCCTGTACCACCATAATGCGCAGAGATTTTGTTCCCGATGTCCGCTCTAGTATAATACCACAATGGGCCAGGGTGGTAGACTAAAAGGCCTTCTCCAGAACGGGTCAATGTTAGCCAGACCGAAAGTTATAAGTCCTTATGCTTTTGCATTACAAAAAAAGTGTTTAAAAGGTTAAAATATTTTTTTTTACAAAGCGATTCGGAATTTGTCGCCGTAATATAGATTTAGTATTTACAATTTTTTTTTATGACAAATAGCTTATTGTTGATGCTTCTTAGGTTGAATCCATTGTTTGCTGATCCTGTTCTTTTACAGCTGCTGCCAATAAACAATCCCAATCCAAAATTAGCCGTTTGAGATTGACAGCTCAATCTTTTAGATTCTGATAATAGCTACTGGCACGTCCACCTGTCAATGTCAAATTTCAATTTTTAAAATATACCCTATTTCTATTTACATTAGGCTGTCAAATTGACAAATGTCATCTGTCAAAATTGGGGGTCGGGACGTTTTAGTACCTATTATATATTGCCAATATTCAATCTCAGTAGTGAAAAAACTATGGTAACATGGTGAATGACAAATCGAAAAGTAGAAAACAATCCAGATTGACTTCAATCTAATTTTTTCGATTGATTATTGGCATCGGCCGTTAGCAGGTAATCACAGAATAAGTATAAGATTGAAATAAAAAACTTTATTCGAAGCCTAGACGTTCTAAATTTACATTTTGTAGACAGAGATGAATGACGGACAAAATTGATGGCTTTGCTCGACAAATTGTGTTATGATTGGGTTTAAATAATGGCCGCCATTTTGTTACGTAACAGCATCCAAGATGGCGACGAAAATGATTCAAACCTTTTTTTGTTGAAAAATCTTTTATACATTAAAATTAAACCTTATCATGAAATAACTGATACTTATTTATTTAATTTATATAAGCTTTATTGTTCACCATAAATAAAACAAAAGGAAACAATTCAAACTAGAGAAAAAAAAAAGTACAATTGGCGGTCTTATCGCACAAGGCAATTTCTGACAGACAACCATTTGATGGATATAAGAGAAAAGGACGAAAGTTGGGGCAGCATCAGGTGTACGAATAATACCTGTAGAATATAATAGTAGTGTCTATATTCAACATATATACATAAACATACATACATAAGTAAATATCCCATGTAAATATACTTACACAATATACACATATACATACATACAATATACACATATACATACATACAATATATACATATATATACATATCTATACAACATAAAGGTCATGTAATTAAGTATAAATACACATAGGAAAAAGTATACAATTACTAATGTCCTCATTCAGCCAGGGAGTAATGTTCTTTAACCATCCTTTTAAAGATGGGTAGAGATTTGGCCCTTCTTATTGTTACCGGTAAAGCATTCCACAACCGTGCAGCTTGTACTGTGAAAGATTTATCTACAAAGGAAGTGGAATGCACGGGAATTTTCAGTCTTAAGTTCTCCGATGACCTAAGCAACTTCGAATGTGAGTCATGTAGGAATTCAAACCTATTTCTAAGATATGGGGGTGAGAGAGGATTAAAGAGTATTTTAAAAAGAAGTGAGAGAATGTGTGTATTCCGACGAAGCCGTATGGGTAGCCACTTGAGCTTTCTGCGAAACTCTGAAACATGATCATATTTGCGTAATCCAAATATAAATCTAATACAGAAATTTTGAAGGCGCTCAAGTTTATTAAGTTTATTACTTAGTAAATACATACCTTTAAATAGTATCTTTTAAATATTAAATGAAATCAGAAAATCATTTTTCTATAGGTCCAAAAATCTGTTAATGTATTATAAGTAAAAATTTAAAAGATGCTTTAAAAAGTTAACTTATGATAAAGAACGTACAGTCGAATTGACAACGTCCCCCTTTTTTCGATCGGTAAAAAAATACAAGAAAAACTTTAAGGTAAGCGATTGGATAAAAATAAAAATGGTGTTTAAAGTTCTTTGAAGAAAGGATCGATGATTTATAAAAGGTATGTTTTTCATATAAGTAAAAACATGAAATAGAAAAAAATATATGCCAGTGTGAATAAAGCCGCCAAGTGCGAGCTGCACTTAGGCTGTATGATTTTGTAACCTTTTTATTTTGTATTTATTGCCTGTCTCTTGCCAAACTTATGATCTTTACGTCAATAAAATCTCTATAGGCTTGTAGTATTTTGAAATATCAACATTAATAAATGACTGTAGTTTTACATTCACATAGAAGCTTGGTATTTTGTAACATAGAATTTATAGAGTTACATATTTTACACAGCAGTGTAAATGCACTCATGTGTTGTGGTATGAAGGACATTGTAGCCAGAGTAACTACTGGAAATATTGAGACTTAACATCGTATGTCTCAAGATGGCGACCGCTGTGAAATGCCAAAAATTTGTAATTCAAGGTGTTGTTTGGTTTTGCTACTGTTTATAAGCGGTCATATCGCTTACCATCAGGCGAACGGCATGCTCGTCTCGCCATTCTTGCATTGATAAAAAAAGCATTGAAAAAGAAGCTTGCTATTTTGTAACGCGAATTAATCATGGTGTTACGTATTTTATATAATACTTCCACGCATTCTAAGAAAGACGGTGTTGACAGACAGACAGACAGACACATAATTGAGAGATGCTACGAGGGGTCTTTTTTGTACTGTATTCTGTATCAGCCCATATACGTCCCACTGCAGGGCACGGGCCTACTCTACAATCGACAGTACGATTGAGAGTGGTTAGGCCATATAGTCCACCACGCTGGCCTAGTGCGGGTTGGCGGACTTACATACCAAAGAAATTTTTATAAACCGCTATGGTATGCAGGTTTCCTCACGATTCATTTTTTATACGGCCTAAATATATTTAAAATCCTCGAAAAGGTATAGATAAATATAAAACCCTATTCAACTCAATTTTTTTACATTTTTTGCAAAAATTTTAAACGTGTAATAAAAACTATGTCAATCCAAAAACAAGATGGCGGATGACCCTTGTTTAAAACGCTGACATAAAGCCAAGATGTCTTGAAAGAGAATGCAGATAATAAAGTATGTAAAGCGCTGTGCACACAGAGCAACTTTGATCTCCGAATTGCGGCAACAAGCAACTCGCATCTAGCTTTTTTTACACGTTTTATATTAGTTTCACTTGTATACTTGTTTGTTTTTAACATACTCCTTAGGACGCGATTTTGGCCCACTTTAAACGGTCAGATTTCATTCAAACTTTGTAGATTTGTTGAGGACCGATGACAATACAATAATAGAAAAATTATATGACATTACCTTATCCAGAAACTTCAGTATTTATTTTTTTGAAAAAAAAAATATGAGTCTTTAATTTACGCGCAGATATCTTCCTTTGATAAGATAGCCGTAGATAGATGTTTTTAGTCAAAACAATTAAATAATTGTTTAAAAAAGTAATTGTTTTAAGCACGCCATGATTGTATTTCACTTCCTTTTCTAATCTTAAACTCATTATCAATTATTTTTACTTTTTTAGTTGGGTCTTTTATGAAAGCGTGTATTTTTAGTTTTTTAAACTGTTATTACAGCAATAATTGGCGAGACGAGCATGCCAATTCTTCTGATTGTAAGCGATACGACCGCTTAAGAACAGTAGCATAACTAAACAACAACATGAAGTACAAAGAAAGGTTTGGTATTCCATTGGGCTTGCCATCTAGAAACATAAGATTTTAAGTTTCAATATGTCACTCAATCAAACTAAAAACGGTGAAGGAAAACATCGTGAGGAAACCTGCATACCATAACGATTTATAAGAATTTCTATGGTATGTAAGTCCGCCAACCCGCACTAGGCCAGCGTGGTGGACTATATGGCCTAACCACTCTCAATCGTACTCTCGATTGTAGAGCAGACACGTGTCCTGCATTGGGACGTATAGGGGCTGATACAGAATACATTTCTGTCCATTCTTATTATGTTACAATTATCTATTATTCAATGGGATTGACGTAACATAATAGGTACAATTAAGTCTTTGTAAGTAAGGCAATGCTTTGTTACATAACATCTTGTACTAAGACAAGCTCCATGGGGCCATTGGTTAGACGCTGGCTGTGAATCGAAAGGCCGCGGGTTCGGTCCCCGAATAGAAGCAATTTGTCTGATTCACAGGTATATGTTTCGGCCTTCGGGTCTGGGTGTTTGTGAGACCGAAAAGCCGATACAAGACTCGATCTTAGTGTGGGGTCAGGACTATGTATGTGATTGTTGGGTGTATGTATTTATTATATATCTATAATGTATATTTTATTCTGACCACCAATATTTCTTTTAATTCGAACCAATAATTCCTGAGACAGCGGGTTTAAAGAAATAAACTTCAGCCAAGGAAACCGCGTCTGTAACATTTTTTATTGCTGCTCCGCTCCTATAGGTCATAGCGTGATGTTATATATCCTAGAGCCTTCCTTGATAAATGGGCTATTCCACACCAAAATAACTTTTCAATTCGAACCAGTAGTTACTGATATTATCGCGTACAAACAAACTCTTCAGCTTATATTCGAATATATTTAATCATCTTGAGTCTAAATATAACAATGAAAGAAAGTACATACCGTTGAGAGCGTGTGTTCAATTATATAAATTTTCTCACGTTTTAGCTTATGCAATAGCGTACTTATAAGAATTTCTAGATATGTGTAAGTCCGCCTTCAAATATGTATATTTGAATTCCTTAATCATCCCTCGCGAATACTACCTTTTGTGTACCTGTACGTGGCCTCCACTCAAGAACCTTTCGGCCCCAACGGCCATCGGTACTCCATAAAATGTTGAAATCTTCTATCATACGTCGTAACCAAAAACTAAGTTCGGAGAAAATCATAAGTATAATAGAGAATAATACTGATTTTTAGAAGTACAAAACTTATATCTGTCTCCGGACGTCGAACATCCGAAAATTCGAAGTTCGTATCGTTTCATAGAGTTACCCCCCCAGTAATGTTATAAATAGCGTCTGTTAATGGTATCACGCAACTAATGATTTATTGAGTCGCTTCCCACGATACATATTCTATGTTATGTAACTAACTAGCGGCCCGGCCCAGCTTCGCCCGGTACAAATAGATTTCTGTACAATAATATGTACGTATTATACGTATAAACCTTTCTCTTGAATCACTCTATCTATTAAAAAAACCGCATCAAAATCCGTTGCGTAGTTTTAAAGATTTAAGCATACAAAGGGACATAGGGACAGAGAAAGCGACTTTGTTTTATACTATGTAGTGATATACACTGACTATATACACCTTAGTGTGAAGAGGCATCTTAGCAGGGCATAATTGTATCGATTGGCATGAGTCTGCCGTCTGATGCCAATCAATACTCTGCCTGGACGGCATTTGCGCTTACCATCAGGTACAGTGTGGTCATTATGCCGCCCCAGAATAAAAAAAAATAAAAAACTTATAGCTTAGGACTAGGATTGTAACCATGCCTTTAGTTTTTAAGTATTTTGTATACGTCTTTCATTTTGGTGTAGAATAAAGCGTATATAAATTAACTAGCAGTCGGGCCCGGCTCCGCCCGGGTGCATACACGTTTTAAAATGGCGGTCAAAATGTTTGATTCTGACTATCAGTTTAAAATGTCGACCAATCGGACCACGAAAAACGCACAAAATTTCCTCGTATTTGCTAGAAATATCACTACTGCTTTCCTCCTATAGGTCATAGCGTGATGATATATAGCCTATAGCCTTCCTCGATAAATGGACTACCCAACACTGAAAGAATCATTCAAATCGGACCAGTAATTCCAGAGATTAGCGCGTTCAAACAAACAAACAAACTCTGCAGCTTTATAATATTAGTATAGATTTTCAATATATGCTAGTGAAATTTGTTTTAAAATTAAACAATCTACACGGATGGAAACAAATAAGTCAATATTGTTTATACAGTCAAATAGCCTATTCTAATGATACAAGAATTTTTCAAATCGGTCCAGTAGTTTCCGAGCCTATTCAATGTTCACACAATCGAATGTTTCCTTTTTATATCAGTTAATTATATTTTTTGCTACCGTAGGCTATTTGACTGTCACTTTTTGTATTATTTTGCGTACGAATATAAAACCGTTACATAAAACATTTGTAATGGTTTCTTAGATTTATTTCTGTCAAACAGTATTAAAGTAGATTGTAACATGAGCCATATTAGTATTTTAAACTAGCTGTGCCCGCGACTTCGTCCGCGTGTAATTTAACAAAAACTTTATTTTTCTAAAATAAAAGATTTTTTCTAAAAATAAAAATGTTGCCTAAGTTACTCCTTATTAAATCAGCTACCTGACAATAAAATTCCTGTCAAAATCGGTCCAGCCATTGCAGAGATTAGCCGGAACAAACAGACAGACAAAAAAAAATCGAAGGTCATTTTTGTTATAGGAATCGTGTATATAACGATATGTAGTTGGACTTTTTTTTCACTTTACAAACAGACACTTCAGTTTTATTTAAAACATCTATAATGTTTAAATGAAAGAGTGGGAGCGAGGAGGGGACATGTTGTCTCTTTCACACGCGTACACTGTAATGCACGTTAAGATTAGTGACGTCACTAGTTTTGTTTTGCATTCGTTTAATTTTACTCACACTACAAGGTTTAAAACGTGTCTAACTCGTTTAATTCTGTATGGATTTACAACATTTTTTGTTAATAGATTTTGAATATGGATATAAAAAAAAAAATTAGTCAAAATGAAAATACTTTATTATACACATTATTTAGATTCGGTCTTTTTTTTTCTCTACTACCCAGTTCACAAGGCTGTTTTCGCCAGAGAAAAACGGGCAAGAAACTCTAGAGTTGCTCTTTTCAAAACAAGTTTACAATACAGTGATTAAATACAGGTGTCGTGGCTTAGTCAAATTCAGAACGTATTCTTCGGTTATTCGGCCCACAAATATTTCTTTCGGGTCTAGGTGTTGGTGAACGAAAAGTCTCTCGTAGTTCCTAATACCCACGACACAAGACTCGATCTTAGTGTGGGGTCAGGACTATGTATGTGACTGTTGGATGTTATTTATTTATTCGGATTTCTTCCTACACTTTTAGTATGAGGCTTTATTTTCCTCAAATGAACATAGGTCATCATTTATGAATGTACATATGTCACTGGTGGTAGGTCTCTCGTATGTGAGAGGCCATCTAGGTGGGTACCACAGCAGTGTCTATTTCTCCTGTCAAACAGCAGTGTAAATGCACTGTTGTGTACGGATTGAAGGGTAACTACTGGACATATTGAGACTTAACATCTTATGTCTCGATGGCGAGCGCAGTGGAATGCTAAGCATCGCTTTGTAATTCAAGGTGTTTGGTTTTGCTACTGTTTATGAGCGGTCGTGTCGCTTACCATCAGGTGAACGGCATGCTCTTCTCACTTTTTATAGCAATAAAAAAAATATATGTGTGTATATGGCTCATAATACATTTAAATTGAATAGATCAACTAAACGTCATTATAATTCTACTATTCACTGGATATAAATTAATATTTCTTGTATCGTAAGTGCGGAAATAAACCATTTCCTTGTACATTATGAGTAATGTGTTTTTATTTATTGCATGTATCCGGCAAATATGTACTAAAACGGTGAAGGAAAACATCGCGAGGAAACCTGCATACCATAGCGATTTATAAGAATTTATATGGTATGTATAGTCCGCCAACCCGCATTAGGCCAGCGTGGTGGACTATATGGCCTAACCACTCTCAATCGTAATCTCGATTGTAGAGGAGGCCCGCGCCCTGCAGTAGGAGGGGTTGTGGTTGATATCCATTATCGTTCCGAAGACGAATGTCAATCTCATACAATTATTTTCGTATCCTATTCAATTCCACCAGCGTGAAACCACTAGTTTAGGCACTGTTTCCTCGTTGGCCGGATCTATTATCTCATTAATCCTTATCCTTATTAATATTATAAAAGTGTAAGTGTGTGAGTATGGATGGATGTGTGGATGTATTGATGTATGGGTTTTTTATTACTCTTTCAGGCAAAAACGGCTCAACCGATTTTGAAGAAATTTGGTATAGTAATAGGTGATACCCTGGATTAAAACATAGGCTACATTTATTCCCGAAAAAATGTAGTGTTCCCGTGGGATGGGTCAGGAATCTAAATATATGTATATTTGGTACACGGCCAGACCGATTATGATGAAATTTGGTATAGGGATAGCTGATATCTTGGATTAACACATAGGCTACTTCTTATCCCAAAAGGTGTAGTGTTCCCGTGGGATGAGTCAGGAATTCAAATATACATATTTGCTACTCTTTCAAATACGAATGGTTGGCACGGGAAAGGAGAGGTCAGGATTGAATGCTTTTCGTCATTCGACTGATAGAGACGGGATATAACGGGACGGGAAATATAGTCGACGGCGCGCGGGAAATATGGTTAGTACGCGAAATAATATGTTGTTGTTGATGTGGACTGGACTCAAAAACTATCTGCACCCGGACGAAGCCGGGCCCGACCGCTAGTATTATAAAGGCGAAAGTTTGTTTAATATTTAATTTTCTTTATTTTATAGCACTAATGTAAAAAAAAACCGATCTGGCATATAGCTCGCAGCTCATCGCTGTCTTCACATGTATAGTTACATGAACCGGTTACGAGAGCACAATAAAAATAATAGTAAAGATTCACAACACGAAACACTTTCACTGTCAAATGACGTAGGAACTAGGCACATAACGCCACGGCCATTACGCAACGTGAAATACCGCCTTTTGTCACTTTGCAATGTATTCCATTTTCAAATGCTTTTTATTTTTAAATTGATTTTTAATTGCGAGTTGACAGCGGCTAGTTTATGATTGACGTTACAAAAAGTTTGATTGTCACTTTGACGGGCGTGTATTCCATTTTCGAATTTATGTTTTCTGTTGTCGCTTTTTGTTTGGAAGTTATTTTAATAGATTGGCAAAATCATAAACAAATACAGTTTACATTTTTTGGAACACTGTCGGTCAGTTAATTCAAATTTTTAAATAGAAAATATGATTCTTTTTTCGAATTGATACGATTTAATCGTGTCGTATACAATTCTATCGATGTTTGATTGGCGCAATACATCGTTTTATATCTTTCTATGTGCAATATTAAATTATAATTTCACCATTATACTGCATTAGATATTCATGCTTAGTAAACCGTAGTTTTTACACACATAGGCATACAAAAGGAATGCGTAAAACAACTATTTCGCACAGTTTCCGATGCTGTGATGAAAGAATTATTTCGGAACTTCCAGCCATTGTTTAGGTTTGGAAACCGTCCTTCGTGTACGAGACATATTGTTATTGCAATCTAGTTTAGGTTTCCACGCTTATTACTTATCATATTACCTTCAATGGCGATGGAAAAGTGAGGAAACCTGCATACCATAGCGATTTGACGGAATTTCTATGGTATGCTTGGATCAAATATACACTAGATAAGTAATGGCCTAAAAACGGCAAGAGAAATAATAGGAGCACAAATAATATAATAATAATCATAACTCTTTATTCAATAGCAAAGGTTTACAAATAATTGAGGGATAGGGGACAAATTTTAAGCATACAATGCTTGTGCCAGATGACCCCGCTCATCAATAATTTGACATACATTAATTTGCCCAAAAAATGCTAACAAAAAATGAACGACAAGAACAGAATATGAACAAATAAGCGTGTGGTCTTATTTGATTTTCGTATGGTCCTACCATAGCCAATATAGTAAAGTCGTGCCATTTTTTTGGGCAGTGTTTGTATGCAAAGTTGAAACTAGTACTATATTTGATCGAAGATGGTATGTCTCAGGATGGTGAGCGCATTGGAATGCCAAGCATTGCTATGTAATTCAAGGTGTTGTTTTTTGCTACTGTTCATGAGCGGTCGTATCGCTTACCATCAGGCGAACGGCATGCTCGTCTCGACATCCATTGCAAAAAAAAAATACACGAATTTTGTTCCTGATGTGGATTGGAGTCAAAAACCATAAAATAATATTTATTTCATTGTACTGGTGCATGTGGATTAATTTGTTTAATGACTCAACTAGCCAACAAATTAAAATATATGCGTAACATATTGAAGGCGGGTCTCCCAGTACCAAACATGTACAGGGTATATCAAGAATGCTACCGAAAACGAAGCCGGGTGGTAGGTAGTTTGAGTGACTACAATGTAAACACAATACAACTAAAAAACTATGGATTTACCACCCAAAAATGATGATATTTAAAAAAATCATAAAAAAAAATTGTCGCATTTTTTTGAGAAATTTTTAATTGCATTGTGTTTCTTATCACTATAACTACCACTCGGTTTCGTTTTCGGTAGCTGCAGTCTTGAGATACCCTGTAGATATTAGGCCTCCTTTTTTGAAGTCTGTTAAAAATTATTTACACCCGGGTGAATCAGGGCCTGGCCGCTAGTTTTTTTTTTAATAAAAGTGCCATCCTTTCGTGAGATATCGTATCAAACGGTAAACTCAACGAGTCGAGACGAGCACGCTCCGACGAGCTTCAACTATTTATGAGGAGGAAAAGCGAGAATCACAACGAGATTCTTTACAAGTACTATTATATACATAAATAAGATGTATTTATGTGTATTTATTTATTCATTCTTAGCTGTACATAAAGTGGATAAACACTTAAATAAAATGAAATGAAAAATCAAATGAACATTAAAATACAGAAGTGGTTACCAGGAACTACAAGTGACTTTTCGGTCTCGTAAACACCCAAACCCGAAACAAACATTTGTGGTTCACACAAATATTTGTCTCGGTCCGGGGATCGAACCCGCGACCTACCGTCTCACTGTCGGCGTCTAACTAACTGCGCCATGATGGCGAGCGCTGTGGACTGCCAAGCATTTGTAATTTAAAGGTGTTGTTTGGTTTTGCTACTCATCATGAAGAGTCGTATTGCTTACTATCAGGCGAACGGCATGCTCGTCTCGTCATTCAGTGCAATAAACTAAAGTAGTCACAATTTATGCATGTATTAAAGAAGCGTTGTAAATCACGAACAATTGCAAATATTGCATTGGAGCGTGCAGTCATTATTCAACCAATCAGACTGCGGCGTGTCATTGAAATATTGCAAGTTTAATTATAGTTCGCAATGATGTGTAGAATGGACAACGCGAACAAAATCTGCGCGGCGCTTGTAGCTACCAAGAGCAAGACGTTACTGGTGCTAGGTCTCTCATATGTGAGAGGCCATCTGGGTGGGTACCGCCGCAGTGTCTATTTCTCCCGTCAAACAGCTGTGTAAACGCACTGTTGTGTTTCGGATTGAAGGGCATTGTAGCCAGAGCAACTACTGGATATATTAAGACTACATCTTATGTCTCAGGATGGCGAGCGCAGTGGAATGCCAAGCATTGCTTTGTAATTCAAGTTGTTGTTTGGTTTTGCTGCTGTTTATGAGCGGTCGTATTGCTTACCATCAGGTGAACGGCATGTTCGTCTCGCTATTCTTAACAATAAAAAAAAACATAGTTGTATCGTACGAGTGATAGAGAGAGAAATAGCGGACTAGAGTTTGAACAAATAGCAAGGGAAGTCGATAATAAGCTTTATAAATAAGCTATATTTTGTGATTGTGATTCACAAAACCGATCGGCTAATATTTTTATGCGATCTCGTGTAATATACAGGGTATCTCAAGACTGCTACCGAAAACGAAGCCGCGTGGTAGCTTTAGTGACTACAAACACAATGCAACTAAAAATTATGCTAAGAAACGCGACAATTTTTTTTTATCATTTTTTAAATATCGTCGTTTTTGGGTGGTAAATCCATAGTTTTTGCTAAAATAATAATTTAAACTCTTTTATACTTTAGAGTTTTTATAATTAAAAAGGTATACACTATTATTTTACGAAAAAAAATATTTACCACCCAAATACGACCATAAAAAAAAATAACAAGAAAAATATTGTCGCTTTTCTTTCCAATATTTTCTGTTGCATTGTGTCTGAAGTCGCTTAAACTACCACCCGGCTCCGTTTTCGGTATGAAGAAGTGAAGTTTTTTACGAACCCATTGAAAGAATAAACTAGACAGTCAATTTTGTGGGTGTAATTTTAGGTGTGAAAAATGGTTATGACTTATATGATTTTGTTCACAAATTCTGTGGGGGCAAAATTATAGAGATTAAAAATAAACATAGCAGAAATATATATTAGGAGTTAGAGTGTAAAAAAATCGACATTTCTGCGTCAGGCTCTAACTTTTCCATTCAGGATTAATCAGGATCTAAGTATTGACAGCCTCCGTGGCGCAGTTGGGTAGACGCCGGCTGTGAAACGAGAGCCCCTGGGTTCGATCTTCGCACCGAAACAAATATTTGTGTAATCCACAGGTATTTGTCTCGGGTCTGGATGTTTGTAAGACCTAAAAGTCTCTCGTAGTTCCTGATACCTTCGACACAAGACTCGATCTTAGTTTGGGGTCAGGACTATGTATGCGACTGTTGGGTGTTATTATTATTGAATTGTATGGTTCAACAGTTTCTAAGTTTACTCTGTGATCACAAATTAAACTTGAATATTCAGCCGTACGACGTCCTCCCTGATTTTCAACAAATGATTTAACTTTTCAAAAAAATACTTTAAATACCATTCAGATAAAACTCCTTTATTCGAAGTTCCAAATGCATACGCAATAATATAAATTAATAATATCTTTAGTGGCAATAATAATAGCTTGGCAAAAATAAGACTGTTTTTAATGAGGGCGCTAAGATCAAATTTCGTATTAATCTTAGAGGTATTAATATGGCAACCCGATATACTACGATGGAAAATGTTTAGATACTCGTTATTTTGATTAATGGTTGTTAATAATATCTTTGTTTATTATAAATCACAAAACAAACAAAAACATTAGGAAAATGTATAGAAATACCTGCGTATAAAATTATTCAACGGACACAATGACATTTTTAATAGTGTTGCCATATTTTTTTTACTGCCAATTGTCACCGCATCGTATTCTTTTTGCTAAGTTGTAGGTTCTTTAACGTACCAAAAATAATTGAATTAGAATTAGTCCTATTAATTTTCAGAACGTTTTGAAAGGTCAGAGTAAATGTTATGGATTTGAATCCACACCTCGCTCGCTTGGCAATCTATCCATATTCATTTAAATATACTAATATTATTATATTACGGTGGCCTCAAGGTCAAATCCCAGGGCACACCTCTGACTTTTCGGAGTTATGTGTGTATTGATAGTCAATCACCACGCACTAAAACGGTGATGGAAAACATCGTGAGGAAACCTGCATACCATAGTGTATAAATTTCTATGGTATGTAAGTCCGCCAACCCGCACTAGGCCAGCATGGTGGACTGTACTAACCCCTCTCAAGCCTATTCTCGATTGTAGAGGAGGCCCGTATCCTGGAGTGAGACGTATATGGGCTGATAAAGACAGAAAACTAGAAAAAATAAACAGTACACTTCAATATTACTTAGTCCAACCGGGGATTCGACCCCGAGACCTAAGCTTTGCAATACCGTAGCACAACTGTGCCACCGAGGCACATTAAAAATTTAACATTAATCAGGCTTCAACACAATTTTAATGCAAATCCACCCACATTGAGTTCTATAATCTATTGGCTCCTTATAACCATAGACAGTAGATACCGATCAAAGACAATTCATTGTAAAGCATCAATGAACTATGTCCTATAACGACGGTACGTTTTGTGTCAAGGGAACACATTTATTAAATACTACTTATGTGTATTTGCTTCGCTTTATTACATACATACATACATAATCGTCACGCCTGTATCCCATAGGGGTAGGCAGAGACTATAGAACGCCACTTTGCCCGATCCTTACATATTACTTTCGCTTCATCCACTTTCATCAGTCTTTTCATGCATTCTCGTCGGTTTAGGGTGCTTTTGACATGACCCTTGTTGAGGGTATCACCGATTTGGATTGTGTACGTTCGGTGAGGTCGACCCCTACCGACTCTTCCATCCACACTCGCCTTGTGAATTTGCTTCGTTATTCTCCTTTCATCCATCCTCTCTATAGAATAATAACATTCTGTATCAGCCCATATACTTCCCACTGCAGGGCACGGGCCTACTCTACAATCGACAGTACGATTGAGAGTGGTTAGGCCATATAGTCCACCACGCTGGCCTAGTGCGGGTTGGCGGACTTACATACCGTAGAAATTCTTATGAATCGCTATGGTATGCAGGTTTCCTCACGATGTTTTCCTTCACCGTTTTAGTGCGTGGTGATTGAATATCAATACACACATGACTCCGAAAAGTCAGAGGTGTGCCCTGGGATTTGAACCCGCGACCACCGTGAACAGTGGCAGCCGCATCCGGCCCGTTTACCAACAGGCCACCACGCACTTGAATAATAACATTATCATTTTATTTATTTATTTAATTCTTTTTTGCAGTCTACAGCGAAACAAGAAATCACATAATAATAAAAATAGTACAAGTGGCGGCCTTATCACACTAGGTAATTTCTAGGCAACCATAGGATGGATTTTTTAAATAGGAGGAAGAAAGGGCAGTCTAGAGCATAAATAAAATAATAGTAATCTACAATGAATAATATACTACATCAACTATCATCATTCTACTATCATTCTACCATACCATAGCTTTACTATTGAGGATAACGAAGATCAGGTGAAATGGAGAAGGATTTGCCGGAAAACTGGTGGTAGGTCTCTCATATGTGAGGGCATCTGGGTAGATACCACCGCAATGTCTATTTCTGCCGCCAAACAGCAGTATAAAGTACTGTTGTGTTTCGGATAGGGCATTGTAGCCAGAGTAACTACTGGACATATTGAGAGTTAACATCGTATGTCTCAGGATGGCGAGGGTAGTGGAATACCAAGCATTGCTTTGTAATTCATGGTGTTTGGTTTCGCTACTGTCCATGAGCGGTCGTATCGGTTACTAGGCGAATGGCGTGCTCGTTATACCATTCCATATCCTTTTTCTTTCCCGCTTTCCAGATCTGATGGTCTGGCAACACATCCATGATCCGCGCGTTGTGGATATTCATGTGCAGTGATCACTTACCATCAGTTAACTTCTTTACCGGACATAAATAAATATATAAACATCCAACAGTCACATACACAGTCCTGACCCCACACTAAGATCGAGTCTTGTGTCGTGTATCAGGAACTACGAGATTCGAAACAAATACCTGTGGATCTCACACATATATGTCTTGGTGCGGGGATCGAACCCACTGCGCCACGGAGGCTGAGGGCATATTATATTTAAAAAAAACTGAGCCATCTACAACTTGAGGTCTATCACAACCTCTCTTCATGTTTAAAGAGATCATTCGATAGCACTCTTCAGGATTCTTAGTAGAAGTGAATTGAAGAGGCATCTTAGCAGGCCGGCATAATTGTGTCGAATGGCATGGGACTACCGTCTGATGCCATTCGATACTCTACTTGGATAGTATGTGTTCTTATCTTTATACAATATAATTATTATCACTACAAAGTATAAAACAAAGTCGCTTTCTCTGTCCCTATGTCCCTTTGTATGCTTAAATCTTTAAAACTACGCAACGGATTTTGATGCGGTTTTTTTTAATAGATAGAGTGATTCAAGAGGAAGTTTTATATGTATAATACGTACATATTATTGTACAGAAATCTATTTGTACCCGGGCGAAGCTGGGCCGGGCCGCTAGTTATAAATAATTTATGAACTGTTCTGAATTGCAACTCCTGTATTATCACTGTGTTGTTTACTTATTTTGAAAAGAGCAACGCTAGAGTTTCTTGCCCGTTCTTCTCTGGCGAAAACGGGGTTGTGAACCGTATGATAGTGGAAAAAAAGTGACTGAATCTAAATGATATATGACATTTTATGGAATCAACAAATATTTTCATGTTATTTTTCATTTCATTTAATTGCTGTCAAGTCAGTGCCGGGAAAAAACAAAAAAATAGCGAAAGAAATTAAAGGATTGTGGCAATAAAGATGCAATTTGGTGAATGCGCGGTGCATGCTAACGCAACTGATGTCAATGACCTCTAAAACTGTTGACTTTTCCGAGATCATAATGTACGCTCGCGGACAGATTACTTTCAAAATTAACGCATATTATTTTATAACAGTTATAAATACATACATACATAAATTCACGCCTTTTTCCCAATAGGGGTAGGCAGAGGTGCCAGGACACCCACATTACGCCTTGTATGTTCCGTCCCACTTTGTGATAGGTGGCGAGCCTATCGCCATATCGGGCACAAATTCCTGACTCTGGGCTGATACTGAATAGAAAAATCCAATATCACTTTGCCCAACCCGGGATTCGAACCCGAGACCTCAGCTTTGTAACCGTACCGTAGTACAACTACGCCACCGAGGCAGTGATAAAAATATTGAGTTATTTACGGAGTATGCCCGTTCATATCGGTAAAAAAATATCGTAGATTCTATACCGATATTGCTTAAAATTTATTATAGCATTTTTTATGGTTTGTCCTTGAACGTTTTCTTGTTTTATCCCGGGCGACAGATTTTTATAAAATAATTATCATCACATTTTACGTTTTGTTGACAGAGCCGAAGACAAAATAAAAATGTTTACTGGACTATAAGTCCATTTCTCCAAGACCTTCGGGCCTGCGTCGCATTTATGTTTATATTTATAAATTAGCGGTCGGGTGCATACACGTTTTAAAATGGCGGTTATCATGTTTAATTCTGACTATCAGTTTAGAATATCGACCAATCGGACCACGAAAAACGAACAAAATATCCTCGTATTTGCTAGAAATATCACTACTGCTTTCCTCCTATAGGTCATAGCGTGATCATATATAGCCTATAGCCTTCCTCGATAAATGGACTACCTAACACTGAAAGAATCATTCAAATCGGACCAGTAGTTCCAGAGATTAGCGCCTTCAAACAAACAAACAAACAAACAAACTCTGCAGCTTTATAATATTAGTATAGATATGTATTTTTCCCTACTTAAATCTTCGCACCGGTGCTAAGTTTCGCAGTAAAACGCATATTATTTTGTGAAAGTGATAAATCGGGAAATAGAAAATCATTGAGATATACATATTATATACAGGGTATCTCAAGACTGCTACCGAAAATGAAGCCGGGTGGTAGTTTTAATGACTACAAAAAAAAAATGCAACTAAAAATTTTGCAAAGAAACGCGACAAATATTTTTATAATTTTTTAAATATCGTTCGTTTTGGGTGGTAAATCCATAGTTTTTGCTAAAATAATAATTTAAATTCTTTATAACTTAGAGTCTTTATAATTAGAAGGGTATACACTATTATTTTAGGAAGAAAAAGTGTTTACCACCCAAATACGACCATATAAAAAAGAAAAACAAAAAAATAATAACCCTTTTTACAAAAATTTTCTGTTGCATTGTCTGAAATCGCTTAAACTCGTTTTCGGTAGCAGTCTTGATATACCCTGTATACTATACAGGGTATATCAAGACTGCTACCGAAAACGAAGCCGGGTGGCAGTTTAAGCGACTTCAGACACAATGCAACAGAAAAAGTTGCAAAAAAAAGTGACAATATTTTTTTTTGTTATTTTTTTCCTATGACCATATTTGGGTGGTAAATACATTTTTTCCTAAAATAATAGTGTTTACCCTTTTATTTATAAATAATCTAGGGTATAAAAGTGTTTAAATTATTATTTTAGCAAAAACTATGGATTTACCACCCAAAAATGACGATATTTAAAAAATCATAAAAAATAATTGTCGCGTTTCTTTGCGAAATTTTTAGTTACATTGTGTTTGTAGTTACTAAAACTATCACCCGGCTTCGTTTTCGGTAGCAGTCTTGAGATACCCGGTATGATGTGTTCTTAGGGTATTTATAATATAGAGGGAGCGCTGGTACTTAAAAAACGTAGATAAAAATGGCGGTGCCGGGCCACCTTTTTCTGCCCTCCTATTGGCTGATATTTGAAAGGTTGTCCAACATACATTAATTACTTGGAAAAGTCTGTAGCCACAACTACTACCCGGTTTGCACGGAGGGAAGTGGACAATATTTTATTTCCAACTCCTCCTATTAATTACACTTTCTGATTAATTTCGTTGCGGGTTAAAGACAAGTTAGACATTCCCGGAGACTCGCCAAGCTTCATTGCTCGGTGTCATTACATTGCGTGCTTGTTGATCCTGGCTTACAGGAGTTACAGTGGTGGGTGTGAGGGCGGGACAGTCTCCATACCACCCGGTTTAATTTTCGGTAACTTGATGTACCCAGTATGTCGTTAGTTAATATTTTTGTATGCGTCAGTACGTGAAATAAATTGTGAGGACCGGTTATGTCCCTGTCGCTCTGTAACGTGCTCAAGAATATTAACAGTTAGGACCTCTTGGTTAATATTCTGATTCCGATTATTTACATTATATCTGTCTGTATCTGTATCAGCCCATATACGTCCCACTGCAGGGCACGAGCCTACTATACAATCGACAGTACGATTGAGAGTGGTTAGGGTATATAGTCCACCACGCTGGCCTAGTGCGGGTTGGCGGACTTACATACCATAGAAATTCTTATAAACCGCTATGGTATGCAGGTTTCCTCGCGATTTTTTCCTTCACCGTTTTAGTGCGTGGTGATTGACTATCTATACACACATGACTCCGAAATGTCAGAGGTGTGCCCTGGGATTTGAACCCGCGACCACCGTGAACATGTTGGCAGTCGCGTCTGGGACGGGCCGCTAGTAGTTACTAAATTAATTCGTTCATTTTTATTTTCCCAAGACCTTCGGAGATGGCGTGAGAACATTTTAATGTAATTTTCATTTGAATACACTGTACATAAAAATAATATTTGCATAATTTAGTCACATGTTTAAACATGCCATCATTTTCATAAATTGTAGTCACATGTACTTATTTTTGCTATAGAAATATGAGCATTAGTTAGTGGAGATTAAGGTAAATTTGCTGTGTTAAGAAAATCTATTCAGCATCACAATTCATTTACTAAGCTATAACACTAGATAGTTATAAATAATAAATAAATACACCCAACAGTCACATAGTCCTGACCCCACACTAAGACCGAGTCTTGTGTCGTGTATCAGGAACTACGAGAGACTTTTCGCTCTCACAAACACCCAGACCCGAAACAAATACCTGGGGATCACACAAATATTTGGTTCGGTGCGGGGAAAGAACCTAGGGCCTCTGGTTTCACAGCCGGCGTCTAACCAACTGCGTCACGGAGGCGGTCAAAAAAAGTTTGAAAACCAATTTCAGTAATCGAACGTCCCTTTCAGACGCCTTTTGAATTCAATTTGAACGAAGAAGATAGAACACTCCCTAGCTTAAAAAGAGATCACTAGCCATAACTAGTCATTGGCGTACCACAAATAAGTGCTTGTAGCTTCGATCAAATATACACTAGATACAACATGAGCGCTTAGAAAATGGCACCAAAAAAGAGTGCTTTAAGCACTCTTTCGCCTTCAGTCACGCACCGACCGTTGCTTCCAAAACGTCGCAGAACTTTAGACAATATTATGAGAAAAGCTACTTTAAGCTCCAGGAATAAGGTGGAATTTGTGTTAATATATTTGGAATATGTGATCTTTTTGTTTACTCTTTTTCATGTCATGCATCGGTGCCACTTTTTAACAGAACTTTTACAGGGAACTGTGTATCTAGTGTATATTTGATCGAAGGCTTGTAGCCACAAAGAAAGAAAAAAAAGTTAGAACATTTAATAATTATTTCGGAGTCACGTGAGTATTCTGTATTTGAAATGCATGTTACGACTAGTGACGTCAGCAGTTATGTTTTGCATCCCTTTTTTACTAACACTGCAAGATTAAAATGTTTCTAGCTTGTGTAATTCTAAATTGATTCACAAAATTCTTTGTATGCTAGATTTTGGATATGGATTACCTTTTGATAAATACAATAAGGAAAATGGGGTCAAATACTATTCTCTATATGGCATAATATGCAGGTTTCCTCACGATGTTATCCTGCTAAAATATACATACATATGTACATAAACTCACGCCTTTTTCCCAGAAGGGGTAGGCAGAGGTGCCAGGGCACCCACATTTCGCCTTGTATGTTCCGTCCCACAATGTGATAGGTGGCGAGCCTATCGCCATATCGGGCACAAATTCCTGACTCTGGGCTGATAATGAATAGAAAAATCCAATATCACTTTGCCCAACCCGGGATTCGAACCCGAGACCTCAGCTTTGTAAGCGTACCGTAGTACAACAACGCCAACGCAAAATTGCAAGTAAGTGAATGAAATGGAAAGACAAATAGAAAATCAACTTGTAATTAATTTTCTAGTGTTTAAGTATCTACGGTCACCGACCTAATGAAATTTCACAGAGCGTAAAATGAATTAACAATGAATTGTCTTAGTTTAAATTCTTGAAACTTTTAACCATCTCGAAAGTCGAGGCACATGGGTTTTTTTTATTGCAATGAATGACGAGACTAGCATGCCGTTCACCTGATGGTAAGCGATACGGCTGCTCATAGACAGTAGCAAAACCAAATACCATGAATTACAAAGCAATTCTTGGCATACCACTGCGCTCGCCAACTTGAGACATAGATGATTCAGTATGTCCAGTAGTTACTCTAGCTACAATATCCTTCAAACCGGAACACAACAGTACATTTACACTGCTGTTTGGCAGGAGGAATAGATATTGCGGTGGTACCTACCCAGACGGCCTCTCACATATGAGAGACCTACCAGTGTACAAACGAAATAGAAACTGGACGATTTTTTTTTCGGAATGGAATTTTGTTTCGCGTCAGAGAGTACGCATTGATGCGTGACTGTTTGAATATTACTCCGTTATGTCATTGATATTGAAGGTAAATTGATTTCACTGCCGCCCGTGAACATCTAAAACGCTGCATCAAAAATTTAAGTTGTCTTGATAGCGAGCTTATCGCCGTCATCGTCATCATCTCAGCCACAGGAAGTCCACTGCTGAACATAGGCCTCCCCCAAGGATCTCCACATCGACCTGTTGGAAGCAGCATCCAGCGACTTCCTGCAACCTTAGCCAGGTCGTCCGTCCACCTTGTAGGCGGGCGTCCGATCTTTCGCTTGCCTCTACGTGGCCTCCACTCTAGAACCTTTAAGCCCCAAAAGCCATCAGCTCTACACGCTATGTGCCCGGCCCACTGCCACTTCAACTTGCTAATCCTATGGGTTATGTCGGTAAATTTTTCTCCTACGGATCTCCTCATTTCTGATTGGATCTTGTAGGGAAATACCGAACATAGCCCGCTCTATAGCGCGTTGAATGATGTTGGGCAGAGTAAAATAAACAGGGCATAACTTGCGGACAACTATATTGAGAGTTATAATGTACAATGATTACTTAAAAATACCGTCTTATACAGGGTATATCAAGACTGCTACCGAAAACGGAGCCGGGTGGTAGTTTAAGCGACTTCAGACACAATGCAACAATTTTTTTTGTTTATTTTTTTTTATATGGTCGTATTTGGGTGGTATACATATTTTTTCGTAAAATAATAGTGAATACCCTGTTATTTATAAAGACTTTAAGGTATAAAAGAGTTTAAATGATTAGTTTAGCAAAAGCTATGGATTTACCACCCAAAACTGACGATATTTAAAAAATGATAAAAAGAAATTGTCGCGTTTCTTAGTAAAATTTTTAGTTGCATTGTGTTTGTAGTCACTAAAACTACCACTCGGCTTCGTTTTCGGTAGCAGTCTTGAGATACCCGGTATAGTAAATCGGTAGCTAAGGATAGATGACAGTAAACAATATGTTTCATCTAAATTTTCAAATTAATTTTCCTATTTACAAATGAGTTCGTAACACACAACAAGTGACCTTGAGCCGTCTCATGTGGCCCATAGTGAGAAGCCACATCTCGGTGCCGTAAGTCATCACTGGTAACAGCTGGTAACACACAACAGTTAAAGACTTTCGTCTTTAACTACTGTATATTTGACGAGAAAACGTGATGTAGTTTCCCGAAAGCTTATGATTTTCATTCGACGATTGTCCTCTCTCGAAGTTGGACCTGCCTAACCGGATAACTTGTCCCAAAGTAAATGTTCGTCTACATCTTCGAGCGTAAAGTTTCCAACCACAATCGAGGTGGTCACGACATGGACATTAGGTTTAAAGTACTTTATTCTCATAAGACATAAATATTTCACTTAAAATGAGATACGAAGAGAATAAAATAAATGTTACACTAATTAAATTAATTTTATTAAATTTAGATAATCATATATTTATATTATATTACAAATCACACAGTTATTTAAACATGCTATATTTTCTAATTTATTTTTAATAGCAGTCACCAAATAAAATAGAAAAAAAAAACCCTTAATCAAAGCAAAAACCGTTCCACAACGTTCCTGGAGCAAAAGAGCCTAGAATACTGGAAGCATTTCCTCTTTGGATGGCGATGACTACCCTCTGCGTCAGAAACCACCCAGAGCGAGAGTCCCTACCCAGTTCTCTAAGACGGCGGCCAATGTCTCTAATGAGAACTTTGGCCTCAGATCCCCAACATCCAATTAACTCAACAGCAAAAATAAATAAATAAATAACACCCAACAGTCACATACATAGTCCTGACCCCACACTAAGATCGAGTCTTGTGTCGTGTATCAGGAACTACGAGAGACTTTTCGGTCTCACAAACACCCAGACCCGGAAGAAATATTTGTGGGCTGCACAAATATTTCTCTCGGTGCGGGGATCGAACCCGCGGCCTCTCGTTTCACAGGCGGCGTCTAACCCACTGCGCCACGGAGGCTGTCTGGAACGAAAAAGTAATCCCGTAACCTTCGAAGCCCGTAACACATACACACTTATGTTACACTTAATTTAGTCTCCTGTACTTTTAGAAAGAATAAGCTTAAGCCTATTTTTAAAACTATTTACACTTTCGCAGTTTGGAACAGTTTTCGGTAGCTTATTATAGAGCTGTGCACCCTCATACAAAATTGTTTTTTTTTTCCATAATTTTTTCTTGGTTTAATCAATTCTAGTTATTTCGAAGAGAATATTTACTGTTCATTCGACATGTTCTTCGTGTTGTCCATGTGCATTTTAATAATTTTCCATCGTTCTAATATATAGATAATAAGTGCGTGGTGGCCTGTTGGTAAACGGACCAGACGCGGCTGCCAATATGTTCACGGTGGTCGCAGGTTCGAATCCCAGGGCACGCCTCTGACTTTTCGGAGTCATGTGTGTATTGATATTCAATCACCACGCACTATAACGGTGAAGGAAAATATCGTGTTTCCTCACCATACCATAGCGATTTCTATGGTATCTAAAGTCCGCCAACCCGCACTAGGCCAGCGTGGTGGAGTATATGGCCTAACCACTCTCAATCATATTCTCGATTGTAGAGTAGGCCCGTGCCCTGCAGTGGGACGTGTATGGGCTAATACATAACGATAATGTTCAAACTCCGGGCTCATAATGAATATTAAAAATACAATATAATTTTTCCCCTATTAAGGCTTATAGAGAATGCCCATTCATAGTATCGGTAAAAAATATCGTTGATCCCGATATCGATACTGCTTAAAATTCTTGATATCATTTTTATAGTTTGTCCTTAAACGTTTTCCTGTTTTATTTCGTGAGACAGATTTTTATAAAATATAGTAATAATTATTACATTTTATATTTTGTTCATAGAGCCGAAGACAGATTTTTTTTATTGTACTTCAAGTTCATTTCTCCAAGAACTCCGGGCCTAGGTCTCAAAAATGATTTTGAATTTGATGAAATTATTGAAAATATATATTTTTGCTACACAAAAAAGTAGGTTTCATCGAGGCTTAAAATCTTCGCAAAGATACTAAGTTTCATAGCAAAATAGGCATTCTCCTTTCTAATACCGGACTGATAATGAATATTAAAAAAACAATATCATTTTTCCCAAATGAAGGCTTAATTTTATTAAGCAAGTTTGCTCTCTCGGAGATATAAATCATATATTTTTGTCTTGTTGCAAAAATGATACCACAGCCTTGTTCCATCAATTAAAATTGCTTAAGATTCCATTTCCTGCATCTATTCCTATTCTTCTTAACTCTACTGACTATCTAGTATATAAAACTTTATGTACGTTTATAATTCAAAATAATATAAAAAATTAACTTTCTTTATTTCCTTTCCTCTTCCTATGTAATTCCTATCTTACATTACTGATTCTTTCCAAATTCCTAAGATTTGTCCAGTTTCCTTAGCTTGACATTGGCATAATGTTTTCAACAATAGCCAAAAGAAAAAAAAAAGTTAGCTGTCAATCTTCCAAATTAGTCAAATAAGCAAAATCTAGGCTATTAACAGAATTTCTCCGAACTCCAAGTTCATTATAAGATTTACGATGTTATATAAATCAGTGAAATCTGTAGCGATGTTAATTTGCCGGCATAATGAGTAGAAATCAGTCTGTCAATGTCAATGGCGCGCTAATTAGTGTTCTGTCATGGTTGACGGTTGCGGATTGTAGTCCGTTTACACTGGTTATTATACTGGTGATAGGCTACGATCAAATAAATAAATAAATAACACCCAACAGTCACATACATAGTCCTGACCCCACACTAAGATCGAGTCTTGTGTCGTGGGTATCAGGAACTACGAGAGACTTTTCGGTCTCACAAACACCCAGACCCGGAAGAAATATTTGTGGGCCGCACAAACATTTCTCTCTATTGTAGAGGATTGTAGAGGAGGCCCGGGTCCCGCAGTGGGACGTTTATGGACAGATACAGTATAAAATTGCAAAGGAATATTGTTAAAAAAATTCTGCGTTATTTTAAAAACAAACGATAAGAAACAATAAATTAGTTACGGACATGGTAAATGATTTAACTTTTATTGTTGTTTGAATTTAAATGAGATGTTTTTAACGATGTTTCTATGCAGTCGCCATCTTGTAAGTTGAATGAAATGTCAATTGTTTGGCGGGAAAATAAAATATGTCTGACTTTAAGATAGTTTTATGTTTTTTACATAAAAAGAATAAAGAAACCCTTATAGCTTTTAGAATAATTTTATTGTCTGTCTGTTTGTCAAGAAAGAGTGCTTGGTGGCCTGTCGGTAAACGGACCAGACGCGGCTGCCAATGTTCACGGTGGTCGCGGGTTCGAATCCCAGGGCACACCTCTGACTTTTCGGAGTCATGTGTGTATTGATAGTCTATCACCACGCACTAAAACGGTGAAGGAAAACATCGTGAGGAAACCTGCATACCATAGCGATTTCTATGGTATGTAAGTCCGCCGACCCGCACTAGGCCAGCGTAGTGGACTATATAGCCTAACCACTCTCAATCATATTCTCGATTGTAGAGTAGGCCCGTGCCCTGGAGTGGGGCGTATATGGGCTGATACAGTTGTCAAGAAAACCTATATCCTTTCAATTTATCTAGAATAATGATTGTTTAGCATAATATTATACGGTTTATACTGTATCAGATCCTTAGAGTATTTATAATGTAGAGGGAGTGCTGTCATACCTTTGCGTCTTTAAAAACGTAGATATTTTCTTGTTGATAACCAACATTATCTGCTATATTAGTGAAAATTGAACTAATTATTATTTAAAAACAACAACTTGCTAAAAATCTCTTTGATAACCGAAGTATATTATCTATTATTCTTTTACAACGAGTTTGAATGGAATTAAATAGCCCTAAACTATTTATTTTTCTTTTCCAAGTAATTCGTGCATTTTGGACAACTTGTCAAATATCAGCCAATAGGAGGGCAGAAAAAGGTGGCCCGGCATCACCATTTTTATCTACGTTTTTGAAGTACCAGCACTCCCTCTATATTATAGATGAAAATGATGGTATGATCAGCCCATATACATCCCACTGTAATAATGTGTCTTTTTGGATTCAATAAATTATTTTCTCTTTATTTCATAATCATTCGTCCATATTTCTCGCGTGCAGTCGACATAACTTTTTAATACATGGCAAAGGTCATTACAATACTTTCACTATTATAGAAAGCAAAGGCATTACGTAAAATTGTATAACATTAAATAACATGCATAATCAATGTGATATATCAACTTATTTAAACGCCTTAGAAAATAACTCAAATACTCAAACGCAACTTATATATTACGTTGCACTTCCGACGATAATCGCACTTGAATTTACTGTATAGTGGGATGTAATTATATAAAAAAAAAAAAAAAATAATGCGTTTCAAATAAGAATAGGAACGTCAATGACCTCTAGCTGTCAAATATTACACGAAAAGTATGGATAGCAACAAAAAAATATTTACGCATCAATTTAATTTTTTTTGACATAGTTCTATTCCTAAACGTATTTTAGCTAAATAAATTGAAACAATTACAATATGTTATATGGAAAATTAAACAAGAATGTTTAGTCATAAATAGTTTGAAAAAATACAACTTCTTTTTTTTACACGCTTTATATTAGCTTCACTTGTATGTTTGTTTGTATGTTTGTAACCGACTCCTTAAGACGCGATTTTGACCCACTTTATTTTATTTATTTCATGGGCAATAATTCGGCATAAAGTAACTATAGGACGACATTAAGCTTTCATTATTTTTTTTAAGAAATATTAAATATTAAAAATATTATTTTTATTCAACAAAAATATTATTTTAAGAAATCTTGTTTTGCTCACCCTACCGAAATTGTGCGATTTGACAGCTATAATGCACCAATATGGCCCTAGGTCTGTCCTATTCTTATTTGAATCGCATTATAGTTAAGTGTATCTCAATTTAATTGACGTTTCAGTATTCGTACCACAAATTTATTCAACCGTTAAAATGATAACAAAAATGATCCAAATTAAAATTAATCACAAAAGTCCCATTCACACGGTCAGCTGTTAAAAGCTCACATAATAGATCCCATTTAAATGTAAGAATGATTTGATCCGTGGTGCTTTACAGCTGGCTTCTCCGGCTGTAAAAGTCATTTTACGACGTTATTTACCTCTTTAGTTCATTGTTTTGTCACCCGCTTTGCGCGGAGGGAAGTGGACGATATTTTATTTCCAACTCCTCCTATTAATTACACTTTCTGATTAATTTCGTTGCGGGTTGAAGACAAGTTAGACATTCCCGGAGACTCGCCGAGCTTCAATGCTCGGTGTCATTACATTGCGTGCCACTGTTGATCCTGGCTTACAGGAGTTACAGTGGTGGGTGTGAGGGTGGGACAGTCACACTGTCAGCTGCGCCATAAGGACAAAATAATGAGAACAATATCGAGAATAAGTATTTTTTTCCTGCTGGTAACGGACCAAACCAGCAACTAAGTTGACTTTTAGGAGTCATGTGTGTATTGATGGTCAATCACCACGCACTATAACGGTGAAGGAAAACATCGTGAGGAAACCTGCATACCATAGCGATTTGTTAGTATTTCTATTGTATTTATTTAATTATTTTTATTCTTTACTACACACAAAAAGAACACAAAACATACAATATTTACAAATACAATTAAAGAGTATAGATGGCGGTCTTATCGCCCTAGGCGATTTCTTACAGACAACCTTTGGATGGATATAAGAAAGAGGGCAGTATATAATTTAAAGAAAACATGCTCTTATAAGGAATATATAAACAAATTGTTTATAATTTTATAATACACCTAATATATACATTCATGTAGGAATATATAAATTATATGGTATGTTTTGTCCGCCAACCCGCACTAGGCCAGCGTGGTGGACTGTACTAACCCTTCTCAATCGTACTCTCGATTGTGGGCCCATGCCCTGCAGTGGGACGTATATGGGCTGATACAGTACAGTACAGTAATTAAATATATTTTTTCTCCAGTTCTGTTGAAGCAAAGCATGATGATAACAGCTCGTAATATTTCAAATAAGATTTCGTTCGTAATGTTTTTGATGAATCAATTTTGAAACATAACTTTATGTAAAAATCATAAGAATTTACATCCATTCAAATTGATTATTTTAAATGCTTCTTGCTGTATAAAACATCTTTATTGATATTGCAAAGCCAACTAGATTTCATAGGGGCAATGACCTTTGAATAGTCGATTTACTCTGAACGGTGAAGGAAAACATCGTGAGGAAACCTGCATACAAAATTCTATGTTATGTGAAGTTTGTCAACGTTTTTCGGGTTATTTTTATTGCAATGAATGGTGAGACGAGCATTCCGTTCGCCTGATGGTAAGCGACACGACCGCTCATTAACTTTGGCAAAACCAAACAACTTGAATTACAAAGTAATACTTAGCATTCCACTGCGCTCGTCAACCTGAGACATAAGATGTTAAGTCTCAATATATCCAATAGTTACTCTGGTTCGTCGGTCCTTCAAACCGAAACACAACAGTGCACCTAGACTGCTGTTTGGCGGGAGAAATAGACATTCCGGTAGTACCTATCCAGGCGGCCTCTCACATGTGAGAGACATACCACTAAAGTCCAGTACTGACAGTGATGACCGCTTACGATAAGACAGGTCGTATACTCGTCTACCTACTCAAAAGGTGGGGTAACTGCCTATAAAAAGTGTAACAGGTCAGCATGTTTTTTGGTTATATCTAGGCATACCAGCCTTTGTCACACTATTGCTTATGAAGTATCACAAAATATAATAACAAAACGATGTATAATACACAATTAGAGTGGTGTTAACCACATGCAAAATCAACATGACCAAAAACTCAGGTACATCAAGGAATTCTTGTTTTGATGGACTATGGTCAGGTCCCTGGCCTTATTTTCGGTCGCAGTCTAGATATACCCGGTACAAAAATCTGTATCGGTATCAGCCCATATACGGCCCACTGCAGGGCACGGGCCTACTCTACAATCGACAGTACGATAGGGAGATGGATTTGGATCTATGGTGTGTAAGTCCGCCAACCCGCACTAGGCCAGCGTGGTACACTATATAGCCTAACCACTCTCAATCGTACTCTCGATTGTAGAGTAGGCCCGTGCCCTGTAGTGGGACGTATATGGGCTGATACAGAATGAATGAGAAACAAATAGACGTAAGTGTTTTATTACCAAAGTATTCAGTAACTATTAACGGTTAACATGCTTCCGTGTGTTCATCAATAAAGTGTACCAACTATTAAATATTTCACGTCATTACGTTTACTATGGAACCGGTTTGAGACGATACATCAATTTAACAACCGTTTTTAATCAATGGTTTTAATGATTTTGACGTAACCTTTTTCACTGGTTGTAAGTCTCTCATATGTGTCTATTTCTCCCGCAAAACAGTAGTGTAAATGCACGGTTGCGTTTCGGATTGAAGGACATTGTAGTGTAAAAAACCTGAAAAGGAGAAGGGGCATCCCAGCCTACCAGCCAATAACAACGAGCGATATATCATTGAAAAGGTCTTTTCAGATGCTACAACTTTTTCTATGGCAACAAAATCCAAATCGCTGTATTTTAAGAAACACAGCTACTTAAAGACTGCACAAAAATCAGGCGATACGGCCTCGGCATAGTGAGCAATAACAACAAGCGATACGTCATTGGAAAGGTCTTCTGAAATGCTAAAACTTCTTCTAAGACAGGAAGTATCAAATCTGTGCGTGGAAAAAAATATCGCTGCGTAAAGGTAGCGCAAGGATGAAAATATGTACATGGACTCATAGCCTGTTGACCAATAACGACGAGCGATATGTCATTCGAAAACTATCTTCATTTTCTACAACTTCTTCTTTGCTAAGAAATCTCGATTCGCTGTATGAAAAGAAGTATATCGACGAAATCGCGATAAAGAAATTGCGAGGCTCATATGTATGGACTCAAGCTTATTGACCAATAACAATGAGCGATATGTCATTGAAAAGGTCTTGAAAAGCTACTACTTCTCCTTTAGCAAGAAATCTAAAATTACTGCGGTGTAAAAAGAATATAGATAAAAAATTAATGCTTTTAAATTGTGTATTAAGTATATTGCAATTAAAGTATATTCCTTACAAAATAAAATACATTAACATGGTTCTTACTCAAACTAGGAACATAAATATTATTTACAATATTACCTTAGAAATAAGGAAACCTACAACATACCAGTGTTCATAAATACATAAGCTCATGCCTTTTTCTCACAAGGGGTAAGCCGAGGTGCTACCAGAACACCCACGTTTCGCCTTGTGTTCCGTCCCACGATGTGACTGAGGGGGGCGAGTCTAACTCTAAATATATATGGTATATATCACAAATTCCTTACTCCGGACTGATAATGAATAGAGAAATCTAATATCACTTGGACTTCACTCAGGATTTGACCCAGAGACCTCCGCTTTGCAATCATACCGTAGAAGACCTTTCCAATAACGCATCGCTTGTTGTTATTGCTCACTATACCGAAGCCTTTCGCATGATTTTGGTGCAGTCTTTAAGAAGCTGTATCTTATAAAATACAGTAATTTGGGTTTTATTGCCATAGAAGAAGTTTTAGCACCAGAAAAGACCTTTTCAATGGCTTGAGTCCATACATATGAGCCTCGCGATATCTTTATGTCGATATACTTCTTTTCATACAGCGAATCGGGATTTCTTAGCAAAGAAGAAGTAGTAGAAAATAAAGAGAGCTTTCGAATGACATATCGTTCGTCGTTATTGGTCAACAGGCTATGAGTCCATATACATATTTTCATCCTTGCGCTGCCTTTACGCAGCGATATTTTTTCCACGCACAGATTTGATACTTGCCGCCTTAGAAGAAGTTTTAGCATTTCAGAAGACCTTTCCAATAACGTATCGCTTGTTGTTATTGCTCACCATGCCGAGGCCCTATTACCTGATTTTCGTACAGTCTTCAAGTAGCTGTATTTCTTAAAATACAGCGATTTGGGTTTTTTTGCCATAGAACAAGTTGTAGCATCTTAAAAGACCTTTCCATTGACGTATCGCTTGTCGCTATTGGTCGATAGGCTGGAGTCCATACATGTTTACCCCCTCTCCTTTTTTTTTTGCATCTCTGCTAAATTTCATGCATAAACTCACGCCTTTTTTCTCAGAAGGGGTAGGCAGAGGTGCCAGGACACCCACATTTCGCCTTGTATGTTCGGTTACACGATGTGATAGGAGGCGAGTCTATCGCCATATCGGCACAAATTCTTGATTCCAGACGTATAATGAATAGAAAAATTCAATATTACCAAGCCATTGCTTTTTTATTGCCAAACATTGCTTTGTAATTCAAGGTGTTGTTTGATTTTGTTCCTGTCTGAGCGGTCGTATCGCTTACCATCAGACGAACGGCATGCTCGTCTCGCCATTCAGAGTTTTAAAAAATATATATTATTTACTTAAAATGAAAAAACAAAAAAAAGTGCGTGGTGGCCTGTTGGTAAACGGAACAGACACGGCCGCCAACATGTTCAAGGTGGTCGCGGGTTCAAATCCCAGGGCACACCTCTGACTTTTCGGAGTCATGTGTGTATTGATAGTCAATCACCACGTACTAAAAACGGTGAAGGAAAACATCGTGAGGAAACCTGCATACCATAGCGATTTATGAAAAAAATTATGGCCTAACCACTCTCAATCGTACTCTCGATTGTAGAGTAGGCCCGTGCCCTGCACTGGGACGTATATGGGCTGATACAGATACTCAAAATGATGTCTCAAACGATTTTGATAAAGAAGCGAATGCAGTATTGAACAAACCCGGCTGCAGTGATGAAATATCGACCTTTACTGACCTTTAGAAGTTCAACACACTTACAGCCCGCTTTGTTGAAATAAATACAAAGAGTATTTGTTCGTCTGTATTATCCTTTTGAGTGAGCACTTACAAAAATACGCGTATGCTTGAAGATTAAACTGTGAGGGAAAACAGACAGCCTCCTTGACGTAGTTGGTTAAGTTAGTTGTGAAATGAGAGGTCGGTTTAATTCCGCATCGTGGCAAATTGTGTGAACCCTAAATATTTCTTATCGGTCTGGGTGTGTGTGAGATCGAAAAGTGTCTCGTAGTTCCTGATACACGACACAAGACTTGATCTTAGTGTGGGGTCACGACTATGTATGTGACTGTTGGGTGTATTAATTAATTTATTTAAAATATCTTGAGGAAATGTTGAAAAAAGACGTCCAACTACCTATAAAATACTTGCATTGTATCAGAAGCTACGAGACTTTTCGGTCTCCCGACACCAAAAATTATATTGAAGGTTATTCAGTCGAAGCCATTGCCAGCGAACATTTTGCATTTTGTACTGCTATACATAAAAGGAGTTACAGACAAGATTGGCTACATTCTGAAGCGAGATTCTATTAAAATATACTTCCTACCGCCCAAGATGATAAATCAATGTCTTCCACTGGTCAAGTGTCATTTACCTTTGCAAGAACCGGAGCGCAAAAGCCAATTAAGTTTTTAATTTAATAATTGTAAAATAAGGGTAGTTAAATTGTAAAAGTCACTGAGCAGATGACTAATACCTCAGTCCACCCCGTGACCACGATAGCTGCAAAGCTGTAAAGTAGGTAATAGAATCCTCAGGAAGTTAAAAAAATTAAACCAAATCTGCGATAAAATCCGTAACTAATAGTTTTATATCAAAAATATTGATACTGGCAATCGGTATGATGCCTCGGTTACAAATGAGGTGTTCGAATCCCGGGTCGGGCAGTGATAATGAGTTTGTGCCTGATATGGCGATATATTCGCCGCCTATCACATCGTGGGACGGAACATGCAATGTCAAACGTTGGTGTCCTTGTAGCGCTTCTGCCTATCCCTTCTGGGAAAAAGCCGTGAGTTTATGAGTATGTGAAATATTATGTACATGTACATAGATGTTTTCGTATCATTGACAAAAAGCTGTCTTAAATTTATGTACACATAGTATCAAACAAATTCGCTTCCCGTCTGTCTGTCCCTATGTATACTTAGATCTTTAAAATTACGCCAACGATTTTGATGCGGTTTTTTTAATTGATAGAGTGATTCAAGGGGAAGGTTTATGTCATATCCAGACTGCAACGGAAAACGATACCAGGTGGTAGTTTTAGTGACTACAAACAAAATATAATTTAAAAAAATGCGACATTTTTTTCTGATTTTTTAAGTATCTTCCGGTTTGAGTGGTAAATCCATAGTTTTTCTAGAACAATAATTTACATGCCATAGCGTATTTTAAAATAAAAGGGTGTACACTATTATTTTAGGAAAACTATTTATTTACCATCCAAATACGGCGAAGGGAAAAAATATCGCTTTTTTGAAAAAAAAATAATGTTGCATTGTGTCTGTAATCACTAAAACCACCACCCGGCTTCGTTTTCGGTAGCAGTCTTGATATACCCGGTATGTAATACATACATATTATTGTATATCAATCTATATTCACCCGGACGAAGCTAAGTTGGGTAAGCTAGTTAAAAATAAATAAAATTAAAGAAATAATTTATTTCTAGGAATCTTAAATTAATCTGAACTCGTCAAGGTTTTTCAAATCGACTGTATTTTATTCATTAAGTATTTTGTCTATCGCCACAAGATGTACTAAGAATTTTAATGCGATTTCTAAAGGTCAAGTGAATATTATCAACTCTATGGGCCCTACTATATTCATCCGAAACGAAAATGGAAACTTCGGACGATCGAAGTTTATATACGATACGAATGTATCTACTCTGTAAAACTTCGAATTTGTATAACGTACATCTATACATATAAATAAGATTGAAGTGTCTGTTTGTAAAGTGAAAATAAAAAAAAAATGTCTAACTACATATCGTTATATACACGATACCTATAACGAAAATGACCTTAGAATTTTATTTGTCTGTCTGTCTGTCCGTATGTCTGTTTGTTCCGGCTAATCTCTGAAATGGCTGAACCGATTTTGACGGGACTTTTATGGTCAGGTAGCTGATATAATAAGGAGTAACTTAGGCCACATTTATTTTAGAAAAATTCTTTTATTTTAGAAAAATAAAGTTTTTGTTAAATTCCACGCGGACGAAGTCGTGGGCACAGCTAGTCGTAACCAAGTCTATGGTTACGACCATAAGTCAATAACGACCATAAGCATATGTAGGTACATTCGTATCGTATATAAACTTCGATCATCCGAAGTTTCGATTTTCGTTTCGGATGAATATAGTAGGGCCCTATGCCTTTGTGATAGTCTGTACTTGTGGAGTACTATTGGCTACCCTTCACTTGTCTACACTAATATTATAAAGAGGAAAACTTTGTTTGTTTGTTTGGTTGTAATGAATAGGCTCAAAAACTACTGGACCGATTTTAAAAATTCTTTTACCATTCGAAAGCTACATTATCCACGAGTAACATGGACTATATTTTATTTTGGAAAAAAATAGGGTTCCGTAGGATATTTGGATTTTTCGGACACAAACTGAAAAAAATCAACCAAAGAAGTTACTTATTTTGCGTACGCTGCCTAAACTACAAAAGATAGAACCATAAAATGTTATAATTAATTGTAGATCTTATAAATATCTACAAAAAAGTCCGCGACACACTATACCTATCTATGTCGAGTGAGGCACAACAACCACATTTTTATTTAAAAATCTTGAATTTTTTTTTGGACTACATTTAAACGCGTTTGTTTTACTCATGCTATTAATCCTTATCAAAATAAATTATTTCATCAATAAGTACAGTTTATGTTGATAATATTTGGTCTTTGAATGATTAAAATTGGACGTTTGGTTTTGAAGTTGTGGTGAAATTAAAATATTACGATTTCTGCTGCACGGCCCGTTGTATAAGATATATATGGATGTTTGTGGAGAGAAGGGACATAAAGTAAAATAGAATCGAAGGAACGGGGGAGGGCTGGGATAGATTACAGATTTGTTAGGACGAAATTTAAATGCACGTTATAAAACGGGATGGATAATAAAGAGAAGAGACTGGACGGATTGGGAAGAGACTGAACAGGCGGATGAGACGGGATTGAGCCGGACAGTAGGATAGCTACGTCAAGTTTAGGCATACAAGAGTTTATACGAAAAACAACATGTATTTGGTGTGGAGTGGAATCAAAAAATATATGCACCCAGGCGAAGCTGGGTCGGGCCGCTAGTTATGGATAAAATTCTAGTGCCAGAGTTACTTAATTAAAATAGATTTCATTGTGTATATGTGACAGCCTTTGAAATGAGAGGACGCGGGTCTGATCCCCGATCAAGAAAAATGTTTGTGTGGCCCTAAAACATTTCTTTCGGATTTTGTTGTGACTTGTGAGAGCGAAAAGTCTCTCGTAGTTTCTGATACACGACACAAGATTAGTGTGGGGTCAGGACTATGTATGTGACTGTTGGGTGTATTTTTTATACTGGGTATATCAAGATTGTTACCGAGAACGATGCCGGGTGCTAATTTTAGTGACCAAAAACATAATGCAACAAAAAATGTCACAAAAAAACGTGTCCATTTTTTTTATGGTTTTTAAATATTTTTGGGTGGTAAATTCTTATTTTTTTGCTAAAATAATAATTTAAACTCTTTTATAACTTATAAATAAAAGCGTATACACTATTATTTTAGGAAAAAATGTATTTACCATCGAAATATGACCATAGGAAAAAAAAATTCGCTTTTTTTTGCAACATTTTCTGTTGCATTGTGTCTGAAGTCGCTTAAACTACCACCCGGCTTCGTTTTCGGTAGCAGTCTTGATATACTCTGTATATATTCGGCCTTATTCAGACAGTCAACATCCATGATTGATGATCCATTGAGATAAATGCTAGATGGCGCCCTAGACGTAACATCGAGTCCGCGTATTTTAAATCGGTAAAAATAGTAATTTGTACATTTTAGCCATAATAGTGTTATAAATGTCATTTAGTGATTACAATAGTCTAGTACAAGTGTTATCTCAGTGCTAATTTCAGTATAAATGTTACAAAACATACATTTTAATAGATTGAAATAAAAAACTTATCAACAGTACCAAAAAGTTATAAACTATAGTGAAGTGGAATAAACTTGATGCCAATTAAATACAAAGTGAAATACCAATTAGAAACAGTGAGTAAAACATATGTGAACATACGTTATAGTGCGTACCCATATATTTAAAAAACTTTTTGTAACTGACTTAAATTTAAAAATGTAACGCATAAAAACAATACAATTTGGCCGCACAATACATACGATAATTATGCCAACTACGTCACAAGATAACTAGCGCAATCGTAAAGCTGTTGGCACTACGTTCTCCAAGACCGAGTTCGATCCCAGTGCCAGTGACACACTTTTTTCAAATTTTAAATTTATAAATAATTTGAATTATTGCACATAATTACAATTAACGCCATCTATCAGTAATCGATATAATCGAACTTCAAAAAATGAATTTTCTGGGGAATATTACGTTTCGTCGCAGGCGATCAAGATCCTATTCCAATGAAAGTATAATTAATAACACACTAGATGGCACTACTACCAATTCAGTTATGTCCGATGAAGATGAAGGTGATAACAGTCAATTAATCCTGACGGAAAAAATTAAGGAACTTTCGCTGCAATTGAATAATGCACGGGAAGAAATAGCAACCCTTACCTCCACGAATATTAAATTAAAAGAAACCAACGAAGAATTGAGAAAAGAAAATGAATTATTGTTAAAAAGTAAAACCATATTAGAGCAACAACAATTTGTACAAACGAATAGCAACCGAAAGAGCCGACAAAGCAACTATTCTGATAAAACGAATTCAGAAAGTTGCCAAACATTAATAGAACAATCAAAAATAAACAAATACGAAGCACAACAGCTTAATTTCCAGCAAAACGTTAAAAAACATGAAGAAAAAAATAAGATATGTATTATCAGCAGTAACAAAAGAAATAAAATAACTCAAATTACAGAAGAAAGTTTTCAAGACAAAGAATTTTGCCACTACGTTACACCAAATGCTGGAATCAGTGACTTACTACAAAACATAGATCGGAAACTTAAGAACTACTCAGAAAAGGACCACTGTATACTGCTCATTGGTGAAGATGACTTTAATACATTTAAGGACTATAATAGTTTAGTTATTAACATACGTGAAACATTGTTAAAACTGAAACATACAAATGTAATCATCTGTGTCCCCACTTATAAATGCAGAAATTATTGTAATTTATTCAACAAAAGAATAGAATACTTTAACAACCTCCTATATTTAGACAATTTAAAACATGAATATGCATATATTATCGATTCTAATAAAAATCTCAATTACAACTGTTCAATGTTCTCAGAAATTCATGGCAAAATAAATAATCGCGGTATGAGAAATATTTTTAAAAATATTAAATTGTTAGTGCTCGATTTAGATAATTATAACACAAACCAATGTAGTGAACACGATACCGATCCTGAAATATTGCATAAAATTACAGAAACAGTAAACACTAACGATAGTCATCAGGAACAGTTATTTCGTTTATAATACTATTACATTGCTACATCAAAATATTTCAGGTTTAATTACAAAATCAGATATTCTACAATTACACCTTGATGAATTGTCCTCAAAACAAAAAGAAGTTGATATTATTTGTATAACTGAACATAACATCAAACAGGGACATGAAAGTATTTTACACATAAACAACTATCACCTAGCCACATGCTTTACAAGGGATAAGAGCAGGGGAGGATCTTGCATTATGATAAAAAACAACAGTCATCAATACACAGAGTTACCAGATATCAAAAAAGCGTCAGTCAAGGGAGTCATAGAATGTTGTGCTGTTGAACTAACTATACATAAATTAATAATTCTTTGTGTTTACCGGGTTCCTCATACTGGCTCAGTAATGTTTGATATCTTCTATGAAAAGTTACACTACATATTGACTAACATATTAAATTTAAACACTTTGAATAAAAATAAAATGACAGTAGAATTTGAGCATTTTCTATTAAACTTTAATTTGAAATTACAACTTAAGAGTCCAACACGATTAATAAGTCAAACGTGTTTGGATAATTTTGCACATAGTAAAATTCGTAATAGTACGTGTGATGTCATAGATCTTAACTTGTCTGATCACACTGCACAAATCTTAACATATCCCGTTAAACAAACTTTTAAATATAATTATTGGCGAGTAAGAAAACGTGACTACAACATCGAAAATATAAATAAATTTAAATCATGTATTCATAGTCTTTCCTTTGCCGATATGTACAAAGCTTGTGATCCTAATGAAGCTTATAACGAATTTATTGATCTATTTCTATTATTTTATAACCTTTGCTTCCCGTTCATAACACAAACAATACCTTTTAAGAAAAGTTCAAAATGGATAACTTCTGGAATCAAAAAATGTGCAAAACGAAAACGAGACCTTTTATGGAATTACAGGCGTAACGAAACTGAAACTACCAAAAACTTATTAAAAAACTATTCACAAAGACTAAAAAAAATAGTTAAACTTACTCAAAAGGCACAAAATAATCATGCAATTATATCTTCAGAAAATAAAGCAAAAACCACTTGGAATATTATAAACAGGAATAAATATAATTTACCTAAACAATCCATATCAAAGATAATTATTGGAAATGAAGCTATCACAAACCCTACCGAAATCGCTACAGCTTTTAATGATTTTTTCATAGAACAAACATATTCAAATACAACTTCGAAATTGATCTATAATAATTTAATAAATAAAAATGTCTCCTCAATATTTATATCACCTGTAAATGCACATGACCTCATAAAAATTATCAATAACTTAAAAAATAAGAAGAGCACTGGCCCAGACGGGGTCTCAACAAAAATAATTAAAAGTGTCTCAGCAATAATAGCTCCACATATCAGCTTCATTATTAACCTTTGCATCAATAATGGCACATTCCCAGACAAATTAAAACATACAATCATTAAACCTCTACACAAAAAAGAAGACAAAGTAACGCTAAAGAATTATAGACCTATTGCTCTTATATCCATATTTTCTAAAATCTTTGAGAAAGTTATTTATAATGCCCTTTATAATTTTTTCGATAAATTTAATATCTTATGTGAAGAACAAAAAGGATTTAGGAAAGATAAAAATATTAACAATGCCATTTTTGACTTTTTAAAAATTATTGTAAATAATGTTGACAATAGAATACCGGTATGCTCGATTTTTATGGACATGACTAAAGCCTTTGATTTTGTTAACCACCAGATTCTTCTCCATAAATTAGAAACATATGGTATACGAGGTAACGCTTTACAGCTTATATCGTCATACTTAAGCAATAGAACTCAACATACCGAAATAATAAAAATATGTACTAAAACCAAAATAGAAAACTCATACTCCTCTGATACACGGCAAATAGCGTGTGGCGTACCACAGGGTAGCGTACTTGGCCCCTTATTGTTTTTAATTTACATTAACGATTTACCATTAAATGTAACTTATCCATTATGCCTTTTTGCAGATGACAGTACAATAACAATTAAATGCAACAATATTACAACATATGAATCAGAAATAAATGACGCTTTAGATCAGATTATAAGATGGCTAGAAAACAATCAACTTAAGGTTAATTTAGAAAAAACTAAAATTATGCATTTTTCTCAAAGGACTAAAAAAAGTCATATTAATGTCAAATATAAAACTAGTACTATAGATGAAACAAACACCACCAAATTTCTAGGGGTGCATATTGATTATAAGCTAACATGGAAAAACCACACAGAAATAATATGTCAGAAGCTACACAAATATTCATATGTACTTTATGAACTTACAAAAATAGTAAACCAAAACGCTGTCCTTGTCGCCTATCACGGTTATGTCGCCTCTAACCTTCGATTCGGCATAATTTTTTGGGGCAATTCCACTGAATACCAGTCAATATTTAAAGCACAAAAGAGGTGCATACGTGCTATATGTGGTATCACATCTAGAGATAGCTGTGTCCCGCACTTTAAGTCACTAAAACTTTTAACTGTCGCGTCTATTTATATTTATGAAGTAGCTTTATTTGTTAAAACTAATCCAAACTTATTTATAACGAACATCCAAAAACGAAACCGTAATTTAAGAGGAGATAATCTTCTTAGTGTTGAAACATCCAAAACTACATTTAAGCTTAAAAGTATATACTGTACAGCCATAAAAATATATAATAAGCTACCCGACAGAATTAAAACCCTCGACATCAAACGCTTTAAAAAACACCTAAATACACTTCTTGCAGATAAATGTTACTACACAATACAAGATTATTTACAAGACTCATTTATCACTTCTACGAGCACTAAGTAATAATATGCTTTTAAGAAAAAAAAAAGATGGTTATTTGTTTTTTAAATAATTATTACTTTAATAGATTTATTATACTAATTAAGCATAGATTATAAGATATTTTCTTTTTTTTTTTTTAAATGTTTAGAACTTTAATATTTGTTATATAGATTTGATTGATTTCGTTTATTGATGTTTCTTTATGTTAACCAGTTAACCAGGTTTGTATTTCATATTATTGTATGCCAATTTGGCGGGCCATAGTGGTCCATACAAAACACAATTGTAACACCTTGTGTAAACCTATGTCCACAATAAAAGTTTTTGATTTGATTTGATTTGATTTGATTTGATTGTGTCCAAGATTTGATTTTGAGCAGTTTGTAATAGTTCCTAAAAAGTATCGCTTATAAAAAACATGTATTTGAAAAAAGCATCAAAATTTGATGTAAAATCATTAAGATATTAATATGTTTGATAGTGCGGTAGGCACACTCGTTGTCTCTTTCGCACGCGTGCACCTTATGTAAGATGACGTCACGTCGTGCATGTTGCATCCTTTTCTATTACTCCTACCACCAACTTTTATACAATTGTAACTTGCTTATTACTTAACGGATTTTAAAAATTCTTTCTGATTATGCATAACGTAACCTTTGTATACAAACAATACTAATAAACGATGACACTAGCCTATTCAGTTAGAACGAAGAATACATAACATTCGATAACAAAAATAGGTCATAAGGCCCTTTTAGTATAATATCTGATATATCCCTATTAAAAAAAAAAAACAAACAAAGCAGTTGGAGACGTTGAGCTGAAGATCGAGCCCAGTGGCGTGCCATAGGAGAGGCCTATGTCCAGCAGTGGATGCGAATAGGCTGATGATGATAATGATGAAATAAAATGGTTGCCTGTAAAGTCGGTTTTACGGGCGAAGATTTTACGTGACAACGTCTTTTTCTCGGTAGAATATTTATTGATATGAATATAATTAAATTAATCACTCAACTATAATTAGATCATAGTTGAGTGGGAGAGAGACGCAAGGCATTCGGTGGGCCTCTCTCTCGTTCGGTGACTCATCGTAACGTTACCGGGCGTTACACTTTTTCATAAGTGACTCCCAGCCGCAACCTAATTTAAGACGTTGTCACGTCAAAAAAAAACATATTATTACAAATTATAATATTTCTTCGCTGCCTTTTCATATGCTTCCTTTTTCATAGCGGCCATTTTGAGAATTCTTTTGATATGCGGGTCGTTTTTCAATGCCAATCGAACAGCTGTTTCATCGACCATCGCCATTACAGTTGGCATTTGAACTGTTGTTGTCTCCTTCACACCTACAGTAACAGTAGTCCTGTCCTTCTCTAACACTGAATACGCTTTCTTCTTCTCTAAGCTTTCGAGTAGATTTTCGAAATCATTTTTCGGTTGTCGTAAATATTCGTCGTGTTCCATAACTTGTGCTAGTTTTTCAATTAGTTCCGCTTGTTTTGTCAAAGCTATGTACAATTGTTCCTCTTGGTGTTTGTCAAAATTTTCAGCTGATCTTAATTTTAAAATGTTGTGTTTGTTAAAATCAGTTTTGGCATCTGAAACGTTTTTAAATTTATGCTAGACACATAACATATGGCCCGTAATCTTCTGGTGGTAGTTTCTTCATATGTAAGAGGCCGCCTGGGTAGGTACCACCGTAATGTCTCTTTCTACCGCTACACAGAAGTGTGAATGCACTGTTGAGTTCCGTTTTGAAGGACATGATAGCCAGAGTACTACTGGACATATTGAGACTTAACATCGTATGTCTCAGGATGGCGAGTGCAATGGAATGTCTATCACTGCTTTGTAATTCAAGATGTTTGGTTTTTCTACTGTTCATGAGCGGTTATATCGCTTACTATCAGGCGAACGGCATGCTCGTCTCACCAATCATTGCAATAAAAATCCGTAGAGTATTTATAATATAGAGGGAGCGCTGATACTTCAAAAAGTAGATAAAAGGCTTGAAGAGTAAGAAGCTTGGCTCTACATGAGATCTGATTACTTTATGACAGTGCGAGTCATGGTCTTATCTTTGCAACATTTTAAACGAAAATACTTTTGATGGGATCTATATTAATGTTTAGTAGACCGGATATTCCGTACACATTTATGGCGATTAGACTATACTAGTGCAGCTCACACGAGTGACAGAGAAGCTATACCAGGAGAGGAAAATAATATTTTTTATCAGCATTTACACGGAATTTATGTTTATTTTAGCGCGATCAGTCATGTTTTAGGAACTCCAAATGTACTGAAAGGCCTATCCTTAGTTTAAACCAATGATTTGAACCTAATAGCCTCAGCCCAGAGTCAGGAATTTGTGCCCGATATGGCGATAGGCTCGCCACCTATCACATTGTGGGACGGAACATACAAGGCGAAATGTGGGTGCCCTGGCACCTCTGCCTACCCCATCTGGGAAAAAGGCGTGAGGTTATGTATGTATGTATATATTATAGGTCGATTTTTTCCGTTAACTTTTTGAGCCTCCAAATGTACTATCCTTATTTCAAACCAATGATTTGAACCTTATTAAATAGTCACTGTACCGTTAAGTCCCCTTGTTGATCTTTCTTCTATACTAGATGTATATCTTTCTTTTTTAATGCCTTCTCTTTTATTGCCAGCTAAATTAGAATTTAAATCTCGATTAATTCCATATTCAGTTCTTGTTGTTTCATGAGTGCCTGGTATTTTAAAATTAGTTTTCTTCCTGACCATAGTAAATTCATCTAGTTTTTTCTTCATAATATTAATGTCCCTATTTGAGGGTGAGTATGGATTTAATTTTAAATGTGAATTGTCGATGTTACTTAAAATGGTAGCTTCTTTACCATAGACAACTGGAAGAATAAATCACAATGTTGTAATTTTAAAGTACTATAAACGGGGTGAATGGAAACACAAGGATAAATTGAAACAAAACTGTTCAAATATAAAACAATAAGTATGAGTTACTACCAGCCCAGCCCGGCTTCGTCCGGGTACAAATACTTTTGACGGGGAATCCATTAACGCAACATTTTTTTATTTTAGCTCCGGTTCTATTCGTCATAGTGTGATGATATACAAGTATAGCCTTTAACTTTCCCTAATAAATGGGCTATCCGACATCAAAATACATTTTTAATTACAACCAATAGTTGTTAAGATTAGCGCGTTCAAACAAACAAACTCATAAGCTTATTTTATTAGTAATGGATATTTTTCACATTTCAAAACGATAAAACATATTGACTGACTTTTCGGAGTCATGTGTGTATTGATAGTCAATCATCACGCACTATAACGGCGAAGGAAAACATCGTGAGGAAACCTGCATACCAAAGCGAATTTGTAAGAATTTTTATGGTATGTAAAGTCCGCCAACCCGCACTAGGCCAGCGTGATGGACTATATGGCCTAACCACTCTCAATCGTATTCTCGATTATAGAGGCCCGTGCCCTTCAGTGAGACGTATATGCGCCGATACAGTACATTAAAAAACAAAATTATCAGTTTATTTCTAGTCACCTCGCGTTTCTATACACCCCGTTTTTATATTTTCATTGATGTTTGTAGTTATAATTCCACCGTATAAAATTATAAAATACGAGGAAATAAATCACAAACGCACATATACATAAAATTAACATATAACTGTATGTATAATACATTTTTCAATAAATCCAAGAGATTTATGAGTTTCTGTTACACAATCTCACTTTCAAATAATCAAATATGGAAATAATATGTATTTATTTTTAGTAAGTCTGAATCGATGTCGATTTTCGAATCTATGGGAGAAGCTTCATAAAATTATATTCATAGACAATCTCATCAATCATAGATCATTTTAAAACTATTTTAAATATCGAATGTTTAGTTCGTTTTTTAATTCAATTTGAGCGAAGAGGACCGATGGCCGTTGGGGCCGGAAGGTTTTTGAGTGGAGGCCACGTACAGGCAAGCGAAATGTCGGACGCCCGCCTATAAGGTGGGCGGACGACCTGGCTAAGGTTGCAGGAAGTCGCTGGATGCATGCTTCCAACAAGTCGATGTGGAGGCCTATGTTCAGCAGTGGACTTCCTGTGGCTGATATGATGATGAAGAGGACACAACATTTGAAACTAAATAAGGTTTTAAAAATGTCTATGGAGGCCGTAAATATTTTTATTAAGATGGAGGACTAGTTCTATTAGTTTTATGTTACAAGTATGTAATTAATAATTGGCGCGGTATCAGATAGCATTGTTGAACGGGGCAGAGTTCAAGTAATATTTATGGCTAATAATAACGCACTGTCGCGTGGAAAAATATATGAATATACCTATCAGTTACATTGTTCTGACCCCACACTAAGATCGAGTCTTGCGTCGTATCAGAAGCTACGAGAGACTTTTCGGACTCATAAACACTCAGATAGACAAATGTCACTTTTCTGGTGGCGTGAACGCCTGCGGAAAGGTCAAATGTATGGAAATGTCATTTGGCAGTCACGTCGCTTCTGTAGTTTCCAAAGCCCGGGATTTTGACTGAGTAGGCTCTTAGAAATTACTTTAGGGAAAATAGAATCAGAGTTTTGCGTAGGTTTCTAAGTAAATAAAAAAATAGTATAGCAGTTGTATTGTTTTTTATTATGATTCTTCTTTTACTGGTGGTAGGTCTCTCATATGTGAGAGGCCATCTGGGTGGGTACCACCGCAGTGTCTATTTCTCCCGTCAAACAGCAGTGTAAACGCACTGTTGTATTTCGGATTGAAGGGCATTGTAGCCAGACATGTACTGGACATATTGAGACTTAACATCTTATGTCTCAGGATGGCGAGCGTAGTAATTGAAGGTGTTGTTTGGTTTTGCTACCATGCCATTCGCCTGATAGTAAGCGATACGACCTCTCATGAACAGTAGCAGAACCAAACAATGCCTTTAATTACAAAGCAATGCTTGGCATTCCACTGCGCTCGCCGTCCTGAGACATAAGATGTTAAGTCTCAATATGTCCAGTAGTTACTCTAGCTACAATGTCCTTCAAACCGAAACCCAACAGAGCATTTACACCGTTGTTTGGCGGGAGAAATAGACATTGCGGTGGTACTTATCTAGGCGGCCTCTCACATATGAGAGACCAAAGCCACTCCCAAAAACACGACTATTCACTTTATAAAATACAGTAAATGATATTATAAGAATTTCTATGGTATGTAAGTCCGCCAACCGGCACTAGGCCAGCGTGGTGGACTGTACTAACCACTCTTAATCGTACTGTCGATTGTAGAGTAGGCCCGTGCCCTGCAGTGGGACGTATATGGGCTGATACGGAAATGATATTATAAAATTCCAACCCTTTTCAATACGCGTTTATTAAGAAAGGGTTGTTTACATTCAATTTACCCTGACTTATTCAAACCCTTTATACATTATTCATAAAAATATCCCTTTTTCACCCTTTTTTATACGTTTGACAAACTTAATAGTGACTTAGTTTGCACATGACCAATCCGTTATGATTTTAACTTGAAAATTCGGTAATATTTATCATCATCATCATCATCATCATATCAGCCACAGAAAGTCCTCTGCTGAACATGGGCCTCCCCCAAGGATCTCCACAATGACCTGTTGGAAGCGGCCTGCATCCAGCGACTTCCTGCAACCTTAGTCAGATCGTCCGTCCACCTTGTAGGCGGGCGTCCGACATTTCGCTTGCCTGTACTTGGCCTCCACTCAAGAATCTTTCGGCCCCAACGGCCATCGGTTCTATGAGCTATGTGCCCGGCCCAATGCCACTTCAACTTGCCAATCCTAATATTTGTAGTTATAGTTATAGTAGTAATATTTATAGTTCTTCACAATAATTTTCTTCACAATAAGTTTCTGTATTCAATCTGTATCAGCCCATATACGTTCCAATGCAAAATATTCAATGGATTTAAATTCTTATGATCAGTACATAGTATAAAACAAAGTGACTTCCGCTGACTGTCCCTATGTATGCTTAGATCTTTAAAACTACGCAACTGATTTTGATGCGGTTTTTTTAATAGATAGAGTGATTCAAGAGGAAGGTTTATGTGTATAATACGTACATATTATTGTACAGAAATCTATTTGCACACGTCTTGAAAAACGTAGATATTTTCTTTTTCGTAATTTTGGTAGCACTCCCATGATAATGAAAATTGAACGAATTATTTAACAAGAAATTGCTATAAATTTCTTTATAACCGAAATTATATTTAGCTATTTTTTTTAAACGAGTTTGAGTGGTATTAAATAGTCGCTAAGAAATTTCTTCGACTGCCTCGGTGGCGTAGTTGTACTATGGTAGGGGAAGGGGGGGCATGATGGGGTATCTAAGGAAAATACCAAAAATACAGTATAATCATTGCGTTTATTATGCTTATTTATTTATGGCACAATGCCTTATTAATCTAACTACAATTTGGCATAGTCTTTGGGAGAGGAACTTATAGCATTTTTTTTAAATAAATGATTTAATAGGAACTTTCGAAAAACCATCTTGCCCCTTACCATGGGGTAAGATGGGGCAATGAAAATGGGGCAAGATGGGGTAAGCTAATTATTATCACAATAAATACAAATATGAATTTCTTCGGTGTTTTCATCATCTACACCAGCACAACCATTGTGAGCCCAACGTCCACAAAGCTGGCAGCCTACCCAACCTTCGGATGATTTCAGAAAACTATGATTTTCATCATTACAATAGAGACAAATTGTATCTTCATCATCGTCATTTTTCGTCTTAGCTGCAACTGTAGTCTTTTGTTTCTTCTTAGCATTTTTTTTGAGCCGAGGATCATTAGGATTGGATACTTTCCTCAGTTTTTTCAAATTCTCCAGCTCATTTTTATAAGGAGTTGAAGTAATGACGGCTGTTTTTCCTCTCCGGTATTGCTTCCTCTTTTCAGTTTGTTGGACCAAAGGGATTGGCAAAACATCACCAGGAGATGCATTTTCAAAGCTAGATGTAAGATCGCGGCACACCGCACGGATGGGAGATTTAGAAGCAAAAGAACATCCAGGTTCAGGTTCGGGAGCAGGTTTTTTAGTCACATCAGGTGTGACTTGCTCTGTACATTCGGTGATAAAATCTATTCTAACTGGAGTGCATGATTCTGTTGTAACTTCAGGTCTTGTTGTAACTGCTCCAGGATGGGATGTTGTGGCCGTTGAAGATACAGTCGTGACTACTGTGGTTGAAGGCACAGATGGAAATACCTCATATTGAGGCCCTTCGGCTTCTGTAACTCTCTGTTGCTCTACACTCGACGAGTTTTCAATATTTTGTATATCAGTAGTTGCAGCAGATATGAAATCGGCATCCGTAAAATTATTTTCATTAAACGGCCATATGCCACACTTTTTGAAAGCGTTGATTGCTGTCGACATGGTAGCTGCCTGAATGTATGCATTTCCAAATATTTCACATATCTGAAATACAGTTACCACACGCCCTGGGTGTGATCTCAACCAGGCCGAAACAGCATGGTCATAATATGTACTGAGTGGCCTCATAAATGCAACATCTGCTGGCTGCATTTTATGTGTGCAGTGAGGTGGAAAGCAAAGTATAATAACTCCATTTTTACGTGCCAGATCAATGACTTCCAAAATTTGAGTGTGACTTACATGCCCATCTAGAAGCAGCAACACATGATTAGTAGGAGTAGCTCCGGAGAATCTGATGAACTTTTTGAACCAAGTCAAAAATATTTCAGTAGTTATCCAGCCTCGAGCATTGCAAACACCTTCAGTACCTGGTGGGGCGTGATCTAACAATTCTGGTTTCATTCGTTGTCTCGGAAAAATCATCAGTGGAGGCATGTAGGTTCCAGCAGCGTTAAAACATATTTCTACTGTAATAGTCTGGCCGCGTTCTGCAGATGACAACGAGCCTACTTGTTTTCGTCCTTTCATGGCCAATATTTTGCTCTTGGTTTTAGATACAACGGAGATACCAGTTTCGTCACAATTATATATTTTGTCAGGAGTCAATTTATGCTTGTCATAAATCTCTCCAAGCAACTGGTAGAATTTACTAACGGCCACTTTATTAAAACCCATTGCTCTAGCTGCTGAAGTAGCTTCGGGCTTACGAATGGATAAATCTGGATGACGCCTTAAGAAACCTTTGAGCCAATCAACCCCTGCCATCTGCTTGTCAGTATTAAAATTGTGCGCCTTATCATTTCTCACAGCCAGTTGATATGCTAGACGTCTCAGATCGAGAGTTGTCAGCCCAAAAAGACGTTCTTCCATATGTTTTAGATATGCCACAATCTCGTCTTCTTCTTTTGTAGTAAATATTTGTTAATGGTGAAATTGTAACTTCACCATCTTCTTTCATTTTCTTAACATATCGCTCCAAAGTAGTCTGAGGCACTCCGTATTCAAAAGCGGCTTTTCTGTAGCCCATTTCTTTACTAAATACTTTATCTATAGCTGTCTTCATAGAAATTGTAGACCACTCTCCTCTTTTAGTTTTTTTCTTGTACGTACGTACCATTGTTTTACCTGAAAAGTAAAATCGTATTAAGCACGCACCTATTTATAAACATAGATACCTATACGAAGACCCACTTCCCCATGTTGCCCTATACCCCATCTTACCCCATACCCAATACCCCGTCTTACCCCAAAGGCTGATTTAGAAAAAAATAATTTCTCAAAAAAAAATATTAACTGAACTTTTGTCTAACTATACCACAACAAAGTAAACAACACTAACAACCATATACGAGAAAAGACATAAATTGGGTAGTCATAATTACCTTAAAGTAAAGACGTTTTTTACTGCGTAAAATTAGATCGACGAGACACTCAACGTGATTTTCGTTTGTAAACAAAAAACGCGCGCACTCCCACTCACTGTTTTTGTCGCACTGACGGTTGATCGAGTATGGCTTCCTATTGGCTTATTGTTTTCTCTTCGCAAGAGTCTAGTTTCTTGTATGTGTGCGTGACCCCGTCTTACCTCGCGTCCCCGTCATGCCCCCCCTTCCCCTACGCTTACAAAGCTGAGGTCTCGGGTTCGAATCCCGGGTTGGGCAAAGTGATATTGGATTTTTTCTATTCATTATCAGCCCAGAGTCAGGAATTTGTGCCCGATATGGCGATAGGCTCGCCACCTATCACATTGTGGGACGGAACATACAAGGCGAAATGTGGGTGCCCTGGCACCTCTGCCTACCTCTTCTGGGAAAAAGGCGTGAGTTTATGTATGTATGTATGTAAGAAATTTCTTTTTCTTTTCCAAATAATTCGTGCATGTTGGACAACCTGTCAAATGTCAGCCAATAGGAGAGCAGAAAAAGGTGGCGTTTTTGAAGTACCAGCGCTCCCTTTATAATGATTAATACTCTAAGGGCCGTTCTCTATATTCTATCTATCTTTAGCAAGGGGTTAAAATGGCTACCATGACTATGTCGGGACAAATCTACGCTTCATTAAAAAAAAACAGACTTATGTATTTATCTAATCTAACTATGTATAAATATATACAGCATACCTATATACCTCTCTATCTTTGTTTACTGAAACATAAAGTGCATCGAAATATCTAATGAAATCTCTTGTTAAAGATAGATAGAATATAGAGAACGGCTGTAAGACAGTTGTCTTCATAACTGTACTCCTTATTAGTTGGCGTAACAAATGATCAATCTAGTGACCGAATACTTTAGTTACAACTAGCGGCCCGGCCCAGCTTCGCCCGGGTACAAATAGATTTCTGTACAATAATATGTACGTATTATACATATAAACCTTCCTCTTGAATCACTCTATCTATTAAAAAAACCGGATCAAAATCTGTTGCGTAGTTTTAAAGATTTAAGCATACAAAGGGACATAGGGACAGAGAAAGCGACTTTGTTTTATACTATGTAGTGATACTGAAGAATACAACATCCTTAGAGTATCTATAATATAGAGGGAGTGCTTTCATATATTGAGGTTTTTCGAAAACAGATATTTTCTTGTTCGTAATGTTGGTAGCGCTTCTATCTGTATCAGCCCATATACGTCCTACTGCAGGACACGGGCCTACTCTACAATCGACAGTACGATTGAGAGTGGTTAGGCCATATAGTCCACCACGCTGGCCTAGTGCGGGTTGGCGGACTTACATACCATAGAAATTCTTATAAACCGCTATGGTATGCAGGTTTCCTTACGATGTTTTTCTTCACCGTTTTAACCGAAAGTATATTTAGCTATAATTCTTTTAAAACGAGTTTGAGTGGAGTTAAATAGCCCTAAACTATTTATTTTTTATTTTCTTTTCCAAGTCATTCGTGCATGTTGAACAACCTGTCAAATATCAGCCAATAGTAGGGCAGAAAAAGGTGTCCCGGCACCACCATTTTTATCTACGTTTTTGAAGTACCAGCGCTCCCTCTATATTAAAAATTATGAATGTACTCAAGGGTCGATCCTTAGTTTTGAATCAAAGATATTACAGCAATTGTAATTTGACCTTAAGCTTCAAAGATGCAACAGAAAAATCATTAAAATCAGTAAATGATTTTTTGCGTCTTTTATTTGCAATTTGTTACACAATAACATAAGGACGTTATGTACGTGAATAGCATATAATATATAAGGAAACGGACCACATAGCACATCTTAATTCCTTTTGAATAGGAATCAATGTCTATGTCATTTATGGAATACAAATTGATGCACCTGTTTTAGAATTAATGTGTTTTGATACAATTTAAAATGTCAAGGATTATTTTTTGCCATTTGAGCGTATAGCATATTCATTAACTGTACTCCGAAATAAATATTAATTCTTAAATATAAGCATCGATTTGTGAACAAATTTTTATTACTCTATATTTTGTCCTTCTGGTTTGAACAAATTGGTTTGAACGAGATCTAGTAATTAGTTTCTTTTTAATAATTATAAAAAATGAAAATACCATAACTATGACTCTATTGTTGTGATGGGCGAACTTTTATTTACATACCTACAGGTTTTTACGGAACCCTTGGCCCGCGAGTCCGACTGGCACTTGGCCGGTTCTTTCTTTAATGCCAATTGGCAACTTTAGAATTTTAGAGACCTAACTAAATAATCTTATTTTTTGGGAAACGTTTATTAAAGATTTGTAACATAAGAATTTTTTTACTTATGGAAGATACACAGAGAAGACCGAAGTCGTCAATAATTCCTTCTTTAACGGGTCAATGGAGATAGTAATTTTTAAGCCAATAAAGATTAAAAGTCAACATCTATTTCTATTGCTATGAATGGCGAGACCAGCACGCCGTTCGCCTGATGGTAAGTGGTACGACCGCTCATGAACAGTAGCAAAACCAAACAACACCTTGAATTACAAAGCAATTGCATTCCACTGCCCTCGCCATGCTGAGACATAAGATGTAGTCTCAATATGTCCAGTAGTTACTCTGGCTAGAATGTATTTCAATCCGAAACACAACAGTGCATTTACACTGTGTTTGACGGGAGAAATAGACACTGCGGTGGTACTCACCCAGATGGCCTCTCACATATGAGAGACCTACAACCAGTATCTATTTTTTTTGGATTAGATCTAAATTCTAAAGGTGCAAATTGTCACCACATCTTATTTTCATGACAAGTATATGTAATAATGATTGTGTTTCTGTTCACAGGTAGTCAGAGGCGTTCACATAGAGCCCGCTCACATAGTGAAGAAACGTAGTATAGACCAACCATTAAGAATAAGCATATACTATGACCATTCTGTTTATAGGTAAGATAACATATATATTTTTATTACATAAGACCGGCAGTCTAGTTATTAACACCCAACAGTCACATACACAGTCCTGACCCCGCACTAAGATCGAGTCTTGTGTCGTGTATCAGAAACTACGAGAGACTTTTCGCTCTCACAAACAACCAGACCCGAAAGAAATATTTGTGGACCGCACAAACATTTCTCTCGGTGCGGGGATCGAACCCGCGGCCTCTTGTTTCACAGGCGGCGTCTAACCGACTGCGCCACGGAGGCTGTCATATCAATATGTCGTCTCATGGTAAGTAATCACTGCACATGAACATCCACAACGCTTGGATCATGGATGTGTTGCCAGACCATCAAATCAGGAAGGGAGCGGGAAGGCAAAAGGATGGGATGAGAGAGTATTGGGTATCAGGCAATCTCACTCACAGCAGTCACAGCAAAGTCTGTCGCTTTACATCAATCTTCTGTAAGACAGTGGTACCGGCTCGGTCGAGCCTGCCCATTCATGCTGAGTCATGACTGACAACAGCGTGGCTCTACCTCGTTGGTTAGACGCCGGCTGTCAAAATTAAGGCAAAATTAAAATATTTGTGTGATCCACAGGTATTTGTTTCGGTTCTGGGTGTTTGTTAGAGCGAAAGTCTCTTGTAGTTGCCGATACACGACACAAGACTCGATCTTAGTATGGGGTCAGGACTATGTACGTGACTGTTGAGTGTATATATTTTTATTTTATTTATGTCTGCAAATAAAGATCACGCTTATGTAAACGTGAAAATTGGCAAATATTACGTAATCTTTAAACATAAAACATTTGAATTATTCAATAGACGTATCTCATAATGTAAATATTTATTCATTGAAATACAAATGTATAAATAAATTAAATTCATTATTAAACCACTGAATACGAAAACATCAATTCTATGTTTGTATTCATAAATTACTGTACTGTATTAGCCCATTTTTTTATTGTAATGAATGGCGAGACGAGCATGCCGTTCGTCTGTTGGTAAGCGATGGGACCGCTCATGACATTAGTTCTTTTTTGATTTTTGTTATTGCACTGAATGGTGAGACTAGCATGCCATTTGCCTGATGGTAAGCGATACGACTGCTCATGAACAGTAGCAAAACCAAACACCTTCGATTACAAATCAATGCTTGGCATTTCACTGCGCTCGCCATCCTGAGACATAAGATGTTAAGTCTCAATATGTCCAGTAGTTGCTCTGGCTACAATTTCCTTTAAACCGAAACACAACTGTGCATCCACATTGCTGTTTGGCGGGAGAAATAGACATAGCAGTGGTACCTACCCAGGGGGTCTGTGACGTATGAGATTCCTGCCACCAGTAAAATATGGGTATTTTTAAATTTTATGGTTTGTAAGTCCGCCAACTCGCACTAGGCCAGCGTGGTGGACTGTACTTACTCCTCTCAATTACGCTCTCGATTGTAGAGGAGGACCATGCCCTACAGTGGGTTGTTAGAACTCCCACACAAAGATATCGATATGTCTTAGAGGCGCAGTTGTGTTACAGTACATTGGGGTCTAGGTTTTGAATCCCGGGTCGGGCAAAGTGATATTGGAATTTTCATGATTGAAATTTGGAGTCAGGAATTTGTGCCCGATATGGCGATAGGCTCGCCACCTATCACATCGTGGGACTACAAGGTGAAACATAGGTGTCCAGAACACCCAGCTACCAGGAGAACCTCTGCCTACCCTTTCTGGGAAAAAGGCGTGAGTTTATATATGTATGTATGTAAAGATATGGAAAGTCTCATATCGGTTTCCTATACTGACGAAATATTCCCAAAAACCACAATTTGTACTAAATATTGACGGTTTGTGGTCAGTTTTGGCTTACAGATATTAAATATCTTTATTGCAATATTAAGTTTTATAAAGTCATGTGTGTATTGATAGTCAATCACCACGCACTAAAACGGTGAAGTAAAACATCGTGAGGAAACCTGCATACCATAGCGGTTTATAAGAATTTATATGGTATGTAAGTCCACCAACCCGCACTAGGCCAGCGTGGTGGACTGTACTAACCACTCTCAATCGTACTGTCGATTGTAGAGTAGGCCCGTGCCCTGCAGTGGGACATATATGGGCTGATATAGAAGTTGTATACTGGGAAAATAATACGCCAGCCTTTGTGGCACAGTTATACTGTGGTAAGATTATAAAGCTGAGGTCTCGGGTTCGAATCTCTGCTTGGGCGGTCATATTAGACTTTTCTATTAATTATCTGTTTAGAGTCAGGTCTAGGCAAACTGTACTTTGAAGAATATTGTTTTTGTTAATTTTTATTTATAGAAATGTACTTATGTATTTTAAGGTGTATTTTTAATTTTTTTTTTGTGTTTGTTGCAGGTTAGAGCCAGAAAAGTTCTTCATGATAAATGTAAGTAAAATATGCTTTTTTTTATTAAAAAGAAAATAATTTAAATCAAACCTTGGCGTAATTTTAAAGTCATAATAGGCAAAGCCATCGTCGTCACATAAAAAAACGGTTCCAGGAAATTGTAGGATTACATCTGATTTAAATATTATTTTATGTAATCTATACTAATATTATAAAGAGGAAAGATTTGATTATTTGCAATGAATAAGCTCCGAAATTACTGTACTGATAAAAAAAAATTTATTTATTTGAGGAGCTGAGGGAGACCTTTGCCCAGCAGTGGGACATAATAGGTTTATAAAAAAAAAATAACACTTTATTTGTGATTGGACACCATATACATGAAAGTTGGCGGAATAACATGAAACAAAAAAAACTTCAATTTCTACCAGGGAACCATGGGAAGGATAAACGAGAACGAACGAGAGTTGGGGCAGCTTCAGGTGTACGAATAATTTAATTATTTCACCATTAAATTACTACATTATCCCTGATGAAAATATTCGACAAAATATTGTCAAAAATGTATATCTGCACTCGGGTGGAGCCGGGCCTGGCCGCTATTCTGAACGCGTTTATAAAAAACTTTTTGTGAAAAATTTTTTTTAGCAAAAACTTTTTGTGAAAATTTTTTTTTGCAAAAACTTTTTGTGATAAATATTTTTTTGCAAAAACTTTATAAAAACATAAAGTAACCTCGTTATTAATTGTTTTCAGAATACAATACTTCCCGAAGCTGTTAAATTTTGGGAACAAGCACTTAAAGTACGGAAGACTGGAGGACCTATCAAGTTAAATAGGTAAGTTTTTACACATACGGCCTTGTTCGTCACATTTTTAAAACATATACAGGGTATATCAAGACTGCTACCGAAAACGAAGCCGGTTGGTAGTTTTAGTGACTACAAACACAATTGAATGAAAGTTTGCATAAATCTTCTTAGTATAATATAAGGTGGATGAAATGGGACAGAAGAGTACAGTACGGGATTGGATAAGCAGTATAGATAACGGCAGTCATATTGAGTTTAAATAAAATATGGACTGGAATATGTATCTGTACCCGGGCGAAGTCGGGCCGGGCCGCTAGTCTGATATAAAATACTTTTACTGGTGGTAGATCTCTCATATGTGAGAGGCCATCTAGGTGGGTACCACCGCAGTGTCTATTTCTTCCGTCAAACAGCAGTGTGAATGCTCTGTTGTGTTTCGGATTGAAGGGCATTGCAGTCAGAGTAACTACTGGACATATTGAGACTTAACATCTTATGTCTCAGGATAGCGAGCGCAGTGGAATGCCAAGCATTGCTTTGTAATTCAAGGTGTTGTTTGGTTTTGCTACTGTTCATGAGCGGTCGTATCGCTTACCATCAGGCGAACGGCATGTTCGTCTTGCCATTCACTGCAATAAAAAATAAAAAAAAATAAACAACATATGTACATATAACATTTATTAATAATTTTATTCTAATATAAATATAAAATCTATAATTAACAACTTACATTTACAGAATCATAAAAATAATGAAATATACATTTATACAATTATCTTAAAATTGACATTAAGTTTTTCTTTCGTACATCATCATCATCATCATATCAGCCACAGGAAGTCCACTACTGAACATAGGCCTCCCCCAAGGATCTCCACATTGACCTGTTGGAAGCATGCATCCAGCGACTTCCTGCAACCTTAGCCAGATCGTCCGTCCACCTTGGCGGGCGTTCGTCTTTCGTAAATAAAATACTTATATTACTCCGATATAAAATTATAATTATATTACTATCCATTGATATTATACTAGAGCGGACATTGGGAACAAAATCTCTGCGCATTGTGCTGGTACAGGAACCCTGTGAAGCGAGAGAGCAGATGTTACTGCGTAGGCGTGACAGAGACGGAAAGAGAAGGAGTGGTACGGTACCGTTCATTTTTGTTACAAACCTTTTGTTTGCAGTGTCCTCTCTAGTATAATATCTCAATATTTTCTATCTTTCCTTTTTTTAACCGACTTCAATAAAAAGAGGAGGTTCTCAATTCGTTGGTTTTTTTAGCGTCTTGGACTGTAAGATCAATAGTCAACTCATTTTTATCCTATTTTATCTTCATTAGTTTATTATTAAATCACTTAATTTATTTTCTTTAAATTATAAAATATTGTTTCATAATACTAACGTCTAAGTAGTAATACCATATTTAAAGTTGTAACAAAAATCACGTTGTTAAAACAATTTTAGTACATGTTTTCACTAATAGATGGAGCCACTTGAATCTCACCCATAAAGTTGACATAAGAGTAAGAAGTACCAATTACATTTTATACTCGTTTATTGTCTGTCTAAATTATATTCGCTTGTGGCGTAAAAAGGAACTAAAATAGAATCACAGAAAAAAGATTCCATTCACTTGATAATACCAAACGTCTAGCTGACAGACATCCGCCATTTTTCTGCTTAAAATTTACTTAAACAAGGGTCTCGCCCATTTTAAAGTTTTTGACCTATTAAATAGCTGTTTTATGAAAAATTGAAAACTGTTCTAAGTCCTTATGAATAAGGAGTTGTTTCACGGTATTAAAATGTCAAATATAATAAAATGTAAAGAGAGATAAACTGTATGCTTAGAACTGTATGTAATATTCTGACAAAAACATGACAATAACTTATTCAGACGCCAAGAGATAGTTGACAATATGCTGACTTATATAGCTATAGAGGGAGCGCTGGTACTTCAAAAACGTAGATAAAAATGGTGGTGCCGGGCCACCTTTTTCTGCTCTCCTATTGGCTGATATTTGACAGGTTGTCCAACATCCACGAATGATTTGAGAAATAAAAATAAATTGATTACAACTATTTAATACCACTCAACCTCGTTTTAAAAGGATAATAGCTAAATATACTTTCGGTTATCAGAGCAATTTCTAACAATTTGTTGTTAAAGAATTAGTTAAATTTTCGTGAATATTGGAGCGCTACCAACATTACAAACAAAAAAATATCTACGTTTTTCAAGACGCAAATATGTATATGACGCGCTCCCTCTATATTTTAAATATTCTAAGTGGCTTTGTTAGTAAAAGTTAAGTTTTATTTCAAATTCCTTTTCATTTCTTCCCGAGTATTTTTTTCTTGTGCATCTTATTATGCCAATATTTTATATAGAATTTACTTACTATTACATGAAACGAAATAATTACTAAGTGATGTGAATAACTTTGTTATTGTTCAGCGGTAGCTCGTATCCAATCATCTTGTTGCAATTGGGACAGAAATGGCTCTTGTTCTTCAGACAATCCAGGCAGTATATCATCAATATTATCGGGAACATGCTGCGGAAGAAATATTTGGTTGTTATCTTTTGCCATATACTATAATACTTATCAAATAAACATGAAATGTTGTGTATGTTTTGCCATATACTACCTATCAGATCTACATGTAATTTTGTGTGCATGTGATGAAGATTAAACAGAGGAGAAGAGCAGAAAACTGCTGCCAGCACTTTTTTGGTAGTAAGTCTCTCATATATGAGATGCCTCTTGGGTACGCCACCAAACAGCAGTATAAACGCACTGTTGTGTTCCGGTGTGAAAGACATTGTAGACAGAGTAACTGGACATATTAAGACTTATTATGTCTCAAGATGCCGAGCGCAGTGGAAGGCCAGGCATTGCTTTGTAATTCAAGATGTTATTTGGTTTTGCTACTGTCCATGAGCGGTCGTATCGCTTACCATCAGGCGAATGGCATGCTCGTCTCGCCAAAATAATAAAAATGTCTTACCATATAAGCAGACAGATCAAAGCAGACATATGAGTGATGACCCCCACTTCTCTAATGACCAAGGTGTGAACGTGCATGCCGCAGTGGTGGCATTTGAGGAACTTTCTGTCTGGGTTGGGGAGGCCTACTGGTCCTGAAAAGAAATACACGCATACATACATACATTCCCAGGTTAGGAAGAGGTGCAACGACACCCACGTTTCGCCTTGTATTATTCGTCCCACAACGTGATAGGAGGCGAGCCTATTGCCAAATTGTGCAAAAATTTAAAAAAAAATAGGAAAGTCCAATATCACAATGTCATACCCGAGATTCGAACCTGAGATCTCAGCTTTGCAATCATACCTGCGCACTGAGGCAGGCAAAAAGAGCAAAAGAAAGAAAAAAGTCATTATTTTAAATAAATAGTATAAGCGTATGGAATTAAAGAGCCGCAGCTACCGGTGGCGGAGCTTCCATACATGCCCATTCCCAGAGGCTTTACTTTTGTAATTGAAGTGTATTAAAAACACTGACGATTGAGACTATTTTTGCATGGTTATTCATCGCCGTTACGGCTCATTTTTATCTCATGAATTGCATTACAATTTTAAAAAACAAAGCTTCATTTACACAAATAAATTACGAAATTGATAAATTTGTAAAAATGTCACACTTCGCCACTGGCAGCTTCTCATCCAAAGAGCCTCATGTGGGTCACGAGCTGCAGGTTGTCGACCCCTGGTCTTGCCAACCAGCTGTTAGCTCTTCCAACCTACCCAAAACTTACCTGGTACAATGACCTGTGTCCTTGGAGGTGTTGCAGGCTGTGGTCTAGGCTGTTCAACCACGGGAGAGCTGATAGCAAACTCAGTGTACGCTGGAGGGGGTTCGGGAAAGCCTGTGATAGGGAGGGAGGCTGGTAGATTGTTTTCGGGAATAGGTCGAGTGTAGGATTCAGTGATACTTGAGGATATGGAGGGAATTTGTGGGGTTGTTGATGATCCTGGAAGAAAAATGTATACTTTAGAAGTCAATTGATGAGATTTCAAAAAGGAATTTGTTGTGAGTTGTTGGAAGTGTTCAAAGGTTTTGATAAGACTTCTGGGCTTAGATTTTTATTGCTATGAATGGGGAGACGAGCATGCCATTCGCCTGATGGTAAGCGAGTAATTCTGGTAACAATGTCCTTCAAACCGGAACACAACAGTGCATTTACTCGGAACACAACTGTTTGGAAGGAGAAATAGACATTGGGTTACTACCCAGGCGGCTTCTCACATATGGGAGACCTGCCAATTATTAATGTAATACTAATGATACCGAGCATTGAAGCTCGGCGACTCTCCGGAAATGTCTAACTTGTATTTTATTTATTTAACACGCAACGATCAATCAGAAAGTTAAATTAACAGGAGGAGTTTGAAATAAATTATTGTCCACTTCCCTCCGTGACAAAGCGGGTCACAAAACAATGAAGTATATGTATAAAAATAAAAAAGCCTTTAATTTCATACAGACTTCCAAGAGTTGATTGATTAGTGTTTTAACTTATGCTAATATTAGATTTTTTTCTTTTCACTACATAGTATAAAACAAAGTCGCTTTCTCTGTCCCTATGTCCCTTTGTATGCTTAAATCTTTAAAACTACGCAACGGATTTTGATGCGGTTTTTTAATAGATAGAGTGATTCAAGAGGAAGGTTTATATTTATAATACGTACATATTATTGTACAGAAATCTATTTGTACCCGGGCGAAGTTGGGCCGGGCCGCTAGTTAAAAATAAAAAAAAATAATGAACTAAAGTGGTAAAAAGTAAGTTATAAAAATCCTTACCAGATGCACTGGATAAGTCTAAGATGCCTGGCCTGGCAGGCCGCGAAGGCGGTATCCTGGGTGGAGTGTCCGGGATGCTATCCAGGTCTGACTCCGAGTTCCAAGACCTGTCGGATCTGATCGTACTGGGCGTCTTCCCCACATCGATACGTCTGTTCTCAAACGGGTCGTAGAATATTGTCTCCTGGAAGAATATCAACACAAAATAATATGAAATCTTACTTACTAGTGGTATATAATGTGAGAGGCCACCTGGATAAAACAGCAGTGTAAATGCATTGTTGTGTGTTGAATTGAGACGTATTATCCCCTGATATAAAGATATACAACTGGAGAAGCCAGATGTTTCTGATTATATCGATGCGGGTTAAAGGTACGCTAGTGTCCCTGAGAGACTCGCCGGCTCCGGAGCTCGGTGTCAATTCTTTGCGTTCTGTTTCCTGGCTGGCTGGCTTCCTGGCTGACAGGAGTTGCAGTGGTGGGAGTGAGGGTGGGACAGTCTCTCAAAGAAATCATAGCTTAAGGTTGACTTCTCTGTCTCTGTATCAGCCCATATACGTCCCACTGCAGGCCACGGGCCTCCTCTACAATCGCGAATACGGTTAAGAGTGGTCAGGCCATATAGTCCATCACGCTGGCCTAATACAGCTTGGCGGACTTTACCATAGAAATCACTTAGTATGCAGGTTTCCTCACGATGTTTTCCTTCACCGTTATAGTGCGTGGTGATTGACTATCAATACACACACGACTCCGAAAAGATTGACTTACCTGTACAAATTCAGGTTCGACCTCCGTGTCTTCCCTGTTCTGTGAGACTCCACTCCCCCCTTCATCAGGAAGATCTATGTATACCACTGGGTTTTCGTCTGGTTCTGGCTTGAAAGGCAGCTGCTGTCTCACTGAGCTTGACGAGGGCGCTTCTCTCTGAAAATAGTAATAAATCAAGAGGGTAAAAGAAAGTAAATAAATGACACCCAACAGTCACATACATGGTCTTGACCCCACACTAAAGTCGAGTCGGTAAGATCGACACTTTCTGTGTCACAACCAAAACAAAGCTTAATGAAATATAATTATAATAAAAACCAGATCTTAAATACAATGTAGAATATGCTTGTTAGAATTTATTTTCTGTGTCAGGCCATATACGTCCCACTGCAGGGCAAGGGCCTCCTCTACAATCAATAGAACAATTGAGAGGTATAGTATACTGGTATAGTTTAATATAGGCTTTATAGTCCACCACGCTGGCCTAGTGCGGGTTGGCGGACTATTACATACCATAGAAATTTTAAGTATGCGTTAGTATTGCACGCTCGAATCCAATCTTCAATTCAATCTATAATCAAAAATTTTTTTGGAGAATACCTGAGTAGGCACACTCTGTTCCCTCCTCTCCTCCCTTGGTGTGACTTCACGCTGTGTGACGTCACTTCCGCCGTCGGTTTCCGGCAGGTCTATATACACTACTGGAGCCACATCCGGTTCCGGTTTTACAGGTAGTGCCATTCGGGATGTACTTGATGAGGGTTCCGATCTCCCCTGGAAGTAAAAAAATTGAATATTCAAACTAAATGTCTTAGGATCAGGTTTCCTCACGATGTTTTCCTTCACCGTTTTAGTGCGTGGTGATTGACTATCAATACACACATGACTCTGAATAGTCAGAGGTGTACCCTGGGATTTAAGCCCGCGTACCATATAATAATTGCAATAATTCGTTAGTTTAATTTGTTTCGCAATGAGGAATAACTAAGTTAATAAATAAATTAATATATCAAATTAACTGTATCTGTATCTGTATCAGCCCATATACGTCCCACTGCAGGGCACGGGCCTATTCTACAATCGACAGTACGATTGAGAGTGGTTAGGCCATCAAATTAACTAAAATTAATATTTTAAAGTCTTGTTAAAGATGGATAGGATATAGAGAACGGTCGTTAGTCAACTTTATTAACTAACTTTTAAGAAAATTAGATTTTGTAACTTTTATAACCTACCGGCGGTAGTTCGTTATTGGCTATATTTTGTATACAAATTTTAATTATATATGTTCGTTTGCTATTGACTACCTCGGTGGCGTAATTGTACTACGGTACGGTCACAAAGCTGAGGTCTCGGGTTCAAATCCCGGGTTGGGCAAAGTAATAATGGATTTTTCTAGTCAGGAATTTGTGCTCGATATAGCGATAGGCTTGCCAGCTATCACATTGTGGGACGGAACATACAAGGCGAAATGTGGGTGTCCTGGCACCTCTGCCTACCCCTTCTGGGAAAAAGGCGTGAGTTTATGTATGTTTGCTATTGACAGCTGTGAGCCACCGAAATAAAACAAATCAATAGTGACACACAAAGAATTGACACCGAGCTTCGTAGCTCGGCGAGTCTCTCGGGGACACTAGCCTGCCTTCAACCCGCATCGAAATAATCAGAAAGACAAAATAAATAGGAGTTGGAAATAAATAATTGTCCAAGTAAAGCGGGTGACAAAATATTGAGCTGACAGGTATTGAAATAAAGCGATTATTTACGGATTTTATCGCGGAAACACAGATTAGCTATTTAAATTAAATTTTTAATTTATTAATTTCAAAATAAGGGTAGTTTAATTGTAAGTCACTGAGCGGATGACTAATACCTCAGTCCGCCCCGTGACCACGAAAGCTGTAAAGTGATCGAAACGGCGGGAAATAAAAAAAAAAACTGTAAATAATAGTTTTATTTCAATGTGTAACATTCGCGTAAATCTAAGAAACCATTATGCAAGCCAGTACGGACTGAGAGGTATTAACCTCCGATATATAGATATACAATTAAATTTAGACTTGTTTCTGTGATAGCACCTCATCAGTTCTACCAGAGTTTGCTAATTTACTCATTGGTAGGTCTCTTATATGTGGGAGGCTGTCTGGGTAGGTACTTATGTCTATTTCTCCCGCCAAACAGTAGTGTAAATGTAAAGTTTTGGATTGAAGGACATTGTAGACAGAGTAACAACTGGACATATTAAGACTTATCATTTTATGTCTCAGGATGGCGAGCGCAGTGGCATGCCAAACATTGCTTTGTAATTCATTGTGTTTGGTTACGCCACTGTCCATGAGCGGTCGTATCGCTTACCATCAAGCGAACGGCATCCTCGTCTTTCCATATTGCAATAAATAAATTAATATATATATATATATTTACATACCTGGTTACTACTTGCACCATTCTCAGGCGAATAAACAACGTAAGGTCCACTAGAAACTTTAATCTGTCTTCTGGGAAGATTAGACCATCGTGACGCTGTAGCTGGGTCTATTGTGGGAGCATCGAAGGTATGGGGGTTCACGTAGGGATAACCCTGGTAGCTGCTTGACGAGGCTTGCATTGCTGGAATTAAAAAAACAAATGAATTCACCCAATACTAATATTAATTTTCATATATCAAGACTGCTACCGAAAACGAAGCCGGGTGGTAGTTTTAGTGACTACAAACACAATGCTAACGTAGTGTTTTAAATTCTCTTTGCACAATGCAACTAAAAATTTCGCAATGAAACGCGACAATTTTTTTTATGATTTTTTCAAAATCATTGTTTTTGAGTGGTAAATCCATAGTTTATGTTAAAATAATAATTAAATCTCTTTTATACCTTATAAATAAAAGGTTATACACTATTATTTTAGGAAAAAAATTATTTACCACCCAAATATGACCATAGGAAAAAAATAGCAAAAAAATAAAAAAAGACGGGTTGCACTCCGGGAGTGCCGGCAGAAGTGAAAACTTGATTATTAACGTTGAGCATGTTTGATATTTTGGAATGGTTAGGGAATAATTTTGCACCAATTGCTTTATCAGTATAAAAGTACTATCATTTATGTGGTAGAATACAATATTCATTTATTGTGCTATCGTACACAAACATGACAATTTATATTACATTAAAAATTTAACACTTTAAAACTATTACAATTATTTTACATTAAAAAGTTTATCTCTCCGAAAAATCAACTTTCATCCATAATTTCAACGACTTTTTCACCATCATCATTACCAGAACTATCATCGCCAATCTCTAAAACTGATACGATAGGTTTATGGTAGCTGAAGTAAGAAACGAACAGTTTTGATTCGAACCTATTTAAATGTCTAATAAGAACGCATCAATAGTAGTTTTGTATTTCGTTGTGCTAAGATTGCGATCATTCGACATAGTTAAACCAAATTAATTATTTAAAAATTCAATTAATAGTTGATTTTTATCGTCTGCGAAGTTTATGTTGAAATCTCCACTCAAAATCATTGGCAATTCATCAAAGCTTTATAAACTGACAGCTAACTGACAGCTGTCTACTCTCCATCCGTCTTACGCTTTTTCGATCAGGTCACGTGTCCTGACGCGAGTTTAAGATTTTATACCCATTACAGAAAAGTGCTCAACGCCGCTAAAGAAGTTTTCACTTCAAAAACTCTTTTTCTGTTGCATTGTGTCAGAAGTCGCTTAAACTACCACCTGGCTTCGTTTTCGGTAGCAGTCTTGATATACCCTGTACAACAGTAATACCTCGGACTTACGCGATGGTGTGATCAAGCGATAGCCGTGTAAGTCGAATTCGCGTTAGTCGGGGTTCAGTTGTGCAACTCCTAAGATAGTGTTTTCTGTTTCTGTTAGGTTCAAATGACTCGTAATTTGCTCTTTTACAGCCGCTGCCTTAGATGATATAATTAAATATTTTAACGGCCGATGCCAATAATCAATCGAAAAAATTAGATTGAAGTCAATCTGGATTGTTTTCTACTTTTCGATTGGTCTCTTACCATGTTGCCATAGTTTTTTTCACTACTTGAGATTGATTATTGGCAATATAGTATCAGAAAAAAGATTGAGGTGTCAATCTCAAACGGTCAATGTTGCGTTTTTTTCAAATTCCGTCTCAAAAACAACCGAAAAAATGCTGCCACTACCTATCCCCCCCCCCCCCCCCCTGATGAAGCCCTTGCCTTTTCATACACCATTTTAAAACCTATTTTAGCTATTGTATATTTTGTCTCCTTCACTCAAATTGAATTCAAAAGTCGTTAGAAAGGGACGAAACATTCGATTGTTAAAATAGGTTTATCAACTGCTTATGAACAAAGCGGATTTAAATGCTTGTTGTTTATATTACGAAAACATATCTCAAATAATTAATAAAATAAAATAAATAACACCCAACAGTCACATACATAGTCCTGACCCCACACTAAGATCGAGTCTTGTGTCGTGTATCAGGAACTAAGAGAGACTTATCGGTCTCACAAACACCCAGACCCGGAAGAAATATTTGTGGGCCGTGCAAACATTTCTCTCGGTGCGGGGATCGAACCCGCGGCCTCTCGTTTCACAGGCGGCGTCTAACCAACTGCGCCACGGAGGCTGTCGTTAAATTTAATTAAATATATATTTTTTAAATTATACTTGTATCCAAGCTTCGTGGATTTCCATGGGCGGCAACGATCACTTCCCATCAGGTGACCAGGGGCACTACTCTGAAAATCCGACACTAACATTAGTATGTTCATAAACTTCGATCGTCCGAAGATTTGAACTTCGTTTCGGATTTTCAGAGTAAGGCCCCAGTCCCTTGCCGGACATGTGCAATAGAAAAAAATAAACTCCATTCTAAAATCTATGAAAAGAAATGTATCTGTACTACTCGTATAACGCTTTCGGACGTTAGAAAATCTTAAACGACCTATGGTTTTTTTTATTGCTAAGAATGGCGTGACGAGCATGCCGTTCGCCTGATGGCAAGCGATACGACCGCTCATGAACAGCAGCAAAACCAAACAACACCTTGAATTACAAAGCAGTGTTTGGCATTCCACTGCACTCGCCATCCTGAGACATAAGATGTTAAGTCTCAATATGTCCAGCAGTTATTCTGGCTACAATGCCCTTCAACTCGAAACACAACAGTGCATTTACACTGCTGTTTGACGGGAGAAATAGACACTGCGGTGGTACCCACCCAGATGGCCTCTTACATGTGAGAGACGGTAACACCGGTAACTAGATAAATCCAAAAAATAAAAATAATCGACCTTTGACCAGATGCAATAGGGCTTAAATTGCACCGGCGTGAACTAAAACTGTTTGTTTTTCATAAATAAATATTTTTATGTAAGCCGATCATATCTACAAAATATGTACCTGATAAGCGTCTACGTGCTAATCAATAACGTCATATCAAAATATGTGTACTCATTTATTTGAATAGTTTTTTATTGCAATATACAGGGTATATCGAGACTGCTACCGAAAACGAAGCTAAGTGGTAGTTTAAGCGACTTCAGAGACAATGCAACAGAAAATGTTTGAAAAAAAGTTTTTTTTGTTATTTTTTTATATGGTCGTATTTGGGTGCTAAATATTTTTTTTCGTAAAATAATAGTGTATACCCTTATATTTATAAAGACTGAGGTATAAAAGAGTTTAAATTATTATTTTAGCAAAAACTACGGAGTTACCACCCAAAAATGACGATATTTAAAAAATTATAAAAAATGCTGTCGCGTTTCTTTGCAAAATTTTTAGTTGCATTGTGTTTATAGTCACTAAAACTACCACCCGGCTTCGTTTCCGGTAGCAGTCTTGAGATACCCGGTATAGGCTGACGATCAGGCCATTCGCCTGATGGTAAGCGATACCACCGCTCATGATCAGTAGCAAAACCAAACAACACCATAAATTACAAAGCAAGGCTTGAAATTCCACTGCGCTCGCCATCCTAAGACATAAGATGTTAAGTCTCAATATATCCAGTAGTTACTCTACAATGTCCTCAAACCAGAACACAACAGTGCATTGACACCTGTGTTTGGCGCGAGATAAAGACATAGGGGTGATATCTACCCAGGCGGTCTCTCACATATGAGGGACTTACCACCAGTAAAAAGTGTGACTTACGCCCGAATACTGGAACGGCATTCAAATAATAATTTGCTCTTAACAGCGCACGACCCACTTAGCCAGTACATTTAAGCGGGATTAACGTAGATAAGCGGAATTTATATTTAAGTTGCTTTCCAGTTTTCGGGCGATAGAGTATTTTAATTAAATTAATTGTATTTATTGGTCATGTAGGCAATTAAAAGAGCTCTTATGACAAGTCAATACACATAGCACTCAATCTTTATATACAAAATATTTTCTATACTTAGTATTTTTTATATTAATTTCTTACTTTAATTAATTAAGGTATTTATATATTTTTTATTTGATTTAGTTTCTTATTAGTATTTTATTTAAAGTGTTAGTTACTAATTTATGGTATTTTTAGAAGTGGGCAACTTATAACTTCGCTTCGAGCGTCGAATGACGGAATATTTTAGTTTTGTTTCGTACTACAGAGTCCCCAGGATTCGTCATAGTTGCGTGATGTACGTCGCATTTCGGGTTGTTAGTGTATCTGGATACAATCAATAACCTCCGTGGCGCAGTTGGTTAGACGCACACTGTGAAATGAGAGACGATCCGCGCACCGTAATATTTGTGTGAACCACAAGTATTTGTTTCGGGTCTGGGTGTTTGTGAGAACGAAAAGTCTCTCGTAGTTTCTGATATACGACACAAAACTCGATCTTAGTGTGGGGTCAGGACTATGTATGTGACTGTTGGGTGTATTTATTTATTTAATAAGGCGTTGTGTCGACCGATAGATAATCTCGCGATGATGTAGGTATACTTTATCAGCACTTATCAGCACGTTGCTGTGGTGGCCTGTACTTACCCCTCTCAATCGTACTCTCGATTGTAGAGGAGGCCCGTGCCCTGCAGTGGGACGTATATGGTCTGCACAGACAAAGAATTGTAGGCATTCTTCCAGACAGTACGAAAAGATATCTATACTGGGTATATCAAGACTGCGACCGAAAACGAAGCCAGGTGGGATTAGTGACTTCGGTGATATAAAGTCTATAGCATTCCTCGATAAATGACCTATCTAACACAAATATTTTTTCAATTTGAATCAGAAGTTCCTGAGATTAGAGGTAACAAATAAACTCTTCAGCTTTATATATTACTAGCGGCCCGGCCCAGCTTCGCCCGGGTACAAATAGATTTCTGTACAATAATATGTACGTATTATACATATAAACCTTCCTCTTGAATCACTCTCTATTAAAAAAAAACCGCATCAAAATCCGTTGCGTAGTTTTAAGGATTTAAGCATACAAAGGGACATAGGGACAGAGAAAGCTACTTTGTTTTATACTATGTAGTGATTAGTATCGATAATGTTTGTTTTTTTGTAAATAGTTATTAACCACTACTATGTATTGATTTGTCGTGAGAGCTATTTAATAGCCTACTTGACCAATTAACCAGTTTCCATTTTCCAATTTCCAAAAACACAATTGCTAAGAAAATCTAAAGCGTAAGTTGTTATCCATAAATAAACACAGATTTGATAACGATTTGTTTTTAATTAACAACAATATTTATCTTCTTATTATAATAGAACAATCTGGAAATACCAAATGATTAATGATGAAATGCATTTTACCTTTTTTCTGGACGGCTTGGTAAGCTCTGCCTTCCGTTTTGAGAATAAGGCTTGAGTATAAATATATGTAATTTATTTAACATAACTATTCATTTCATTTTTTTTTTAAACTGGCCTGGCATAGTGGCGGCATTGCACCTGATGGAAAGTGCCAATGCCGCCCAGGCAGAGTATCCATTGGTATCGTACGGCAGTCCCATGCCAATGGAAACAATTATGCCGGCCTGCTAAGGTGCCTCTTCACACCGCGGCGTGCACCGTGCACATTTCTCACAATGATTTAACTTTCAATATTACACACTGACTGACTCTCTCTAAAATAGGTTTTATAATGGTTTATTAGATTTAAGTGAATGTTACACATTGAAATAAAACTATTTTAACTATTCTTAATCTCATTTCAACATATGTTAACTTTTTAAATTAATAATTGTTAAATAAGGGGAGTTAATAAGTAACAGTCACTGAGCGGATGACTAATACCTCAGTCCGCCCGTGACCACGAAAGCTGCAAAGTGATCGAAACGTGGGGAAGTTAAAAAATGTAAAAATTAAACCAAATTCGCGATAAAATCTGTAAAAAATGGTTTTATTTCAATAATCAAATTCAAAAATTCATTTCAATATTCATTCAAATTTTTTTTGTCTGCTAAACTGTCCCTAATCCTTGCTGACTTTCTTCAAAATTCTTGTATTAAATTCTTACGTATTCATCCTGCATATTATACTTCACCTTTAAACTAAACTATATTAAAACCACAGTGTAAATGCACTGTTGTGTTTCGGTTTGAAAGACGTTGTAGCCAAAGTAACTACTGGACATTTTGAGACTTAATTATGACACAGGATAGCGAACGCAGTGGAATACCAAGCAATGTTTTGTAATTCATGGTGCTGTTTGGTTTTGCTACAGTCCATGAGCGGTCGTATCGCTAACCATCACACAAATAATAAAAAAAAAATACACAGTTAATTTCAAAATGCCAAGTATTGCTTACAAAGCAATACATGCAATTCATGGATTGTTTGGTTTTGCTACAGTCCATGAGCGGTCGTATCGCTAACCATCACGCGAATGGCATGCTCGTCTCGCCATTCATTACAAATAATAAAAAAATACACATTTAATTTCAGAATGCCAAGCATTGCTTTGTAATTCATGGTGCTGTTTGGTTTTGCTACAGTCCATGAGGGGTCGTATCGCTTACCATCAAGCGAATGGCATGCTCGTCTCGCCATTCATTGCAAATAATAAAAAAGTATTTAATACACAGTTAATTTAAGAACTTAAAGTCACGCTATTCATTATTAAACAACATTGAAAATGAATACAGTGCATTATGAGACCTAATTACTCGTTGCGACGATCTCAGTACAGTGATATGCAAATCGCAATGCTTAATAAGTTGAGTGTTCTTGTTTATGGGCAGGTGACGTATATCGTATCATATCTGTATCAGCCCATATACGTCCCACTGCTGGGCACAGGCCTCCTCTACAATCGAGAGTACGATTGAGAGGGTAATACAGTGCATTACGCAGACTTAGTGTGGGTTGGAGCTTGCATTCCACAGAAATGTTTATCAGACGAGAATTAAATAATATATAATACCTAGGTTTCTAGGTTACCTTATTTTTATGGCTAAATTTTATTTAAATACCCAAATACGTTAATCAGACAAACTACAGCCCATCTACAATAAATTGGCGTGTGAAGAATTTAAGAACTAAAAATAACAGTACAAAATATATTTTCAACGAATTATTTGCCATATGCTTTCGTGATTAAAACAAGCGACAATCTAATAGTATTCATAATCCAATGTAATATGTTAAGGGAAATAAACTATTCTTATTTGCACAACAACTCTTTCGGGGGAAGATCCCGGAAAAAACACATTTCAATTGCATTTGTCGTAACACAATACGTTTTGCTAAAAATAAGCGGATTAGATACATCTAAAATGAAATATAATTTTACCTGGTAGCTTAAGGGCAATCCAATATCACAAATTCACAAAAACACCATTGTTTTTAATAATTATTGATGCAAAAGTAAAAATGTCGTACTATGTGAGTTGAAATTCGTCCTGATACCAGCTATCAGATAGATAAGATATGGACAAATGCGAATGTTTTCTTGATAAAGCCGATTGCGCTGGGGTAAGTGTCGAGGCCGGCATTACGATTACAATATGTTTTTGACAGTTGCGCGGTGACGCCAGATGTGGAACGATAGGCTAACTATCTCTAAGGGCCTTATTAAAATTAAGTGAGGGATTAACTTTAGGCCAAGGTTTTCGGATAGGAAGTTGACTAATTTTTGGAATTGCTTTTAGTACATAGATAGACAGAGTATTTATAATATCGATGGAGAGCTGACACACATTCGCGTCTTGAAAAACGTAGGTATTTTCTTGTTAGAAATGTTGGTAGCGCTCCTATACTGAACCTATACGAAAGGAATGGCATATATCATATATCGTTGTTTGTACCTCCCCGGTCTATGTGTGAATACCTATAAAATGAATTATCTATGGTGTGACTGTTAGATATACAGATCATGTAAAATATATTGGGATGTGGCAAAATTTGGAACCAAAAATAAAATTTTAAAAAATATATTTAACACATTGATATATGATTTTTAAGATGTGTATGATATGTAAGGAATGCAAATTATTCGTCCTAGTCCCACGTTGCGATTAAATGGATGCATTGGCCACTTAAAAAGTCATTTACATAACTGTCCTCTGCGAGAATTTTCGATGATGTCATACGCGCTTGGCGTGTTTCTGAGGTTAAAGGCAATTTATTTCCAAAATACAATAATGTATATACTTTTGCATGTACCTATGTATGTATATTATTTTTCGTATATAGAACTACAATCATCATATCATAGAGGATATATCAAGACCGCTACCGGAAACGAAGCCGGGTGGTAATTTAAGCGACTTGACTTGACTTGACCGACAAAATGCAACAGAAAATTTTGCAAGAAAAAACGACGTTTTTTGTTTTTTTTCCTATGGTCATTTTTGGGTAGTAAATACATTTTTTTCCTAAAATAGTGGAGTAAACCCTTTTATTTATAAAGACTAAGGTATAAAATAATTTAAATTTTTATTTTAGTAATAACTATGGATTTACCACCCGAAAATTGATATATTTAAAAAATCATAAATAAAAATGGTCGCGTTTCTTTGCGAAAATTTTAGTCGCATTGTGTTTGTAGTCACTAAAACTACCACCCGGCTTCGTTTTCGGTAGCAGTTTTGATATACCCGGTATGAAGCATAAATAAATAAATAAAATACAGGATATATTATTAAAGACAGCCTTCATTTCGCAGTTGATTAGACGCCGGCTGTGAATCGAGAGGCCGTGGGTTCGATCCCCGCACTGAGACAAATGTGTACCTACACAAGTATTTGTCTCTGGTCTTCGTGTTTGTGGGAATGAGAAAGGAGAATGCCCATTCAAAGTATGGGTGAAAATATCGTTGATACCGATACTGCTTAAAATAAATTATAGCATTTTTTATGGTTTTGTCCTTAAACGTTTTCTTGTTTCATGCCGGGCGATAAATATTTATAAAATAAATAATCAAAATTAACATTTTGTTCACAGAGCCGAAGACGAAAAAATATTTTTATTTGATTTCAAGTTCATTTATCCAAAAACTCCTAAAATACATATTTTTCCCTACACAAAATAGGTTTATTGAGGCATAAAAATCTTCCTTGAGGAATCTATCTTGATATTTATCTCTAGGATTTTATTTTGAGGAAACCTGCATACCATAGCGGTTTATAAGAATTTCTATGGTATGTAAATCCGCCAACCCGCACTAGGCCAGCGTGGTGGGCTATTTGGCCTAACCACTCTCAATCGTACTGTCGATTGTAGAGTAGGCCCGTGCCATGCAGTGGGACGTGTATGGGCAGATACAGATACAGATAAAAATCTTCGCACCGATACTAAGTTTCGTAGTAAAATGTGCATTCTCCTTTCTCGTATTTTCTGATACCCACGACACAAGACATAATTGATCTTAATGGGGTCAGGACTATGTATGTGACTGTTGGGTGTATTTATTATTTTATTTGCCCTGCTGTTTGGCGGGAGAAATAGACATTGCGGTGGTACCTACCCAGGCGGCCTCTACGCATAATTAGATCACCTGTGACACATATTGAGAGACCTATCATCAGTATTTCTAATTAATAACTTTAAAAATGTTTTGTTGCACACATATATTTGTTTCCGGTCTGGGTGTTTGTGAGAGCGAAAAGTCTCTCGTAGTTTCTGATACACGACACAAGACTCGATGTTAGTGTGGGATCAGGACTATGTATGTGACTGTTGGGTATTATTTAATATTTTATGATTTTGTATTAACAATATGTTTTGTTGCAGAAAATGTCCGACGCGACAGGTGTTCGTGAGGGGTGGAAGGTCTCATTGTATAGACCAGTGCAATGCTGAGACAATGTGCGGTGAAGTCAGGGTACCGGAAAAGCATCTAAACGTGAGTATTGTCATTATACTCGACTGCCTTGGTGGCGTAGTTGTACTAGGGTACGGTTACAAAGCTGAGGTCTCGGGTTCGAATCTCGGGTTGGGAAAAGTGATATTGGATTTTTCTATTCATTATCAGCCCAGAGTCGGGAATTGGTCCCCGATATGGCGATAGGCTTGCCACATCGTGGGACGGAACATACAAGGCCATGTTTAATTTTTACATTGATATGTAATTTTGAAAAATGTACTGAGAATCATAAAGGTTATTTTATATTCATAATAACTTTGAAATAGGTTTTGATTTCGCTCCATTAGCTAAACGAACTAATCCTAGAGTGCGCAAGAATTATGTTACAATTTGTCAAAAAAAAAAAGCACATTTATTCCCAATTTTTATTTCCATTTACATTATTTTCATTCTCCTTACCCCACCAATCATCTGAAGGTATTTTCGGCAATACAACCGGCCCACTGGTCGCAATCAACACCGATTTGGGATAATTAGGATTGTCGTATTGATCAAATTCGTTTCTCTCTTTTCTGGTGCTTAGGCTCTTTTGGATATTTTCAAAATCAAATGGCTCTATCGTTCCATTCTCTTTCGAATTAGAGGTCAATCGAAATCGGCTAGGACTTAGGAATTTAGACTTTAATTCCGGTTCTCCGCGCATAATTTTTTCTGCTACCCCTATTGTTGAATCTAGATGTGGTATTTCAGTAGATTGTGGTTCTTCTAAGTCAATTTTCGGCCTATTACGTTCCTTAATAGTGTACGAATATTGATCAACCATTTTAATTTTATTATCATTAAAATTTTCTTGCCTTTTTGGTTCTGTTACATTAGCGGCATTTTTAAGATTAACAGCTCCGAATTTCTTAGGTCTGAAGTGTCTTAAAGTTTCTTTTCTAGTTTTTGGTGTTCTAGAAGTTAATGTAGGTCTTCTTGATCTAGCCTTTGCTTCTTTGGGATGTCTTTGTCTGGCTATATTGTATGAATCCCTGTTTTCTTTAGAAATATCTTGATATCGTCCTTCTTCGTTCTCATTAGACACGTTTGTGATTATCTGTTCCGTAGCACGAGCTATGAAGTCAGCTATCTTCTCTGCCAAAGATTCGGAGACGAATTTCTTTGCTAGTTTCTTTATGTCATCGATATTTGCTGTTAGGAGGACGAAGCTTTGCACCATATGGTTTAGTAAGAGGAGATGGAGACCTAGGAAAGGGAAATGCTTAAGTAAAATAAATCAACATTATATTGCGAGCTGGGATTTATGACGGTTACGTTTGACAGCCGCCGTGACGCAGTTGGTATGACGCTGACTGTGAAACGAGAGGCCACGGGTTTGGTCCCCGCACCGAGGCAAATATTTGTGAGGCCCATAAGTATTCGTCTTGGGTTCGTGTGTTTGTGAGACCGAAAAGTCTCTCGTAGTTTCTGATATGATAGAAGACTCGATCTTAGTGTGGGGTCAGGACTATGTATGTAACTTTTGGTTGGGTGTTTTTATTTATTGATATATTTTTTTTTCTTTTAAGAAATAAAGACACATCATGTTCGTGTTATAAAAATACTATAATAAAGTTACTTACCAATAACACATATGCTCCTCATTTTCGTCGACTGAATGAAACTTTTTATAACCACTCAAATATTTATTGATATTGCAAGGAAATTTGATTTGTATGTATCGTTGAGATTTTATTTTATTGATTTACCCCTTTATTCATGAGCACTTAACGCAGTTTTCAAATCTGTACTGTATCAGCCCATATACGTCCCACTGCAGGGCACGGGCCTACTCTGCAATCGAGAGTACGATTGAGAGTGGTTAGGCCCTATAGTCCACCACGCTGGCCTAGTGCGGGTTGGCGGAATTACATTACTATAAAATTTCTTATAAACCGCTATGGTATGTAGGTTTCCTCACGATGTTTTCTTCACCGTTTTAGTGCGTGGTGATTGACTATCAATACACACATGACTCCGAAAAGTCAGAGGTTTGCCCTGGGATTTGAACCGCGACCACCGTGAACATGTTGGCAGCCGCGTCTGGTCCGCCAACAGATACTTGTTATCTTTATTGATTGTTATTAATAAGATCTTTGTTTATTTTATATCACAAAACATACAAAAATCGTATGAAAATGTATAGACATACCTACGTATAAAATTATTCAACAAAGACATTGACATTTTTAATGGTGTTGTCACAATTACCTTTTGTCATCGCATCGTACTCTTTTTTGCCAAGTTATACAACATTAATTTTTGTATACCGTAAATCCGAAACATCCAAATTAGATTTTGGTATGACAGAGAATATATGATAATCAATCACCACGCACTAAAAACGGTGAAGAAAAACATGGTGAGGAAGCCTGCATACCATAGCGGTTTATAAGAATTTCTATGGTATGTAAGTCCGCCAACCCGCACTAGGCCAGCGTGGTGGACTATATGGCCTAACCACTCTCAATCGTACTGTCGATTATAGAGCAGGACCGTGCCCTGCAGTGGGACGTATATGGGCTGATACAGTTATAGTTACAGAGAATATAAGGAATAATAAAAAAATGAGACCCCACGCGGTGACAGGCTACCACAAAATATCTTGACACTTGGATTCTTTGATTCTTCTTCATGGCGGGAACGAGTGTGCTTGTACTAGTCGACTATTGTTTTAGGTATTGGTGAGCGACCGCCATGCGCCGGATTTTTATTAATCAACACGGTTTTCAGAATGTTAATATCTACAATCTACATACATACATAAACTCACGCCTTTTTCCCAGAAGGGTTAGGCAGAGGTGCCAGGACACCCACATTTCGCCTTGTATGTTCCGCCCCACGATGTGATAGGTGGCGAGCCTATCGCCATATCGGGCACAAATTCCTGACTCTGGGCTGATAATGAATAGAAAAATCCAATATCACTTTGCCCAACCCGGGATTCGAACACGAGACCTCAGCTTTGTAACCGTTTTTTTTTGTTTTGCTATGAATGGCGAGACGAGCATGCCGTTCGCCTGATGGTAAGCGATACGACCGCTCATGAACAGTAGCAAAACCAAACAACACCTTGAATTACAAAGCAAATCAAATCAAAAACTTTTATTGTGGACATAGGTTTACACAAGGTGTTACAATTGTGTTTTGTATGGACCAATTACAAAGCAATGCTTGGCATATCACTGCGCTCGCCATCCTGAGACATAAGATGTTAAGTCTCAATATGTCCAGTAGTTACTCTGGCTACAATACCCTTCAACCCGAAACACAACAGTGCGTTTACACTGTTGTTTGACGCGAGAAATAGACACTTTTTTCGGCTTAGTAATATACAAAAATAACCTTGTATATTAGTAAATAATTAATTTTTCTCCTTTGTTTCCAGCCATGCTACGTCTGCAATAGTACTGGACACAACTGCCGCATCCTTCCCCGACAGAAGATCAAGTTGGAAGAGGTTACGACTGAAGGTGTCAGTGACACCACGGAGTTTGCAGACAATTCTACTGAACCTAAAACGCCTGAGAGTGTTGAAGCAACAGGTAATCTATACATATAAATAAAATTGAAGTGTCAGTTTGTAAAGTGAAAATAAAAAAAAATGTCCAACTACATATCGTTATATACACGATACCTACAACGAAAATGAATTTAGATTTTTTTGTCTGTCTGTTGGTTTGTTCCGGCTAATCTCTGAAACGGCTTGACCGATTTTGACGGGACTTTCACTGAAAGATAGCTATTTTTTGCGGGAGTAACATAGGCTACTTTAATTTTGAAAAACAAATTAGGGTTCCGCAGAAAAAAATAAACCCTTAAATTTTGAGGTTGTTTTTTTAAATATGGTATTATGACACGCGGGTGGATGAGCTCATTATGTTTCTTTGATTTATTTGGTCTAAAAATATTCTAAAAATATCAGGTAGCTGATTTAATAAGGAGTAACTTAGGCTACATTTATTTTAGAAAAATCTTTTATTTTTGAAATATAAAGTTTTTGTTAAATTCCACGCGGACGAAGTCGCGGGCACAGCTAGTCCTACTAATATAAATGCAAAAGGTTTTTGTTTGTAACCTCTTCACGCCCAAACTGCTGGACCAATTTTGATGAAATTTGTCATGAGACTAGCTGTCACTCTGGATTAAAGCATAGGATTTTTATCCCAAATAAAAAATAGAATTTCCCTTGGAATGAGTCAGGAATTCGAACATACATATTTGCTACTTTTTCAAATTTTAATTAGTGCTACGGGACAGGAGAGGACATAATTGCATTATTTTCGTCATAGTACGGAATGAGACGGGATAAAACGGGACGGGACGGGAAAAGCAATATAGTCGATGGTGGTTACATTGAGTTTAAATATAAATAATATGTTGATGTGGACTGGACTAGAGGAGGTCCGTGCCCTGCAATGGGGCGTATATGGGCTGATACAGTACAGTCAGTTAATTAGTCACTTAATCGACGCATTAAAAATTGAAATTATCAAATCTTGTTCTATTTATCCAGATCGTCCAATATTAGAAGAAGATGAGGAACCCGTAGGGGTGGAAGACACAGACTTCGTCCTATACGTGAGCGCGGTGGAGACAGAACGGTGTCGACGAGGCTTGACTGTAGCATACGCGTCGCATTGCCAACAAGAATCGGCTTTGGACAGGTAGACTGGTTTTTATATCCTAGTTTATTCATCATCATCATCATATCAGCCCACATTAATCTCCTGCTGGACATAAGCCTCTTCTCTATTACACCATTTCATCAGGTCCTGTGCTTGTCCCATCCACCGTTTCCCTTGATACTTAACGATGTCATCCATCCATATGGCGGGTGGTCTGCCTACCTTCCTCTTGGCCACCACTCCGCAACTGACTTGTCCACCGACTATCGCTTCGTCTGGCCAAATGTCCTGCCCACCTCTACTTGAATCCAGTAATTCGATGACCGACATCAATCACTACTGTTTGCTGTCGGATGTTCTCGTTTCGGACTCTATCTCTGAGCGATATACCCAACATGGACGCTCCTTGGCACGTTGAGCCACTTTTATATTGCACATGTTCTTGTGTTAGTTTATTCAGTTTTTTTATTGCATTGAATGATGAGACCGGCGTGCCGTTCGCCTGATGGTAAACGATACGACCGCTCATAAACAGTAGCAAAACCAAACATGAATTACAAGGTATTGGCACTCCACTACGCTCGCCATCCTGAGACATAAGATGTTAGGTAAGTCCCAATATGTCCAGTACTTACTCTGGCTGCAATGTCCGTCAAAACGGATCACAACAGTGCATTAACACTGCTATTGGCGCGAGAAATAGCTATTGCGGTGGTGCCTACCCAGGCAGCTCACATATCGCACCTTTAGAATTATAGAGACCTAAGTAAAAAATCTTATTTTTGGGAAGCGTTCATTAAAGATTTGTAACATAAGAAATTGTGTACTTATGGAAGATACATCGAGGAGACCGAAGTTTACATCTTTCTGTCTATCACGCGTCAATAGGTCCTTCTAATAAGGGTCGTTGGAGATAGTCATTTTGAGCCAATATATGATTAAAAGCCAATTTTTTTTTATTTTGTCACTTTAATTCTAAAGTTCTAAAGGTGCTATATGAGAGACCTACCAGTAAATATATTTTTGTTTGCAGGCCAGTAGCCGGACACGCGAATTTCTGCCCGGGAGAACTGTCGACCAAATACAGAGACCTACCTTCGGTACTATCGACTGTCAAGCACGAGATGCTACACGCATTAGGATTCAGCGTGTCATTGTTCGCATTTTATAGGTGAGAAATGATTTTAATTTTATTAGTTTCCAGCAAAATATAGAGCGCTTTAAGAGGAAGGGTTATATGGTTAATACAGATTGCCCTACGGAGTTGGCACATGGAGGTGAAATATCTTAAATATTGCATATAGACAAATTAGCTGGTACGGTATGGGATGGGACGGGATGGATCGGGTCATGCTGAAAGAAAAGTGGAGAATAGGATAGGATGGCTATGGAGTTTAGGTATCCAAAAGTTGATACGAAAAATAACATCTATCTGGTGAGGAGTGAAATCGAAAAATATCTGCAACTAGGACAAGCTGAGACAAGCCGATAGTAGTTATATATAAGTACTCAAACTTATAAATCTTTGTTTAAAATAATATCGGATGTGAATAAAACGTTAGACATACGACCATGCATACGACTGATATGGAACGTCACAGAGAAGACGAATGAAAGTACTAAAGATGGAAAGAGTTAGAGGATAAATTATTGAGATGTTGAAGTACGGAATACGAGAGAATGGCATGTAAGACGAGAAAAGATAGACGACGGACCAGGGGCGGATCGTGAATTTGTGGGGTCCTGGGCTAATACGACTCAGAGACCCACTAATTATTCAACCAATTGTTATTGCGTCACGAAACTGTTTTGCTGAGTGATCTAGTTTTATTGTAAAGGAAAAAATAGGACAACGAAATGTGTTATTCATTTTAATAAAATTTACCCATTATTTCTAATGCTGTTTTATAATGTCGTACAAATGAAAATATTAAAAAAGTTAGCCTTCGGGCCTTTTGTGTCCACGGGGCCCTGGGCTGCAGTCAAAAAAGCTCTTAGGTAAAGACGTTATAAAATAATTAAATATTTTTTAAATACATTTTTTTTTCACTGATAATACCTTCGTTTCATTTTGGCCCTAACGGCAACTGTTCCCACATCGCTACAAAATCTAAATCTAAAAAACATAAACTTCAGGCTTTTGATAAATAAGAACGAGCAATTCATTCGAATGTATTATTTATTATTTTGTATCTTTTACAGAGACGACAATGGAGAACCGTTAACGGAAAGGCGTCCGGACACTGGAAACCCACCTTTAGATGAAGAGTAAGTTATATAATTTTGAACAAGTCATTACTAAAATAGGTTTATAAACTTTTTTTATCATTGCAATGAACGGCGAGACGAGCATGCCGTTCAACATCTTGAATTACAAAGCAATGCTTGGCATTCCACTGCGCTCACCATCCTAAGGCACAAGATGTTAAGTCTCAATATGTCTAGAAAATTTATCCATCCATTCCAATATCATCAGCTATTTTATGATACAATTTCAGACTGCAGATTCACAAATGGTCAAAGCGGGTGGTGAGACCGGTGACGAGAAGAAACTGGGTGGTCAGAGGAGGGTACATGGACAGGACCTTCAACATGATCGTCACTCCGAGGGTAGTCAGAGAAGTAAGTATTATTTAATTTTGTAATAAAAATTATTGTATTGTAGAAGAAAAACAATATTTTGCTAAAAATTACTCCCTTCTTTCACATGCAATTTTACTGGTGGTAGGTCTCTCATATGTGAGAGGCCATCTGGGTGGGTACCACCGCAGTGACTATTTCTCCCGTCAAACAGCAGTGTAAACGCACTGTTGTGTTTCGGGATGAAGGGCATTGTAGCCAGAGTAACTACTGGACATATTGAGACTTAACATCTTATGTCTCAGGATGGCGAGCGCAGTGGAATGCCAAGCATTGCTTTGTAATTCAAGGTGTTGTTTGGTTTTGCTACTGTTCATGAGCGGTCGTATCGCTTACCATCAGGCGAACGGCATACTCGTCTCGCCATTCAAGGCAATAAAAAAAAAAATGCAAGTTGAAACTTATTTTGAACAATTTGCAACTTATATACAAGTAACTTGCCTTATGGAATTGCGTCCTTAATGTGGGGTTAGGTTTTATGGGTATATCCATATTGCGACCGAAAACGAAGCCGAAGTGGTAGTTTTAGTGACTTAAGACAATGCCACTAAAAATCGAGCAAAAAACAGCAACTATTTTTTTGTGTTTTTTAAATATTGTGTTTGGGTGGTTAATCCATATTTTAATATATAATATAATAAATAATCATTTAAACCCTTGCGTACTTTTCTTTTGAAGACTATAAGAAATAAAAGGCTTCAAAAATAAAAGTGTGTACATTATTATTTTAGAAAAAGAACGATGTACCGTATGTATGTATGTATGTGTGTATTTACCACCCAAATACGATGATAAGAAAAGAATAAAAAAAATATTTGTTGCTTTTTTTAGAAAATTCTTATTTGTATTGTGTCTGAAGTCACTAAAACTACCACCCGGCTTCGTTTTCGTTAGCAGTCTTTATATTATGTCAGTGTTGGGTATATATTTATTTATATCTTTATTTGTAGGTACGCGATCATTTCAACTGCTCTGAGCTTGAGGGTGCTGAGTTAGAAGACCAGGGAGGAGATGGCACGGCCATGACGCACTGGGAAAAGAGAGTATTCGAAGTAAGTCTAGTGTTCAATATTCTACTTTTACTGGTGGTAGGTCTCTTAAATGTGCCTGGGTACCACCGCAATGTCTATTTCTCCCGCCAAACAGCAGTGTAAATGTTGTGTTTCGGATTGAAGGATATTGTAGCCAGATTAACTACTGGACATATTGAGACTTAACATTTTATGTCTCAGGATGGCGAGCGCAGTGGAATGCCAAGCATTATTTTGTAATTCAAGGCGTTGTTTGGTTTGGCTACTGTTCGTGAACGGTCGTATCGCTTACCATCAGGCGAACGGCATGCTCGTCTCGTCATTCATTGCAGTATAAATAAAAAAAACCTAGCAATCCTAAGCGAATACTTGAATCCAATTTCATACTTGTTTAGCCTTATAAGGACATATTAAATGATCTACAAAGTAGCTGAATGCTGAACATTCATTTGTTAAGACAGATTTCCTACTATCGTATATGTACGGTGGCTGTTATATAAGACGCAACATAGAGCACTTATTGTAATTATTGTTATTCCAACTATGTAATATCTATATATCACAAGTAATAAATGATTATGATAGTTAACTCCTTAAATTCTTCAAATAATATAAAGATATTTTCCCTTAGTGGTAGGTACTACCAAAAAAGCGTGAGTTTATATGTATTTTAATATTTACTTCAAATTATCGTAAACTTGAGGCTATTGCTTACTTAATCAATTTAACTGAGAAAATTGCTTCTCAGAACGAAGCGATGACGGGCACACACACACAGAACTCAGTGTTCAGTCGAATAACCTTCGCCATGATGGAAGACACTGGCTGGTACCGCGCCGATTACTCCCATGCTACCCCCTTAGACTGGGGCAAATCCCTAGGGTGCAAATTCGCGATGGCATCATGCAAGGAGTGGCTGAATACTCAAAGGTTCAGGTATTGTGTTTTATATGGGTGTCGTGCTGCTTTTGTGCTTGCGTTGCGAGCAGAATGCTTGTTTGACAAAGTTAAACCGGTTGATAAGTGAGTTTTGTGCTCGTTTTATTGATCAATCTGCTTGCATTGTTAATTGTTAAGAATCTTCTAAATAGAGATTTTGTAGCTTCAATTGTAATAAATGCTTGATTTACTAATATGGTTCGGGTGTAAGATTATATGTGTTTGTATATTGAACTTGTATTAAACATGTGAGCATTTATCTCAGTATTATATTTTTGACAGATACATTAAATCAATTCCTAACATGAGTATAAACGAGTAGTATTTTCAATATAGTATTTCCAATTAAAAATGTGACCAAAATTAATTTGGTATTGAGATTCGCGCTCACAATGTTGAGTCAAGCAATTATCCCAATTGTATATTTATTTTTAACTGTTTTTTTTTTACAAGCAACGATACGGAAAATTCGACATTGGAGTAAGTAAAGTATCAATGAATATAAGTACATAAATAATAAAATTAAAAAATACCCTAACAGTTACATACATAGCCTGTCCCAAATTAAGATCAATTAAGTTTGGTTTCGCGTATATCAGAAGCTACGAGAGACTTTTCGGTCTGAAAAACACTCAGACTCGAGACAAATACTTGTGTGCCTCGTAAATATTTATCTCGGTGCGGGGATCGAACCCGCAGACTCTCGTTTCACAGCCGGCCTCTAACGAAATGCATCTCGGAAGCTGTCAAAATAAATTTCTAATTAGTTTCGAGTTCAAATTTAATAATCTCTTTTTGGTGAATGCAGAATATAATATTATTTATATTTATTATTTGTAGTTGGTTTTGATACGTAGATAAGTAATAAATTTTGTAATGAATTCTTAAGGCCTTATTCAAGGCTAGTTTTAAAACCGAGTTTAACTATTATCGAATACTTTGTCTCCCTCGCTCATACTGAAGAACGAGAACGAGAGAACGAGAAAGAAACTCTAGTGTTGCTCTTATCAAACCCAGTTCAATTTTTTTTTCAATAGTCTTTCGAAAGTGACAAGACATTCGATATTTAAAATAGGTCTTAAAACTGTCTACTGTCTGAATAAGGTCGTTAATATATATTTTTTTATTTATAAGCAATACCAATGGGACGGAATATGAGTAAGTTTGTATTATACTTTATTTTATAAAAATCTACATAGTTAAATAAAAGGGCAATACATATGGACAAACAATTGATGAGAAATAACTATTTTTATTGCTCGTATTTAAATATTATAGGTTCAGTCTTAAGGAAATAAAACTGTTCGGCTTATTTACCGACCTAACGCAAAACGAGCGAGATGGAACATATTGCAGCATACGAGTGATAAGGACAACAATAGTACATATATCGACCACACGCGGGAACAGATAAGCGAGACGGAATATAATATCTAAGCGTAGGAGTGAAAGAGATAGGATCGTACCCTCTCGTTCGGGGGCTGTCATACATACACTAGATTATAAGTGAAGGCCTAAAGAACGGCAAGATAAATAAGGACACAAATAAGCGTGTGGTCTTATTTGATTTTATTAAGGTCAAAAATCATAATAAATCTTAATTTACAGGAATAAGGTTTATTGTTACCTGAAGTTGATTTTAATTTAAGACTTTGCTACATCTCGTAGTTCGAAATTCAAATGTATAAGTATGACGGCGCCACCGTGTTTTGAGAGTGTGAAAGAAACGTCGAAAGTGATATAAATTCTCTTTGTTGGGCGGTAAAATTAAAAATAGTGTGGTTTTGACGTTTCTTCACTCTGACGCAACTTCAGGCTCTTTTGTGTGCAGCGAAAAGCGGATCATCATCCTTTCCCTCTCGCAAACAAGCAAGACGTGCCTGGTGGAGCGTCATTACTTGATTATTATATTGAAAGTGCTTGCTGATTATAGTTCTGCTAATATTTTGTTAAAACTATTATTCCTTCACATACGTGGTTTAATTTCTCCTCGCCCGCCTACCCACGATCGCTCGGCAGCCACGAATGGACACAGGAAACAATGATAACGGCCATGTGCCGTTATCAGAAGTGGGATGTGAAGGGCTTACTTCTGAGGAGAATACTCGTACCAGATCGTCAGCACCGGCACCGGAACAAAGCCTGCCGCAACAGATGGAGTTGTTTTTGTCTCGAATGATGGCTTTATCACAGCCGCAACCTGTAAGCAGCGCGTCTATCCAATTAATTGAGTTCGACCCTGACGACAATGAAGCAGACATAGAAGGTTGGTGCAACGTGACCGAAATTGTAATCAACGACCGCGAGGTAAGAGGTGCAGACCTGCTGTTATTACTCACACGTGCACTTAAAGGCCGAGCCTCTACCTGTTTAACACGACTGCAGGCATCGCAGATGACATGGCCTCAAATAAAAGAGCTATTGCTCGCAAAGTTTGCCAAGCCTATGATGCCACAAGATTATTTCGATGAAATTCTACGTTTCCAAGTCGGTGTTAAAGAAACCGCGAGTGAGGCAGCCATACGACTTTGGAACATCATTGGACGCATTCCGCGGATGGAAATGCCTGAAGACATTACTACGGGATTTGTATCGTCGGTTTTATGCCAAAAAGACGGAGTGATTCGTCGTGAGCTCCACTCCCATAACCCAACTACTAGATCTCAACTTCTGCGAATTCTTAACGGCATTTCCCTGAAACGAAAGCACGAGAGCAGTGATAACCATGATTCAGATGTGAAAAGGACCCGATTTATAGAATCGCGTTTCACGGGAACATGTCACCGCTGCGGTACTTCGGGTCACAAAGCAATCGATTGTCGTAAGCGAAAGGAAGAGCCTGCTGCTTTGGACAAAATGCGCAATCAACCATCCAAGGGCGCTGACAGACCAATCACCTGCTTCGTGTGTGGACGACCAGGACACCTGGCGTCGGCGTGTCCCGATCGAGTGGGCGGCAGCGGAGCAGCGGCGGTCAAAGAGGTCCATGTGTGTGAACGCAAAGCATCGAGAAGCACGTTAACTACATCATCCGGTGAGCCAGTTTCCTTTCTTTTTGATAGTGGATCAGCTTGTTCTCTAGTAACTAATAGCTATGCCTATAAGTTCCCTGGTACTGCGCAGGGTGAATTAGTGTATCTGACGGGCATTGGTAGCGGTGATGTGGAATGCGTTTCCCAGGTTATTAGTTCCATCAATGTCCAAGGCCTATCTTTATCAGTATTGTTTCACATAGTACCCGATGGCACTATTACTGAACCGGTAATAATAGGTAGGGATATATTAGAGGAGAACGTGCACGTGCATATCGACAACGACCGAATTACCTTTTCTCAGCATAAAGAAGTAAACTTAGTTGACAATTCTAGCGGTTTTGATTTCGCGAATATTGATACGGACTTACAAGGCGATGAGAAATTGGCTTTAATTAGGATTTTAGAGAAATACAGTGAATTCTTCATTGACAATATACCAACGCGACGAGTCACGACGGGTGTGCTCAGGATAGATCCCATTGATCCAAACAAGACGGTTCAAAGACATCCTTATAGGCTAGCTCCCGCAGAAAAACAAATAGTCAACGAGAAAATAGAGTCCCTATTAAAAGCGAACGTTATTCGGGAAAGTAGTTCTCCATTTGCGAGCCCCATTTTGTTGGTTAAGAAGCACGACAACACTGATAGGATGTGTGTAGACTATAGGGAACTCAATGCCAACACACGTCCCGAGCATTATCCGTTGCCTCGTATTGACGAACAAATTGACCGTCTCCATGGCGCGTACTATTTTTCTTCATTAGATATGGCGTCTGGCTATCACCAAATACCGGTTGACCCCGATAGCATAGCAAGAACGGCATTTGTGACACCGGATGGTCAATTCGAATATTTGGCAATGCCGTTTGGGTTACGAAATGGCGCTTCAGTGTATCAACGCTGCATTAACAGAGCTCTCGGGTCCCTAAAAGACAAAGTAGCAATGGCTTATATGGATGATGTCATGTGCTATTCCAATAACGTCACTACAGGACTAGAGCGTCTAGACCTAACTTTGAAAGCACTTTCTGATGCAGGTTTTTCATTAAACTTCAGAAAGTGCAGATTCATGAAAAAGGAGATAGACTACCTTGGATATGTCATAAAAGCAGGGGAAGTAACACCAAACCCTAGAAAGATACAGGCTTTGGTTGACGCTCCCACTCCAAAAACAGCTACACATGTAAGGCAATTTTTAGGCCTCGCTTCTTATTTTAGGCGATTCATACCGAATTTCACTCGGTTAGTTGGACCCCTCTATCCCCTGACAAAACTGAAAGGCCCTATCAAATGGACAGACGCTCATAATGGCATTCACAAAAAGATCGTCGACATACTAACTTCAGAACCGGTGTTAACAATATTTGATCCAGACTCCCCCATTGAGCTTCACACTGACGCGAGCTCTGAAGGCTACGGGGCTATATTAATCCAAAGAAAAGATAACGCTCCTCACGTGGTATCATATTTTAGCCGTCGAACGTCCGACGCGGAATCAAGGTATCACTCATATGAATTAGAGACACTGGCGGTCGTTCGTGCGGTTGAAAATTTCCGGCATTACTTGTATGGCCAGCATTTCACAGTCTTCACAGACTGTAACTCCTTAAAAGCATCCAAATCAAAAACCGATTTAACTCCACGCGTACACAGATGGTGGGCTTTCTTACAAGCTTACGATTTCGATATAGTCCATAAGCAGGGCATTAGCATGAGCCACGCAGACTATTTATCTAGAAATCCTACTGTGGAGCCTATACCTAGTGTGCAAGGATTAAATGATTCAAGAGACTCAAGTAAATTGAATAAAGAAGTCCACTTTATAGAGTTACATCAGGGTTGGCTGGCCGTAGAGCAAAAACGGGATAGCGAGATATGTGACCTTATCAGCAAACATAAAAACGATGAGTTGCCAGAAGCCATCGCACACACTTATGACGTGCGCAATGGTATATTGTACAGGAAAATTGAACGCAATAGAACCAGCTCGTGGTTACCAATTGTTCCTAGATCCCTAACATGGACACTTATAAATCATGTCCACTCAGAAATTAAGCACCTCGGGGCAGATAAGACACTTAATAAAATATACGAGCAGTACTGGTTCCCACAAATGTCTAAGCAGGTGCGTAAATTTGTAGACTCATGCATAGTATGCAAAGCCTCAAAGGGATGTTCAGGAGCACAGCAAGTTCGATTTCATCCAATACCCAAAGTGTCCACGCCTTGGCATACCATACATGTAGACATCACGGGCAAACTAAGTGGTAAGAGTGATAGGAAAGAATATGCGTCTGTAATTATCGATGCGTTCACCAAATATGTACTCTTAGAATACACACCTTCCCTCGATGCTGCAAGCGCAATTCAATGTCTCAAAAAAGCTGTTTGCCTATTTGGTGCCCCGAGACGCATTATAGCAGATCAAGGCAGGTGCTACATTAGTGCAGATTTTAAACGATTTTGTAGTGAACATGGTATAGAGCTTCACCTTATCGCCACCGGCTCCAGTAGAGCCAACGGCCAAGTAGAGCGGATAATGCGCACCTTAAAGTGCCTACTCACAATTGTAGAAAACGACCCAAACAAAACTTGGCGAGACGAACTCCCCGAAGTTCAGCTGGCGTTGAACAGCACCAGATCCAGAGTCACTGGATACTCACCCACTGAACTAATGTTCGGCATACGAGCACAGTCATTAGGGATATCAACCTTATCCGTGCACGCGGAATCTGAGCCTCGTTTAGATCTAGACACTATTCGGCATAATGCTTCTGAAAATATAAAAAAAATGGCTTCATCGGAAGAAATACGCGTTAACCGGGGTAAAGCAAAAGTGAGACCATTTAGTGTAGGTGACTTTGTCTTTATAAAAAGTAGTGAGCGTAACCAAACTAAATTACAGCGAAAGTTTAAAGGTCCTTTTACTATAGTCCGAGTATTAGACCACGATAGGTATGAGCTGCGAGACATTAATGGATCTAACCGAACCTATAAATATGCCCATGAAAATCTACGTGCAATACCCGGGGGCTATGGCGGGTTGGTTGAAGTAGCCACTTCCTTAATTAATAATGTAGAGGAGGCCGAGACGGCGGCAGTCCATAGTCATGAGAATGGAATGGCAACATCTGATGATGATAGTGATACAGTGTCGGTATCTAGTTCACACACTTTGACCGTCACCTCTAATACCCTCTCTGCCTCTGAACATGAAGAATAGTTATTGGTGAGTTAATTACGTGTAAACCCTGTTCTTGTGCCCACTTCTATCTAGATATTGGTTAGACAGTGAGTAGAATGTAGTTGGTTAACTGGGCTGGCCTAAATTGGGTCGATGCCCATGACCACACTATATTTTCTTATGTGGTGTGTGATGTATAATAGCTGATCTACTGGGCTGGCCTAAACCGGGTCGATGCCTAGGATCAGACTATGACTAGTTGTGTGTGAGCTGAGTGGCAAGAAATTGATCTGGAACTCGCCTACGTGGGTCGACGTTTCGAACAAGTTGATTGCAGCAGCTGTGTGTGGTTTTCGTGACTGGTGGAAGGGGCGTTGACGGTTGTCCGGTCCATCTCACCATGTGACTTGGTGAGCTGGTCGAAGGGGCGCCTGAGGTCAATTGTCCGCCCAGTACGTTGGTAGTTAATGAGGGGGATGAAAACCCAGATCTCTTCAATTACGTGATATAAATGGGTACCTTATCAGGGATGGGCGAGCAGGCCTAGTCATGGACTACAGTTGTATTTTGTCTTTTCAGGTAAGCCGAGGTGTGAGTTGTCGCACGAGGACGTGCGAGTGTCAGTCCGGCCGTGACGGCGCCACCGTGTTTTGAGAGTGTGAAAGAAACGTCGAAAGTGATATAAATTCTCTTTGTTGGGCGGTAAAATTAAAAATAGTGTGGTTTTGACGTTTCTTCACTCTGACGCAACTTCAGGCTCTTTTGTGTGCAGCGAAAAGCGGATCATCATCCTTTCCCTCTCGCAAACAAGCAAGACGTGCCTGGTGGAGCGTCATTACTTGATTATTATATTGAAAGTGCTTGCTGATTATAGTTCTGCTAATATTTTGTTAAAACTATTATTCCTTCACATACGTGGTTTAATTTCTCCTCGCCCGCCTACCCACGATCGCTCGGCAGCCACGAATGGACACAGGAAACAATGATAACGGCCATGTGCCGTTAAGTATAAGCAACCTCGGCCACTTTTGGCGTGTGATTTTGTTCCGGAACCTGTATCTAGTATAGAATTGATCGAAGGTGCTAATATTTATTTTTTGAACAGGAGGAAAAACCCAGCGCCATTTTGCGAGAGGATCAAAGGAAACCCTCTTAGAACCGAGTGCTCGCCAAGAAGAACTGCCGTAGTACTATGTAATCTAGTACGCCATGACAACATGCTGCCAAAAGCTTATCAGGTAAGGAACGTTCTGATTAAATAGATACTTGCCCATGTGTTTTTTTTTATTGCTATGAATGGCGAGACGAGCATGCCGTTCGCCTGATGGTAAGCGATACGACCGCTCATGAACAGTAGCAAAACCAAACAACACCTTGAATTACAAAGCAATGCTTGGCATTCCTCTGCGCTCGCCATCCTGAGACACAAGATGTTAAGTCTCAATATGTCCAGTAGTTACTCTGGCTACAATGCCTTTCAACCCGAAACACAACAGTGCGTTTATACTGCTGTTTGACGGGAGAAATAGACACTGCGGTGGTACCCACCCAGATGGCCTCTCACATATGAGAGACCTACCACCAGTAAATATGTGGAAACCTTAAAGTATTTATAATATAGAGGGAGCGCTGTCATACATTTGTGTCTTCAAAAACGTAGATATTTTCTTGATCGTAATGTTGGTAGCGCTCCTATAGTAGTGAAAATTGGAGTATTGAAGTTGTTATTAATTCATTTTACAACGGAAAGTTTATGTAGCTGTTATCCTTTTAAAACGAGTTTTAGTGGTATTAAATAGCCCTCAACTATTTTTATTTACCAACTAATTCGTGCATGTTGGACAACCTTTCAAATATCAACCAATAGGAGAGCAGAAAAAGATGGCCCGGCTGATTTTTATCTACGATTTTGAAGTACCAGCGCTCCCTCTATATTAAAAATACTCAAAGACTAGTTAGGCGTCTATCACACTGGTTTTTACAAGGGTTGACGTTTCTCCAACGTCTTCGCAACGTCCACGTTGTCTACGGGAATTTCGACGAGAAACACTACAATATTCCTTCGATTAAATTACGTAAAAGAAATGAAAGAATCATATTTTACATTTTTGTATTGTCATCTCTTAGCGAGGTCGTAGCGAGAAATATTGCCGCTAGACAACCACGAATTGAAGTGGTTCATATTATTGCTAGCCTCTCCAAAAAGAAGGGCAAAGGAAGGAAAAAGTCCAAAGATTCAAATCGTTTATAAATTATTTAATTAATTAATAATAAATAAATAACACCTAACAGTCACATACATAGAATCCTGACCCCACACTAAGATCGAGTCTTGTGTCGCAGGTATCAGGATCTACGAGAGACTTTTTGGTCTCACAAACACCCAGACCCGAAAGAAATATTTGTGGGTCACACAAACGTGTCTCTCGTTGCGGGGATCGAAACCGCGGCCTCTCGTTTCACAGGCGGCGACTAACCACCTGCGCCACGGAGGCTGTCAATTATGAATTGATTTACAAAATTATTTGTTTACATAACATTTTGAATAATATTTTTCAATACAATAAAATTATTTTTTGATATTTTTTATAAAGTTGATGAATTTTTCACAGCATTTCGACTCCCTCCCCGACGTCAAAGGCAAGGACCTGCCGTACTACGGCGGTTCGGTATCATTAGCAGACTACTGCCCCTACCTTCAGGAGTTTACGTGGAGACACAAAAGCGTGCTGGTGCGAGGCAGCCGGTGCTCTTACGAAGAGAATACGCCTAGTAAGTTCATATTCTATAAGTAAATAACACCCAACAGTCACTTACATAGTCCTGACCCCACACTAAGATCGAGTCTTATGTTGTATAAGGAACTACGAGAGCATTTTCGGTCTCACAAACATCCATAACGGAAAGAAATATTTGTGGGCCGCACAAACATTTCTCTCCGTGCGGGCATCGAACCCGCGGCCTCTCGTTTCACAGGCGGCGTCTAACCGACTGCGCCATGGACTTTGTCAATATGTTTCTATGTATGTATAAGAACTACGGTAAATATGAAGATATTATTTTGCAATGAATGGCGAGACGAGCATGCCGTTCGCCTGATGGTGTGCGATACGACCGCTCATGAACAGTAGGTACCAAAACCAAACAACACCTTGAATTACAAAGCAATGCTTGGCACTCCACTGTGCTCGCCATCCTGAGACATAGATGTTAAGTCTCAATATGTCCAGTAGTTATTCTGGCTACAATGTTTTTCAATCCGAAACACAACAGTGCATTTACACTGCTGTTTAACGGGAGAAATAGACATTGCGGTGGTACCCACCCAGGCGGCCTCTCACATATGAGAGACCTACCACCAGTAAAGTTCGTTTCGGTAGCAGTCTTGATATCAGTATCAGTATTAGCCCATATACGTCCCACTGCAGGGCACGGGCCTCCTCTACAATCGAGAGTACGATTGAGAGTGGTTAGGCCATATAGTGCACCACGCTGGAGTCTTGATATAATACCCTGTATTATAAATAATATTTGATTCATAAATATACTATTGTTACAGAAGTGGATGTGAATTTCGCTTTGGAAAACTACGGACAGCACTCCAAATGTTTCGACCACAGTGACAAAGTGTGGGAACAGAAATCATGTAGACAGGTGAACCGATTTTACTATCAACTGTAATAATTATTGGAAATATAACTTGGCAAAAAAAAGTACGATGTGGTGACAATTGGTTGTTGTTTTTTCTATTTATCCTGACGGAAAGGCAAAGGTCTAAGCCATACAGCCTAGTCTAACGTGTTGAGTCCGCCCCGTGACCACGAAAGCTGTAAAGTAATCGAAACGTCGGGAACTCAAAAAATGTAAAATTAAACCAAATCCGCGATAAAATCCGTAAATAATAATTTTATTTCAATGTGTTGTGATTCTTCAGTTTGTGTTGTCCAGATCTTCAAAACTGTGTTTTTCACATAAGTGTATATGTTTTTGTATATAGCGACGTTTTTTAAAAGCAGGTACAAAGAGCGGGGGTTATTATCGGGTGATTCATACTGTTCCAAGAGCTTGTCAATAAATTTTATACGTTGGACAGGGAAAGTCGGACAATCAATGAAGATGTGATTTATCGTTTGATCCTTGTTCAAGTTGTAATATTCACATAAAGAAGTGTTATGCTGGCACTTCACATGGCTATTTGTATTTGTGTATTTGGCATATTTGGCAAACAATTACCATGTGTGGTCAGTTTAATTGAGAAAGTGTGGCCTTATTTGCCTATTTGACAAACAAGGCCAATAACAAATACGTAAGTATAGATGGTCATAATTGCCTCTATTTGCATGTTTGCTTTTAACGTCATTTATTTTGCCAAATACAACAAACACCCAATAGCAAATACAAACAGCCATGTGAAGTGCCAGCATTAGACATATTCATTCGATGTAGGTGACTGTTTATATGAGGTGACAATTGACATTAAAGAAAAACAATTATGGCAACACTATTAAAAATGTCATTGTGTCCATTGAATAATTTTGTGTGTAGAAATTTATATACATTTTCATACATTTTTGTTTGTTTTGTGATTAAAAATAAACAAAGAGATTATTAACAACCATTAATAAAAATAAGAAGTATTTAAACATTTTCCGTCGCAGAATTCTTTTTTTATTGCTATTAATAGCGAGACGAACATGCCGTTCACCTGATGGTAAGCGATACGATCGCTCATAAACAGTAGCAAAACCGCACATCACCTTGAATTACAAAGCAATGCTTGGCATTTCACTGTGCTCGCCATCCTGAAACATAAGATTTTAAGTTTCAATATGTCCAGTAGTTATTCTGGCTACAATGCCCTTCAATCCGAAACAGAACAGTGCATTTACACTGGTGTTTGACGGGAGAAATAGACATTGCGGTGGTACCCACCCAGATGGCCTCTCATATATGAGCATGCATATGAGAGACCTACCACCATACCATATACCGGGTTGCCATATTAAAAACAGACTATTTTCTACCAAGCAATATGTACTGATGTTAGTTTTTTGTTCTAGATACGAGAATGGCAACACTGGGGCTCCGGTTGTTACAAGTATAAATGTGAAAGCGGGAGATTGCATATAGTGGTGAGTATATACCCATTTAATATTGTCTCAATTGAAAAATTTTTGCATATGTCAGTCTATACCAACTTCTGAACATTTGTGCTAACATATTATGTGCATGTATGTAGGTATGTTTGTCAACGCATATTTCAAACAGTTTCAGTCGAATTGAAAACATTTTTGTTTATTAACGTGTTGTTGACACAGTTTTTGTTTAAACGATTTTTTTATATGCCCAGTACAATAAATAAAATTAATTACACGGATAATTAACTAAAATATACAAACAATCTTGAAGTGAAATGTAAAAATTTCTATTGAGAAATAAAGTTTATTTAACCACAGCTTTAATTTTAAATACAGTCGTATTGAGAACCTCCTTCTTTTTTTAAATCGGTTAAAAATTACAACTGTACAACAATACAAACAAATCATAACTAATTATTAATAGAAAAAAATAGAAAATAAATTTTTAAAAATTTGTATTAAGAATATTGTATATAAGAAAAAAATATTTTTTATTGTAAAAAAAGCGTGGGTGCATGTTTTCAATAGATATAATTATTTTATCGACAGATATAAGTAGAAGGATTATCATTTTGATAATATCTTAAAAAGCACCCCACGCTTTTTTTACAATAAAAAATATATTTTTCTTATATACAATATTCTTAATTCAAATTTTTAAAAATTTATTTTCTATTTTTTAGTTGGGTTTATTTATAAGAGCGTTTTTTCTTATTTTCGAATGTCTGTCTTATCAACTGTCGATGGTAGGTTTTAGGCCGACATCTATGTATGTATACGAAACAAGACGCAATTACCATAAGAGTCCCTACGCGCATGCGTAGTTCGCGCACTAGCCCTCTCTCTTACTCTCATGCAAAGGATCCGGAACGAAATTAATGAATTCTGGCGAATCTAATCAGGATAATCATATATTTTAATCGAATTATTGTATTGTCATCGGTCTTTGACAGGTGTTCAAAATTTGAATGAAATCTGTCCGTTTAAAGTGGGTCAAAATCGCGTCTTAAGGAGTCGGTTACAAACATACAAACAAACATACAAACATACAAACATACAAATAAAGATATAAGTGAAGCTAATATAAAGCGTGTAAAAATTAAAACAGTTGCACAAGAAAACGTGCATGTTTCGTAAAGTAGAAAGTGGAGATCCTTGGCCTATGTTCAGCTGTGAACTTCCTGTGGTTGAAGAGAGAAAAAATAAATAAATAACGCCCAATAGTCACATACATAGTCCTCACCCCACACTAAGATCGTGTCTTGTGTCGTGGGTATCAGGAACTACGAGAGACTTTTCGTTCTCACAAACACCCAGACTCGGAAGAAATATTTGTGGGCCGCACCAATATTTCTCTCGGTGCGGGGATCGAACCCGCGGCCTTTCGTATTCATGTGGCGTCTAACCGCCTGCGCCGCAGAGGCTGGAGAAAACAAAGTAAAGTAAACTTTATCCCACAGGTGGGCAACTACACATACACATGTTTCCACGCGGGACAAGTGCTTCAAGTGAAGATTATCAAGAACGGCTGGCTTCACAAAGGAGGCGTGGTCTGCCCACCTTGTCGAGAGATGTGCGCTGAAGAGTTCAGCGTAAGTAACTATAATATTATTTACATAGATCAAATATATACTAGATTATAAGTAACGGCCTAAAAACGGCAAGAGAAATAAGAGCACAAAGAAGCGTGTGCTCTTATTTGATTTTAGTATGGTCCAAAACATAATAAATCTTAATTTAAAGGAATAAGGTTTATTGCAACCTGAAGTTGATTATAATTTATGACTTTTTGCTACATCTCGTAGTTCGAATCCAAATGTATTAGTATAAGCAACTTCGGCCACTTTTGGCGTGTGATTTTATTCTGCATGTTAGAAAAGCATATCATAAGCTTTCTGACATGCCAACTCTCAAAGCTGTAATTTGAATGTACTGTATTTAATTGGAAGTAGACGGTTAATGCCCCATAGACGGAATATGCCATCCTGACCTTATATTATATTTGATCGAAGCATTCGTGCATTTTGGACAGAATGTCAAATGTCAACCAACAGAAGGGCAGAAAAAGGTAGCCGGGGACCACCATTTTATCTACATTTTCGGAGTACCAGCGCTCCCTCAATATTATAATACTCTAAAGTTAAACCAAGACTAGTCTGTATGGATTGTTGTGGCCTCATAATAATTGCGCGAAAAGCTGTCAAATAATTTAAAAAGTCATAACTTTTTATTTCAGGCAAGGAAAGAGTATTGCAAGCCCGGTGAAGAACCTTTACCACCGAATTTGTATCCAAACGATATTTTAAAATGCGGCGTCGGGTCACTGACCTCAACAGCTGTTTTGACATTCGTCGCCATCTTGATAAGTGTTTTAACTTAATGTTTTACGAACGTTGTGTCTTGTTTATTGGTCTGTGACGTTGTGTAAAGTGTTTTAGATTATTAACGGCAAAAATGTGTAAAGTAATATTGAAGTTTTAAAAGCGTTTTGTTTTAGCGTTTTAAATGTTTTTGAGACGGCAAAATAGTGTCCACATATGAATAAATTTGGTAATTGCATTGAGGTGATATACTAGAGCGGACATCGGGAACAAAATATCTGCGCATTGTGCTGGTACAGGAAACCAGTGAAGCGAGAGAGAAGATGATACTACTGCCTAGACGTGACAGAAACAGAAACCGAAGGTAGTACGGTACCGTTCATTTTTGTTACAAACATTTTGTTTTCAGTGCTCCCTCTAGTATAATATCTTAATGGATGAAATATATTCCACCATTTTTAACTGTTCCGTGGGTATTCTATTAGGACTGAACTCGCAATCAGGTACATTTTTATCTCTTTGTCCTGGCTGTATAAGTAAAAATATTTTTTTTATTGGTGAAATGGATTTTCAAAAACGAGATATTAAATAGGTTTGTTTGATGAGACTCTTGGCGATTTTAATTTTAATTCCAAATGAAACCTATTGTCTGAAGTAAAACAGAAATTTAATTTATATTTTGATATATTTATAATAATATTTTTGCCGTTAGTAATATTAATGTGAAATTGTGTTGTACCAAACTAGAAATCCTTTTCTATTTAACTCAGTGCCCCAAGCATAAAATATAAAGAACTCATAGACCATCAGAAACTACGAGAGACTTTTCGGTCTCACAACAAACCAGAAACGAATTATTATGTATCAAACATATTTGTGTTTGGATCGTAATGGCATCTCGTCTAACTAACCAGCCACAAAGGCGGTCATTAAAAATATTACATTAATGGGGTGAATCGAAACTCAGAGAAAATAGAAATAAACTTATTTTGTTTTAATAATGATATTATATTGCATCAATCCAAATAACAATTTGTATTTTTTGAACGTGGAAAAATACACATGGAAGTCCATTATAGACTTAAGCAGTTTTGTTTCCATTCACCCCGTTTTACGGTACATTACTTTGTCTTTTCGTCTATGGGTGATAGAAAAGGTTTATTTAACTGACCAAATAGGTCTGACTTAAAAAGCTACTTCGTAACTTAAAACGTACCTAAGGCTTGAGTATCGGGATAATGTTGTTTTGTATGCCTTTATATTTTCTTGTTTGGATGCCTCTTCAATGTTGATAGTCAGCTCCTTGTATTTTTCCTTGGCATTAACCAAGTGGTACAGTTGTTCCAAGGCACGATTTTATCACTATTTATTAACAACTATAACGGTGAAGGAAAACATCGTGAGGAAACCTGCATACCATAGCGATTTGTATGAATTTCTATGGTATTTAAGTCCGCCAACCTGCACTAGGCCAACGTCGTCGACTATATGTCCTAACTCCTCTCAAACGTACTTTCGGTTGTAGAGAAGGCTCGTGGCCTGTAGTGGGACGTAAATGGTCTGATACAGATACTGAATGAACGATTAATTCGTCATAACTCTGGTATATTTAATATCATTTCGTAATTCTTTACATATTTTTAAACAGACCCAGCACAATGACTGCACTGCACCTGATGGTAAGCGCAAATGCCGTCCTGACAAAATAATATTTATGATCCCTTTGCAGGTTGAAAAAAATTACCTTACTATTAAAAATAGTTGTTTTTAATTTCATTTACATTGTTCACGATTTCAAAACTTTATTTCTGTTTATTAGTACTTATTAAATCATTTAATTACGTACTGAATTTACGTCACAACTTCGAAACTGCTTAACCGATTTGGATGAAACTTGGCTAAAATACAGCTGAATACCTGGAAAATGTTACGACATACCTATATTACAACATTATCCCGTTCTCAAAGTTATAATGGAAAACGTCCAGAGCTTTTTAATTAGTAAGTAAGTTATTCTTATCGTGAATTGTTATTGTGGGCGCAGACGGGTGGTTTTTTAAACGTTTCAAAATGTTCACACTCTTTTATTCGACTTTTAAACGACTTCTGCTCAAAAAGGAGGTTCTCAATTCATCAGCATAAGCAAGCGTTTGAAAAACCGCCCGTCTGCCCATTAAACACTCAAATTCTTAGCCAGAAACAACACTGGACCAACTTGTAAATATTCTTTAAGTCTTAACTCTAAGATTAATTCGTGGACATAGGAATTGGACTTAGTTACCAGTCAAATAAATACACCAAGTAAGTTTTTTAAGAAACTCTAATCCTATTAATTTAATGTCTGGCAGGTTTATTTTTTATCCTTCTCGAACATTGCAAAACAGCCATTAATAATTATTATTCTTGACGCGTCCATTTTTTATGTCTACGGATGAATTACCATGTTTGACATTGACATCTGTCACTTTTGACAGTCAAATTCCCTTCGACTGCAGTAGGATTTACTGTGGTACATTTAGGCATTGATATAAATATATGGACAGGGCAGAAAGCGCGTAGTGTTCCGACGTAAGTGGTGCGCGCGCTCCAGTACAACTCCAGTGAAGCGTCACTGAAATTAGTTGACGCAACGATTTTAAAAATGCTTGCTTGTATTGACAGAAACAGCATTGTGCTGGTACAGTACTACAATATTTTTATCGAATTAGTTCCATCTTCCATGAAATTAATTTCGTAGGCTATCGTGGTTTTTTTATTTAAGTTCTATTGAAATAAAACTATTATTTACGGATTTTATCGCGGATTTGGTTTAATTTTTAAACTTCCCGACGTTTCGATTACTTTACAGCTTTCATGGTCACGGGGCGGACTGAGGTAGTCACCCGTCAGTGAGTTTTACAATTTTATCTACCCTTAATTTACAATTAATTAATTTAAAGGTTTTTGCGTGCCGTTCTACGCAGAAGGAAAGTCTTCGGGAAAATGTAATAAACTAACCAAATACGCGCGATAAAATAAAGCGATAAATTCCGTAAATAATAGTTTTCCGATTTAAGTTTTATGGTAACAGTACTGTCAATGTCAAACATTTATTTTCCACTAAGTGTGCTCTGGTATGCCATAATCTAATTTATTTTTATGACTATAATTTGCGTGTGCGAAGATTGCTCTATGATTAAGATGACGTTTTTAAGTTACGGCACTTTAAGAGTCTAAATCCCTAAAAACTAAAAAACTAAAAACTAGGAAACCATCGATAGAACCCTCATAATATGATTTTGCAAAATCTGTTCAATTATAAATAAATAGCCTGTAAAGACTAGAGTAAGTTTTCCTTGAAAAATCGTAGAACAATCTTTACACAGTAACATTTAATACCAAGGGAAAGCAGACGAGCGTTTTATAAAGAAATAGCTCGTCTGCACCCCCGAACTGTAAATATTAGTACTTAAGTGTATCCAATTTCGGTGCTTTAATTGTGATTTATTTTTCATTCCTACGTTATATTTTATTTTATTTTTATTCGCCTTAGCAATTGTTGCAAAAATATTTTGTTTTATCTGTGCAATTTATTTATTGACTTTTAAGATGTTTATAATAAGGCTGTATGTTCGTAGATTCCTTAGTCTTTTTAAAACACTGAAATTATAAATAAACTTTTTTAATGTAGATTTTGTGGCTAGGCGAGTTAAGTTTACAAATTATTTTGTTAATACAGATCCTTACTAAATAATAATTTATTTAAGGTAGGTACCGTGAATTTAGGAACTTATATTTTTAATGTATTTATTTAAATAGTTTATTATTATTATGATTATTTTATTTTATTTCATTATGTCAAAATAAAATGTAGGTATTTCTAGATGCAAATTTTAAATAATTTAATTTTAGCTAAAACAATTTATTGTTGGATAATATGGATGAAATTATGCATGATTTTGTTACAATTTTATTTCATAAACTGACGGCCTGATTCATGCATTTTTTTAGGTCATCAAACGTTTTGTCTTCTTCGTTCAAACTGTTTTCAAAAGTCGTTTGAAAAGGACAAAACAATCGATAATTTAATTAGCTTTTTAAATTGTCTGTGAATACGGCTGCAAGGGATTTACGACATCAGCTCCAAACATAATATTTTTGCAACAACGTGTACCCAATACACTTAAGGGTCATATTAGCGCAGAAAAGAAACAAAGCGTCAATCTAAAAATTGACACGGGAAACTCAACCTTATCTGCAAAGTGTAAAGAACATAATATTTCTGAGGCAATAATACGCTTTTCGCGCGTAAATCGCGGAATGCGCGCGAATTCGAATCGTTGTTTTGTCTTAATAGGAATATATGCTTTAATATGTGGAGATAAGGGTGAGTTTGCTATATCAACATAAGTTTGTCGTTAAATTTCGACTGCGCGAATCTAAAATCATTGTTGTAAGTATTGTACTGATTTATATTTAAAAATATATATTTTGTAAATTGATTGCTTTGTTTTATTATATCCTAAAATATTGTTTTATACAGGGTATATCAAGACTGCTACCGAAAACGAAGCCGGGTGGTAGTTTTAGTGACTTCAAACACAATGCAAACGCGACATTTTTTTTGTGATTGTAATACGAGTTGCCAGGATTGAGAATTGTGTTCATTTGAAATTAACTTAATTAAAAATGTAATCGTATTTTTTAATCATTTATTTAACTGTTTTATAATTACTTTTTTATTAGCAATAGAATTTACGTCCATTAAAAATTGTGAATTTCTGCTAAATATGTTCATTATTATTTTAATGGGTAAGAAAATGTTTTTCGACTTATTATATCAAATTTATTTTTACACATAAACGAAATCCTTTTTCTCTTACAAAACATTCCAAATTAATATCTGTAGTTCACCAAAACATTTGTTTTTGAGCAGGAATAGAATCCACAGCCCCTCGTTTCCCAACCGGCATTTAACCAGTCAGACTTAGAGGAAATAAATGGCGAGACGAGCATGCCTTTCGCCTGATACCTAAGCAAGTCCGCTGCGCTCGTCATCCTGAGACATAAGATGTTAAGTGTCAATATATCCAGTAGTTACTTTGCAATGTCCTTCACATCGAAACACAACAGTGCATTTAAATTGCTATCTGGCGGGAAAAATAGACATTGCGGTAGTAACTACCCAGACGGCCTCTCACATAAGACGTACCTACCACCAGTATTAGTATTTTGTACAATCTTTCCAGGTTTCTTACTAATAGAAGCAGATTGCTACGTCCTCCTGCAAGTAAGAAAACAAGACAACAATTACTCAAACATAGACGCATTGATTCACAAAGTTGTCCCGTCTGATAAATTCGAGAAAATTGCCAGTAAATTGGCAAGAAAGGATTTTAATAAAAGACTTGCTCGGAACGGAGATAAAAATGACAGAGTTATAGAAGACAAGAATAATTTTGAAGATATAGCAAATAATAATCTTGATTATGCTAAGAAAGCTCCGGTATTTCGATCGCATCGCGATGGCCATGGCAGTAAGTAAATTGAGGTATTGTCGTCCTCGAGCTAAAATGCCGTTAAGTACTAAAACCACTTTTTGAGTTATGCACAAAAAAAGCGATATTACAGTTCTAAATTGAAAGTTTCGCTATTTGAAAGTGCCTCCTGCGATCTATTATTCAGTACTCTAGGTCTTAAAGATGAGCTCTTGTAATTAAATACCATATTGTAAAAAAAAATGACGCTCTTTTGTGCATAACTCAACAAATGGTTTTAGTAGTCAACGGCATTTTAGCTTGAGCGGACATGGGGAACAAAATCTCTGCGCATTGTGCTGGTACAGGAACCCAGTGAAGCGAGAGGGAAGATTATGTTACTGCGTAGGCGTGACAAAGACAGAAACAGAAGTGGTACGGTACCGTTCATTTTTGTAACAATAATTTTGTTTGCAGTGCCCCCTCTGCTATAATATCTCAATAGAAAGATATTCCACCATTTTAACTGTTTTCTCGATATTCTATTCAGACTGAACTCGCAATCAGGTATATTGTTGTCTCTTTGTGTGGTGTACATCTCAATGAAGTAGACTTAATAATAAACATTGATAAAACAGAGGAAACAATGCGAAGAAATTGTAACAAAAAGAGCGGTACACGTACCATTGTTGTCCTTGTCTCTCGTACGCTACGCTATGTTCTATCTCACGTGTTGCGTTTGGTACATGCGCCGAACAGATTTTGCTCGCGATGTTCGAAATGATTCGTAACTTTTCAAACAAGAGTCGTTGCTGTAGGCGCAGATAAATTTTAAAACAGATTTTTGATAATTCTGCAACAGATTTTGCTCATGTTGTGATTTAAAATGAACTAAAAACACATAAACAACACTAATAAAAATGACCATTGTTTAAACATTTTACGACGTTGTTTTTTGGGCTGCTATATCAATAATAAATTAGATCTAAGCGTCCCAAGAAGCTTATACCCAAATGGAGATTGCATTCCGTGTAAAACACTGAAGCACAAAAATTTGATCTTGAATGAAGTCGCTGTTGTCTGCTATCCTTTTCTTTCGAGTGACAATGAATGAAAATGAGTCATGCTTCAGTGTTTTATACGGAATGCAATCTCCATTTGGGTATAAGCTTCTTGAAGCGTCCTCATTAATCCATACTATCTTTGTCAATCTGTACATTGACTATATTTTTTCAGAGCCAAAGATAATAAACTTCAGAAGCGACAAACCTTCCGTAGTCTTTGAGATTGATTCAAAGGCGGTTATTAAGACCATAAAGAACGTTTTAGCTTCAGAGACATTTCATACGTACATGGAGAAGTTTGCCAGACAGGCAGCTGTTGTGTACCGAGCTATTAAAGAAGAAATGGAGAAGGAAAATAGAGATTAAATGATTGTAGCCTCTCCTTGTCTTTTACTTACTTCTTTTATTTTTACTTTTTTTTACTGGTGGTAGGTCTCTCATATGTGAGAGGCCATCTGGGTGGGTACCACCGCAGTGTCTTTTTCTCCCGTCAAACAGCAGTGTAAACGCACTGTTGTGTTTCGGGTTGAAAGGCATTGTAGCCAGAGTAACTACTGGACATATTGAGACTTAACATCGTATGTCTCAGGATGGCGAGCGCAGTGGAATGCCACGCATTCCTTTGTAATTCAAGGTGTTGTTTGGTTTTGCTACTGTTCATGAGCGGTCGTATCGATTACCATCAGGTGAACGGCATGCTGGTCTCGCCATTCATAGCAATAAAAAAAAAGGAGGAAACAAAATAGGTTTGTAAAATATTTTTGAGAAGTGGTAGAGTTATCAGTCATAAATGGGCAGGCTTATGGATTGATACCAGTCAGGTGACCTGTTTGTTCGTTTGCGGGACATATTTTATTAACAAGTTTTCTTTTGGTAAAAAAAATCTTTAACGGTTTATTTTACAACAGTAAAGCGCCAAAATAAATTAAAAGGGACCTATTATGCGAGCTGTGTTGGCATTAAAAATTCATAAAAATTGTATTTATTTTAGAATTTTCTAAATATTATTTCATCATCATCATCATTTCAGCCACAGGAAGTCCACTGCTGAACATAGGCCTCCCCCAAGAATCTCCACATCGACCTGTTGGAAGCGGCCTGCATCCAGCGATTTCCCGCAAACTTAGCCGGGTCGTCCACCTTGTATTGTTATTTATCTCTTTTTAATAACAGTTTCGAAGACGGATTATTATTTTTTAATTATTTTTGATATAGTTAGTATTCATCAATATAAATTTTATCGTAAATATAATTCAGAGGAGGGTAGTTTGTCGATTGTCATTTAGTAAGTAGTCTAGTGTGCTTCGCGACGCATGGCGCGTGCTCCACCGCCAAACTATAAAGATATTCGAGGAATTCGTGTTGTGGACTATCTAGTGTTTAGTGTTTGCTGGGTCTATAGCCAGCGTCGTCATATTCGGCCATCCAGCTTCGGGAACGAAACTCCGGTAAGTAGGCTTGACGTACTTTATCTTTCGGATGATCATTTATTGTTTTCGTATTACATTTTGATAAACGAAGTATGTACGGATAGTCAAGAGACGGGATGGCAGAAACAATTACATAGAAATACATCGTTTTAATGTTGTCATTGCATAATTTTTTAATGATACTTTCGCTATATATAAAAATAATCAAAACTAAATAAATAAATAACACCCAACAGTCACACACACCTCACTACAGTACTGCTACAGTGCTACAGTCCTGACCCCACACTAAGATCCAGTCTTGTGTTGTGGGTATCAGGAACTACGAGAGACTTTTCGCTCTCACAAACACCCAGACCCGGACGAAATATTTGTGGGCCGCATAAGCATTTCTCTCGGTGCGGGGATCGAACCCGCGGCCTCTCGTTTCACAGGCGGCGTCCAACCAACTGCGCAATGGAGGCTGTCAATCAAATCCTACAAGTCCACCGCATGATATGGTTTCCTCACGATGTTTTATTCACCGTTATAGTGCGTGATTGACTATCAATACACACATGTCTCCAAAAAGTAATAGGGGTACCAGGGCACAACCCAAGGGATTTAAACCCGCGACCAGTGAGAAGTCGGCAGCTGCGTATGCTCTGTTACCAACATGACATCACGCACTTTTTTTGTTGAAAAACTATACCGTTGTAGCTAAATGTTAATTTATTAGGGATTTCCGGTATCTGATCACCCTATTTATATTTAAAAGCAATAAATTAATTTACATGATGCATCAGAAGGAAAATAAAGTTCACCAAGCAGACTGTTTTACTGGTGGTAGGTCTCTCATATGTGAGAGGCCATCTGGGTGGGTACCACCGCAATGTCTATTTCTCCCGTCAAACAGCAGTGTAAATGCACTGTTGTGTTTCGGATTGAAGGGCATTGTAGCCAGAGTAACTACTGGACATATTGAGACTTAACATCTTATGTCTCAGGATGGCAGGCGCAGTGGAATGCCAAGCATTGCATTTGTGTGTTTCATTGCATTGTTGTTTGGTTTTGCTGCTGTTTATGAGTGGTCGTATCGCTTACCATCAGGCGAACGGCATGTTCGTCTTGCCATTCACTGCAATAAAAAAAAAAAGACAGTCGCCAGCTTAAACATAAATGCTTACTTCATAAAGTATGTAGATACATTCATGATCCATCACTTGTAGAAGTACCTAATGCAAATAATATGGAGAATGAGAAAAGTATGAATTGTAGGTAAAGTCAAGAGCACATGAAGCTTTTCACTTGTAGTACAAACCTTACATGTACGGCGATATGCAAAAATAACTACCGTATAGTAGCCTAGTCAAGATTTTGGTTGTTTTACATCCATCCATCAGCCAAAGGAAGTCCACTGCTGAACATAGGCCTCCCCCAATGATTTCCACAGAGACCTGTTGGAGGCAGCCTGCATCCAGCGACGTCCCGCGACCTTTACCAGGTCGTCGGACCATCTTGTGGGTGGACGTCCCACGCTGCGTTTTCCGCTACGCGGCCTCCATTCGAGCATTTGGTTGTTTTACATTTGGCAATTTTTTTAAGCTCTAGGGGCGGGGGGTGGGGGCACCTTATAGATCGCTATGGTATGCAGGTTTCCTCACGATGTTTTCCTTCACCGTTTTAGTGCGTGGTGATTGACTATCAATACACACATGACTCCGAAGTCAGATTAAAATATAGATTGCCCAAAAAAACACATGAATCGTTTTCAAAATTATATTTCTCAAAACGTAAAAAATAATTTCAATTACAATAAAATCAATACAAAATTAAATTAAATACATACAATATTCTTACGCACCTTCAGTTGTGACAATTCGTGATGAAAAAAATAAAAAGAAATATGTAAACACTCTGAAATTCTCCCTCCAAATATCACACTTAATGCAAACAGGATGTTGTCTATTCTGAACTTCTATCAAATATACACTAGATACAACATGAGCGCATAGAAAATGGCACCAAAAAAGAGTGCTTTAAGCACTATTTCGCCTTCAGTCACGCACCGACCGTTGCTTCTAAAACGTCGCAGAACTTTAGACAATATTATATGAAAAGCTACTTTAAGCTCCAGGAATAAGGTGGAATGATCTTTTTGTTTACTTTTTTTCATGTCATGCATCGGTGCCACTTTTTAACAGAACTTTTACAGGCAACTGTGTATCTAGTGTATATTTGATCGAAGATTCTGAATAAAACCCATTCCCTTGTAGCTATAGTCACATTTCAAACCTAACCTAACTTTTAATCTAACTTAATTTCAAAATTGCGGCTGTCAAAATCACTAAACTGCCAATTACATCAGATCCTTTACAAGGTAATAATTCCATCATAAATTTGAGTAATTTTATTACATTTCATTATAATTAAGTGATTTTGACTTACCATTACATACCATTGGTAATTTTCTATACGATAAACTTAATAGAAAAATGGGAGCGTGAAATAAGTAATGCAACGTAAAAAATTTTACACAGATCTATGATCTTCTGTCGCCGAAATCGTTGTCAAAATAATAAGAATACTATCCAACTAAACTAACAGGTACCGTTTGACGTTAAATATTTTTCAATTTTAAACATATTTAGACAAGTGTAACTCACACAATTTTAATTTCGCTTGCCGTAAAGCCACAATTCCATGGTTATAGGCGAAATGTTATTGAAATTGTGTAAATTACGCCTGTACAAAGTTGAAAAGTATGAAACGTCAAACGGTACCTCTTAGTTTAGTTGGATAGTAGTTAATCTCCCTTCACATTTTATTACATTGGAGCTTAAAGTATTTATAATATAGAGGGAGCGCTGTCATACATTTGCGTCTTCAAAAACGTAGATATTTTCTTGTTCGTAATGTTGGTAGCGCTCCTATATTATTGAAAATTAAAATAACTATTTAAGAACAAATTCATATAATTTCCTATGATGACTGAAAATATATTTAGTTATTATCCTTTTAAAACGTTTGAGTGGTATTAAATAGTGCTAAACAATTTATTCATTTCCAAATATTTCGTGCATGTTGGACAACTTGTCAAATGTCAGCCAATAGGAGAGCAGAAAAAGGTGGCCCGGCACCACCATTTTTATCTACGTTTTTGAAGTACCAGCGCTCCCTCTATATACAAGGAATACACAGCATTAAAATAATAAAATTACTAAGAACACAATCAGTGTGTTTTACAGTCATAGGAAACCACAACAGGCTCAAAGTATGCTTACCATAAATTAAAATTAAATCAATATAAAAATCAAAACACACAAAATTAAAATTAAATCAATATAAAAATCAAAACACAAAATTAAAATTGGTATTAATGTAACAAATAATAATAATTAATGTATTTGTTTTTATACTAGGTATACATATAAAAATGTAAAAAAAAAATATATAAAATAAACAAGAAAATTCGTAATAAATATACAACATGAAATGATTATAATAGATTACTTATAAATTAAACAATTAATATAATTAAGAGTATGAGATCACATGAAAGAAATAGAAAAACATACAAATATACAGCTATATACGTAAATGTGCGTCGGAATTTACATTTAAGTTTCTTGTGTTTGTATTACATCCATTATTACTGCCGTCCTCAAGCTAAAATGCCGTTAAGTACAAAAACTGTTTTTTTGAGTTATGCACAAAAGAGCGATATTGAAAGTTTCGCTATTTGAAAGTGCCTCCTGCGATGTATTATTCAGTACTCCAAGGTCGTAAAGATGACTTCTTGTTATTAAGTAGCACATTTAAAAAAATCGTCGCCTTTTTGTGCATAACTCAAAAAGTGGTTTTAGTACTTAAAGGCATTTTAGCTTGAGTACGGCAGATTAGTTTTTAGAACTTGGCTGGTGTAGGGTTCAAAATAACAATTTCTTTCGAATCATTTACAATAAATAATATATAAACACACCCGTAACATACATAGTCCTGACCCCACACTACGATCGAGTCTTGTGTCGTGTATCAGAAACTACGAGATACTTCGGCCTCACAAACACCCAGACCCGAAACATACCTGTAGTTCACACAAATATTTGTTTCGGTGCGGGGATCGAACACGCGGCCTTTCGTTTCACAGCCAGCGTCTAACCAACTGCGCCACGGAGGATGTCGAATTATATTCCTGTGTTAATCTGACAATGGGTGATTGTCGATATTTGATATGGAGGGGCTTTAAGCAATGAACAGTGGTACCGAGGTATTCTACTAGTCACGTTAAAAGTGAAAAGGTACGTACTATGCGATTCAACTAAGAATAGGGCTGACCTAGCGCCATATTGGTTCATTATAGCTGTCAAATCGCACAATTTCGGTAGGGTGAGCAAAACAAGATTTTCTAAAATAATATTTTTGTTGAATAAAAATAATATTTTTAATATTTCATAAAAAAAATTAATGAATGATTAATGTCGTCCTATAGTTACTTTCTGCCGAATTATTTCCAATGAAATATTAAAAAAAATGAAAAAGTTGTATTTTTTGTAAACTTGTGTTTACAACATTGTTGTTTATTTTTCCATACAACATATTGTAATTGATTCAATTTATTTGGCTAATTTATGTTTAGGAATAGGACAATGTGAAAAAAATATATTGATGCGTAAATGTTTTTTTGTTGCTATCCATACTTTTCGTGTGATATTTGACAGCTAGAAGTCATTGAGGTTCCTATACTTACTTGAAACGCATTATAGGTCTTACGCATAGAGTAAAGAAGCGGCCATAGATACTAGACGCGGCTAACCGGCCAATCAAGACAATGGAACATACAAGGTCACGACTTATGCGTACGACTGTTAATGTTCACACAACAAAAGACTCTACTGTTCAGATCGGTCTATGACGCGTTTGTCTAGTATTTATGACCGCTTCTTTACTCTATGCGTATGACGTAATATTAAGGTGAAATCATACTATAGTATTCCGTCTTACGCATAGAGTAAAGAAGCGGCCATAAATACTAGAGAAAAACGTCTTAGACCGATCTGAACAGTGGATTCTTTTATTTTTGCACACTATGAGTCATACGCTAAAGACGTGACCACAAACTACATAGAAAGAACCTTGTATGTTCCATTGTCTTGATTGGTTAGTTGGCCACTTACTTACCGCTCTTTACTCTATGCGTAAGACGGAATACTATAGTATGATTTGACCTTTATCGTTTGATTTCAGCTTAATACGCGTCTTTGATCATAGAGAATTTAACATAACGAATACTTCAAGTATGTACCCACTTAACGAAGGTAAATAAAACTGATAGAATGATATTAGTCGACTGTACATAAAATTATAGAGGCCATATATACAGGGTATATCAAGACTGCTACCGAAAACGAAGCCGGGTGGTAGTTTAAGCGACTTCAGACACAATGCAACACAAAATGTTGTTTTTGTATTTTTTCCTATGGTCGTATTTCGATGGTAAATACATTTTTTCCTAAAATAATAGCGTATACCCCTTTATTTATAAAGACTCTAAGTTATAAAACACTTTAAATTATTATTTTAGCAAAAACTATGGATTTACCACCCAAAAATGATATTTAAAAATTCATAAAACAAAATTGTCGCGTTTCTTTGCAAAATTTTTAGTTTGTGTTTGTAGTCACTAAAACTACCACCTGGCTTCGTTTTCAGTAGCAGTCACAATATACCCTGTATACCATCTATAGGCCATTGGCAAAAATATTGGCTATAGTAAATTAAAACCTTAAAACATAACCATCAGAACACAGCCTACGCTTTGGCATAAATCAGGTTTAACACAAATAATTATTGATATTACAACTCCAAAGTACGACAGGAAATAAACATTAACAACCATATTCCTAGACAGTATAATAAAGTATTTTTAATTATTAATATTTTGTCTCATTCGAACCAGACATGACATTCAATAATAAAAATATTTTTTAAAACTGCCCATAGACAATAGGGTATTTGATTATTTTTTAAATTGTATTTACCAAAAGGTAACCATATCCAGAATATAACAAACAAACGAATTTTGTAAATCCATTCAGAGTTATACAAGTTAGAAACATTTTAAATCTGGTAGTGGGAGTAAAAGGAAAGGGATGCAAAACAATACTAGTGACGTCACTAGTCTTAATATGCATTACAATGTGCGCGTGTGAAAGAGACGGCAAGACGTCCCCACTACACTCCCACTCTTTAATTTAAAATACTAATATTTGCCTCATGTTACAATTTACTTTAATACTGTTTTGACATAAATGTTTTATTTTAATGATATTTGTGTTTTTACGCAAAATAATACAAAAAACGATCATAGTCAAATACCCTATACTCTTAAATAAGGGCTTAAATATCTGATATTTTCAGAATCGATATAATACAGATTATCAGTATACCGGGTATCTAAAGACTGCTACCGAAAACGAAGCCGGTTGTAGTTTTAATGACTACAAACACAATACAGCTAAAATGTTTAAAAAAAAACGCTACAATTTTTTTTATAATTTTTTAAATATACTCATTTTTGGGTGGTAAATCCATAGTTTTTGCTAAAATAATAATTAAAACTATTTTATACCTTAGAGTCTTTATAAATAAAAGGATATACACTATTATTTTAGGAAAACAATTTATTTACCACCCAAATACGACCATATAAAAAAAATAACAAAAAAAATTATCACTTTTTTGTTGCATTGTTTTCTGTTGCATTGTGTCTGAAGTCGCTTAAACTACCACCCGGCTTCGTTTTTGGTAGCAGTCTTCATATACCCTGTATTATTTAATATACAGGCTTTTGTGATTGTTTTGAACTGGTAATTTACCCTTAATCAATGTAACTTTATAAATGGTAATCTCGTACATTTAAACATTAAAGCTTATTTGAGCCTGTACATATGTAAAAAACATGTAACACGATTTCATTTAAGAAATATAGTTATTTTCACTTCCAAAATGTTAACATATTATGGATAAGCTAAATTAACAAATGCAAAATACAGTAACATTCATACGGTAAATAATAATGGGTATAGATTTTACACATTGTATAATCTCTGGCAATTAACATATTGATCATATTAAAAGTATTACATGCCAAAAAAACAAGTAAAAATGTCATAATTTGTTTAAACATAGAACACTCGACAAATAATTGTATTGATGCACCAATCTTGCGCACCGTTTAAAAAATATTAAAAAAAAAGAAAAATATATATATATAGGTATATATATATTTCTAACACTTACTAGCATCTAGTGAACATCGAGTTTTTTTTTATTTTTCTTTGTAAATCACAGACAGAAAGACAGTTAAAGATATAGAAAAGATTTTTGTCTTTAGGTTAAACCATAAAGATAAAAGTTATAGAACACATATTAAACTTAGAATATATACTTATAAACTACACAGGTTTCACAAAATAGACTCGTTCTTTTTAAAGTGAAAATGTTATTTGTGGGTGTGAAAAGATTTTAGTAGGGCGGTAGAAACACAAAACAAAATAGTATCTATCGATTTTTTATTAATTATGTAAAATAACTATTTTAAGTTGTCACTTCAAGAGGTCGTGAGATCCTAACTATTATACTTCATTGTATTAAAAAGTTATTTAAAAAAAACGATATTTCGATTTTTTTGTCGCTCTAAAAAAAAACAATTGTGTTTTCAAAACCGACAAGTTTCTGCTTAAACACTCAATTTTGTGAAACATTACGCTGTCAACACTTGGAAAAAGAAAGAAAAAAAAGATATAGTAAAGAAATGAAGAAGGAATGATATGCCACAGATACACCTATATTTAGTCACAATAAATACTGAAGAATATCAAAATTGATATAAAGAGAGGAGACCGCGAAAAAAGAAACTGCGGTACATGTATCTGTCTTTGTCACTCGTACGCTGAATTATATTCTATCCCGCTCAAATTATGTTCGTGATGCCCCCTCTATATTTCAATAAAAATATTCTTGATTGGAACACGATATCTAATATCTACCACGATTTATATTAATACATAGATTTCTTCTTATTTTAGTATGGCTACCCAATATGTATGTAGTCCGAATGATTGTAGGAATTTTTTGACGGTCCGTATAGCAATCGTTTAAGATTGAACCAAGTGTTTCATATTTCGGGTACAACCAAGAAGCTTATACCCAAATGGAGATTGCATTCCGTATATAAAAGTGAAGCACAAAAATTTGACCTTGAATGAAGTCGGTGTTGCCTGCTATTCTTTTCTTTAGAGTGACAATCATTGAACATGGGTTTTTTTTCATTCATTGTCACTTTAAAGAAAAGGATAGCAGGCAACAGTGACTTCATTCAAGGTCAAATTTTTGTGCTTCACTTTTATATACGGAATGCAATCTCCATTTGGGTATAAGCTTCTTGGGTACAATCAAATACAAGGTTATTTTTCAAATAATGCGCGTTTTTTTATTGAACTCAAAAGAATAATGCTGTTTAATGCAGGGTTGAAAATATTGATATTAACAAATAATAAGTCATTTACTTAGATTTTTAAAAAACTAATAAAGGAGAATGCCCAGAAGTATCGGTAAAAAATATCGTAGATCCCGATACCGATACAGCTAAAAATTAATTATGGCACTTTTATGGTTTGTCTTTAAAAGTTTTCCCGTATTATCCCGGGTAAAAGATTTTTATAAATAAATTAATTTTCATCATGTTTTACATTTTGTTCACAGAACCGAAGGTAATATTATATTTATCTATACATATAAATAAAATTGAAATATCTGTTTGTAAAGTGAAAATAACAAAAATGATTATTGATTATGATTTTATGATATTATGATTAGATTTTTTTTTGTCTGTCTGTCTGTTTGTTCCGGCTAATCTCTGAAATGGCTGGACCGATTTTGACGGGGCTTTTATTGTCAGGTGGCTGATATAATAAGGAGTAACTCAGGCTATATTTATGTTGGAAAAATTGTTTTAATTTAGAAAAATTAAGTTTTTTTTATAATTCCACGCGGGATTGCGAGAACAGCTAGTTGAAAATAAATAGTTTTCCCTACACAAAAAACTATGTTTCATCTAGGGACAAAAATCTTCGCCCCGATACTAACTTTTATAGTAAAATGGGCATTCTCCTTTGAATACTCTTCCAAAAATAACCCTGTATACTCGTAATATCCGGTAAATTTGATTTTGAGCATGTCAATATTAATATTTCGTTTTATTATTTTTTTTAAATCGACCTTAGTTCTCTATATATCGTCACGTTTGTACATAGTTATGTGTATGACACCATATCTGCTGATTTAAAAAAAATACACATAAATAAAATTTGTGTTTTTTCACAACACATTTTGAAATATGTTTTTGTTGTACTTCTTTTGGTATTTAATTAATCGAGATTTATTATGGCCACTAGAGAAACGTTTTGTTCAAATCTTTCTTAGAAGAGGCATCTTAGAATGCCGACATAATTGTATCGAATGGCATAGGAACACCTTTTGATGGCTTAAAATACTCTGTCTTTACGGCATTCGCTGTTAAGGCCAATATGCCGTGCCAATTTAAAAAAACAACAACCCTTAAGAATTGCCAGCTTAAAAAAAACATTGATATGGTGTTGAATATTATATGCAATGAATTTTATATAAAATTGGAGACATTATTATAAATAAAATTCTTTAAACCTATTGAAATAGATATCTAATTAAAACTTTAAAAAAAATTAAATGTATAATTTATAATCAATTTAGTAAAAAAAAACATTCGATAAATGTTGAAATTGAATTAAAATCATTATTCTTTGAAAAAGTAAAATACATACTAGTTCTTAAAATAAAATATTTAAACAAAATATCAAGTGGTTATATTAATCTTACTATAGGCCTTAAAAAACATAAAAATGCAACGTGTTTCAATTTTTCTGTGTATATTTTGTGTGATCTGCCAACGGTATATTAATTAAATTTACAATGTTTCCATCAAAAAGTATTCCAAAATCAAATTTAATTTAATAACTGGCAATACTTCCCTTAAAATATTTTTTCACAATTCAATTTGACCAATTTCGGCGGGTTGGTGCATGTGTACACTTTTTTGGTCATAAAAGGTCGTATTTGCTTGACTTCCCCCTTCTTTAGGTCCCTGGCCAGTTGTCGCGGACTTCGCCTGATCTCTTCAAGTTGGAATTTATGGTATTGCCAGGACATGTGCTTTTGGATGCCAGTTGTCACTATGACATTGCAGACGCCACAGTGGTAGGCTGAATTTTTCTGAAATTGACGGAACTTTTTTAAAAAGGGGTGAATGTATCACTACATAGTATAAAACAAAGTCGCTTTCTCTGTCCCTATATCCCTTTGTATGCTTAAATCTTTAAAACTACGCGACGGATTTTGATGCGGTTTTTTTAAATAGTTAGAGTGATTCAAGAGGAAGGTTTGTATGTATAATACGTACATATTATTGTACAGAAATCTATTTGTACCCGGGCGAAGCTGGGATATAATTAAAATACGAATATATAAATCTGAAGAGTTTGTTTGAACGCGTTAATTTCAGAAACTAGCGTTGTCCAACATGCACGTATTACTCGGAAAATTAAATTAAATATTGGAGGCTATTTAATTCCACTCAAACTTGTTTAAGGAGAATAATAGCTAAATATACTCTCGATTATTAAAGGTATTTATTTTGTTGTTTAATAATTAGTTCAATTTTCACTAATACAGGAGCGCTACCGACATTAAGAACAAAAAAATATGTACGTTTTTGAAGATTCCAATGTATGACAGAAGATGTGACAGAATTTATGGCCTGACTAGGTATATAGTCCTGATCTCACACTAAGATCAAGTCTTGTGTGGTGTATCAAAAACTACGAGAGACTTTTCGGTCCTCTAAACACCCAGACCGAAATAAATATCTATGGATCACAAGTAAACATCTATCTCGGTACGGGGATCGAACCCGTGGGGATTTCACAACCGGCGCAGTCAAAATAAATAAACAATTAAATAAATAATACATCCAACAGTCACATACATAGTCCTGACCTCACACTAAGATCGAGTCTGGTGTCGTGGGTATCAGGAACTACGAGAGACTTTTCGCTCTCACAAACACCCAGACCCGAAACAAATACCTGTGGATCACACAAATATTTATCTCGCAGCGGGGATCGAACCCGCGACCTCACGTTTCATATCCGGCGTCTAAGGGGAAGTCCATTAATTACGTGAGGTATTCTAAGGGGGGGAAGGGATCAAGCTAAATCTTATCTAATATTACGTAATTTTTTCTAGTCAAAAGGCTGTTAAATTGGGTGATAAATATGTTTAGAAAAAATCTCAAAAATGCCTCACGTAATTAATGGACGCCCCCTAACCAAAAGCGCCACACAAGCTGTCAATTAAATAAATGATTAAAAAACTCACCCATCGAATTAAATTCAATTTATAATGGTACATAAACTTGCAACTCTTCAAATTATCATCGTGTTTGGGACTGGCAACATGATGTTTCAAATCTTGGCACATCACCGGCTCCCAGCATACGAAACAGCACCTATTCCCATCTCCAGACGGTACTAGACTGTTATAAGCACTAAAAGATATCTTAAACATTACATCTCTGAGTTTCAGGTAAATGTACTCTTCTAGATCGTAGGGTTCATTTAAATCTAACGTTATTTCATTTATATCTGATGTCGATTCATTTATAGATGATCCGTCGTCGATATTGCAGTCTTCGGTGTCCACTACAGCCGTTTCTAGTTCTTTAGGTGTCACGAGTTCATTTAGGTCCGTAGATTGTTCATTTAGTTTCAACTTTTCTTCGCTTGCGGATGCTTTTTGAGTCTTTTTGTTTTTTGTTTCCAGCTTTTTTAGGACATCGTCAGAATCTGTAGAAGATTTGTTCTTGCCTTTTTTATTGTCAGTAGATTTATTTTTTAAATTGTTTTTGGGTGCCTCTTTATGTTTTTTATCTTCTTGCCAGGATATATTTTTCTTTTCTACTTTTGCGTCATCTGTAGGAATATTGGGTGTTTTGTTGTCAATTTTCTTTTGATTTAATTCGGAAGGAGCTATAGGATCTTCTGATAGACTGGCTTTCTTAACATCGTTTTCAAAATTTAGTTTCCTTTTCTCTAAATTAGGTTTTACAATCACGCCATTATGTTCATGTTTCGTAGATGTATCTTTGTTTAATGCTTTTTCACTTGCATCCCAAATTGTTTTGTCTTCCAACGATTTGTTTTCTGTGATAATGTCTTCTTGAGTTTCCGTCCATATAGCTTTGATAAAAGCGGTCGGATCGTAATCCAAGGTAAGTTTATTTGAGTCTAAATTTGATTTTCCTATTAATACATTTTCTGATTTAACAGCTATCGCTTTTAAAGGATCATTTCCATAGTCCCATGGATCTGATTTAGGACTGCTAGCAACAATCCCATTATTAGGTGTTGAAATGGGTGATTTAACCAACTCATCCGCGTCACATGGTTCTTTACTTTTATCGCTTTTGAATTCTTTGGCGTAATTCGAAATGTTGAATTTTTCGTTGAAATTCCAAGGGCCTTTGTCGTCTAGAGCAAAATCTTTAATTCCTGCGCTATCCGTTTTAGTAGGTTCGTTAGCAAGAGTTTTATGTGACGTAATTCTGCCTTCCCAATCAGGATCATTTAGGGCCACTGTATCTTTAACAATTGGTATTATGTTATCATTTAGCAGCGCAAATATATCAGCTTTGATCCTAGACGCGAAATCATTGGAAACACCATTTGTCTCATCAATTTCTTTTAAATCCGGCGTTTTGTTTACTACATCCTGTTTGGGTGGTTCATTTACTACAGGCACTTTAACAGCGTCTTCTTTAACAATCGTTTTACCTTCTAAAGCTTTATTACTTTCGATTTTTTCATTTACATTTACTTTAATTTCTTTCTCAGTCTTACTATCACTTGGTTCCTTTCTAAGCTCGTCCATTTCAAATTTCCTAATTGTGTCTTTTATTTTCGCTATCGTGTCTTCATCCACGAGTATACTGGGGTCTGTTTTCACGTCACTACTTTTAGCCGCTTTTTCTTTAACTTTAGCTATTTCCTTTATAACGTTAGAGTCTATTTTCTTCTCATTTAGTTTAACATCTTCCTCTGCCTCAGTTTTGTAAGACCCGCCCATAGTGAAAACCATTGCGTGGACATTAGTCCCTGGACTATCAGGTTTTTTTTTCTGTTTCGTCCCATCTTCTGTGCTATCCGGGGATTTTACTGGCGCCGGTTGTTGTTGTCCCATTACAGTCTGTACAGGGGGGTTTTGCATCGGGACTATGAGGGGAGGAGCGGGACAACGTGGGAAAACATAAGGCCAGACGGGATAGGAAACTGGCGGTGCGAACTGTGCCACTGGCATCATCGGATTTGGCATTGGCATGCCACATTGAGGTAACGGCGGCCACCATCCAAACATTGGGTTTGGCATTGGTCCAGGCATACTAGTTGGTATATTGCCTGGCATGGGGCCGACCATAGGTGCCATGTTTGGCCCAGGCATAGATGTGGCCGGAGTGGGGGGTCTGAATGGACTGGCACTAGGTGCCTGCGTGCCAGGCTTGTCGCTAGCAGAAGCTTTAGTGAACAGCGTGGTGTGTGGAGGGTTCATTATGTGGTTAAATATGTTGTCGTGGGTCATAAATACATTACAAATAGCGCAGTGTAGACGGTCCTTTATCTGTAAAAAAAGTATATAAATTCAATAGAGATTTTTACTTTCTTCTCTTATTCCTTAACTACTCAATCAATCATTATATTTTTCACACACGTTGTTCACACATATTTACAAAAAAAAGTCATAATGGCCAAAATTTGGATGTACTAATCGGACCTATAACTAAGAAGTTCAAAATGGCAGCCACAATTATCAATTTAGAAAATAAAAGAAAGTTTCCCTCACATATAGAATTTGAGACCAATGGGACAAAATTACAAAATTATATATTTCATATAATAAATATTGAAACATAATTATTTATACTTTGATATGTGTATATATTACATTATTTCAGGTTGCTTTTAGTTTCACTTCAAAAACTGTTATGTTATCGAAAAATATATTTTTGTTTTTACGTTTATATCTATATCTTTTATTGACATAGAAAACATTGAATATCAAAAACTCACCTCTCGTATCAAGTTATTATTGAAATTGCATATAAATGGGGTGCACCTCAATATTTCCGTGTGGACCGTACCGCAAATATGATGAACAGGATCATCTTTAGGCACCATAGCATCACACAGACCACACACAAGACTATCAGCATTCACGAACACCGTATTATAAGACAGCAAATTGATCCTTAACTCCATATCGAAAGGGCATATTTTTATCTCACTGGCAAAAACGTTTGATTTTTTAAAATAGCTTTTCGCCGTTTCTGTTGTGACTTTTACTATTTCTGGGCTCTCTGATTCTCTGGTGGATTTACCATCGCTGGTTTTACTTGCAGGACTGTCTGTAGCCCTTTCAGAATCTGCATTTGCTTTTACAGGTTTAGTTACTTTGACAGACGCTCCTTTATCAGGTGCGTTTGCTTTGACGATCGCACGAGGTTTGACATCGCCAGCGTAATCATTAGATTTAAGTGTTTCTTTACTTTCAATCGCGTCTAGTTTAGGTATATTATCGCGAATATCAGCTTTTTTGGTTTTATCATTCTCACAAGCTTTAGCAGCGTTATCGCTAACATTTATAGTAAAATTCGTCGGAGTTTGTCTAGCAGAATTGTTTTCGCTCCGAATATTTTCCTCTATATTATTAATATTGTTTTTCTTCGCTTGCGGATGGTACTTAGCTATATGTCGAGCCATGTCAGGACAGAATTGCAGATTGTTACAATGTCCACAATGGTAAAATTTGTCGTCGACCTAAAAACAAAAGGAAATATACTAAAAATATAAAATTTTAAAAACTCTGATGATAAAATATATACATATTTCTTCTTTTATCTCCATTGACCCTGTAAAAATAGGATAGGAACAATAATATGTTGGAACAGACATCATGAATAAAATTTGTGTGCCTTTAACAGCCGTTCTCAATAATCTATCTGTCTTTAACTAGAGATTTCATTAGATATTTTGATGCATTTTACGTTTCAGTTAATAAAGATACAGAGATATAGGTATGGTGCATATGTTTATAGATAACTAGGTAAGAAGAATATATATGTCTATCATTGTTTATTGAAGTATAGAATTGTACCGACATAGTAATGGTCACAATTTTAACCTTTTGTTAAAGATAGATAGGATATAGAGAACGGCCGCAAGGCAAGGAATCCGTGGAGCGAAAGGGAAGATTGGCAATTATTTAGGAGTAACGGATAAGAAAGAGTTTTTGTCGCATTTTGTCTGTATAATATAATATTTCAATGGATTAGCAAAACGCGGTACAGAAAATAGTACATTCTGAAATGCATTACCAAGATAATTAGATATTGAATTAAAACTATTATTTACGGATTTTATCGCGGTATTGGTTTAATTTCTACATTTTTTAACTTCCCGACATTTCGATTACAGAAAAGAATTAGAGATTTTTCGAGAATTAGATGTTATAATATCTAAAGTAGTATAGTGTAGTCACTTAAACTACCATCCGGCTTCGTTTTCGGTAGCAGTCTTGATATACCCTGTTTAATTATTGTGTTTTATATCACGAATTAGAATTATCCGTATCATAATCACCCGGGCCAGGAATACTAGTGGATATTTTATACATATTTTTAACCTTTTTTTTTATTGCCACGAATAGCGAGACGAGCATGCCGTTCGCCTGATGGCAAGCGATACGACCGCTCATAAACGTAGCAAAACCAAACAACACCTTGAATTACAAAGCAATTGCATTCCACTGCAATCGCCATCCTGCAATCCTGAGTACATAAGAAGTTAAGTCTCAATATGTCCAGTAGTCACTCTGGCTACAATGCCCTTCAATCCGGAACACAACAGTGCATTTACACTGCTGTTCGCCAAACTTCGTCTATATCATTTTTCGTTTCATTGTCTTCATTCTATATGATTCCCATATAATGCCAATCCTGGGCGTCTTCAATGGTAAAGCCATTTCTCTCCTCAAATACATAAATATTCGTCGTTGGTTAAAATGTGGATTGCCCATAATACGCGTGATGCCAACCAAGGGTTTTAGTATTTATGATTTAAAAAAACTTACAAAAAACGTTAAATTAAAAGTAACAAAATAATAAAAAATAAATAATAAAATAGAAAATACATAATATAAGACATTTAAATTGACTTCTTATAATACAATTTTGTTCGCAAAAATAGGGATGTATATTTGAATATTTTTTTTTTGCTATGATTGGCGAGACGAGCATGCCGTTCGCCTGATGGTAAGCGATACGACCGCTCATGGACAGTAGCAAACCAAACAACACCTTGAATTACAAAGCAATGTTTGGCATTCCACTGCGCTCGCCATCCTGAGACATAAGATGTTAAGTCTCAACATGTCCAGTAGTTACTCTGGCTACAATGCCCTTCAACCCGAAACACAACAGTGCGTTTACACTGCTGTTTGACTGGAGAAATAGACAATGCGGTGGTACCCACCCAGATGGCCTCTCACATATGAAAGACCTACCACCAGTAAATGTATATTTGAATTCCAGTCTCATCCCACGAGAACACTACATATTTTGGGATAAAGATTAGCCTATGTATTAATCCAGGGTGCCCTGTATCCCTATACTAAATTTCATAAAAATCGGTCGAAACGTTTTCCCATAAAAGAGAAACAAACATTCATACATAATATTAGTACGGATAACAAATCTGTATCTGTATCAGCCCATATACGTCCCACTGCAGGGCACGGGCCTACTCCACAATCGACAGTACAATTGAGAGTGGTTAGGCCATATAGTCCACCACCATTCCTAGTGCGGGTTGGCGGACTTACATACCATAGAAATTCTTATAAACCGCTATGGTATGCAGGTTTCCTCACGATGTTTTCCTTCACCGTTTTTAGTGCGTGGTGATTGAATATCAATACAGGGTTCAAATCCCAGGGCACACTTCTGACTTTTCGGATAACAAATACTTATTTTTAAAAAAACATCAATATTGGTCGTAAAATGGCTAAAATATTAAAATTTTTACTAGTGCGTTGGGGGGGACATTAAATTTTTCTCTCGCACCCGTACTCCCTATGAAGGAATACGTCAAAGCACGATAGTTATACTCTTCTGTTCCCTACCACCAAATTAAGAATAGTTATAACTTTTTTATTAGTGAACGGTATTTTTTTTCTATTTACGATTTTGCATGATCATTTCAATATAAATAGTAATCATTGAGTCAACATCCCTATTGCCATATCTGTTATTTATTCCAATAAATATTGTCAAAGCCCCAAATTAAACCAAACACAACCTAAATAAAAACGAAAAAAAAAACAAAAGAAAAAAAAAGAAAAAACAAAAAAAACATACCTGTCTTATAAAATAGTCTTCGAACGCATCAACAATGTGGCATCTTTGAATATTAACTAAATGCATGTCAGTGTTGCAATGTTCCATTCTATCGCCAACTTCCATTTTACATGCCATGCAATAATGGGCTCTATTCCTTACACATATGATCATATTCCACGAATCAAATCTCACTTTTACAACCTTTTTATCGTATTCTTTGAATATAAATTCGGGTGGCGGTACTACAATTTTTTTTGCCGCCGATGCGTATGACATTGCGCTCGCAGCCCCATTATCCGTATTTACGGATCCAACTTCCGTATTAATGGATCCAACTTCTGAATTAATGGGTCCAACTTCCGTATTAACTGGTCCATTACCGACCGGTCCATTATTGAAAGGTGTATCATGACTAGTTCCATCACCGATGGAAGACTCACTGTTAATGTTTTCATTATCACTATTTAGATTTACAGTGACCAGTTTTAATTTTTTTGCTTGTGCAATCTTTTTCATTCTTTTACTGCTTTTAATTGCTTTTTTACTATCTGCCGGTCCAGTAGTATTTAAAGAAGGCCAGTTATTTTTATCAATTGGCCCTTTATCACTGACAGCGTCCTTATTTGTGGACGGTATATTATTACTAGAAGTTTCGTTATTGGGCTGTTCAAGTGTTTTAAGAGCAGGCCACATGGGTTGTGGTTCTGGTCCATTATTACTTATAGGTCCACTGTCGCTATGGGCTATATTCTTATTTATCGTTCCATCATTGGATTGTCCAGGAATTTTTAGAGCGGGCCATATATTTTGTGTAATAGGATCATTGTTGTTGGGCGGTATATTACTTTTCGTTCCATTATTGGATTGCCCAGGAATATTTAAACAAGGCCACATATTTTCATCGAGAGGCCCTTTATTACTAGGCGGAACATTATTGGCCATGCCATTATTTGGCTGTCCACGTGTTAAAGTAGGCCACATATGTTGCTTTAAAGGAGCATTATTATTAGCAGGTCCACTATTACTACTAGCATCATTACTAGGCGGAATATTACTAGGCGGAATAATATTAACCGTTACATTATTTGGCTGTCCACGATTTAAAGTAGGCCACATATTTTGATTGACCGGGACATTATTACTGACCGGTCCATTATTACTTACAGGCCCATTGTTATTACCGGCTACATTATTGTTATAGAAACCAGGAATGTTTGGAATAGGCCACATATTTGGAACGGTTCCAATAGTTGGTCCATAGTTACCAGTCGGTCCATTATAGACAGGCCTGGGAAAGTTCATAGCAGGCCGCATATTCTGAGGACCACACGCACTAAGCATCGCTCTATAAAGTATCTCATAATTACTTACGGCCGGTCTAGTTTGGTTATTAACATTATTAAGGTTATGGACCATTTGGTTATAATTGTATGGTCCATTATGGAACTGGACGTTATTGTAATACTGTTGGGGATTTATTAAATTGGGTCTCACGTTTGGTGGATTGACAGGTCCATTATTAACAGGAGGTGTTGGTGCAGTGGCGGGGGCGGTGGCAGATTGATTTGAAGGTGCTTTTTTATCGTTTTTATCACTGATACGTATTTCTGAAGCTTTATTAATTGCGTGATTGTAGTTTTGATTGTGGTTTGGCGTGTGGATGTGTTTTTCTACTCCTGATGTAGTTATGACGTTGCATACACCGCAGTGATTATAGGTATTAATCTGGAAATAAGCATAGTTTTGGCAGTGAAATGGTTAAATTTTATTCTTTATTTTTTATTGCCATGTCGGCAGACGAGCTTGCGGCCCGCCTGTTGGTAAGCGGCTGCCGCTGCTCATGGACCTCTGCAGTGCCAGGGGACCAGCACAACAAAGTCGCTGCCTACCTTAAGGAGTATTGTTGTCGTGTATTCAATGTAATAGGCTTATTTATAGACAGTTTTCAATCCAATTTGAGCTATCGAATATTTATTCAATTCTTTAAAAACTTATTGTACACCAGTAAACAAAAAAATGATACTTAATTTTTTTTTTAACAAAGAGTATAATGGCGGCCTTATCGCTCGAGGCGATCTCTTCCAGAAAACCTACCATAGGATGGAAAAGGCAGAACGACAATTTGGGGGTATCGTGAGGTGCACGAACTAAATAAGGAAATATTATATGTATATTTATTTATCATATTAAAAATTGTCTTCTTTGCTTACACTGAATTAAAAAGTCGTTCGAAAGGGACAAAACACTTGATAACTAAAATAGGTTTAAACTTTCTATGAATAAGGTCGTAAATATTTAATTAAATGAAACAAATTTAACTAAAATGACAAATCAAATATTGAAAAAATATAAAAACAAATTAATTAATTATTTACAAATATTGAATGAAATTGAATTAATTCTGAAGATTAGAAATACACCCAACAGTCCTGACACTAAACTTACATACAAGTCTCGTTTTTGTATCAAATACTACAAGAGACATACAATTTTTTGTTTTAAATTATGTCCTAAGAGATATTAAAAAAACAAAATCTTATGTCTTAGTAAAGATATTGAACCCGCGGCCTCTCGTTTCACAGCCGGCGTCTAACCGACTGCGTCACAGAGGCTATCAGATTCATGTTTTTCTACCGGTATTGTGGATACGATATTTAATACTGTTACTACGTAGCTAAGCCGACTGTACACTACCTACATTAAGACCAACAAGTTCACAATTTTCCCAAAACATAGTTTCATAATACTCTCCAATAGATGGCAGCACAAGTTTACAAAAGTTTCTGCAAATACACAATAGATGGCAGCACATAGAACAGATGCTCAATAATATATTTCCATTCTTTTTCCTCCCCGCTCTCCTCCCGTTTTGATGGTCGGGTAACACATCCATGATCAAAGATTTGTGAGTGTTCATGGGCGGCAGTGATCACTTTCCATTAGGTGACTTGTTTGTTCACAGTCACATACATAGTCCTGACCCCACACTAGGGCCGAGTCTTGTGTCGTGGGTATCGGAAACTACGAGAGACTTTACGGTCTCACAAACACCCAGACCCGTAACAGTTACCTGTGGATCACACGAACATTTGTCTCGGCGCGGGTATCGAACCCGCGACCTCACGTCCCACAGCCAGTCTAACCAACTGTGCCACGGAGGCTGTCATAAGTTAGGGTAAATAGACAACAACCCTTTAATATATGTGTATTGAAAAGTGCTGGAGTTTATATCATATCATTTACTGTATTTCACGTGAATAGTCGCGTTTTTGGGAGTAACTTCGGTGGTAGGTCTCTCATATGTGAGAGGCCGCCTGGATAGGTACCACCGCAATATCTATTTCTCCCGCCAAACAGCAGTGTATATGCACTGTTGTGTGTTTTTTTTTTATTGCTTTGAATGGCGAGACGAGCATGCCGTTCGCCTGATGGTAAGCGATACGACCGCTCATAAACAGTAGCAAAACCAAACAACACCTTGAATTACAAAGCAATGCTTGGCATTCCACTGCGCTCGCCATCCTGAGACATAAGATGTTAAGTCTCATATGTCCAGTGGTTACTCTGGCTACAATGCCCTTCAAAAAAACGTTACACAGTCAGATTCTAACCAACAGCGCCACGAAGGCCAAAAAATACAACTTACTTTTCTCACGACGCTCAGTGCGTACTCGGGTAAGGGTTTACAACTATCCAACTTCTCTCTATGTTGTTTGTTATTAATATGCTCTTCGATTTGTTCTTGAACCACTATGGTATCACAGACAGCGCACTGATATACTTCTTCTAAAGGCACCACTGTATTCCAGCTGTGGTCACCGATGAAAACTTCTGAATTGAACACCACACCATCCTCTACTTTTGTTATTGTTAAATTTGATGCGGTATCTGGAAATAAATAAATAATATCCTCGTTATTTTCATATAAATGAATAATTCTGTATCTGTATCAGCCCATATACGTCCCACTGCAGAGCACGGGCCTACTCTACAATCGACAGTACGGTTGAGAGTGGTTAGGCCTTATAGTCCACCACACTGGCCACTGTGGGTTGGCGGACTTACATACATACCATAGAAAATATATAAGAAATATATATACCAAAGAAATGAAATGAAATGAAATTAAATTAAGGGTTGGCGGTTGGCGTTTGGGGTTGGCGGACTTACATACCATAGAAAATATATAAAATATATATAGACCACCATAGAATATGTATGTATGTAATTAATAATTCAGTTATGTTTAATTGATTCAAATGCAATATTATTAAGGTCTTTTAAGCGGCATTTTGATCAGCTTAATGATCTATTATTAATTCAGTTATCATTTCCTCTTTTGAATTTTGATATGTACCAGCCCATAAACGTCCCACTGCCGTAGGGCCTACTCTACAATCGAGAGTACGGTTGAGAGTGGTTAGGCCATATAGCCATATATAGTAATTGTGATATCTTTCTCATTAACTACGCCTTCATGCATTCTCGTCGGTTCAGGGTACTTTTGACCTGACCCTTGTGGAGGTTATCACCGATTTGGATGGGTGGTTCGTTGAGATCAACCCGAAGAGAGTGCATGCAATAATGCTATTTAAAATGAAAATGATATTTTCACATGTTTGTATTTCAGGTATGTCTGTGCTCAGGGTCACTCAGCGAGCTATGGAGCGTGCTATGCTTGGAATCTCTCTGAAGGCTAGGATCCGTAACGATCTTATTCGACAGAGAACCAAAGTCGTAGACATAGCACATAGGATTAGCAAGCTGAAGTGGCAGTGGGCTGGCCACATTTGTCAAAGAATCGACAACCGCTGGAGCAGACGTGTTCTTGAGTGGAGACCGCGTCTTGGCAAGCGTAGTGTAGGACGCCCACCGGCTAGGTGGAGTGACGATTTGCGAAAGGTCGCTGGCAAATGTTGGATGCGACAAGCCGAAGACAGGGTAAAATGGCGCAATTTGGAGGAGGCCTATGTCCAGCAGTGGACAACAGTTTGAGCTGATGATGTTTGTATTTACTGTATACGGTACTTACGAATTGCCATCAGATGGAATATAATATGTATAGTCTTAATGCTAAAAAAATAACAAAGTGGCTCCAATATTCGCAGAGCTTTTTGCACATAGTTCGCCATGCTTGTTGTTATGCAAAGTAAATTATACGACATTTAAAATAATAATAGTAATGCACCCAACAGTCACATACATAGTCCTGACCCCACACTAAGATCGAGTCTTGTGTCGTGTATCAGGAACTACGAGAGACTTCGGTCTCACAAACACCCAGACCCGAAAGAAATATTTGTGGGCCGTGCAAACATTTCTCTCGGTGCGGGGATCGAACCCGCGGCCTCTCGTTTCACAGGCGGCGTCTAACCAACTGCGCCACGGAGGCTGTCAAAATCTAATTTCCTTATTCATAGACAATTTAAATTACTGTTTTTCTTTTCTTCTTGGCTCAAACCGAATTCGTCCTTCGATAGAGATGAAGCATTCGGTAACTAAAATAGATTTTATAACTGTTTATGAATATGGTCGTATATGCATACTAATATATAAAAAATTTTTTTTTTTTTTTATTGCTTTGAATGGCGAGACGAGCATGCCGTTCGCCTGATGGTAAGCGATACGACCGCTCATGAACAGTAGCAAAACCAAACAACACCTTGAATTACAAAGCAATGCTTGGCATTCCACTGCGCTCGCCATCCTGAGACATAAGATGTTAAGTCTCAATATGTCCAGTAGTTACTCTGGCTACAATGCCCTTCAACCCGAAACACAACAGTGCGTTTACACTGCTGTTTGACGGGAGAAATAGACACTGCGGTGGTACCCACCCAGATGGCCTCTCACATATGAGAGACCTACCACCAGTAAATGAAAAATGAAGAGTATGTGGCATAATGGTTTCTTAGATTTACGCGAATGTTACACATTGAAATAAAAGTATTATTTACGGATATATCTACCATACCAGGCGAGTAAAAAACTGTTACAAGCTACCATACACGAAACACGAAAAATTAAAAATTAAATCAATTCCGCGATAAAATCCGTAAATAATACTTTAATTTCAATGAGTATATGGCATTTAACGTGAAGAGGACAACAAAAAAATATGCCTCTGGCATTAAGTCCGCCTGTGCACAATATATTTGTATATAAAGTTAAATAAATATATAAATAAATAAAAAATATTGAGGTTGTGGAATTCGTTCATATTTGCCATATTTGTACTTTTAGATGATATAAACCAGTTTACATTTTATTTTATTTATTTGAGGTTTAGTGAATAAGTTAGTGGACTCTATAGCAGTCACTTGATTGACGGAAGGGTATCTTAAAGTTTTATTTTCATATTGAAATAAATTATGATAAAAATAATTTTAGAAATCAACCGTCTTATAATAGTAATAAAAAGAGAGAAATAAAATTAATCTTTTAATAAATCTTAAATACCTAAATAGGCCAACAATTTTTTGTGGTCAGTGCCAGCTAGGCGACTACTAAGCTTTATACCATCACGCTACGAACTACCAGAATAAAACCGCGGAGCACAGCTGATCTCAAACATGAAGGCCTCAACTTTACTATAATCAAGGGCGTCACCACGGGGGGGAAAGTACCCCCCCCCTCCCTCCCCCCCTAAAGATAAAAAAAAATGACAAATGTAACGCAACCAAAATCTTTGTCTTGACTTAACTAATACGGTATTTTTTTTCATATCGCCGTAGATGTAAGGCTCGTACTACAAGTGAAAAGCTTCATGTGCTCTTGACTATAACTACAATTCATACTTTTCTCTTTCTCCATATTATTTGCCCCCAATGGGCCTTCGGCTGGCGACGCCCCTGACTATATTACTATGTATTTATGTCTATAGATTAAGTACGTACTTAAACAAAGTGACCAATAACTTACATCATGCTTTCGCTATGCCAAAAGTACTTATAATTATACTATATTTATCTATAAACTACTTATGATAACAAATAATTAGAATTTAATATTTTCCATTACAAGCAGGCACATAAAGACCCACACGTTACTAGAATTTTCTGTTAGTTTCTATAACCCGTCTCTTTATCTATACATTACTGTATATCAGGCGTACGATATGCTCGTCTCGCTATTCCTATATCAAAAGAAAAAGAAAGAAAGAAAGAAATACGATTTATTTGTCACAGTCGCAACATACACAGGCATTGTAAATAAAACACTGAACAAAAAATACAAAAAAAGACTGGTCGCGGCTGTGACTGGTAGGTGTCCACTCAGCTTATCGTCGGTGATATTCTAAAACCGCGGAACTAACAGTGTTTAAAACCGCGTATTTACAAAACTAGCAAAATCGAGATTTCGCGGGCTTAGTCGATTTACTAATTAATTAATACATATTTAACATAACTAATGCCTACAATACCAAGAAGAATATTATAATTTGACAATTTAAAAGTTTAAACAATAGAAAGTCATGTGGTTTAGTAAATATTATGTGTGTTTCCTCGTTCCTGTAAAATTCACTGCACCTACCTTACGCGGTTTTAAACATTGTTAGTTCCGCGGTTTCAGAATATCACCGACGTTATGCTATGATGTGGTGAAAACCACAACATAACGCTGATTTTCAGTGGACACCTAAGTGACGTAGTAAGTAAGTAGTAGTGTAAGTGATATCAGGCGAACGACATGCTCGTCTTGCTATTACATGAAAAAATACTAAAAAATAATATTACTTACTTACTGGTGTTAGGTCTCTCATATGTGAGAGGCCGCCAGGGTACCACCGCAATATCTATTTCTCCAGCCAAACAGCAGTATAAATGCACTGTTGTGTTTCAGATTGAAGGACATTGTAGCCAAAGTAACTACTGGACATATTGAGACTTGATCTTATGTCTCAGTATGGCGAGCGCAGTGGAATGCCAAGCATTGCTTTGTAATTCAAGGTGCTGTTTGGTTTTGCTACTGTTCATGAGCGGTCGTATCGCTTACCATCAGGCGAACGGCATGCTCGTCTCGCCATTCATGGCAATAAAAAAAATGACGATAGGTTCACCCCCAATTACACGTTTAGGGCCGAAATGAAATTTCTACCAACGGTGGGTGGAATTAGTTTCACCTCTACCTACCCCATAAGCATAAATAATGTATAAATCAGCATAAAGAATAAAACAGTGTAAATTCACTAGTTACTTTAACGAACTATCCAACTAAACTAACAGGTACCGTTTGACGTTTCATACTTTTCAACTTTGTACAGGCGTAACATACACAATTTCAATAACATTTCGCCTAAAACCATGGAATTGTGGCTTTACGGCAAGCGAAATTAAAATTGTGTGAGTTACGCTTGTCTAAATATGTTTAAAATTGAAAAATATGAAACGTCAAACGGTACCTGTTAGTTTAGTTGGATAGTAGTGAGCATACACCGTTCGTCTGGACATTCCATGAATTTTTTTAAATAAATATCGTTCTCACCGATAGATGTCGCTAGTCTCTCGCGGTCGCTGTCAGTCAGATCTTCCACGCGCACCTCATAATGCACCATTTCATTGTCAATTCTTGTGTTGGAATACTCTTTGAATTCCGTCCCGTTGATTTTGTATATTTTCTCAGGCGGCTTCAGTTGGAATGTGGGTTTCAAAAACGCTTTGTTAACACAATAATCGTCCATCAAATATTTTACCCACTCCTCCTTCAAGAACTCATCCATTTTTCCTGAAAAGAGAAGTTTAATTTATCAAATACTTTTATATTTCTCAAGCCGCCAATAAAGCAACTAGGACTCTGGTTAACATATGGGTAAAATTAAGACACATATATTTTGCCGATAATAAAAGATGCTAGACAACAGCAACCGTCCTTAGATGCGTTATTGATAAAATGGTTATAATTGGGTACATAACAATTGTTCAGAACTTATATTATTGTTGATGAAATGGGCGAAATTGAGGAGAATACTACATTTAGCCATAAAAAAGATACCAGACAAGTAGGAAATAAGTGCGTGGTGGCCTGTTGGTAAACGGACCAGACGCGGCTGCCAACATGTTCACGGTGGTCGCTAGTTCGAATCCCAGGGCACACCTCTGACTTTTCCGAGTCATTTGTGTATTAGTCAATCACCACAAACTAAATCGGTGAAGGAAAACATCGTGAGGAAACCTGCATACCATAGCGGTTTATAAGAATTTCCATGGTATGTAAGTCCGCCAACCCGCACTAGGCCAGCGTGGTGGACTATATGGCCTAACCACTCTCAATCGTACTGTCGATTGTAGAGAAGGCCCGTGCCCTGCAGTGGGACGTATATGGGCTGATACAGACACAGATACAGTACGAAATAAAGTCACTTCCCAGGGAGTTACTTTATAAAAACGATACGAAATTCGAATGTTCGGACGCCTTACGTAATACTTCACTAATGTGCCTCGATACTCCACAATTTGGGATCCTTGATCGTACGTCGTAAACTCGTAACCATAGACTAAGTTCGGAGAAAATGATAGTATAATAGAGAATAATATTGATTTTTAGACTTCGATCAAATATATACTAGATACAACATGAGCGCTTAGAAAATGGCACCAAAAAGAGTGCTTTAAGCACTCTTTCGCCTTCAGTCACGCACCGACCGTTGCTTCCAAAACGTCGCAGAACTTTAGACAATATTATGTGAAAAGCTACTTTAAGCTCCAGGAATAAGGTGGGATTTGCATTAACATATTTGGAATATGTGATCTTTTTGTTTACTTTTTTTCATGTCATGCATCGGTGCCACTTTTTAACAGAACTTTTACAGGGAACTGTGTATCTAGTGTATATTTGATCGAAGTTTTTAGAAGTTGAAATCTTATATCTTACTTCGGACGTCGAACATCCGAATATTCGAAGTTCGTATCGTTTTTATAGACTAACCCCCCTAATTTTGACGGGGAGTAAGTTCCTTAGAAGTAGGAACTGAAAAGTATGTAGTTCACGAAATAATTATAATTTGCACACCACATGGCAAAATGTACAGTTATTTTATATTTAAACACTCTCATATGTGAGAGGTCGCCTGGGTAGACACCACCATATATAATGTAAATACATATTTCCTACTGTTTCAAGCTCAAATTGATGGCATGGGACAGGAGAGGACAAAAACAAATCAAATAAAAAAAAAACATACTCAGTTACATCACATAAATGTGTTTTCTTTCTTTACTCTTTTGTAGTTTGTACGGAACCGGTACGCGAGACCGACTCACACTTGGCCGGTTTTTGTACAAAATAATTTAGTAGTTTCGGAGCCTATTCAAAATGCATACAAACATTGAAATAAAACTATTATTAACGGATTTTATTATTTGCGGATTGAGTCCGCCTCAGACCATGACAACTGTAAAGTGATCGAAATGTCGGGAAGTCAAAATAAATTGTATCTTATTGTATCAGCCCATGTACGTGCCACTGCAGGACACGGACCTACTCTACAATCGAGAGTACGATTGAGAGTGGTTAGACCATATACTCCACCACGCTGGCCGAGTGCGGGTTGGCGGACTTACATACCATAGAAGTTCTTATAAACCGCTATGGTATGCAGGTTTCCTCACGATGTTTTCCTTCACTGTTTTAGTGCGTGGTGATTGACTATCAATACACACATGACTCCGAAAAGTCAAAGGTGTGCCCTAAAATCCGTAAATAATAATTTTATTTCAATGTGTAACAGTCGCGTAAATCTAAGAAGACATTAAGCAAACATCAAATCTTATCTATACATATAAATAAAATTTAAGTGTCTGTTTGTAAAATGAAAATTTAAAAAAATGTCCAACTACATATCGTTATATACACGATACCTATAACGAAAATTACCTTAGGATTTTTTTTGTCTGTCTGTCTGTTTGTTTGTTACGGCTAATCTCTGAAATGGCTGGACCGATTTCGCCGGGACTTTTATTGTCAGGTAGCTGATATAATAAGGAGTAACTTAGGCTACATTTATTTTAGAAAAATAAAGTTTTTGTTAAATTCCACGCGGACGAAGTCGCGGGTACAGCTAGTCTCTTTATAATATTCGTATAGCTAAACCACATTAACAATCTGACTTAAGTTATTTTGGCCCAAAACTCTGACTCATATATTTATCAACTCATTATTGTCAAGGCTAAGCTGATAAGGATTTATATTAATATTAATTAAAATAAAGGCATTGTTTAGAAACTTGGTAAAAACACATAAGCAAATGATAAACAACAGTCATTTAGTTATTAAGTTTAACAATTGGATTGAAAAAAATTGATGATATGCCCCATATGTAAGAGGCCGTCTGGGTAGTTACCATCGCAATGTCTATATCTCCAAACAGCAGTGTAAATGCATTGTTGTGTTCTGTTTTGAAGGATATTGTAGCCGGAGTAACTACTGAACATATTGAGACTTAACATGTTATGTCTCAGGATGGCGAGCGCAGTGGAATGTCGGGCATTGCTTTGTAATTCATTATGTTGTTTGGTTTTGCTACTGTCAATCAATGGTTGTATTGCTTACCATCAGTCAAATGCCAGGCTAATATCAACATTCTATTTATGTGTGCTTTTTCTTTATAGCTGAATTCATAGTCATTTCATTTTTTTAAGTTAGGACAAAATTATATTTATGTATTTCATAAGGAAAATATAGATGCCATAAAATATAATATGCAAATATATACCATTTATAGTTAACTACCAATCTACACTTTTACTAAAAAAAAATAGACTAGCTACCCAGCTCAGCTTTACCTGGGTTCACTTAAAAAAATATTTTACCCCAACCCGGATCACAAGTCTAAAACATTTTCACTCACTCCAACACATACAAAAAAAAGACATAAAAATCTGTCTAGCTATTTCAGGAACATCATATATATCATAATATCACACACAACGGAGTCATTATGTTGTATTGGTAAAAATAAAATCATCGACATAAAAAACAATGGACTTTATTGCACAATTTCATGCTTTTGCAACTTCTCAATATTTTATTCTTTACAGCTTTTGTAGTGACTAAATAATTAATTATTTATTTAGTTCAAGTAAACCTCTACTTTGAACTATTACAATATCTGTGTTATGAGACACCACTGTTCAAACAAAGTCAACATATTTTATTCATTACAAAAAATCAATCAAATTTCACAAAAGCAAGTTTTAAAACCCCTTTTAAAACAAATAATTTAAAAAAGCATTAACAGGGCATAGAATATAAAACATTCTGTCTAAAATTCCTATGACTTGACTTTCATATAAGATTCCTATAAGAAACATTGTAATTACATTATTTTACCAGGATATCAATCAGTAAATTATTTCATCAGCACATATTTATCTTAATTATTTATTGGGGTACCATATAATAACTCTAAACATATGGGGTAAAATATCTGGAAATTTTTATACCCCATACTGAATAAAGTCCCTTTATAAAGGTTTTATTCTACTTAAGACATAACAATAATACATTTCCAATTTCAAAAATATTTTTATTTTTTTCTTATATATTATCATTTGTTAATTGTTTTTAAAATGTTATAAAATTATAATATTTATATTTTTACCATAAATAAGTTCTTAAAAGGATCAAGTGTGTAGATTATGCTTAATTTAGATTTAATAATAATTTATTTTCGCAAAATTCTTTATTAATATTTACTATTTTTTATTATATTAAGGATAATAACATTTAATTTAGATGCGTAAAATAATAAGTATTTGTCTAAACTCACTTCCTAATTTATATAAGACTTAATTAAAAAATAAAAACTCATTGCTTTTCTTTACTTTCCGGAAATGTAGGTCAAATCAATCGATTTATGCAGCCAGGGAAATATAGAAGCTTATGATGAGCTTAAGTCAGTTAATAAACACATTTTCAATTAAATAGATATTTAAATGGGTTTAGAACAAGAATAATAATTTTACCTCAATGTGTTTTATGCCGGGATAATTTATTTTCGAAAAATCTCAAAACTGCATCACGGAATATCGTTCGCACATGCCGGGAGACATTAAAAGGTACAATATTGTACGTAAAAATTACATTTTATGAAGATAAACAACACTTTAACATACCTTGTATAAAACTTCGATTTGGATACAACCAGACACATCTAAGTAATAAGAAACCTTTTTCGTTCCCGGAACAATAAACAATACTGATTTCAGATTTGTTTCACATAAAAACAATGACAGCTTCAAATAATAAAACCTTTTTATTACAATGTCAGTTTTAATCGATACAAAATTGTATATCGATTAATATTTATAATCGAAAGCTCTCGTACTGAACCGCTCACGATTGTGTAATTCTTATTGACATCGTATCAAAGAAAATGTATTTTTGTTAGATCATTTCGATTTTATATATGTGAAAATTGTTATCATTTAATATCTGGCACGAACTTTTATGAACCTACTTGCTTGCAAATTACAAGAAACCGAATCGATTCAAACTTAAGTTATTCATATAATCGATTATTTTAATCGATACTTTTTACTACTGATTAGAAACTCACTATTCAATGATTTTGCAGGTAATACCGGTGCATAGACAATAATTCTACAACAATGTGTTTATAAAACAATGAGTATAAAAAATTCTAAAACCGGTTCTTCTTATCTTTATTGTCGATAAATACCCTATAATTACGTATTTATGAATAATAATAGTAAATATACGATATAGATATAAATCCACGAGTTATTCTTTAAGTTACGTCGAATAAAATGATAAGTTCACCTTACGTCATGAAGTAAAGTTACTAATGTTATATCTTCAATATTAATCAGTAATAAGTAGTAACTTGGACCTTGTTATAATATTTTCATACAATGTTTTAACAGACATAATATAAGTTTTCGTGACTTTGTTGAGTTATGTCACTCTAAAATCTTATTTTAATAATGATGTACCCACCTAATAAAAATATTTAATGGTTGTTTTTTTAATATAACTTGTTTTTGTATTCTGATTTTCTTATTGGTCTGTGATTTTGATTATTAAACTATCGAATTAAATAGAACCATTTAAAAATCACGACACCAAAAGAAGGTGGTGCAAATTAATGTTATATTTTAATAACTTAACCTGAAGAAAAATGAACGATAAATTATCACAAAGTTTTTTACGGGTATCTAGAACCTACCTATTAGCATTAAAATAAAAATAAGACTGGGATAAAGTTACTCCAACAGTCTGTAAGTAGGCCTCATGTTCGCCGTTCCTTTGACAACGCAAAAAAGTTTCCTGTATTATTCGACCAATCGACGCTTTCCATATTATATTTTTCCAGCATACAAGGGGCTTTTTCCGACATTGAAATAATAATTAAATAAGGGGAATACCCAAGAAGCTTATACCCAAATGGAGATTGCATTCCCTATAAAACACTGAAGCTCAAAAATATCACCTTGTATGACGTTGCTTTTGCCTTCTATCCTTTTCTTTAGAGTGACAATGAATGAACATGACTTTTTGTTGCAATGCAATCTCCATTTGGGTATAAGCTTCTTGGGAATACCGGAAAAAGTATGCTTGTATAAAAAAGTATTTTACAGATACCGCTATTTCTATTCCTGTCTTTGTCCCTCCCACATAACATTACGTAGACGGAGAAACTAATAGACGGAGTCACATGTTCTATCCCTTTTACACAAAATGAAAGAGATTTATACATAACGTTCATGTAAGAAAGAGATACAAGCTTTTATAACCTGTCCTTATCGGCGTAACCGCTTGACTCCAGGAAATTTGACGTTTTGGAGGCAAATATTTACATTATTTGGGGTGGCCAGCGGTACGACGGTTGATATTCCCTAAAACAAAAGATATTAATAGATTTAAATTACATATTTAAAAACAAACTTCAATAATTATCTTTTATTTTTTAAACTTTTCCTTATATGTATTGAACTGTATGTGGTTGCGCAGTAGATATTGTTTTTGATATAAAAGTATTATTTACGTATTTTATCGCAGATTTAGTTTAAATTTTGCTATTTTTAACTTCTCCACGCGACGTTTCGATTACTTTACAACTTTCGTGGTCACGGGGTGGACTAGATATTGCTATGTTATTAGCTTTTATGACAATAGTTTTTATTTTCAGAACTATTTATTTGCTTAAATTATGTTTATATTATACAGTGTTTTATTAGTTCTGGGTGATGGCTGGCGATCCAGGTATGTATGTGTATTGTAGTTCCACTCAAAGTTAAAATATCGATATTTTAGCAATTATATTTTCTTAAAGAGCGGTCAAAGTTTCCCGATACCTTAGGAAAAACGTGTCAACCTGGCCACACTCCCACAATTATCGCTATCTCATACTAGGTTACACGGTGGCTACCCCTGTGTAACATTATCTTCCTTCTTGCTCTACTCGTTTGCCGCGTAGTTGAATGGTTGAATATATTACGCAATGATTTTACGTTAACCGCACTTCAATTGATGATGCGTAATATTATAATGATGAAAACAATATTGGTGGACACTATTTCAGATATCCTATTACCGCAATAGCGACTCAGCTTATAACCATGCAACCATTTCCCATCAAACATCAGTTTAAATGCACTGTTGTGTTCTGGATTGAAGGGCATTGTAGCCAGAGTAACTACTGGACATATTGAGACTGAACATCTTATGTATCAGGATGGCGAGCGCAGTGGTATGCCAAGCATTGCTTTGTAATTCAAGGTGTTGTTTGGTTTTGCTACTGTTTATGAGCGGTCGTATCGCTTACCATCAGGCGAACGGCATGCTCGTATCGCTATTCATAGCAATAAAACCGTTGACGCGCCGATCAAGTTGCGGTGCGGTTGCGATTAAGTTTACGTTTTGGTGCAAAATTGTATTCTCGTAATTGTTTAGCTGCGCGTCAACTGTACGTCATACGTATTTAATACTTTTGTCATTAATATACATTGATACGATTTGTAGGATGTTTCCTTACTATTAAAATCGAAACTGCACATGTGCTGCACGTTTTTAATCGGACTAAACCGTCATTTGAGAGGTCAAATGAATAAGTAAATACCTACCAATCAAGTTGCGATCTGTATCAACGCGCAGCAGTAAAATACGAGTGCGTGCGCTCAGTACATCAGCGTTACTGAAATCAGTCATAGCTCGCAAAGATTTTGGTAATGTTTGCTTGTATTAAGATAAAAAGATGAAGAAAACAACAATTCTTATCACGGTTTAGAGATTAATAAGAGAGGCTTTTAATTAAGCAATAATAGGTAATTGCCAATAAAATGCTTCATTTGGTAAATCAATCAGCATTTTTTACTATCAAAAATCAATTTGAACATTGATTTACTTAAGTTGTTAAGATGAAATCAACCTTGTATTGCCTTCTACAATTAAGTTTTATTTTATGTAAGTATCGTTTTCGTGAAGTCCTGGGTTTGATAACTAATCCATGAAATTATATTTTTAAGTTGTAACATTATCACTACATAGTATAAAACAAAGTCGCTTTCTCTGTCCCTATGTCCCTTTGTATGCTTAAATCTTTAAAACTACGCAACGGATTTTGATGCGGTTTTAATAGATACAGTGATTCAAGCAGAAGGTTTATATGTATAGTACGTACATATATTGTACAGAAATCTATTTGTACTCGGGCGAAGCTGAGCTGGGCCGCTAGTATAAAATAATAATAAACATAAATACTACTAACACTTGTAATGATAATATTCAATTAATCTTTCAGATTGCTTCTGTGCTAGTAAGAAGCCGGTGAAATATAATCAAACGGAGTAAGTATTGGTATTCGATTCTGCCCCTATCGCACCTTTAGAATTAAACTGACCTAATCCAAAAAAATAGATTTTAGCTTTTTATCATATATTGGCTCAAAATGACTATATCCATCGACCCTTAAAGACCTATTGACGCGTGAAATACAGAAATGTATGCTTCGGTCTTCTCGATGTATCTTTCATAAGTACAAAATGTCTTATTTTACAAATCTTTAAAGGACGTTTCCCAAAAAATAAGATTTTTTAGTTAGGTCTGTTTAATTTCAAGGGTGCGATATGATATTTGATACACGGGCAAGAATATACAACTGTGGTGGATGTTATACCTATTTTTATTTATTTATAAATTCATTTTTGTACACCACATACAATTATAAAACAAAAAAATAAATATAGACTACTTATTTAAAATAACGGTCACAATTGACGGTCTTCCAGACAACCATTACATGGACTGGCTTGAAAAGCTTAAATTTAAGTACTTATTTCTTTTTCAGCCCAGCAGCTAAATTTGATAATCCGAACTATATCCGAGATCGATTCAAAAGTGAGTAATCAGTAAATAGCATAATAGGTGAAGCATTGATTAAAAAATTACATTGATTGATTGATTGACAGCCTCCGTGATGCAGTCGGTTAGACGCCGCCTGTGAAACGAGAGGCCGCGGGTTCGATCCCCGCACCGAGAGAAATTTTTGTGTGGCCCACAAATATTTATTTCGGGTCTATGTGCTTGTGAGACTGAAAAGTCTCTCGTAGTTCCTGATACCCACGACACAAGACTCGATCTTAGTGTGGTGTCAGGACTATGTATGTGACTGTTGGGTGTTATTTATTAAAAAAATAAGGATAGGCCCTTCGCTACATTTGGATTATCAGAAAGATGGTCGTGGAAATCACGCTAAAGTAAATAATATAATTAAATCGTACTACAAAATATAAATTCATCTATTTCAGATGTAATATTTAAACCAGAAATGCCAATACCTTGGAAGAACAGGTTTAGGAAACCATTTCATTCAGCCTGGATGGATTACTGCGATCCTTACCATTGCAATGACTACCACAAATTGGCGTGTGGGCTCAACAGAAAGAATATGAAATTCAAATGGTTTCAAAGTGCCTGTCACATTATACTTAACAACCAGTGCGCTTCTTACAGAGGGAGTTTGAGTAAGTAGTAATGATAAAACTATTAATTTTAAGACTGGAGACTGTCCCGCCCTCACACCCGCCACTGCAACTCCTGTGTCGCAGGATCAACAAGCACGCATTGTAATGACACCGAGCATTGAAGCTCGCCGAGTCTCCGGGAATGTCTAACTTGTCTTTAACCCGCAACGAAATTAATCAGAAAGTTAAATTAATAGGAGTTGGAAATAAATTATTGTCTACTTCCCTCCGTGCAATAGACAGTTTTTAAATTAATAGTCTTATTATAGTCTTATTAAAGTAAGTTTTTTCAAAAGTTATAAAACGGTCCACGACCGCCATGAGCAAAGAAGAAAAAACATAAGTAATTTAGTTTTCGGATGGTTTTTATTTAATTGAATTAAATTTTTAATTAGTTAGCAATAAATTTACATAAATTCCTTTGCTAACCGATATTATATTTAGCTATTATCCTTTTACGTGTTTGAGTAGAATTAAATGGCCCTAAACGATTTATTTTTACTTCTTTTTTCCAAGTAATTAATGTATTGACCAACCTGTCAAATATCAGCCAATAGAAGAAAAAGGTGGCCCGGCACCACCATTTTTATTTACGTTTTTGGACTACCAGTGCTCTTTCTATATTCGACTAGCTGTACCCGCGACTTCGTCCGCGTGGAAATTAACAAAATCTTTATATTTCTAAAAAAAAGTTTTTTTTCTAAAATAAATGTAGCCTAAGTTACTCCTTATTGTATCAGCTACCTAACAATAAAAGTCCCGTCTAAATCGGTCCAGCCATTTCAGAGATTAGCCGGAACAAACAGACAGACAGACGGACAGACAGACAAAAAATCTGCGATCATTTTCGTTATAGGTATCGTGTATATAACGATATGTAGTTGGTCATTTTTTTTATTTTCACTTTACAAACAGACACTTTAATTTTATTTATATGTAGGTATAGAAGATACTTTAAGGTTTCAGTATATAAAATGTACTCTGCGCCGACGAGTGACGCGACTGCCATACTGGTGCCCATAGCTTAAAGTAATACACTAGGGGGCACTGGTGTTAGGTCTCTCATATGTGAGAGGTCGCCTGGGTTCGTACCACCGCAATGTCTATTTCTCCCGTCAAACAGTAGTCTAAAAGCACTGTTGTGTTTCAGTTTGAAGAATATTGTAGCCAGCGTAACAACTGGACATATTTTGACTTAACATCTTATGTCTCAGGATGGCGAGCGCAGTGGAATGCCAATACAGCTTTGTAGTTCAAGGTGCTGTTTCGTTTTGCTACTGGTCATGAGCAGTTTACCATCAGGCGAATGGCTTGCTCGTCTCCCTACCAATAAAATACTTGTGCCCCTCCGAAATTACGCACCAATTGAAACCAAAGTTGTAACTTTTTGAGCGCTCACCGAGTTACCACGGCATGCAACCCCTATGTGCACACGTTGCAGGCTGCAGCCTACTTGAGTCGTCGAGTTATCAGACTGTTGCCGACGCATCGTTTTTATTAATTATCGATTTATTATTTTATGGATTAGTCTTGTATTAGCTTTGATTGGAATAACATTGTATTTTTTTATACTAATATTATAAAGCTGCAGATTTTGTTTGTTTTTTTGTTTGAACGTGCTAATCTCTGGAACTACTGATCCGATTTCAATGATTCTTTCAGTGTAGGGTAGTCCATTTATCGAGGAAAGCTATAGGCTATATATCATCACGCTATGACCTATAGGAGGAAAGCAGTAGTGGTATTTCTAGCAAATACGAGGAAATTTTGTTCGTTTTTCGTGTTCCGATTGGTCGATATTCTAAACTGATAGAATTAAACATTTTGACCGCCATTTTAAAACGTGTATGCACCCGGGCGGGGCTGGGCCCGACCGCTAGTTATAAATAAATATGTTTTTTTTGAAATCCCGATCGCGTAAACTTAACTACCGCCATGTTTTTTTACAGAATACGACGTAGTGGACCCGAAGTACTGTATGATTTACGTGATGTATTTGAGGTCGGAGTGTCCTGTACGTTGTACTAAAGATATGATGCAACCCGTGTGCGGGGTTAACAAGATCGACAAACGTATAACATTGTTCATAAGCAAATGCGTCATGGAAAATGAAAACTGTGAGAGTGTGATCCCGGGTAAGTAGATTATTTTATTTAATGAAACTAAAAATTCTTCTTATATTAAAAAAAAAGATGTTTATTTATTGCACAAAAATAATCGAAATAAAGGTATGAGTATATCAAAAGCAACATACAGTCGAATTGAGAACCTCCTCCTTTTTTTGAAGTCGGTTCAAAACTATAAATATTACACTAAGGCTGAGTTGCACAAACTGACTTTGCCAATACCTTTGACCTTGAAAATGTCAATCCCATACATTAGCAAGGTCAAATACGTCTCAAATGTATGGCGATGACATTTGCAAAAGCAAAGGTATTGGCAAAGTTAGTTTGTGCAATTAGGCCTTAATAATATTTGACATATCTGTGTTGAGCATTACAAAAATTATCAGGGGTCCCCAAACTAGGTCTGGCCTGTATCTTGGGGTACCTAAATATGGGCGTTGTATTTGTAGCCGTGAGTTTTTAAAATCAAGAAAGTATTTGTACATCGATTGTTTTACATACATACATACATAAACTCACGCCTTTTTCCCAGAAGGGGTAGGCAGAGGTACCAGGGCACCCACATATCGCCAGTATGTTCCGCCCCACAATGTGATAGGGGGCGAGCCTATCGCCATATCGGGCACAAATTCCTGACTCCGAGCTGATACTGAATGGAAAAATCCAATATCACTTTGCCCGACCTGAGATTCGAACCCGAGACCTCAGCTTTGTAAGCGTACCGTAGTACAACTACGCCACCGAGGCAGTCATTGTTTTACACCTGATCTTTTATTTTATTATTATTTCATGATGCGCCTACTTTTATTCTCTGCACCACCTAAAGGTTGACTGGGAGAAAATGGCTCAGGCATTAAGTCCGCCTTTATACGTTTTATAAAAATCATTAATAATAAAAAAAAAAATACGAAAAGAATAAAACAAACTAAAACCAATAACAGCAGCATTATGTATAAATTGTACGATACATTATGTTTTCATGCGATGGCCAAGTCGATCCATTTATTTAAAACGTAAAGAATTTTTAATATTGATATGGTAATAACTTACCTAATAACTTTATATAGAAGGTCCCTTAAGGACTAAATAAATTAATCGACTTGGTATTACATGCATCTCACAACTTTTTGCGGTAGAAAACCTGAGATGCGAGACTTGGATTTTTTTTACAGGATGTTTTTGATGGGATGAAATTTTACCTACAATATGGGAAAAAATTGTTAATCCATTTTGAATGAAGCAAGACATGACTGTAGGTTGTGTTTATTCACAGAGTACGAAGAAGTAGAATTACAGGAATGTTTCAAAGATGGACGAATTATGAAAGGAGAAAACACACATTTGCAGGAAATTGTAAATCAGTATTCGTAAGAAAATCAACTAAGACCGGCTCAATTATGGAAAAAAGGAGAATAAAATTACTGATTTCAAATAATAATGTGTTTTTTATACTTCAGCCCATTGACGTAAAATATATGGACGGGGCGGAGAGTACAAAAAGTGTTGTCACGAAAGTGGTCCGCGGACCAATGCAGCGGTTGTGACGTCACAGCGCACCGGTCTGTAAGTCGTCGACAAATCCCTAATTGTATCGTGCGTGGGTGCAATAAAGTTGACCGAAAGTTCACATAAAAAAAGATAACATTTCTTATTAACGCTAAGTAAAAATTATATAACTTTAAGTCAATAAACATTTATTTTAGCATTATTGATAAACGATTTCATGGCCGCCATTGACGTAAAAATCCAACAGATGGCGCGATTTTCACAGGCATCTTTTTGACGTACCCAATGTACTGAAGAGCCTATCCTTAGTTTTTAAATCAATGCTTCAGCCACTATTCCTCTCTAGGAAATACTGATAGACCAAGAACTTTTACTTTATTTACTTTTACTACTGCTTTTACTTGCTTTTACTGGTGGTAGGTCTCTCCTATGTGAGAGGCCATCTGGGTGGGTACCACCGCAGTGTCTATTTCTCCCGTCAAACAACAGTGTAAACGCACTGTTGTGTTTCGGGTTGAAGGGCATTGTAGCCAGAGTAATTACTGGACATATTGAGACTTAACATCTTATGTCTCAGGATGGCGAGCGCTGTGGAATGCCAAGCATTGCTTTGTAATTCAAGGTGTTGTTTGGTTCTGCTACTGTTCATGAGCGGTCGTATCGCTTACCATCAGGCGAACGGCATGCTAGTCTCGCCATTCATAGCAATAAAAAAAAAAACTTGTGTACTTTAGTCAGATTTTCGTCATTTTAAAAAGCTGAAAGTTTGTCTGCGCATGCCTCTGACATAGGCATCACACAATCAGCTATTTTGAAGTTCAAATCGTGGTTGCTTTGGAAGTTATCAGCTTCAATGTGTCTGGAGGGACGAAAGAACCATCAATTGTATCTGTCTACCAAGTACACACATTTTAATAGGTGCCTTAATAACATATATGGGTTTCAACTTTTATACTAAATTAAAGAATGCCCATTTTAGTATCGGTAAAAAATATCGTAGACCCCGATACCGATACTGCTTCAAATTTATTATAGCATTTTAATGGTTTTTCCTTAAACGTTTTACTTTTTTATCTCGGCTGACAGTTTTTTTTTACCAAATAAAATGTATTTATTGGTCACGTAGGTAATTTAAGAGCTCTTATGACAAGTCAATACACATAGAACTTAATATCTATATACAATATATTTTCTATACATAGTATTACTTGTTTTAATTTCTTGGTTTAATTAATTTATTTATGTAGTTTATTTATTTTAAATTATTTTTATTTTTATTTAGAATTAGTTTTATTTGTTTGTTTATTTTTTATTCTTATTTTATTTAAAGTTTTAGTTATGACTTTATGGTAATTTATTTTTCAAGGAAATACAATATGTACGTTAGTCAAATTAAATTAAATTAATTAGTGGTAAATATACAAATAAAGTATCATCACATTTAACATTTTCTTCGCAGAGCCGAAACAATAAAAAAATATTATAGTTAATTTCTCCAAGAACTCCTGAGTCTTTTCCTACTCCTAAGTCTCCTGAGTCGGGCCTGAGTCGCAATTATGTTTATATTCGTGAAAAATATTATTCCCAACATAAAAAGTAGATTTCATCGGGGGCCAAAAAAACTTAGTACCGTAACTAAGTAAGTAAAGTAAAATGGGCATGGTCCTTTATTGGTTTGAAGATATCGTAATTAATTGAGACATAGACTGCAGCATTGAGACTTAACATCTTATGTCTCAGGATGGCGAGCGCAGTGGAATGTAATTCATGGTGTTGTTTGGTTTTGCTACTGTCCATGAGCGGTCGTATCGCTTACCATCAGGCGAACGGCATGCTCGTCTTGCCATCAATTGCAATAAATAATTATCAATTAGGATATAATTATATGTATATCAAGACTGCTACCGAAAACGAAGCCGGGTGGTAGTTTTAGTGACTACAAACACAATGCAACTAAAATTTTCGCAAAGAAACGCGACATTTTTTTCATGATTTTTTAAATATCGTGATTTTGGGTGGTAAATCCATAGTTTTTGCTAAAATAATTCTTTAAACTATTTTATATGTTAGATTCCTTATAAATGAAAGGGTATACACTATTATTTTAGAAAAAAAAATAATATGCCACCCAAATACGACAATAGAAAAAAAAATATCGTTGCTTTTTACACGCTTTATATTAGCTTCACTTGTATGTTTGTTTGTATGTTTGTAACCGACTCCTTAAGACGCGATTTTGACCCACTTTAAACGGACAGATTTCATTCAAATTTTGCACACCTGTCCACGACCGATGACAATACAATAATTCGATTAAAATATATGATTATCCTGATTAGATTCGCCAGGATTAATTATTTTTATAATTGATGACCATCGCCACTGACCACTAGATGGCGTGATAACGTCAATAATGAATGTTTGCACTATTCATCGCTAGATGGCGTTATGTTACTAAAAAGTAGAAAATAAATAATAGTTTAAAAAAACTAAAAAACACGCTTTATATAGAAAACCCAACTAAAAAATAGAAAATAAATTTTTAAAAATTTGAATTAAGAATATTGTATATAAGAAAAACATAATTTTTATTGTAAAAAAAGCGTGGGGTGTTTTTTAAGATATTATCAAAATGATAATCCTTCTACGTATATCTGTCGATAAAATAATTATATCTATTGAAAACATGCACCCCACGCTTTTTTTACAATAAAAATATGTTTTTCTTATATACAATATTCTAAATTCAAATTTTTAAAAATTTATTTTCTATTTTTTAGTTGGGTTTTCTATATAATTTTGCAACATTTTCTATTGCAATGTGTCTGAAGTCGCTAAAACTACCACCCGGCTACGTTTTCAGTAGCAGTCTTAAGATACCTAATATATGAAGTACCTTTACAATAAGACCAGCAAAAAATGTTATTTTCTTTTACAAATGTTTGAATATGCTTGAATAATTTTAATCAAGCTATCTTTATTGCTCGAGTTTTGCTTCAGTTCGTAATATGTATCAATTCTAGTGCGTAAGTTAGCTGTTAGTTTTAAAAATGTATTTATTTTCAATGTTATTTGTAATAAGTAAGTATTTGACGTCATTTTTTTAAGTTTTTGTTAATTTTTCCCGTTTCCGTGTCTGGGTGTTTGTAAAAATGAAAAGTCGTCTACACAAGAATTAATTGTATCTGTATCTGTATCAGCCCATATACGTCCCACTGCAGGGCACGGGCCTACTCTACAATCGACAGTACGATTGAGAGTGTTTAGGCCATATAGTCCACCACGCTGGCCTAGTGCGGGTTGGCGGACTTACATACCATAGAATTTTTTTATAAATCGCTATGGTATGCAGGTTGCCTCACGATGTTTTCCTTCACTGTTTTAGTGCGTGGTGATTGACTATCAATACACACATGACTCCGAAAAGTCAGACGTGTGCCCTGGGATTTGAACACGCGACCACCGTGAACATGTTGGCAGCCGCGTCTGGTCCGTTTACCAACAGACCACCACGCACTTATTTATTAATTAATATTAATAAATTATTTTATGTTCATCCAAAGGTTGCCTGGAAGAGATTACCTGGAGCAATATGTCCGCCAATTGTACATATTTTAAAAGTTATAATATATCTGACAGCCTCCGTGGCGCAGTTGGTTAGACACCGGCTGTGAAACGAGAAGCTGCGGGTTCGGTCCCCGCACCTGAACAAATATTTGTGTGACCCACAGGTATTTTATTCGGGTCTGGGTGTTTGTGAGGCCGAAAAGTCTCTCGTAGTTCCTGATACCCACGACACGAGACTCGATCTTAGTGTGGGGTCAGGACTATACTTTTGGGTGTATTTATTTATTTATTCTAAAATATTTTTTGATATATTTTTTTTATAAATGTGGGGTCAGGACTTTGTATCGAAGAGTCTATTATTTTATTATTATTTCACAGCCATACCCACCACCAATCCAAAACAAACAGACGTAACCTTAAACGTCCACGAGCGGGTGAGACTTCTCAAAGAGGAATTTGTTAATGAAATGCAGATTGCCAGACAAGGGCCGGTGAACCCAGTGGCAGATGATTTCCCAGATTACGTATATGAAGACGATGATGTACAGCCCATTACTCCAATATCCAATGATGATGAACGGAAGAAGAAACACAGGTTCATGTTACGACAGTTTAAGACGACTAGAGATTCTGAAATACCACAGTTTAAGGTGCAAACAGGTTTGTGTATTGTCTTATTTTTTGTCTTCAATAGCTTGTTTAATAGGGATTTGACTCCATCCACCAAGTGCGTGGTGGTTGGTAAACGGACCAGACGCGGCTGCCAACATGTTCACGGTGGTGGTGCAAATCCCAGGGCACACCTCTGACTTTTTTGAGTCATGTGATAATAGTCAATCACGACGCACCAAAACGGTGAAGGAAAACATCGTGAGGAAACCTGCATGCCATAGCGGTTCATAAGAATTTTCATGGAATGTAAGTCCGCCAACCCGCACTAGGCCAGCGTGGTGGACTATATGGCCTAACCACTCTCAATCATACTTTCGATTGTAGAGTAGGCTCGTGCCCTGCAGTGGGACGTATATGGGCTGATACAGTTCCAAATTAGCGTAAAGAAGAATGCCCATTTTACTATGAAACTTAGTATTGGTGCGAAGATTATTGTCCCTCAATCAAACCTATTTTTTCTTGTAGAGAAAAATATATAATATATTTTCATTCAAAATAAATATAATTGGGACCCAGGCCCGGAGTTCTTGGAGAAATGAACTTGAAGTGAAATAAAAATATTCTTTTGTTTTCGTCTCTGTGGACAAAATGTAAAATGTGATTATAATTATTATATTTTGTTAAAATCTGTCACACGGGATAAAACAAGAAATCATAAAAATGCCCAGAGTATTTATAATATAGAGGGACCGTTGTCATACATTCGCGGCTTGAAAAACTTAAATATTTTCTTAATCGTAATTATGGTAGCGCTCCTATATTAGTAAAAATTTACTTAAATATTTAGCAATAAATTGCTATTTTCTTTGATTACCGAAATTATATTTAGCTATTATCATTTTAAAACGAGTTTAAGTGGAATAAAAAAAATCTTTGCGAAAGTTTTAGTTGCATTGTGTCTGAAGTCACAAAAACTAACACCTGGCTTCCTTTTCGGTAGCAATCTTAATATACCCTGAATAGGCTTATACAGATACAGTACATATCCAGTAAGCCAATATCTAAAAATATTTGTTACAGAGTCCAGCATCCACAAGAAAGCCAGAGACATGAAGGAGAAAAGACGCCGTAAAAAGAAGTTGACGTCAAAACCAGTCGACATTTTTTACAGGAGACACTACGATTTCAGCTTTATGGAGAATCAAGCATGTTGGATCCATTGTCAGGACCTAATCACCCCGTTCCTAACGGGACAGAAGAAGAATTTAACCAGGGCTAAAAGAGTTGTGGTTAAGGATCCTATTGTTACCAGGTTTGTCCAAACTGATTTTTCTGATACTTGTTAATAAGTGCCACTCTAGAAGATAATAGACCAAGAACCCGTGGCACAATCAGCTATTATGAAGTTCAGATCGTAGTTTCTTTGGGAGTTATCAGCTTCAATGTGTCTGGCGAGATGAAAGAACCATCAATAGTATCTGGCTACCAAGGAATTTGCGGATAGTTATTTAATAAAATATATGAAATTCAGCTTCACTACATAATATAAAACAAAGTCGCTTTCTCTGTCCCTATGTCCTTTTGTATGCTTAAATCTTTAAAACTACGCAACGGATTTTGATGCGGTTTTTAATACGTAGAGTGATTCAAGAGGAACGTTTATATGTATAATACGTACATATTATTGCACAGAAATCTATATGCACCAGGCGAAGCTGTGTCGGGCCGCTAGTATATAATAAAACGCGCGCAAAATTAAATTTTTTTACCGTTTAGATATAAGTAATATTTAATAACTTGTAATTTTGCCAGCGTTATCGTATGAAAGCTGAATTTCATATTAGGCATACTCGATCAATTTTACGTACAGTAACCCCCAGTAAAGTGAATTGTAACTAAATGTTTCAGATTGGTACAACTGATTACTTTGAATACAACGGGGTCATCAAAAGACGACATCTATTCTATCTTGTACCAAATTAGCAATCTACAGATACGGCTTTTCCAATGGGATGTCAGTTCTATTATGTTTCTGTACAAGGGCCTTCTAAAAAGTAAGTACTATTAGTTACAGACAAGTCTTTTATTCACAAGAAACTGGTAATCAGATAGTGCGTGGTGGCCTGTTGGTAAACGGACTATACGCGGCTGCCAACATGTTCACGGTGGTCGCGGGTTCAAATCCCAGGGCACACCTCTGACTTTTCGGAGCCATGTGTGTATTGATTGGCAATCACCACGCACTAAAACAGTGAAGGAAAACATCGTGAGGAAGCCTGCATACCATAGCAATTCATCAGAATTTCTATGGTATGTAAGTCCGCCAACCCGCACTAGGTCAGCGTGGTGGACTATATGGCCTAACCACTCTCAATCGTACTGTCGATTGTAGAGTAGGCCCGTGCCTTGCAGTGGGACGTATATGGGCTGGTACAGATGTTAAGAGGAGATAAAATATTCATTAAGCTTTGCTATTCATAATGTCTTTTTTTCTATATTTTAACTAATATTGCCTCTTCGTAGAAAAAATTGTTTCATTCACCTGACAGTAATATGAAATGTACAGCAGACAGACATCAGCCATCAACGTTTTATCTCCACTTAACATGTTTTAACTAATTTATGTATACATGGTTGAATAGTAGTTTCTTGTGAATAAGGAGGCCAGACTTAACACAAATTCTTGTGAGCCGTAACATTTGAAGCGGGAAGCATCCGGCGGCATGAGGCATCTCGTTTTACAGCCGCCTTTTCAACTGCGCCACGGAGGCTGTCAAATACATAGACATTATTACTATATTGTTATTGTTATGTATATGTATGTATTTATGCTATTTATCATTATATTGGTGTATTTTTATGTTTAGTTAGTATGAGTATTATTTAGTTTTCTCTCGTTTAATTATTCATTTTAAACTGCCCTCTCTTTCTCCTTCTTTTAAATCCATCCCATGGTTGTCTGTAAGACATTGCTTTAAGCGATAAGACCGCGATTTTTACTTTTTATTTTTTAGTTTCTGTATGTTGTAATTTTTTTATGTGTATAATAGAGATTTAAATAAATAAAAAAAAAATAAAAAAATTATGACAGATTCCGTGGCAGAGGCGGTTAGACGCCGCCTGTGAAACTAGAAGCCGCGGGTTCGATCCCCGATCGAGAAATGTTTGTGCGGCCCACAAATATTTCTTTCGGGTCTGGGTGTTTGCGAGACCGAAGTCTCTCGTAGTTCCTGATACCCACGACACAAGACTCTTAGTGTGGGGTCAGGACTATGTATGTGACTGTTGGGTGTTTATTTATTGTAGATGAACAACCAAGTTTTAAAACTCTAAAGCAAGCTTTGAAAGAAAGATTTAAGACATGGAGTCTTGATATTACTAATACAACCAATCTTTTGAAGCAAGCAAGGATCTTCAGACCACCTTGCGTACAAATTACTGGGTTTGACGGTAAGAACATCTATACTAATATTATAAAGCTGCAGAGTTTGTTTGTTTGAACGCGCTAATCTCTGGAACTACTGGTCCGATTTGAATGATTCTTTCAGTGTTGGGTAGTCTATTCATCGAGGAAAGCTATATATCATCACGCTATGACCTATAGGAGGAAAGCAGTAGTGATATTTCTAGCAAATACGAGGAAATTTTGTTCATTTTTCGTGGTCCCATTGGTCGATATTCTAAACTGATAGTCAGAATTAATCATTTTGACCGCCATTTTAAAACGTGTATGCACCCGGGCGGAATCGGGCCCGACCGCTAGTTTTTACTTTTAAATGAAATTAACTTCTTTATTTTTGCTCTTTACCGTTCCGTCCCGTTATTACCCATGACTCAATGCATGTGACACTGTCTTTTCAAAGATAATTCCTTGCTATATTTTCCGCCAAAAGCAGTGTAAATGCACTGTTGTGTTTCGGTTTGAAGGATATTGTAGCCAGAGCAACTACTGGACATATTGAGACTTAATATATATCTTAGTATGGTGCGCGCAGTGCATTGCGAAGCATTGCTTAATAATTCATAGTGTTTAGTTTTGTTACTGTCCATGAGGTCGTATCGCTTACCATCAAGTGAATGGTATGCTTGTCTCGCCATTCAGCGCAATAAATATATATATTTGAATTCCTACCAACATTATTTAGGGATAAGAAGTGATAATCCAGGGTCTCAGCTAACTCCATACCAAATTTAAACGAACATATAGACAAACAGTAAAAATTCTAAGGATAATTGTGTTCGGCTCTGTAACATTAACTAATACATTCCTCTCGTAATTGTTTTTCTCATATACCATACATGTCAAAGTGCTCACTTGCCATCAGATGACGTGGTTGCTCATTTGCCGGAACAATGATATAAAAAAACTTGAAACTTAGTATAGACGTTTAGTACATTGGCGCCCGAATATTGGAACGCCATTCAAATAATAAGTTGCTCTTAACAGCGCACGGCCCACTTACGGCCGTTCTCTATATTCTATCTATCTTTAACCAGAGGTTAAACTGGCTACCATTATTATGTCGGTTCAATGCTACACTTTATTAAACATATAGACATATATATATATAGACATATATATATTTATCTTGCGTAGCTATCTATAAAAATATACACCATATCTATATTTTTGTATCTTTGTTAACTGAAACGTAAAATGCATCGAAATATGTAATGAAATCCCTAGTTAAAGACAGATAGATTATTGAGAACGACTGTTAGCCAGTACATTTAAGCGGGATTAACGTAGTTAAGCGCAATTTGTATTTAAGTTGCGTTCCAGTATTTGGGCGTGGGAGTATCAATAAGATACGATAAGATACGTGGAAATAAAAATGCATACAAATCGATGATTCAAAAATAAGTAATATCTTACAGGGTCTACGAAAAATCCTAGAAGTACATTCTACACTATGCCAACTACCAAGAAGTGTGCAGACGATGATGATGACGAAGAATGTCAGGGGAATCAATAAATTTTATTAACATGTCGTAATTCATTTTATCTATTCACTTATTCTTAAAGTACTTATACGAAATATAGAGGGACCGCTAGTACATCCAAATCTATGTTAGCCCATATACGTCCTACTATGTACTTAAGGCACAGGCCTGCTCTACAATTGAGAGTACGATTGAGAGTGGTTAGGCCATATAGTCTCCCACCCCGGCCTAGTGCGGTTTGGCTAATGGTTGAGTTCAATGCCAGGAAAACTCAGGTGTGTGCGTTCACGTGCAAAAAATCTCCGTTCTCTCCCCTCCCAATTCTTCAAGGTGATCTCCTCTCAATGCGGAATGACCTGAGTATCCATGGTGTGGATATCCGCTGTGATCTCAATCCAAGGAACCACATCGAGGGCGTAATATTTGCCACATCAGGCAGTGTTGGAGTCCTGAACAGGGTGCTTCGATTTTTCACGCCCGGTCAACCTAATCGCTTGTATAAAGCGCAAGTCCGGCCGGGTATGAAATACTGCTCGCACCTCTGGGGTGGAACCGCCTAGTACCTGCTCGATGCCTTGGATGGATTGCAGCGGCGGGCCATCCGCATTGTGAATGATGCAGACGTTACGAGCAACTTAGAGTCGCTACAACTGCGGAGGGATGTCGCCTCTCTAAACGTGTTCTACCGCCTGTATCACGGTGAATGCTCTGAAGAATTGTTCAACTTGATCACCTCCTCTTCATTCCTAACCAGAACCACGCGTGCTGGCCTGCCAAGCCATAGCTTGATGGTCCAGATCATCTCGGTACGAACCAAAAGGAATTGTTTGCCGTCACGCGTGTTCCCTGCTTCCTATAATCCTGGGTCCTTCCGCCGTAGTTTGAAAAGGCATCTTAGCTAGCCGGCATAATTGTATCGACTGGTTTGGGGCTGTCGTCTGATGCCAATCGATACTCTGCCTGGACGGCAATTGCGCCTACCATCAGGTGCAGTGTGGTCATTATGCCGAGACAGAATAAAAAAAAGCTATAATAAATATTAATTTAACTTTATTTAATAGATTTCGTCTAAATGATAACAAAAATGATTACCTACCTATCTTGATTTTTATTGAAATTTCTGTCATAATTATATTATGACAGAAAGTTTTCAAAATCGTTGCGAGCGACGACTAATTTCAGTAACACTCCGCTCTTTCCGGCCTGTCGATACACATAGGGTATATCAAGACTGCTACCGAAAACGAAGCCGGGTGGTAGTTAAAGTGACTTCAGACACAATGCAACACAAAATGTTGCAAAAAATAGCGCCGGTATTTTTTGTTATTTTTTTCCTATGGTCGTATTTCGATGGTAAATACATTTTCCTAAAATAATAGCGTATAGTCCTTTATTTATAAAGACCCTAAGGTATAAAAGAGTTTAAATTAAAATACAATGGATTTACCACCCAAAAATGATGATTTTTAAAAAAACATAAAAATTGTCGCCTGTTTGTAGTTACTAAAAGTACCACCCGGCTTCGTTTTCGGTAGCAGTCTTGATATACCCAATATATTTATGTCAATAAGCGATGCAGCTATTGCTATTTCCGTCTCCTTGGTCCTTACCCCATGGTTTACTGCCTTGTTTGCCACATTCCTAGCGGTCTATTCTTTGCCACCATCGATTCAGTACCTCAGTGGAAAGGCTGTACAACAATAAAATGCCTTTGCCTAATAGACCAGGGTAGAAGCCTTTAAAAATAATAAAAAGTGAAAAAAAATTATAGTAGGATGAAACCCATTAGAAAAGGAGGGGGATAGTATAAAAATGAAAGGAAAAATAATTTACGGGCGATCTGAGGTCGGGAAGGGGATGGGGGTGGGTTTTTAAGGGTAAAAAACGGTTTTTCTCGATTTCCGGCAAAACTAAAAGTCCTATCGAAAAAAGTCAAATGGCAAAGTTGTAGGTAATAAAAAGATCTAAAACTTTTGTATTTACACTTTTTTCACAAAACCTCAAAGTTTATGTGAAAAATTCAAAAAACCAAGTTTTTGGTTTTTTATTTTTATCTTTTACAAAAAAAATATTTTTTTAACGAAATTTGGTGAAAACTTACCTTTTTATGTGCCAAATACGCTGTAATTTATTTGATTAAAAATATTTATTTTTTCGCCTTATTTTGAATTAATATCGAAAAAGCACCCTAATTTTCAATCGAAAAATCACCTGTCAAAATATCAGCTTTTTTCAAAAAATTGGTATGTTTTCTGTTCGTTGAAATCTCTTCTTTCCGATGGTGAAAAAATATATATATATGTTACTATAGTAAATCTTCTCAGAAAATGCAAAGCAAAGCTGCTTTTTTTAATATATTCATAATTTATTTTTTATACATTTTGACATTTATTTCTTTAATATATTTTTTTTCATGGGTATATACTCACCATAACATAGTGAAGGCATTATTAATTCGATTTTGTGTTTCAGATTATCAGTATGGATGAATCTGTTTGTATCATCTGCAACAAGGCAGATGATAAGCAAGTGTATGAAATAAAAAAGCAGCTTTGCTTTGCATTTTCTGAGAAGATTTACTATAGTAACATACATATATTTTTTCACCATCGGAAAGTAGAGATTTCAACGAACAGAAAACATACCAATTTTTTGAAAAAAGCTGATATTTTGACAGGTGAATTTTCGATTGAAAATAAGGGTGCTTTTTCGATATTAATTCAAAATAAGGCGAAAAAATAAATATTTTTAATCAAATAAATTACAACGTATTTGGGACATAAAAAGGTAAGTTTTCACCAAATTTCGTTAAAAAAATATTTTTTTTGTAAAAGATAAAAATAAAAAACCAAAAACTTGGTTTTTTGAATTTTTCACATAAACTTTGAGGTTTTGTGAAAAAAGTGTACATACAAAAGTTTTAGATCTTTTTATTACCTACAACTTTGCCATTTGACTTTTTTCGATAGGACTTTTAGTTTTGCCGGAAATCGAGAAAAACCGTTTTTTACCCTTAAAAACCCACCCCCATCCCCTTCCCGGCCTCAGATCGCCCGTAAATTATTTTTCCTTTCATTTTTATACTATCCCCCTCCTTTTCTAATGGGTTTCATCCTACTATTATTTTTATTGGTTTTAAAAATTATCGACTCTGGTCTATAAATTGTTTTTATTAAAACTATAATTAAATAATTCTTCTCCGACCAGACAATGCGTTGAAAGTCCCACTGTACACCGTTCCGCCATTTTTCCTTTTTTCTCCTTCTAACATTATTTTCATTCCTTGTCTAACAGTGAATTTCGGCGGTATCTCCGTGTATCTCATTAAATTTTGAATGGAAAGAGGTTGTAACCCTTGATTTGTGTAAATATATTGATTCACTGGGTTAAAATCGTTTACTTTTAAAGGTATTTTCAGAATAATTGGTACTGAAGCGGATGAAAAAGTTACAAAAAATAATAAAATTGAAATCACCGCCATTTTGTAACTATGATGGCTAAAAGTCACGTGTTTTCACGATAAAAAAAAAACGTAATATAAAATCTTTTTACGTTCCAATTGTTTTTCAGATTGAATTTAACGTGATTGTGAGCCATAAAAAGCATCGTAAATTTTAAAAATATATGACTGTATGTATGTAGTGCTAGTCATATTAAAAGTCAAAAATAGTTTATAATCATTACGAAATAAAGCAATAATAAATATACCCAACAGTGACATATATAGTGCTGAACCCTCAATAAGATCTAGGCTTGTGTCATGGGTCGTCAGAAACGAAAGGCTTATGGCTCTCACAAACTCCCAGACCCGAAACAAATACGTGTGTATGACACAAATATTTGTCTCGGTGCGGTATCGAACCCGCGGTCGCACGTTTCACAAGCGGCGTGTAACCAACTGCGCCACGAAGGCTGTTGTCACTTCTCATTCATGCAAAGGATTACTGCTGCATTACCCTATATTCAAGTTACTCTATGTCTATAATAAGAGTACGATTGAGAGGGGTCCGGCCATAGTCCATCTAGTTTGCCTAGTTTGGGTGGGCGGCCTTTACATTCCATAGATTTTTTTACAAATTTCCTTCACCGTTATACCTTGAAGTCTCATGTGTGTGTCATATGCCACACATGCTGGTAGCCGTATCTCTTTAGTGTGGTTTGTAGAACTTACCCTTCTAAATATCTTAGTTTTCTAAATATTTTAGTATTCTAAATACTGTTAATAAGTCTCTCATATGTGAGAGGCCGCCTGGGTAGGTAACACCGCAATGTCTATTTCTCCCGCCAAACAGCAGTGTAAACGCACTGTTGTTTTCGTTTTTTGTTTCGAATTGAAGGACATTGCAGCTAGAGTAACTACTGGACATATTGAAGACCTAACATCATATATCTCAGGATGGCGAGCGCAATGGAATGCAAAGCATTGTTTGTAATTCAAGTTGTTGTTTGCCACTGTTCATGAGCGGTCGTATCGCTTACCATCAGGCCAACGGCATGTTCGTCTCGCCACGCATTGCAATAAAAAACTTTAATTTCAACTACAATCTAACCTTTTTATTAATCCTAGCTGGGGGATTACCGATATATTTTAATTTCTCCGGCTCTCTATCTTTCTCAGGCAAAGGTTCATTGAAGTCATATTTCTCAGCGACAACTGGCAATTTCTTATAATAATCAGGAGAGCTCATTTTGTAATATTCCTTCGTTGGTATCATTGTACCTTTGCCTCTCTTGGTATTGCGTACAGCGCGTTCTCTTGTCCGGTTTTGGCGAATTGCTCTATCATCGTACAATAGGCTTTCAGTCCTAGCTTTTACGTCATCATAGTCTTTTGAAGGCCGTTCGTCATAATTATAGTTTTTATATTCTTGACGTGAAGGTTTTGTCTTTCTTGTAGTTTTAGATTCAACGCTATCGAATATTTTCTCTTTGGGCGGAGTCGCGTAATCTTCGTAACTGTCGTTTGTATTCCTTAAATCGACTTCGTGGAATATTTTGCCGTCAGCGTTTTGGTTTTTAGCTTCAGTATCGCTCTGTGTCACGCTTTCTTTATATTCATTCAGTTCTCTGTCCTTCTGCGTTACTCTTTCGTCTCTTTCAATTTTGTGCTTCGCTTGTTTCAAATTCCGATGTTCAGTTGTCATTTCTTCGTAATTGTTATCAGTTGGCTGCCTTTTTCCAACAATTTCTGGGTTTTCTCCTTCATAACTATTTTGACTATAATCTCTATTACCCTCATCATTTTTATAAGGTTTTTTGACTACGTATCGGTTTTTTTCGTGCCTCTGTTTTGTATTTTCTTTAGGCTTAGGCTGCTCGTTAAGCAATTTCTCCCTTACTTTTTCCACTATTTCGTCAATATTTACTTCGGGGACTTGATTTTGGATGGCGTAGCGTTTTTTAGCAGTTGTCTTAGGAACTTCTGTAGTAGGAGTTGTATTGCTATCGCCCTCACTCTCGTACTCTTCATATACTGCGTCCTTTTCTTCCGCGTTCTGTCTGTATTTTGCTGAAGATTCAGATGCCATTGCAGCTAACTGATCCGCGAGTTTCTCAGGTATGAATTTCTTGGCAATGCTTCGGAAATCGTCCAGATTTGCAGCGAATAGCACGTAACCATGACTTTGATTTGATATTATTGTTAAGAAACCTATAAAAAAGGTTTATTATTTTATTAAACTACGATCATGATCAGTATGTTTGGAGCCTGGGGTACAACTAAGGGAAACTAGAAGGGAAGCTTTGCATTTCATTAAATTAGTGATATTGCTGAATACCCAAGAACTGCTAGACATTCTTATCCAAACAGGTAATTAGTTTTTCAAAACCTGATCAATTACTTTCCGTGGATAGAAAAACTCACTGCAATGGAATAATGGACATTTTCCAACTATTAAATAAACAGTTATTTACGATTTTATAACTACAAGATGTCTGTTTCCAATCAATATTTATTATTTATTTATTATTACACTTAATTGTACATGAAAACAAGTGAAAAATACACAAATTGATAGTCTTATCGCCTTTGGAGATATCTTCCAGACAATCTTTGGATGGAACGGACTGAATGGAAGAAGAAAAACGATATTTCACTATCAGATACCAGCTACTTTCGGGTATAAGGTTCAGCATTCAATTTGGAATGAGGAATGAAAATTCTAGATATTTACTGGTGGTAGGTGTCTCATATGTGAGAGGCCATCTGGGTGGGTACCACCGCAGTGTCTATTTCTCCCGTCAAACAGCAGTGTAAACGCACTGTTGTGTTTCGGGTTGAAGGGCATTGTAGCCAGAGTAACTACTGGACATATTGAGACCTAACATCTTATGTCTCAGGATGGCGAGCGCAGTGGAATGCCAAGCATTGCTTTGTAATTCAAGGTGTTGTTTGGTTTTGCTACTGTTTATGAGCGGTCGTATCGCTTACCATCAGGCGAACGGCATGCTCGTCTCGCCATTCATAGCAATAAAAAAAAAAATATTTCGTTGAGTGAAATAAGAAATTGTACTCACCTACACACAAAATCGAAAACAAGAGCATTTTACACACTCTAATAAGATTTTTATGACTTCAATTTTATTGGTTTCGAATCAAGTTGAAATATTAACATTTCCTTTGTGTAACGGGGTATATTTTTGTTTGACAGTTGAAGTATTTTCTATGAAACAGCGCGTTTAGAAATTAAGTTCCTTTTTCTAAACAGTTGAAACTATGCTATTATAACTTTGGCTGTTTATTGTTCAGTATTTATACCATACTTATTTGTAATTGTTTAATGTTTTTCACTTTCTAAAACGGCTGGATTTTAAAGAGTTTTTGCATGTGTTTAACTGAATAGCTGACTGTCTCTCTCTCTTTAGGCTGAGTCGCACAAACTAACTTTGCCAATACCTTTGCCTTTGGGACTGTCATCGCCATACATTTGAGACGTATTTGACCTTGTTAATGTATGGGATTGACATTTTCAAGTTCCAAGGTATTGGCAAAGTTAGTTTGTGCAACTAAGCCTTATTGTAATATTCTTGTCATGATTGTCTGTAAGAAATTATCGATTGCGATAACATCGCTGTTTATACTTGATAGTTTTAGTGTGAATTTTTTCTTAGTGTTTTATTTATTTGTGTTAAAAGCATATAAGTAAATAAAAAATCGTGTACTTGTGTACGCACGTAATGAAATGAAATTGGCTTATTGATCATGCCGGTAACAACATATTATTAAAAAGTAATGCAACTTTTTTTATAATAAATACAACCATTAAATTTATTTTTTTACATACTGTTCATTTCAGTTCAGGTCTTGTTTTTTGGTTGTCACTATGTTACCCAAGGTGTTATACCATACCTCAATTCTGCCAAAGTCACACACATAGTTCTGAACCCACACTAAGATCGAGGATGATCGATAATGTTGTGGCTATCAGGAAATACGAGAGACAAAGACACACCCGAAGAAGAAGGAAGATTACACAACAAATTAAATATATTCAAATCACAATAATTTATTATACATTTTTAATAACATATTCCGTCCAAAACATGAATACTGCGCGGTATAACAATTGTGTTTAATTCACTGATGTCTTGTTCGTACTTCTTGCTACACGGACGTTCGCTGGCAAATCTGAAAAATAAGTTATTTTTAAAACATTTGGAATAGGCGTGACGACAGTATCAAAATATTTAGTTTTAATCCAGAATTGGAGATTAACAAGATTTTCAATAAAATAAAAGTACAAAATATAGCAATCGGCCATTTTGATAGAAACGCTAGTCACGACGCATGATGTCACGCCTATGTAAACCTGCCGTAAACATTACCGATTTCTTTAGAAATGTGGAATGTGAACTTTACCGGAACCACTTATTAGACTTTAGAATTCATTTTTATCAAACGAAATATGTTTTGTTTCGTTAACTTTCTTCGCTGCGCATAGACACAATTACATGTTTACGTAGGGGTGACGTTATAACGGACGCCATGACACCTACTAGCTTTTTCTGTGCACTATTGAGAGATGATTAGAAAAATGGCTTAAACCTGTGTTAAACTTTTGTTAATTCTTGAAATATAGATTATTTCGTATATAATAAATGTGTGTCCATATTATAGAACATGATTTTAAAATAATTCGTTATGCCTATTGTTAGTATACAGGGTATATCAAGAGTGCCACCGAAAAAGAAGCCGGGTGGTGGTTTAAGCGACTTCAGACACAAAGCAACTGAACATTTTGCAAAAATAAGCAACGATTTTTTTCTTATCGACGTATTTAGGTGGTAAATACATAGTTTTTTCTAAAGTAATGATGTGCACCCTTTTATTTTTAAAGATGCCTTGGTACGCAAGAGTTTAAACTATTATTTTAAAAATAGTATGGATTTACCAACGAAATATTTAAAAAAAATCACAAAGAAAAAATCATCGCCTTTCCTTGCAAAGTTTTTAGTTGCATTGTGTTTGTAGTCACTAAAACTACCACCCGGCTGCTTCGTTTTCGGTAGCAGTCTTGAGATACCCGATATAATATGGTTAGTATTTCTATGGGCAGCCATGTCTTTTTAGAGACCTTCCATCCTCCCATAAAGTGTAGAGATCCATTCACTCGATTTCCTTCATTCAGTCATGTTACCACACTTATATATTGTAGTGAAAGTTATGGCAGAAGAAGCATGAGGGTAAAATAAAATAATAAATAACACCCAACAGTCACATACATAGTCCAGACCCCACACTAAGATCGAGTCTTGTGTCGTGGGTATCAGGAACTACGAGAGACTTTTTAGTCTTACAAACACCCAAACCCGGAAGAAATATTTGTGGGCCACACAAACATTTCTCTCGGTGCGGGGATCGAACCCGCGGCCTCTAGTTTCACAGGCGGCGTCTAACCGACTGCGCCACGGAGGCTGTCAATGTCAAGATGCAACTGGGCCTTTGTAAATTCTATACACTACATCACTACTATACTGCCGTTCTCAAGCTAAAATATATCACTTACCATAGCTTAATTCTCTTCCTAGTCTGGGCGAGAAGCTCATAGTTCGTCCCAGTCTGGGAGAGAAATACCTTGTGCGGGTATCGATCTGTTCTGGGTCTTGATGGTAGCTGAAACAATATATACAATGTTATTTTTGTTAAACTCACGTCTTTTACCCAGAAGGGGTAGACAGAGAAGACATCCACGGTTCAACTTGTGTGTTGCAATAGGGAGAGAGCCTATCGCCATATGAAAGAGACCACCTCGATAGGTATCACAGCAATTTCTGCCGTCAAACAGCAGTGTAAATGCGTGGTTGTGTTCAGTGTCCAGCTGACAGACGTCCCGCCTTTTTTTTGCATAAAATTTGTACTGGTGGTAGGTCTCTCATATGTGAGAGGTCACCTGGGTAGGTACCACCGCAATATCTATTTCTCCCGCCAAACAGCAGTTTAAATACCCTGTTGTGTACCGGTTTCAAAGATATTGTAGCCAGAGTAACCGGAAATATTAAGATTTAACATCTTATGTCTCAGGATGGCGAGCGCAGTGGAATACCAAGCATTGCTTTGTTTCATGGTGCTGTATGGTTTGTTACTGTCTTATGACGTATATGTGCCGATGGCTGATTGTAGCTATAGTAACTACTGGACATATTGAGACTTAACATCTTATGTCTCAGGACGGCGAGCGCAGTGGAATACCAAGCATTGCTTTGTAATTCAAGGTGTTGTTGGTTCTGCTACTGTCCATGAGTGGTCGTATCGTTTACCATCAGGCGAACGACATGCTTGTCTCGCCATTCATAGCAATAAAATAAAATGTAAAGTCCGTCTGGTACTAGGCCAGCGTGGTTGACTGTACTAACCACTCTCAATCGTACTGTCGATTGTAGAGTAGGCCCGTGCCCTGCAGTGGGACGTATATGGACTGATACAATACAGATAGACTTTTTCTCTTTTTTTTTATAAAATAATGTATTTATAAAATAATAATAATAATAGAAAGAAAATACTTACTATTCCTGATCCGATGGTGTGGCTGGCATATCCTCAGACAATCTTCTGCCCAATCGAGGAGTAAATTCTACGTTATCATAGATATTCTTGTCTTGGAAAGAGTCGACACTCCTGCCGAGTTTCGGTGTGAAAATAACCTTCTTTGTCACTGAAACAAGAATTAAATTTAAAATATTTTAAAAATAAAAAATAAAATATTTTGTGCTAATCTCGAAAACTTCTGCCCAGAATTAAATAATAATAAAGTTTTTTTAAACTGCATTACGAATGTCTTACTAGCTAATTAGAATAATTAACAAATGTAACATAACACGGTAACTAATTTAACAGACAGTGGCCCCAAAGTAACTTCGCGTCGCGTTGTTTATTCTAAGCTTAGCGAATTTACAATATAAAGGAAATGCTATCATACATTTGCGTCTTTAAAAACGTAGATATTTTCTTGATCGTAATGTTGGTAGCGCTCCTATAAAAGTGAAAATTGATAATTTATTTAACAACAAATTACTATACTACATATACATATACTACACTTCCTATGAGAACCGAAAATATATTTAGCTATTATCCCTTAAAACAAGTTTGAGTGGAATTGTATCCGTCTGTATCAGCCCATATACGTCCCACTGCAGGGCACGGGCCACCTCTACAATCGACAGTACGATTGAGAGTGGTTAAGCCATATAGTCCACCACGCTGGCCTAGTGCGGGTTGACGGACTTACATACCATGGAAATTGAGTGGAATTAAATAGCCTAAACTATTTATTTTCATTTTCCAATATATTTGAGCATGTTGGACAACCTGTCAACTACCAGCCAATAGGAGAGCAGAAAAAGGTGGCCCGGCACCACCATTTTGTCTACGTTTTTGAAATACCAGCGCTCCCTTTATATTATAAATACTCTCAGGTGCTAAGTTAAACCACGGTGTAAAATATGATTTACCTTTTGTAGGCTCGTCGACTTGTCTTTCGTAGTAAGGCAACTGATCGTAATAGTATTTGAGGGTATCTGCGGCTTCCAACAACCTGAAGAAAGCTTGTCTGAAAATAATGATTTTTATATCAAAATTGTTGATAACATACTACTTACCAGCCCATATACGTCCCACTGCAGGGCACGGGCCTACTCTACAATCGACTGTACGATTGAGAGTGGTGAGGTCATATAGTCCACCACGCTGGCCTAGTGCGGGTTGGCGGACTTTACATACCATAAAAGCGATTACAAATCACTATTGTATGCAGGTTTCCTCACGATGTTTTCCTTCACCGTTATAATGCGTGGTGATTGACTATCAATACGCACATGACTCAGAAAAGTCACAGCTTTTGGGATTCGAACCCGCTACCACCGTGAACATGTTAGCAACCGCGTCTGGTCAGTTTACCAACAGGTCACCATTCCTTTATATCATATTTTTCTTTCTTATTAAGTTTTAAATAAAATTAATCAACGCCATCTATTGACATTAATAAGTACTAGTTCCAAACTAAATTGAAATAAAGTTAATTAATTATATTACCTGTCGTCTTCGCTTGTTAATTTTAATGATCGTTTGCCAAGTCTGGGTCCGAACCAAAGCGCTCCTCTGTCACTGTGGGCCCCTCTGTCTCCATCATCCTTTAATACAAAAAAAAATACAAAAAAATATAATATTTGGTCATCACTGTACCTAAGTATTACTATTATTTTCATTTTTACACGCTTTATGAAGATCATAAGTTTTCAAGTCTTCGAATAAAGAAATCGACCTTTCGAGTGTACAACTCAATAAAGATATAAAAATAAATTAAATAAAGTGCTGCAAGAATTTATGAAATCTTCGATTTTAAATGTTTGATCGAAGTATATAGTCAATGAACGCAAAACGTTAACTTTGTAGGCTCTATATTTTCAATTCCTCATTTCAATTTTAAAAGTTGTATTTTTCTTTATCCACAATGCACAGGAAACGTGACTAAAATCTGCTGAAATATTTTTTGCCCCAAAAAATATTTTTATTTACTCGGGTTTCAGTTATTTTTCATGCTATAGTTGATGTTTATATACAAAGTTCCATAACTAATTCCTTTTTTTAAAATCAATACAGTTCTCTTGTTTCATTTTTTAATTGTTGTTTTTTGACTGTGGAAATCTTTTGATTCAGCCAAAGTAAGGCTTTTATTTTAATGGTATGAAAACTTTTTGTAGCTAAATATGATAATACCAGAAAACTGTTATTAATGCATTAAATATACTTTAAAATATATTATACAATATGAATACTCACCTTTAAATCATTGCTGGACGCAATAACACAATTAAACAGACAAATTATTATTAATTCTAATGTGACGTAATGAAAAGACATTTTGTTGGTTTGAAATCACACGAGTATCTGATACAAGGGATGCTGAACGAGGCTATTTATACGGGGGATGCTTGTATTGAATAGTAATAAGGGGAGATGGGGTGGAATCAACGCGTGGAAAATTTACTTAAAATTATCCGAGTTTTTTTTTTTTTATTGCATTGAATGCCGTTCGCTTAATGGTACACCTTGAATTACAAAATAATGCTTGGCATTCCACTGCGCTCGCCATCCCGAGACATAAGATGTTTAGTCTAAATATTTCCAGTAGTTACTCTGGCTACAAAGTCCTTCAGAGCGAAATACAACAGTGCACAAACACTGCTATTTAGCGGGAGCAAAAGACATTGCGGTGATACCTACCCAGGCGGCCTCTCACATATAAGAGACCTAGCACCAGTATTTTTAAATATATACCCTTAAATATATAACCCTCGGTTTTCCCAAAGAGGTCACCGAAGCCAAGACACAGACGCTAGTCGGTTCACATCAGGCCCATGAAGGGCTCGATAGAACCGACCGTGCAGCTCTTTGCTCTTCCATATGTCCTCGCGATCCCTAATGCCTACCACCAGAGGTTTCCGCCAGTTCTCAATCGCCAAAGAGAGCGGGGTAAATACTTTATCTACCATAACTACTACCCTTCGCATATCCACGTCACTGTGAAGGAAATAATCCCTGAGATTGCACACCTCGCGTTTATGCAAGTCCTTAGCAATAAAAATCCTAACTATATTTCCCGCGCGCCGTCAACTATATTTCCTGTCCGTTTATATCCGATTTATGTCCCGTCTCCTGTCCTCTCCTATCCCATGCCACCCATTCTAATTTGAAAGAGTAGCAAATATTTATATTTGGATTCCTGACTCATCCCACGGGATCACTACATCTTTTCGGGATAAAATTTGGCCTATGTGTTAATCCAGGGTGTCACCTATCATTATACCAAATTCCATCCAAATCGGTTAAGCCGTTTTTGCGTGAAAGAGTAACAAACATGTATCCATCCATACTTACAATTTTTCACGTTTATAATATTAGTAAGGATTAAACTAAGAATATATTTAAATTAATGAATAATATAAATAAGTCAAATTCTTAACATCCATAAATCTTCGCTGTGGAGACTAACATTTACTTTTAAGTAATTAAAACTCTCCCTAGTGCATTGACACGAGCTGTATGCAAATGGAGGTTCTATCTGTGGATATCGTTGATTGAAATTAGCATTTATCTTGGGTTAATCCTTATATGTTCTAGCCTACGTACCGTTGGGAAGGCAGAGATTATAGCTTTTCGGCTTATAGACCACTTGGATTTCTCTTAGCTTTTTTAAAGGTGGAATAATAATTGGAATAAAACTATTTTTCACGGATTACATCGAGTATTTGATTTAAATTTCATTTTATTTTAACTTCCCGACGCGTCGTTTCTATTACTGTAAAGCTTTTGTGCTCTTGGCGGACTGAAAAAGTTGAAGTAGTCGATACGTCGACTAGTAAAATGTAAAAATTAAACCAAATCCGTATTTTTTTATTTCAATTTGTAACATTCGCGTAAATCTAAGAAACCACGTTGTAATGGTACCATAGAACAATTACGCTACCGAGGCAGTATTACTACTATATTCTATTCTAGTCATTGATTCAAAAACAAGGATAGGCCCTTCAGCGCACTAGGTGTTTCAAAAAGGTGACTGTGAAAATCTCACTCAAATAAATATTAAATCGACTTAATTGAATAGATTTCGTCTAAACAGTGATAAGAATTATTGTCTGTATTTTACTTAACTTTCTGTCATAATACAAGCAAGCATTTTCCAAATCGTAGCAAGCGACGTCTAATTTCAGTAACGCTCCACTAGAGATGTACTGGAGCCCGCGCACCACTTACGTCGAGCCGGAACATTTTACGCGCATTCCGCCCTGTCAACACAGGGTATATCAAGACTGCTACCGAAATCGAAGCTGAGTAGTAGTTTTAGTGACTACAAACACAATGTAACTAAAAATTTCGCAAAGAAACGCGACATTTTTTTGTGATTTTTTTATATATCATCCTATTTGGGTGGTAAATACAAAGTTTTTGTTATAATAATAATTTAAATTATTGTGTACCATAACTTTTTTTAAAAATAAAAGGATGTGCACTATTATTTTAGAAAAAACTATGTATTTACCACCCAAATATGACGATAGGAAAAAGCAACGAAAAACTGTCATTGTGTTCGTTCAATAATTTTATACGCAGATATGTATTTCTATACATTTTTGTACAGTTCTGTTTGTTTTGTGGACTATTAACAACAATAAATAAAAGTAACAAGTACCTAAACATTTTCCGTCATATTATATCGAGTTGCCAAATTAATGTTAAATTCGATCTTAGCGCCCCAATTGAAAATTTCTAGTGATAGGTCTCTCATATGTGAGAGGTCATCTGGGTGGGTACCACCGCAGTGTCTATTTCTCCCGTCAAACAGCAGTGTAAATCCACTGTTGTGTTTCGGATTGAAGGGCATTATAGCCAGAGTAACTACTGAACAAATTGAGACTTAACATCTTATGTCTCAGGATGGCGAGCGCAGTTGAATGCCAAATGCTTTGTAATTCAAGGTGTTGTTTGGTTTTGCAACTGCTTATGAGCGGTCCTATCGCTTACCATCAGGCGAACGGCATGCTCATCTCGTTAATTATTGCAATAAAAAAAATAACAGATGATTTTTTTTCCAAGCTATATCTTGCCATTTAAGCCAACAGACATGTTTGTCCCTACATCCCCTATCGCCCCCGAGCCTGAAGGTATTAGTGGCAAATTGAAATAAATATTTTTTTCAGGCGGCAACGATTAACGTGTCTATTTGTACGCGTCAATCGTGACATCTTGATGTATATTGTATTAGGGTGTTTTACCATTGGAGAGAAATAAGTCGCGTTTTAAAAGGTTTATATACTGGTGGTAGGTCTCTCATATGTGAGAGGCCATCTGGGTGGGTACCACCGCAATGTCTATTTCTCCCGTCAAACAGCATTGTAAATGCACTGTTGTGTTTCGGATCGAAGGGCATTGTAGCCAGAGTAACTACTGGACATATGGAGACTTAACATCTTATGTCTCAGGATGGCGAGCGCAGTGGAGAGCCAAGCATTGCTTTGTAATTCAAGGTGTTGTTTGGTTTTTATACTGTTTATGAGCGGTCGTATCGCTTACCATTAGGCGAACGGCATGCTCGTCTTGCCACACATTGCAATAAAAAAAAATTAAAAAAAAATATAGGTGAATCAAAACCCTCTGTGGTGCAGTTGGTTAGACGTCGGTTGTGAAACGAGAGGCCCCTGGTTCGATCTGCGCACTGAAACTAATATTTTTTTCTGGTCTGGGTATTTGTGGGACCGAAAAGTCTCTCGTAGTTTCTGATACCCACAACACAAAACTTAATTGATCTTAATGTGGGGTCAGGACTATGTATATGACTGTTGGGTGTTTTTTTTTTTGTATTTATTTAATTTTCATACACAGAACATAACGTCATAGATCGTTCTGTCTTTTGGCATGCCAATGCGTGGTTGTCATGCTGTTATCATAATATGAGGAACAGTTTTTATCTTTTCACATTTTATTATATCGGACATATTACTACTAATTATAAACAAACACCACATGCACAAAAAACATAGTTAAAAAGTATAGAAAACATTATCATCAGAATGTGAAACAAGGTTGTTGTCATATCATATTGTACGCCCATTCATAGTATATATCGGTAAAAAATATCGTTGATCCCCATACCGATACTGCTTAAAATTCTTTATGGCATTTTTTATAGTTTGTCCTTAAACATATTTCTGTTTTATCCCGGGCTACGGAATTTTAAAATAAAGTAATTATGATCATAATTTACATATTGTTCACAGAGCCGAAGACAAAAAATAAGTTTTATTGGACTTCAAGTTCATTTCTCCAAGAACTCCAGGCCTGGATCGCAATTGTTTAAATTTATCGAAAATATATTTTTTCCCCTACATAGGGATAAAAATCTTCGCACCGATAATAGTAAGTTTCATTTTTGAATGACGTCAAAGAATCATGTTAAATAAAGATTATTTAAGTTTCAGTAGGTACCTACTAATGAAAATGAAACAAGCTTATTGTAAAGAGTAGATGGTCGCGAGAATCTGCCTCGATGACGTAGTTGTACTACGGTGCGGTTGCAAAGCTGAGGTCTCAGGTTCGAATCTCGGGTCGGGAAAATTGATATTGGATTTTTCTATTCATTATCAGCCCGAAGTCAGGAATTTGTGTTCGGAATGGCAATAGACTCGCCCCTTATCACATCGTGGGATGAAACATACAAGGCGAAATGTGGGTGTCCTGGCACCTCTGCCTACCTCTTCTGGGATAAAAGGCGTGAGTTTAAGAACGCATATGTAGGTCGCGAGGGCGCCGGCGGTGGGCGCGAATATGGAAAAGATCCCTTATAACATGAGAATACTATTTTCTATTATCATTTGCCTACTTCAGGTACTTTGGAATGCGGTACTTCGATCAAATATACACTAGATACAACATGAGCGCTTAGAAAATGGCACCAAAAAGAGTGCTCTTTCGCCTTCAGTCACGCACCGACCGTTGCTTCCAAAACGTTGCAGAACTTTAGACAATATTATGTGAAAAGCTACTTTAAGCTCCAGGAATAAGGTAGAATTTGTGTTAATATATTTGGAATATGTGATCTTTTTGTTTACTCTTTTTCATGTCATGCATCAGTGCCACTTTTTAACAGAACTTTTACAGGGAACTGTGTATCTAGTGTATATTTGATCGAAGATGCGGTAGGAATGGTTGACTGGGGTGCTACCACTGTCTTTTATTTTTTTTATTTTATACAGTGTATATCAAGACTGCTACCGAAAACGAAGCCGGGTGGTAGTTTAGGCGACTTCAGACACAATGCAACAGAAAATGTTGGAAAAAAAGCGTCATTGTTTTTTGGAACATTGGAACCCGAGACCTCAGCATTGTAGCCATACAACTATACCACCGAGGTGTTCCAAAAAGCCGATCGAAAAACAGTTTTTGTCTAAATTTGTCCACGCCCTAAATCTGTCTTTCAAGAAACCCATTTGTACGAATCATTCGGTTCATTTAAGGAAACCAAAGTGATTTAATGGCCCCGAAATAGTTTTAATTAAACCTCTTCGGAATGTGTAAACAAACATTGGAAGAAAGGAAAATACGTCGACAGAAAGGTAAACCAAATACCGGGTATCTCAAGACTGCTACCGAAAACGAAGCCGGGTGGTAGTTGTGACTACAAACACAATGCAACTAAAAATTTTGCTAAGTAACGCGACAATCTTTTTTTATTATTTTTTAATATGATCATTTTTGGGTGGTAAATCCATAGTTTTCGCTAAAATAATAATTTAAATTCTTTAATACCTTAGAGTCTTTATAAATAAAAGAGTATACGATATTATTTTACGAAAAAAATTATTTACCAACCAAATGCGACCAAATAAAAAAAAGTTGACGCTTTTTTTTCCAACATTTTCTGTTGCAGTGTGTCTGAAGTCTCTTAAACTACCACCCGGCTTCGTTTTCGGTAGCAGTCTTGATATACATATACAGGGTATATCAAGACTGCTACCGAAAACGAATCCGGGTGGTAGTTTAAGCGACTTCAGACACAATGCAACAGAAAATGTTGGAAAAAAAAGTGACAATTATTTTTTTGTTATTTTTTTTATATGGTCGTATTTGGCTGTTAAATACATTTTTTTGTAAAATAATAGTGTATACCCTTTTATTTATAAAGACTCTTAGGTATAAAAGAGTTTAAATTATTATTTTAGCAAAAACTATGGACTTACCACCCAAAAATGATGATATTTAAAAAATTATAAAAAAAAATTGTCGCGTTTCTCAGCAAAATTTTTAGTTGAATTGTGTTTTTAGTCACTTAAACTACCACCCGGCTTCGTTTTCGGTAGCAGTCTTGAGATACCCGGTATATTGCACCTTTAGAATTAAAGTGACCTAATGCAAAAAAAATATTTTGGCTTTTAATCATATATTGGCTCAAAATAACTATCTCCATCGACTTAAAGAAGAACCCAATGATGCGTGAAAGACAGAAAGATGATTCTATCTTCGGTCGTCTCGATGTATCTTCTATAAGTACACAGTTCTTATGTTACAAATCTTTAATGAATGTTTCGCAAAAATAACATTTTCTTGTAGAGGTCTGACATTTCATTTTTTTTTTATTTAAAGTTGATATCTTATGTTTTGTTAATTTCTCTGTAAGCTATCCTTAAAAATAAATAAATAGAAAAAAATAAGTCTAATATGAACACAACAACACGAAGTAATATGAACATCTGGCGAAAGGTCTCTGATATGTGAGAGGCCGCCTGGGTAGGTACCACTGCAATGTCTATTTCTCCCGCCAAACAGCAGTGCAATGCACTGTCGTGTCCCGGTTTGAAGGACATCGTAGCCAGTGTAACTACTGGACATATTGAGACTTAACATCTTATGTCTCAGCGGAATGCCAAGCATTGCTCGATAATTCATGGTGTTATTTAGTTTTGATCATTTGCTCAATCAATCAATTTCAATCAAGGTGAAGCTCTTACTTGACTGGACTAATATTATGAAGTTTCTGATCGAAAATGATACAAATTGAAGTGCACGAACTAGGATTCGAACCCAGAGCCTCATCGACAATAACTGACTAGGCAAAACAAATGCTGGCTAGCGGTAATGAGATAGCAAATACTTCTTATTATAATTTCAAATCAAATTGTTTTTAATTTAAAAATATTTGGCTACACCGCCATCTATTGACAATAATTACGCATTAAATTGTTATAACTTAATTAATTGAACAACATATTGTTATATTATGATTAAAAATGAATGAACGCATTGTCGTAGTTGCTAAATTATTATGATTATATTTTGATTATATTTGGTCTTTAAATAGATTTTTTTAAAATTATTATTAATAAATTTTATTTTTTGTCTACTTTCACTGAAACCACTCATGAGATAACTGTGTGAATATTTAATTTGCAAACTATTTACAATACATATATGTTTAAAATAAACATTTAAATATTATTACATGAATAAGATATGATTTTGATGTTAGTAAGTGAGTTTATGTTTTATAATATTTTTCTTTCAATTGCCGCCAAATCTTATTTTTACTAACTTCCGCTTCGAACTGTTTCAGCTCTTGGTACCTAACTTAACAGATTATTTTTTTTCATCACGATATTAAAAGTTAAAGAATTAACAATGCTATTCAATATTTATTTATGAAAATATTAAAATACTATTTTTTCTTGTGATATGCAATATTAGTTTCACTAATTTGAGTTAGTTTGAGTTAGTTACCGAAAAAACAGTAATGTGATTGACTGCGAATGAATGAACTATGAAGGACTTCGTTTCGATTTTGTTATTGAAAAGCGCGCCACAGCTCAGAATTTCTTTATTCATTTCATTGACGTAAAATGACTTTGTTAAAATTATGTAAATGAAAAAAATGCTTATAATAAGTGACGTGAATTCAGAACATTAAATTGTGTGTAATAAACTAGTGTAACTAGTGTTCATCATAATTATTGTTTTCAATTCGTTAAAAAGTGACGCCAAAACGTTTATCACACGTAGCTGCCCCGTGCTCAGAAAAAAATTACATTCCAATTGATTTAAAAACTATTCCATACATTTAACATCTTTATAAAATAGATTGTTATAAATAGAACATAATAATCTATAAGCTAATTGCGTGGTATTAAAAGTATAGATATTTTAGTTATACGGGCGCGCCATCTTTTGTGCCTGCACTGAAGATGTGAGTAAAAATATTTTTAATATCCAAATGCATATAATTCTTCATTGGTGCTTATTTATTTGGCTGATAGTTTGTTTTAAATTAATATCATGCTAAACCAGATGATTTTTTATTTCGCGCGCAAAGTTATTGTTTGCATTAGATAGGCTCAAACTACTGGGCCGATTTGAAGAATTCTTTCCCCATTAGAATTCTAAATTATTCCTAATGAACATAGGCGTTCATTGACTTAATATTCTATCGTTGATATCCATGTAGGTGTTAGAATTATTTCATAAAAGTGTATCTGGGCATTTTTCAAATCTTTTGACCACGGCCAAATCGTAATGTCCACTGACTTCTCATTCATATTATTTAATAATTATCAGTGAAAATTTCACTTAAAATATAGCAATCGGTAGCAAATTTCAATAAAAGTAAATTAACATAGAAAAATCATTAAAAATAAAATCATACTTTAAAAAAAAATTAAAATGCAACTACATGCCCCCCAATTTCACGATGTCCCATGCATACATTGCTAACTTTGAAGTATCATAGTTCCCAAATATTCTCTCCAAGCTTATAGTAAAGTCACTTGGCTTGTGGTAAAACAATATGAAAATATGTTTTAATGTCTTTTAACTGGTTATTGTATCAAAATAAGTAAATAAATCAAATTTAATTTTGTCCTCGAATTTTGATAATACCGGAATTTCCAATTAGTAATGACGATTTTAGTCGATTTTAAAAAATAAACAAGTAATTCAGATATTCTTTTTAATTTAGCAACCAATTTTTGACAGTTTAAAATCGTTGGTCGTGTCTTTTTCCGGCCTTTAATGGTTAATTACCGTTACTTAGTTTTCAGAATAGCTTGTTAGCATTTTCGTGTTCCGATTAGTACAGTGATTTTGAAGGTAAGTATATTATTGTTTTAACACGAACATTGTTTAAAGCTTAGCACTAAGTATCTAAAAATAACTGAAGTTTATTAGAATCATATTTTTTGTGTATTTTATATAAAATATATTGATGTGAAGTTATAGATTGTAGTTTCGTAACGTCAGTTTAGTAACGTTACATATATCCGGAATGGATTTTGTTAGTAACTGGAATTATAAGGTCGAGTACTCAGTATAATAAAAATGAAGTATTATATTTTCTTAAATATTCACATATGGATTTCCGTTATTATAGTTTTCTGACCTCCTAATGTTTCGACGTTGTTGCAAGCGCCATGATCGCGGGTAGACAATACTGTGACACGGAAATTCTGTACGTTAATATTTAGCGAATAACCGTAAAAGTTGTTTAAGTATTTCTTGATTTGCTGTTTGTGCAAGGTACTCACTAGAAATATTCAAATTGAAGCCACTTTTGTAGTATTCTACACGGTGCATTCGAAAATAAATTTTAAGTTGCATTGCAGGTTTTCGACATAACACGAATAAGTGTACACGCTTACTGGAAATAATGGTAGTATTTCTGGACATTGACAAATTTTTGACTCGCAAAGATTTAAGACTACTTAAAATAACTAAGTGGCCATGGAAAATAACACACTTTATACTATCAAGAAAATGTTATAACTGCAACACTAATACTGACACGAACAACGGAATACCAATTCATTTTGTTATTTTTAGTGGCAAACAAATAATTCATCTTTTGGATCATACATTTTTCTGGTGCCAAACCTGTTCATTATTCGCTATTTATGAACATTTTCCGGACGACGAATGTGAATATTGTAACAACTAACCTACATTTACAAAAACAAAAATGCCACTTACCGGAGCTGAACGAGCTAGGAGATTTAGAGAAAAGTAAAAGAAAAACAACGAAAAATATGAAAAATATAAACAGAAACAAAGAGAAATAGTTAAAAAGCAAAGAAAAAAAATTGCTGATTTAGATCATAATGAGAAAAAAAGCAAAGGGAACAGTGGAGAAAACAGAAAAGAAATCAGAAAGAAAGAAAGAAAACATCAATTAATCAAGAAACTATACCAATAAATAAAATTAAGCAGCAAACGAGTAAATTAAATAAAAAGATACAAAAAATTTATTCCAATTATAATGTGGCACAAGAAAAACATCAGAAGTTGAATGCAGTTGTTGAATGATCAATTGATTAATCTTACTAATATAAGTTTTGATATTGATACTAATTTCGAAGATGAAGGCCATAGCTGTGATCTTCCAGTAGCACCAACCTCAAGTTCCAAATGCGTAAAAAAACGCGTTGGCGTTAAGTATCCTGGAGACTCCCCACCACCACCAAAAAAAGTAAGTACGAGGTCACTTTTGCACAAAGATATTTCTTCTACCAACCTTAAAAAAATAGCATTATATGTAAATTGTGTCAAAAGGACGTAAAGAGTAAAATCAAGTGCATGTTTTGTAAAAGTGATATATATCTGAAATGCAGTGGAACAAACTTTTTTGATTACATCTGTCCTCCTTGTTTTAATATATCTGATGAAAATTAAGGTTAATTTTAACTATATATGTTAATTAGTTATCACAACATGATGAAATAACACGTGTCAAACTTGCAGGCTGATATTATCAGTAGTTTTCTCAGGCTGTTAATGACGGCATGATAGTTGTTTATAATTTTTTGGAGAGTTTCGGCCATATTCATAGAATTTCAAAACCTATTTTAGCAATCGAATGTTTTGTCTTTTTCGCTCAAAGTAAATTCAAAATTCGATCGAAAGGGACAACACATTCGATAACTAAAATACGTTTTGAAACTGTCTATGAATAAGGCTTTTTAGTTTAAAAGTTTGACAGAAGCGTAAACATTACGGCGTACAAAGTTATTATTTGATATGTGTTATGTAAAAAGGCTGACTAGGGCGAATTATGTTTTGTTTTTTTTTTTAATAATTTTAAGTAGTTTAAGCGATGTTGTTAATTGATATCTGTGATTTATGATTTAACTTAAAAACAATAATTTATTAAAATTGGAGAAGTAGTAAAAAGTTAGTATTGTGAACTCAACTTTATGTTCCCGTTAGTAACTAAGAAATCCAGTTAGTAATTTGTTAAAGAAGGACTTGGTCTAGAAAATTTTATTTTTCTTGTAATTTTAGAAGAAGATTACTATCGTAACAACTAAATATTGTTTATTTTGTCATGTTTTACCTGCTTTTCTAAGAGATTTAGTTTTATACCATGAGTTTTTTACACAACAGAGAATAATTTGAGGACATTATCAAACAAATGTTACGAATCGGAAGAATTTTCATCAATAATTTGGGGTAAAATGCTATGAATAGTTTTTGTTTGCTATTATAATGAATGTAACTGATTTAAACAAAAAGATATTTATTAAAAAATTAGAAAATACTTGGTTTTTATTTAAAAAAAGACATATGAAAATGTTACTAATTGGAACTACTTCTGCCCTGCGAGCTCCATAAAATATTTTTTTTTTGTTTTACTGCTTGTTCGAATATAAAACAATTGATATTTTCAAAAACCTAATTTAATATGCTATCTAAAAATGTAATAATAAAATATAAAATCAATACTAAAAATAATAGCGTTCCGGTTCCGTAACGCTCAACTTTTTTGAAAAACGCCCATCTGCACCTAGGCAGAGCCGGACACGGCGCGCGGCGCGGCGTACCACTAGTTATTGTTTAAATTAATGACTTAATTTCAAATATTTATAAACTAATTCATTTTTTTATCTATTTTATTTGGTATTAAAAATAAATTTGAAAATATAGCTTGTTTAAAATTATAATATTCGTATAGGTATGGACTTTTGTTTCAATTTGTAAGTTATTGTATGGACCAGTTTGTAAATATATTAATAAAAACTAATTCATTTATAAATAATAATATTGTTACGAAAAACGATTTGTTGTTTACATTGAATAGGCTCTGAAACTACTAGACAGTTTTGAAGAATTCTTTCACTATAGGAGCCTATATTATTCCTGTCATATATAGGCTTTGTAGTGTTTCATCATACTCTTTGGTTAATATACATTGTTGACGAGTGTCATAAAAGTCTACTACTTTAGTTTTTCATACACTGACGCGCCTTTTAAAGAGTATTTATACTTTTGAATCCACATATCCAAAATTCTACTATAGAGGGCGCTATACAAAAATATCTTATGAAATAATCGCAATGTGTCGCCTACATACATTCTGGTTGGCGAACAGTAGAGGGCGCTAGGGTTTTTGGCTTTTATAGTTGTCACATATCGTCGGTGATATTCTGAAACAGCGGAACTAACAGTGTTTATAAGTTAAAACCGCGTAAGGTAGGTGCAGTGAATTTTACAGGAACGAGGAAAAACATAACATTTACTAAACCATGACTTTCTATTGTTTAAACTTTTAAATTGTCAAATTATAATATTCTTCTCGGTATTGTAGGCATTAGTTATGTTCAATATGTATTAATTAATTAATAAATCGACTAAGCCCGCGAAATCTCGATTTTGCTAAATTGTAAATACGCGGTTTTAAACACCGTTAGTTCCGCGGTTTTAGAATATCACCGACGATATATATATTTTTTTTTCTTCAAATAATAATCTTTCTTATTTGTTTACAAAGATTAATGCTGTTTCGAGAGGGAAAACTTCAAGTATGGTAAGTGCTTATGTTCCTTCAATTTACAAAAGTAAAAACAATAAAGAATGAAACAATTTATGCATAAATATTTATATTTATTAATCAAACAAGGCTTTATGTTCAAAATACATAAGAAATCAATATTAACGAATAAATTATTGAAATAATATATAATATAAATAAACACGCTCTATAATAAATAGATTTCAATACAAAATAATATTGAATATAACATCTCGCGTAGTATTAGCAATTTTTTTTACCCCGATTTCTCGAGATTTTTTCATTTGCCACTAAAAAAAATTGTGTTATTAACTTAAATATAAGGAAAGGGCAGAGAGTGCCTTAGTAGTCCATTGGTCCGTTTTCGGGTTCGATATTTAAATAGAAACTAGATCGTTTGATAATTATTATGATCGTTCGTGTAGTATATAGTTAACCTAATAGATGGCGCTATTTCGAATGGCGTTTCCGTTGAGGTTCAATTTACAAGCCCAGCCTGTTTCGGTACTTCTCTGGTATATCTTCAATGCTATCTACACAGAAGCAGATTTTGCCGGCACCGCAATGATGCAGAGGGCGTCTAGGGCTAGTTGAGCCAAGTGTGGTAGTGCTTCCAGATGTAGAGGTAGTGCCGTCAGGTCCTGAGGTGGTTCCACCAGAAGTTGAAGTGGTGCCAGAACTACTCGGTCCAGTAGGTCCAGCCGATCCGCCCGTTGTGCTGGTACTGCCCGTTGTGGAAGTGGTGCCGTCAGGTCCTGATGTAGTTCCACCAGATGTAGAAGTACTGCCAGCTGTAGTTGTCGGAGCAGGTGTTGGGCTAGGTTTTTGCGTTGGTCGTGGACTTGGCTTTGGTTTCGTTGTGGGTGCTGGTCCAGGTCCAGTAGAGCCGCTAGTTGTGCTAGTGCTGCCCGTCGTAGATGTAGTGCCATCTGGTCCAGTTGTGGTTCCACCACTAGTGGAGGTGCTGCCGCCTGTGGTAGTTCCATCTGGTCCAGTAGAGCCGCCAGTTGTGCTAGTGCTGCCCGTCGTGGATGTAGTGCCATCTGGTCCAGTTGTGGTTCCACCACTAGTTGAGGTGCTGCCTCCCGTGGTAGTTCCATCTGGTCCAGTGGAGCCGCCAGTTGTGCTAGTGCTGCCCGTGGTAGATGTAGTGCCATCAGGTCCAGTTGTGGTTCCACCAGATGTAGAAGTACTACCAGCTGTAGTTGTCGGCGCAGGTGTTGGACGAGGTCTTATCGTTGGCCGTGGACTTGGTTTTGGTTTAGTTGTGGGTGCTGGTCCAGGTCCAGTAGAGCCGCCAGTTGTACTAGTGCTACCCGTCGTAGATGTAGTGCCATCTGGTCCAGTTGTGGTTCCACCACTAGTTGAGGTGCTGCCAGTGGTAGTCGTGGTAGGAGCTGGGTGTGGTCTGTGCTTGTGACGACGATGGTGCCTTGGTCTATGGCGAGGATGCGTACCAGAACCTGTTGTACTTGTACTGCCAGTTGTGGAAGTGGTTCCTCCAGGACCCGTAGTAGTACCACCGGAAGTGGAAGTGCTGCCGCCCGTGGTACTTCCATCTGGTCCAGTAGAGCCACCAGTTGTGCTAGTGCTGCCCGTCGTAGATGTAGTGCCATCTGGTCCAGATGTGGTTCCACCACTCGTGGAGGTGCTGCCGCCCGTGGTGGTTCCATCTGGTCCAGTAGAGCCACCAGTTGTGCTAGTGCTGCCAGACGTAGATGTTGTGCCATCTGGTCCAGTTGTGGTTCCACCACTAGTGGAAGTGCTGCCACCCGTGGTCGTTCCATCTGGTCCAGTAGAGCCGCCAGTTGTGCTAGTGCTGCCCGTCGTAGATGTAGTGCCATCTGGTCCAGTTGTGGTTCCACCAGATGTAGAAGTACTACCAGCTGTAGTTGTCGGCGCAGGTGTTGGACGAGGTCTTATCGTTGGCCGTGGACTTGGTTTTGGTTTAGTTGTGGGTGATGGTCCAGGTCCAGTTGAGCCTCCCGTGGTACTTGTACTGCCTGTTGTAGACGTGGTTCCGTCAGGTCCAGACGTAGTTCCACCAGATGTAGAAGTACTGCCAGCGGTAGTTGTTGGAGCAGGTGTTGGGCTAGGTTTTTGCGTTGGTCGTGGACTTGGTTTTGGTTTCGTTGTGGGTGCTGATCCAGGTCCAGTAGAGCCGCCAGTTGTGCTAGTGCTGCCCGTCGTAGATGTAGTGCCATCTGGTCCAGTTGTGGTTCCACCACTAGTGGAGGTGCTGCCGCCTGTGGTAGTTCCATCTGGTCCAGTAGAGTCGCCAGTTGTGCCTGGGCCGTAAGGTCCAGTTGAGCCTCCCGTGGTACTAGTACTACCTGTTGTAGATGTGGTTCCATCAGGTCCGGACGTAGTTCCACCAGACGTAGAAGTACTGCCAGCTGTAGTTGTTGGAGCAGGTGTTGGGCTAGGTTTTTGCGTTGGTCGTGGACTTGGTTTTGGTTTCGTTGTGGGTGCTGGTCCAGGTCCAGTAGAGCCGCCAGTTGTGCTAGTGCTGCCCGTCGTAGATGTAGTGCCATCTGGTCCAGTTGTGGTTCCACCACTAGTGGAGGTGCTGCCGCCCGTGGTGGTTCCATCTGGTCCAGTAGAGCCGCCAGTTGTGCTAGTGCTGCCCGTCGTGGATGTAGTGCCATCTGGTCCAGTTGTGGTTCCACCACTAGTGGAGGTGCTGCCGCCCGTGGTAGTTCCATCTGGTCCAGTGGAGTCGCCAGTTGTACCTGGGCCGTAAGGTCCAGTTGAGCCTCCCGTGGTACTAGTACTGCCTGTTGTAGATGTGGTTCCATCAGGTCCGGACGTAGTTCCACCAGACGTAGAAGTACTGCCAGCTGTAGTTGTTGGAGCAGGTGTTGGGCTAGGTTTTTGCGTTGGTCGTGGACTTGGTTTTGGTTTAGTTGTGGGTGCTGGTCCAGGTCCAGTAGAACCGCCAGTTGTGCTAGTGCTACCCGTCGTAGATGTAGTGCCATCTGGTCCAGTTGTGGTTCCACCACTAGTTGAGGTGCTGCCAGTGGTAGTCGTGGTAGGAGCTGGGTGTGGTCTGTGCTTGTGACGACGATGGTGCCTTGGTCTATGGCGATGATGCGTACCAGAACCTGTTGTACTTGTACTGCCAGTTGTGGAAGTGGTTCCTCCAGGACCCGTTGTAGTACCACCGGAAGTGGTAGTGCTGCCGCCCGTGGTACTTCCATCTGATCCAGTAGAGCCACCAGTTGTGCTAGTGCTGCCCGTCGTAGATGTAGTTCCATCTGGTCCAGATGTGGTTCCACCACTCGTGGAGGTGCTGCCGCCCGTGGTGGTTCCATCTGGTCCAGTAGAGCCACCAGTTGTGCTAGTGCTGCCAGACGTAGATGTGGTGCCATCTGGTCCAGTTGTGGTTCCACCACTAGTGGAAGTGCTGCCACCCGTGGTAGTTCCATCTGGTCCAGTAGAGCTGCCAGTTGTGCTAGTGCTGCCTGTCGTAGATGTTGTGCCATCTGGTCCAGTTGTGGTTCCACCACTAGTGGAAGTGCTGCCACCCGTGGTAGTTCCATCTGGTCCAGTAGAGCCGCCAGTTGTGCTAGTGCTGCCCGACGTAGATGTAGCGCCATCTGGTCCAGTTGTGGTTCCACCACTAGTGGAAGTGCTGCCACCCGTGGTAGTTCCATCTGGTCCAGTAGAGCCGCCAGTTGTGCTAGTGCTGCCCGTCGTAGATGTAGTGCCATCTGGTCCAGTTGTGGTTCCACCAGATGTAGAAGTACTACCAGCTGTAGTTGTCGGCGCAGGTGTTGGACGAGGTCTTATCGTTGGCCGTGGACTTGGTTTTGGTTTAGTTGTGGGTGATGGTCCAGGTCCAGTTGAGCCTCCCGTGGTACTTGTACTGCCTGTTGTAGACGTGGTTCCGTCAGGTCCAGACGTAGTTCCACCAGATGTAGAAGTACTGCCAGAGGTAGTTGTTGGAGCAGGTGTTGGGCTAGGTTTTTGCGTTGGTCGTGGACTTGGTTTTGGTTTCGTTGTGGGTGCTGGTCCAGGTCCAGTAGAGCCGCCAGTTGTGCTAGTGCTACCCGTCGTAGATGTAGTACCATCTGGTCCAGTAGAGCCGCCAGTTGTGCTAGTGCTGCCCGTTGTAGATGTAGTGCCATCTGGTCCAGTTGTGGTTCCACCAGATGTAGAAGTACTACCAGCTGTAGTTGTCGGCGCAGGTGTTGGACGAGGTCTTATCTTTGGCCGTGGACTTGGTTTTGGTTTAGTTGTGGGTGATGGTCCAGGTCCAGTTGAGCCTCCCGTGGTACTTGTACTGCCTGTTGTAGACGTGGTTCCGTCAGGTCCAGATGTAGTTCCACCAGATGTAGAAGTACTGCCAGAGGTAGTTGTTGGAGCAGGTGTTGGGCTAGGTTTTTGCGTTGGTCGTGGACTTGGTTTTGGTTTCGTTGTGGGTGCTGGTCCAGGTCCAGTAGAGCCGCCAGTTGTGCTAGTGCTACCCGTCGTAGATGTAGTGCCATCTGGTCCAGTTGTGGTTCCACCACTAGTGGAAGTGCTGCCACCCGTGGTAGTTCCATCTGGTCCAGTAGAGCCACCAGTTGTGCTAGTGCTGCCAGACGTAGATGTTGTGCCATCTGGTCCAGTTGTGGTTCCACCACTAGTGGAGGTGCTGCCGCCCGTGGTAGTTCCATCTGGTCCAGTGGAGTCGCCAGTTGTGCCTGGGCCGTAAGGTCCAGTTGAGCCTCCCGTGGTACTAGTGCTGCCTGTTGTAGATGTGGTTCCATCAGGTCCGGACGTAGTTCCACCAGACGTAGAAGTACTGCCAGCTGTAGTTGTTGGAGCAGGTGTTGGGCTAGGTTTTTGCGTTGGTCGTGGACTTGGTTTTTGTTTAGTTGTGGGTGCTGGTCCAGGTCCAGTAGAACCGCCAGTTGTGCTAGTGCTACCCGTCGTAGATGTAGTGCCATCTGGTCCAGTTGTGGTTCCACCACTAGTTGAGGTGCTGCCAGTGGTAGTCGTGGTAGGAGCTGGGTGTGGTCTGTGCTTGTGACGACGATGGTGCCTTGGTTTATGGCGATGATGCGTACCAGAACCTGTTGTACTTGTACTGCCAGTTGTGGAAGTGGTTCCTCCAGGACCCGTAGTAGTACCACCGGAAGTGGTAGTGCTGCCGCCCGTGGTACTTCCATCTGGTCCAGTAGAGCCACCAGTTGTGCTAGTGCTGCCCGTCGTAGATGTAGTTCCATCTGGTCCAGATGTGGTTCCACCACTCGTGGAGGTGCTGCCGCCCGTGGTGGTTCCATCTGGTCCAGTAGAGCCACCAGTTGTGCTAGTGCTGCCAGACGTAGATGTTGTGCCATCTGGTCCAGTTGTGGTTCCACCACTAGTGGAAGTGCTGCCACCCGTGGTAGTTCCATCTGGTCCAGTAGAGCTGCCAGTTGTGCTAGTGCTGCCTGTCGTAGATGTAGTGCCATCTGGTCCAGTTGTGGTTCCACCACTAGTGGAAGTGCTGCCACCCGTGGTAGTTCCATCTGGTCCAGTAGAGCCGCCAGTTGTGCTAGTGCTGCCCGTCGTAGATGTAGTGCCATCTGGTCCAGTTGTGGTTCCACCACTAGTGGAAGTGCTGCCACCCGTGGTAGTTCCATCTGGTCCAGTAGAGCCGCCAGTTGTGCTAGTGCTGCCCGTCGTAGATGTAGTGCCATCTGGTCCAGTTGTGGTTCCACCAGATGTAGAAGTACTACCAGCTGTAGTTGTCGGCGCAGGTGTTGGACGAGGTCTTATCGTTGGCCGTGGACTTGGTTTTGGTTTAGTTGTGGGTGATGGTCCAGGTCCAGTTGAGCCTCCCGTGGTACTTGTACTGCCTGTTGTAGACGTGGTTCCGTCAGGTCCAGACGTAGTTCCACCAGATGTAGAAGTACTGCCAGAGGTAGTTGTTGGAGCAGGTGTTGGGCTAGGTTTTTGCGTTGGTCGTGGACTTGGTTTTGGTTTCGTTGTGGGTGCTGGTCCAGGTCCAGTAGAGCTGCCAGTTGTGCTAGTGCTACCCGTCGTAGATGTAGTACCATCTGGTCCAGTAGAGCCGCCAGTTGTGCTAGTGCTGCCTGTCGTAGATGTAGTGCCATCTGGTCCAGTTGTGGTTCCACCACTAGTGGAGGTGCTGCCGCCCGTGGTAGTTCCATCTGGTCCAGTAGAGCCTCCAGTTGTGCTTGTGCTGCCCGTCGTGGATGTAGTGCCATCTGGTCCAGTTGTAGTTCCACCACTAGTGGAGGTACTGCCGCCCGTGGTTGTTCCATCTGGTCCAGTAGAGCCGCCAGTTGTGCTAGTGCTGCCCGTCGTAGATGTAGTGCCATCTGGTCCAGTTGTGGTTCCACCACTAGTGGAGGTGCTGCCGCCCGTGGTAGTTCCATCTGGTCCAGTAGAGCCACCAGTTGTGCTAGTGCTGCCAGACGTAGATGTAGTGCCATCTGGTCCAGTTGTGGTTCCACCACTAGTGGAAGTGCTGCCACCCGTGGTCGTTCCATCTGGTCCAGTAGAGCCTCCAGATGTGCTTGTGCTGCCCGTCGTGGATGTAGTGCCATCTGGTCCAGTTGTTGTTCCACCACTAGTGGAGGTACTGCCGCCCGTGGTTGTTCCATCTGGTCCAGTAGAGCCGCCAGTTGTGCTGGGGCTACCGGTTGTAGGTGTAGTGCCTCCTGGACTTGACGTCGATCCATCAGAAGTGGAGGTACCGTCATCAGTTGTAGTATCAGTAGTCTCGTCATATTCAGGTTCCGGGATTTCGTACGTGTACACTGTGCTTGAAGAACTCGTTCCTGGGACAAAAAAAAACAAATTTTGATATTCAAATTACTTTTACTGGCACAATAACGAAAACAAGTAGTTAAAAAATATATATATAGTTTTATTTATTGGGAACGTAAAATGTAGAAGTTAACAACATAGCGGCGCATTTATGTCCTTGGACATGAAAAGTGCAAATATTTACGGCATATAGGGATTTAGATTTATGTCTATGATCGCAACATTTCCAAGTGAAAACTTCGTTTGCCTAATAAACGCTCTTTTGGGTTATGGAATAGAAAATCATCTATAGACTGCATCAAATTGGACACATTGTCGCGTTGACTGAACTTTGAAACTTTTGTAAACTAGCACGTATCAGCGACCACAATGCAAATGATAGTTATTGCATTACAGTATCGAACGGCCACAGACTCAAGATTTGGTTATTTGACTCCAGTTTTTTTATTGTGTTTAACGAAAGGTATATATTATCCGATATTATCGTATCCAAAATCTGACAAACTAAGATTTTTAAAATTTCATTGAGAGTAAACATGAACTCATGGACAGTAGCAAAACCAAATAACACCAAGAATTACAAAGTAATGCTGTGCATTTCGCTCTGCTCGCCATTCTGAGTCGTTACATGTTAAGTCACAATATGTCCAATAGTCCCTTTGGCTGATCCCGAAACGCAAAGTAACATGTATCACTTTGACGAGATCTTAACCTCATGGAATATTTGTCGCTACTTGCTAGTTTTTACTCGGGTAAATCTAGAAATATCCAACTATACCTAACGGTATCCGGCTATCGCCGTCTACAGGCATCCACAACCCTCTGATCGTGCTACCGTGATGTACCATCCGCACTTAAATTGGCGGTACTAAAAATGATGGGAACAGTTTAGGTCTCCGACAATCTCGATGACAACCTAAACAATTTGCCTTGAAGAAATATATTTCTATAAATTTTGACTTTTACCTGATACTGTGGTGGATGAAATGATACTGTCCTTCGTGCTCACAACAGTACGCCTATCATGAACTGGCACCGGTTTTGGTCTGGGCCGTGGACGTCTGTGATGGGGCCGCCGATGCCTGTGATGATGGGTTTTGTGACCACCACCGCTAGTAGAGCCACCAGTTGTGCTAGTGCTGCCCGTCGTAGATGTAGTGCCATCTGGTCCAGTTGTGGTTCCACCACTAGTGGAGGTGCTGCCGCCCGTGGTAGTTCCATCTGGTCCAGTAGAGCCGCCAGTTGTGCTAGTGCTGCCCGTCGTAGATGTAGTGCCATCTGGTCCAGTTGTAGTTCCATCACTAGTGGAGGTGCTGCCGCCCGTGGTAGTTCCATCTGGTCCAGTAGAGCCGCCAGTTGTGCTAGTGCTGCCCGTCGTAGATGTAGTGCCATCTGGTCCAGTTGTGGTTCCACCACTAGTGGAGGTGCTGCCGCCCGTGGTAGTTCCATCTGGTCCAGTAGAGCCGCCAGTTGTGCTAGTGCTGCCAGTTGTGGATGTGGTGCCATCTGGTCCAGTTGCGGTTCCACCACTAGTGGAGGTGCTGCCGCCCGTGGTAGTTCCATCTGGTCCAGTAGAGCCGCCAGTTGTGCTAGTACTGCCAGTTGTGGATGTGGTGCCATCTGGTCCAGTTGTGGTTTCACCAGATGTAGAAGTACTACCAGCTGTAGTTGTCGGCGCAGGTGTTGGGCGAGGTCTTAGCGTTGGTCGTGGACTTGGTTTTGGTTTAGTTGTGGGTGCTGGTCCAGGTCCAGTAGAGCCACCAGTTGTGCTAGTGCTACCCGTCGTGGATGTAGTGCCATCTGGTCCAGTTGTGGTTCCACCACTAGTGGAGGTGCTGCCGCCCGTGGTAGTTCCATCTGGTCCAGTAGAGCCGCCAGTTGTGCTAGTGCTGCCAGTTGTGGATGTGGTGCCATCTGGTCCAGTTGCGGTTCCACCACTAGTGGAGGTGCTGCCGCCCGTGGTAGTTCCATCTGGTCCAGTAGAGCCGCCAGTTGTGCTAGTACTGCCAGTTGTGGATGTGGTGCCATCTGGTCCAGTTGTGGTTCCACCAGATGTAGAAGTACTACCAGCTGTAGTTGTCGGCGCAGGTGTTGGGCGAGGTCTTAGCGTTGGTCGTGGACTTGGTTTTGGTTTAGTTGTGGGTGCTGGTCCAGGTCCAGTAGAGCCACCAGTTGTGCTAGTGCTGCCCGTCGTAGATGTAGTGCCATCTGGTCCAGTTGTGGTTCCACCAGATGTAGAAGTACTACCAGCTGTAGTTGTCGGAGCAGGTGTTGGGTGAGGTTTTTGCGTTGGGCGTGGCCTTGGTTTTGGTTTACTTGTGGGTGCTGGTCCAGGTCCAGTAGAGCCACCAGTTGTGCTAGTGCTGCCCGTCGTGGATGTAGAGCCATCTGGTCCAGTTGTGGTTCCACCACTAGTGGAGGTGCTGCCGCCCGTGGTAGTTCCATCTGGTCCAGTAGAGCCGCCAGTTGTGCTAGTGCTGCCAGTTGTGGATGTGGTGCCATCTGGTCCAGTTGTGGTTCCACCAGATGTAGAAGTACTACCAGCTGTAGTTGTCGGCACAGGTGTTGGGCGAGGTCTTAGCGTAGGGCGTGGCCTTGGTTTTGGTTTAGTTGTGGGTGCTGGTCCAGGTCCAGTAGAGCCACCAGTTGTGCTAGTGCTGCCCGTCGTGGATGTAGTGCCATCTGGTCCAGTTGTGGTTCCACCACTAGTGGAGGTGCTGCCGCCCGTGGTAGTTCCATCTGGTCCAGTAGAGCCGCCAGTTGTGCTCGTGCTGCCAGTTGTGGAAGTGGTGCCATCTGGTCCAGTTGTGGTTCCACCAGATGTAGAAGTACTACCAGCTGTAGTTGTTGGCGCAGGTGTTGGGCGAGGTCTTAGCGTTGGGCGTGGCTTTGGTTTTGGTTTAATTGTGGGTGCTGGTCCAGGTCCAGTAGAGCCGCCAGTTGTGCTAGTGCTGCCCGTAGTGGATGTAGTGCCATCTGGTCCAGTTGTGGTTCCACCACTAGTGGAGGTGCTGCCGCCCGTGGTAGTTCCATCTGGTCCAGTAGAGCCGCCAGTTGTGCTCGTGCTGCCAGTTGTGGAAGTGGTGCCATCTGGTCCAGTTGTGGTTCCACCAGATGTAGAAGTACTACCAGCTGTAGTTGTCGGCGCAGGTGTTGGGCGAGGTCTTAGCGTTGGTCGTAGACTTGGTTTTGGTTTAGTTGTGGGTGCTGGTCCAGGTCCAGTAGAGCCACCAGTTGTGCTAGTGCTGCCCGTCGTGGATGTAGTGCCATCTGGTCCAGTTGTGGTTCCACCACTAGTGGAGGTGCTGCCGCCCGTGGCAGTTCCATCTGGTCCAGTAGAGCCGCCAGTTGTGCTAGTGCTGCCCGTCGTAGATGTAGTTCCATCTGGTCCAGTTGTGGTTCCACCACTAGTGGAGGTGCTGCCGCCCGTGGCAGTTCCATCTGGTCCAGTAGAGCTGCCAGTTATGCTAGTGCTGCCCGTCGTAGATGTAGTGCCATCTGGTCCAGTTGTGGTTCCACCAGATGTAGAAGTACTACCAGCTGTAGTTGTCGGAGCAGGTGTTGGGTGAGGTTTTTGCGTTGGTTGGGGATTTGGTTTTGGTTTAGTTGTTGGTGCTGGTCCAGGTCCAGCAGATCCACCAGTTGTGCTAGTGCTGCCTGTTGTAGAAGTAGTGCCGTCTGGCCCGCTTGTGGTTCCACCAGAAGTGGAAGTACTGCCAGTTGTGGTTGCAGGCCCAGTTGATCCTGTTCCGTTTGGTTTTTCACCATTGTCATAATAACTGCCATCGTCCTCGTCATCTTCATTTTCACCGTAATCGCCGTCGTCTTGGTCGTCGTCACCCTGACCATTATCATCATCATAACTGTCATCATCATCATCATAACCATCGTCATCGCCATAGCCATCCTCATCGTCATATCCATCATCATATTCATCACCGTCCTCGCCATCGTAAATGGTGTCATCATCAATGACGTATCCATCTTCGTCGATGTAAATTGTCTCGACAATGCGGTCGTCAGTTGAAGTTATAGTTGTGGTACCTGTAAAATTAATAATATTATAACATTGACATAAATAATAGCCCATGGCAAACAACGCGTAAACTGTTCCGACGTAAGATCCTTAGTTTTTAAATGAATGTTTTGTAGTTAATTAATCCTTGCCCCAATGTCAAACGATCTACACGTATCGTGAAATTAATGTTCATGCTTCAAAAATATATCAAAAAAGTGTGTGTGCAATTCACACAAGGCCGAAGTAAAACTTTGGAAAAATAGCCTACGAGAAAATGTGTAAAATAAATAAAGATGCAACAGAAAACCGGCAAATCTGGTGGTGGGAGTAAGTCCGCTTAAACGACATGCTATCCCTACATCGCTGGAAACAGGGGCCCTACTATATTCATCCGAACGAACGAACGAGGCCCTACTATATTCATCCGAACGAACGAACGAACGAAGTTCGAAACTTCGGACGATCGACATACGAATGTATCTACTCTGTAAAAGTTCGAAGTTGTATAACGTACATCGTAACCATAAGTCAATTACGACCATAAGTATATGTAGGTACATTCGTATCGTATATAAACTGCGATTATCCGAAGTCTCGAACTTCGTTCATTCGGATGAATATAGTAGGGCCCAACTTCGTTCGTTCGTTCGTTCGGATGAATATAGTAGGGCCCCAGTACTCTTCGTTCGAATCGACCGTGGTAGGGGCAAGAAAAAGATGGCGCGTAACGGAAAAATGTGACGCGTAACCGAAAAATGTGACGGTAATTTTTTTCCAACGCCGATAAAGAAGTTTCACTTCAATAAATGTCATGATAATTGATGCCAAGAAACATTTTGCTTAATTTTGTCCATGTTTTTATGCCCTATTGTGGGTGCAACTCAAACCCACCATAAACCTGACCAAAATTCTGAGCAGCATTATTTTATCGTTATAAATCAATATTCTAGTTTTTCGATAGAGCATAATTTCATGCAACTATCTTATATGAATACAATCCATTAATTTTAGTAATATTTTTTTTTCAAAATATAATAATACTAACCACCCGACGTGCTGGTACTAGATGTTACATATATGACGCGGCCTGGTCTTCTACCCTTCCTTCTACGCCTGCGTCCCGAGGTAGGTCCACCAGGTGTGGTACCCCCGGGTCCGGTAGAACCACCGGTTGTACTAGTACTGCCTGTTGTAGATGTGGTGCCGTCAGGTCCAGAGGTGGTTCCACCAGATGTCGATGTGCTACCAGTTGTAGTTGTTGCCGGAGAAGGTTTCGGGAGCGGTTTTTGCGTTGGTTGTGGACTTGGTTTTGGTTTAGTTGTTGGTGCTGGTCCAGGTCCAGTAGAGCCGCCAGTTGTACTAGTGCTGCCTGTTGTAGATGTAGTGCCATCTGGCCCAGTTGTGGTTCCACCACTAGTGGAGGTGCTGCCGCCCGTGGTAGTTCCATCTGGTCCAGTAGAGCCGCCAGTTGTACTTGTGCTACCTGTTGTAGATGTAGTGCCATCTGGTCCAGAGGTGGTTCCACCAGATGTAGAAGTACTGCCAGCTGTAGTTGTTGGAGCGGGTGTAGGGCGAGGTTTTTGCGTTGGTCGTGGACTTGGTTTTGGTTTAATTGTGGGTGCTGGTCCAGGTCCAGTAGAGCCGCCAGTTGTGCTAGTGCTGCCCGTCGTAGATGTAGTGCCATCTGGTCCAGTTGTGGTTCCTCCACTAGTGGAGGTGCTGCCGCCCGTGGTAGTTCCATCTGGTCCAGTAGAGCCGCCAGTTATACTTGTGCTACCTGTTGTAGATGTAGTGCCATCTGGTCCAGAGGTGGTTCCACCAGATGTAGAAGTACTGCCAGCGGTAGTTGTTGGAGCAGGTGTTGGGCGAGGTTTTTGCGTTGGTCGTGGACTTGGTTTCGGTTTAGTTGTTGGTGCTAGTCCAGGTCCAGTAGAGCCGCCAGTTGTGCTGGTGCTACCTGTTGTAGATGTGGTGCCGTCAGGTCCTGACGTAGTTCCACCAGAAGTAGAAGTACTGCCTGTTGTACTTGTTGTCGGAGTAGGTGTTGGACGAGGTTTTTGCGTTGGTTGTGGACTCGGTTTCGGTTTAGTTGTTGGTGCTGGTCCAGGTCCAGTAGAGCCGCCAGTTGTACTGGTGCTACCTGTTGTAGATGTGGTGCCGTCAGGTCCTGACGTAGTTCCACCAGAAGTAGAAGTACTGCCTGTTGTACTTGTTGTCGGAGTAGGTGTTGGGCGAGGTTTTTGTGTTGGTTGTGGACTTGGTTTCGGTTTAGTTGTTGGTGCTGGTCCAGGTCCAGTAGAGCCGCCAATTGTGCTAGTGCTACCAGTCGTAGAAGTAGTTCCATCTGGTCCAGAGGTGGTGCCTCCAGAGGTGGAAGTACTACCAGTCGTAGTTGTAGTGCCGGGCTTTGTGGTAGTAACTACATTGCCGTAATCACCACTATCGTTGCCGTCGTCCCCATCAACGCTGCCGTCATATTCGCCACCGTCATAACCACCATCATCCCCGTCATCATCGCCATAGTCACCACCATCTTCATCACCGTCGTCTTGACCATCATCCCCATTATCGTCGTATTCACTGCCATCGTCATCTGCACCATCTCCTTCTTCACCGTCATAACCGTCGTCGTCATTGTAGTCGCCATCGCCAACATACACAACACCATCGTCGATGATATAGTACACGTCGTCATCGTATGTGGTAACCACTGTCTCGCCATTAGTAGTTGTTACCACTGTAGTGACGCCTGCAAGGACAAGATTGTTTATAATTTGATTGAAATTTAACAAGTGACCGCCATTCTTTTCGGATGAGCAACACGTAAGCCCACCCCGTGCCCATTAACTGTAACGTTATGGAACTCTCAAGAAGTTATATCAAATAAAATCTTGATAAATAGTAATGAGTAATTATAGGTAGGTAAGAGTGAAAAATAGTTTGACTTTAGAGAGACAAAAATATAACCTATCAAGAAGATCCTCAAAATTTACCTAAGATCTACAATTATTAGATATTTGGCGCTCAATCCCTACAGATATTTTAAGTAATTTAGCAACATTTGGATTCAACGGCATGCCCCAAATGTCATAAAAATCCATAAGATATCATCGGATTTAGTTAAATCGCAATACATCTAGTGTTGCGAGACTCGATGACAATTCACTCGTGTAAGGAACTAGTCTCAAATGAGCGGCAGTTCGCACAGTCTTATATGAATCGTGGATGTTCATATCACATATGACAACTGATGGCCAAAATAGTATTAGAGAGCAAATGCGTTTTCAAAAGCCTATAGGACCAATAACGAATATCCTGCCACCAGCAAATTTAAACATTTCTTCCAGTATATTTACCTGAATCTGACGTGGTAATAGTCGTAGTCTTAGGCCCAGAGGATCCGCCAGTTGTGCTAGTGCTGCCAGTCGTGGAAGTGGTGCCTCCAGGTCCGGACGTAGTTCCACCAGAGGTAGAAGTACTGCCAGTTGTAGTTGTACCATCTGGTCCAGTAGAGCCGCCAGTTGTACTAGTGCTACCAGTCGTGGATGTGGTGCCGTCAGGTCCAGAAGTGGTTCCACCAGAGGTAGGAGTACTGCCAGTGGTAGTTGATTTCGGAGTAGGTGTTGGACTAGGTTTTTGCGTTGGTTGTGGACTTGGTTTTGGTTTAGTTGTTGGTGCTGGTCCAGGTCCAGTAGAACCACCAGTTGTGCTGGTGCTACCTGTTGTAGATGTGGTGCCGTCAGGTCCTGACGTAGTTCCACCAGAAGTAGAAGTACTGCCTGTTGTACTTGTTGTCGGAGTAGGTGTTGGGCGAGGTTTTTGCGTTGGTTGTGGACTTGGTTTCGGTTTAGTTGTTGGTGCTGGTCCAGGTCCAGTAGAGCCACCAGTTGTGCTAGTGCTACCAGTCGTAGATGTGGTGCCGTCAGGTCCAGAAGTGGTTCCACCAGAGGTAGAAGTACTGCCAGTGGTAGTTGATGTCGGAGTAGGTGTTGGACTAGGTTTTTGCGTTGGTTGTGGACTTGGTTTTGGTTTGATTGTTGGTGCTGGTCCAGGTCCAGTAGAACCACCAGTTGTGCTGGTGCTACCTGTTGTAGATGTGGTGCCGTCAGGTCCTGACGTAGTTCCACCAGAAGTAGAAGTACTGCCTGTTGTACTTGTTGTCGGAGTAGGTGTTGGACTAGGTTTTTGCGTTGGTTGTGGACTTGGTTTCGGTTTAGTTGTTGGTGCTGGTCCAGGTCCAGTAGAGCCGCCAGTTGTGCTGGTGCTACCTGTTGTAGATGTGGTGCCGTCAGGTCCTGACGTAGTTCCACCAGAAGTAGAAGTACTGCCTGTTGTACTTGTTGTCGGAGTAGGTGTTGGGCGAGGTTTTTGCGTTGGTTGTGGACTTGGTTTTGGTTTAGTTGTTGGTGCTGGTCCAGGTCCAGTAGAGCCGCCAGTTGTGCTAGTGCTGCCTGTTGTAGATGTGGTGCCGTCAGGTCCAGAAGTGGTTCCACCAGATGTAGAAGTACTTCCAGTTGAAGTAGTTTTCGGGACAGGTGTAGGACGAGGTTTTGGTGGTACTGGATAAGGTCTGGGAGCAGAACCACCAACTGTACTAGTACTGCCTGATGTGGACGTGGTGCCTTCAGGTCCAGTAGAAGTTCCGCCACTGGTGCTCGTGCTTCCTCCTGATGTGACCGGGCCACGTGTGGGATGAGGCACTGGTATCGGGTATGGACGGGGCTTAGGTCCAGGAGCGATACCGGATCCTCCAGTTGTGCTAGTGCTGCCTGTTGTAGATGTAGTGCCTCCAGGACCTGATGTGGTTCCACCAGAAGTACTTGTGCCTCCTGAGGTACGTGGTACTACTGGAAAAAAAACAAGTTTTGTACATCAATTGATGACATTTATTTTCGTATTTTATAACAAAATATTGAAACATGGACCAAAACTAAATCGTTTCCATTAACCTCTCGGGTATTAGAATTTCCGTACTTTCCAGCAGTAAACCTCAAAAACTAATATTACACGAACAAGTAACAAATTATATTTATAAAGTTGCACATACCGTCAGGACTCCTTGTTACCGGGTGACTAGGTATGGGATGAGGTCTTCCAGAAATCGCAGGTAGACTAAAGCCGCCATAATGTGCAGTGGAAGGAGGGTACGGATGGCCGTGATGTCCTGAAACGGGATTTAGTGACTCGATAAATCCGATCTCTGAAACTTAAAATAAAACAATTACAAGCAACAGTCAAAAACAGTCCATGGAATATACCAGAATTATTCCGTATAAGAAACTAAAACTTCTAATAACTTTCATACAAGAATTAGGATGTTGACTCAATTTTTATTTTCAAATAAGTTTAATTTTAATCAAGTTACAATTATTTCAAATTTGGTAGGAGGACTAAAACATTGCAGAGCTATCGGTATTAGGACGTCATCTGCCATGAAGTACGTAAGTGTGATAGAGAAATCGAATATCCCCACTGAACTACTAAAAATATCTGTCTGTCATTTTACGACCAATTTTAATACTTGTTTCAAATTGAAGTTTGTTATAATGAATATTTTGCGGAGATAATTAAATACTATTGAAAATAAATTGTAATGGCGTTTGATTGAGACCCTCAGAGCTTCAATACTCGGTGTTTTTTTATTACAATGAATGGAGAGACGAGGATGCCATTCGCCAGATGGTAAGCGATACTCATGGACAGTAGCAAAACCAAACACCATGAATTATAAAGCAATGCTTGACATTGCACTGCGCTCGCCACCCTGAGATATAAGATGTAAACTATTACCCCAGTCTAGTTAAAACCGTTTACACTCAGTCTGAACCACAAACACATCACTTGAATCTACTACGACGGATTTTCAACCATCTTGTAAGAATTAATATTCAAACTTAGCGTTCTTACATTTTTTTAAATTCAATTGTTACGGCAAACGAGCAAACAGCTCACCGGATGATAAGTGATCACTGTCGCCCATGAAGATCCACAACAATCATGGATGTGTTACCGGACCATCAAATTGCGAAAAAGGAATAAATAGCAAAACTAAACACCTTGAATCCTTAGACATAAGATGTCTCAATATGTCTGTAGTTACTCTAGCTATAATATCCTTCAACCCGAAACACAACAGTGCATTTACACGGCTATTTGGCGGGAAAATAGACATTGCGGCGGTACCTACCCTGGTGGCCTCTTACATATGAAAGACCTACCACCAGTAAAGGATACCAGTATGAGATAAAGAAAGTGTTGGTCATCAGCCAATCTACTCTTAATTTTACATTTGTACAGATCAGTGCGTGGTGGCCTGTTGGTAAACGGACCGAATGCGGCTGCCACTGTTCACGGTGGTCGCGGGTTCGAACCCAGGGTACACCTCTCACTTTTCGGAGTCATGTGTGTATTGATAGTCAATCACCACTCACTAAAAACGGTGAAGGAAAACATCGTGAGGAAACCTGCATACCATAGCGATTTATAAGAATTTCCATGGTATGTAAGTCCGCCAACCCGCACTTGGCCAGCGTGGTGGACTATATGGCCTAACCACTCTCAATCGTACTGTCGATTGTAGAGTAGGCCCGTGCCCTGCAGTGGGACGTATATGGGCTGATACAGACAGACAGATCAGTTACTTACCGACAGGCTTCAGCATCAAGGTTATTACTGGTTCACCTTCTTGGTCAAACGTTTCGTAAGTTTTGATTTCGTAGTCCAATTCTTCGGCTGAAAACAGATATATGTTAAATGTCTGTGTCATAAAATTGTAACTTGTCGATATCTTTATTTGTTAGGTATAACGAAAGCTTAATATGAGAAGACTTATTTCATTCATGCAAAAAATACTAGGGTCTATTGTGACATTTAATTTGAAAATTTTTAAATTTATTGACACCTATTTTAACATTCAAAAGATTTCAATTAACTTGCAACGGTCTTGTAGTTTCAAGACTCCAAATAAAAAATAATCAAATTAACTTACGAGGATTATATTCTGTCTGCGTAGTTGAAGTCGAGGAAGAAGTAGAAGAACTGGTCGAAGTGCTGGCTGACACGCTTCCATCATTCTTCTTAACAATGTCGATATCACTGCTTGAATACGATCCGCTTTGCTCGTTCTCAGAGTAACTTCCTTTATTATCTTCGTAGTGTACGCCGCTTCCTTGGTAAGAACCACTAGAAATACCAGAATGTAGAGCTGTTTTCTCCTTATCTTGAGTTAGCGAGTGATGTTCGCCGCTATTCTCAGATTCTCCAGCATAAGTGGACAGTACTCTACCATCATTATCGTAATAATAGCTGTTATGTTGCTCGTTGGCGTAAGTATTACTTCCAGAGCCGACTGTGGTCCTATCTTTGTCTTTATAATAATTATCATAGCTAGATTCGCCCTGGTTGGCGTATCCAGATTTGATAGACGTCGCGTCGGCGTCACTGTAATATTGATTGTAATCTTGGTTGGTCTCCGATCCTCGAGAGTTGTATTTCGAAACGCTATCCTTATCAACATAATAGCCGCTGTAATCCTGGTTAGATTTGCCAGCGCCCACATTATTGACAATGGTTTTATCTCTTCCATAATAGTAATCGCCGTTTTGTTGATATTCTGAATTCCAGTTGCTCTTACTGCCGCTCTCGGAGTCGTCTGTAGCGTAGTAGTTGCTGGATCTTCCAGAAGTTTTTCGATTATTCTGGTTAGTTCCAGATACATTGCCTTCTTCGTCAGTATAGCTGGTGCCAGTACCATGGTTAGATTCGGAGTAGTCGTACTGGCTATCGCTAACTGTGTGTTGGACGTCAATCTTATGGAATCCATCGTCAGGTTCCTGTATTATTGTGCCGTCGTCGCCGTAGTAAGGGTCATCTATTATATCAACGGGTTGGTATTCAGGTTCGTCTATATCTGCAAGGGGATAATTTTTGTTTACAATTTGTTTTTTCTTAAGTATTGGAGTATGTGTTCTCGACATGCGCTAAAAAGTATACTCTATATTTTAAAAAAAAAACTATGCATATAAGGGTTACCAACTGTACGACAATAAATGTTAATAATAATTAACTTGATTAAACAAAAGAAGGACATACAAATTACTAAAGGTAAAAAAGAAACAAAATATATTTAAATTGCAAGTGTAGCATTGACCCCCGGTGTCCAACAAAAGATTTAACTTGTGTTATGGGAACCAGAGATTCATGTGGTAAACTTAAACGTAATATAATATAAATGTTATTTAATTGAAATATTTTGATATAACTAGGGATCGAAACTATTTAATATTTGTAGTGTTTTTACGAAATGAAAGATACACTTACCCCCATAAGCACTCAACGCCTGCAAAACAATAAGATAAAAATATTAGTAAACCATTCGAAGTTTGTAAAAATAAAAATATAGAACTAAGGTTATAAAATCTAACGAAATTACAAAATTAAACCTCTAGGATAGTTTCAAAATTAATGATGGCCCGTAACAGTCCCTTGAAGCTTTCATATTAACAGAATAATGCTAAGTTTAGTGCACGTTAAAAGAAAATCTAAAGGCGACGCGAAACATAAGTGTAAATTAAATTTAATTGCTTTTTTTTATACTGTCCCGGCATAGTGGCCGCATTGCGCCTGATGGTGAGCGCAAATGCCGCCCCGGCAGAGTATCCATTGGTATCGGACGGCAGTCCCATACCAATACATACAATTATGCCTACCTGCTAAGATGCCTCTTCCTTTCGCTTTAGACAAGAGGACGGGTCTTAAATAATCTCTCTGCGATAAAAACTCTAATAGACGCTAGATGCCTTCATAAGGACCTTAGAAAGCTCAAAGAATGCTAGGAAGCATTATGATATGATGGGATGTCCGGTGCTGCCCACGCATTGTGTGACGGCTATCGAGAGGTTTTTAGTCAATATGCTAGCGTTTGGTATTGCTAGGGACACAGCTCGGCCACAATATCCGCGTTTGTACCGGGCTGGAATGCCAGAGACACTGACATACCCCTTTCGGCCTCCCCCGGGGTACCGAAAGGGGTATGTCAGTCATAATAGCTTTTCCTTTTGAACAAAAAAAAATAAAAAAAGGAAGTATTATGATAACTAAAAGGGTACCACAGACAATATTTTTACGCAAATATAAACTTTGCTAAGACAGTACCGCTCTCAATCATCAGGTTTAAACTGCTAGGATAATGAGACCTTCAGGACAATCGCCTAGTATGCCTGTTCGTCAACAGGTGCAGCACTGTTCAGAAATTATTAAGCAAGGCATGGTACTACACTGCGCTTGTCATCCCAAGATACAAGGTGTTATTTAGTCCACCTAATACTGGCAACAAACAAGAACACAGCAATGCTTGCAAACTGCTTGACGGTAGAAATCGACAAATGTCTACAATTTACAATCGGCCAAAGGCAATCGAAGAATCCACTTGTTCAAATTTAGTTAAGTATTCGAAGAACTTTTAATTTAGCGGGTTTTTTTTTTGACAGCCTCGGTGGCGTAGTTGTACTACGGCACGTTTGTAAAGCCGAGGTCTCGGGTTCGAATCCCAGGTCGGGCAAAGTGATATTGGATTTTTCTATTCATTAGCAGCCCGGACTCAGGAATTTGTGCCCGATATGGCGATAGGCTCGCCCCATCACATTGTGGGACGAATATACAAGGCGAAACGTGGGTGTCCTGCACCTCTGCCTACCTTTTCTGGGAAAAAGGCGTGAGTTTATGTATGTATGTATTTTTTTGCACGTGAAGTAAAGATTATAAAGGACAACAAGCAATTGTAGTCAAAGGAAATCACTTTATACAGCCTTGAAAAAAATATTAAAAAAAAAACTTACACTGAGCGCGAGGACCAAAAGGCTTGTTACCAGACGCATATTGGTCCGTGGATCGAAAGACCCGCTATAGACCAAATAAATCGACTGTAATCACGATTGGCAACTATGAGCTTATATACACCCACTATGTAAATAAAAAACGCAATAAATTGTAATATGCATCTGTGTAAATTTTTATTGTTTATATTTAATAAATAATGTAAGGATTATATTTGTAATGTCGTACGTTAATTTATTGATTTCTGCCTTTTGTAGTGAAATGTTTGAATCTGATTCTATTTTTAAATAAATAATGCGCGCGGGTTTGTCTGCTCTAATTACGTGAATAACAAATCTACAGAGCTTACAATAAAAAAAAATTACTGGTGGTAGGTCTCTCATATGTGAGAGGCCATCTGGGTGGGTACCACCTCAGTGTCTATTTCTTCCGTCAAACAGCAGTGTAAATGCACTGTTGTGTTCCAGTTTGAAGAACATGTTAGCCAGAGTAACTAATGGACGTAATTTTATGTCTTAGGATGGCGAGCGCACTGGAATGCCAAGCATTGCTTTATATTCATGATGTTCAATTTGCTACTATCCATGAGCGGTTGTATCCCTTACCATCAGGTGCATGGCATACTCGTCCCGCCATCCATTCCTAGACCAGGAACTTGTATTTATCTTTTTAATACAAATTAATTCCTTTTCTTTTTCAACCACAGGAAGGAACCTGAAAATATGGGAACGCAAGGAACTACAAAGCGACTTCGTCATACTGGCCTGCATCCAACGTCTTCTTGTGGTGATGGAATTTAATGAATAATTTTAAAAAAACACAAATAGCCCTAATCACACTATTTACTGGTGGTAGGTCTCTCATATGTGAGAGGCCATCTGGGTGGGTACCACCGCAGTGTTTATTTCTGCCGTCAAACAGCAGTGTAAATGCACGGTTGTGTTTCGGATTGAAGGGCATTGTAGCCAGAGTAACTACTGGACATATTGAGACTTAACATCTTATATCTCAGGATGGTGAGCGCAGTGGAATGCCAAGCATTGCTTTGTAATTCAAGGTGTTGTTTGGTTTTGCTACTGTTTATGAGCGGTCGTATCGCTTACCATTAGGTAAACGGCATGTTCGTCTCATAGCAATAAAAAAAAAGAATTTTACCAAGTGATATTTTAAAACAAATAATAATTACACGTATAGCCCTGACCACACTACATACAGGCACTAAGTTTTGCGTCGTGTGTATCCAAAACGACGCTAAGAATTTTGACCAACGCCAAGGTGTGAAATTAATTTTACTTGCAGATTAAGTACAATTATATTTTATTTTATTTTTTAAAATTGAGGACCTCCAACGAAGGATACACGACATATAATGAAGACAATGGTACAGCATTGTTGTGGTTTACATTTCGACATGATCTTCAATTATAGGAGACCACAGCATGCAAATTTAAATAATTATACAATGACAAAATATATTAAAAATAATTAAGACTAAATTTGAAATTAAGCGATGAATTTAAATTTAAATTAAGTAATAAATAATAAAGTAATTTTAAAAGTGGTCAAATTGAATATAACATAATGTAGAAAGAATATAACATCATTATATATATGTATAACAACAATATAACATATTGGTGGGAAATCGTAGTGGTTTTTCATTTCACTGTCGGCGTCTTACCAACGGAGCCACCAAGGCTAGAAGCATTATAAAATAATTCCTTGGGACATCCACTTCTTTCTCCTGATAAATCCTTCCAATGGTCGTCTGGACATGGCCTTAGGGATAGACGCCTTTTAAGACCGCCATTTGTATTTAATTATTTTATTGTTATATTCATTGGGTACAATCACTACATAGTATAAAACAAAGTCGCTTTCTCTGTCCCTATGTCCCTTTGTATGCTTAAATCTTTAAAACTACGGAACGGATTTTGATGCGGTTTTTTTAATAGATAGAGTGATTCAAGAGGAAGGTTTATGTATATAATACGTGCATATTATTGTAGAGAAATCTATATGCACCCGGGCGAAGCTGGGCCGGGCCGCTAGTAAAGAATAAATAAATAATTAATTAATAAAGTATTATATTATCCCAGTTTTTCCCATTATCATCCTGGCATTAATATAACTCCGTGTCTCTACCACTACTGCATCAGCCAACATCCCACTGCAGGGCACGGGCCTCCTCTACTATCGAGAGTACGATTGGGAGTAGTTAGGCCATATAGTCCACCACGCTGACCTAATGCGGATTGGTGGACTATACATACCATAGAAGTTCATATAAATCGCTATGGTATGCAGGTTTCCTCACGATGTTTTCTTTCTGACTGCCTCGGTGGCATAGTTGTACTAAGGTACGCTTGAAATGAGGTCTCGGGTTCGAATCCCGAGTCGGGCAAAGTGATATTGGATTTTTCTATTCATTATCAGCCCGGAGTCAGGAATTTGTGCCCGATATGGCGATAGGCTCGCCATCTATCACATCGTGGGACGGAACATACTGGCGAAATGTGGGTGTCCAGGCACCTCCGCCTACCCCTTCTGGGAAAAAGGCGTGAGTTTATATATGTATGTTTTCCTTCTCTGTGGCTCTACAAACAAACAAACATATTTTTGTATTTTATTATAATATAGAAAAAGTTATAACATTTCTTTTGTCGTCATTTGTTTGTTTGACGAGCATAGAATATTGTAAATAGCGTAAAGGAATAATCTCGAAAAAGAAATATAATAATAAACTTTCTTTATAAACTTATAATTATAAATTGTTCGTAGGGCAAGTCATTTAATAAGGACTAAAAATAAGTTTAGAAAACAACTATTACGTAGTTATAGTTATTTCTGTACATTATACTGAATTAATTATTATGTTATTTTAATATTAGCGGTCGGGCGCGGCTCCGCCCGGGTGCATATATGTTTTAAAATGGCGGTCAAAATGTTTAATTCTGACTATCAGTTTAGAATATCGACCAATCGGACCACGAAAACGAACAAAATTTCCTCGTATTTGCTAGAAATATCACTACTGCTTTCCTCCTTTTGGTCATAACGTGATGATATATAGCCTAAAGCCTTCCTTGATAAATGGACTACCCAACACTGAAAGAATCATTCAAATCGGACCAGTAGTTGCAGAGATTAGCGCGTTCAAACAAACAAACAAACTCTGCAGCTTTATAATATTAGTATAGATTACTGTTTTGTTGTTACGGTGGTATGCTATAATAAATTATTTTTCCATCTTTCTTTATGTTAAGTGCTCTTTAATTGTCTGTATAGTAAATAGCTAGGCCAACCATGGACTGAGTTTTAGTGATCTGACTGCCAACCTTCAGTAATGGAGAGGCCTACAAAAGAAAATGGTAAGGAGACATGTTTCATTTCATATTTTCGCCAGCATACCACAAATTGCGATTTGATAATAATTCTTGATTGGAATGAACAAAAATGCAGTTTGGTTGTCACTATTTTATCCTCTGCTGATCTACTTTCTGACTTGCAAGTGAAATATATCCAGGTATGTATTATACTATACATAGTCCTGACCTGTAGCGGATGTCCGATTATGGACGTCCTGGTCGAGGCTTCTATGGCGCCCTATAAGTACTATCCAAATCCAAGTGAAAGACAGACAATAATTGATTATAGATAATGCAAAATCCCAGCATGCGGCGCTCTTTTGCACTGGCGCCCTAGGGCCGTCGCCCAGTCGAGACCTACCCTAACAGCGGCTCTGGTCCTGACCCCACACTAATACTTTTCGGTCTCACAAACACCCAAACCAGAAACAAATACCTGTGGATCACACAAATTATGGAAAAATAAGACCAGGATGGAATGTGCCCACTTGCGAAGGTCTACTTCCAGTAAAATTATTTATTTAACCGGGAAGTTAAAAATGAAAAAATCACTGAATTTACAATAGCAGTTTGGGCTCATTAGTCAGGATATCACTAATTTTACTTTTTTTCTTGTACGACGTAAAGTGTAAAAAATTGGGCTCGTCCGGGATTTGAACCCGGGACCTCTCGCACCCTAAGCGAAAATCATACCCCTAGACCAACGAGCCGGTTGATATGAAATTCGAAATAAATTATTTGGTCCATATGAAACCTTGTTTTTTTTTATCAGTGAAAAAACCCAAAAAGAAGGAAAAAAAAGAAGACAGTTCGTGTTGCTGAGGGAGTTTCTTGCGCCGCTTCTTCTTCACAGCCACAACACGTTCCGAAGCGGTGGTAGCAGAAATGAACGATTCAAAAGATCTCGTGAAAGACTATTTGAATAAAGAATATTTTGATTTTGATTTTTTTGAAAACATAATCTAGTTGGGTCTCTTATATGTGAGAAGCTGCCTGGGTAGGACCACTGCAATGTCTATTTCTCCCGCCAAATAGCAGTTTAAATACACTGTTGCAATGTATGGAATGTTCCGGTGTTAATAACATTGTAGCCAGAGTAACTACTGGACATATTGAGACTTAACATCTTATGTCTCAGGACGGCGAGCGCTGTGGAATGTCAGGCATTGTAATTCATTGTGTTTGGTTTTGGTACTCCCCATAAAATCTTCAACTATGCCAAATTTCATTTTCGTCCGTACAAAGATTTTCCTTTACTTATTAATATTCTATAGATATAAATTAAATATAGTAATGAATAACTTTCGAAGAACAATACAATAATAAATATTTTTTTATTTTAGTGCCCCTAATTATTTTTGTGTGACGGTGTTTATTTTTCAGAATGACGACATCCCACACGCGCCTGGTCAGCGTCGCAGCTTTTTTTTGTGTTGGGGGGAAACTGAGTTACCACTAACGGGGGAAAGTGGAGCGATTATGTCGGGTTCACCTATCTACGGCATACCAACCAAAACCCCGCTTGGTACTCTTCGGCGCAATTGGAACGGTCCCGGCAAAAGACCGCTCCAGCTTTTACCAGGACCATGCACACTGCCGCTTAATTTGCGACCCGTACCATATGTGGAAGACCAAACCTCCTCATTCTTCGGCAAAAAGCAGTTGCTTCTTTCTCTACTGCCGAACACTTAGACCCAAAACAAATATTTGTCAGTCACATTAATATTTGCGTTAAGTGCGTGGTGGCCTTTTGGTAAACGGACCGGACGCGGCTGCCAACATGTTCACGGTGGTCTCGGGTTCGAATCCCAGGACACACCTCTGATTTTTCGGAGTCATGTGTGTATTATTGATAGTCAATCACCACGCACTAAAACGGTGAAGGAAAACATCGTGAGGAAACCTGCATACCATAGCGATTTATAAGAATTTCTATGCTATGTAAGTCCGCCAACCCGCACTAGGCCAGCGTGGTGCACTATATGGCCTAACCACTCTCAATCGTACCCTCGATTGTAGAGTAGGTCCGTGCCCTGCAGTGGGACGTATATGGGCTGATACAGAAGTGGGCCGTGTGCTGTTAAGAGCAACTTATTATTTGAATGGCGTTCCAGTATTCGGTCGTTAATATACTAAATGTATGATCTGGGAATCTATCCTAGGACACGATTCACAGCCTACGTCACGAGAAACGCAAATTGGATTAACATCTATTTAAATATTTTTTACCGTCACGATTGTAGCGCGTATAATCGTGCTTTGTGCCACTTGTTTTGTTTAAAAACATCTGTTCAATTATAATTGTTTATTTAAAAATACAATGCGTCTGCGCTTTACATTATTTGTTAAATTTATTATTTCAGATTTATAATTTGCTTACATTGACAGTCATAAACATTTTTTTTTTATTGCTATGAATGAAGACGAGCATGCCTTCGCCTGATGGTAAGCGATACGACCGCTTATGAACAGTAGCAAAACCAAACAACACCTTGAATTACAAAGCAATGCTTGGCATTCCACTACGCTCGCCATCCTGAGACATAAGATGTTAAGTCTCAATATGTCCAGTAGTTACTCTGGCTACAATGCCCTTCAATCCGAAACACAACAGTGCGTTTACACTGCTGTTTGACGGGAGAAAAAGACACTGCGGTGGTACCCACCCAGATGGCCTCTCACAATATGAGAGACCTACCACCAGTGAATTATATTATTTTACACAATTATCTGTAATTTCAATTTAATTAATTGTAATTTCAATCAAATTTAATCAGCCCATATACGTTCCACTGCAAGGCACGGGCCTATATTCCAATCGTGAACCTATTAAAGGTTATAGAAAATAGTTAGATGCGAACGAACTGTTAAAATAGTATGGACGTAGACTCATGTCAAAAATTCTTGTAAAATTATTTTCACACAGTATTATTACAAGTACATATTAATATTAAAACCTTTTATAATTTTGAGAACCAAATTCAATTTGACTGTCTCGGTGACATAGAGTTGTATGTACTACGGTATGGTTACAAAGCTGAGGTCTCGGATTCAAATCCCGGATCGGGCAAAGTAATATTCGATTTTTCTTTTAATCATTATAATATTTATTAGCCCAGCTTCAGGAATTTGTGCCCGATATGGCGAGAAGCTCGTCACCTATTACATCGTCGGACAGAACATACATGGCGAAGTGTGGGTGTCCTGACACCTCTGCCTTGCAACACTTTTTTACTAAATAGATTTTTTTTATTCCGTAAATCGTAACTAAAGTGGTATCTAAGCGTCATCTTCAGCCACTGATGTCAACTGCTAAACATTGGCCATCTAATATTTTAATAGACATGAAGCGATCTGTATCCAAAAACTAGATATTTGAATAATACACAAAATAATTTTAATTAAATAACACACAAAAAAATCAAAATTTTATACACATATTAAAAAACACATATTCCTCGCTTTCTTCTCTCTCCTGTATGTAAACTAATAACGGAATATTTTTATCTCTTTTCTTCTCAAACAGTCGAAGTAACTCCTGACCATTTTCTCCTAGTGTTAACATTCTTATTTCAGGAAAAACGCCTTCTGGAAAATCTAAATATCCAGTTATCTCATCTTTCGAATCTTCATTTGTTTTGTCACTTTTATTTTGTTGTTTTGAGGCATCATTTTCGGAAACTTCATCGCAGACTTGTGATTATTTAAATCATAATCGACTGAAGATGTATCGTAATTCCTTATATTAATATCTTTAGGATTTGAACTGGCTCCATCATTTTTTAAACTATCTATAAACGTCGCTACGTCGGAGTTAGTCAAAACATCAGTGGTATCTTGATCTGTTATATTTTCCATAGTTACATCATCGTGTACGACTAAAGAAGCATTAAATTTTAGTGATATTTCGAGATCTGATTTTTCTTGATCGCTGCCTAGACTATCGATGTTATTTGAGATATTCGTGGTATTATTATTTTTTGCATTTTCAGTACTTATATTGTCATTTACAACCAGTGAAGAATCAGATTCTATTGATTTCTCTATATTTGATGTCTGCTCATTGCTTTCTGAACTGTTAGTAATGAAAGTTTTACTAAAAAGTATTTTCTTTAAAAAGTCATTATGTCTGTCACAATATTTATCATCGGACAACTCTTCCTCGTCACATTGTGTACCTAAATCCACATTACTTACGTAAAAATCATTGTCATTTAAATTGGTATCATCTAAAGCCGCAGCATGATCTATAATCTTATTAGGCGAATCTGTGTAATCATTTTCGTTATTACTATAAATTTCATCAATTTCCTTATCTGAATCAGGTGTTATTTCAATATTTACATCTTCATCTGATATAAAATCGAAATCTTCGCTTTCCTCGTTATTTATAGTATCATTGACTTCTTCATTTTGAGTATAATAAACTGGAAGCGTTTCAGAATGTTCATAATTTTCTTCGATTTCTTCATGGATATCTACGTGTTTCTTTCTTACAGTTATTTCTTCATCAACTTCAGTATCTGACAAAATAGTTTCTTTATAATTGTCTTGTATAATATCGTTAACATTTTTAGTGATATTTGTTTTATTATGAGTTCTGGAATTAATTTTATTAGATTCTTCATGTTTCACGCTTTGTTTTGTATTATCATCGCTTATATTTCCTGTGTCTCTAGAATTATCTTTTTGCTCTAAAATATCACTGCTATCGTCACTAAATTTAATATCAGAAACCGTTATGTCTAACAACTTTTCAATATCACTCAAAAATCTAGATTTCCATAGTTTATTAGTTATACCTTCATTTATTGTGATAATTGTTTCATTTGGAGATACATTCTGGCTGGATTTTTCATTAACACCTATAGTTTTACCAACATCTATTCTTTCATCATCAGCTACCTTGTCAACCTCATCGTTTATTTCTTCTATAACTACTGTTTCCTTAGAACCTATAGTGTCTTCGTAAATATCACTACAGTCGTTAATAAAAACTTGTAATTTAGTATTATCTTCATTACTATCAATATGGCTCTCAATGCTTATATAAATGTAATTTATATTGAATTTTTCGTGTTCATCCATGATTTGGTTGAGAGATTCGGAAAGTTTTGTCAATATTGCACTTATTTCTTTCTCTTCAGCTGATGTTATGTTGATGCACCGCTTCAAGTCGACTTGTGGATTGCCTGAAAAAATAATGAAATAAATATTACACAATAAGCGAGACATTTTTGTACTTAAGCTACACAAGAACTGATATCAGTCTACGGGTTCGATTGCTGCACCGTAACACCACAAATATTTTCCTCGGGTCTGGGTTTTGAAAGACCGGAAAGTCTCTCGTAGTTTTTGATACCCACGACACAAATTGATCTTAGTGTAGGCTCAAACTACGTGTGTGACTGTTGAGTGTCTATAAAAGTAAAAGATGGTTAAGGTAAATTCAGTGCAGTCCAGAAAAAAAATGGATACTACAGTACGAAAGGGCCTACTCGAAAGGGTAGAAAAACGACGGCATCATGTCATGGTTCGTTCGGCAAGTGAGATAGCCCGAAGCCCAATATCACTGTCCTCGTCTCGTTTCTTTTCTCCACCAATTTAAGACTCTGGCATCGCATTTACGGGCCAATTATAAATGTTCATGGGTAAACATCACTAACCCCCAGGTGAGCTATTTGCCGGACCAATGCAAAAACATTTATTTTATTTTAAAAAATACCGCTACTCGGTAACAAAACACCAAGTAAATGTAAATATTAAAATAATAAATCTACATAAGAATAAAAGATTATTTACCAAAAGTCGGCCTGCTGTGTACACATTGTAGTAGCTGGAACAAAAAAACGACCGAATTGATTGAACCTAGGTACTATATGAAGTTGTTTAAAAACAGGCACGCTTTTTACTGGTGGGTCTCTCGTGAGGCCACCTGGGTAGATACCATCGCAATTTCTAATGTACACAGCGGTTAGGGATCTCTATAGGAGATCTATGTATATTTCAAAATGAGACCACTATTGTAAAGGGTGATTTTAATGAGCGACGAGTAATGCAACCTATTTTACTATGACGATGATGCTGGCAGTTATATTAATAGAATAGAATAATGGTTTGAATTCAGAACGGAGTTGTTAACGGCTGATGTGAAGGATGGCTGAGATTTTTTCTTTCTTTCTTTTTGACGTGACAACGTCTTAAATTAGGTTGCGGCTGGGAGTCACTTATGAAAAAGTGTAACGCCCGGTAACGTTACGATGAGTCACCGAACGAGAGAGAGGCCCGCCGAATGCCTTGCGTCTCTCTCCCACTCAACTATGATCTAATTATAGTTGAGTGATTAATTTAATTATATTCATATCAATAAATATTCTACCGAGAAAAAGACGTTGTCACGTAAAATCTTCGCCCGTAAAACCGACTTTACAGGCAACCATTTTATTGAAACATATTTTTATGTTTTCTTTATATTATTTAAAAAAATAGATTATTTTGTGACGAAATATAGATCTGTAGCAATTAATTAAAGAAATTTAATCCAAACACTACATTTTTTTTACATAGGGTTTTAATTACAAATATTTATTTCACCGTTATTGGGGCACGTCACTTAAAACTAATCACCGCTACGTCTCTTAACCCTTTTTATGACATACCTAACATGACATATTTATACAAGGCTTTAGCCTCAAAGGATGGCTGAGTTGCGACAGAATTACTCTGTGATTGGTCAAGAGTAGACATTGTAGACATTTAAATATGCAAGTTGTATGTTGTAGAGAGCCTTGTGATGATGTACATGATGTAGAAAAAGAATAGAGGGAATATGATAGTACAACTAGCGTATTATTAAGAGATTTTTTATAATATTACTGGTGGTAGGTCTCTCATATGTGAAAGGCCATCTGGGTGGGTACCACCGCAGTGTCTATTTCTCCCGTCAAACAGCAATGTAAATGGACTGTTGTGTTTCGGATTGAAGGGCATTGTAGCCAGAGTAACTACTGGATATATTGAGACTTAATATCTTATGTCTCAAGATGGCGAGCACAGTGGAATGCCAAGCATAGCTTTGTAATTCAAGGTGTTGTTTGGTTTTGCTACTGTTCATGAGCGGTCGTATTGTTTACCATCAGGCGAACGGCATGCTCGTCTCGCTATTTAACGCAATAAAAAAAAAAACATTTTGTCAGCGGATACTCTTTTTGGAAAACCTACCTCTTACCATCAGGTTCACTGCAGTCACTTTGTCGTAACAGTACCTATATTTTTTTTACAAAATATTTACATTACATATAACAACTATTTAATCAGACGTATTTTTATACTATGACTATGATATTATGAACTTTTTTCAAGTTATTGTTTCTTAGATATATACTTTGAAATAAAACTATTTTATACAGATTTGAATAATTTTATGACTTCCGGACGTTTTTATTACTTTGCAGCTTTCGTGTTCACGGTTCGGAAATAATATTTCAAATCACAACAATTCTATAGAAGTTTTATTTTTTTTATTTTTATTGCTATGAATGGCGAGACTAGCATGCCGTTCGCCTGATGGTAAGCGATAGGACCGCTCATGAACAGTAGCAAAACCAAACAACACTTTAAATTACAAAGCAATGCTTGGCGTTCCACTGCGCTCGCCGCCCTGAGACATAAGATGTTAAGTCTCAATATGTCCAGTAGTTACTCTGGCTACAATGCCCTTCAACCCGAAACACAACAGTGCGTTTACACTGCTGTTTGACGGGAGAAATAGACACTGCGGTGGTACCCACCCAGAGGGCCTCTCACATATGAGAGACCTACCACCAGTAAACCAGTAAGTTTTACTTCAAAAATATTCGTTTAATCTTACCATCAAGCAGATAATTAATTTCATTTTGTATACGCACAATAAGACTTTGTTCTAACGCACTGAAATTACAACTGTTCAAATTAAACGCCAAATTTTATTTCATTTTATTAGTTACTAGGTAATACCCGCGGTTTGGATTGTTAAAAAAAAGAAGAATAGACGTTTTACTACGAAACTTAGTTTCGGTGCGAAGATTTTTGTGCCTCAATAAAACCCACTTTATAGTGTAGGGAAAATATATATTTTCAATAAATATAGACATCATTGCAACCCAGGGCCAGAGTTCTTGAAGAAATAAACTTGAAATCCAATAAAAATTACATTTTTGTCTTCGGCTGTGTGAACAAAATGTAAAATGTGATGATAACAGCAACAGCGCGAAGAATCAGTCGCTTCACGCTGCGGAGGAAGAACCCAGGATTGTAGAAAGAATTATTCTGATAATTGCGGGCTTAAATAGCCAAAATTCTTTTTATGTGTGGTGCACAACTATCAAACTATGTGTATATATCAGTTTCATAATACAGTTGTTTAAACACATTACACACACAATTAGATCATTTAATACACTTAATTGTACAGCAGCCGCTCAGTTCGCAGATTGCTAGGTACCATGATATTGTTATCTATAGTTATATATGAATAGATATTCGTCTCTGGATATTCCTTCGTCCGAATAAGTGAACAACCGTAAGGTCTTATGGCTCTGAAGGTCCAAGCAAGTTTTTTTTTTTATTGCAATGAATAGCAAGATGAGCACGCCGTTCGCCTGACGGTAAGCGATACGACCGCACATGAAGAATACACTATGACTCACAAAGCAATGCTTGGTATTTCACTGCGTTCACCTAGTCCTACTCACACATATGTTTTAGTTAGATACGCTAATAAAATGGGTAAATTATTCACTATTTTCAAGCAACAAACTGTTGAACACAGACTAATTCTTCGAGACTTCGGGTCTCTCCATGTGTTCTATCGTCGGTTGGTCGGTTGCTTGACTTGCCTTCTATACGGTATTTTTTTTGCATATCGCCGTAGATTAGTAGGTTCGTACTACAAGTAAAAAGCTTCATGTGCTCTTTGACTTTAACTACAGTTCATACTTTTCTCATTCTCTGTATTATTTGCCCCCCTCCTCCCCCGGGCTATCAGCTGGCGACGCCCCTGCTGGAAGCGTAACGTTCCCGAATGGTGCATTCCAATTTCCAACGTTCTTTCTTACCACACATGCGAATCACAAACTATGAAAGACTCTTCGTTCTCACTAACACCCAGACCCGAAACAAATACCTGTGGATCACACAAATACACATATGTTTCGGTGCGGGGATCAAACCCGCAGCTTCACGTTTCACAGCCGGTATTCAAGCAACTGCGCCATGGTAGCTGACTAAAAATTACACAATTTTTCGCAAAATAGCAAATTAATTGCACCTCCCACGTGAACACATTTTGGAGAAAAAAGGGGCCTATGCGTTAATCCAGTTACCTCATACTAAAATTTCATCTGAATTGGTGCTGTTGTTTAAGCGTGAAGAAGGAGCGTACACACAAACTTTCCCCTTTAATATATTCATAGTATTTAAAATAAAAAATACAGTCCCCCTCCTCCATACATTAGAAAATACCACGCGCAAAAAATACACCTTGAAATAATCTGTCTCTTTCACACTATATGACTAATAATGTTGACATGATTTTTCGTTGAACCTGGAACGCAACATGTCCGGATTGTTTACATGTCACTTGACATTTGCCGAAAATTGTAAACATTAAAAATGGGTGAATTATCAGAACTAACGACAATAAAGTGTAAACAGCAAGCCATACGTGCAGTCAGGTTCAATGTGGACGGGACTTATTGCCTCACATGTGGATCAGATAAGAAAATAAAGCTTTGGAATCCACATCGCGATCTTCTATTGAAAACGTACGGAGGCCATGCGAATGAGGTTCTAGACGCCACCGGGTCTTGCGACAGCAGCCATATAATATCGTGCAGTGCCGACAAATCAGTAATCTTATGGGATGTGACCACTGGCCAGCCTCTTAGAAGATACAGGGGCCATGCAAGCTCCGTCAGCTGTATAAAATTCAACGAAGAATCAACAATGGCTGTCTCGGGATCCATAGACAATACTGTAGCTTTTTGGGATATCGTCAGTCGACGCAACGAGCCCATTCAGGTTTTAAAAGATGCCAAAGACAGCATTACCTCATTGCAAGTCACAAACCATGAGATTTTAACCTGTTCCGTTGATAACCATGTGAGACTGTACGATATACGGATGGGAAAAATGACTTCTGATTATATTGGACATATTATTACGTACGGCAGTATGACCAGAGATGGCCAATGTTATGTATTAAGCTGTAACGACAATACAGTTAAATTGTTTGATAAAGATACTGGTGAGCTTTTAAATACATTTAAAGGCCACGAATGTAAAGATTTACTTCTAGAAAATGCTGTGAATGAAAAAGACAGTCATATTATCTCAGGTTCAGCTACAGGAGAGGTTTTCTACTATGATTTAATTAGTTCTAATGTGACCCAGAAATTGCGGCATGGACCGAAGCCAGTGGTTTCTCTAAGTCACCATCCAACAGACAGTTTCTTGCTGACGGCGTCTGAAGATGAGATTAAACTTTGGGGTGTACAAAAAATGGAGATATAAATGTGTTTTGAAAGACATTACATTTTTCAATTTTTATAAAGACCTATACTAGTGATTACCATCATAATTTCTACCTATAATCGTCATACTCTGTTCCGTCGTTATACCGCCTGCATTAATCAAGATTTCATTTCACGAAAACCGATGTGTTCGTTCCGTGAGAGGAAGCTCTGCCCAATGTCCTAAACACAGACGGGCGTATTCATAAACAGTTTATTATCCTATTTTAGCTATTGCATGGGTTGCCCTTTTCCAATGGCTTTTGAAAACAGTGTGAGCGAAGAAATAAAACATTGGGTAACTAAAATAGGTTTTATAAGTGTCTATGAATAAGGCCGAGAAGATTGAAATTAAGATTAAGGTCTTCATTGGTCAAACCTATTTCTACTTAATAAGATAATTTAAATCTTCCTTTTTTATGCTGAAGTTTTAAAATCAATTCTATAAGTAATGTAATAAAATAAATTACCCATATTTACATTTTTATTTACGAAAGTTGGCAAATATTAAATTTGAATAAAATGAACGCGACAATAGTAAATTATGAAAAAAAGACGTCAAAATTGCGTCTACAATTCATCGCGTTCCAGTTACATCAACGCATTACGCAACCACATTTTTAGCATAATTTTTACGTTATCCCCACCATACAGCCGGAGACACGTATACAGCCATCACAGTTTTGTATCACTCGGTGTTAAAAATCAAATTTAATAAGACCTCAATACTTGCACCACAATTCAAATTTCACCCATCGTTCTACACAAATTATTTTCTCGTGTAACTAAATGAAACCATAATGGGCGCAAAAGTACCAGGCAGATTCAAAACCCGCCGGCCGACGTGTAAATGCGACATTTGCGGTAGTAATTTCCTTAACATTCAAGCATTGAGGTCCCACCAAGCTTGCGTACACCCCAGGACAAAAAGAGTTGCTTATAAGCCAAAAACCGAGGTAATAGCGCGACGTAAGCTCGTTCCTGTGAAAAAGGCCTTAAAGACCAATGTTAAGGCTAAAGTCGCTCCTAAACCCGTTGAGAAGGCTACAAGTGAAGTGTCTAACTCTTCGGATGACAAGCGGTATAATACTCGACGGACGGAGTTTGAATGTCCAGTTTGTGCCAAGATTTTTACGGTATATTTCTCGGCATACAGACATATACAGAAGCACCATTGTGTGAACGAAGAGGGCGAGGCTGTGTAAGTATTGTTTTAGTACATTTTTAGTCTGTGTCTACAAAGTTTTATTGTACTGTTCTTTATCAACCCATAAACAGCTACTGCTGAGAACAGAACTGCTCTACAACCAAGAGTCCCATTGAAAAGACTTATAATAAACTGCCCTGATAATTGAGAGGGAAGTGCCTAAGTCAAAGCCGTGCATGTTTATTTAAATTACTGATTTGAAATGCGCAATAATCATGCTTTCTTCCTATCTAGGTCTCATAAATCGATATAAACTAGAAGTGCGTTTTCTGATTTGATATGTGCTGTTTTTCAATTATGTGCATTCCAAATGATAAATTTAAAAAATGCCCACCTTTGTCTAAGTGCCTTCTCAATTGCCATAATAGTAGTAAGTTCACACATTACTTATTATTCATAATATTGTATGGTTATATAAATATGCATGGAAAGCGGGACGAGAGGCCTGTGCCCTGCAGTGAGATATTACACTAATAATCCATAGACCTGTGTGTTTTAATTATATTGAGTAAGGGACATAAAGTGTCAAAACTAATTTATTTATTTATATTTACTTATATATGCCTTATTGTACAACAAAATGAAAGATGCATACAAAATACTTGAAAATTAAAGACATGGTTACAATAGGCGGCTTTATCACTAGCTGCAATCTCTTCTAGGCAATCAATCTTCCAGGCAAAAGTAATTCCATTTTAGTAATAAAATTGTATTATCCGTTTACATACCTTAATACAAAAACAAACCACATTATCATTGTTTCAGACCAGCAAACTCCTCAGATTTGATAAAACCAACGAAGATAGAGCTTTGCGTGTCCTGCAACAAGCGGGTAGCATCGAATCAAATACATTCATGCACCCCATCATTCTCGCTCGGAGAAGTGTGCCACCAAAACTGCTACACGTGTCTCGGTTGTGAGCAAACGTTCTCATCGCTCCATTTGTTTGATGTGCATATACCAGGATTACATAGCGATGGCGTGGAGAGCCTGTTCTTTCCAGATAAGGAAAGTGAGTATTGTTTTTGTATAAATATTCGCGATTATGTGTCATGAGATGAGATATCTGATGATTCGATAACATGATAGCAAAAATGCCGCAGTTGGTTAGACGCCGACTGTAAAACCAGAAGCTACATAGATCCCTGCATAGAGACAAATATTTAGAATATGGAAATAAAAAAATCAAAGGCAAGGGAACTGTAAAAATGAAAGGTTGTACATTAATATTTTACAAAAAAAAACTATGTATTTTATACAAGGCTAGAAAAAAAATACAAAAAGCCATCATTTTTTTTGCAAACATTTTAGTTGTATAATTTAATCTCAGACTTTTATAATGATTGAATAAATGCATTGTAAGCTAACTAATAAATAGTACAATTTCTGTTGTATCCGTCATTAATGTTCTTTTCCCTAGTCCATAATGACCATTTTTCTTAAATATATGTTTAGATTATAGTTAACTTACGTTTATTCGGTGCACGAGCAAGCAGGTCACTTGATGGTAAGTGAACACTGCTGCCCATGAACATCAACAACGCTTGGATCATTGATGTGTTGCCTGGCCATCAAATTGGGAGGGGTGTGGAATGGAAAAACGATGGTTACAGAAAAGGGTTTCCTAATAATATACCAATTTGTTTCAGCTTTCTCCGCATGGCAAGACAGCATGGAGATACAGGCCGAGATGAAATATGTAATCCTAAACAAAAGGGACAACTTCCGCATAGAACACTGCAGTTATGTACGAACAGACGATAAAACTGCTTGGTTCTGTCCCTCCAGCTTCACAGTACAAGAGTTCACTAAAGGAATCCAAGTCGGCTTCTACAAGGAGCACTTCGGTCATGACTGCAAACCGTACAAACTCCCAGAAAAGTTTAACAAGTATATCATGAATAAAATAATGAAAAGCAAAGAGGTACCGTACACTGTCACCAAACCAAGGGCTAATCAGACTGATGTAACACAGTTTCTGAACCTAATGAACAGTATTATAAAAGTGGCACATCGTGTTGACACCGATGAGTTGAAGAATTTGGTCTGCAAAGCGCTAGATATGTCAGAGATAGTAAGAAAATATGAGGTTATGGATAAAGTCGCGGAAATTAACAAAGAGGAAGAGAATAAAGCAGAAGCTGCGCAGAGGAAAAGAAAAATTGAACCAGAAGTAGTTGCACCTAAACGACCAAAGGTAGAAGTCAAAGAACCCACTCCGGAACCCACTCCACTTGAAGTAATCAAAACACCGATTAAATCTTATGCGAAGGTCAAACCAGTTCAATCAAAAGTGGATGAAAAGAAACTTGTTACCGAGCAACCGTCTCCATCGTCTTTCAATGAGTCATACAAGATTTTTGTTGATGCCAGCTATAAACTGAGCGAACGGCCTCAAGTAAAAAGTAAACCTGAAGTTAAGAAAAAGGAGGTTGTAAAAACAAAGATTGGCCAGTTCAAGAAAGCTGTGGTGTCTCCAACAAAATTACCCACTCCAGTAAAAAAGGACCTTGAATATGAAGTTATTGAACAAGACAATGATTGTAATATACTCGTGATTAAAATATAAGCAGTGAAGCCAGTGTACATAAATGTAAAATGACAGGCCAATTTTGACTGTGTACATTTTTGATCATGTTTTAGTTTAGAATGCGGATTTTTGCCTAATAGCGGCTAAATACGCCAATTGTGTACGTACAATTCATTAATTTGACATATAAACCGATGACCTAGTTAAGGTCGCAGGACGCTGGATACATGCCGCTTCCAGGTTAATTTAGCGATTCATGGGGGAGGCCTATGTTCAGCAGTGGAATTCCTGTGTCTAAAGGAAAAAAGAGATAACAAAAAAATGCAAAAACACAGCCACAGTTTAATTTAACCACGTATTTGTATTATCCGAATAAAGAAAGAAAAAATATTTTGATAGCAATCTGATCAATAACTAAAAAGTTTAAAATGGCGGCCACAATTGTTTCAAATATTTTTGTTGATCTCTGAACGTCATTAATAGCTATTGTACTTCCAAAAATATTTAATTAGTATAAATTCGTAAAGAAATGATTACATGTTAACTCATTTCTTAATATTCGAATCGGATGAAGCAAATAGTAATGTAATGATGATTGCAATCCACAACCAACCTGCACTTTGGCCGGGTGGTGGACTATGTGGCCTAACCTCTCTCAATCGTACTCTCGAATGTAGAGAAGGCCCATGCCCTGCAGTGGGTTGTGTTTGGACAGATATCATTGTAATGTATTGGTCTTCCTTGCTCAATATTGGATTATGGGTGTGATGTTGTGATTATGGGAAACCTGCATGTAATAGACATTTGAAGTCCGCCAATCCGCACTAGGCGGCCTAACCCTCAAACTGTGGCCCAACCCTCAAATCGTACAGGACTGTGCCCTGTTTTAGAATGTATATAGATATTATACCATATTGTGTGATGTTTCGCCTGTTGAATGAAATGTTTACCATTTTCTTAGTAGCTTCAAATAAATAATTACTTTCAATAATAAAGCAATATGAATTAAAAAAGTGAAAATATTAACATGGAATATGTTGTGCGTCGCAGTTAACGTATAAAAATCGATTTAATAATAAACAATAGTACCTCGATGTCTTCAGTCTATCTTAGCAATTAGAAGACATTTTGAAATAGACCAATCGGGTGATAGATGAATTGACACGCCCATTTTTGTCATATCTTGATTGGTCAACTTTCGGAACTTATGAACTTTCCGATTCATGAATAGATATCGAGTAGGTATATCGTTTTCGGCCTTATACCATATCCAAAATACGAAAAATTTAATTTTAAATTACATTTATTATGCGACTTCAAAAACAAGAGGAGATTCTCAATTCCACTGTAAGTTGCATTTTTTTTAAATAAAATGGTTTTTTTTTTCTCTTCGTGACAATGCACTGTTTGTGCTTCTGCCAAAAATGAAATGTTTCTCCTGAAACAGTAGACAGTTGGATAGATATTCTCTGCGTTCCATTTTTATGTGTCCCTTAAGGGATTATTTTAATAAAAATGATTTAAAACATGTATTTAATTTATTTGAAGCTACAATTAATAAAGGACAAAATGACCCTACTTTTAATATACGGACATACTTTGTTTTGTGTTTCGTTGTGTAAGATAAGTAAATTCTTTTGTAAGTTTTCATAAATAAAGTTTTATTTTATTTATGCTTTTTATTCATGCATCTATCTTTACGGATTTGCCTATTCAGAGCAAATTAGCTTTCGGCCATATGAAGTACTATTTTTTTTCATTGATTGGCGAGACGAGCATGTCTTTCGCCTGATGGTAAGCGATACGACCGCTCATGAACAGTAGCAAAACCAAACATCTTGACTTACAAAGCAATGCTTGGCATTCCACTTCGCTCGCCAGTAAAAGTAGTGTTTCTTATTTTTGAACATAGCATCAATTTAATTTGAGTTAGGTACTTTTGTGGACTTGCAGAGAGTTTGATACGTCTATTTCAATTCAGTATTTAGTTATGACTAATAATAATGATAAACGTGCAATAGTTTCCAACCCTTTATTTGCATTCAAAATCGTCTAGCAAAACCATGGGCAAAACCTGAATGCCAATCTTGAAACTAAAACTTCAAGTGCCGTTAAATACGTAAACTGAGAAACTCGAAGTAAAAAATGAAAAACAATAAATAACTATTATTTTAAAGTATATGAAAAAGCAATTTACTGTAAGATTTTAAAGGTCAATAAAGGAGAGAAGAGTATTTATTTTATTATTAGGATGAGAAAAACACGGAACATACAAGGCGAAATGTGGGTGCCCTGGCACCTCTGCCTACCCCTTCTGGGAAAAAGGCGTGAGTTTATGAATGAATGAATGAAAAACACGGTTCGGCGAAAGAACATAAATCCACCCTAGTTGGTCTGTGAATCCACCTATAATTTCCATAGACAACTCTGGGCTGCCAAGTGTCAACTGTCATAAATTTGAAATTCCAACGGCCTCGTAAGGTATGAATTGTTATTGTTTTCAAAAGATATTAGTGTTATTTAATGTTGTGAATGGGACAAAATAATATATTGTGTGTTGATTTATGTTCTTGGATAGTTTATTAACATCAAGATGCAGTCTACGCAGACGAATAGTGAGTAAATCCAATATCATACGTAACAAAATACATTCAATATTCTGTTGCATTTTACTCGTGTTTTTTTACCTGCAATCATTTTAACGTTCCATTGGATCAAAAAAACATTCTAATGGCTTGTTACTTGATTGTAATTTTATTTTAATTGGCTTGTAATTTTGTAAACATGGCGCTTTTACTCAAATATTCTTCAATCTATAACTTTGATGACTATTCTTATGTAGATTTCTAAATGTTATTCTACCTATATCTGGGAACCATTGCTCAGTACTCTAATAAACTACCTGACGGCCAATTAATGTAATATGAAGTTAATATTTAGAGCCATAAGTTGTCAAAATATCCTACAACAATAATTGATTTGCATTAGAATTTATAAAACTTTTGCACTGTGTGAATAAATTTATTTATCTACAGTTACACTTATAAAATATTGTTCTAAATTAGTAGCTTACATGTTTAGTAAATACTGTTAAAGGTAAAGATAACATAAATAAGTCATATTGATAATGACACCTTTTGCAAGGGTCTGGTTAAAATTACCCTGAACTGATGTGAATGCATGAAGAGATTAATGAAAGTGGATATATCAAGAGTAGTATGTCAGGATCGAGCAAAATTAAGATCCATAGTCTCTGCCAATCTCTATGAGAGATGGGCGTGATGTTTATGTATGTATGTATGTATGTATGTATGTTATAATAATTAATGAATTTATTCCAGAAATAAAAGAGCTACAACAGATTATAACAAGAATGCCGCTACCAGTGTTCTGTGTCACCGTTCTACCGGAGTTTGGAGTGAAATGGAGAGACTTGTCTAAAGCAGTGCGTAATGCTCGGCTGGCCATGACTCCAGCTAGTGTGGCAAGAGTGCTGTGTAGACACATTGCTAAGAGCCTTGACAGTGAAGAAATTGACGAGATTGTAGCTAAGTTGAGGCTTAAATGTGAGTGTGAATTTATTTTATACTAGCGGTCCAGCCACACTTCGCCTATGTGCAGATAAATAAATAAATACACCCAACAGTCACATACCTAGTCCTGACCCCACACTAAGAATCGAATCATGTGTAGCGGGTATCAGGAACTACAAGAGACTTTTTGGCTTCACTAACATCCAGATCTGAAGCAAATACCTGTGGATCACACAAATATTGGCTTCAAGTGCGGGGATCGAACCCGCGGCCTCTCGTTTCACAGCCGGCGTCTAACCAACTGCGCCACGGAGGCTGTCAATACTTTTCTACTTAGGAACATAGGAACCATTTTGTATGATAATTAATTAAAATATTTAAAATCCCATTTCGTTGAGTTTTAAAGAGTATAGAATATTATTGTAAATCCCACGGTCCAATACATTTTGGCAGGGTGAAAAGTAACCCATGTGTCAGCGAATTCCATGACAAATTTCATCAAAATTGGTCCAGCGGTTTGAGCGTGAAGGTGTAAGAAATTTCCATTCTTGCTACTAACAATGTTATTTTGTTATTTCAGTTGTAGCGACACAGAATCGTACCTGGCATGTAGTGACGCTATCAGAGCCGACTACAAGTGAATCTCCCATGGAATTGATTCAGAACTTGCCCGACAGGATAGCACAGGCGCTGAGGAAGGGAAAGGCGAAGTTCTCACGACCTGAGGTGAGTTAATAGTTATAGGTATACACTTTTTTAATACATAATTGTACAGATACGAAGTATGTAGGTAATAAAAAGCAATTTTGTAATGGGGTTTCATCGTAAAATAGAAAAAAAATTCAACAAGTAAATGTAAATATTTTACACATTTTATATTAGCTTCACTTGTATGTTTGATTGTATGTTTTACAACTATACTATGGGGTATATGTAAGGGAGTTACTCTATACTCCAACACGATGACGAATGATTTTTTTTTTTTTTTTTTTATTGCTTTGAATGGCGAGACGAGTATGCCGTTCGCCTGATGATAAGCGATACGACCGCTCATGAACAGTAGCAAAACCAAACAACACCTTGAATTACAAAGCAATGCTTGGCATTCCACTGCGCTCGCCATCCTGAGACACAAGATGTTAAATCTCAATATGCCCAGTAGTTACTCTGGCTACAATATCCTTTAATCCGAAACACAACAGTGCGTTTACACTGCTGTTTGACGGGAGAAATAGACACTGCGGTGGTACCCACCCAGATGGCCTCTCACATATGAGAGACCTACCACCAGTGTGAATGTTGGTACATTGTATGTAAACTGTACTGTAGTGTATTTACCCTAGGGACACAAGGGCCATGGCCCGGGACGCCAGCCTGCGAGGGGCGCCGCAAGTCGCCACTTGTTCAGATTTTGTTACTTTATATACCTGGAGAAAAAAAAAACAATTAAATTAACTAAAACAACAAGGAGAATGCCCATACATTGTAACGGTAAAAATATCCTTGATCCCGATACCGATATTGCTTAAAATTTATTATAGCAATTTTATGGTTTGTCCTTAAACATTTACCTGTTATATCCCGGACCCCGGATTTTTATAAAATGAAGTAATTATCATCACATTTTACATTTTGTTTACAGAGCCGAAGAGAGATATAGAGATTTGCTATCGCAGACTTTTTGTAGCATTTTTATTGATTTTGAAATCGTAATGTATTAGACATTACTCAACTAAATCATTGCTAATTTACATTTATCGCCTAAAATAATGGTAAATTATATACCAACTCCTTCCTCACTTTCTTATTATTGAAAACCGTATAAAAATCCATTTGATATTTTCGAGTTAGCGCTCTCAAACAGATAGAAAGGCGCGGCCGGGAGACTTCTTTTTACAATATCTAAGAATATCGTACGTTTAGAATTAAAATGACCTAATCCAAAAAAAATGGTTTTGGTTTTTAGTCATATATGGCTTAAAACGACTATCTCCATCGACCTGTTATTAAATAAGGACCTATTGACGCGTGAAAAACATATACTTCGGTCTTTTCGATGTATTTTCCTTAAGTATTTTTTTTCTTATATTTTTTTATTATTTTTTTTCTTACTAACCTTTAAAGAACGTTTAAAAAAATACTTAAGTCTCTATAATTGTAAAGGTGTAAATACATACAAATTGTTAATACAGCTAAACACGCAGACATCGTTGCAAGCTATTTATATATTTTCAGATACAAACAGTGATGCTAGGCGAGGTGGTGTACGCGAGCGTACAACTTGTGTCCTCCAACAAGTGCGGCCCGGTGCTGTACGGCGCGGCGCCGCCCGGACACCCGGTAGCGTTGCTCAGTACCCTGGGGTCTGCTACACTCATACGGGCGTTTGTTGAAGGTAGGCAGATATTTTATTTTTTAAATTGATGAATCGATACGAAGGAAATATTTGATTGTTTGTTTTGAATAGGCTCAGAAACATCAGGTTGCCAATTCCACCCAAAATATACTAGAACTGTGACAGTGTGTTGAAAATCATGTAAATTCTATACTGCCGTCCTCAAGCTAAAATGCCGTTAAGTACAAAAACCGCTTTTTGAGTTATGCACAAAAAGCGATATTACAGTTCTAAATTGAAAGTTTCGCTATTTGAAAGTGCCTCCTGCGATGATTCAGTACTCCAAGGTCTAAAGATTGTCTTGTTATTAACTTGTTGTTATTAAGTAGCACATTTTTTTTAAATAATTGCTTTTTGTGTATGACTTGCTTTAGTTTGAGGACGGCAGTATTGGCGTGTGGCGAAATGTAGAACTTAAACTAAAATTTAATAAATATATCCATTAATAGCATTTGCTTGAGATATGTTTTTGTAATAAAAACAAGCATTTATAATATAATCTAATAGTATTAACATAATATAGTAAAATGTGAAAAGATAAAAACTGTTCTTAATTTTTGACAGCAACACATTCGGACGCCAAATATCGTAGACTATCTATACTTTAAGGAAGATGCGATTACAACACTGATTCAAATAAATCGTACTAGTCAAATCGATAAATACAAAAATAAGAAATCTACATGAACGATCATGGTTTTATGCCGCTTAGTCACTATCGGCAAATTTTCCATTTATTAATTTGCTTTCAGCGCTCTGTATCTGTCTGTATCAGCCCATATACGTTCTACTGCAAGGCACGGGCCTCTTCTACAATCGACACTACGATTGAGCGTGGTTAGGCCATATAATCCACCACGCCGGCCTAGAGTCAGGCGAACTTTACATACCATAGAAATTCTTACAAATTCGCTTTAGTATGCAAGGTTTCATCACGATATTAATATTTGTTTTTTTTTTTTGTATTTTCAGCGCTCGGCTACAAAAAATACGAAGATGCGAGTCTCCACGGGCGAGATATTCACTCCCTCCTGCGTATTCACGACCGAGCTTACAACGAGGGCCCAGACCACCTCGCAGAGATGCCCGAATACGCCCCTGTACCCCAAATTACCTCCCACGGGATTGACTACACAAACAAATCGTACGATGTATCATACGTAGACAGCATTTTGGGCCCCAATCCGCCTTTACTAACAGATTTGACAATCAAAACTGTCAAGCCATTCTTCGATAGGACTATGCTGGATAAGACAATGACGCTGAAAATTCAAATAAAGAGTGAGAATGTTGCCAAAACGCTAAAAAGCTGGGTTGTAATGGGCGCTTTGTCGCCGACTTCGGATTTTTTTTACATTTTTAATAAGATTAAGTCGAATAAGATTACTTATAGTAGAGAGGATTCCGATTGATTTGTGTTATTTAAGGTTTTGTAATATATTTTTGACTATTTTCTGTCGTTTTATTTATGACCCATGGATATACAGGTGTTCTTCTCAACAAAAATCTTGTTACTGGAAATAGATCAAACTATAACAATAGACATTACGGTAGTGTTGAACCTAGGCCTCCTCTAATGATCTCCACATTGACCTGTTGGAAGTAGCTTGTATTCAGCATAAACTTCAGACCACAGAATACTAACAGAAGTCAAGCTCCATACAAAGCGCGCTAAACCAACGCACACATAGACGGCGTTCACCGACACGATATTTGAGACCAGTCGAAACCACTGCGAGCGCGAGTGTCACTCGCTTCGGACACGCATCTAGTGATATTTTTTGTGCAAAGATGGAGCAAATGAATAAAAGTTATTACACTTGTATATAAAACTTCGGATTATAATGATTGAATATAAATTTCTTTAATAAAATACACAATATTATACAAAAACGATAAAAAAAATCATAGATCATGACACACACATTCTCAACGACTATGTAAATAAAATGACAATTTATTTATTTTATTATTGTTTTTTTTATATTGTATTTTAATAATGAATCAAACGATGCGAGTGCTATTACCACGATACTTGTTTTCGCATAAGCCAGAGTTAACAGCCCTGGCGCGAACGCCGAGCGTAGTGTGAGTGTGGCAACAAAAGTGAAGTACATACACAAGCTTGACTTCTGTTAGTATTCTATGCTTCAGACAATCAGACAGTATTTTTCAGCTGAGATATAAGAAATAAAACACATAAATAAAGAGTCCAACTTGTTTATTCTCTTCGATTCGAGATTTTCTTGTTTTGCACAACACAGCGCGACGCTGTCACACAACACACAATACATACATTAAATGCGTAGACGCGACTTCCTGCTACAATCGAAATATTCTACAAAACAATATCGGCGCATACACGTCCCACTGCAGGGCACTGGCCTCTACAATCGAGAGTACTTTTGAGAGTGGTTAGGCCATATAGTCCACTGGTAGTGCCAGGCCATTACCATAGAAATTCTTACAAATCGGTATACAGATTTCCTCACGACAAGACACTACAAACAAAAAATACATGAACTATTTGTGTCTCTTTCACTCCTAAGGACAATATGTTGCGTTTGGTCGGTACATACGCCAAACAGATTTAGCTTGCAATACCTTTGAAATGTTTACAATCTTACGATTTCGTACTTTTACGGCCTTAGTTACAATTTTAAAATATATTTAAGTTATAGAATTCCGTCTGAACGAAGACAAAATATGCAACAACTAAAATAGGTTCTAAAATTGTAACTAAGGCCATAAATTGTGATATAAGTTGACAATTTTCAAAAGATTTCATAAAATACTTATTTTTACCCGAATTTAATTGCTGTTAAAAATAATTAACATTAAACAGACCATTTTCATCAATATCGGCTAAATTATTCTATCCGCTGCCAAAAACAATGTACAAATTAAAAAATAATATCAAATGTTTATGTCAAATTAATTTAACAATGTCAAACAATATGGTAACGAAATTTCATTAAAATAAATAATATGACAGCCGAATAGAATATTTTGACCATATTTTTACAATACTTTAATTGCTAATAACATTAGGACTGGTTTTTCAATCGTCAGAGTTTTAACATGACAAAAATTAACAATATATTTTCACACTTCAATTCACAGAGACATGACATGAAAAATACTTCAAAATCAGTATCAGTCCATACACGTCCCACTGCAGCCTCCTCTACAATCGCGAGTACGATTGAGAGGGGTTAGGCCATAAAATCTAGTATTGCAGACTTTTATTAAAATTGGGATTTTAAATAATCATAATCTATTAAACATAGGTATACAGTGGAATAAAAATTCATATTTTGTTAGAATCATGTGATTTTAATGATCATGTCTCTATTTACTAATAATATTTAACAATTACACTACAATGGGAATACAAGTGACTGTCGGGCTCTAATATTGTATACTTGTAAATATTTCACTATTAAATATTTTTATTATATAAATAACACCCAACAGCCAGACAGAACCTTATGATATATGTGAATGAAATACGATGTGAGACTTGCGCTAAATATGAATTTTCGAGACTAAAGAGACTTGTATAAAAATGTATTTGAGAGACTTGTCGATATTAATATAAAACAGACAAGTCATTCTAAATTTGAACCTAAGTAACATGTTCTAAATTTAAAATTGTGCGACTTGTTCTAAATATGAAATTGAGATACTCGTCGTTCTAAATACGAAAATCGAGGGACTTGTCGGTGTTAAGCACCTGATATTTACAATCCATTGCGCTACAAGTTTGTAGCAGGAGGTCGCGCGTTTAATAAACTTTACAATCTCTAGTGAAATGCTATTAATAAAATTCTCGTATCGCTCGTCGCTTCATTCTGCGAGTTATTGCAGAGCGCCGAGTCTTACAGTTGTTTTTAGCCCACTTTTACCCCACACGTGGGATTGGCCGGCATAATGACTCACTGTGTGACGTACCGTGCCTGTACAATCAGGCCGACATAATTTTGTCGATTGGCAAGACAATCATCTCACATCGGAACTCTATAACAGTGACTACAGTGTATCATCATCTGTATAGTATCCCTAAACAATTTTGCCGGCCTGAAGGAAAGTCGACCATAGACAAACCATAGACTCGACGCTCCCCTCGAGTTATATCACAGAGTAATGTACATACAGTTTCTCTTGCATTCACACAACACCCTATCAGGGCCGGATCTAAAATTACCCAAATTTCGGCATATTTTGATACAAAAATTAGCTCTTATGGACACTTCAGGTTATTTCGATTAATGAACGTGTTAGAGCTTACAATTGGGACACGGAAATATCATTTCATTGTATGAATTTTTCATGTTTTGTCACCGCTACATATCTTCCGGGCAAGTCATGATATTTTTCAACCAGAAAAATTTAAATTAATTTGCCCGAGTTAGAATTAGGCGACGGTCTGTTTTGTTTTATTATTTTTAATATAATTACACACGAAATGATATTTTCGCATCTAAAAATGAAACTTAACCGACTTTGCGATACGCGAGATCATTTTTTTTTTTCTATTTTTTCGATAGATTTGTATTTTTTTTTTGTCATTTATCATATACTAAGTTAAGATATATACTAAGTAAATGAAAATATTTATGCCGACATATTTTTTTTTTGGGAAATTAATTTTTTTGTATTTTTTTTTCGTTAGTGGTTTTTCTCCACTACAATAAAACTAATACTTAAAATTGAACAAAAACGCTTCGGTGGACTTTATGGAGACACGTATTTTCTATGGATTTTTGGCCCCTATCACGACATAATGTCTACAAAAAAAATATTATAATTTTTATTTCATATGGGATATACAAAATAACTTTTTTTTAACTTTTATACACTTTTTCTTTCATATTTCATCTACATCGGGCCGAGTTATGTGTCTCCCTAACTTTTAAAAGCAAATACATACTTTCATGTTTAAAAAAACTATTACACTGTTTTACTTATTTGGGAAAAGAAGAAAATTTGACAAACTTTAAATCTTTATTTTTATGTGATTTTTAACTGTACTTGTAGACTAACCTTTTTAACTAAATAATATACAATATTTAACAAAAACTATATAATTTAAATTAGAATTGATATAATACGCACCAATCTCCTATCCAAAATAGGTCATTCACCTATCATTGCTCAGTTTTTTACAAAGGCAAAACATGTTTTGTTTAATATTGTATATTAAAATTAAGATTTTTTATTCTTTAGCATTTCGAGTCGAAATCACGAGGCTCTTAGATTCCTACTCGAAGTTAGGCCAGTATTACGGCCTAACCCTTCACAATTGGAGTTGTAGATGAATACCGTGTAATTTTATGTCATATTATCCTTCTTTTCCCTTTTTTAAAGCGATATTGTGAAGCATACAATGCAATTTACAAATAAATTATTTTTTTCATGTGGAATTTGGATTTTTTATTATTTTTTTGTGTTTTTTTAATTGCACCATATTTATAACTTATAACTAAGTGGCGACACAACTCTCACAGCTCGTTAATTATATTCTATCGAATAACTGGAATTTTCACGTCTCGGAATAGAATACAGTATTGTCTTACTAGTAATGAAAAATAACATTGAAAATTCATAGGACCAAATTCATACATAAATGCTTCCCAAATAAGTTGATATATTTGAAAAAGCTTGTCATACCGGTATCTCAAGACTGCTACCGAAAACGAGCCGGGTGGTAGTTTTAGTGACTACAAACACAATGCAACTAAACATTTTGCTAAGAAACGCAAGATTTTTTATCATTTTTTAAATATCGTCATTTATGGGTGGTAAATCCATAGTTTTTGCTAAAATGATGATTAAAACTCTTTTACACCTTAGAGTCTTTATAAATAAAAGGGTATACACTATTATTTTACGAAAAAATGTATTTACCACCCAAATACGAATATATAAAAAAAAAATCCAACATTTTCTGTTGCATTGTGTCTGAAGTCGCTTAAACTACCACCCGGCTTCGTTTTCGGTAGCAGTCTTGATATACCCTGTATATGTTAACTAGAGGCCCTAAATATAATCTTTGTTAAACACCGCAACATCCAAGATAGTTAAATGACTCCGGTAATGCTACAACTTTTTTTTTAGTTTTTTTTATACCAAAGTCAAGTTTTCAGTTATCCGATAGAATATAATAACCGGACACTGCCTCAACATTCGGGCTCCGGGAATTTTGAAATTAACCAAAAATGGGACCACGGGGTATAGCTGCTTAAGGATATTAAGTTAAAAGAGATGTTATGGATGTGAAATGTGGTTTACTAAATCAGATTATATTTTTGAATAGTTTCTAGTAATTAAAAATGAGATATTCTTAAAAGCAAAAATGACTTATAAAATAAAACTTTGATATCTTTCTTTTTTAAACATAAAAAGGTACTTCATCACATCACAACAAAAATCTTTTAAGATACAAAACTAACCCGTATCTCAGATTCCAAATTTCACATCCACAACCTCCCCGTAAACATTAGCATACGGAACGTCCATACCATGTTGGAAAAGTATGTGGGATGTTCATAGTCATACCATGCTTGGAACGTCAGTACCTTGCTTGGAACGTCAGTACCTTGCCTGGGACATCAGTACCTAGCCTGGAACATCAGTACCTTGCCCGGAACGTCAGTACCAAGCCTGGAACATCCTCATCAGTTGGAGAAGTAAACAGGCAGCACCGGACTCCGTGGCCAGTCGGATGTATCACAATCACTATCACTATCCTTCCTGTTCCGGGGCTCTTGTGAATGTTGCTCTTGGATGGTTGGCAGGAGAGACGTGAGGCGGTCCGTGGGGCGAAGCACCTTGAGCGTGCGCTCCGAGAGGCGCCAGATGAGGCGTTGGCGCTGGGGCAGAGCCCTGCGCTGCTCGTACTGCTGGGACACGTGGCGGACGCGTGCGCGTGCGTTGCTTAGAGTCGCGTCTGACATCTGGGGACAATAAATTTTGTTTTAAAATCTGCACATCAGGCCCGAAGGTCTTGTAGAAATTAACTTGAAGTCCAATAAAAAAAAATTTTTTTTTGTATTCTGAGTGACCAAAATGTAAAATATGATGGTGATTATTTTATTTTATAAATATCTGTCACCAGGGATAAGACAGGAAAACGTTGTAGGACAAACCACAAAAATGCTAAAACGAATTTTAAGCAGTATCGGGGTGAATGGGCATTCTCCTTACACCAAAATTAGTTCAGCGGTTCAAGAGTGAAGATATAACAAACACAAAAACTTTCGCATGTATACTAGTAAGATCACGTACATGGCAGTGTATCTGCAGTTGCCTCGCGAAGTCGTACAGGTAGTAGACGCTCTCCGGTACCGCCAGGCCCTTCTCCGATCGCTCCACCAGTTGCTTCTCTGCAATAATAAATAAATATATAATAATAACCAACAGTCACATACATAGTCCTAACCCCACACTAAGATCGAGTCTTGTGGCGAATATCAGGAACTACGAGAGACTTTTCGCTCTCACAAACACCTATTTTTGCACTTGCAAGTAGACACAAAGGTTTATAATTTATTATAATTATATTAAAATATATAGCAATTTTATTACTAGAATTGTTAAGTATTCAATCAAATAAAATAGAAAATTCATTAAAGAACATAACAAAATATAGAAATTGACACATCAAATGTAATTGGTGTAAAGTAGCGAATTTAAGTTTCGATAGTTTACGTGGAGTGTCGATATGTCCCACCACTAGTTCTCACCTAGTTCGTGGAAGAGCAGCACTAGCGCGAGCTCGCTGGGCCGGATGTTGGCGCACGCCGCGTCGCACGACACTATCTCCAGCAGGTTCACCAGCTCGCTCTCCTGTCAACAACAAATACATTAATAATACATAACATAAAAGGGTCTTTATTTCCTTAATCTACATTACTATAAGGTGGAAGTTACATCTTCGATCAAATGTACAGGGTATATCAAGACTGCTACCCTAAACGAAGCCGGGTGGTAGTTTTAGTGAGTTGACATAGTGAAACTAAAAATTTTACAAAAATAACAACGATTTTTTTGTTGCTTTTATTCCTGTCTTCCTATTTAGGTAATAAATATTTTGTTTTTTTCTAAAATAATAGTGTATACCCTTTTATTTATAAAGACTAAGGTATAAAAGTGTTTAATCTTAGCAAAAACTATGGATTTACCACCCAAACACAACTATATTGAAAAAAAAATCACAAAAAACATTTTAGTTGCATTGTGTTTGTAGTCACTAAAACTACCACCCGGCTTTGTTTTCTGTCGCAGTCTATATACCCTGTATGTAATATGCGCGTAAGTATGTATACACGACTGTCTGCATCCTTATATACCTCTTTACATATATACACACCTGAGGCAACAACCCATCGTCGTCCACGTGCAGCGCCACCAGGGAGCGCACGAGTCGCAGCCACCGCAGAGCGTTGTGTGAGGCGGCGCCGCGCGCGAGGCCTAGCTTGTCCACCACGATGCACGACATGCGAGACACGTCGCCCGCCGTGCACGCCGATTGGGATATTGATACTGGAATATACAAATACGGTTTAGATATAATAATAATGTATATAAATCACAGCCTCCGTGGCGCAGATGGTTAGACGCCGCCTGTGAAACGAGAGGCTGCGGGTTCGATCCCCGCACCGAGAGAAATGTTTGTGTGGCCCACAAATATTTCTTTCGGATCTGGGTGTTTGTGAGAGCGAAAAGTCTCTCGTAGTTCCTGATACCCACGACACAAGACGCGATCTTAGTGTGGGGTCAGGACTATGTATGTGACTGTTGGGTGTTATTTATTATTATTTATTATAAATACATGTCCTGTACCCAGAAAGGGTAGGCAAAGGTGTTAACAGGAAAGCAAAGAAGAATGCCAATTCATAGTATCGGTATAAATATCGTTGATCTCAACACCGATACTGCTTAAAGTCATTATAACATTTTTTTATGTTTTATGTCCTTAAACTTTTTCCTGTTTTAAATCCGAGCGACAGATTTTTATAAAATAATGTAATTATCATCACATTTTACATTTTGTATGTACTGTAAAAAGTGCGTGGTGGCCTGTTGGTAAACGGACCAGACGCGGCTGCCAACATGTTCATGGTGGTCGCGGGTTCAAATCCCAGGGCACACCTCTGACTTTTCGGGAGTCATGTGTATTGATAGTCAATCACCACGCACTAAAACGGTGAAGGAAAACATCGTGAGGAAACCTGATTACCATAGCGGTTTATAAGAATTTCTATGGTATGTAAGTCCGCCACTCTCAATCGTACTGTCGATTGTAGAGTAGGCCCGTGCCCTGCAGTGGGACGTATATGGGCTGTTACATACACACATTTTGTTTACAGAGCCGAAGACAAAAAGCTCGATGTGTCGCAATTATTATTATATTAATATATATTTTTCTCTACACAAAAACGTAGGTTTCATCCAATTTCATATATGCACCGATACTAAGTTTCATAGTAAGATGGCCATTCTCCTTTCAATACAATGTAAACTTTTATGCATGAGGCCTGGGTATGTACGCAATGTCTATTTATCGCACCAAACAGCAGTTTAAATGCACTGTTGTGTTTCGGATTGAAGGACATTGTAGCGAGAGTAACTATTGGACATATTGAGACTTAACATCTTATGTCTCAGGATGGCGAGCGCAGTGGAATGCCTAGCTTTGTTATGTAGTTCATGGTGTTTGGATTTGCTAGTGTTCATGAGCGGTCGTATCGCTTACCATCAGGTGAATGGCAGCTACATTCGCCTGATAGCTGTTATAATGAACCTAATGCAAAAAGAACCATTGGAATCCTACTTAAGTTTGAGGAGTTCCCCTCTTAAGGTCCGAAGATATTCATCAAATCTTCACCATATTTCTATGGGACCAAATGACAAGCACCAGCTTTTAATAAAAGAAAGAATGGTCGAAATCGGTTCCCACAGTACAGAGATATGAGGTAACAAACATAATATATACAGGGTATCTCAAGACTGCTACCGAAAACGAAGCCGGGTGGTAGTTTTAGTGACTACATACACAATGCAACTAAAAATTTTGCTAAGAAACGCAACAATTTTTTTATCATTTTTTAAATATCGTCATTTTTGGGTGGTAAATCCATAGTTTTTGCTAAAATAATAATTAAAATCTTTTCTACCTTAGAGTCTTATTTTACGAAAAAAATGTATTTACCACCCAAATACGACCATATAAAAAAAATAACTAAAAAAATTGTCGCTTTTTTTCCAACATTTTCTATTGCATTGCGTCTGAAGTCGCTTAAACTACCACCCGGCTTCGTTTTCGGTAGCAGTCTTGATATACCCTGTACCTATGTATAATTATTTGTATGTATAGTGTGTTACCTAGTTCTTCAATGGAGACGTTCCGCTTGGCGTTGTTTCTCGCGGCGTACTCGTCTATGGCGATGTTCATGCACGATACAGTGATGCAGGGCACGTGGCACGGACGAACCTTCATTTTCGTCAGGAATCTGGAATTAACACGCCAATATTACGTACTCTCACGACACAAGACTGATTATAATGTGGGGTCCTTGGATCAAATATATACTAGATACAAAATCCTGAACAAAATCACTCGCCAATAGTGGCCGAGGTTGCTTATACTTATACATTTGAATTTCCAACTACGAGATGTAGCAAAAAGTTTTAAATTATAATCAACTTCAGATAACAATAAACCTTATTCCTTTAAATTAAGATTTATTTTGTTTTTGGACCATACTAAATTCAAATAAGAGCACACACGCTCATTTGTGCTGTCATTTCTCTTGCCGTTTTTTAGGCCGTTACTTATAATCCAGTGTATATTTGATCGAAGGTGGGGTCCGAACTAAGTATGTGACTGTTGGGTATATTTATTTAACGGTGAAAGAAAACATCGTGAGGAATCCATGCACATACTACAGCGAATTTATAAGAATTTCTATGGTAAGTAAATCCGCCAACCCGCACTAGGCCAGCGTGGTGGACTGTACTAACCCCTCTCAATCGTACTCTGGATTGTAGAGGAGGCCCGTGCCCTGTAGTGGGATGTATATGGGCCGATACAGATAACAAATAGTGTACATTACCTGTCGAACAGGTTGATGGCGTCGATGAGTACGTCGGCGGGCAGGTCGAACCACATCTTGAGGCAGCGCAGCACGTGCGCCGCGCCGTCGCGGGCGCCCGTCGTCACTTCACCGTTCTGAAACAAACACATATATAACATTATGTACTTACATAAACTCACGCCTTCCTTCCAGAAGGGGTAGGCAGAGGTGCCTGGACACCCACATTTCGCCTTGTATGTTCCGTCCCGCGATGTGATAGGTGGCGAGCCTATCGCTATATCAGGCACAAATTCCTGACTCTGGACTGATAATGAATAGAAAAATCCAATACCACTTTGCCTGACTCGGGATTCGAACCCAAGACCTCAGCGTTGTGACCGTACCGTAGTGCAACTAAGCCACTGAGGCAGTCACATATATAAATTGATAAATAAATACATTCAACAGTAAGTACATAGTCCTGACTCACTAAGTATCGAGTCTTATGTAGGGCAGAAACTACAAGAGACTTTTCGCTCTCACAAACACCCAGACTCGAAACAAATACTATATAATTGACATCTGTCAAGATGTGATGAAATACCCCAGAAAGATATGTAAATTTAACAGCTTGTTGGTACTGAAAACGGCTAAACCAATTTGGACACTACATGAAAGTAATTACACGCTATATTCAATAAATTAGCATGTAATTGAATTATTTAAATATTAACCACACAATTATTTCCTATTACATCAAACAAAACTATTATTTTAAAAATAACCTCGACGAAACGTTACATTCTCGTCAATGTTCCCGCGACCTTCTAAATATGCTAAAAAGAGTATTAATATTTCCTATACGTACTTGTTCGAACCTTGTACTAAGTTCGCGGTTATACGCAACATCCGTACATGTTGTTTTATTATGTTTCTTTTTTATAGCAATGAATGGCGAGACGAGCATGCCATTCGCCTGATGGTAAGCGATACAACCGCTCATGAACAGTAGCAATGCTTGGCAATCCTCTGCACTCGCCAACCAGAGACATAATATGTTAAGATAATTTAGATACTAGACGTTATTCAGATACTTATGATTAATGGTAGCAGGTCTCGTATGTGATAAGTCGCTTGGGTAGGTACCACCGCAATGTCTATTTCTCCCGCCAAACGGCAGTTTAAATGCACTGTTGTGTTTCGGATTTAAGGACATTGTAGCCAGAGTAACTACTGGACATATTGAGACTTAACATTTTATGTCTCAATATTGCGACGCAGTGGAATGCCAAGCATTGCACTGTAATTCAAGGTTTTGTTTGGTTATGCGCGGTCGTATCGCTTAACATCAGGCGAACGTAATGCTCGTCTCGCCATTCATTGCAATAAAAAAGCGATAATTCCCATTACTGCCGACTAAAATCGTACGTGCTACTCTTCTATCATTACAGTTGAGCTCACACAAACCCAGCTGAGTAAACTCAGCCGAATCCCGCTGAGTTCACACTCACCTCCGACTCAACAGGCAGCCTCAGCCGCGGCTGGTACTTGCTCTCCATTAGCAGACACTCGTTGAGCGCCGAGTACAGTGTCGCCGCGTCGTCCGTCATGTTGGCAGCGCTGGACGACGCCGCTTGCTCGTCCGCATCCGGGTGCCTCGCGTCCGCTCTCAACATTATCGGGATGGCGCGAGCGGAGGGTGAATCGGCACCTGGTGGGATAAGCGTACCGTTAAATATACAGGGTGAAGCTACGATTAAATATACAGGTGTATCAAGATTGCTACCGAAAGCGAAGCCGTGGTGGTTCTTAAGTGACTTCAGACACAATGTAACAATTTTTTTTTTGCAAAAAAGCGGACTTTTTTCATATCGTCGTCCTTCCTATTATCCTTTCAAACGAGTTTGAGTGGAATTAAATAGGCCTAAACTATTTATTTTTACTTTTGTTTCCCAAGTAATTCGTGCATGTTGGACAACCTTTCAAATGTCAGCCAATAGGAGAGCAGAAAAAGGTGTCCCGGCACCACAATTTTTACCTACGTTTTTGAAGTACCAGCGCTCCCTCTATATTATAAATACTCTAAGTTATATACTTCATATAAATGAAGACTCACCTAAGCGTCAGTTGGAGCAATCACCGGCTGTCAGTAGTATATGCCCGTGCCGATCCGCCCTTAGCTCGACTCCCGAGGATGAGGACCGGGCGCGGAGGCCCTAGTGCCTGTCACAGAGAGCGCTCGTCAGCCAACCGGACACGCGCCGGTTAGACGACGTAGGGGAAGGGGATTTGTTTTTTTTTTCTTTTTTTATACTAAGGAAGTTGGTTGTGGACGGAAAGTGTCAAGAATGCAAAAAAAAAGTTTTTGGAAAAGTTTTGTATTTTTTGGAGTATAGAATTTGATAATCCTAAGCTGTAGTTGAAGAGATAAAGCAAAAATATTGTGTTAGATACGAAAAAATTTTTTTTTTATTTTTGCAACTTTTCGTGATGCTTTAAATCTTTGGCAGTTTTAAATTAATAAATAAAATAAAAATCTTAATAATACTGAAATTAATAAAAATCACAGAATCAGATCCGATTTATATTCTCTAAATTAAATTATTATTATTATTAATTTTAAATACGTGATTTAAGGAATCAGGTACGGGATAAAAGGATATATGGATATAAATCCAATTGGGCTACTGGTGCCAATGTTTTGTTGAAAAACGATTGACCAGCCGCCTGGCGCCTCTGTACGTGACAGACTTGCAAGTACAAGTTGAATTGCACTCGCAGGGGGTACTCTGGGACTCGACAATGCAAGTCACAGATACTGAAAAACAATGCCTCGGTCCTTTCGACCCTAGTACACACCGGACTTGCGTCCTTAGTACTATTTTTAAATCGCAAAGCGAGAATGGGTCTCTAATACAAATAAAATACCTGTAAAATTTATACGGTTATTTTTTTGTTTCATTTGAGGGTATAAATTGCAATATATTACAAGCATAAACAATTATAGCCAACTTGTAGGACCCGAAAGGATTAAAAAATTCATGTATTTTCATTACAAAAATTGCCTTTGATATTATTTTTTACTATAGGTGTTCATGCTTTCATTATTTCATTACTAGACAATGAATAAATCGATTAAATAAGTTTTACATAAATAATACATACATATAGTTTTAGTAAAAAACATAAAAATTCTTAACATAATGTTATTTTGTTCCTTCAACCAGCGTTCACGACAAAAATACTACTATATAAACATTAACGATCTTATTCATAAAAAGTTAAAAATCTGTTTTAGCTACCAAATTCTTTGTCTTCTTGGCTCAAAGTGAATTAATTCAAAAGTGACAAAACATTAGCTAGATAACTAAAATAGGTTTTCAAATTTTCAATGAATTGGGCCACAATAAAACAACTTTTGTATCAGCTTGTAATCATTGCAGAGGACGGGATTCCTCTACAAGCGAGGATTCAACTGAGAGGGCTTAGGCCACAGTTACGAGGTTCGCCTAGTGCGGTTTGGAGGACTTGACATACCAAAGAAATTATTTCAAACCGATATGGTATGCAGGTTTCCTCACGATGTTGTCCTTCACCGTTTTAGTGCGTGGTGATACTTTTAACACACTCATGACTACGAAAAGTATAATTAATTGTTAAAAGTATCAACATCGACGGCGTTATTCATAAAAAAAATTAAAACGCATTTTAACTATCGGATGTTTTGTCTCTTTCGAACGACTTTTAAATTCAGTTAGAGCTAAAAAGACAAAAAATACTATAACTAATGTAATATGTATGTAGGTGTTAAATTGTTTATGCAAAAACTTGAATAATTAAAACATTTTTTTTGCTATAAATAAGAGCGTAATCATATTTCCTTATCGCAATGTGTGCACTGTACATGAAGATATCACAATGTTATGAAATGAATAAAAATTGCGCGTATATTATGTAAATACTATGATACGTGGGTAAATATGGGAAGAGTTAAAGCTGTGTTAAGCCAATAATATTATTTCTTTTATTTCTTACATTTTTATACCGGGTATCTCAAGACTGCTACTAACTAATTGCTGTTTTTGCTAAAATAATAATTTAAACTCTTTTATACCTTAGAGTCTTTATAAATAAAAGGGTATACACTATTATTTTAGGAAAACTATGTATTTACCACCCAAATACGACTATACCAAAAAAATAACAAAAAAAAATGTCGCTATTTTCCACCATTTTTATTGCATTGTGTTTGAAGTCGCTTAAACTACCACCCGGCTTCGTTTTCGGTAGCAGTCTTGAGATACCCTGTATAACTAGACTATATGGCTTAACCGCTCTCGATCGTACTCTCGATTGTAGAGTGCGCTACATATAATGTCTTGTAGAATAACTCAATTGTAGCATGAAGTCTGTCAACTCTGAATGTTTTCTTTTTGTACTCATTTTTGTGTCACGTAACTTTGTTCACAATTAAAAAAAAAACTATAAAAAAATCCGCGTCATTATTATTCGTGCGCCAAATTAAAATATACCAAATTCTACATGGCCGCATGCCATCTTGCGATGCAGATGGTCCAAGACATCTGCTTACAGTTATTTTCACATAAACATCTGCCTACTATTTGGGTGTATACCGTATCACAATGAGTAAGTTCGTCAACCTTATAACCCGATTAAACTTTTTTTTTTTTTCATGACAATGATATTCAAATAGTGTGATGACCCCAGTGAGGAAATAGAAATGTTAGCTAATAAATTCATGTAACGGAAAAGGATTTTTTTTTGTTTAAAAATATTCAGCCGTCACCATAAAGAATTTATCACAAAATAAATATATATTTATGTATTTAATATTTAATTTTCAATAAAGCATCACAAAAAACATGATCTTTTTTATTTTTTTGCTATGATTTATCGAGATTTTGCAAAAAATTCAATTGTAAAAATCCAATAATATCTTAGGGCCTTGTTATTACACTTGGAAGAGAACTTTGATTAAATTTAGCCGAAGGCTTTAGGATTGACTCGATTATTTTGAATAGCGAGGTATTCATGACTTTATTAATAAACACGGATGTACTTGATACCAACTCTGTGATTCACATCAATGTCAGTTCTAATACAAAATGGCGGTTTAAAAACTTAATCCATTTGCATCCAAAAACCTTATAATTGTTTTCAAGAATTTATAATTTTTACAGCACTATAAATATACGTATTATTCATGCATAATCTGATTTTAATGTAATCATTGATAAAAATAGCTTGTAAAATGAAATTATCATCAATAGTTGAAGGGCGTCCATTTTCGTATTGTGGAATATTTTTCATGCGGATTTAGTTCCACCGTCACGGTAATCTTATCGAGATTATTGTATGACGTATTAGCAAATAAGACGTAATTTAATATCGATGCCAGACAAAGTCATCAAACAACATAACCACTTGATTATAATCGTATTACATAAATTTTGTTTTTGGGTTTGTCACGTACAATCACTCAGGTATAATTATCGATCTAAGGGAACTAATATAATTATACATATATGCCAAAATTCCGTTTCCATGGTATTCTTACGACATTTTTTCAACATTATTAATTTTTCAGGTTTTGAGATTCAAAATAGCATTATTCTGAAATGAACTTCATTTGCAAAAAACTATTATATCGGTTTTGAAAAAAAAATAACCTAAAACTAGATACTTAAATAAGGAAGATACCTATTATAATTAATTAGGCAACAGTTTATATATTAAAAAAGGTAACAAAATTAAAAACATAAAATCTCTTTATATCAACAATAGAAATACTTAAAAAAAAGACACGAAACCATACAATTACTAGCAAATCATAAATATTAACTAGTTAATTAGTGCTCAACTTTACTCATTGTGAAATCGTTTGGCGCTGGGAAATATTTTTTACACCATCATTGTTAATTCTAGCGTGGAAAACATATGAAAGCCATTGAAATATTTATAGAACTGAGATGGCGTACACAATCTGCGCGGCGCATAGACAGAAGTTGAGGTGCGGTTTGAAGTAGTTCTAGTTTCTCCCACCAAACAGCAGTGTAAATGTACTGTTATGTTTGAAATCGAAGGACATTGTAGCCAGAGTAACTACTGGACATATTGAGACTTAACATCTTATGTCTCAGGATGGCGAGCGCAGTGGAATGACAAGCTTTGCTTCGTAATTCAGTCTTTGGTTTGCTACTGTTCATGAGCGGTCGTATCGTTTACCATCAGGCGAACGGCATGCTCGTCTCGCCATTCAGAGCAATATGGCCTCTACTAATTTGTTCTAAACGTCTCATCTATCCTTAACACATCAACGATAGAAATGGCTTTTGAATTCTCATTGTTAAAGTTTAGCGTTTCTTTCAGTTTTAATTACTAGCGCAATGCTTTTTGTCCTTAGCTAGGTCGTTACGGGGTCGTGAGCATTGCAAAGCGAAAATAGACTTTATTACTTAGAATTTTTGTTGGAAAATATTTACGTAATTCTTTGTTTTATCAGCACATATTCGGTCTCTGTTGCATTGGACTCGTCCACAGTCGAAAATTCGATTGCGAGGAGTTAGGCTTTTCACCACGCTGGCCTAGTGCAGATTTTCATTCTATCGAAAATTTGGGATATCCATAGATTTGCAAGTCGGTATGCGGATTAAGATTGTTTCCTTCACCGTTGAAGAGAGCGTTAATTAAATAATTCTATTAATTTAAAAAAGTCATAGTGTGTGACTCAAAAATAAGTTCAACGATTTGGTACACATATGCTTATGTTTTTTCAAATAATACATTTTTTTTACAGTTTTAAATAGTTTTTTTAAGCTCAATGTGCGTATGTATACCTTATGCTTTCCAGCAATTTTGTTTGTGCAATTATAGTTCAGTCAATATCTAGGGAATAATTTATTGCCTCCGAATAAAGACCTACCCTTATTTAACATAATGAATCGTTAGGAGGGCATGTCAATAAGTCACAGAAAAATTAAAAGGGTCGCGCTGTTTGCTGGTTTTGAAAAATTCCAAAATATGAATAAAAAAATTTTGAAAGCTTTTTTTTCTTGGAAACTATTGGTTTTAGGAAAAAGTTTTTGAAATAAAAAATGTAGAGGATATTGCGAACTACATTTTTTGTCATTGGAGTGACGTCATCCGATTTGAAATACAAAAAGTAGAAAACTGAGACAACTAATTACGTTTTCTACCGTCAATTTTATTTTGGAATCTACAAAACCAGACACATTCTATTTACACAAACATTTCTTCGACCGCATGTTATCTTGCGAATATACAAACGCTATTTTTATCAGTTGTTTTCGCCTACTTGCGGTGTCAACGAACTTTCCAATTTACATAATATTATTGAAACAACAACCGTCATATAATTATGTTGATAAAGTATTGTTTTGGAGAGAGTTTGAAAGTCAGCTGAAAAACACAGCTGGCAAACATCGCGATTCTTTTGTTTCTGGTGCTATTTCTACAATATTCTCAAGGAAGCAAATTATTATTTCAACAGGTCATTGTAGAGATCCTTGGAGGAAGCCTATGTTCAGTATTGGACTTCCTATGGCTGATATGATGATGATGATGATGAAATTATTATTTTGTTTTTGCAATAAATGGCGAGACGAACATTCCATTCAAGTTGCAAAACCAAACAACACCATGAATTACAAACCAATTTATTTATTTATTTAAATCTTTGTTGTACACATAAAAAACAAATACAATATTCAGAAACTTAAAAAAAAAAGTACAAATGGCGGTCTTATCGCTAACCACAACCAATGTTTGGCATTCCACTGCGCCATCCTGAGACATAAGATGTTAAGTCTTAATATGAATTAATGAATTTATTGACTATGTTATTTCTAGAATATTTTTAATGGACTAAATTGGTTAAGTGTTTTGGTCTAGTTTCGAATGAAATGTCTGCATAAAATGTACTTATGTGTGTGGTAAAGCCATGCATACAGGTCATTATAGCTACAATATCGATCTAACTAGGTTGATACACTATGTCATGAAAATACTAAGGCTGAGTTGCACAAATTAACTTTGCAATACCTTTGCCTTTGGAACTGTCATCGCCATACATTTGAGACGTATTTGACCTTGCTAATGTATGGGATTGACATTTTCAAGGTCAAAGGTATTGACAAAGTTAGTTTGTGCAATTGAGCCATAGGAATGGTAGCGGTTCCAAACTCTTATAGATAGATGGGAAATAGAGACCGGCCGTATAATAAGCAATTTTAACGTTCTCGATCACGGAAGTTCTCGATAATACAAGCAAAGTTAGCAAAGTTAGTTTGTGCAACTCAGCCTTAGTCGATACAAATCTATGTTTCAATAAACGAAGATAGATATACGCATGTACCTTGCTTAGCTATCTATAAATATATGCAGCACATCTATATATCTATCTATTTCCCTACCTTGGCTTGACGGAACATAATATGCATCGAAATATCGAATGAAGTCCCTTGTTAAAGATCGATAGATTATAGAAACCGGCCGTTAACCGACTGTTCCACGCGTAGATTAACACTTTCGCTTCGATACGTCGAGAGAGTTGCTTCAATGCACTGTTATTTGTGAAACTGATGTTTTCAGAATTCCACTTAATTGGGCACGCGGTGAAATTACCGACTACCCTCGTAAATTGAATTTTTTATTGCTTTAGTCCGTCGAACGAGCAAACATGTCACTTGTTGGTAAATAATCACTGCTGCCTATGAACATGCACACCGCTTGAATCGTGGAAATAGAGGTTGCCTCAGATCATGACAACATGATCTGAGGAGGTTGCTAATACTTATACATTTGAATTTCGAACCATGAGACGTAGCAAATGGTCTTAAATTATAATCAACTTTAGGTACATAACAATAAACCTTTTTCTTTTAAATTAAGATTTATTATGTTTTGGACCACACTAAAATCAAATAAGAGCACACGCTTATTTGTGCTCTTATTTCTCTTGCCGTTTTTTAGGCCATTACTTATAATCTAGTGTATACTTGATCGAAGTCTACAACACTTAGATTGTATCACTGATGGACTCAATATGAAACGGAAAAGGTAAGGTTGTGCTTTCGGCAGTCAAATTTCTAGTGTTTATGTCGAAATGACAATACCATTTACCATGGTCGCCATCGAGACTTGAAATGCGTGAAAATTTCGTGTTGCAATGCAAACATTGTACAATACGTTACGTAATCTTAGCATATATGTTATGTAACACGCCATTCCTACTTTACAAACGGTTTTTTTATTGAAGCTACTTAATTTTTCTCATATACCTATATTTTTCATTATCATAATATGTATACATATGTATTTAGACTAACCTTTCTTTCACCTTCTCATGGAATTATTATATTTATCTTTCTCTTTATCAGCCCATAACACAGGGCACAGGCCTGCTCTACAATTATGAGTACGATTGAGAGGTTAGGCCGTATAGTCCACCACGTTCTCCTAGTGCGAAATAGCGGTATTGTACGAATCATATAAATTCTTCTGTTATGTTATGCAGGTTTACTCACGATGTTTTCCTTCACCATTTTACTACCATGTTTGTCTGTTAGAAATTGCGTTGAGTGATAAAACAGCTATTTGTACTTTTTATGCGTAATTTTAGAGACATTGTACACTCTGTACACAATTAAATAACTAAATAAATACACCCAACAGTCACATATATAGTCCTGACTTCTAAGATCAATTAAGTCTTGTGTCGTGGGCTATCAGAAACTACGAGGCACTTTTCGGTCTCACAAACCCCCAGAGCGAGACAATATTTGTGGGCTGCACAAACATTTGGGGATTGTAACTGCGGCCTCTCGTTTCATAGCCGGCGTCTAAACGGCACTACAGGTGGCATTTAGCATAAATTAGTAAAGAAATATTCCAGTTTGATTTTGAATTTATCAATTCAAAAAATATATATTTTATTTTTTCCTAGTTTCAAACATACATACACACAATTTTACTAGATTATACACCATATACAAGTCCATAACATCTTTCTAAACGTTTTCACAACGGTATCCCTGCGTGGGCCGGTTTTGACGTTCCTCGCGACAAACAGAACCATAAAGTTTACTGTATGACAACTTGTTATAATTTTAGAAATCTTATACGTCCTCAATAAATATTTCTTTATAGAATCTCAATTATCTATATTCCCCTGCCAAGCGGTAGTGTAAATGCACTTTTGTGTTTCGGTTTAAAGGATATTGTAGCCAGAGTAACTACTGGACTTATAAAGACTTAACATCTTGTCATAGGATGGCGAGCACAGTAGAATGCCAAAGATTGCTTTGTAATTCAAGGTGCTGTTTGGTTTTGCTACTGTTCATGAGTGATCGTATCGCTTACCATCAGGCGAATGGTGAATGGCGAATAAAAAGAAAATACAGATATCTGAAATGTATTGTCGCGTGGCGAAATTTGGAACTTTATTTAACCCATTGTTTGAGATGTTATCATAATATAAACGACAATATAAACTCGTAATCTAATACTCGTAGTATCAACAAGTCGAATTTCATAAAATGTGAAGAGAAAAACTTCACTATTAATTTGACAACATAGCTTTCATGTCCTGTACAAAAAAGCATTTTTTTCAGAATGTAATCTATCTCTCTGTGTCATGAAATGTTAAGACTAACAAAGTAAATAGTAACATATCTGCCTACGGCACAAACTTATCTTCACTACTTTTGAATTTGGATAATTGCACCAAACAGTCCGTTACAGAATAACCATAAACAATTCCAAGTTTAAAATATGACAGTAGCGTGGCGCCAAGATGGCGGCCGTTCCGATTAGCACTTCTAATTCCGGTGGCCATTGGCGGGAAAGTGGGACGCTTAGCTAATGGCCGCCCTGTATGCTGCGTAATAAATTAATGGAAATTTTAGTTCAAAACTTTTATTATGAAAAATGATTAAATTCAACGATATTAATTGTATGTACTATGCAGTAAATTGGCACGCAATAGGCAAGCCTCATAAGATTATGATCAAATCCTTTTCGTAGAAGAAGCATGTGGTCAGCATTAAGTAATTAAAAATGACATAGTTAACACGATCACTTCGAATCAATTAGACATGCGTAATTTCACGCCTTTTTCCAAGAAGGGGTAGGCACAGGTGTACCAGGACACCCTTTGCCCTGTTTGTACCGTCACACAATATGATAGAGGGCGAGCGTATCGCCATATCGGACACAAATTCCTGACTTCGGACTGATATGAATAGAACAATACAATATCACTGCCTGACCAGGGATTAGAACCCGAGACCTTATCTTTGCAATCATATCGTAGGACAACTGCCCCACCGAGGCACTCATACCAAATATCTACAAAAATGAGGCGACACGAATTATGTTACAATTGAAAAAAATGGTTCAAGTGATAAGATATCTCTCTGCAACACACATACATTGACCCACATAGATTGTGACTGAAAATTGCTCAAAACGTTTAAAAAACGACCTTTAAGCAACTTTGTTGCTAAGCGCTTATTTGCATTGATTAATTGTTAGGAGAATTACTGAATTTTTGGCAGGTGCAATAGGCTAGTACCACACATTTTTATTATTGTCTATATCGAAAGGTTACGTTATGCATAAACATAATCAGAAATAATTTTAAAAAATCCGTTTAGTAATAAGCAAGTTACAAATATATGAAAGTTGGTGGTAGGAGTAATAGAAAAGGATGCAACATGCACGGCGTGACGTCATCTTCCATAAGGTGCACGCGAGCGAAAAAGACAGCGAGTGTCCCATATATAACATAAAGCTGAGTGGCCACCTACCGGTCACAGACGCGATCAGCCATTTTTTATTATTAAGTTTTATAATACTGTGTGTTTTATGTATGTTGCGTCTGTGTATCAATAAATAGTTTTTCTTTCTTTCTTCCCCACCGCACTATTAAAATTTTGAATACCTGTCATTTTACATCCAATTTTGATGCTGTTTTCAAATTCATGTTTTTTATAAGCGACGCCGTTTAGGAACCATAACATATTGCTCGAAATCAAATCTTGGACATAACCCTATTGTTTTACGCAGATTATAAGTACAACTAGGCAAAAAAAGGACGTAGCGGTAAAGTACGAACAATTGGCATTTGTGGAAGACGACTAAATTGTGTATGGCGACATCTCACGGTCGTGCCACAACACCAGCGGCGCAGGAGCACGATAGTGAGATGTCGCGACTGTTCAGTAGTTTAGTTGGTTTTGATTTATATTCTTTTTTCTTTTTTTTTTGTCTATGTTAATCATTCATTAAACAGTAAACGAAGTGCGTGTGATGTGCAAATTTTCTTTCCATCCTAATTAATCCACAAGTAAACTTCAAGTATCGAAGATTGAAAAACATAACAAGCGCCTAAACAGTATTTAAGAAAAGCAATTATGGCAATACTATTAAAACTGTCATTATGTTCGTTGAATAATTTTATACGTAGGTATTTATATACATTTTCGTACGGTTTTTATTTGTTTTGTGATTCAACTGCGCTCGCGATCCTCAGACAAAATATGTTCAGTCTCAATAGTTACTTCGACAATATCCTTCAAACCGGCCACAGCAGAGCATTTACACTACTGTTTGGCGGGATGAATAGACATTGAAATGGTACCTACACAGGCGACCTCTCACATATGAGAGACTTACCATTTTCCTGAACAATGCCTACTAAATTGGTAAAGACGACATTCGTGCGTAGACTTCCTCATAGTCCAACACCAGTGGTATTCCATAGATATTAAAATATAAAATGACTAAACATTAAGGAATGCTTGACCGACTACGGCCAGGTAACGCACAGCTCGGGATATCGATGACGTCATCGCTGTGACGACACTGTAACTTTGTCACTCGGGTGTCTAATGTCATCTGAGGTGACCACTGAAAATCAACGTTGGGTTGTAGGTTGACGCCACAGCTCAACATTATGCTGAGTGGTCTCCTACAAGTCACAGCCACGACTTGCTATCTACACACGGGAGCAAAAAAATCGACTCAGAGCGCACCTTTGCACTAAAATGTCTCTAAGACGAAAACTTTAACATAAAATAAATATTTGCGTTCAAAACCTTAAAGTTCTGAGTCTTACCTAAAAGGTCATACCAAAATTTTGCAGTCTCACCTTTTCGGCTACTCAACAGGCCGCTGTGATAGGTCAAGAGAAGATATTACACTCATTTGCCCTGCATTCATTGTGAGTTTATGAGTCCTATTAAAGCCCATCTGTTAGCCTAGTTCCTATCAAGGGTCCTTTAAACGTCACCCGGTACACATCTGCTTAATTACGAATAAACAATATTACCTGGAAATGGACACAACAAGTGAAATTGCGGCCCAAGTGGTTGCATTATTGGAAGAAGGAAAGACACAACGCGAAGTTGCTCGAGTGCTGCACATAAGTCAATCTGAAGTTTCAAGAGTATACAGAAGATTCCAGAACACTAGAAGCTTTAGTAAGAGAAGAGGTTCTGGCAGACAGCGGTCTACATCAGAGAGAGATGGCCGATTCATTGTCAGCACTTTACTGAGAAATCGGGCTCTATCAGGCGTCCAAGTTCAACAACAACTCAGAGAAACGCGGGGTTCGTCTGTCAGTAGGTGGAGAGTAAGAAGATGACTCAAGGTAGCCAACCTTACCCCAAAACGACCAGTGAGAGGCCCCAAACTAACCACAGCCCACCGTGCAGCTCGTCTTCGTTTTGCTAGAGAACACATTGATTGGACATACGATCAATGGCGCTCCGTATTATACTCTGATGGGAGCAGAGTCTGTCTGCATGGCAGCGATAGAAGAGGACGAGTGTATAGAAGGCCAGGAGAGGCATTTGCACAATGCTACATAGCTAAAAATGTGGCTTTTGGGGGAGGATTTTGTATGGTGTGGGGTGGCATTTCAATCGAAGCGAAAACCGAGTTGGTTTTTGTAGAAACTGGAGGACGGCAAAGAGGTCTGACTGCAGAACGATATATTGAAGAAATTTTGGGAGAGCATGTTATTCCTTACGCAGGATTTATAGGCGAAAAATTTATTCTGATGCACGACTATGCCCGCCATCACACAGCAACCTGCGGACGACAATACCTGCAAGAAGTGTAAATTAAAATTATGGATTGGCCAGCGCGTAGCACGGGCTTAAATCCTATTGAACATTTGTGGGATCAACTCAAAAGGAAAGTTCGAGCTAGAAATCCTGTCCCAGCAACCAAAGACGAGCTTAAAGCTGCACTTTCGGAGGACTGGGACGCTATACCGTAGAATAACGTTGTCAAGCTAATTAAAACAATGAAAAGCCAATTGAAAACTGTAATTAGGGCAAGGGGAGGTAACACAAAATATTGATAATGTTTCGTTTGTAATTAATAAAAAATAACTGATACAAACTTGTTTTCTTTTTTATTTTTCGCTTGTCATTTTAGTATTTTTCCGATACTTAAAACTAAAGCTGATGTTTGAAAGTGAAACAAACTATTAATTTTATTAAACCTAGGCTTATTTCAAAGCTAAGACCTAGAATTTAAAGAATTTAGGTTAAACAATGGTATTTAGGTTTTAGTTTTTTTGCCAAAGACGTTACAACGACAGTTTAAAGTTTGAGTCGATTTTTTTGCTCCCGTGTGTAGATACACGTAGCATAAAATACATTTTTCTTTTTTTTTTTGTTATCAGTTACTACGTAGGTACGTCCTAATTAAAAAAAAAATAAGTTGACAAATTTATTTTTCTTTCTTTCTTTATGTGCAAGTTTATTGACGTATATCATAGTTATATATTTTCTGCCTCGGTGGCGTAGTTGTACTAAGGTACGCTTGCAAAGCTGAGGTCTCGGGTTCGAATCCCGAGTCAGGCAAAGTGATATTGGATTTTTGTATTCATTATCAGCCCGGAGTCGGGAATTTGTGCCCGATATGGCGATAGGCTCGCCACTTATCAGATCGTGGGACGGAACATACAAGGCGAAATGTGGGTATCCACTGTCCAGGCACCTCTGCCTACCCCTTCTGGGAAAAAGACGTGAGTTTATGTATGTATGTATATGTTTTCTACAATTAAAAGGTTAAAGCCCTACGACCTAATTCATAGACAGTTTTAAAAGCTATTATGGTTATCTAATGTTTCGTCTTCTTTGCTCATACTGATTACAAAAGTATGTTAGAAAGGGACACACGACACAAGACTCGATCTTAGTGTGGTGTCAGGACTATGTATGTGACTGTTGGGTGTTATTTATTTATTGTACAACTTCATTTAATTATTTTTTAAATAACAAACTACACTTCTCATCAGAAACATCGAAACATCTTGCATGGTTATGTTTTGTAACGATTATCAGAAAAATGTGTATAAATATCGCTGCTTTAATTTGATAACGACATATCTCAAAAATGAACTTTTTTCAGGGGAGCAGCTTAAATAAAACAAAAGAAGTAATTATTTATACATTTTATTTTAATAATGACAACTCTTTGAAACTTGCTTAAATCAACGTAATAATCTATCAAAAATATGAGTTTTATTCACATGATATTTTAGATTAATTTGTGTTAAATGGTAACATTATCATAAAAATTACATTTAGTTATGTGCCACTATCAAATTAAAGCAGCGATATATTTGAATTTAGAACATCAACATTAGGATTTGAAAAACTCATATTATTCACTTTTAAACGACATTTCACATATTATATTCCTAAATATACACATATTTCTGATATTCCGTACATATAAACTTGCAAGGTGTTGTTTTTCTGATGACAAGTATATTATATATCACATATGTAGAGGTAAATACAGACATATATTTATATTCATATTGATATTATTCCTATAAAGAGCATACTAACAAAACATGTTATGATTATACCACAAGTCAACATTGGCGAAGATTGTGCCAAATAAATTACATATAATTTTTAATAGTTTTTTAAGTGACATTTTGTTCACAGAGGTCGCGGTTTCCAATCCCAGGGCACACCTCTGATTTTTCGGAGTCGGTAACTGTATGTTGATAATAATCAATCACCACGCACTACAATGGTGAAAGTAAATATTGTATGGAAACTTAACAATAACGATTAGTAAGAATTTATATGCGAGTTGGCGGACTTTACATAAGTCCGCCAATTTACACTAGGCTAGCGTAGAGGACTATAATATGGCCTTTCCTCTCTTAACTGTATTCTCGATTTAAGAGAAGGCCTGTGCCCTGCAGTTGGACGTATATGGGTTGATACAAATACAGTTTTTATAACAAGCTACCTTTTAAATCAGACAGCTTGGACAGCCTCCGTGACGCACTTGGTTAGACGCCGGCTGTGAAACGAGAGGCCGCGGGTTCGATCGCCGCACCGAAAGAAATGTTTGTGCGGCCCACAAATATTTCTTTCGGGTCTGGGTGTTTGTGAGAGCAAAAAGTCTCTCGTAGTTCCTGATACCCACGACACAAGACTCGATCTTAGTGTGGGGTCAGGACTATGTATGTGACTTTTGGGTGTTATTTATTTAATCTGCGATACCTTCAACAAGGGCCAGGTCAAAAGTACCCTGAACTGATGAAAATGCATGAAGAGGTTGATGAAAATGGATGAAGCGAAAGTAGTATGTCAGGAACGATCAAAATGGCGGCCTAAAGTCTCAGCCTACCCCTATAGCATACAGTCGTGACGATTATGTATGTTAAATTTAAAAAAATATGATATGTCAAACAAGGGCCAACACTAGCCAACTCCAAGGGCAAAAACACCAACGTCAGTGCCAAACCTTGGCCCAAACCATCACAAGTTAGTTACGTTCAAAATAATATTTGTGTCACCTTGTACCAATTCAATATATAACTGATTTGTCACATTACTCCCAATGAATATGTATTTAGGTCATGTAGCAATAAGTGTTACAATCCTGCAATTAAATAGGGTCACTTGGATAATTTAAACACAGCTGAGAATAGGACCTCTTTCATTCCCCAAGTCGGTTGATAACAAAACAGCGTGACTACTGGACAAATTGAGACTTAATATCTTCTATGTCAGGATGGAGAGAGCAGTGGATTGCCAAGCATTGCTTTGTAATTTAGAGTTTGGTTTTGTTACTGTCCGTGAGCGGTCGTATCGCTTACCATCACGAGAATGGCATGCTCGTCTTAATAGCTACAAAAAAAAACACAAGTTATAGAACTGCGTTAAACAAAATGGCAGATATCCGAATCAATATTAATTCTATATGTAATTTCCTCGGCGTCAATTGTGAAATAAAGGACACTATAATACATCAGACTTTACTGGTGGTAGGTCTCTCATATGTGAGGCCATCTGGGTGGGTACCATCACAGTGTCTATTTCTCCCGTCAAACAGCAGTGTAAATGCACTGTTGTGTTTCGGGTTGAAGGGCATTGTAGCCAGATTAACTACTGGACATATTGAGACTTAACATCTTATGTCTCAGGATGGCGAGCGCAGTGGAATGCCAAGCATTGCTTTGTAATTCAAGGTGTTGTTTGGTTTTGCTACTGTTCATGAGCGGTCGTATCGCTTACCATCACGCGAACGGCATGCTCGTTTCGCCATTCATAGCAATAAAAAAAAAAAGACTTATGTTTGTATGACCCTCGAACATGTGAATTGAAGTATATTCTAGAGCGGACATCGGGAACAAAATCTCTGCGCATTGTGCTGGTACAGGAACCCAGTGAAGCGAGAGAGAAGATGCTGTTACTGCGTAGGTGTGACAGAGACAGAAAGTGGGACGGTACCGTTAATTTTCGTTACAAACAATTAGTTTGCAGTGACCCCTCTGTATCAGCCCATATACGTCCCACTGCAATGCACGGGCCTACTCTACAATCAAGAATACGATTGAGAGTGGTGGTTGGTTGGTGTCTCCTCTCGTATATCTTAATGGATGAGGGAAAAAAAACCCTCGTAATTTCCAACACACGGCATGAGACTTGTTTCTTAGTCCAGGACTATTTGTTAGGCCGTTGGGTCAACGAAAATTTTCTTAAAAGGGCTATTTATATAGGAATTTGATGATTGTAAAGTATCAGATATTTTAAAAATAATTTATTATAAAAGTGTACTATGGACAAGGAAATAAAACTAAAGGCCTCTTTTTTATATTTCCACATTCGATGTCTCAAAGCGTTCATTGTGTATTCACAAAACTCATGTCTATAGTAGCTGACCTTGTTTGAACAAACTGGTTTAGATGTTTACACAATCCATACATATCGTACTATCGCTAACATACTCATAGTTAAACTTACAGGAAATTCAACCTTATCCCTACGATATAATGGATATATTTCTATGGAGATAAGGGCTTCGCTACCAAACGCGCGTATGCCGTAGAATTCGCGCGAAATCGCAAGGCGTCCGTTTTATATTGATAGAAATATGAGCATTGTGTTGTAGGCCATAAAGGCGAATTTATTATGTATGTATCAGCCGTGGTGTCTGATTTAGGCTGATAGGAATATGTGCGTTAACCAGTGGAGATAAAGGTGATTTTTGTGTGTATGTTAGAGCAGAGCCGGAGGGCGAGGTACGTACAAGGATCAACTTATTTTCGATTGAATTGGATTTGATAGACTGACTTATTACGGTGGCAAATGTTTCTTGTTCAAACTTGGCCAATTTATTGGCTAGATTTTGAACTAAGTAATCTCTTTTCATACATATTTTAAAAATTTGACTACCCTCCATAGACGAAAATAAAATTAATATCGCTGGTTTATATCAAGCACACTCTAAAAAATGATTGCACCCTATCTGTCTCTGTATCAGCCCATATACGTCAACGTAGCGTAGCGTAGTATAACGTACAATCGAGAGTACAATTCAGAATGGTTAGGCCATATAGTCCACCACGGTGGCCTAGCGCGGGTTAGGCGTTAAAATAAACAAAAACCCTGCCATAAGATACATTAGTCATTGTCGTGCGTGAATAAAAGAATGTATAACATTGCCATTTCCGTAAGCCAAGCTTCATGTTCGCCTTGCTATGACCTCATGATGTGTCAAGTTTCTGCGATCGTTAGGCGAATGTCTGTTATTGAAACTAAAGTGTAATATATCGTGACTTAGGAATAATTATATTTCTGCTCGTTTAAACGTGTGACAACCCGTGTGCTACCAACCCGCACTAGGCCAGCGTGGTGGACTATACGGCCTAACCACTCTCAATCGTTCTCTCGATTGTAGAGGAGGCCCGTGCCCTGCAGTGGGCCGTATATGGGCTGATACAGATACATGTGATATTTCATAGTACACTTGTGTACATTGGCCCTGACGTCAAACGCCATATAAACGATACTCGGGCCCATATAGCTGACTCCGAGCTGACAATTAATACAAAAATCCAATATCACTTAGCCCGACCCGGGATTCGAACCCGAGGGCCGAGACCTTAGCTTTGCAATCATACCGCAGAACTGTGCCACCGTCTAATAATCCCTTTAATTTCTAATATTCCCTTCTAAACGTTTTAATTCAATCAACCCAACATTCGAGAATCCTTTCATATTAGTTGGAACACGGAAGCAAACTATAATTGACGTGGCACGCCCTATTATTGTTTTTATAACGAGTTAGCCAGTGCGTAGGTCGGTATCGTGTGATATGGCGGCCATCTTGTTTTGCTGTTGCTATGGCGACGGATTTTATATCAGCACTAGCGGTTGGGCCCGGCTCCGCCCGCGTGCATACACGTTTTAAAATGGCGGTCCAAATGTTTAACTACTATCAGTTTAGAATATCGACCAATCAGACCACGAAAAACGAACAAAATTTTCTGGTTTTTGCTAGAAATATCACTACTGCTTTCCTCCTATAGGTCATAGCGTGATGATATAGCCTATAGCCTTCCTCAATAAATGGACTACCCAACACTGACAGAATCATTCAAATCGGACCAGTAGTTCCAGAGATTAGCGCGTTCAAACAAACAAACAAACAAACTCTGCAGCTTTATAATATTAAGTATAGATTGAATACAATGACAGTCTCTATGAGTAGTTAGTCTCGTAGTTGGTTAAAGGATCGGATGTGAAACTAGAGGTTGCAGGTTCGATCCAGGTATAGAACTAATTTTAAGACATCTTCAATATGACCGCACTATGAACATTGCAGACTAAAATATATTCTTTGTATGTATTATCACGAGCTATCGTATTGATAGCCTGCACAGCTCAGTTGGTTAAGACGTCGTGTGTGAAATGAGAGGCCGCGGGTTCCATCTCATCTCAAAACTTAAAGTCATGTATGAATTAGTTTTGAACCCGCCACTTTCATATTGTCTATTACTGGCCGTTCAACAACTTATACTATTTTTATTTAAGGAAGTCATGACCAACAGGTCAATGTGGAGATCCTTGGGAAGGCTTACGTTCAGCAATGGACTTCCTGTGGCTGAGATGATGATAATTTGTATTTAAAAACGAATAATCTCAGTGGACAATATTTTATTTCCAACTCCTCCTATTAATTACACTTTCTGATTAATTTCGTTGCGGGTTAAAGACAAGTTAGACATTCCCGGAGACTCGCCGAGCTTCAATGCTCGGTGTCATTACATTGCGTGCCACTGTTTATCCTGGCTTACAGGAGTTACAGTGGTGGGTGTGAGGGCGGGACAGTCTCCATCTTTTAAATTTACTTTACTATACCACTATAGCCTATCGTCATTTCCATACTTCAAACATCTGTTGCCTCAGTTAACGGTGCCCCATGTGTTACGGTCATGACGTCACACCCTCCTAATATGAAGCGATACACACCCAACATTCACATAGTCCTGACCCCACACTAACATACATACTGCCTTATTTATATAGTTTTAAATCCTATTTTAGTTATCTAAGGGAGAATGTCCATTCATAGTATCGGTAAAAAATATCGTTAATCCCGCTACCTGCTTTTTATTTTTTTATTTTATTTATTAGGTCTACAATAAATCACATATCAGTACATAAAAACAAACAGAAATGAAATAAAAGAAAGATAAATACATGATTTTCCATAGTAGACACAGCATACACAAAGAATACATACAATAAAACAATGGTTAAGTAAAGTAAGTTAACAATTCGAAGTTTAACTTTATTATAGTTTCTCCTTAAAAGTTTTCCTGTTTTATCCCACGCGACAGATTTTTGTAAAATAATGTAGGTACTTATTATCACATTTTACATTTTGTTCACAAAGTCGAAGACAAAAAATATATATTTTTTGGACTTCAATTTAATTTTTCCAAGAACTCCGGGCTTGGATCGCAATTATAATCATATTTATTGAAAATGTATTTATTTATTTATTTTATTACTAGCAATATATTAGGGAAAACTCAACATAAATATTTTATTTGAACCAGCAATCCCTCGGTTCTAAGCCGTTTCATCCCCACTTAGCCACGGAGGCCGTCGAAAGCCTTTTGTTAAAACGAGTATCCGAGGCCTACGTGACAATAACCTTGTTCAATCTCTAAGCATTATAACTTTACCTCTTAGCGCAGTTTAATATATTAGACAATAGCTAACTTGGACCCTTTAAAAAATAAAATAGTCAAATATTTTTTCCGTATTATTATTACGTAGTACTTAACTGTCATTTAACTACTTCAATAAAACCCTAACCGCGAGTTCTAACAAAATAAACACGATAAAAAAATTTTTTGCTCATACAATAGTTCTTCTTAATCTTAGTAGATTTTACAACTACTCAAACAAACAAGAAACAAAAAACTGTTTTTGTATATCTATTAAGCCTACTCAGGACGCACAGTACGAAATATAGTCTTTTAACTACGGTAAGTGGGACGGTCATCAGCCGACCTAATATGCTCGCTTCACCTTACTATTACAGTAAAAACCTTTTTATTATTAAAGCGTGCCATAAAACTACTCGGGACAGTCGTCCGTAGAACCGATTAGTTCGGTACGCGCACGGTGCGTCACGTAGTTCGCAAAAACATTTTTATTTGTTTTACAAAGCGTCCCACATAATTCTTCTAATTCGTTCGGTTCCCTCGCGGTATGTCACGCAATCCGCAAATCCTTTTTTTTTTTTTGTTTTACTAAGCGTCCCATATCATTATTTTATACGGGACTTCCGATAACCCAGTCCGTACGATTCTCACGTAGTAAAGAGGAAAAAAAACAAAAAAGTTTTTTTTAAATCTACCGTCCCATTACTATAAAATTCGGGACGCTCAATCGTCGACCTAATTCGTACAATCCCCGCGCGACGCGTCACGTAGGCAGTACAACGCGACCTTGTATAGAGGTTGCGATGCGACGCCATGGCTACTTGCACAACTCAGTTTCACTTTTATATTCGTCTATTTTTTTTTATCAAACAAGGAGGTTTTATGCTCGACCTATGACTTTTTTCTTTTTAATTTGTTTCTGTATTTTCGAGTATTTTTATGATTGAACGTGGCTTGTGATATTTGGTGTGGGCTTTTTCTCCGCTGTGAGATCTTGTAAGCTAGTACTTCCTCTGTAGAGTAATAGCCAAGAAGGTTTTATGACCTCGTTCTTACATTTTGATGTCAAGGCATCGACAGCGAACTATTGACTCATCTACGAAGTTGGCAGTGCGTCTTTTACCAGCAATTTATTAATCAGAAACAAAATGCTGGAATTTTATAATTTTCCATAAACATTTTGTTTTTTAATAAAAGGAATTCGAAACACAGTCTGTGTATTTTATTTGTTTTGACGCCGTGCCAAGGTTACCGAGCTGAATGTCTCGTTTACGCAACATTTTGTAGGAGCAAGTCAAAGTGTCAAATTATATAATTATAACTAAAATATCAAGGAAAATGTAGTCAGGATAAAAGAGATTTTGAAGCACATAATATAACACTGTTAACATATCGTATACTACAATAATTAAATTGTGTTCAACATTTTTGCCTTTGGTTTTAGAATTGGCCATTTGTCTGGCTCCCCAAGTCAGAACAGTTGGAGTCCAGAACGGGACACCCGACGGAATTCATGAAATTAAAGATAGATATCATGAATAAACAAATTAAAATTAATCAAATGTTGTCGTGGCGATAAATGCAAGTCCTGATTGGTCTATTGTCGAGTTCGTCAGACCAATCAATATTTATTAAATTTGTTTTAAAGATTACTAGAAGTTTTACTAATGTAAGGTCTCCATACGATTGGATATTTACATCGATAATTACAATTTCATTCACCTGACCTTATTTGAGGGTCGTGTTGTGTCGTAATATCATCCTACCCGCATATTAACACATCTGTCCATGACCTCGCACGTATATATAAACTTTTGTTCGAAAGCCAACTTCATAATATTGACAAACAAAATTATTTGTACTGTCTGGAAAGATTTCAAAGAGGTACTGAAGTTAACTTGGACTAATTTAGGAATAGGCATGACCGAATTCTCCGGGTAAAGGGAAGTCGTCACTATTACGGATCCTCAACTAATACCTACGGTGGTAAAGTGGTATACTGTCCCATAAAACCAAAGTGATGCGAGGCTGTTGTGTTTCTTTCGGTGAGTGAGATTTGCGGGATAAATAGTTTTTTTTTTATACAATAAGTCGTCCAGCAAAGGAGCAAACAGGTCACCTGATGGTAACTAATCACTCATTAACATACATAGCCTTCGATCAAATATACACTAGATACACAGTTCCCTGTAAAAGTTCTGTTAAAAAGTGGCACCGATGCATGACATTAAAAAAAGTAAACAAAAAGATCACATATTCCAAATCTATTAACACAAATTCCACCTTATTCCTGGAGCTTAAAGTAGCTTTTCAAATAATATTGTCTAAAGTTTTACGACGTTTTAGATGCAACGGTCGGTGCGTGACTGAAGGCGAAAGAGTGCTTAAGCACTCTTTTTTGGTGCCATTTTCTAAGCACTCATGTTGTATCTAGTGTATATTTGATCGAAGTACATAGCGCTTGTATCATAGATGTGTTGAACCATCAATTCGGGAAAGGTATTGGGCATCAAATCTCACTCACAGAACGAAACGAGACAACAATTGTCCTTCCTTTTGTCTTGTTACTTTTCTTCGGATTTCGATATTCTCGTGCAGAAATCAACTAGATACAAATACTTCTGGTAATTGAAATGTATATACATTATACGGAGATTTTATACTTCCTGAATAAAATATTGTTTTTCATAGTAACTTTGATCGTACTAAAATTGATAAACAACAAACAAGATACAACACTTGCGTCATCGATACTTTTGTTTTCCGCAGCCAAAAAAAAACATGTATCATGTTGATAAAATCCTTATATCATTGTGGACATTCAAGTTCTAATACATTCTAAATAAATAAATCAACGTATAATAGACTCTATGAAATAAATAACAATGCTATATGAATCTATGCCTTGTGTTGCCTTTAATATTCCTTGAGAATCGATAACTACAGTAAGGCTGAATTGCACAAACTAACTTTGCCAATACCTTTGACCTTGAAAATGTCAATCCCATACATTAGCAAGGTCAAATACGTCTCAAATGTATGGCGATGACAGTTCCAAAGGCAAAGGTATTGGCAAAGTTAGTTTGTGCAACTCAGCCTAATATCTACTTATACTTTGTACATACATGTGTATTATGAATCAAAATGAATGTTCATACATAAACTCACTCCTTTCTCTCAAAAGGGTAGGCAGAAGTGTTACCAGGACACCCACGTTTCGCCTTGTGTGTTCTTTACTACGATGTGATAGGGAATTAGCCTTTTTATATAGTCTATAGTATCTAGGTAATTTAAGAAACTACCTAAACAAAAGACAAATGATACTATATCATATACATAGATTTTTGTTGAATACATCACTTCATAGTATAAAACGAAGTGCGTGGTGGCCTGTTGGTAAAACGGACCGGATGCGGCTGCCACTGTTCACGGTGGTCGCGGGTTCAAATCCCAGGGCACACCTCTGACTTTTCGGAGTCATGTGTGTATTGATAGTCAATCACCACGCACTAAAACGGTGAAGGAAAACATCGTGAGGAAACCTGCATACCATAGCGATTCATAAGAATTTCTACGGTATGTAAGTCCGCCAACCCGCACTAGGCCAGCGTGGTGGACTATATGGCCTAACCACTCTCAATCGTATTCTCGATTGTAGAGTAGGCCCGTGCCCTGCAGTGGGACGTATATGGGCTGATACATACATACATACATAGTATAAAACAAAGTCGCTTTCTCTGTCCCTATGTCCCTTTGTATGCTTAAATCTTTAAAACTACGCAACGGATTTTGATGCGGTTTTTTTAATAGATAGAGTGATTCAAGAGGAAGGTTTATATGTATAATACGTACATATTATTGTAAAGAAATCTATATGCACCCGGGCGAAGCTGGGTCGGGCCGCTAGTAATTTATATTTTTTAAAGAAACCATGCCGCTATTTCCTTCTCATTACTTTTACGCTGTCAGACGATCTTCCTTCTCACTCCAATGTTCGCATTTGGTCGATAAATGCGCTTCAATCAGTTAATCCGTATACACTATACAGCAGGGATGGCGACCCAATGGCACGCGTGCCATTGAGGGCACGCGACGTTATATTTTGGGCACGTTACTGATTATAAAGATCATTAAGCACTGAGAAAAAAACAACAACGATTTTTTTTATAAACATATTCAGCGCTTCTTTCTTATTGTATCTGTATCTGTATCAGCCCATATACTGCAGGGCACGGGCCTCCTATACAATCGTGAACACGATTGAGAGTGGTTAGGCCATATAGTCTACAACGCCGGCCTAGAGTGTAGTAGTTTCTTATTCAGTATAGTTAATTTTTCCCAATAATATTTGACGGCACGTCTAAGGGCTTATTAAATATTTTCTTTAAAATGGCACGTTGATAGATAAAGGTTCGCCGTCCCTGCTATACAGTATTTATAAATTCAAAAAGCGTACATTTCGAAATCTTATTAAAAGTCAACGGTGAACGTGCGAAATTATTGCAAACGCGTACTGTTACAATACGTTGCGGGTAGTTGCGAATATACATTTATTTAATTACAACACATTACGTACATAGGTTATATTTGCTAGAGAAGATTTCTATGTACAAGGAATTTATTACGTAATTCAAGGTACATATTTTTCTGTATTCTGGCGTGTGGCGTTAGTGACCGCGCTGCACCTGATTTTAAGTCCAATTACCTTCCGGATAATTGGCTGGTGGCCTATTAGTAAACGGACCAGACGCGACTGTCAACACGTTTACGGTGGGACAGGTTCAAATCCCAGGGCACACCTCTGACTTTTTGGAGTCATGTGTGTATCTATAGTCAATCACCACGCACTATAACGGTGAAGAAACCTGCATATCATAGACTATCGTGAGAATTTATATGGTATGTAAAGATCCCCAACCACTAGGGCAGCATGGTTGAGTATATGGCCTAACTCCTCTCAATCGTACGTGCGATTTTAGAGGCTCGTGCCGTGCAATGGGATGCATTTGCTATTAGTATATCAAGCTTCACAACATAGTATAAAACAAAGTCGCTTTCTCTGTCCCTATGTCCCTTTATATGCTTAAATCTTTAAAACTACGCAACGGATTTTGATGCGGTTTTTTTAATAGACAGAGTGATTCAAGAGGTAGGTTTATATGTATAATACGTACATATTACTGTACAGAAATCTATTTGTCCCAGGCGAAGCTGGGCCGGGCCGCTAGTATATCCTAAAATTGACAATCAGAGGCTAAACAAAAAATAATCCTATTATTTTTCACACCCTTATCAAATCTTCAGTCCTATCAATAGTTTTCGTACACTATCAATTCCCGAGTACCTGTTACAAGCGTGACAGTGCGTCGTATCTCACGTTATCGCGTGAAAGAAGCGTGCTGTCGGTACAACCTAAATATAACTAGGTTCATTGTTCCGGCATGTTCTTGCGTAATAGTATGGCGATGTGGACAGTACTACTAAAAATAACATATGATTTGACAGCCTCCGTGGCGCTGTTGGTTAGACGCCGGCTGTGTAACTAGAGGCCGCGGGTTCGATCCCCGCACCGAAACAAATATTTTTGTTAACCAGCCTTGGTGTTTACTGGTTACTGTATCAGCCCATATACGTTCCACTGCAGGGCACGGGCCTAATCTACAATCGACAGTACGATTGAGAGTGGTTAGTACAGTCCACCACGCTGGCCTAGTGCGGGTTGGCGGACTTACATACCATAGAAATTCTTATAAATCGCTATGGTATGTAGGTTTCTTCACGATGTTTTCCTTCACCGTTTTTAGTGCGTGGTGATTGACTATCAATACACCTTGGTGTTTGTGAGACCGAAAAGTCTCTTGTAGTTCCTGACTATACGATATAAATTCGACATAGGCGAACGATTTTACACTCTAACACGCTCAATTATGACGAGTGCGTTAAAAATAAAACAGCTTTGGCTACTTTTGATAAACATGTTTACTATTAACATGTGAACTATGTACAAGCAATAGATACAATAGATTTTTTTTGCTGTGTATCAGCCCATACAGGTCCCACTGTAGGGCACGGGCCTCCTCTACTGTCAAGAGTACGATTGAGAGTGGTTTCCGCCATTTGGGCTCAAAATTCCTGACTCCGAGCAGATTATGAATAGAAAAATACGCTATCACTTTACCCGACACGGGATTCGAACCAGAGACTTCAGTTGCGTAATCTAACAGTAGAACAAGTATGATTGTTATATCACTACAAAGTATAAAACAAAGTCGCTTTCTCTGTTCCTATGTCCCTTTGTATGCTTAAATCTTTAAAACTACGCAACGGATTTTGATGCAGTTTTTTTTTAAAGATAGAGTGATTCAAGAGGAAGGTTTATATGTATGATACGTACATATTATTGTAAAGAAATCTACATGCACCCGGGCGAAGCTGGGTCGGGCCGCTAGTATGTATATAAATTAATTAAAATGAAATATGACAATACTTTATTTATCATAAACAACTATTTTCATAGTGCCGATATCGCTTTTTAAAAATGGGCTCTAATTTCATTATCACGGTACACGTGTGAACTTCAGGTTTCATTTAATTCATACTTCCTTGCTAATATAAAAGTATTACTGTACTGTAACAGCCCATATACGTCCCACTGCAGGGCACGGGCCTACTCTACAATCGACAGTACCATTGAGAGTGGTTAGTACAGTTCACCACGCTGGCCTAGTGCGGGTTGGCGGACTTACATACCATAGAAATTCTTATAAATCGCTATGGTATGCAGGTTTCCTCATGATGTTTTCCTTCACCGTTTTTAGTGCGTGGTGATTGACTATCAATACACACATGATGAATATAAAAGTATGTAAAAAACAATAAACAATCACTTCTTTGACTCTATATCAATAATAAGCTCTTTGACAGCCTCTGTGGCGGGGTTGATTAGACGCCGACTGCGAAACGAGGGGTCGTGGGTTCGAACCTCGCGCCGAGACGAATATTTGTGTGAACCAAAAGTATTTTTTATTTTTAATTCAATGTATGGCGATACGAGCATGCCATTCGCCTGATGGTAAACGATACGACAGCTTATGCACAGTAGCATAATCAAACACCTTGAATTACAAAGCAATGCTTGGCATTCCATGCGCTCGCCATCCTGAGACATAAGCTTTTAATTCTTAATATGTCCAGTAGTTATTCTGGCCACAATGTCCTTCAATGCGAAACATAACAGTGCATTAACACTGCTATTTGGCGAGAGAAATAGACATTACGGTGGCCTACCCAGGCGGCCTCTCACATACGAGACCTACCACCATCAAAAGTTGTTATAGTCTATCGAAAACTTAGCGAACAAAACCAGCTGGTTTTAAATAGTGAACAACTTGTACGATAATTAAAACGGCGGCCATTTTGTTCGGCCAGCCAATCACGAGCGTTCGCGAACTAGAACACGATATTGTTGTTTTTCCGTACATTTAAATATTTAATGTGCGTAGTTACAATTTGATTGAAAACCTTGACTTAGCGATAACAAATGGAGGGATTTTTTATATTATTAAAGGTGGCACAGTGGTTCTACGGTGTGATTGCAAAGCTGATGTCTCGGGTTTGAATCCCTGATGAAAGTGATATTGGATTTTTCTATTCATTATCAGCCCGGAATCAGGAATTTGTACCCGATATGGCGATAAGCTCTTTTCCTATACATCGTGGAACAGAAAAGGCGAAACGTTGATCTTAGTGGCACCTCTGCCTACCCCTTCTGGGAGAAAGGTGTGAGCATATGTATATAAAATTTTATTTCTCCTGTCAAACAGCAGTGTAAACGCACTGTTGTGTTTCGGGTTGAAGGGCATTGTAGCCAGAGTAACTACTGGACATATTGAGACTTAACATCTTATGTCTCAGGCTGGCGAGCGCAGTGGAATGCCAAGCATTGCTTTGTAATTCAAGGTGTTGTTTGGTTTTGCTGCTGTTCATGGGCGGTCGTATCGCTTACCATCAGCCGTACGGCATGCTCGTCTCGCCATTCATAGCAATAAAAAAAAATACTATGTTTGTGACATATAGCGCAAAAATATCTTTATATTTCCTGCATTTTTATCGTAGACATGTTGGCTAGGTACATTTCTAAAATAGATTCATTTTTTTTTATCAGAAATCAAATATGATAAGCTGTGATAAGCCAAGGTATGTCCTATATTATGTGCTACGTTTATGTACTACTAGGGCGGCCCAATATAATTTTTATTAGGCCATACTTTTGTAAAAATAATTTTCGAAAAAGTAGTAATTGTAATAATTTTAGTAAAACTAGGTAAATAACATCATACTTCTACGGCATTCGGTTAAATAGCTCTGCACTAACGAAACTAAATTCAAAAGTCGTTCGAAAGGGACAATACGTTAGATAACTAAAATATATTTTAAAACGGTCTATGAATATGGTCGTAAGCATTTTCTAATAAATCGGAAGTGACTCGACGAGTAGTCGCAGGTTCGAATCTTACAACACAACATCTTCAACACGTTTCTGCTTTTCCAGAGTCAAGATTTTTATTGACTGCCTCGGTGGCGTAGTTGTACTTCGGTACGATCACAAAGCTGAGGTCTCGGGTTCGAATCCCGGGTTGGGCAAAGTGATATTGGATTTTTCTATTATCAGCCCAGAGTCAGGAATGTGTGCCCGATATGGCGATAGGCTCGCCACCTATCACATAGTGGGGCGGAACATACAAGGCGAAATGTGGGTGTCCTGGCACCTCTGCCTACCCCTTCTGGGAAAAAGGCGTGAGTTTATATGTAAGATTTTTATTTGTTAATCAGTTATCACGCACTGTAACAGTGAAGGAATATATTATAACGTTTTCAAACCGTAAAAGGCCAAGGAAATAATTTTGTACAGCCTACGCAAAACACCGTTTTTACCAATAATTTTACGTGTGATTCACAATTGCGCAACCATGAGGTGAACATTGGCTATCGTATTACGACCATCTGTTACTATCATATTAAATTTAATTTAAACCCTATTTATATATACATAAAGCTTAAAATTCTTTTAAAATATGGAGGCAATTCGTTCGTCGATATTGCCAACATTAAGCTGATTTCAACTTTATTTATATGAATTTAGAGTTCAAGTTACAATGAAGATGGTTCACCTGTTGCGGTATTTGTAAGCAATTGTGAACTTTATGTTCAAGTCTGTAGAGTTTAAAATACATTGAAAAGTGATTTGCAAGGGGTTGGAACATATGTCGCGTAGTTCCTAAAGTAATGAATAATTAAACAGGTATTCGTTACAAAAATAACTGACCGACATATTAAAATTGGACCTCAAAAATGCATTCATAAATGCCAAACCATTTAAAAAAAAGAGTAGAATTCGTTTTTTTTTAAATCACAACTACCCATAAGAAATACAAATAAAAGTACATTACAAAAATAAAAAAGCACAATAAATTAGATACAATTTCAAATAAGTCTTGTTAAAAAAGCCAGCTATTAAAGGCCACAGGTTGGACTCCTGTAACAAGACAAATATTGATGCAAACCACATGTTACAGCGTCCATGGTGAAATTGGTTGTAAAGCAATGCAAAAAGATGTGTATTACACAACTATTTATTTTATGTGATGGTAAAGCCTTAAGATTTTAATTCACTCTTTTCCCCCCACTAGTCTAGTTTAGTCTCTTTTGAACTCGATTTGATTGAAAAATGTGATATTTAAAATTTCCGTGAATTAGGCCGTTATAGTTTCAGATACAGAAAAACATTTGTGCCCTGTGTGGGGTAAGGACTATGTGAATTGGGCTTCCATATATTAACTGGTACAATCTTGCCCATGTGGTTTGCATTAATATGTGAAGTAGCATATGCCAATGATTATCTAGGTTAAGCAAATAAAATTTAACTGTCACATTATTTTAATTCCGTTTGGCAATGCGTTGGCCAATGCCATATTTAGCCGCCACCCAAGACTGTTTATTTTACCAACAAAAAAATTAACATTGTTTTTTTTTTTTTCGACCAACTTTACTAAAGAGGAATATTTCATTCTTATGTGGGCAGGTGCTGGGTCAGAATGTACATGCATATTTCAATTTGCTATTGCACTGTAGTGTATAAGTCCGACTGCAGGACAGGCCTACTCTACATTCGAGAGTACGATTGAGGGGTTAAAATCCCTGGTCAAACCTCTGATTTTTTGAAGTTGTGGGTATTGATAATCAATCACCATGCACTATAACAGTGAAGGAAAACATTGTGAGGAAATCAGCATACCATAGCGATTTATCAGAATTTCTATGACATATAGTCGCAACTGGCATTAAGCCTGATGGACTATAACACGTAATCCCCTCGCAATGCAATGATGCTCATTTAAAATTTACGTACATAGTGACATTTCCAAATTGACATTTCCGAATACTAAAAACAAGGTAAATATTGTAATTCTCCTCACACAATCAATTAAATTATTATATGTGACGAAACAGTCCCAAATTCAAATTCAATACATCCTGGTGACCCAATTTGTTATCTATTACCACGCTTTAGTTTAATCTTATGTGGGTGTGAGTTACGTTAATATTTTCATAATCTTCCATTATTAATTATTGCTCAATGCCTAAAGCTGATTTTAGAGACTGTCGGCGCTGACAGCTCAGCGCGTAGCTTATGTATGGGGGTCAGCGTTGACAACTATGCGTTGTTCTAAAATGCTCCTTAGAAGCTCATACATTTCAACTGTCAGCGCTGATGGTCAGCGCACGGTCAGCGTGACTCTAAAACCAGTCAAACTGTATAAGTCCACAATATACTTCCCACTGCAAGGTACAGGTCTCCTTTACAATCGAGAGTGTGATTGAGAGGGGTTAGGCTGTCTAGGCCACCACACTGGACTACTGCGGGTTGTCTGACTTTGCATACTACAAAACCACTATGGCTGCATACCATAGAGTTTAATCACTATATTTTTTTCACCATTAGTGAGCAGTGATTGACTATCAATACACATGCAACCCTGATGAGTCAGAACTGTGCCCTGGGATTTGATGGATGTAACTAACAAAACCTTGGACAATTTGTAGTTTAAAATATATTTTGATGATAATCCTTATAAAAATTATAGATTTCATAATAGTCTCTACAAGTTACACATCTAATGCTATTATAAAGCCATCTTTACACAATAAATTATTAAAGTTACAATTTTCGAACAAAAATTCTAACTACCTGACATTAATTTAAAATTCAAATTTTGGAACAACCACGTTCTTTTAAACGTGCGATTACGATCGAATGAGTAACAGTGATGCGTGACGTCACAGCCGTGATGCAAGCCCCGACAAGTTAACGCTAAAATTAAAGAAATAGAAACTTCTAGATACGTCGGGAAATACTTATATAAAATATAAATATTCGAAACAACCTACACATATGTGTTACGTAATTGTAATATGATTGTAATTCACGTAAAAATCTTATTAGATATTCAATAAAAAAAACTAGGTTAGAAAAGTTTTGTAAACATAAATATCACGAATTTGATTTAATTATCATTTATAAGATTAAGGGATGATTTCTAATGACGATTATGGCTTATAATATGACGAAAAGTTGTGAAATAGGCATAGTACATTATAAAAGAAAACTTTCTAACAAGTCCCAAGTTCCATAATACAAGGAATACAGATTTCTCCGCCATTATAAAAGCCGCCTAGTATGCAAATATCCATGCAAATAAGTATCTTTGTGAACACTGGTTGACCCAAAAAGCGAAAAGTTAACCAAAGAGGTTAGGTTCGCAACAAAGAAGTTTCGATGTAAAAAGAAATGCAAACGTTTAATTTTATCACTTAAATACATGGTAAAGACTCACCCGGATGCTTCCGTGGTGGATTTTTTTCTAAAAACCACCCTATGTGATGTTTTTTTTGTTTTACACTTCCCACCAAAGAAATCCAAAATGTACTGACAGATGACTGAATGGGACGATGAAAGATGGCGGACCGTTTCGACCTTCGATCAAATATACACTAGATACACAGTTCCCTGTAAAAGTTCTGTTAAAAAGTGGCACCGATGCATGACATTAAAAAAAGTAAACAAAAAGATCACATATTCCAAATATATTAACACAAATTCCACCTTATTCCTGGAGCTTAGAGTAGCTTTTCAAATAATATTGTCTAAAGTTTTACGACGTTTTAGATGCAACGGTCGGTGCGTGACTGAAGGCGAAAGAGTGCTTAAGCACTCTTTTTTGGTGCCATTTTCTAAGCGCTCATGTTGTATCTAGTGTATATTTGATCGAAGGTTTCGACAATTACGTCATTACGCGGGAAAATTGAATACCGTTTGCGTTTCTTTGTCATGAAAATATATGAAATACATATTAATTTTGTATAAAACATGCATTAAAACTAAACTCACCTCATAAAATGGAATAGATGTGTGAAATCGGATGAAATCCGATGTGGTTTTCGCTAATACATTAGAACGAAGATTTCATTCAGGCTCCCGTGCGCTGTTGCCAGATTGGTGTTGCGTCAGAAAATTCACAGCGTTCAAATACACACATTTCAAAACACACAAGCATTACTTTGATAATCAACTCTTATTAATTATGTCACAGATTCGTTTGAAACCAAAAATACTGACTATCGAACAATAGCGATCGATAACCGACGACCCAAAGTTCGTTGTAGGAGCGGCAACGTCGCACAAACTTTTTAATTTAAACAAAGGCTAACGAACACTTATTATGGAATTATGTCAAAAGCTTATTAACGTAAACTATTAGATAATATTTAAAGTTATGTCAAAGGAATGATATAGAATTGGAAATAATTATAAAAATGGCAGCAAGTTGATCGCGTGAAGGCACAAAAATAACTGGTTTGCTTTGAACTTGTTTTTGTTTCGAGACTCAAGACTGGCGTTGTAAACAATAGGTGAGTGTTGCCAGTTTATGCATAATTTTCTACCATTTCTACAAAATCTACTACCAAATCAGAGATTTTAGATCTAAAATTAGAAATACACGTTTATAAATAGATGTCGTCCATTTTATAATATAACTGATAGTAAATACCTAGATTATTTAAAGTTGATCTTATTTAGTTGTTGCTCTAAAATATTTACTTTGTTTCTTTCTTAATATATGTTGCGTCTTGATTACTATGATTTCTGTATAATTCCTGCGGTCCTTTATCATTATAGCCAGCTATAGTTATATAAAAAACAGGGAGCCAAAAATCATGTACTTCAGACCTGTGTCGCCATGTCAATCCTAGCTAACCCTTACTTACTAAAAAATCAAATAAATAATCAATATCGCATTGCAGTTATAATAATATATTTTATAAATGATGTAGATATTTGATATTTCGCACAATTAAATTTCAAGCTTGGTTTTTAAAACACTATTATATACTGTAGTATACCTTTTGTGAATACTATTCTCTTATCTCTCAGTGAATTGCATATATTTATTACTGTTGTTATTATGAGCCCGTAAAATCGCACTACAGGGCAAAGTCCTCTGTTTTCGCTTTTCACTCATTTATGTTAAGCTCTTTAATAAATAAATAATGGATATCACCCAACAGTCATATACATAGTCTTGACCCCACACTAAGATCGAGTTTTGTGTCGTGGGTATCAGGAACTACGAGAAACTTTTTCATCTCACAAACACCCAGACCTCAAAGAAATATTTGTGAGCCGCACAAAAAAATATCTCGGTCTTGGGATCGAACCCGCGACCTGTCTTTTCACAGGCGGCGTCTAAACGACTGCGCCACGGAGGCTGTCTTTATGGGGCCAATCTTTTGAATAAGAGTCCAATTCATCTCGCCACCTGTGACTGGGCCTTCCACGTGGTCGAACGCGTCCCATTGGGACTCATTTTTCCTGAGGTATTCGCCCACATGCCATCTAGCATGCTATACACATGTTCAGACCAGTCCTACTTGAGCTTGGCGGTTTTTTGGCCATCATGGCACTTATTTAATCATATATCTGGGTAAGCTTTAAGCTAGTAGGAGAAAAGCTGATGGAAAAATGAGTAGCTATAGGCTGGATAGTTCGCATAGGCTCAAATGTTTGAAAGAAAGCATTTATTTGTCTCAAGCAAAACATAATAAGTTTACAGTTTTACTGATACTTAAATTAACTTAAGTACATAAAATAGCTCGGCTCTGTCGGTTGGCAACGAAGTTTCTTATAATTTCTATATATAAAAAACCTGTGATAATAAACCAATAAGTAGGTAAATAAGTGCGTGGTGGCCTGTTGGTAAACGGACCAGACGCGGCTGCCAACATGTTCACGGCGATCGCGGGTTTAAATCCCAGGGCACACCTCTGACTTTTCGGAGTCATGTGTGTATTGATGGTCAATCACCGCGCACTAAAACGGTGAAGGAAAACATCGTGAGGAAACCTGATTACCGTAGCGGTTTATAAGAATTTCTATGGTATGTAAGTCCGCCAACCCGCATTAGGCCAGCGTGGTGGACTATATGGCCTAACCACTCTCAATCTTACTTTCGATTGTAGAGTAGGGCTGTGCCCTGCAGTGGAACTTATATGGGCTGATACAGTACAATAAACCAATAGATTTTGTTTGTAAAATATATTAATCAATGTGTAAAAAAGGACATGAGTCTTATTATAAGTAGGTACATTATTTAATAATAACAAAAACATCAATATAAACATATTTTATTAACTTATAAGCATAGTATAGTATACAAAATAAGAATATTTAACATTTGTAATTGCAATTATGAAACATAGTTATGTTATTGCTAATATAATCTATACACTAATCTATGTGTTCAATTATGAAAACTAATAAATAGTATTTTAATAAATTGACAGCTGAGGCCTTACACCGACTTACATGTACACGCTTATATTTTAGAGAGTCAACAGAAGTGCTTGTTGCAGTATTTTATTTCTGTTGATAATGTCATAGGATACAAAACTCGACATGCAATCAAATACAGGTATAGCCATACTTCAACCGAATACATAAAAAAATAGGTCACCTGAACAAAGACACTTTCAACAAAAACAGACCAATCAATACTCAAACCTACTAAATAGTAGAATTTCTTTGACATGGCAACACTGATGCATAGCCCTAGAAATATGGACATCCTCGCTTTTCAGTTTCGAGAGAAATCGACAATACATTACGTAAGAATGTTTGCCGATTCTTTATTTAGGTTTGATTATTTTTATCGCAGTTAGTGTACGGCTTCCGTATAATTATAAAACTTGGCTAAAATGCAGAAGATAAAATAGGAACTTTAAATATCTACCCTGCCTATTTTGAATTTTTAATGAGGGTGGAATTCGAAATTCAAAACGACAAATAGAATTTTCATAATTCCACCTGACAATATCTTTTATTTTTTAAAGAATGGAAGCATATTTAAATTTGGAAAATATTTTGGATAAAATACAAAATTATTGCATTTTAGTTCCCGCGAAAATGAGAACCATTTAAACAGTTTGTAAAAAATAAACCATTAGCTTTTTAATGGCGTACATTCTACATTACTACAGATACTCTCATTATTTTCCTTATGTTATACTGGATAGAATACAAAATTATTGTCTTTATAAATAATATTATGAATAACTTCTTTTATCAGCCACTTGCATAGTACCGGCGCTAAATCTTGGATGAATGTGACAATGATTTTTTTTTTGTTAGAAATTAGAATGTACATACATACAGGGTATATCACCCAAAAATGACGATAATTAAAACTTGGTAAAAAAAATAGTCGCGGTTCTTAGCAAAATTTTTAGTTGCATTGTGTTTGTAGTCACTAAAACTATCACCCGGCTTCGTTTTCGGTAGCAGTCTTGATATACCCTGTATACACATCAGTCTAAAGACTACATCCTGCAAGGGATAGACAGAAATGAGAAATTCTAATTAGTGCAATCCATTGCTGGACGAACCAATTTCTATCTCATTATGAGATACCGAGACTAATGTCTTCCGGAAAATGAAGAAAGGGGGATAGCCAGTGTCATAATGTATTTTGGTTTTATTTGGCCGCCCCTGGAGACAACTCTTAAATTGATAGACTCAATACAAACAGAGGTATTAAAATTCCTATTTGAATTTAAAGATCTAAAAGTCCAAGGTCCAAGGTAAAAAGGAACGAAACGGAACAAAATGCAAAAATAATTATAATCAGTCCGGAAATGACGGAAAAATCTGTGGACATACACAAAAATACATGAGGCAAACTTTTTTAGTCATTTAACAAAATGAAAGTTTACGCAGCCAAAATGCAGGACAATATCCATCGGCAAAATTATGTCGGTCTACTGGAAATCTACACTATATAAAGCTGAAGAATTTGTTACTCCTAATCTCAGGAACTACTGGTTCGAATTGAAAAAATATTTTTGTGTTGGATGGGTCATTTATCAACCAATCCTATAGGCTATACATAATATATCATCACAGTATGACCTATAGGAGGGAAGCAGTAGTGAAAAATCAAGTAAATACGAGGAAAGGGGAATAACCCATTTTACTATGAAACTTACTATCGGTGCGAAAGTTTTTGTGCCTTGATAAAACCTACTTTTGTAGGGAAAAATATATATTTTCAGTAAATATGTATAATTGCGACCTACACCCGGAGTTCTTGGAGAAATGAACTTAAAGTCCAAAAACCTCTTTTTTTTCTTCAGGCCTGTGAACTAAATGTAGAATATTGTGATGATAATTATTTTATAAAAATCTCCCGCCCGGGATAACAGAAGGACGTTTCAGGACAAACCATAAAAAATGATATACCAAATGAAATTTTATCTGTATCGGTAAAAACCTATTGCTATAAATTCCTTTGATAGCCGAGAGTATATTCAATTCTCCTTTTAAAACTAGTTTGAGTGGAATTAAAGATCTTTAAACTATGTTTTTCTTTTCCAAGTAATTCGTGCTCGTTGGCAACCTGTGAAATATCAGCCAATAGGGGGGCATAAAAAGTTGGCCCGGCACTACCATTATTATCGACGTTTTGAAGTACCAGCGCTCCCTCTATCTATACTAATATTATAAAGCTGAAGAGTTTGTTTGTTTGTTTGAACGCGCTAATCTCAGAAACCGCTGGTCCGATTTGAAAATTTCTTTCAGTGTTGGCTAGTACATTTATCGAAGAATGCTATAGGCTATATATCATCACGCTATGACCTATAGGAGGGCAGCAGTAGTGACATTTCTAGCAAATACGAGGAATTTTTATTCGTTTTTTGTCGTCCGATGGGTCGATATTCTAAATTGATAGTCAGAATTGAACATTTTGACCGCCATTTTTAAACGTGTATCTGAACCCTGGCGGAGCCGGGCCCGATCTCTATATTCTATATACTCTAATATATAACAATCAAATAATCAGTCTTTCGGTGACTTCACACTAAAAAAGCTTTGTATAGACGTCTGAACTAAATTATCCGGAGACTTTTTCTGCTTAATATATTTCCTTTTCAACGGTGTGACATCTTGCTTCGGTCTGACTAGCAAACCTTTGATATTATCCTGAGTGTATTGCAACACATATTGTTTTAACTTAGTATGTTTACTTTTATTTTTAATTTTTCGTTTGTTTCCTGTGATTTGAACGTTCAATCTTTCAGTCTTCCATTTAATTTTAACTTTAATATTATCATTGGATATTGAGACGTGAGTTTTGAGTTTCTTTTTTCGTTTCATGCCTTTTTCATCACCTTTGCATCTCTTCTTCTTTTTCTTATCAATCTTTCTCTTTTTAGCAGCAATTTCTTCGGTGTTCATTTTCCTTTTTCTATCTTTGCTTTTCTCATCTTTTATTTCAGTTGGTTTTTCATTAGGAAACTCTCTAACAACTTCATTAAGATAATGATTTTTGAAACACTCCAAATCAATACCGACATTGTTTTCTTGTAGAGTCTCTTTATCCAACGGACTGAATTTGAACGCACACTTCTTACTCTTAACAGGACTTTTTATATTTAAATTGTGCAAGAAATCCACATTATCATTCTCCCTCATTTTGACAACATCTATATTCACCGATTGATCGTTGGCTGAGATTTCCAAGCTCGAATCTTTCTGTATGTCCACAGTTTTGAGTTTCTTGGGTGTGTTGAAGATGGGTAGGCTGTCATCGCTGTGATGGTCAGCGATGAACTCTGAAGGTAGTTGGAAGGTACTTGAAGAGTCATCGCTCTCTGCTGGCACCGGTGGATTTTCAACTATTGCTTGTACATCTTCTTTTATTTCTGGTTCTTCTTTTATTTCTTTTTTCGGTGATTGCTGTGAAATACGATATTTATAAATGATACATTTTTATGTTCAGTTGTTGACAAAACAATTAATGAAAGTATATTGTAGCCAAAGTCAGGGAGACATCTATGTTTCAGGGTTTCGAGCGCAGTGGAATAAAAATGAAAACTACTGTTTTCCAGTTGGAAATGCATTGTAGCCAGAGTAACTACTGGGCATATTGAGACTTAACATCTTACGTCTCAGGATGGCGAGCGCAGTGAAATACCAAGCATTTTGCAATTCATATTATTTGGTTTTGCTACTGTCCGCGAGCGGTCGCATCGCTTACCATCACGCGAATTGCACGCTCGACTCGCCATTCATAGCAAACAAGTGAATACATCAACAAAGTACAAGTGATTTTAGGTTGTCTGGAAGAGATCGCTCATAGCGATAAGACCGCCAATTGTTCACTTATTTGTAATGTTTCTATGTCTTATTTCTCCTGTAATTTGTGGTGTTCAGTAAAGTGTTGTTAATTAATTAATATATTTATTATATTAAGTGTTGTCTAATGAATTTGTAATTAACCACCATGTATTTATGAAATGCTAGTAGATATTATAAAGTACTTTTTGATGTCGTATTGTTGCTGTTGTAAACTCTCGTTAACTCTAATATAAACCTCTGTGGTTTGTTAGCAGCTATATTGTAAATAATGTATTTCTGTTTAAAATAAAAATCTGTGTTTGTATATCAAAATTGACAATTACCTCGTGTTTGACGGCGTTGTCCTCGCATTTTCTCGGCGAGCACCATTCTTTAGGCGCGTCTTTCTGTTTGGGCTCCTTTAACGCTCCGTCCAATATGCTTTCTAGAATGTCACTGTGAAATAATATTAAATATACCTAGTTAGTGATGGATTACATAAAGCAAGTGAAGTCGATAATAACATTCGACCAGTTATGTAAATAAACTAACACTTGCATTTTTTTTTCAAAATAATAGTGTATACCCTTTTATATATAAAGAGACTATTGTACGCAAGGGTTTGAACTATTATTTTAGCAAAAACTATGGATTGACCACCTCAACAGGATGATGTGTAAAAAATCACAAAAAAAAAAAATAGTCACGTTTCTTTGCAATTTTTGTTGTTGCATTGTTTGTAGTCACTTAAACTACCACTCGGCTTCATTTTCGGTAGCAGTCTTGATATAGCCTGGATAAACCCATATATATCCCACGGCAGGGCACGGGCATCTTCTACAACCAAGAGTACGATTGAGAAGGGTTAGGCCATTTAATATTAATTAATGTAATAACATTTTTAATTACTTTTATATTTTTCCTCTTCTTATCTCTTAATTAAGTATTCGTACACCTACTTCTGCTCATCTCTGCATCACCTTAAGGTCGACTGGGAGAAAATGCCACAGGCATTAAGTCCGCCTTGTATACAGTAGTATTTGAAGCTTAATAAAATTATAATTAAAAAATATTAATACTCACTTAATAACCTTCCGTTTGACACTCAAAGGCTTGGGTTTCTTCAATTTATGCTTCACCTCATCCAGTACATTATCATCCAACCGTATCTTCACACCGAGACTGTCAATCTTCTCTCTAAACCCTTGCTCTATCAATTTGGTGGGTGAAGTGAACATATCTGTTTGTATAAGTTGATCCGGCTTTTTGGGTGATTTGTGAATTATTTCTTGTGTTTGTTTCTTTGGAGATTGGTCTGTAAATAAATGAATTTGTGTTTAATTGTTTGGTCTAGTTAAAGAGCAAGCAGGCTATCTAGTGAAGTTAAGGAAAAAGCCTAAACAGAAAGGATCCCCATTTGACTATAAAACTTTGTACAAGAGTGTGGGGATAATTTTCGCAACTTTAAGGGAGCGGCTCAGGAATATTTAAAAAATAAAACAGCAACGACTACGGTTCAAAGTGTAATGGATTTAAAAAATGACACTTGCACGGTGGGTTACTTAGAATGAAGCGCCTGCAGGAATTATCATAACATGTGCTTATTTAGTTAATTGATATTAAAAATATAGTAGTGTAACTTTTATAAATATAAAACTTAAACTATAAAAAATTGGAAGAGACGCCGCAACAACTTAGTATTGGTGAAAAATATATATTTTCATAAAAATAATTGCGACCCAGACCCTGAGTTCTTGGAGAAATAAATTCTAAAGTCCAATAACTTTAAAAAAATGTAAAATGTGATGATAAACACTTTATTTTATAAAAATCTGTCACCCGGGATAAAACAGGAAACATTTAAGTACAGAACATAACATTGCTATAAAGAGTTTTAAACAGTATTGGTATCGAGATCAACATAATTTTTTATCGATACTATAAATAGGTATTCTCCTTTTATGCGTTTCTCGTGATCCGATTGGTAGATATTTTAAATTGACAGTCGCAATCTTCGATCAAATATACACTAGATACAACATGAGCGCTTAAAAAATGGCACCAAAAAAGAGTGCTTAAGCACTCTTTCGCCTTCAGTCACGCACCGACCGTTGCTTCTAAAACGTCGCAACAATTTAGACAATATTATGTGAAAAGCTACTTTAAGCTCCAGGAATAACGTGGAATTTGTGTTAATATATTTGGAATATGTGATCTTTTTGTTTACTTTTTTTCATGTCATGCATCGGTGCCACTTTTTAACAGAACTTTTACAGGGAACTGTGTATCTAGTGTATATTTGATCGATGGTCGCAATTGAACATTCTGGCCGCTATTTTGAAATGTGTAAAGCATAAAATATGTTACGTGTCGCCCCTAACGAAACTCCCAAAAGTTCCCACGAATCTGCACAGTCGGCAAATTCCATGTGAATTAGTCACGCCGATGACCCACCAGCATCGTCGGACCACCATCACCGGGCAGCAGTGCTTTTTTTCTTCGATCGCCGTCGAGGAAAGTCGCGACAATCAAATTTATTAGTGCCTATAATTCGTTTTAGTTCAATTTGTAATAATTGTATTTTGTCCTAATTAAAATTTGTGTTTTTAAAAACCTCCTTCCGAAGGCGACTAACGTAACTAATAACGGCCGTTCTCTATATTCTATCTATCATTAACTATAGGTTAAAGTGGCTACCATTATTATGTCGGTTCAATGTTGCATTTTATTAAACAAAGATAGACATATATATTTATCTTGCCTAGCTATCTATAAACATATGCACCATAACTATATTTTTGTATCTTTATTAACTGAAACGTATAATGCATCGAAATATCTAATGAAATCTCTAGTTAAAGACAGATAGATTATTGAGAACGGCTGTAAATAAATAATAAATAGGAAATATAAGGCTGAGTTGCACAAACTAACTTTGCCAATACCTTTGCCTTTGGAACTGTCATCGCCATACATTTGAGACGTATTTGACCTTGCTAATGTATGGGATTGACATTTTCAAGGTGAAAGGTATTGGCAAAGTTAGTTAGTGCAATTGAGCCCAAGAGTACCTGCACGTGTGCTAGCCCGCACGCTGCGACTAGTAGAAGGCGCGTGCGGCTTGGTGCGGCGCAGCGACATGCGCGGCGGCATCACGCGCCGCACACCAGCCGCCGGTACTACTGCTGACGACAGGCGCTCGCGCTCCACCACTGTAATATACAATTATAACTTCATTCATCAACAGCAAAAAATATACAACAATAATATATTATTGGGCCGGGCACATAGCTCGCAGAACCGATGGCCGTTGGGGCCGAAAGGTTCTAGAGTGGAGGCCACGTACAGGCAAGCGAAATGTCGGACGCCCGCCTACAAGGTGGACGGACGACCTGGCTAAGGTTGCAGGAAGTCGCTGGATGCAGGCCGACCACAACAGGTCCATGTGGAGATCCTTGGGGGAGGCCTATGTTCAACAGTGGACTTCCTGTGGCTGAGATCATGATGATGATTGATGAATATATTAACCTATTCTTACTTAAAAATACATACATAAACTCAATTTTTCATTCAACATTTAGGATGATGTGATAGGCAAAGGTTTTTTTTTATTGCAACAAATGGCGATCGCCTGATAGTAAGGGATGCGACTGCTCATAAACAGTAGCAAAACCAAGCAACACCATGAATTACAAAGCAATGCTTAGCATTCCACTACGCTCGCCATTCTGAGACATAAGGTGTTAAGTCTCAATATGACCAGTAGTTACACAACAGTGCATTTCCACTGCTATTTAACGGAAGAAATAGACATTGCGGTGGTGCCCACCCAGGCGGCCTCTTACATATGAGAGAACACCAGTCACATACATAGTCCTGAACCCACATTAAGATCGATTCTTGTGTCCTATCAGAAACTACGAGAGACTTTTCGCTCTCACAAACACCCAGACCCGAAACAAATACTTGTGGTTCACACAAATATTTGTTCCGGTGCGAGGAAAAATTTAATATCCTACTAATATTATAAAGGTGAAAGTTTGTATGTATGTTTGTTACTCTTTCATGAAAAAACGGCTCAACAGATTTTGATGAAATTTGGTATAGTGATAGCTGACACCCTGGATTAACACATAGGCTACTTTTTATCCCGAAAAATGTAGTGTTCCCGTGGGATGAGTCAGGAAATAGAAGACGGGACGAACCTGAAGTCCACGCGAACGAAGTCGCGGGCAAAAGCTAGTATAAAATAAAGCAATTCCAAAAATTAGTCAACATCCCTATTGCATCGCTGCCTACCCAACAACAAGCGTGAACATATCCATACCCTCATGTATTCTCTTAGCTAGCGCCTGCAAGTCATCAGTGGCGGCTGGTCGACACGCACTGCACACCGCTGCACTGTACTCTTGTTGGTCAGACTGGTCAGTGTGGTCAGTTTGGTCAGTCTGGTCAGTGTGGTCAGACTGGTCAGTGGCGACGCCGTGGTGTCCGGCGCATGCGCGGTGCCAGCCCGCGCCGCCGCACAGGAGACACGATATTATGTCCCACCAACTGAAAATAACATGTTGATTATATTTATTTGTACATAAATATTTGACTGCAGGGCACAAGCCTCATATACAATCGAGAGTATGCTTGAGCGGGGTTAGGCTATGTATTCCACTACTCTGGCCTATAATGGCCTCTGCCCAGCCCCGGACTTCTACTCAACCGCGAGTACATAATGTCTTCATATAAAATAATAAAAATACACACAATTATTTTCTACTTTCATTAAGAATTTCAATTGAGTACATACCGGGTATCTCAAGACTGCTACCGAAAACGAAGCCGGGTGGTAGTTTTAGTGACTACAAACACAATGCAACTAAAAATTTTGCTAAGAAACATGACAATTTTTTTTTTAACATTTTTTAAATGTCCTCATTTTTGGGTGGTAAATCCATAGTTTTTGCTAAAATAATAATTTAAACTCTTTTATACCTTAGAGTCTTAATAAATAAAAGGGTATACACTATTATTTTAGCAAAAAAATGTATTTACCACCCAAATATGACCCTACGAAAAAAATTACAAAAAAATAGTTGTCGCTTTTTTTTGTAACTTTTTCTGTTGCATTGTGTCTGAAGTCGCTTAAACTACCACCCGGCTTCGTTTTCGGTAACAGTCTTGATATACCCTGTATAATAACTAATACGAGTACATTTAAGCGGGGCTTTCGTAGTTAATTGCAACATAATATTTAAATCGCGTTTGAGTATTAATTCAGGAAAAAGAGCATAAAAAAGAAGTTAAACGATCGGTTAATTTTTTATACTTGCTACATAGCCGTTTCAGACAGAACTTTTAAACTAAATATTTATTAAGATTACAATCACATAAATAAATAATTTAAAGATCCAGTTTTGGTTTACCTTACGCCTTGATGGCAGTATGTGTTAGTCGAAATTGTACATTTTGGCCGCTATTTTGACCCAGGCTGGACAGATAGTTTTTCTTCCAATTTGTTCAGGATAATAAACAGTAGTGCATTTTACAGTCTTATTATAGAAACAAAAAATGTCGAGTAAACATACAACAGCAGAGTCAAACAGCAGCGTAAATGCACTGCTGTGTTTCGGTTTGTAGGTTATTGTAGCCAGAGTAGCTACTGGACATATTGGGACTTAACATCTTATGTCTCAGGATGGCGAGTGCAGTGGAATGCCAAGCGTCGCTTTGTAATTCATGGTGTTTGGTTTTGCTACTGTTCATGAACGATTGTATCGCTTACCATCAGGCGAACGACATGCTCGTCTCGCCATTCACAGCAATAAAAAACTTATATAAATTGAAATGAGATCATTTATATGACAGTACCCCTCCTCGGCATCGAAGTTGCGTCCCATGGGACACAGGCAAGTCTCCGCTCCACACCGCAGCACTCTCTCGTATATCTCCGCGAACGCGTTCTGTTCCAGCTCCCACGCAGCATCCCTGGTACAGGAGATATATTAAATAAATAAATAACACCCAACAGTCACATAGATAGTCCTGACCTCACATTAAGATCGAGTCTTGTGTCGTGTATCAGGAACTACGAGAGACTTTTCGCTCTCACAAACACCCAGACCCGCAAGAAATATTTGTGGGCCGCACAAACATTTCTCTCGGTGCGGGGTTCGAACCCGCAGCCTCTCGTTTCACAGGCGGCGTCTAACCATCTGCGCCACGGAGGTTGTATATTTTTTTTTTTATTGCTATGAATGGCGAGACGAGCATGCCGTTCGCCTGGTGGTAAGCGATACGACCGCTCATGAACAGTAGCAAAACCAAACAAACACCTTGAATTACAAAGCAATGCTTGGCATTCCACTGTGCTCGCCATCCTGAGACATAAGATGTTAAGTCTCAATATGTCCAGTAGTTACTCTGGCTACAATGCCCTTCAACCCGAAACACAACAGTGCGTTTACACTGCTATTTGATGGGAGAAATAGACACACTATTATTTTAATACAGTCATAAATGGGCAGATCTTAAATCTGTATGAATCCATGTAATAAATAATAAATTTGTTTTAGAAATGTGCGTAACCAACATGTCTATGATAAAAATGCAGGAAATATAAAGATAATTTTGCTCCATATACTACTACAAAAACACAGTATCTGTATCAGCCCATATACGTCTCACTGCAGGGCACGGGCCTACTCTATAATCGAAAGTACGATTGAGAGTGGTTAGGCCATATAGTCCACCACGCTGGCCTATTGTCAGGTGGACTTTAAGTATTGTATACAAGTATGCGTGTTTTCCTCATGAAGAAAATAAAATAATTATTACCATTTTGTTCATAGAGCCGAAGATAAAAAAATATTTTTTATTACATTTCAAGTTAATTTCTCATATATTTTTGGTTCCACAAAAAAGGAGATTTCATTGAGGCGCAAAAACCTTCGCACCGATACTAAGTTTGGCATTATTCTTTGAAATAATAATATTTGTATAACTTTATGGCAAAATATAGAGCTCATAATATTTATTTATTTAAATTCTTTATTGTACACTAAATGAACTTCACAATAGAACATTATATTACATAGTAGTACAAAAGGCGGACGTATCGCTCGAGGCGATCTATTAATTTATTTAAGATCTAACCTACCTATATTACAAAAATAAATTATTCTTATCTTTAAGTATACCCTGGGATTTGAACCCGCGACCACCGTGAATATGTTGGCCACCACATACTCTTACTTTATAAATACAATTTTATTATTACCTGTCTGGTATGTAGTATCCCTGATTGATGACGGCTTCATAGAAGTTCTCTTTATCGTTGCACAGGGGACATTTGAGATAGTGCATTCCCGCACTGAGGGCCATGCGCTGTAACAAAATAATAAAATATATTTAGACAATTTTATATATTAAATATTTTACAAGAATTTGTAACGGTGTATATTTCATTTTACAAGAATTTGTAATTGTGTATAATTCATTTTACAAAATATTGTAATTGTATATATATCATTTTATAAGGATTTGTGAATATGTATTTTGTATATTTGATTTTACAAGAATTTGTAATTGTGTATATCCAAATCCACGTCACAAAATTAAATGTATTCAAATCCCGTAGGTGCAAATCAAACCAGGCAATGTCCAAAATTAATATCATTATTTCAGAAAATGTAGCGCATTTATAAGTATGGGATTTGGTAATATACATTATATATATTAGGACCTTGAATAAGTTCTCGCTGTTTTTTTAACAAAATATTTTTTTTGTTAAAAATTCGTGGAACAAAAACATTTCATTCAAAGTACTGTCCATCACTAGCTACCACTTTCTCCAATCTTTCTGGCAGTATATGAATTCCGCATCGGAAAAACGACATGTATTTTGAGGCTATCCAAAAATTGACCAATTTTTTACTTTCTTCATGAGAATGAAAGCGCTGGTCAGCTAGATCATGTGCCATCGAACGGAATAGGTGAAAATCAGAAGGGTCTATGACAGGTGAACACAGCGGGTGGGGTAGAACTTCCCATTGAAGTGTTTCCAGGAAGGTTTTCACTGGTTTTGCAACATGAGGCCGAATGTTGGCATCTAGCAAAATCACTTTGTCGTGTCTCTGCTCAAATAGCGGCCGTTTTTCTTTTAGGGCTTGACTTAAACGCATCACCTGAAGTCGACAGCGATCCCTCGTGATAGTCTCATTCGGTTTGAGCAGCTCGTAAAAAAATACACCCTGCTAATCCCACCAAATACAGAGAAAAAGCTTCGAACCATGCATATTTGGCTTTGCACACGATGTTGATGCATGACCGGGCTTACCCCACGATTATGTATGCTTTGGATTATTATAGTGTATCCACTTGTCATCGCCAGTCACGATACGGTGAAAAAAACTTTTCTTTTCTGCCGTTGAAGCAGTAGGTCACACGCGAGAAAACGCCGTTCGACGTCTCTCCGCGTCAATTCATTCTGTACCCAATGTCCCTGCCTCATGATCATTTATAAAACATTTAAACATTTTGAAACACTTGACTCATCTACGTGTAATCTTTTTCCAAGTTCTGCTAGCGTCTGACATCGGTCTTGATCGAGTAATTCCTCCAATTTCCCATCTTCAATTTTTTTCAGTGCGCCAGAACCTTCTTTATCCTGAAGTTCGAAATTATTATTTTTGAAGCTTCGAAACCAGTCTCTACACATCGTATCCGATAAAGCATTGTCTCCATAAGTCTCAACAAGAATTCTATGAATTCAGCCGCAGATTTCTTTTGAATGAAGTAGTGCAATACAATTCCCCGCAAATACACTTTATTTGGCACAAAAGTAGACATTTTCAGAACTAAGAAAAAAAAAATTGGTTAAACTAAAATGAACTATCCTATACTGAAATTTAGGCTTAGATATACTGCTGCCTTGCATGTATATTACCATTCCAAATTTCCCAAACGGGGTACTGCTATTGTCATCTTTGAAGAAACAGCGAGAACTTATTCAAGGACCTAATACAAATATCATTACGGACATATTATAATAAGTATGTAAATAGCCATTGATTTCTTAATCATTGAAATTTTCCTTTTCTGACTTTTTTGTTACGATTTACGATGGATTTAGCCACATTTGAAATTTAACGACTACATATACATGTAGATACAATATATTACCTGCAGACAAGTGCGATGGAACCAGGCGTCTCTCGCGCAGCACGGCGGCCAGAACGTGTGCAGCGACGGACACGCGTCCACCTGCTCGTAGCAGATCACGCACACGCACTCCGGATCCAGCTTCACCGCCTCTGCAACACATACATACATACATACACTCACATCTTTTTCTAACCTGGCCTAGGACCTCCTAGGCACCTGCCAGGACACATATTTCGCCATAGGTTCCCATGTGATGGTGATAAGTGATAGAAAAAAAAAAACTATGCCTCATCCGGGATTCATACCCGAGTGATCAAGTGGCAAGTAATGGGAATTATTGCTATTTCAAATTAACATCACCACCTTGGTATTTTGAAGCCTTATCATGATTTATATTTCTGCTGTTGCTAATTGCCCTTCCCCCCCCCCCCCACTTTCAGTTCAGTTTCTTCTTTAAATGGATTCGTAAAAAAGTCACTCCTTCATAGATTACACGAGACCGTATAAAAATATTAGCCGATCGGCTACGTGAATCACACGCGCAAATCGCAAAATTTAGCTTATTTATATGTGAAATGTTATTAACGACTTCACTTGCTATTTGTGATTGCTATTGCTATTTATTCTAACACTACCATTTGCTATCAAGTGACCTGTTAGCTCGTTTGCCAGACATATGAAATAATAAATAAATTACCATTTTGACAGCTGTCTTCCGTATCTGTGATACATTTTGTCTTCTTGTTGGCTTCCTTTTTTCTTAATTTCACTTTCTGCATTATTTCATCTGGGATCTTCTGCTTCTGCGCGTGCAGTTGACAAAACGATCTGAAATTAGACAATACTAATTTTTTGCATAATTATATCAAGCGAATGAGACGGTGATATGGCTCATTATTTTATTTTTTTATTATGGTCCTTAAAATTTCTGCTTTTAAAATACCAATTATATTTAAGCATAAGAAGTCTACTTGTGAATATAGAACTACTCTAATGAATTCTCCGGCAACTTATTGTAAATAAGGTCTAACCCCTCGCAATGAACTTGTATCTTTGAAAGTGAGAGGACAACACTAGTTATATTGGATGACTGTTATATTGACCAGGGTGCTATCATTTTTTCACACAAAATTAACTTGGTACGGTTCCTTTCAGTGACTGGTGAGCGAAAATATATAATAGATAAACAGAAGCCATTTCTTCACTCCTTTTCTTGCTTTGTTCCCTCCCAATTTGCAAGCCCAGCAAAATATTTACAATACCAGTGTTGTTTTTTATGAGCAGTTTATAATTGGTGGAATTTCCAGATTTTCTAGTAAAAGAAAAAGACTCACTTGTAATTCCCAAAGAACAGTGAGATGGCATTTTTCTCCCTGCCACAGGGCAGATGGAACTGTTTGCGACACTGTCCTACAGCACATCCGAGCGTCGCACCGTCTAAACCGCAATACGAACATTTCTGAAACAACCATTTTACAATGCTTTTGTGTATTGATTGCACAATGACATCTATATCAGCCCATATAATATCACAATCGAGAGTACGATTGAGAGTGGTTAGGCCATATAGTCTACTACTCTGACCTAGTGCAGGCTGACGGACTTTTACATACATAAACTGACGCCTTTTTCCCAGAAGGGGTAGGCAGAGGTAATATCTGAGCACCTTCATTTTCGCCTTTTGTGTTCCATACCACAATATGATAGGGGGCGAGCCTAACTTCATATAGGACTCAAGTTCCTGACTCCAGGCTGATAATTGATAGAAAAATGTAATATCACTTCGCCCGACCCAAATTTGCGTTAACCTGAGTTTTACAATCATACCATAGTACAATTGTTTGATTTATATTACAATGCATTTTATTTCTCACTAAAGAATGCTGTGTCTGAACTGCAATAAAATTGCCATCAGGAGCATTGTCTTCTCAAGAAAATTACTTACATGTTTCTTACTCCGCTCTATTTCAGCCAAGATATCTTGATAAAGAAACCCAAACAGTCCTTCCTCATCTTTGCCTTTTTGTACTAGACATGATGAGAGCAGCTGGAAATAGACATAAATAAATTATGAAAGTTTCCAAAGTGTATGCAAATGTTACAGTTTAATGTGATTTTTTTAATATTGTGATTGCCACATATGTAACAATAAAATGGTGCAAACTTTGTTCCAATTTTTTTATTTGAGATAGGTGCAAACTGAATTTTGCACAGACACTTGAATGTGTGTGACAGGCTTTACAATAATTATTTTAACTTCCTAACATTTTGGATATGTTTCAGATTTCAAGTTCTAAATCTAGACATATTACTACTGAAATAGCTTAAACAAGTAAAGAGAATAAATAAATATGTTTTAAAATTTCTACTAAAATTAATTTTTCTTATATGTTACCCATTTCCAAACAAGAAGAGACCTTCAGGTCATACATGGTTTTGCTCATCACTTACTGATAAACTGATATATTTGTATTAGGTTCTGCTTATTGTAACACTGAAGAAAATATTGAATAACCTACATCTTCTGAGTTATTCTTACAATTATACTTTAGTCTCAACCTATAGTAGATATTTAATAACTAACTATTTAAATGATTTTTATATAGTTGTATCAGTATCTGTATCAGCCCATATACATCCCACTGCAGGGCACGGGCCTACTCTACAATCGACAGTACGATTGAAAGTGGTTAGGCCGTATAGTTTATATAATTACTTACTGAATATTAATTACCACCATTATTATTGGTATGTTGTGGTATTTTGATTACCACCATTGAATCTATAGAATATTCGTGATTTTTAGAATATACCAGATGTACTACAATTTGATTATGACATGACATGTCCTTAAAAGGTTGATGTCAAAACATTGCCCTGAAATTATCAGCTAGATTATTACCAAGCACCAACCCATGGAAATGTACGATAAACAAAGCAGTATCTTGTTCACAGAATCATCTAATTCTGATAAAAAAAAAAGGGCGAAACATAGGCTTTGTGGAATTTCAATAACCTGTTGCATGCCTGGATCTAGCAACTTTTCTAACAACGCCTATCCGCCTTTTGAATAATTATGACTTTCTAGTTACTACAGGCCTTATGTCGTACTCTGTCTGCCTTAAGTATTCAGACAAAAGACCAGGATATAACAGATTTACCTATAAATCAGCCAACAAATTATTTATACTTATCAAATATGTGTCAAGATTAAAATGTACACAAATGTTTTGTTGACTTACCACGCAGAAATAGTGGCATTGTATGTCGCCAATCGCGTATAATTTTCCGTAAATTAACTCGTCGTCCACATCGCGCCGGCAAAAAGCACACGGCACTCTATTTTCAGTAACAAGTTTAGCCAAGAAAAAATTTCGCCTCAAATTCTTCCTGAGCGCCATTTTAACACGTCCACAACCACTAATTGGAAAGTTACAACTCGCTCCATACAATTAAAATATCAATTAACACATTTCAGATAAGATACAACAGCCAGCATGGTAAAAACTCGGCATTTTATCAATTATAAGAGATATCAACATTGCACTGAATTCGCCTCAAAAATTACAATGGCGATATGTAAATTTGGCGGGAATTCAAGTTTTTTTTTCTTTTCCGTTCGGAAATCATAACGCTTCCTACATGAACTGTGCGAGCTCGATTCACATACGAAAATTGTCTATGGTGAACTTGAAAATAATTAATGTGCAATTAATCAAAAAAAGGCGTATGTAGCAACACTAAATTAAAAACGTCAAAAAATTCACAAAAAATGCCGCAAACGCGCCAGTAGATTTTATTTTTATTGTTATTTGTTTATTAATTGTTGTTATGAAATACTCGTCATGAGTGCAACAACCATAATTTTATCTAGTCCGTAATGTTACGTATAGGAAACTTGCAATTCTAGATGCTTGACACTTTTATGGTGCCATTAAAAATAAAGTATACTATCCTTTGTGCTTCGGACGAGGAAAAAACTCGATTATCGCCACTCCAAGCGCTGAAACCGAGTGTAAATTGCGTCTACAAGGCTTCTGGAACAATCTCCTGGTATTTGCGACGTGTAAAAGTGTCCTAAAGCGGCTGAAACACCAGACAATGACATTTTTGTACGAGTAACATATTTTGGCTGTTTTTTCGCCGCGAGAATGTCTGTACTGTACAATTATAGTAGTGATTCGTGCCCCGCGGTGTTAAGAACCGATAAATGACGGAAGAGGATGTAAGTGGAGTGAGGAAAGGCAGTTTTTTTGCAGAATGTCCACACTACAAAATACAGAGCGATGGTCGCTATCTGAGAAGCCTTTGGAGTCAAAATACGAGAAATGTCGCAATATTACCGAAGAGATATACAAGAGGATCAATATCACGTTTCAGATCAAACAATTGGAGGCTACACAAAGTGATGTTTCCGATCACAGGTAAATATTTTTATTTATATGTTTTGACACACATGTTTATGACTATGACATGTTTATATAGACAAAAATTTAACTACCACTAAGATCTCCTTAAACAATACATATAATATATGTTAAAATTGGTATCACATTGGTATTGGTAGTGTAGGCAGAGGTGTCAACAGTTCAATACATTTTTAGTTTATTTTTGTATGTTTTGGTTCCAACATGACAACAGATATAATATTTACAACATGTTTAGATTAATATAACTTAAAAAACCAGCATTATTGACTAAGTGTATAATAATGTAATCTGTATCAGCCCATATACGTCCCACTGCAGGGCACGGGCCTACTCTACAATCGACAGTACGATTGAAAGTGGTTAGGCCATATAGTCCACCACGCTGGCCTAGTGCGGGTTGGCAATAATAATCTAATATTTAATGTTAATATCTTATTTTTTGGTGAGAACTACAGTTCAAGGACATATACAAAAATGTGTTGAAATTCATCTAAAAATATTATTTATTTATTTTATTTATCTATTCAGTCTTTATTGTACAAGAAAATAGAACATAATATACAAATAACAGGAATAACAGAAAATAAGTACAAACAGCAGTATTATCACTCTAAGTAATGTCAATGTTAGTAATATGTAAAAAACAATTCATAACCTTTTATTTATACCAATCAATTTGTTTGAATTCATCATTAAAGAAATCTAATAAGAATAACACCAATACAATATTTTTTGATTAACCATAATTATTTATCACAGCCAATATCTCCTCTTTTTCTACCTACTTTTCTTCTAGCCAATATATTTCACATTATCGAAAACTAAAGGGTCTACAACCTAACAAACATAAATTATAGTTTGCTAATAAAAATAATAGTTAATTTAATAATAGTTTGGTTTATTTATAAGAGTGTTTTTTCTTATTTTCAAATGTCTGTCTTATCAACTGTCGATGGTAGATTTTAGGCGGACATCTATGTATGTATACGAAACAAGACGCAATTACCATAAGAGTCCCTACGCGCATGCGTAGTTCGCGCACTAGCCCTCTCTCTTACTCTCATGCAAAGGATCCGGAACGAAATTAATGAATCCTGGCGAATCTAATCAGGATAATCATATATTTTAATCGAATTATTGTATTGTCATCGGTCTTTGACAGGTGTGCAAAATTTGAATGAAATCTGTCCGTTTAAAGTGGGTCAAAATCGTGTCTTAAGGAGTCGGTTACAAACATACAAACAAACATACAAGTGAAGCTAATATAAAGCGTGTAAAAACATAACGCCATCTGTTGGTCAGTAGTAACATTTGACACTTGAAGAATACAATGTTAACGCCATCTAGCGATGAATAGTGCAAACATTCATTATTGACGTTATCACGCCATCTAGTGGTCAGTAGCAATGGTCATCAATTATAAAAATAATTAATCCTGGCGAATCTAATCAGGATAATCATATATTTTAATCGAATTATTGTATTGTCATAGGTCTTTGAAAGGTGTGCAAAATTTGAATGAAATCTGTCCATTTAAAGTGGGTCAAAATCGCGTCTTAAGGAGTCGATTACAAACATACAAACAAACATACAAGCGAAGCTAATATAAAGCGTGTAAAAATAGTTGCTACTATTTATACAATCATCATCATCATCAGCCTATTCACATCTACTGCTGGACATAGGCCTACCCTATGGCATACCTATGAGCTTGACCTTCAGCCCATCATTTCCAACTGCTACCAGCCATCTTTGGGATATTGTCACTCCACCTCGTTGGAGGGTGTCCTATTTATACAATAGGATCGGAAAGTATGCAAACTGGTCATCTGATGGTAAGTAATCACTGGTGCCCATGAACCTCGACAATGTTGGAATTTCAGATAGTTGCTAGCCCATAATATCGGGAGAGCTAGCTGGAAGGAAAAGGATAGCATAAGGAAAGGGGTATTCGACATTCTGCAATGTAATGAGTTGCTTTTATAATCATTGTATATTTAAAAAATCCTATAAATAGGTTAGGCTACATACTGGACTATACAGCCTAACCCATTTTGAGGCGGAGGCCTGTGCCCCGCAGTGGGACCTATACAGGCATATACCAATACAGATCACTTCTATAACCACTGCATTGTAGCTACTTTTGAATAGAGCAACATTAGAATTTCTCACAAATTTTAAATTTACTTCATTCTCTAGTGAAATCTGTTTTTCCAGTAGTAGAACAAAAATATATTGTTCACTGGGATTTATAAAATAAAAATTGTATTCAATGGTGAGACAGGTATACCATTCACCTGATGGTAAGTGATACAAACACTCATGAAAAGTAGTAAAACATAATTTTTGTGGATACAATAAATTAGTATCGTTTGCAAATTCCATTACAGTAAAACAAAATGTGCATGAATTTTATGTTTTTTATTTTGTATTTATTGCATTCTGTTCCGCGTTGAATGTTAACACAACATAAGGTTACATATTTATTAGTTTGTTTTGAAGGTGGTCAGTCCAACGACTTACACCCGTTTATGTTTATTATTATTGTATTGTACTATACTGTATCAGCCCATATACGTCCCACTGCAGGGTACAGGCCTCCTCTACAATCGAGAATACGATTGAGATTGGTAAGGCCATGTAGTCCACCGCGTTGGCCTAGTGCGGGTTGGCGAACTTTTACATACCATACAAATTCATACAAATCCCCATGGTATATTTCCTCACGATGTTTTCCGTCACCGTTTTAGAGTGTGCTGATTGACTCACAATACACACATGACTCCGAAAAGTCAGAGGTGTGCCCTGGGATTTGAACCCGCGACCACCGTGAACATGTTGGCAGTCGCGTCTAGTCTGGTTATTATTATTATGTGTGAAATAATAAATGTATTTTACTTCCAGTGATCAAATAGACAGCAATGATTTGAGTAACGAGACAGATCTATTCGCTTGTGACAAGACAGACACAATATCGAGCAGTACCGAGGGAGAAAAACCGTTGGCTACGTGTGAGAAGTACATCAACATTAACAATAATGAGGAGACCAAGAAAAAACAAGATATTGTGTACAAGAGACCTAGAAAGCGGTGAGATTTTGTATAGTCTAATATAAGAGCCTGTAGTTTCTTCAAAAGAATTACAACTTAGCAAAAAAGAGTATAGATTTAATAAGGATGTTTCAATTTATTATAATTTAATATGGCAACCCAATATGAAATGTCGTGAAATGTTTAAATACTTCTTATTTGTATTGGCATGGGACTGGCGTCCGATGCCAATCGATACTCTGTCTGGACAGCATTTGCGCTCACCATCAAGTGCAGTGCGGCCACTATGCCGGACCAGAATTAAAAAAACAACATATTGCATGTTTTCCCCCGCAGTTTCCGCAAGCGAGTGAAGAAGTCTCAGCCGCAGCCGCGCAGCGACTCGGACGGCTCCAGCGACGAGGCGCCGCTCAGCCGCATCGTGGAGCTCGACGCCAAGTGCGTGCGCGCCGCACACGTGCAGCACAGCGTCATGGGCGTGCCCAACATCGTCATCGTCGCTAGTGAGTCTACAACAACCCCCCTCCCCCCTCCCCTACGCTCTGTCTCTCCCCTCCTACGCTCTGTCTACCTACCACTCTTCCCTTCCTCTCCCCCTCCCCCCGCTCCGCTTCCCCTCCCCCTGTCTCGCCGTCCCTGTATGGTACTAACACAAAATCTCTCCATCCCACTACCCATACACCCCTTCTCCTCCTCCCCCTCTCTCCCTAACTGTATACAAGTAACTCAAAAAAGTATATATCTAGCTGGGACCCACGTTGTGGGATGAAATACACATGTTGGTGTACTGGTGGCACCTTTGCCTACCTCTTCTGGGAAAAATATGTGAGTTTATGTATGTATAAATAACACCCAACACCCAACAGTCACATACATAGTCTTGACCCCACACTAAGATCGAGTCTTGTGTCGTGGGTATCAGGAACTACGAGAGACTTTTCGCTCTCACAAACACCCAGACCCGGAAGAAATATTTGTGGGCCACACAAACATTTCTCTCGGTGCGGGGATCGAACCCGCGGCCTCCCGTTTCACAGGCGGCGTCTAACCAACTGCGCCACGGAGGCTGTCAAAAATAATTTGGTTTTCATTTGCGCGTGTGCATAGTATTATAGATTTTATCCATTATCCTGTATAGTCGTATCATTAGTTTTTATACGGATGAACACTAAAGTATTGTAACAAATTTAATTAATGGGAAAATTTAAGTTTTGCTATAAATAAATGATTTATTGTCACAATAGGGGCAACAATACTAGAAGTTCAATAATATTTTATGAAATGTTATGAGTAATAATAATAAATGAACACACAAAATAAAAAACAATAGCTTCAAGTATAGTACCTACAATTAATATTGCGTAGTATATATAAGTGCGTGGTGGCCTGTTGGTAAATGGACCAGACGCGGCTCCCAATATGTTCACGGTGGTCGCGGGTTCGAATCCCAGGGCACACCTCTGACTTTTCGGAGTCATGTGTGTATTGATAGTCAGTCACCACGCACTAAAACGGTGAAGGAAAACATCGTGAGGAAACCATAGCGGTTTAGAAGAATTTCTATGGTATGTAAGTCCGCCAACCCGCACTAGGCCAACGTGGTGGACTATATGGCCTAACCACTCTCAATCGTACTGTCGATGTAGAGCTGGCCCGTGCCCTGCAGTGGGACGTATATGGGCTGATACAGACAGATACAGAATTAATATTGCACCACCATGCTGGCACAACTAGGCGACCATCTCAACATAAGGCTATGAAGTAAACCCAACAAGAAATCCAAGCTTTCAGTGGCCATGTTAAGTAAGATACGGAAGCAAAAACAGTCTAAACAGTAAACCAGATACATGAATTTATACAGAATTATCGTTTTGAATAATATAAACAATTTTTCCAGATCTCAAACCGAAACTGTACACGCCAGAAAAGAAACAGCCCAGAAACAATACAGAAAAATCCGCATCTAAAACCACAGACAACAAACCGGAAGTCTCTACAGATGACACGAAGGCCATAGTCAAACCGGAAGCGGCAGATTTGTCGTCGAAAAATGAGAAGTGCGGTACTGAGTACAAGAATTGCAGCTTATGCAGTTTGTCCTTTAGAGGAGAAAGGGGATTGAGGTAAGTATAAATAAATAAATACATCAAATATACATATTTCTGGATTCTTAATCAGTTAACTATTTGCACGTCCACTTGTCTATTTCTATTTACATTAGGCTGTCATATTGACATTGACAGGTTCTAAATGTCAAAATTGAGGGTCGGGACGTTTGAGTACTTAACCCCTGGACTGTGAGGGGGCCGCACTACGGCTCCTCGAAGAAACATAAAAGATGCCGAAACAATTGACAGTCCAGGGGTTAAATGTCTTGAGTAATTTTCATATATTGATGCTTCTGTCATTAAGTGGTAGGCAGTCTGTAATGCACAATATGGTATGGTCTTAATACTGTTATTAAAATATGTTATTTCATTTAATCCACATGTTAAGAAACACTCATCATGTCATGTCTCAGGAGACATCGTACAAAATAAAAAATAAAAAAATAAATGTCAAATTGTCCGTGAAATTATTTTTCACGATTTTTGGTCACCCCGTATAGATACGAGTATTCTTATCGCTTAGTTGTACCTCGGTTCGGTTCGGGAACTTATCCGAGCAGGGAGGTTACTCTACAATCCGTAACTCGAAATTTCGTGACATTTTTCGGACGGATGTTACTTCGTTACACGAAATCCATCTAAAATCATTAAGAATATCTATGACAATTATTATTCACTCCGAAGTTAGTCTATGGTTACGACGAATTTTCAACATTTCGGATGGTTCACTGACGTCCGTTATCCGAAGTTTCAGGCTTCGTAACGGATTTTAGAGTAACCCCCCAGTAACGAGTCTTGTACCTACATATTATGTGGGTTGAAAAGCTTTGAAAACTAATTTTTGCTATTTTTGGCAAAATTATTGGGTAGTTTTTTTTAAAACTTGGTACAATGCTACTAGGTTGGATAGGAATATGTGGTTTAAATTAAATACCGTATTTTTTTATTCCAATGAATGGCGAGACGAACATGCCGTTCGCCTGATGGTAAGATAGGACCACTCAAGAACAGTAGCAAAACCAAACAACACCTTGAATTATGTCCATTAGTTACTCTGGCTACAATACCGTTCAATCCGAAACACAACAGTGCATTTAAACTGCTCAATATGTCCATGTTGAGACTTAACATCTTATGTCTCAGGATGGCAAGCGCAGTGGAATGCCAAGCATTGTTTTGTAATCCAAGGTGTTCTTTTGTTTTGCTACTATCCAAGTGCGGTCGTATCGTTTATCATCATGCTGACGGCATGCCCTAGTCATTCCTTGCAATAAAAATAATATTTTGTTTTCAGACGTCACATGGCAATGTCTCACATAGAGCCCCCGGAAGCGAGTATGTCCACAACGGAACAACGATAAAAAGGCAACATAAGACGGTATGCGAGCACAGCGACCGCCATTTTGAAATAGTCTTTATTGATATGCTGTGGGCTGTTTGACAAGTACATAGTATGATGAATTATCTGTGAGATTTTGATACAATAATATAAAATTATTCTAAAACGCTGAAACATTATTGTATCCATCTAAATACGTCCCACTGCAGGGCACGGGCCTCCTGTATAATCCAAAGTACGATTGAGAGGGGTTAGGCCTTATAGTCCACCATGCCGGCCTGGTGCAGGTTGATTGGTTATAAAATATAGGCCCTGTTAATCCGAAAAAAACAGTTCATTTTTTTTTGTTAGTAATGTCTTATTAAAAAAAAACATATTTATGTTTTTTTGTATGTTGTCAAATAGCCTACAATAGTAAAATAAATTGATTAAAATTCAGGTTGAAATATTATTATTTTACAAAATTTATAAGTGTATATTTATTGGTTAATCTAGTCAGATACGTTAGGTATTTAAAATATTTGAAAATCTTTATTATATTGATACTTTTTATATACAGTTGACGAAATTAAAGTATTGTTATGTGGTATATATTTATTTAAGTGCCAGAAGGCAATATTTTTATTTGATCTTTTTTGTACAAAATTCTTAAATTTCAACCTGAATTTTACATCTCAAATTATAAAAACAAAAACAAAAAATTAAAAAATATGCTTTTTGGTCTTATTGGGCTGTCATCGGACGTAGATTTTTAAAAAATCTATTTCATTTCACACAAAATGGCGGGCCCTGTGCGTTTTATTTTAAAAATCTTGTTTTTAGTGTTAATGCTAGTTATTGAGAAAATGTTAAGATTAAATCTTTTTATTGGTAAGTTTTGGTGCGATGGTATGGTATAAGGTGTGTGATGGTGCTTCTGTCACAGAAATAATATAATTAAAAAAAATATTGATACTCAATATCTATTATTCACTATGGGGTCTAGGAAAGACATCAAAGGGATTTAAGCAGTAAAAAAAAATTGAGGTATCATTTTATACATCTGTTTTTGTGCATCTTCAATATATAGTGAATCAATTTAAAAATGTTCAGGCACGAAAAGGGGTATATAATATATTCAAAAATATAATGTAAAGCAAAAATTCTATGTGACTATGTTTCATGACCTTTGAAATATCATTGATATAAAAGGTACCATTAAATAAAGTATTAAATTGCAAACTAAGTCATAAAGAAAGAAGAATCGCACGTTTTGAAATATCGCAGAGAACAATAAAAAAAATCAAAATGCCAGTAAATGCGTATTTAATAATCGTTTAATATATTTTTTAAAAAATGGATAAAACTTAGATTGAAAAGTTGTAAAATTCAACCAAATGATCTTATTGGATGAATATAGATGAAAATGGTTGTATAATTCAACCATGATGAGCATGAAACGTGACAGAAGCACTAAGTATGAGGCAGGGTCAAAATATCTGTGATCAGAATGGCATAATGTGATTGTAGTTTATTATTGTGAAAATTTAAAGTTTGTATTGGATTCACTTTTTCAATAAAATAATGTTATCTAATATTTATTTTAGATATTTTTCGAAATTGGATGTTTCGTGTATAAAAATATATGTAACATTTTCAAAAATATTAATAAAAATCGTATTATAATGACCCTATGTTCACGTAGAGTGACGGAAGACAGAAAAAAGGTTTTCGCAAAGAAAAAAAATTTTTTTTGGTTCATTGAAAATAGAAGGAATTTTATTTTGTTCTTAATTACAAAAGTATATCCTTTTACAAATTATTTTGGATTCAAAAATATATTTTTCATATTATTTACATGAGTACTCACACGAGTGTATAAAAATATATCAATTTTAAAATAATTAAAACAAAAAGAAGAATTGGTCCATGTGATTTTCTTGGAACAGTGAATCCACGGTTAGGTAAGTTTTTAAAAAAGTTTCGGCCGATATTGAGTACAAAATTTTTGAAGAAATAAAAAAATGTCTTTTTAAAATTTTTCTCTTAGGATTTCTTATTAGGTGTTAAGGTGTTTTGGAGGTAGACGTTTTGTTTTTGTCATGTTTCGGAATGGGGAGAGTGGGGATGGAATGGCAGTTTGTAAAATATATTGTGTTGGTGCATTTTGGGCCTTGTAAACCACTTTTATTGTTTTTTTTTTAATTTATTCATGATAACAAACACTAGTATATTCTACAGTGTTATTATTATAGAATCAAAAAATTAAGAGTAAAAATAGTACCCACAACGTTGTCCACAAATGACTAATATTAAAGTTTTAACAGTGAGTGACGTAAATGTTGTTACAATGTTAAGCTTGTGTTAGAAAACACGAAAAAGAAAACATTATTACAAATTGTTTTTTAATGATCGTGAAATATAGCCTTATTTTCACCTAACGTTAGGAGATTGCTGCCCTACTTGGTGGAATAATTTAAATGCTTGCATTTTAAAGCCTGTGGTATAGATATATATTATTTGAATGTTATTGTCCTATTAAAAGCTACAGAAAGTTTAAACGACTTATGCATGCAATTTACTTACATTTAATAGAAATATTCACACAAAAACACCGATATATCAAGAAAACAAAGAGATAATCGCAATTTCATAGCGAGTGGATACCAAGATTAGAATATTGGGATACCAAGCATTGCTTTGTAATTCCAGGTGTTGTTTGGTTTTGCTACTGTTCATGAGCGGTCGTATCGCTTACCATCAGGCGAACGGCATATTCGTCTCGCCATTAATTGCAATAATAAAGTATCAATAAGACTAATATTTTATATCCCTTAATAAGTTACATCTTGCATAGTTTTCTATGTTTTGTAATTCCATTTGCAACATAAATATTTTCCAACTGCCATTCTCAATCCTTGGGGCGAGTTAGGTATGTTATATTTAAAAACGTCTACGTCAAATTTGTTACGTGTCGCCGTGTTGTGGTTTTAAGGGGAGAGAGGGGGTTTTTGTCAGTAAGGATAGGGTGTATGCAATATTTGAGACAAAATAGTCATGACTGTTTTTAGTGGTTTTTGTATTGGAGATGTTAAACATCGGAGAAGATAAAAAAATGTGTCTAGGGTACTGTGGAGCGTATGTCTCCTTTGTAAATTGTAATGCTTGGGGCATTAAGTGAGTCTATTTTTAGTCGATTGATATTTGAGAAATTGGACATTTTTGTTTATGTAACAAAATTTCGTGTCGTTGAGTGTCCCATTTAAAAGTGATTATAATTACGAAAAAAAAAATATTTTAAAATAATCTTTTGGGAAGATGTGAGGGTAACAATGAACCTAAGAGTGATATATACGAACCACTAAAATTAGTTGTGACAAAAATATTATTTATGTATTTTGTTTTTTTTTTCTTTTAATACGGTGCTAAGTTTTATTGAAGATAAAATTTTTAAATATTAACGTAAGTAGTTGTAGATGTAGATATGGCAAATGAAGATCTTTTAAACGAACTAGTCAAAAGAAATTGAAGGAAATGTGTATTTTGAGAAAAAAAAATGTTCCTACGCCATTGCTGGGGTTGAAGTTGGGTGGTGACCACTTGGATTCACAAAAGAGCTGTTATAACAAGAAATAGAATATAAATAATTAGAATATATAATATGCGCAATATACTATGAGAACATAGGTACCTTTTGAAATGAGATATGTGAACTTTTGGCTGTTAAAAAAATGTAAAAACATATGCAGTGAAAATAATTTGGAAAAAGTGTTTTTTAGGTTTGTTTTGGTGCCAGAAAAATCTGTTATATTGAACCAACAGCCTGTGCGTATTTGATAATAAGCAGAAATATATCTCATAAAAAACCGCTAGTTATTATTCTGTTTGAACAAAATGGCAATCACCATGTAAAGCATTGTATTAATTTGCCTAAAAATCAAAAAAGAAAATTGTTCAAATATAGAATAAGCTACCTATGCTTATCTTCCCCCAATCCACCCAATCACATCGGCCATCTTGTTTTTTACGTCCGAATCCAAGTGGCGCCATCTACTGTAAATACTTGCCATAAAACCAGTGAAATTGCTTTTGAATACATATCAACGACGTATTGTGACATTTTTGATTCAATTATTTTTCAAAAAATAAAATAGGAGCGAAATATGTGATTATTGTATGGAAGATTTTCACTTTAAAAAATCTCGACCAGTTACAATTATATTTTTACGTTATGTGTAATATAATTTTCCAGAAATCTAATATTATTATTGTTCGGTCACTGAAAGGTCAATGCAAATTGTGTGAGTCAAATTTTTAACCATTGGTAATACTTTCGATTTTTATTCGAAAAATATTTTACAAAGATGTTACATACCTATCGTTATAAATGGTCTAAAAATAATGTTTTCTGGTAAATTCTATTACATGTGTTATTTCTTGTCGTTTCGAAGCTTTGCTCCATAATTTAATAAATAGTTACGCATTTAATACGCATTCTGTTACGCGCTCGTTTCGTTTTCGCATTTCGCATAACGTTTGATTCGAAATTTAAAATTGAATTATATTTTTAAAAATTCGAAATTCAAAAATTGTTGAAAACTATTTTGATTAGTTTATTTATATATTCGGGAGATTATATTTTTGCGAGTTGGACTTTGGATATATAGTTTTGGATCAAACATTGTGCTGTATTGTTGAATCGGGGCCGTTGTAAATTGTCTTCCCGTGGTTCTGTCATTGGCCCCAACATTTGTTAAATGATCTCTGTTTTGTGTCATTTGTCTCTGGTGCAATTTGTGTTGCCATATGTTATTGTATCTTTACGTTTTATAATTATTGAGTACATTATGTGCACACTTGTATTTTGCTCATAAGTACGAAATGTGACGAATGCGAAAATTCGTATACGCGCGTATTTCCTGTTTTAATTTAATTTCTCTGTAATTTGTGTATAAGTATTATTTAAAAAAATGGACCAGTCATAAAACTACATTTTAAGTTTGTAATTTAAAGACATTGCAATAGAATAGTTGCATTTAATTCATCAAATCTTCGCATACGCATCAATTTCTCGTTTTCGCGCGTTTGCGAATTTCGCATTCGTTTCGTCAACGTTAAGTGTAATATTAAGTTTTGTCGGAGTACAGTGATGGAATATATAAAGCGGATATTATATATATGTTCCTGGATTGTGTGAATTTTGTTTATGTTGTACTTTATTTAAGATATTGTTAAATAAAACATGACTAGTCTTTTTGTGTTTTATTTATATTAAATATAGGTAGTATGCACCATGGTGCACGCGCAGTTAGTTTATTTTAGGACCGAATACTGGAACGCAATTTTTTAAATTTAATTTTTCTCCTAACAGTCACATACATAGTCCTGGCGCCACACTAAGTTCGAGACTTGTGTCGTATCAGAAACTATGAGAGACTTTTCGCTCTCACAAACACACAGACCCTAAACAAGTACCTGTGGATCGCAAACATCTCGGTGCGGGGACTGAACCCGCGGCCTCACGCTTCACAACTGGCGTCTAACCAACTGCGTTACGGAGGCGGTCAAATTATTAGTACCATTTTTGATTCAGTTCCATACTCTCTAAGCGTAAGTCATTTTCGCTTGTGAAATTTTAAACACACAATACTGCGAAGGTCCACTGACTGGAGTCTCCATGGTGCACCTTTTTGGAAATAATTAGATTTTTCGCCGCTTGCCATTGGCAATTTTAACAGAATTGATAACTCCTAGTAATAGGAATTATTGCTATTTCAAATTAACATCGTCACCTTGTTATTTTTGAAGCCTTGGCATGCACTATATTTTTGCTATTGCTTATTGCCCCCCACAGAATTTGTAAACAATAAAACTGACCATATATTGTAACCATTTTTCATATCTAAAAGTACACATACAAAATTGATTGATAAGATTCTTCTTTAAATAGGTTCTTAAAAAATTCACTCCTTGATACACAAGATCCGACTTTGGCGGCCGAAGGGTTAAAATAGTGCACAGAACAACGAATACAGTTACAATCGATAGGTGATAATAATAATACATCTTTACCACTCACCGCTCAAATCTCCCTGCCGAAGCCGGCTGTACGACTCCGAGAAAAACGGTGATCATAGCACTGAACATCACTTGCACTATATTGTCCATAAAACAATCAAAATTATTCAAGAACTGACCACCAACGCGCACCAACGGAGCATGCGTCTTGTCTCTATAAGCGTTCACGAGAAACTGAACGATAAGCTCAGCAAGATGGTACAAGATAACTACATCTACCCTCCACAAAATATTTTTTTTAGCACAAAACAATATCTAATCGTGCATTTTCACGCTTCGCCAACTTCGGCCAGCCTCCACCAACGTGTAAACGGTGTGTTTGGCTCGGCTGGCCTTGACTTTTCAATGTTGATAGTTTGGAGTTGGTAGACGTTGGTCCAGCCTCAGCCAACGTGTAAATGCACCATAAGATATCTTTAGCAGATATTACAGCCTCCGTGGCGCAGATGGTTAGATGTCGGCTGTGGAACGTGAGGGCGCGGGTTCAATCCCCGATTCGAGACAAATATTTGTATGAACCAAAGGAATTTGTAACGGGCCTGGGCGTTAGACTGAAAGTCTCTGGTAGTTTCTAATACGACACAAGATTCGATCTTAGTGTTGGCTCAGGACTATGTGTGTTGTTTTGTTTGTTATTACCATGAATGGCGAGACGAGCATGCCGTTCGCCTGATGGTAACCGATACGGCTGCTTAAGGACAATGGATAATCTAACTTCTAATCTAACTGTTAACGAGAATTCTTCATATCAGTTATTCGGGAATCTGATTAGCCTATCACTACGTGGTATAAAACAAAGTCGCTTTCTCTGTCCCTATGTCCCTTTGTATGCTTAAATCTTTAAAACTACGCAACACATTTTGATGCGGTTTTTTTTAATAGATTCAAGAGGAAGGTTTATATGTATAATACGTACATATTATTGTACAGAAATCTATTTGTACTCGGGCGAAGCTGGGCCGGGCCGCTAGTTTGTTATAAAGGCATAGGATATAAAATAAAAAGACACGAATAATGAAAAATATTCTCAATTTATTTACATATTAAAATGCACAAAACATTTCATGACAAAAAATATATTCTTTAAATCTAACATCTTAAAGCTATGTCAAATATATATCGGATATTTTTAACAATCGGTTTTGATTTTTTTATTGGTGTTTTAACAAAAACACAGTATTTTAGCGATTCCTTTAATCGTAATAATTCACTTTCAGTGGTACACAGCTGAGTGATATGGGGTGAATGACCTCCTCGTGCGATATGTGGCTTTGTGTATGTATCTACTATCGAATGGAGTTTTGCTTTAGCTGGTCCAATGAATGAATATCGATTCTCATTTAGTTAATGAGAATAATATAATTTTCGTTGGGTGTGAAAAAGGTGTGTGCTGGCCTGTTGGTAGCAGACCAGACGCGGCTGCCAACATGTTCGCGGCGGTCGCAGATTCAAATCCCAGCGTATACCTCTGACTTTTCCGAGTCATGTGTGTATTGATAGCTAGTCAATCACCACGCAATATAATGGTAAAGGAAAACATCGTGAGAAAATCTGCATGCCATAGCGATTTATAAAAAAAACTATGGTATGAAAACTCCACCAAGCCGCGCTAGGCCAGCGTGGTGGACTGTACTGACCACTCTCAATCGTCCTCTCGATTATGTCGGAGGCCCGTGCCCTGCAGTGGGACGTATATGGGCTGATACAGTACAGTACAGTGAAAATATATTAGGTCTAAAAGCTCTGAGATCGCAATAAATTCATATTTATTTTATTTCGATCTTTTTTCATAAAATTTCTCGTTTTGTGGTGTGTTTTCCACATTATTACCTTTAAATATTTTTCACATTGTATATATGATACAGGGAGTCATTGAAGTTTGTCATCGTAGGCTATATGGCATTGTAGTAAACTAATTTTATAGCATAAACTATACATACATATTTTCCTATACCGGGTATCTCAAGACTGCTACCGAAAACGAAGCCGGGTGGTAGTTTTAGTGACTCCAAACACAATGCAACTAAAAATTTTGCTAAGAAACATGACAATTTCTTTTTATAAATTTTTAAATATCGTCATTTTGGGTGGTAAATCCATAGTTTTTGCTAAAATAATAATTTAAACTCTTTATAACTTAGAGTCTTTATAATTAAAAGGGTATACACTATTATTTTACGAAAAAAATGTATTTACCACCCAAATACGACCAAATAAAAAAAAGTACAAGAATAAAAATGACGCTTTTTTCCACCATTTTCTGTTGCATTGTGTCTGAAGTCGCTTAAACTACCACCCGGCTTCGTTTTCGGTAGCAGTCTTGATATACCCGGTATATGGCAAAACGAGCAAGCCATTCGTCTGATGGTAAGCGATACGACCACTCATGGACAGTAGCAAAACTAAACACCATGAATTACAAAGCAATGCTTGGCATTACACTGCGCTCGCCATCCTAAGACATAAGATGTTAAGTCTCAATATGTCCAGTAGTTACTCTGATTCTGATATAAGATGTAGGGTAGGCTTGATATTAATAAATCCATTTTTTGCGGGTTCAAACCTATGTTAACTAGCTACCTGGTCTATATTTTTAAGCACTGAAACAATTACTTTTCTCAATCGTATATTTTCACAAGAACTTCAAGAATAACAAAACGTCAACCCGAAAAAACAAAACACAAACAAAATAACTACTCTCGCACCCTCCAGCGGCAAACTCCAAAATGTGGCCAGTAACAATATCGCCCGGTTGCCCTGTTCGACGAACACCGCCGAACATCGTCGACACGGTGCACTAGTCGAGCGGTGCGTAACAATATCTTCTGAGTTTTTGTTCAATATTTGGGCTAATAGCACCTCATTCAAGATTATTTTTATATAGTTATTGAACAGAAAAAAAATAGCACACATACGGCGGATGCCAAGAAACAATCGAAAAAATTAGATTGAAGTCAATCTGGATTGTTTTCTACTTTTCGATTTGTCATTTACCATGTTGCCATAGTTTTTTCACTACTGAGATTGATTATTGGCAATATAGTATCAGAAAAAAGATTGAGCTGTCAATCTCAAACGGTAAATTTTGGATTGGGATTGATTATTGGCAGCGGCTGCTAGATAGGTTTGCCTAGGGTGGACAGTTAACAGAAATTAATATATAGTGTTGGAAATAATATATCCTCTATAGGTTATGTATAACGTGACCATACGTCCCGATTTAGGCGGGACAGTTCCGCTTTCAGGAAGTCTGCCCCGATGTCCCCAGCAAGGCCTACATACTCCCGCTTTTTGCAAACAGACCAAACGATGATTAAAAAGTATTTCCCGCTCGAAATGCTTTATCGAACTATTACTGAAAACGTTTCGGTCAAATTATTCCAGCATTTTCGTGAAAAACAATCTTGATTAAAAAAACTTCCACAATTATTAAGTACGTTATGTCTCTGTCTGGAAGTCACGCCACTACTGGGGCTTATAAATCGTGCCTAACTAACTATTTTGTGTTTAGTGCTATGATTATTTTTTGTAATTCAATCTTCTTTATTAAAAACTTGTAACGCACCAAAAACTATTTATTATTATTTATTTCCACAGATGTGATGTCCCGCTCTGACACAAAAAATAAATGGTCACGTTATGTATAACTGACACCGTGGCCCATCATTGGAGCCACAGAAAGGGTAAAGAAAAAATACATTGTAAAAAAACATTACTTATAATTTTGAATCACGTATTGACACATCCAAAAAATTTACAAATCAAATAATAGATTCTAAATTCTAAAGTTTACAACTTAAGGATCGATAAGGCGCAAGATTATTTAATATTATCGATATGCAATTATTCATAGATAGTTCAAAACGTATTTTAGTTATCGAATCTTGTCTCCCTCGAACGACTTTTGAATTCCGTATGAGGGAAGAAGACAAAAAATTTGATAGTTAAAACAGGTTATAAATTGTCTATGAATAACGATTTTTATATCTACCTCAGAGATCTAAAAGAATTTTAGGTCCACCCGACTAGGCCAGTGGACTAAGACCTAAATCTAGATAGCGGAGGCCCGTGCCCAGCAATGGGATGTGGGCTAGTATTATTTTTGAATACTGCCATTTGTTAAATATAGTACCATTTAAATACGTTGCAATTGTGTTTAAGAATATTTTTTTAGAGAAACGTGGTGCCATGCTCACGGTGGTCGCAGGTTCGAATCCCAGGGCAGGACTTTTCCGAGTCATGTGTGTATTGATAGTCAATCACCACGCACTATAACTGTGAAGGAAAACATCGTAAGGAAATATGCATACCATAGAAATCATAAAAAAAAATCTATGGTACATGAATTATGTACAGGCCTAATCCCTCTCAATCGTGTTCAGCATTGGCCGATTACGGGCTCACAAAAGTTACATACATACATACATAAACTCACACCCCAAAAGGGGTAGGCAGAGGTGCCAGGACACCCACATTTCGCCTTGTATGTTCCGTCCCACAATGTGATAGGTTGCGAGCCTATCGCCATTTCGGGCACAAATTCCTGACTCCGGGCTGATAATGAATAGAAAAATCCAATATCACTTTGCCCGACTCGGGATTCGAACCCGAGACCTCAGCTTTGCAAGCGTACCTTAGTACATCTACGCCACCGAGGCAGTCGATGTCGAGTCAAAAGTTACTAGATGTAAAATATTTAAATGGTACACTAATTTTATTTGGACCATAATTTTTGTGTCATAAGAAACAATGAAGTATCAAGATATTTTAATTACAAGGTACAAAAAATCTACAGAGTGTTGACGAGGCAATTATTACAACGTAAATGTAATATACACATATTAACAGAGAACATAAACATACATAAACTCACGCCTTTTTCCCAGAAGGGTAGGCAGAGGTGCCAGGACACCCACATTTCTCCTTTTGACTAAGGGGTGGAGACTATCGCCAAATCGGGCCCAATTTCCAGACTCCGGCTGATAATGAATAAGAAAATTCAATATCACTTTTCCCGACCCGGGTTTCGAACCCAAGACCAGTGTTGTAATCATATTGGTTGTACAACTACGCCACCAAGCCAGTCGATTCATTTATGTAGTAAATATATTTAACGGAGAAACAAGAATATTAGAATAAGTATATTCCTCTCAATCGTACTCTCGATTGTTGAGGCCTGTGCCCAGCAGTGGGACGTATATGGGCTGATACAAAAATAGTACTATTATATATGTTTTTATCTCTGTCACTCTTAGTTTGTATTATCTACCATCTCTTTCGTGTATCCAATATATCTAAATTATTTTTTAAATTTTTTCAATATTTTATATACATATTTTTCAATACACGAAGATTCGAAATTTGTTAAAAAAAACACAATCAAAAAACATTTTACATAGATTTATAAATACACATTTCTCAATACACAAAAAATCGATTTAATTGAAAAAAAAAACACAATCAAAAACATTTTCCAAAAAAATATGTTTAATATGTATACACCCTATAAGTGCCTCGCGCAACACCCTGTATAACTTAAATTAAGTTAAAACTAATAAAACGTAAAACTTAAAGTTAGAATTTAGTTTATCACATGGTGCAAAGGTATTGCTTTGCCAAATATACCGAAATGCCACACGTAATTTAAGCAAAAGCTTATACCCAAATGGAGATTGCATTCCGTACAAAACACTCAAGCACAAAAATTTGACCTTGGATGAAGTCGCTGTTGCCTGCTATCCTTCGATCAAATATACACTAGATACACAGTTCCCTGTAAAAGTTCTGTTAAAATGTGGCACCGATGCATGACATGAAAAAGAGTAAACAAAAAGATCACATATTCCAAATATATTAACACAAATTCCACCTTATTCCTGGAACTTAAAGTAGCTTTTCACATAATATTGTCTAAAGTTATGCGACGTTTTGGAAGCAACGGTCGGTGCGTGACTGAAGGCGAAAGAGTGCTTAAAGCACTCTTTTTTGGTGCCATTTTCTAAGCGCTCATGTTGTATCTAGTGTATATTTGATTCATTGTCACTCTAAAGAAAAGGATAGCAGACAACAGCAACGTCATTCAAGGTCAAATTTTTGTGCTTCACTTTTATATACGGAATGCAATCTCCATTTGGGTATAAGCTTCTTGTATTTAAGGCTTTCTTTTATCAATGTACCGATAGATGGCGTTAAATCGTATTAAAAAGCGGGTATGTTGAAAATATTTTGTTTTAGAACTTTTAAAAAGAAAAGTACTTTTAAAAGTTATTTGCGTTTTGTTCTTTTGAAAGTTGACGCCTCTGACTTTTAAAAGGTATATTTTAATGTATTGTTTTCAAAAACATAAAAGTATTATACTCTTTATATTTTAGGGAAAATACAAAAATAGTTTAATCATTGTAATACAGATTTCCCATTCAAATGTCGTGGCGCCTATATTTTTCACAATACTTAGCTATATATTTTTATATATTGATTTTATTTACACGTAAATCATAAAATACTACATCCCATATTTTCGCGGGTAGATTCAAAACTACAACTAACGCCATCTATCGATATACTAATAAAACACATCCTAAATGGTAACATAAAAATCACCATACAAATATATGAATTGTGTAAGTGTCATTTTTACCACAAATTTTATTCTTTGAGATATAGAGAGGACACCTCTTACAAATAAAAAGATAGCGGTACATACAAGGTATATCAAGACTGCTACCGAAAACGAAGCCGGGTGGTAGTTTAAGCGACTTCAGATAAAATGCAACAGAAAATGTTGCAAAAAAAGCAACTATGTTTTTTTATTTTTTTCCTATGGTCGCATTTAGGTGGTAAACAAATTGTTTTCCTAAAATAATAGTGTATTTTATTTATTTAAAAATACTCGAAGGTATAAAAGAATTTAAATTATTATTTTAGCAAAACCTATGGATCTACCATCCAAAAATGACGATATTTTAAAAATCATAAAAAAATTGTCACGTTTCTTTGCGAAATTTATAGTTGCATTGTGTTTGTAGTCACTAAAACTACCACCCGGCTTCGTTTCCGGTAGCAGTCTTGATATACCCGGTATACCGCTGTCCTTGTCACTCATACGCTTCAGTATGTTCTGTCTCTTTCGTACATTCCGTTTGATGGGTACATACGACACACAATTTTGTTCTCGATGTCTGTTCTAATATAAAATCTTAGGCTTAATATATTTTTATATTCTGACAGCCTCCGTGGCGCAGTTGGTTAGACACAACGTGAAACGTGAGGCCGCGGGTTCGATCCCCGCACCGAGATAAATATTTGTGTGACCCACAGGTATTTGTGTCGGGTCTGTATTTGAAATTATGCTCGTAGTTTCTGATACGACACAAGACTCGATCTTAGTGTGGGGTCAGGACTATGTATGTGACTGTTGGGTGTATTTTTTTATTTATTTTGACAAATTGAGTACCTAATGGTATATGCAAAGTCGTTCATATAACAATTTGCAACTAATAGAATTTCGTTTCTGCCATTCCATACAGCTTATTAAACATTTAAGCCGGACCTAATGAAATATAAGGGCCGACAAAAAAATACAATATTACAATATTCTTTTCGACACAATTATGCCTTAATTTCTAAAACAGAAGCACCTATTAAAGGCACACAAGGCCGGCATAAAAAATCCGACAACACAGCTCTCTTAATCCGGTATGACCAGTACAATTTACATTAGTATTGCCAGCTCACAAAACTCATTCTCTGACAATACGTACACCTATTTTATCAGTGTTGCCAGCTCAAAATTCAAATTTTGACATTTTTCGACCGCAATATTTTAATGGTATTGCCAGCTCGAAATTTACAGGCGGTGTTGCCAGCGTGGAGTATAATCTAGAGAATACGTCATCAACGGCATTTTTTCAAGAAGTCCAGCACTTCTTGCGGGTAGTTTTGCCGTGTGGTCGACTTGGCGGCTGAACGGGCGTATTCCAATGGAGTCACTGAGCTGGAAAGAAAAATATATTAAATTAATTATTTTATCTATACTAATATTATAAAGCTGCAGAGTTTGTTTGTTTGAACGCGCTAATCTCTGGAACTACTGGTCCGATTTGAATGATTCTTTCAGTGTTGGGTAGTCCATTTATCAAGAAAGTCTACATCACGCTATGACCTATAGGAAGAAAGCAGTAGTGATATTTCTAGCAAATACGAGGAAATTTTGTTCGTATTTCGTGGTCCGATTGGTCGATATTCTAAACTGATAGTCAGAATTAAACATTTTGACTGTCATTTTAAAACGTGTATGCACCCGGGCGGAGCCGGGCCCGACCGCTAGTTTAGTATAATTTTTTTATAGTAACATACATAATAACAAAAAGCGCTTAAGTATATATGTGTATCAAATGGCGGTCTTATCGCTGTGGCGATTACTTTCAGACAACCTTAAGATGGACATACTAGAATTAACGGAAGCACGGAAGAAATAAGTGGTCACGATTTAGGGAAAAACAATACAAAGAAACAAAACAGAATTTTAAGGTAATAAGGAATACATTTTTTATTAAAAACATAAATAGACTATAGAAACGTTAATAAATATGTTAGGAGAAAAAAAATTAATAAAGTGATAAGTAATGTGATCTAAGATGCAAATTAATTATTGTTTTAGAAGTACTATCAATCGTACTCCCGATTTTAGAGGAGGCCTGTGCCTTAAGGGGACGTATATGGGCTGATAAATTAAAGTACAATTTGTGAAGTAGAATGTATGTGCTTTGAACAATAGAATGGTGTCCAATACTAATTCAATAATATTTTCCGTAAAAAAAAAATTACTGAAAAAGTTATTGAAACCACAATTTAACAGCAAAGTTATTGAAACAACAATTTAACGAAAAATGTTATTAAAACTACAATTTTACGGAAATAGTTATCAAAACAAGAATTTTACGAAAAATATTCTTGAAACAAAAACTTCATGGAAAAATTTATTGAAACAAACATTTAACGGTTATTTTATTATTATTGTCATGAACGTACCTCATATTCCTATAATGCGCGAGACTCTTCCACTGTTTCCTGTCGACGTTCTTGAACAGCATCATGATGAGCTGCAGGTCGCAGTTGGCGGAGTTCACCGCCAGGTGCACGGCCGTGTCGCCGCCTTTCACGTCCTGTGGGATTCAAGTGGGATTGAGTTAGTGTGGGATTCAGAAAATGAGTGTTGTATATAGTGTGGGATAAAGTATCTAAGATTATGAAATGAATTGTTGGCAATTGATGATTGTCTGAGTGAATGTGGGATTCATTTTGAGTGTAGGTATATGCAACGCAATATGTAATTAAATGAAAGAGTGACTGTTAAAGGTGATTTCAATAGAATTCAGTAGTATTCTATAGTGAAAATCTAGCAAAAAGGGAGAAAATGTTCATTTTAATATGTAACTTAGTATCGGTTCAAAGATGTTTATGCCTCGATGAAACCTACTTTTTGTGTAGGGAAAAATATACATTTTCAATAAATATTAACATAATTGCGACTCAGGCCCGGCTCTTGGAGGCTTCTCCAAGAATATATTTTTGCCTCTGGCTTTGTGAATAAGTTGTAAAAAGTGATAATAATTATTTTATTTTATAAAAATCTGTCGCCCGGGATAAAGCAGGAATAGTTTAATGACAAACCACAAGAAATGCTATAGTATATAGTATTAGAATAAACGATTTTTTTACCGATACTATGAATAGGCATTCTCCTTTATTTTATTCTCGTTTATTAGTTTTTCGTTGTCGGATTGGTCGATATTCTAAATTATAGGCGGAATTGTACATTTTGGCCGCCATTTTGAAACCCGCAGATGACCGCTATAATAAGTAGTATGTGTATAGTTACGTACCCCCTTCCACACGTCGGCGTGCGCATGCGCGAGCAGCACGTGCACGGTGTGCAGGCGCGGCGCGCGCGCGCTGTGCTGACTGCACGACACGTGCAGCGCCGTGTAGCCTGCCACATACATACATACATTATACATACATATCTACATACATACATACAAACATTTGACATTTGACAGCCTCCGTGGCGCAGTTGGTTAGACGCCGCCTGTGAAACGAGAGGCCGCGGGTTCGATCCCCGCACCGAGAGAAATATTTGTGCGGCCCACAAATATTTCTTCCGGGTCTGGGCGTTTGTGAGACCGAAAAGTCTCTCGTAGTTCCTTATACCCACGATACAAGACTCGATCTTAGTGTGGGGTCAGGACTATGTATGTGACTGTTGGGTGTTATTTATTATTTATTGCACTTCATGGCTAGAGCATGCCGTTCGCCTGATGGTAGGTGACACGACCGCTCATAAACAGTAGCGAAAACAAACACCTTGAATTATAAAGCTATGCTTGGCATCCTGAGACATAAGGTGTTAAGTCACAATATGTCCTGTAATTATAATACTCTCTACAATGTCCTTCAAACCGAAACACAACAGTGCATTTACACTGCTGTTTGACGGAAGAAATATAATGTCTATTTCTTTGGTGTCATCTACCCAAGCAGCCTCTCAAATATGAGACCTACCCCCAGTCGAAATTGAAAAATAGCCCTGTATATGTATTCAGGTTATCTCCATTTACCTCAGTGTTACCTACCCAAGCAGCCTATTAAATATGAGATCTACTATTTCTCCAGTCAAACAGCAGTGTAAGCGCACTGTTGTGTTTCGGGTTGAAGGGCATTGTAGCCAGAGTAACTGCTGGACATATTGAGACTTAACATCTTATGTCTCAGGATGGCGAGCGCAGTGGAATGCCAAACATTGCTTTGTAATTCAAGGTGTTGTTTGGTTTTGCTGCTGTTCATGAGCGGTCGCATCGCTTACCATCAGGCGAACGGCATGCTCGTCTCGCCATTCATAGCAATAAAAAAAAATATGAGAGACCTACCAGAGAAAATTTGAAAATTAACCCTGTATATGAATCTATCTCAACTTACCATCAGTGTTAGCATGGTGTATGCGGAACAGCGGCGGCTGATCCGTGTCGTTCCGTACAATCTCGCTGAGTACGGCTGAATACGCGTCGCCTGCGCGTGCGCACGCGATCACGAGAGTGTCGCCTTGCGCGTCCACCTGCGAACAATAACGTAACTCATGATGTTGCTGTTTGTGATAAGTTAGTCTATAATGTTTCGGTTTAAATTAAGTTAGCTCGGTGATATTTTAATATAGTTAATAGATAATTTAACACAGTAATTTTGCGTCACCCTAGGTCTGGGTTGAAATGGTTATGACATGCCATAACTATTTTTTGAAACCATAGGTATCATAATGTCTTTAAAAATAAAAAAGAGTGTACATAATTTTTTAGAAAAAAAAAACTATGCATTTACCACCCAAATAAGATACGAAAAAAATTACAAAATAAAAATAAATGTTTTTTTTTTTTGCAAAATATTTAGTTGCATCATGTCTGAAGTCATTAAATCTACCACCTAGCTTCGTTTACGTTCGCAGTCTGGATACACTCTGTATACATAGATTGGTCGAGACCCTGGACTTGTTGAAGGTGTATGACCTTACCTCTTGGAAGACGCTCTCCTTCCCCGCGACGAGCGAGGGGTCCACCTTCAGGGCCACTCGGATGCATTGCACCACGTAGCGAGTCAGGATAGGCCGGTGGGGGCAGCGGAGCGCCGCTGACTTCAGTAGTGAGAGACCTGGGGAAATACATACATCATTTATTTAATTTATATCAAAATTAAGTGCGTGGTGGCGTAAACATTGCGGGACTATCTGGGTAGATACCACCACAATGTTTATTACTCCCACAGTGTAAATGCACTGTTGTGTTTCGGATTGAAGGATTTGTGGCCGGAGAGAGAGAGAGAGAGAAACTACTGGACATATTGAGACTAGACATCTTATGTCTCAGGATGGCGAGCGCGTTGGAATGCCAAGCATTGCTTTGTAATCCATGGTGTTGTTTGGTTTTGCTACTGTTTATGAGCGGTCGTATCGTTAACAACAGGAGAAACGGTATGCTCGTCTCGCCATGCATTGCAATAAAAAAATAAAAAATAAATCTCCAGGTAGCATAGCCGTGGGACATCCTGTATAATATAAAAGGGTGAATATTTAAAAAATGCTACTTACCAAAGTCATGTGCGAACAGGGCAGGTTTCTGCGCTAGTACCCTCTCGCAAATGAGAGCGAAGAGAGCGTACTGGAGGTCCTCCTGCTCCGCGCCCCTGGACAGGCTCAGCAGGATGTTTTGCAGGACACTGTGCAGGGGAATGTACTGTCACATACTGGTACTATTGGCTACTAATTTATTCATATTATTAATGCTTTATATACAACGTATAAAGGCGAACTTAATGACTGAGGCATTTTCTCCCAGTCAATCTTTGGGTGGTGCAGAGAAATCAAAGTAGGCGCATCAAAATTCAAATGTAAAGTAATAAATATTACAAGATTATATATACAATATATATATATATATATATATATATATAAACATATATAAAATTATATTTATTATATTAATAGCAATTAATAAAGCTTTGGTGAATCGTGGTAGAGGAAAAAAATGACTGAATCTAAATTTATAATATTTTAAAGAAACAATAAAGTATTTTCATTTCATGAATACGCGACATTGGGAATACAAAAAAGAACCACTGTAATCCTACTAAATGTTGAAGAGTTTCCCTCTTCAGGTCCGAAGATATTCATCAGATCTTCACCATATTTTTAAGGGACCAAACGACAAGCACCAGCTTTCAATCAAAGAAAGAATGGTCGAAATCGGTTCACACAGTACAGAGAAACGAGGTAACAAACATAAAAAAGCAACATACAGTCGAATTGAGAACCTCCTCCTTTTTTGAAGTCGGTTAAAGAGATAAAAGTAGCGGTACAGTCCCTTAATTAACATAAGCTAGCGGTCGGGCTCGGCTCCGCCCGGGTGCATACACGTTTTAAAATGGCGGTCAAAATGTTTAATTCTGACTATCAGTTTAGAATATCGACCAATTGGACCACGAAAAACGAACAAAATTTCCTCGTATTTGCTAGAAATATCACTACTGCTTTCCTCCTATAGGTCATAGCGTGATGATATATAGTCTATAGCCTTCCTCGATAAATGGACTACCCAACACTGAAAGAATCATTCAAATCAGACCAGTAGTTCCAGAGATTAACGCGTTCAAACAAACGAACAAACTCTGCAGCTTTATAATATTAGTATTGATTACGTTCGCAGTAACAATGCTTTAATACTGATGACAAAATATGTTTGCGGTATCATCTTTTTTTCTTATTATCTGGATTCTTTATAACAATGATTCAGAACAAAGAATTTCTTTGAAATTTAAATTCTTTGTTTATTTATCTATATCTTGGATATATTCCAGTTAATGCAGGAAGGTCATACCAGCCACCTGCTAACTGTCTTCTGACCCTACGACTTCGATGTCTTGCTGTATCTGTCTTATCAACGAGGTCATGAGGTCAACTGTGTTTATTATTTTATAAGTAATTTTCTCTATAATATATCTAATTAGTTGTATATTTAACACGATTTTATATCAGTCATTGCTGGGGATCCAATATCTTCGGTTTTAAAAGAGCAGTTTTTACGATTCTGGGTTATTCTACGATTCGGAACAAAAATAAAGTTATAAGGTTTCCACTTGTACAAATCAATAATATTCTCTATGACACTTATCATTAACTCTGACTTTAGTCTTAGTCTAGTCTACGACGTACGATAGAGAATCGAACATTTTGTAGAGTACCGGGAATGCGCCTATTTCTACTATTTTACGTACGACATCCGACCATTCGAACTTCCCCTTTTGTAGATGTCTATATTATTACATACTAGCGGCCCGGCCGGGTACAAATTGATTTCTGTACAATAATATGTACGTATTATGCATATAAACCTTACTCTTGAATCACTCTATCTATTAAAAAAAACCGCATCAAAATCCGTTGCGTAGTTTTAAAGATTTAAGCATACAAAGGGACATAGGGACAGAGAAAGCGACTTTGTTTTATACTATGTAGTGATTTACCATCAAGTGACCCTTATACTCTTTAATCAGATTTATATATTATATGCCCAATATCCATTCCCTCTTCTCATCCATTTTCCTGCCCGCTCCCCACCCGATTTGATGGACCGGCAACACATCTATGATCCGCGCGTTGTGGATGTTCATGTGCAGTGATCACTTACCATCAGGTGACCTGGTTGCTCGTTAGCCAGACATATTTTATGAAAAAAATTATGTATTTTCAAAATATCATTCTATAATTAAAATACGTACCCATAAGCCGTGTTCAATTCCAATTTAGCGACCTTCAGGCACAAATTCTTGCGTTCCACCATCTTCAATTTGGACAGATGCTCCTGGAATATCTCCTTGCAAGTCTTCCGGCTTGTATCGCAACACTCCATCTTCGAAAAACTATTGGAAATATCCTTCTGTAAATCTTTGAACTGTTTCATCGTCATTGAAGAAATTGACGAAGACCTATCTCTTGATTTCTCCGTTTCATTTGAGTTCGGAAATTCATCAAACGCAGTCAAATCTTGATACTTTTCGTAATCACTGTTGTAAATTGGCGACGAACGCTCCGGAGACAAAGTGTAGTCTGAATTTGAAGGGTAAAACGACGCTTGTGATTCTGACATTGGGCTTGGTACATTCTCCGATCGCGGGGGAGTCGGGAATATGTGGGTTTTCGACTGGTTCTCCTCCTCCAAAGCCCCCATTATCAGCATATTGGTCATGTCTCCGAAATCTTCGTAGTTAACGTGTAAAGAATTTGAGAATTCCTCAACTGGATTCGGTTCGGGAGTCTCAGTCGGGACTATCTGTATGGGATCGTATTTCTCAGCTTGTAATTGTACGAAGTCTGATAGAAAGTCCAGTTCGGGTTTGGTGTCATTGTGTATCAATTCGAGGACGTCTTCGAGATAGCCTTGTTCTTGTTGCCGTTTCTGAGAGATCTTTTCAACGCTCTTCAAAGCGATGTCTACTTCGGAATAGTTGTCTGGAGCTTGGTTTGAGTTCACGATCACTTGGCCTCCGGATAGCGTGTGTTTGTTTATCTCCCTTATCTGTAATGAGAACAGAATTTATTTAATTTTACATACTATAAGTAAATACCTAAATTGAAATCTAAGTTTTAGAGGAGTCCTATACTCAGTACTCATTATGGGAAGATAAAGTATTTTTAGATTGCTATGAATGGAGAGACGGGCATGGTAAGGGAAACAACAGCTTATAGACAGTAGCAAAACCAAACACCATGAATTACAAAGCAATTCTTGGCATTCCATTGCGCTTGTCATGCTGAAAGATAAGACGTTAAGTCTCAATACGGATTATGTCCAGTAGTTACTCTGGCTGCAATGTCCTTCAAACCGGAACACAACCGTGCATTTACACGTAGGCAGCCTCTCACATATGAGAGACCTTTCACCAGTAAATTATTCAATTAATATTTCATTTATGGCCTAACCAATCTCATTTGAATGCACGGTTGTTGTAGTTGGACATAATATGGTTTGGATTATTCAAAATGAACCAACTCTTAATATTTTAAAAACATTAGTGTGAGCGTAACAGCAACATCTCACTGTCTCTGTCGCACGCACTATCACGATGATGTCACGCGCAATACACTTCCTTAAGGATATCAATAAAATCGAGCCTTCAATCCAACTTCCTTAATAAATACTCCGGATAAGGCTTGACGTAGTTTTCAACATTTTAAGTGACACTTCCTGCCTGGGCGCTTTTTTATTTTATTGTAATGGACGGTGAGACGAGCATGCCGATTTCCTGATGGTAAGCGATACGACCTCTCATGAACAGTAGCAAAACCAAACAACGCCTTGAATAATTACAATGCTTGGCATTCCACCGCGCTCGCCATCCTGAGACATAAGATGTTAAGTCTCAATATGTCCAGTAGTTACTCTGGCTACATTATCTTTCAGTCTGAAGCACAACAGTGCATTTATACTGCTGTTTGGCGGGAGAAATAGACATTGCGGTGGTACCTACCCAGGCTACTTCTCACATATGAGAGACCTCCCTCCAGTAAAGTTTGTATTGGATTAAAGATAATAGTAATACCTTGTTTGTTGATTTTACATTTGACATTTAAGAAAATAGCGGTATGAAACATGCTTTCTGCGTGAACGGCGTAGCCCTTACTTAAGTTAATAGTTTTTTATCCTTTATCCTTTAAAACATTATTTTTTTACTTCCACTGTATTCTGTATCTGTATCAGCTCATATACGTCTCACTGAGCACGGGCCTCCTCTACAATCGAGAGTACGAGTGAGAGTGATTAGCACATTGGCCCGAGCACAAATTACTATCAAAAAAGTATTCTAATTAGTAATTTTGTATGAGATTTCTACAGCGCCTCTCTCATACGTAAAATGAACTAATTTTGCGAGCACAAAGCATTTTAACTTTCTTTGGTATCATAATCGAGACGATACTCAAGATCGTATCTGTATCAGCCCATATACGTCCCACTGCAGGGTAGGGGGCCTACTCTCCAATCGACAGTACGATTGAGAGTGGTTAGGCCATATAGTCCACTACTCGAGATATAAAAAAATTGCAAACACGAATGCAATCCACCCCTCTGGTCTAGTGCGGGTTGGCGGACTCTTACATTCTATAGAAATTCCTTCTGAATGGCTATGGTGTGCAGGTTTCCTAGCGATATTTCCCTTCATTATTAAATTTTAACGTATTCTCGAATAGTTTTTAAATTCAATTTTTTAATCACTATTCGCCAAAAATTATAGATCTATGATATATTTAAGTACATGTATAGTATTATAAACTATTATAAACTCACGCCTTGTTCGGGAAGGACACTTACGTTTCGCCTTGTGTGTTTCGTCCCACGAAAATGATATCCAAAATATATATAAAAATACTTAATGTAAATCCTTTACAAGTAAGTTTTAAGTATTACAGAGTTTCTATCGGAAAACCTAAATTGAAAAGATACCTATATGATAATTTGAATGAAAAATCATCTGGAAATAAATTATCTACTAACCTATTGTTTGCCAATGCGGCGCGGCGGGTCATAGCCGGACGAATAACCGTATTATAACATCATATTGTACCTATGTTCCACAATAAACATATTTGATAGGATTTGATTTAATATTAGTTATTTAGTACCCGCACAAGGCCAGCGTGGTGGACTATATGGCCTAACCACTCTCAATCATACTTTCGATTGTAGAGTAGGTCCGTGCCCTGCAGTGGGACGTATATGGGCTGAAACAGAAATATTTTTTTTCTAGACTTCCCTTTATTTTAACCTGACGTAATTAATATACACTTTACATCCTCGTCCTATCCATTGCAGATAAGGTCCACGTCATTAGAACATATGACCATCAACACTACCATCAGGTGAAATATGGTCACCTCCTACCATTATAAGTACAATCACTGACAAACCACAACATATTTTACTTTCTAATGCCATATTCGGAAACCCAATACAATAGAAAATTAACGTCATTGGTAGATGATCGATGGTTCATAATTACTGACTTTAATTATTTCTGCGAATGTCTAATGTTATGTATTTTCCTTGTGTATGGTGTATTTACATAATTTAACATAGATTAGACTAGATTTAATACTTATAGTATTTATACAGGGTATATCAAGACTGCTACCGAAAACGAAGCCGGGTGGTAGTTTAAGTGACTTCAGACACAATGCAACAGAAAATGTTGAAAAAAAGCGACAATTTATTTTAGCGATTTGTAAGAATTTCTGTGGTATTTAGTCCATTAACCCGCACTAGGGTAGCGTTTTGGACAAGTCCTAACCAGTCTCAATCGATTGCATTTTTTTATTACCTTGAATGGCGAGACGAACATGCCGTTCACCTGATGGTAAGCGATACGACCGCTCATGAACTATAGCAAAACCAAACTACACCTTGAATTACAAAGCAATGCTTGGCACTCACTGCGCTCGACATAAGATCAATATGTCCAGTAGTTACTCTGGCTACAATGCCCTTCAATCCGAAACACAACAGTGCATTCACAATGCTGTTTGGCGGGAGAAATAGGCATTGCGGTGGTACCAACCCAGGCGACCTCTCACATATGAGAGACCAGTAAATTGTATTGTAGAGGAGGCCCGTGCCGATGAGACATCCATGGGCTGATACAGATATAGGATGATAAACCCGAACGCAAGAAAGCGTGAATCATAAAGGGTTTTCCACAAATGTATATTGTGGTCGCTATCGGTTATTCGAATATTCAGTAACATTATTAGCTTCACTCATAACAGGAATAATGTTATCGATTGAAAGATAAAAGCTTACGTCTGTATCTACTGACTAAAACAATTACTAACGGCCGTTCTCTATGTACTATCTATCTTTAACTCGAGGTTAAACTGGCTACCATTATTATGTCGGTTCAATGCTGCACTTTATTAAACAAAGATAGACACATATATATTTATCTTGCCTAGCTGTCTATAAACATATGCACCATATCTATATTTTTGTATCTTTGTTAACTGAAACGTAAAATGCATCGAAATATCTAATGATATCCCTAGTTAAAGACAGATAGATTATTGAGAACGGCTGTATGTCGATATAATTATACATAAACTCACGCCTTTTTCCCAGAAGGGGTAGGCAGGGGTGCCAGGGCACCCACAATTCGCCAGTATGTTCCGCCCCACGATGTGATAGGTGGCGAGCCTATCGCCATATCGGGCACCAATTCCTGACTCTGGGCTGATAATGAATAGAAAAATCTAATATCACTTTGCCTTACCCGGGATTCGAACCCGAGACCTCAGCTTTGTAAGCGTACTGTAGTACAACTACGCCACCGAGGCAGTCACAACACTACACTTGATTGGTCCTAATGTGGTGACAGAACTATGTATGTGACTGTTGGGTGTATTTATTTATTGTGAAAATAAACTATGCGATAAATAAATATTTTATAGTTCAACATTTCTCCGATCGCCTATAGACTCAGGGGCCCTACTATATTCATCCGAACGAACGAACGAACGAACGAATGAAGTTGGGCCCTACTTTATTCATCCGAACGAACGAAGTTCGAAACTTCAGATAATCGCAGTTTATATACGATACGAATGTACCTACATATACTTATGGTCGTTATTGACTTATGGCCGTAACCATAGACTTATAGTTACGATGTACGTTATACAACTTCGAACTTTTACAGAGTAGATACATTCGTATGTCGATCGTCCGAAGTTTCGAATTTCGTTCGTTCGTTCGTTCGGATGAATATAGTAGGGCCCAACTTCGTTCGTTCGTTCGTTCGGATGAATATAGTAGGGCCCCTGTACTTTACGTTTTCAATTTAATAAGTCCACTATTACTTTACAAAAGTATGCAGTATGTAAACTCTAAAGTAAATCGCGTGCAGGTTTTCCCCCGAGTATTACCATTCATAGCACACTGCGCATATTAATCAACTTGCCAGGCGACTTCGTAGATGTTAGGTATTTGTAAAACAAACTACATGGTACATCTGTATCAGCCCATATACGTCCCACTGCAGGGCACGGGCCTACTCTACAATCGACAGTACGATTGAGAGTGGTTAAGCCATATAGTCCACCACGCTGGCCTAGTGCGGGTTGGCGGACTTACATACCATAGAAATTCTTATAAACCGCTATGGTATGCAGGTTTTCTCACGATGTTTTCCTTCACCGTTTTAATGCGTGATGATTGACTATCAATACACAAATGACTCCGAAAAGTCAGAGGTGTGCCCTGGCATTTGAACCCGCGACCACCGTGAGCATGTTGGCAGCTGCGTCTGGTCCGTTTACCAACAGGCCACCACGCACTACTTACATAGTACATGACCTTACTATATATAATTAAACTATAGTTATTACCCGGACGTATAGAGAATGGGATATGAAAAATAGTTTCATTAAGCTTGTATTGTCAGCAGATTTCATACTAATAGTGATATCGTGCTTTGTTGTAAATTTAAGTTGAATTTACGTTACGTCAAATGTAACGTAGCCTAAGCTATAGGGTATATATCATCACGCTATGACCTATAGGAGGAAAGCAGTAGCGATATTTCTAGCAAATACGAGGAAATTTTGTTCGTTTTTCGTGGTCCGATTGGTCGATATTCTAAACTCTAAACACAAACAAATAAATTTTTAAATTCTAAACACATACATAGTCCTGACTCCACATTAAGATCAATTAAGTCTTGTATCGTGGGTATCAGACACTACAAGAGACTTTTCGGTCTCACAAACACCCAGAGACGAATATTTGTGTGCCGCACAAACATTTCTCTCGGTGCGGGGATCGAACCAGCGGCCTCTCGTTTCACAGCCGGAATCTAACCAACTGCGCCACGGAGGCTGTTAACATACTTACTGATTCAAGTTTATATTGTAAATAAATAATTATACTATAGTTACATCTAGACTATATGGCCTAACCCTTTTCAATCGTACTCTCGATTGTAGAGGAGGCCCGTGCCCTGCAGTGGGACGTATATGAGCTGATACAGAGAATAATTACATAATAATTTACTGATGGTCATATGTGAGAGGCCGCCTAGGTGCCATCGCAATGTCTATTACTCCCGCCACACAGCAGTGTAATTGCACTGTTCCAGTTTGAAAGACATTGTAGCCAAAGTAACTACTAGTCATATGGAGACTTAACATCTTATATCTCAGGATGGCGAGCGCAGTGAAATGCCAAGCTTTGCTGTAATTCATGGTGTTGTTTGGTTTTGCTACTGTGTATGAACGGTCATATGACAGCCTCCGTGGCGCAGTTGGTTAGACGCCGCCTGTGAAACGAGAGGCCGCGGGTTCGATCCCCGCACCGAGAGAAATGTTTGTGCGGCCCACAAATATTTCTTCCGGGTCTGGGTGTTTGTGAGACCGAAAAGTCTCTCGTAGTTCCTGATACCTACGACACAAGACTCGATCTTAGTGTGGGGTCAGGACTATGTATGTGACTGTTGGGTGTTATTTATTTATTTATTATTTATTTATATCGCTTACCATCAGAAAATGGCATGCTCGTCTCGCCATACATCCTAATAATAAAAAATCTAAAGTTACATAATTACAATAATCATGAAGCAAGTATACGGAGTTTGACAACCTCCGTGGCGCAGTTGGTTTGACGCCGGAGTTGAAACGAGAGGCTGCGGGTTCAATTCTCGCATCAAGACAAATGTTTGTGTGAACCACAAGTATTTCGTGTCAGGGTGTTGATACATACATAAACTCACGCCTTTTTCCAGAAGGGGTAGGCAGAGGTGCTAACAAAAATGAAACCTTTTCGCCTTGTGTGTTCCCCATGACGAGATGGGGGCGAGCCTATCGCCATATCGGGCACAAATTCCTAACTCCGGTTTGATAATTAATAGAAAAATCCAATATCAATTTGTCCGACCTGGGATTCGAACCCCGACCTCAGCGTACTAAAATTGCACCACCGAAGTAGTCTATCAGAATAAACATTTTTTTAGAGGGATTAGTTGAGTCCAAAGACTATGTATTGCCAGAGATTACTGGACATATTGAGACTTAACATCTTATGTCTCAGGATGGCGAGCGCAGTGGAATGCCAAGCATTGCTTTGTAATTCAAGGTGTTGTTTGGTTTTGCTACTGTTCATGAGCGGTCGTATCGCTTACCATCAGTCGAACGGCATGCTCGTCTCGCCATTCAAAGCAAAAAAAAAAAAAAAAAAATAAGTATTATGTATAAACAGATGAGGAAATCGAACCAATGACCTTTCGGCTCTAAACCACATGTCACAATACGAGGTTCATTACATACGGCATATCACGCCAAGTTTACATAACCCAATCACAACATGAGCCGGATGTACCCACTATGGCGGAAAGAATTGAGGAAGATACTTTTATTACAACTGTTTGTAGTAGGTACATATACCTCGACCTCGGCTTGAAAACAGTTCGGCAGGAAATAGCTCAAAACAGCCTGAAATACCAGGAAAAACTGACCGTCCATGTTAACAAACTGGCACACGCCCTGAGGAGAGAAGGCGCTATTCGGCATACCCGGCTAAAAATAAGTGACATATCGAGCCTGCATAAAAGATTTACCACGTGACATCAAGAGGGTCGTGTGAAAATAATTTACACAGAAGTAAGGCTCTCGAGAAAACATAATCTGATAAACTCAAACAAAGAAGTGGCTTATTGTCGGAAAGCAGATTGCCATGAAGCAGAAGAAACAAAAAAAAAACAACTGTTTGTAATGCTTTGGGTAAACTGGCGACTTTTTCGGCTATTTTGCGACTGCCCAATATCATATTGGTATATAATAATATTGGTGATATCTCATATGTGAGACGCCGCCTGGATAAATACTTATTGTAATTATGTAACTTTAGATTTCTTATTATTATGATGTATGACGAGACGAGCATACCATTCGCCTCGATGGTAAGCGATACGAGTGCTCCTAGACAGTAGCCAAACAAAACAACACCTTGAATTACAAAGCAATGCTTGGTATTCCTCTGCGCTCGCCATCCTGTGACATGATTTTAAGTCTCAATATGTCTAATAGTTATTCTGGCTACAATTCCGTTTAAACCGGAACACAACAGTGCATTTACATTGGTGTTTGGCAGGAGTAATAGATACTAATACCATTGCGATGGTACCCAGGCGGTCTCTCACATATGATCATCAGTAATTTATTATGTAACTAATCTCTGTATCAGCCCATATACGTCCCACTGCAGGGCACGGGCCTCCTCTACAATCGAGTTTACGATTGAGAGTGGTTACGCCATATAGTCCACCACGCTGGCCTAGTGCGGGTTGGCGGACTTACCATAGACATTCTTATAAATCGCTATGGTATGCAGGTTTCCTCACGATGTTTTCCTTCACCGTTTTAGTGCGTGGTGATTGACTATCAATACACACATGACTCCGAAAAGTCAGAGGTGTGCCCTAGGATTCGAGCCGCAATGTTTATTTCTCCCGCCAAACAGCAGTGGAAATGCATTGTTGTGTTCCGGATTGAAGGAAATTATAGCCAGAGGTGTCTCAGGATGGCGAGCGCAGTGGAATACCCAGTGTTGCTTTGTTATTCATGGTGATTGGTTTTGCTACTGTCCATGAGCGGTCGTATCGCTTACCATCAGGCGGATGGCATGCCTGTCCATTCATTGCAATAAAAATAAAAAGCAGCTAATATCTCGAGGTGAAGAACGCATTGTAGTGACATGTAGTACTTTATTTTTTTAAGGAGTGACGTCATCAGGTGAATGACCTGGCCGTCATTGTCAAAAACAAGACAACTCGTTTTTATTTCTCTTACTTACTTTTTTTTGATACACCTTATTTTTCCTCATACAAAAACAAATTATGTAAATGAATATAAATAAAATTGGATTTGTAGTTTGTTCTTGGTAAATTAAATGTCACCTGAACTTTATTAAATGCGAGAGGAAACTACAAACAGAACATTTAAATATAGAGTGGGCATCGTGATCATAATCTTGACAGCCTCCGTGGCGCAGTTGGTTAGACGCCGCCTGTGAAACGAGAGGCCGCGGGCACAGAATACTAAACTAACAGAAGTCAAGCTCCATACAAAGCGCGCTAAATCAACGCACACATAGACAGCGTTCACCGACACGATATTTCAAACCAGTCGAAACCACTGCGAGCGCGAGTGTCACTCGCTTCGGGCACGCAAATAGTGAGATGTTATGTGCAAAGATGGAGCAAATGAATAAAAGTTATTACACTTGTATATAAAACACCAGATTATAATAATTGAATATAAATTTCATTAAAAAAAAACCTATATTATACAAATACAATTTAAAAAACTTAGAATAATGACATACAAATTCTCAGCGAGTTCATAAATAAAATTAAAATTTATTTATTGTATTATTGTGTGTTATATATTTTATTTTCAAAATTCAATCAAACGATACGAGTGCTATTAACACGATACGTGTTTTTGCATAAGCCAGAGTTAACAGCCCTGGCGCGAACGCCGAGCGTAGTGTGAGTGTGGCAATAAAAGTGAAGTACATACACAAGCTTGACTTCTGTTAGTATTCTGTGCCGCGGGTTCGATCCCCGCACCGAGAGAAATGTTTGTGCGGCCCACAAATATATATTCCGGATCTGGGTGTTTGTGAGACCGAAAAGTCTCTCGTAGTTCCTGATACACGACACAAGACTCGATCTTAGTGTGGGGTCAGGACTATGTATGTGACTGTTGGGTGTTATTTATATTTTATTTTATATTTTTTAATCTGTGCGGCGCGGTGGGGCACATTACCAACCAAACCCTCTCTATTCCAATGTCTATTTCTCCCTTCAAACAGCAGTGTAAATGCACTGTTTCGTTTCGGTATTAAATACATTTTAGCCAGAGTAACTACTCGACATATTGAGACTTAACATCTTTTGTCTCAGGGCGAGTGCAGTGGAATGCCCAGCATTGTTTTGTAGTTCATTGTTTTGTTTGGTCTTGCTACTGTCTTGGGGCGGTCATATCGCTTACCATCAGGCGAACGGCATGCTGGTCTCGCTATTCAATGCAATAAAAAGAAAAACGTGGGTGGTACTAGTTGTTACCAGGGGCCCTACTATATGCATCCGAAACGAAGTTCGAAACTTCGGACGATCGAAGTTTTTTATACGACACGAATGTATCTACTTTGTAAAAGTTCGAATTTTTATAATGTACATCGTAACTATAAGTCTATGGTTACGCCCATAAGTCAATAACGACCATAAGTATATGTAGGTACATTCGTACCGTATATAAACTTCGATCATCCGAAGTTTCGAACTTCGTTTCGGATGAATACAGTAGGGCCCCAACACCTCTGCCTTCGCCTTCTGGGAAAAAGGCGTGAGTTTGTGTATCTTTGAATTATGTCGCACTGCCTTAAAAGATTTGTTCTTAGAACTCCAGTTTTCCGCTCTATATAAATGATGTAATATATGACGTAAATCTATATTATCTACCGATCTAAAGCGATACTCACAATGTCTCTCTATCAGCCCATATTCGTGCCACTGCAGGGCACCACGCTGGCTTAGTGCGGGTTGGCGGACTTTACATACCATAGAAATCGCTATGGTATGCAGGTTTCCTCACGATGTTTTCCTTCATCGTTTTAGTGCGTGGTTATTGATTATCAATACACACATGACTCCGAAAAGTCAGAGGTGAGCTCTGGGATTCGATCCTGCGACTATCGTGAACATGTTGGTCGCGTCTGGTCCGTTTACCAACAGGCCACCATGCACTTCCAATACCACAATGTATGAGACAAAAAATATTATTTGAATGGATTACTAATGAAGAGCGTGGTGGCCTTTTGACAACGGACCAGACGCGGCTGCCAACATGTTCACGGTGGTCGCGGGTTCAAATCCCAGGGCACACCTCTGACTTGTTGGAGTCATGTGTGTATTGATAGTCAATCACCACGCACTATAACGGTGAAGGAAAACATCGTGAGGAAACCTGCATACCATAGCGATTTGTAAGCATTTCTATGATAGGTAAGTAAAGTACGCCAACCCGCACTAGGCCAGCTTGGATGTATTTACTATTCAATACCTTCCTTAGTAATATGTATCAGCCCATATACGTCCCACTGCAGGGCACGAGCCTACTCTACAATCGAGAGTACGATTGAGAGTGGTTAGGCCATATAGTCCACACTGCCCTAGTGCGGGTTGGCGGACTTACTATACAATAGAAATACTTATAAATCGCTATGGTATGCAGGTTTCCTCGCGATGTTTCTCTTCACCGTCCTAGTGCGTGGTGATTGACTACCCGTACACACATGACTCCGAAGTCATTGGAGTGCCCTGGGATTCGAACCTGCGACCTCCATGAACATGTTGACGCGTCTGGTTCGTTACCAACAGGCATTTAGTACGGAACCCTAAATAGTTTTGTGGTCATAGGCATACATCAGTGCAGAGAAAGTAACTATACTACTGAGTTATACTGATAATTTGTTGAACAAACACTTTCAAATATATATGAAATGGCGTACATACGTAACCGTTCTTGAATTGTTGAAGTAACCATTTAATTTTAAAAATACTTATGCACTTATGTGTGTATACAGGGTATATCAAGACTGCTACCGAAAACGAAGCCGGGTGGTAGTTTAAGCGACTTCAGACACAATGCAACAGAAAATGTTGGAAAAAAAAGCGACATTTTTTTGTTATTTTTTTATATGGTCGTATTTTGGTGGTAAATATTTTTTTTCGTCAAATAATAGTGTATAACCCTTTTATTTATAAAGAAAAAACTATGGATTTACCACCTAAAATGTCGATATTTAAAAAATGACAAAAAAGCGTTTCTTAGCAAAATGTTTAGTTGCATTGTGTTTGTAGTCACTAAAACTACCACCCGGCTTCGTTTTCGGTAGCTGTGTTGAGATACCCTGTATATTGCCTCAGTGCCTTGCCTTCGATCAAGGCGTTAACGATTGTAGAAAGAGTATAGATTGGAAGTGCTTGTAACTTGGCTAAGGGAGCTGTGCTGTTTTGGCTTCAATGCTCGGCTCGATCGATCCAAGTCTACCTAGATGATTTAGTCTCAAACACGTAGTTTTTTATTTTTTATTGCATTGAATGGCGAGACAAGCACGCCGTTCGCCTGATGGTAAGCGATACGACCGCTCATAAACAGTAGCAAAACCAAACAACACCTTGACTTTGTTAAGTCTCAATATGTCTGTAGTTACTCTGGCTACGATGCCCTTCAATCCGAAACACTGCTGTTTGACAGGAGAAATAGACATTGCGGTGGTACCTACCCAGATGGCCTCTTACATATGAGAGACCTACCACCAGTAGTTTCAATATGTGTGGTTCACACAAACATTTATTGAATTATAAACACAAATATTATTAGTTCAAAGTATGAAGAAGCATCCTATTTCTAGTTTCACAGCCGGTGTTAAACCAATAGGGAATATGCATGTCATTTTTTTTTTTTCATCCATTCTGTACTTTATAACATTAAGTACCAGGAAAAAATATAAGTCTTCGAAAATATCAACAATACTATATACTAAACAATAATATATTTGTACTTTTTACAAAAAAAAGAATCAAAACTATAATGTGTTTCGAAGCATTTTAAACGCCATTTTGGCGCGAACTCTCTGTGACGTCAGAGTACACGATATCAACAACGTAGTGTTTGGATTAAGTTTCTTTCATTAATTCCTACAGAACTGTATTTCCTTCACAAAACAACCATTTTTTCAAATAATATAAAGAAAACACATAATGACTCTGAAACAAACGTAAAACAATACACCCAACAAGCTAAACTTCGTAAGATAGTGTACTCTGACGTCACTTCCCCTTTCAAGCCATGCCCCGCGTTTCGAAAAAATTGCGTGGCAACTTTGAAATATCATTTTTTAAGTAATTATTTACCCGATTTAGAGTTGATGAATTTAAAAAATATCTTTAAGATATATTCTATATCAATAAAGATTACAAAAAAAAAATTGACTTATATTGGAGTCTCGTGCATATTCCTTATTATGCTATAGAGACAGGAAAGTATAAATAAAATGATTTCTCACCTCTCTGAATGAGTTTTCGTTCAGTCGCACGCTGTACGGATCTCTCGGAGTCTTGTTCAACGCAAGCTTGCCTCTAATAGGAGTGCGCGGAACCAACACATTCTTCATCTTCTTCTTCTCTCCATCTTCTATCTTTAAATTCTTTATCGACTCCACCACCTCATCTTCTGGTTTAGACTCTGCGAAACCGCTGTCCTCTGAAGACTGTGAATCGATCCTCTCGCACCTAGGATCTTCCTTCACGATCTTGTAAGAGAAGAACTGTGATTCATCATCATCTTCTTCTTTCTCTTTCTTCTCTTTGTCAATCTTTAACTTATCGAGATCTTGGAGCACTCTGTCGACTGGGTCGATCTTTGGCTCCTCCTTTGTTTGTTTATCTTTCTGTTCCTTTTCCTTTGCTTTATCTTTTTCCTGTTTCGTTTCTTTCGGCTTCTCCTTCTTGCCGAAATTGAGTTTGAGTTTCCTTAAGAAGTTGAATCCTTTTTTTTCATGGTCGCCCATTGTAGTAATCGTTGCGCTTGAGACTTTGGCACTGCCCATAATTGGAATGACGTATCAGTATTTTCAATGTATCACATGTAATCGTTGGACATCCTGAAACAAACAAATATTGGGTTGAAATCACATTTATTATTTGAAATTACATTAGTTGATGCAGCAGCTTCTACAATGATTTTTAATACTTCTTGTCTGTTGATAATTATAATTGGGAGATAGTTTACTTGTTCATGATATGAATATCATGACACATTGATATTCATGATATGAAATGTCAAATTGATCTCATTTTATTAACGGCCAGAGAAGTGACGGCAGACGGTATGGTAAGGGATTTAATTTATTGCTTAACACGTTGACTGCCATGTCAGGCACCGGTGCCCGACAGACATGGCTCCTGTTAAGGCCATGTCAGTCCCGGGTGATCGATGCAACAGTATGTAATTTAGATGATCTCAGGGAGCTGTCCGGCACGTTTAGCTCATTATTATCTATTGAAATTGACAAATAAAAATATTCATTTAATGTGATTTAGTTGCATATACAATCAAAAAACAAACAAAAAAAAAAATCGTCCTAAAAATTTTACTATGGCAGTTAACGTGTTAAGGATATTCAAATTTATACGACATAAATTTCAATCAACAGTCACAAACATAGTCTTGACCTCGCATTAAGATCGAGTCATATGTCGAGTATCAGAATTTTCTAGACACTTTTTCGATCTCACAAACACCCACAACCGAAGCAAATATCAGTGGATCACACTAACATTTGTTTCGATGCGGGGATCGAACCTGTTACTTCTCGTTTTACAGCCGGCGTCTAACCAACATCCACAGGTATTTGTTTCGGGTCTGGGTGTTTGTGAGACCGAAAAGTCTCTCATAGTTTCTGATACGACACAAGACTCGATCTCAATGTTTTTTTTTTATTGCAATAAATGGCGAGACGAGCATGCCATTCGCCTGATGGTAAGCGATACGACCGCTCATGAACAGTAGCAAAACCAAACAACACCTTGAATAACAAAGCAATGCTTTCAAGCTTAAAAGATGTCCCAAACCCTCTTCAAAAATTGTAAACTTTATTGTTACTGAATAAAAATAATTTAATTTAATTTAAATGCTTGGCATTCCACTGCGCTCGCCATCCTCAGACATAAGATGTTAAGTCTCAATATGTCCAGTAGTTACTCTGGCTACATTGTCCTTCAATCCAAAACACAACAGTGCATTTACACAGCTGTTTGACGGGAAATGTGGGGTCAGGACTATGTTTGTGACTGTGCGGAATTTATTTATTTTTTAGGTGCATTGTAGATATAAAAATACGAAATTCACACCTTATCTTGTGCAAATGACTGAACTAATCATAGTCGGTTTAACAATATAATTACATATTTACTTAATTAATCAATAATTTGCGATATGGTAGAGGCAATTTAATATTGCAGGAAATATTGCGTCATCGCTGATTGTATGAATGGAATTATACGATAGAAAGATTATTCAAAAATTGTGTTAAGGTATTAAACGCCGACTCACTTAAAAATAATAAGCTCCACATTTTGATAGTCAATCACCACGCACTACAAACGGTGAAGGAAAACATCGTGAGGAAACCTGCATACCATAGCGATTTATAAGAATTTCTATGGTATGTAAGTCCGCCAACCCGCACTAGGCCAGCGTGGTGGACTATATGGCCTAACCACTCTCAATCGTACTGCCGATTGTAGAGTAGGCCCGTGCCCTGCAGTGGGACGTATATGGGCTGATACAATACAATACAATACAATTTTAATGTAACATTTACATGGTTTAAATCATCATCATCATTAGCCCTTCCGCGTCCACTGCTGGACATAGGTCTGTCCTATGGAGACACGCCACTGGGCTCGATTGATACCAAAGTAAGTACTGCTCATATTGAGACTTAACATCTTATGTCACAGGATCTTCGATCAAATATACATTAGATACACAGTTCCATGTAAAAGTTCTGTTAAAAAGTGGCACCGATGCATGACATTAAAAGAGTAAACAAAAAGATCACATATTCCAAATATATTAACACAAATTCCACCTTATTCTTGGAGCTTAAAGTAGCTTTTCACATAATATTGTCTAAAGTTCTGCGACGTTTTGGAAGCAACGGTCGGTGCGTGACTGAAGGCGAAAGAGTGCTTAAAGCACTCTTTTTTGGTGCCATTTTCTAAGCGCTCATGTTGTATCTAGTGTATATTTGATCGAAGCACAGGATAGCAAGCGCAGTGGAATTCCAAGCATTGCTACTATCCATGGGCACTCGCTGATCAGGCGAATGGCAAGCTCGTCTCGATATTCACAGCAATAAAGCATGACAATTTATTTGAATAAAATGATTAGCAATATAAAACGTTATCTATTATCTTTGGTCTTGATAATGATAAATATTTTGGCGTTGATAAACCTTATCAGTGAATTGTACCGAGTCATAATCCACTGCGGTTTTGATATATGAGTAATATATGCAAGCTGTTATGTGGCAGGCTATCGATTGTAATATTCAGGAAAATCTTTAGGAAAGTGATGATCTGAAAACTAAATAAATAATACCCAACAGTCACATACATAGTCCTGACCCCACACTAAGATCGAGTCTTGTATCGTGTCAGAAACTGCGAGAGACTTTTTCGGTCTCACAAACACCCAGACCCGGAAGAAATATTTGTGGGCTGCACAAACATTTCTCTCGGTGCGGGGATCGAACCCGCGGCCTCTCGTTTCACAGGCGGCGTCTAACCAACTGCGCCACGGAGGCACGCTCTATTATTTAGGATAGATAGAGTTGTACCCTCTCAATGATACTCTCTAGTGTAGAGGAGTGCCGTGCGCCGTTAGCAATGGCCGATTATGGGTTCATACTATAAGCTTATCTTATAGTTAAAGAGGGGGGGAGTGGGGTTGGGGGGGGGGGGGGTGGGGGGTTGGGAGAGCGGTTTGACAAAAATCACGAAATATCACAAGGGGGGAGGGAGGACCGAGTAAGATATCGAGTGTAATTATTTTCGACACATTATAATTTTGATTAAAATGCTTCATCATGTTTTTCATATTATGATAACACAATAATTCATTTATTACTTGTATGCCAATCAAAAACAACTGCAACCGTTCCGTCTAGACATTTTTATCATGGTTCTTATTTTCAAAATAAAATAAGATTACATGTCACACTTGTAAAGATAATATTCCAAAAATTTTAATAATCTTTATGGATTATAAAAACACACATTATGTTGGTTCGGGCTCTTTTTCACCACATATTACTACAGGGGAGGGGTTAAAAATCTATACATATAAATAAAATTGAAGTCTGTTTTAAAAGTGAAAATAAAAAAAAATGTCCAACTACATATCGTTATATACACGATACCTGTGCCGAAAATGATCTTTAAAATTTTTTTGTCTGTCTGTCTGTCTGTCTGTTTGTTCCGGCTAATCTCTGAAATTACTGGACCGATTTTGACGGGACTTTTTTTGTCAGGTAGCTGATATAATAAGGAGTAACTTAGGCTATATTTATTTTAGAAAAATAAAGTTTTAGTTAAATTCCACGCGGATGAAGTCGCGGGTACAGCTAGTGCTAAATAAAAATCATCACGTGATTAATAGACGGACCCTAAGACGACAATTGATGTTTTTTTCGAGCAATACAGTATTTCAAATCTTTTCGAGTAAAAAAAAGCCTCTCTGTCATCGAAAGTGTGACACTTGAAAACACGTATGGTTTGAGGGCGTTATAAAAAAGAGGCATATATTCCTATTATCTTTCTTCTTATTATCATATCATATTACCTTTTTTATCCTCTTCTTATCTTTTAATTAAGTATTCGTACACCTACTTCTGCTCATCTCTGCATCACCTTAAGGTCGACTGGGAGAAAATGCCACAGGCATTAAGGCAGTAGTCTGCTTTACAGGCTTCAAAAAATCGATTTTTCGTTTTTGTCTTAAATCTATTCCAAAACTATCCAAGAATATGTGTTCAAAATTTTAGAGGCCAATTCGAAATATTTTCGAAGCTAGATCAGTTTTAGTGGCCGAGCGTCGAGCAGGTGCGAATGCTCGGGCAGATCCGAGCGCGCGCGCTTCGCCCCTTCGTGTATTCTATTGTTTGACTATACTCGTATATACGTGAAAGGATCGAAAGGTCTTTTGAAATATTATTTGGAGGTTATAAAAGAAAAACCGAGAAACTTGGAGGAAAGAACGGGCTAACGGAGAATCTCATCAAGAAATCGACGATTTACTACGGTCTGGCAATTCGTCGAAACGTGAACTCAGTTGAAGTTATGAAGAGAGCTATTATGGCAACATTAGACCATTATTGTTCCACCGATAAAAATCCTCGGCATCAAAATTGTCCAGAAGGCCCGGAGAGTTGGTGCGAATGGCGCAAGACTGAAGCGGCGAATAATCTGGCATCTTTCAAACACCCGGCAAGATTAATTAATGATAATGTAGAGAAGCACATTCGTCCAATTTACGAAGATCTTTTAAATGAGGATTTATTGACGCGGTGCTTAGGCGGACACACCTGTGGGACACACTCAAAATTCGAACGAATCGTTCAATTCGATTCTGTGGCGCCTAAATCCGAAACACGTAAATTCCGGCTATAAAATCGTCGAAATAGCAGCAAATATGGCTACAGGCATTTTCAACGAAGGTTATTCAGCTGTGCTTTCTACCATGCAGCTCTTTGATATTGTCATCGGGCAGCAATGCAAAAAATTTGCTGACACCGTCGATGCTGATCGCATAACGCGGGAGAACCGGCGCGCATCACTTTCCAGCAAGGAGGCTCGTACAGCTCGAAGATCGGAAAGCCTCCGCCAAAACGAGTTTTTTGAAGAAGAGGAAGGATTATTGTATGGCCCGGGGATAGCCGATCAACATCTAATTAGTGTAAGTATCCAAAAACTTACATTTTTTTGGACCGAAAACTTTACAGCCCGTTTTCTCGAGTTCTCATTTTTACAAGTTTTGGAAAACGGTGCCGGCGATAGTAAAAACAATATATGTCCAATCGAAAAAAAACAAAGTGATCTAGCTTCAGTATTGAATTATCTTCTATTTGAACTAAAAAAGTTGGACAAAAGTACTATTTAAATTACTTGTTTTGCAACTTAAAGTGATTTTTTTTTTCAAAAAAGTGATTTTTTTTTCAAACTTCGAAAAAATTTGGAATTTCATCATTTCTTCGGTATTTTTTTAGTTCATATAGAAAAGGAACTTATAAAATCTAAAAAAAAAGTTGCTTCCACTGTTTCAGATGCATCGCACGACCTCCATCACCGGCACCGATTTACGAGTGCACACTCCAGGCGCCCCAGAAAAATCGTTACAACTTTGGCAAATTTCAATTATTTGTAATAATAAAAATTGTTTTTTAAAGCTTGAATATAATATACTATCGTCTCAAAATTTCGTTTACCGCAATCATTTTCTTCCCTTTCAAAAAAATTGTTGAAAAAACGCTTTTTTTTCGGCTCCTAAAGCAGACTACTGCCTTAAGTCCGCCTTGTATACGAAGTATATGAAGCTTAATAAAATAAATATAAAAAAATTCTCAAAGGCGTCGCCGTAAGTGGGCTGCGCTAACGCAAAATGGCAGTGTCATCATTCGATCCAAATATGATTGATTATATCAGGATATACACAAGTGAACCCGATACGCAATACACGTGTCTCACTATGACGTGGTCTTAACACCTGTGTGACTACAAATAAGATAAATTGCTATCTTAGTGATACACTACACCAGGTGTCATGTTGAAGTTGATGAACTTGCACAATTTAAATCTACATATACTAATATACTAGCTGTGCCCGCGACTTCGTCCGCGTGGAATTTAACAAAAACTTTATTTTTCTAAAATAAAATAATTTTTCTAAAATAAATGTAGCCTAAGTTACTCCTTATTATATCAGCTACCTGACAATAAAATTCCCGTCAAAATCGGTCCAGCCGTTTCAGAGATTAGCCGGAACAAACAAACAGACAGACAGACGGACAGACAGACAGACAAAAAAAATCTAAGTTCATTTTCGTTATAGGTATCGTGTATATAACGATATGTAGTTGGACATTTTTTTTATTTACACTTTACAAACAGACACTTCAATTTTATTTATATGTATAGATGTATAGATAAAGCTGAAGAGTTTATTTGTGCCTGCTAATATCATGAACTGGTGGTAGGACTCTCATATGTAAGAGGCCGCCTGGATAGATACCACCGTAATGTCTATATCTCCCGCGAAACAGGAGTGTAAATGCACTGTTGAATTTCAGATTCAATCAGATGACAGCCTCCGTGGCGCAGTCGGTTAGACCCCAACTGTAAAACGAGAGGCCGCGGGCTCGATCCCCGCACTGAGAGAAATGTTTGTGCGGCCCACAAATATTTCTTTCAGGTCTGGGTGCTTATGAGACCGAAAAGCCTCTCGTAGTTCCTGATACACGACACAAGACTCGATCTTAGTGGAGAGTCAAGACTGTGTGTGGCTGTTGGTTATTTTTCATTTTGATTATAATTGTTATGATATTGGATTTTTCTATTCATTATCAGTCCAGAGTCAAGAATTTGTGCCCGATATGGCGATAGGCTCGCCACCTATCACATCGTGGGACGGAACATACAAGGCGAAATATGGGTGTCCTGGCACCTCTGCCTACCCCTTCTGGGAAAAAGGCGTGAGTTTATGTATGTATGTATGAAGTATGATTATAATCACAGCATGAGAAACGTCTCCTTATCGTCCTAAAATCCTGAATAATCATCGATATTATTTATCATAATCAAATTCTAATCGCTAATTGTGGAAAATCACATTAATACATCAATAATAACAGTGGCGTATAATAAGACTTCACGTCTAAAAGATGTGAAAAATGCTTATAATATATGGTCACTTTTTTATTTAAAATTATATGGGGGGCAATTAGCAATAGCAGATATATATAGCATGCTAAGGATTAAAAATAACAATGTGGTGATGTTAATTTGAAATAGTCAAATTCCCAATACTAGGTACTACTTTTTTTTTGCAATGAATGTCGAGACGAGCATGCCGTTTGCCTGATGGTAAGCGATACGTTCGCTCATGAACAGTAGCAAAACCAAACAACGCCTTGAATAACAAAGCAATACTTGGCATTCCACTGCGCTTGCCATCTTGTGACATAAAATGTTAAGTCTCAATATGTCCAATAGTTACTCTGACTACAATGCCCTTCAATCCGAAACACAACAGTGCATTTACATTGCTGTTTGACAGGAGAAATAGACACTGCGGTGGTACCCACCCAGATGGCCTCTCACATATGAGAGACCTACCACCAGTACATTTAGCAATAGCAGATATATCATGCTAAGGATTCAATAATAACAAGGTGGTGATGTTAATTTGAAATAGCAATAATTCTAATTACTTCTACTTGCCATTAGGCTGCCGTATGCTTGTTTGCCTCATTAGTTCTATAAAAAAATGTATTCAGCAACATTGTATAGACCCTACGGCTATGTACAATAGCTACCGACCTCATTGCACACCGCAACTCATTACCAAAGCTCTAGTGTCGACGGCGTCACACCTTTAAATAAATTAATTACATCATATTTGCACAAGTATTGTAACACCGATGAGTTGCAAGAACACATCTTATGGAATAATATATAAGTCTTGCATTAATAATATAGTTTAAAACTTCTTTTATTATTTCTCTATTTTTTTGTCTTCTTCGCTCGAACTTGATTTATAAAGGAGGAAATATCAAATATACTACTGCAATGTATATTTCTCCCGCCAAACAGCGACGTAAATGCACTGTTGTGTTTCGGATTGAAGGAAATTGTAGCCAGAGTAACTACTGGAGATATTGAGACTTAATTTCTTATGTCTCAGGATGGCGAGCGCAGTGGAATGCCAAACATTGCTTCGTAATTCAATCAAATCAAATTTTACTATTTTCTATGATCAAAAACACATTACGAACACGCGATGTTACGTTACGTCGGGTGGTGTGCTGTTTCAGTAGTATGTTTCTGCCCTTAGTCGTTCGAAAGGGAAAAAAATCGATAACTAAAATATGTTTTAACTGTGTATGAATATGGTGGGAAGAATATAAAAGCAAATATGAGACGAGTAGGTTATTTATTTAAAGACTGTTCCGCCTTCATCCCTCGCCACTGCAATTTACTAATTCTATTTGGTAATTTAAAAAAATTATGTTGTGTTGGTGACTTTTTTCTCCAGCCTTTGGTGTAGATCGCTTCAGTGTGGGGTCAGGACTATGTATGTGACATTTGGATGTATTATTTATTACTATCAGATGCAATCACAGGTGTTGAAAGCATCCTTATCGTTGCAGATCAGTATTGCCAATCCCAAAGCAATTTGTAATACAACCTTTATCGGCTGATAAGAGATAGCAAATCATATGACATTATGACCATTATTTCGTGATGATTGAGCAATGGTTTGCAATGGGAAATGGTAGATCTCATATGTGAGAGGCCGCCTGAGTAGGTACCACCGCAATGTCTATCGGCCGTTCTCTATATCCTATCTATCTTTAACTAGAGGTTAACTGGCTACCATTATTATGTCGGTTCAATGCTACACTCTATTAAACAAAGATAGACATATATATTTATCTTGCCTAGCTGTCTATAAACATATACACCATATCTATATTTTTATATCTTTGGTCACTGAAACGTAAAATGCATCGAAATATCTAATGAAATCCCTAGTTAAAGACAGATAGATTATTGAGAACGGCTGTAAATCTCCCGCCAAACAGCAGTGTTTGTGTTTCGGTTTGAAGGACATTGTAGCCAGAGTAACTACTGGACATATTGAGACTTAACATCTTATGTATCAGGTAGCGCATGAGCGCAGTGGAATGCTAAGAACTGCTTTGTAATTCAAGGTGTTTGGTTTTGCTACTGTCCATGAGCGGTCGTATCGCTAACCATCAGGCGAATAGTAAGCTCGTCTCGCCATAGAAATAAAATAAAACAGTATTTGGCTTGGATTTGATCCATTACTTCAATGGGCAATGGTTTGGGCCGGGTTGACGAGACTTCGACACACATGTAGTTAGTTTAAATACCGGCTGGGACCGACTAGAAGTCTCGGGTTCGAACCCGACAAGATTATTTATACAGAATTTTCATAGATTTTTTTTATAATTTATAATTAGATACTTAAATAATAAAACGTAAAAACTTATGGGATTAACCCCAATAATCATTAAAAAAAGTGGAACACCGACGTTCCGTCTTGTATATTCCGTCCCATGATGTGATAACGGACGAGCCTATTGCCATATCAGACACACATTTCTGACTCCAGGCTACATGGCTGCAGTATGCGTAGCAGAGCAGAGCCCAAGGGCGGGTATATTTAGAGATTATGCCATTTGCAATTCTACATTGATTCACGGTATCGTTGGAATGGGTCCAAGAGATGCTCCAGGGAGGATGTTACACCGTTGCTGTTACTCACTAATTTTGTAGGACGGTTGTTTATTTACTTTGTCTTTATTGTACGTACAAAAAATACAATGTACGGAAACAAAAATAAAACATACAAAGTATATATGGCGGTCCTATCGCTTAAAGCAATGTCTTACAGACAACCATAGGATGGATTATAAAGCAGGAGAAAGGGCAATGTTAACGAAATTTACGTATTAAATTGTATGATCCGCTTTTTTTGTGAAATCGTATTTATGCGAGTTATCGCGTAATACATAATTAAACGTGTTACATGCATGGTGCATACGGTACTATTACTTTTTTATTTTTTTTTTATTGCTATGAATGGCGAGACGAACATGCCGTTCGCCTGATGGTAAGCAATACGACCGCTCATGGACAGTAGCAAAACCAAACAACACCTTGAATTACAAAGCAATGCTTGGCATTCCACTGCGCTCGCCATCCTAAGACACAAGATGTTAAGTCTCAATATGTCCAGTAGTTACTCTGGCTACAATGCCCTTCAACCCGAAACACAACAGTGCGTTTACACTGCTGTTTGACGGGAGAAATAGACACTGCGGTGGTACCCACCCAGATGGCCTCTCACATATGAGAGACCTACCACCAGTAAACTACTTACTTTTTATTACATCTCTTTAAAACCGTTAACCAGTTTGTACATAAAAATATATAAATAAAGTTGTTACAAGCGTCGACACCGCCACAAGCGATCGAAGTCAAACACCTTTCACAAAAAAATATAAAAAGCCAGTCACTGCGTACAACAAAAGGCGTCGGTGTGACAGGCGGCCGCCACTGCCAAACGGACTGAAGTAAAAAATGATCTCAATCGTTAGAAATTCGCACGAGAAATTTTACTTGGCAAGACTATTGTATACAATGATAAATAAATAAATACACCCAACAGTCACATACATAGTCCTGACCCCACACTAAGATCCAGTCTTGTGTCGTGTATCAGGAACTACGAGAGACTTTTCGTTCTCACAAACACCCAGACCCGTAAAAAACACCTGTGGGTCACACAAATATTTGTTTCGGTGCGGGGATTGAACCCGCGGCCTCTCGTTCACCGCCTGCGCCTAACCAACTGCGCCACGGAGGCTGTCTGTAATGATAGAGTAACTTTATTTATTGTATTGGCCCATACTGGGTATATCAAGACTGCTACCGAAAACGAAGTCAGGTGCTAGTTATAGTGACTACTTTCTTTCACAGCAGGCGCAGGGGCAGTGCACAGTCCTCCTGTACAATCGAGAGTACTGTCATCAAGGATATGCCCGGAAGCCTTTTTAAAAAAAATAGAATTTAAGAAACCCAATTAAGGTTTTTGGAAAAGGTTAGAAGCGGGTGTCGCGCGTGACAGATTGTGACGAACTAAACTACTACTCCAGAAAAAGCTGCCAGGACAAAGCATGAGAAATAGGGATAAGCATTATTATATACAGTATAGGGATATATTGATAGTCAATCACCACGCACTATAACGGTGAAGGAAAACATCGTGAGGAAACCTGCATACCATAGCGATTTATAAGTATTCTATGGTATTTAAGTCCGCCAACCCGCACTAGGCCAGCCTGGTGGACTATATGGCCTAACCACTCTCAATCGTAGTGTCGATTGTAGAGTAGGCCCGTGCCCTGCAGTGGGACGTATGGAGTCTGATACAGATACAGACAGGATGGAAGAGTCGGTAGGGGTCGACCTCACCGAACATACACCATCCAAATCGGTGATACCCTCAACAAGGGTCAGGTCAAAAGTACCCTGAACCGACGAGAATGCTTGAAGAGGTTGCTGAAAGTGGACGAAGCGAAAGTAATATGTCAGGATCAATCAAAGTAGCGGTCTATAGTCTCCGCCTTCCCCTATGGGATACAAGAGTGACGATTATGTATGTATATAATATGTAAGAATGTATATGGTAAGATCCGCTAAACCGCACTAGGCCAGCCTGGTGGACTATATGGCCTAACCCCTCTCAAGAGTACTGTTATATCCCTATCTGTCTGTAACTGTATCAGCCCATATACGTCCCACTGCAGGGCACGGGCCTACTCTACAATCGACAGTACGATTGAGAGTGGTTAGGCCATATAGTCCACCAGGCTGGCCTAGTGCGGGTTGGCGGACTTAAATACCATAGAATACTTATAAATCGCTATGGTATGCAGGTTTCCTCACGATGTTTTCCTTCACCGTTTTAGTGCGTGGTGATTGACTATCAATACACACATGACTCCGAAATACATGTACGCATTACTTGTAGTGTGACTGATAAGTGTATGTGTATATCACACATATTAAACGATTATCTATCTACCAGGCCAAACAAATCGTCTACTTTTGTAAATAAGTTTACTTACGTTATCTAGTACATAGAATTGCTCGTCATAATTTGTTACTATACAGAGAGATTTGTTACTGGTGGTAGGTCTCTCATATGTGAGAGGCCATCTGGGTGGGTACCACCGCAGTGTCTATTTCTCCCGTCAAACAGCAGTGTAAACGCACTGTTGTGTTTCGGGTTGAAGGGCATTGTAGCTAGAGTAACTACTGGACATATTGAGACTTAACACCTTATGTCTCAGGATGGCGAGCGCAGTGGAATGCCAATTGCCATTGCTTTGTAATTCAAGGTGTTGTTTGGTTTTGCTACTGTTCATGAGCGGTCGTATCGCTTACCATTAGGCGAACGGCATGCTCGTCTCGCCATTCATAGCAATAAAAAAAAAAAAGAGAGGGGACATGACAAGATTAAATTACTTAATACTGTATACGAGGGGCGATCAAAAAGTAATGATAATAAGTATAATAAAACAACGATTGTAGTTTAAATTTAATTTATTTTTCTACATAGTCTCCTAACAAGTCGATACATTTAGTCCAACGTTTCTCCAAACCTAAAATACCCTTTAAAAAAAAATCTGTATCTTGACTATCCCAAAATGCCTCTACAGCATCCATCACCTCGCTATCATCCTCAAATTTCTTGCCCCTGAGGTGTTCCTTGAGCCTACGAAACAAATGGAAATCGCTGGGGGCTAAATCTGGAGAATAGGGCGGGTGTTCGACCAGTTCGAAGCCTGCTTCTCGAATGGCAGCGATCGCAACTTCGGTTCTGTGTGCAGAAGCGTTGTCCTGATGAAACAGGACTTTCGCTCGGAGTTTGCCCCGTCTTTTTTCCTTTATGGCGTCTCGCAGTCGTCTTATTTGATCAGCGTAGTAGGAGCCCGTAATAGTAGCTCCCTTTTCCAGGTAATTAATCATTATGATTCCCTGAGCATCCCAGAAAACGGAAGCCATAACCTTGCCCGCCGAGCTCGAGACTTTGAACTTCTTAGGAGTCGGTGAGGATGGCCTTTTCCAAGTCATCGATTGTTGTTTGGTCTCCGGATCAAAATGATGGATCCATGTTTCGTCCATGGTCACAAATCGTGACAAAAATGATTCTTGGTCAGCCTGGAACTTTGCAAGATTGGCTCTTGAAATGTCAACTCGCTTTTTCTTTTGTTCGTCCGTTAACATTTTCGGGACCCAACGCGCGGAGACCTTCTTCATATTCATTTTGCTGGTCAAAATGCTTTGGATGCTGCCATATGAGATCCCTGTGACCTCAGCTAAATGTCTGATGGTTACTCTTCGGTCTGGTAACACGATATCTTCGATTTTTTTCACGTTTTCCTCAGTGAGTGACGAGGTTGGGCGTCCCTCGCGATGTTGATCTTCTGTGGATATTCTACCCAGCTTAAACTCTTTGCACCACCGTGCCACCGTAGAATATGGAGGAGCAGAGTCCCCCAGTGTCTCCACCAAATCCGCGTGTACCTCTTTGGTAGACATTTTTTTCAAACAGAGGTACTTGATGACGCATCTCACTTCGTGTTTCTCCATTTTCGTGTTGTCGCTCCGACTGCTGGTATTCAAATGAATGTAGCTCCTCCAAATGACGTCCTATTTATACAATTTTTTAGCTGGGAAGTGGTGAAGGACTGAAGAAGCGAAGTGTTTTTTTTTTTATTTTTATCTTTATTAGAATTACCCGTTTATCATTACTTTTTGATCACCCCTCGTACATTATGTATGTTATTACATTGGAAAGATAGCTGGTAGCGGTTGGAGACGATGGGCTGAAGATCGAGCCCAGTGGCGTGCCATAGGAGAGGCCTATGTGGACACGAATAGGCTGATGATGATGATGATGATGACATATTACATACATAAACCCACGCCTTTTCTTAGAAGGGGTAAGTAGAGGTGCAACCAGGACGCTCACGTTTCTCCTTGCATTTTCCGTCCCATGGGGGCGAGCCAATTGCTGTCAGGCATAAATTCCTGAATCCGGGCTGATAATGAATGGAAAAATCCAGATTTAACTGGTGGTAGGTCTCTCATATGTGAGGGCGGCTGGGTAAGTACCACCGCAATGTATATTTCTCCTAACAAATAGTAGTGTTAAAAAGCTAGGGTGTTTGAGGACAATTACTGTAAGCACCCCACGCTTTGTAAGAATAAAATAAAAGGATTTCACTCCATTTTCTAATCTTAAATTCATCATTCCTTAATTACTTTTTTAGTTTAGTTTAAAGCGTGTACTTTTAGTTTTGTACACTATTACATTTAATTGTTTTGTCTAAAACATCTACATATCTACGGCTATCTTATCAAAGGAAGATAGCTGCGCGTGAATTACTGACTCATATTTTTTTCAAAAAAATAATAAAGGATAAGGTAACGTCATATACTTTTTAATTACTGTATTGTCATCGGTCCTCGACAAATCTACAAAGTTTGAATGAAATCTGACCGTTTAAAGTGGGTCAAAATCACGCCCAAAGGAGTCTGTTACGACATCACCACATAGTATAAAACAAAGTCACTTTCTCTGTCCCTATGTCCCTTTGTATGCTTAAATCTTTAAAACTACGCAACGGATTTTGATGCGGTTTTTTAAAGAGATAGAGTGATTCAAGAGGAAGGTTTATATGTATAATACGTACATATTATTGTACAGAAATCTATTTGTACCCGGGCGGAGCTGGGCCGGGCCGCTTGTACAATATAAAACGTTTACAAAGTTTAAGATAATGATACACAATGCGGATTACGTGACGTGCGTAATCGTTATCAGTGATAACAGATAGCCGAAATGTTCAGGCCAAGGTCACCAATTAGCCAAGTCAATGGCAAGCGTTCTAATTGAGCACGTAATTTTAGACTAAAGAGGTTAGAGGTTAATACTTATTACGATAGTGGAGGTCGTCGCGAACAAAAAGTTTACATGAGAAAAAAAACTAAGCTATTTTTGTCTTTTGCAATTCTACGCAGTGATCAGGATTTGAGATTATTGTACCTAGAGTAGGTACACATTATTCATTATTTTGTTCAATTGTAAGTAATTAAAATTTTGATTGCCTCGGTGGCGTAGTTGTGTGTGTACGCTTGCAAAGCTGAGGTCTCGGGTTCGAATCCCGAGTCGGGCAAAGTGATATTAAATTTTTCTATTCATTATCAGCCCGGAATCAGGAATTTGTGCCCGATATGGCGATTGGCTCGCCACCTATCACATCTATTTAGAATATCGAACAATCGGACCACAAAAACGAATAAAATTTCCTCGTATTTGCTAGATTTTTCACTACTGCTTCCCTCCTAAAACTACCACGCATCTTCGTTTTCAGTAGCAGTGTTAATAATTTTTTTTATTGCAATAAATAGCGAGACGAGCGTCCATTCGCTTGATGGTAAGCGATACGACCGCTCATGAACAGTAGCAAAACCAAACAACACCTTGAATTGCAAAGGAATGCTTGGCATTCCACTGCACTCGCTATCCTGAGACATAAGATGTCAAGTCTCAATATGTCCAGTAGTTACTCTGGCTACAATGCCCTTCAATCCGAAACACAAAGTGCATTTGCTGTTTGGCAGGAGAAATAGACAGTGCGGTGGTACCTACCCAGATGGCCTCTCACATATGAGAAACCTACCACCAGTAGTCTTGATATGTATGTATGTATCAGCCCATATACGTCCCACTGCAGGGCACGGGCCTACTCTACAATCGAGAGTATGATTGAGAGTGGTTAGGCCATATAGTCCACCACGCTGGCCTAGTGCGGGTTGGCGGACTTACATACCATAGAAATTCTTATAAATCGCTATGGTATGCAGGTTTCCTCATGATGTTTTCCTTCACCGTTTTAGTGCGTGGTGATTGCCTATCAATACACACATGACTCCGAAAAGTCAAAGGTGTGCCCTGGGATTTGAACCCAGGGCACACCTTGAGAAGTCTTGATATACCATGTATAATTCAACACATAACAATAAACCGTATCTGAACATTGTGATGGAAATAGCGCGAGTGCGTCGACATACCTTGTTTATATTCTCTGCTCATCCCACGCCCAGTTTACGAGTTGCAGACGCAACGCTTTGTTCTCGCAAATAAATATGGTGGTATTAATTATAATTGACAGCCTCCGTGGCGCAGTAAAACGAGAGGTCGCGGGTTCGATCTCCGCACCGAGAGAAATGTTTGTGCGGCCCACAAATATTTCTTCCGGGTCTGGGTGTTTGTGAGAGCGAAGTCTCTCGTAGTTCCTGATACCCACGATACAAGACTCGATCTTAGTGTGGGGTCAGGACTATGTATATGACTGTTGGGTGTTATTTATTTATTGTGATGGAAATAGCGCGAGTGCGTCGGCATGACTCGTTTATATTCCCTGCTCATCCCACGCCGAGTTTACGAGTTATTGCGCAAACGCAACGCTGTTTTGTTTTCGCATATAAATATGGCGGTATAAATCATTGTCACTCCGAAGCGCAGTAAAGACAGGTTTTAATATCGATACGATAGTTGTATTTTTTTATCGCAATACTAGCGGCCCGGCCCAGCTTCGCCCGGGTGCATATAGATTTCTCTGCAATAATGTGTACGTATTATACATATAAACCTTCCTCTTGAATCACTCTATCTATTAAAAAAACCGCATCAAAATCCGTTGCGTAGTTTTAAAGATTTAAGCATACAAAGGGACATAAGGACAGAGAAAGCGACTTTGTTTTATACTATGTAGTAAAATAGCGAGACGAGCCTGCCATTTGCCTGAAGGTAAGCGAAACGACCGCTCACCATGAATTACAAAGCAATGCTTGGTATTCCACTGCGCTCGCCATCCTGAGACATAAGTCTCAATATGTCCAGTAGTTACTCTGGCTACAATGTCCTTCCATCCGAATCACAACAGTGCATTTACATTGCGGTTGGGTGGTAGAAACAGACATTGCGGTGGTACCTACCCAGGCGGTATACATCACATAATATGAGTGACCTACCAGTTAAAATTTAGTAAATTTCATATTTATTGTAGCGCGATTTTCACGGAAAACTTTTTGAAATTCCAAGTGTACTGTAGGGTCTATCCTTGTTGTTAAATAAATGCAACAGATAAATAAATAAATAACACCCAACAGTCACATACGTAGTCCTGACCCCACACCAAGATCGAGTCTTGTGTCGTGTATCAGGAACTACGAGAGACTTTTCGCTTTCACAAACACCCAGACCCGGAAGAAATATTTGTGGGCCGCACAAACATTTCTCTCGGTGCGGGGATCGAACCCGCGACCTCTCGTTTCACAGGCGGCGTCTAACCAACTGCGCCACGGAGGCTGTCAAAAAATATAAAACATGCCAATCATATTGTACAAATTATTTTCACTCGAAACTATTTCGAGTGTCCCGCTTGACACACTGACAAGTGACAGTATATAATTATTATTTTAATTGCCAAGTGCTTACATTTGAGTAATACTTACATAACATCTGCTTCTTCAGAAGTTGCGTTATACATAATGAGGCAGTGATTTGTACCATCGATCTAGTGGTATATGTGGCCTCAAAATTGTGAGGTCATGGGTTCGAATTTCAGGTGTATTTTGTGTATTTTTATGGTTGAGCAAAATCTCATTAGATTTTTTTTGTATTTTAATTTGACCAATGCAACAGAAAATAATTGCCGTCCATACAAAAAATTGTATACAATTATGCCGGCCCATCGCCTAGAGCTAGAATTTGAAAACTAGGCGAACTGTGGCACTATAATTAGTATCTCTGCCTACCTTTTAATGAGTAGGAGCAATAGCTTATATACAGGATGTATCAAGACTGCTACCGAAAACGAAGCCGGGTGGTAGTTTAAGCGACTTCAGACATCATGCAACAGAAAATGTTGGAAAAAGAAACGTTTTTTTATATGGTCGTATTTGGTTGGTAAATACATTTTTTCGTAAAATAATAGAGTATACCCTTTTACTTATAAAGACTCTAAGGAATAAAAGAGTTTAAATTATTATTTTAGCAAAAACTATGGATTTACCTACCACCCAAAAATGACGATATTTAAAAAATTATTAAAAAAAATTGTCTAGTTTCTTAGCAAAATTTTTATTTGCATTGTGTTTGTAGTCACTAAGGCTTCGTTTTCGGTAGCAGTCTTGAGATACCCTGTATAACTATATGAGAGTATCAAGACAGGTTTGTAAGTGATCAGACTTTCGCATTTTCTTGACCAAGATCTAAGTATGGATCAGGTATTGAGTACGGCAAACCGTATCATTCGATTTTCAACTCTTAGTATATGTGAATAAGGTGCATTTTTCTGCACCAAATTGTCTATAATCAACTATCGAACAGCATTTACCGGACAAGACATTCAATTATCAACTCTATTAGTGTAGCCACAAAATACAGTTTCGTATACTACGGTTGGTAATTACTGGACAGAATTACCTTGTTTTAAAACAATAATTATTTTTATTCGATTTTTAAAATAATTGTAGCAACAGTATACTTAACATACAACTGATACAACTGATTTCTATCTTTATTTGTATGTAAATAAAGTATAATTTTCAATGCAAACTAACCACCATAAACTATGTACTATTTTGTGCATAATATTCTCGTATGATGCTATTTAAATGATAATCAGTTTGAAAATTATGTACACAAAAGAATTTTGCATTATTTTCCATATTCGAAGGCATTTGATTTTCATCTCTAAGTGTGAGGGTTTAAAAGTTATTTTAGTTCGTCTCCGCCCTATGTAGGGTCAGAGGAAAATTATATGAGGAAAAACGCATCTCAAAGACGAAGTTATTAATATATGTGCATACGGTCTTGTTCAACTGCGAATATAAAGGATAAACATGTAATATAATAAATTAGACAATTATACCATTGAGGTTTTATTCTGAAGCAGACATACAGCCGCTGCCAATAAACAATACCAATCCAAAATTTGCCGTTTGAGATTGACAGCTCAATTTTTCTTATACTATATTGCCAATAATCAATCTCAGTAGTGAAACAACTATGGCAACATGGTAAGAGACCAATCGAAAAGTAGAAAACAATCCAGATTGACTTCAATCTAATTTTTTCGATTGATTATTGGCAGCGGCCGTTAATAACTATCCTATTTTATTTAAATATGGAAGTGCGTGGTGGCCTGTTAGTTCGAATTTCGAAACTGAATGTTCGGATGTCCGACGTCCGAAGTAAAACATAAGTATTCCATTTTTAAAAATCAATATTATTCTATATGATTCTTATTATTTTCTCTGAACTTAGTCTGTAGTTACAACGTACGATAGCGGATTCGAACATTTTGTGGAGTACCTAGGCACTTCCTCCTTCTCTTCTTCCGAACTTTATTTCGGATCATAGCGATCGCGGGTTCAAATCCCAGGGCACACCTCTATCTTTTCGCAGTCATATGTTAATTGATAGACAAACACCGGTTTACTGTTTCTAACTAACTGCTCCACGGAGGCTGTCTATACACATTAAAAGTTACATACGTGTATATAAACACAACATACCTTATGTATATAAACAAATCAACTATAACTTAATTAGCACTAACTTGCTAATATCGGTAAGGTCATTTTAACATTTATATACATACAACAAAATATGCTTTTATAGCAGTTCCACCTTCGTTTTTAAGATCTCACTTAGGGACAGAAAAAAAACAGGATAAAAGATTTCAAAGAAGGTACCACATATCCCTTGTTAATAAATTTAAACATTAAGAGAACAAAAATTTTACGAAATTTTAAACATCTTTGTTTATTACAATTTTTGTCGTAAAAGTGAAAAGAAACGATTTGTTCGGTAACCAAAAATTCACCCCCTTTTTTCGGGCATACATGGAAAAATATCGACCCTAGGGAAAAATTTATGAGTACCAAAATTGTAAAAAATTAAATTTTAAACAACTTTTGTGATAACTATTTTTGGTGTAAAATTTAAAAAAAAACGAGTTATTAAAGAGACAAAAAATAACCCTTAAATCAATATGGCGGATGAAGCAACAAGTCTGGTATCCCTACTTTTTAAACATAGACTACCAGTGACCCGCCAACCAATTCCGAAGAAAAATTACTTCAAATTTTTGTAAATCTCAGCTGTTTTTTTAAGCTAATTCGACTGGGCTAGAATAAGGTCGTTACACTCTATCTGCAATATCATTGCACTGTAGATACTTTTATTAAAAAGAGTACCCATTTCGGGAGTCAAACCCGTAACCTTGAGCGGTTTATTCATATTACGGCCGGGTTCAATACTCTGTCTGTCTTTTTCTACCCGTTAAAATCGCTAACTCTAGTATGAGTTCTGTCATTTTTCGGTTTCAATAATCGTAGACAGATGAATAAATATATCTATGATTTGTATCTATCAATGGGAGGGCTCTCGCTAACCATAGTTAGGAAATTGCATACAAATTAAAATATACGCGTTTCGATAACGATTCGAACTACTTTAGTTATTTGTGTTTAACTAGCTGTCAACGTTTTCTAATATCGCTGCAATATGGTGGATAATACATCGAATATCCCAGATATGTTGTATTTTTATGGAAAAAATCAACAAAATAAAGTGACATTAATATATTCAGTGATGAAAGTGATAACGAAATGTTAAAAGCTGGTGTATTTGACGCCGATTATAACATATGAGAACCAAAAAAACTATGTGATTATTCTAGTTCAGAATTTATTTACAGATTTACTTTTTAGATGAAATAATACATCAGCTATTATGTTTATTTCTAAATTTAAACCCAGCCCGCAAGGAACCTTCCTCCTGGTAAGCAATACATATCAAATATTTCATTTAGTTTTATAAGTGTATTGAATTATTCCAAAATCATATATCTATATATATAAAAGAGGAATTCTATAATAAATGTAACATCTTTGGAACAATAATGTGTCACTGTTCCATTAACTGCTGCTATCATTGTGGTGTTACGTACTGGGGAGAATGCATGTTCAGTAGGTAACTATTTTTGGGTATCAAAAGCTACAGTCAGCCAAATCATTACTGATGTGCCTCGGGCTATAACTGAGCTATATTAGCAATATGTAAAAATATTAGACAACACACAGCATGGATTTCGTAAAATTGCAGTTTTCCCAAGAATCTTTGGTGCAATTCATTGCACATATTATATTCTTATAGAGCCACCTTGTTAGTAATGACTACCTTTAGATATATTAGGATTAATCAATAATTATGTTTTAATGTTGTCTATGATTTTAACATAAATCTTGGTATTATGTATCAGTTATCTGATCTCAATGTATTAATCTTAATATTTTTATTTTTAGATTCAAATATAGGAGAAGAATTAAGAAAATAAAGGCATTATTGTTCAAGAAATGTGTACCACATTGCACAGATATTGCACAGTTACTCTTCATGTATGTATTGGAACGCTAGCCTGGGGCTCATGAAACTACTATATTTAACAACTCTGCTAAAAGGTATATCTTGTACTTTATATTTTGAAAGAATGGTTAAGAGAATATATTGAGACTAATATATATTTGTGTAAGTAGTTACCTAATAGTTCCCTAGTTTCAAAAGGGTACAGCCTGACAGAAATCATCAAAACATATTTTCACTTTAAATCTTTTATTTTTTGTAAATAACATATTTATTTTCAGAACAATGTGAAGAAGTTGTATAATAATATGGTAATATATATCTAATTGGAGATACTGCATATCCACATACTACTTTATTAACAACACTGCTCATTGTCTTCCATAGAATATTGCAACAATGCAGCTCATATAAAATAGAAATACTACTCAAAGTTATTATAATTAATATTTTGCTCTTCCATCTTTCATATCTTTCTTTCATCTTTATTTCAGGTCTTATGATGTTTGGAAAAGAAGATTTCCACTCCTTTCACTAAAAAAAGTTGTTTGGGATTGCACACAACTTTAAACAATATGAGTGCCACAGCGATGTCACATAATATTTGAAGAATGAAAAGCATTGCTGATGTGGAACATGAAATTGACATACCAAACACTGCTAGGCTAGACATCAATATTTATTACATATTTTAAATTAAATAAACTTTCAGAACTTTGTCAATAATAAAGATTAAAGATTTTTCACAAATTATCTTTCATATTTCATTTACCCATAATACAATCTGCGGAAAAGGGGTTCTTATATTAGTAAATACATTATTTATGCGATATATAAAATGTGTAACAGTTGTTTTCTCTTTAACTAGTAATTACAATTTCGAACACTTCTAGCATAGTAAGATCACCTGAATAATATATTATTCTTCATTTGATTTATATTGTTTTAATTATTATAATATTCCTCAGGATTTATTTGTAGATAAGCACTGAAATGATTTCAAGTCTTTAAAGTCAGATTGATAACAAAACCAAAGTATGTAATGCAACTACGAAATGTTTTGTTTTACACACTTTTCTTCGTATTTATAAATATTATGGTCTGTGATTCAATTTAAATTTGTAACTCTATAGCAGAAATAGGGCCGTAAAATTCATATTTCAATTCATTCTTGTTGGTAAACATTGATAAATTGTAAACTTATTTACATTTGACATATCATAAATCAGTCATACGATGCGTTTTGTTCTTCTATTGTAAGCTTCGTATGAATTATTAATTTGCCATTATTTGTCACAATACTTACATTATTAATATATTTTAACGTTATATTCTTCTAATAATACATTAATGATGATTTATAATAATTCTAAAATATAGTTAAGAATTAACCTAATAAATGTTGACCTCAATTAAAAGTGCAAATATAAAACGTTTGGGAGGGACGTTGAGATTTAAACAATATCTCAGTTCAGCATTGTTAACCTAGTTTAGTTTTTGTTATCGAAACATCGGTTAAACTTGGGTTAAACAAAGATAGAAGACACGTAATTATCGGGGATAATTTTTACCGCTTAACTGTCAATATATTATTGAAAACGGCCGTTAGTCCTTCCTACACCGGATAAGACGCCAAATATAGCTTACTTATGCATTCAGAGATCAGAATGGCGCATGTGGCGACCTCTACCCGTCTTATGACGTCACGTTTATGAATTATTGTCTGCAAGCTTTTTTTATTAAGCTGATTAGAATAAATATTATTGTAATTATTATTCAAATAGTGATCAACGTTTACGAGTGAAGACGTCATTAATCATTATTATGAATTATTTGATGCAGGCTATTTGTATATTTTAATTTATAGACCTGTCTACTTAGAATTGCCTCGGTGGCGTAGTTTCCGATTGCAGCTGTGGTCTTGGGTTCGAGTCCCGGATCAGGCAAAATTGTATTGAATTTTCTATATATTAATTATCAGCCCGGTGTCAGGAATTTGTGTCCGATATGGCGATAGGATCTCATCTCTTTGATCTCTTGATCTCAATCGTACTCTCGATTGTAGAGTAGGCCCGTGCCCTGCAGTGGGACGTATATGGGCTGATACAGATGGCGATAGGTCCCTATCACATCGCGGAACCTGGGAAAACAACCAAAACGTATGTGTCCAGGTTTTACCTCTGCCTAACTCTTTTGGGAAAAATCGTAAGTTTAAATTAAAAGATAACACCTCATATATTCTTAGAAGCAGTTTTCATATAAGGTTTTTATGTACATATCCTTAAAGGAGTTTAACATCTAGTTTTAAGCAGTGCATTGCAGTTTGCACAACAGGTATATCTCGTTCTGATATTATCTTAATTAATCAAGTACTAGAACTTCGGGGAAGGCCCGTGCACAACACTAAAAAGGCAAAATGGCGGACAAACTTGTTATAGCGGTCTGTTAGTGTGTTTATGATAATTTTATTGAGAGTGCCGTATGCATTCGGGTGGTTTTAAAATGCGTATTTTAGCAATTGTTTTTAACCTGGGGTTTACTCTGTACGCCGATCGCACGTAAAAGTGTACAAATATAAATAACACCCAACAGACACATACATAGTCCTGACCCCACACTAAGATCGAGTCTTGTGTCGTCTATCAGGAACTACGAGAGACTTTTCGATCTCACAAACACCCAGACCCGGAAGAAATATTTACGGGCCGCACAAACATTTCTCTCGGTGCGGGGATCGAACCCGCAGCCTCTCGTTTCACAGGCGGCGTCAACTGATTGCGCCACGAAGGCTGTCAAATTTTATTAAATATGTCTAAACATACATCCATACATACATAAACTCATGCCTTTTTTCCAGAAGGGGTAGGCAGAGGTGCCAGGACACCCACATTTCGCCAGTATGTTCCGTCCCACAATGTGATAGGTGGCGAGCCTATCGCCACATCGGGCACAAATTCCTGACTCCGGGCTGATAATGAATAGAAAAGTCCAATATTACTTTGACTGACTCAGGATTCGAACCCGAGACCTCAGCTTTGAAAGCGTACTTTAGTACAACTATGCCACCGAGGCAGTGTGTTTGTAGTCACTAAAACTACCACCCGGCTTCGTTTTCGGTAGCAGTCTTGATATACCCTGTACATCGAGGTTCAACATCCGAACATTCATACTTCTTGTCGAAGTATAGAATAACCCCCCTGTATATGTAATGAACACGTCATAGACATGAGTAATACATGGTAACATTAATCATCTGCTACATCTCTTTCCTCCTTATTCCATCAGAGCGAGACAACAAATCCAGACGCGCTAATATCTCCCCGGTAAGAAATGTGTTGCTAGATTTAAAAAATATATTTTATTGTTGAGGTCCAGGGAAGGTTTGAGGGTACCAGGACACGAGGAATATCGCCTATGAGGTGGACTGACCAGACAAAAACGGCAGTAAATAGCTCATTATAATTATACGATTTTTTTTATTGCACTGTATGGCGAGACGAGCAAGCCGTTTGCCTGATGGTAAGCAATACGACCGCTCATAAACAGTAGCAATTCCAAACAACACCTTGAATTACAAAGCAAGTGCATTCAGCGCGCTCGCCATCCTGAGACATAAGATGTTAAGTCTCAATATGTCCAGTAGTTACTCTCGCTACAATGCCCTTCAATCCGAAACAGTGAACAGCTGTTTGACAGGAGAAATAGACATTGCGGTGGTACCTACCCAGATGGCCTCTCACATTTGAGAGACCTACCACCAGTAAATACACTAAATCATTCTCTCGGTTGTAGAGATGTCCAGTGGTCAACTATTTGTGATAATGAGGAGTCAAAATAGTTCTTAAAAAGAAACTACCACAAAGAGACAATGAATTGGGGCGCGCTAATATGTGTGCGGTAAGAATTGTGTTGCTAGATTTAAAAAATCTTACTTTATTATGAAGTTTATGTGAAGAATAACCTAGTTGGGGACTAACTGATCACACTGGTTCTGTAATATTTTCATGTGTTATTTGTATGTAGCAATAAAATATTAAAGAACAGGTCATTGTGGACATCCTTGGAGGCCTATGTTCAGCAGTGGACTTCCTGTGGCTGATATGATGATGATGATTTGCTACATACAAACTGGTCCATTGCTTGTGTGAAAATCTTTTCTGTTAACGCAGTTAACAGGTACAATATAAAGAATGCTTAAAGGCATAGTCGTACTACGTTACTGTTACAACGCTGAGTTCTAGGATTCGATTCGCGGGTCGGGAAGTCTTATTGAATTTTTCTATTCATTATCAGCCCGAAGTGGGAATTTGCACCCGATATGGAGATGGACTCGCCCCTTATCACAACGTGGGACGGAACACACAACGCGAGACTTGGATATCCTGGTATTACCTCTGTCTACCTCTTCTGGGGTTTATGTATGTATATATGAACATCTTAAACACTTCGGGGAAAGGAAAAAGGACGGGAGGAGGAAATTAATATGAGACTTCCAAGTTCCAACTATATCTTGTCTTTACATTAACTAATATATTCAATGATATCATTTTATTATGAATTAATTAAAATTATCTTACCTACATAATTTTAGGAGATGTTTGACACTTCCTCTTATATGCACGAAATTATTACCTGTAAAGGAAAGGCATTTTAGATAACGAGAAACAATAAGGATATGCACACCTGCAAGATCTTCGTAAAGATATCGATAAGGAAATGTTATTTATTTTATTTCATAGTATTTATTTATTTATATATGCTTTATTGTACACCAAAATGAAAGACGCATACAAAATACTTAAAAACTAAAGGCATAGTAGTGCGTGGTGACCTGTTGGCAAACAATCCAGATGAGGCTGCCAACATGTTCATGGTCGCTGGTTCCCAGGCCAAACCTCTGACTTTTTGGAGTCATGTGTGTATTGATGGTCAATCACCACGCACTAAAACGGTGAAGGAAAACATTGTTTGGAAACCTGCGTACCCAAGAAATTTAGAAAAATTTCAATGGTATGTAAAGTCCGCTAGATGGCACTAGGCCAGCGTGGTGGACAATGGTATAAGCTAGTATTGGAATAAATAGCAATAGCAATCACAAATAGCTAATGAAGTCGATAATAACATTTCACAAGTTATATAAATAAGTTAAATCTTGCGATTTTCGATTGTGATTGACAAAGCAAAGCGGCTAATACTTTTATACGATCTCGTGTAATCTATGAAAGAGTGCGTAATTTTACAAACCCATTTAAAGAAGAAACTGAACATTCAATTTTGTGTGTGTAATATTAGATATGAAAAATGTTTAAAATATATTGTCAGTTTTTTGTTTACAAATTCTGAGAGGTGGCCATTAGCATTAGCAGAAATATGCTAATGCTAAGGCATGCTAAGGCTTCAAAAATAACAACGTGGTGATGTTAATTTGAAATAGCAATCATTCCCATTACTAGTATAAGCCCTCTTAATTGTAGGGGAGAATTGTACCCTGCAGTGGGACGTATGTACTCGTATATGGATTATTATAATAATTCTGTTAAATAAAGTCATGTCGCATATAAGTGTGCGACAAGGACAGACTGAAGAACTTTTATTAATCCTATATACACGAGAGGGAAAGAGATAGAAAATTGCGATAAAGTACTCGTATACAGGGAAGGAAAAACATATCAACAAGGCCATAACCTGTTTTTATTATCTTCAAATTATTATTGGACAATGGTATATTATATACTATTTATTATACATTTACCTTATTTTATATTTAAGTAATTAGTTTACAAATTGCTTTGTTATTGAATAGAATAGTCGAATGTGTAATTCTGATCATAAGCCGAATTAGTAAACTACGCTACGTAACGCTATCCCTAAGGATATCCAGACCGACCTGTTGAAATTGGCCTGCATCCAGCAACTTCCTCTAGCCTTCATCACGTAATCTTTCCGACTTGTAATAATTATTGTAGAATAATAAAAATTTAATCTAATTTTACAAAATACATGAAATAAGTGGTTTCAATATTTAAGCTTGTTATTTCATAGTTTTTCTTATCTAATTCGTAGCATGGATGTAATTCTAAGAGTCAGAAATAAGCAAGCTAGTAATATTGAACTCCTAGTATTTGGGTAAGGGTTAATGACCCATCATAGTGACTAACTACTAGATCTTGCAACGACCGCCGGGCCCGGCCACATATTTTTTTTTTTTAAATATACCTTATGTACTAACATTAAGGCTGTCTTTGGATTAATAGTTTAAATATACCTTAATTAAACTGACATTACATTAATAAATATCTATAGAGAGCCGGTATCGTTAGGGTACCTAGTAAATATTGCTATTGAGATCGGCTTAAACTTCCTCAGAATTCGGGTAATTTTTCCAATCTGGCAACACAGTTCACGCGTAGCCATCGTGATGTCTTTAAATAGATTTTTAAATTGCCTACGTTTTTAACCTTATGCGTTTAATTGGAACACAAGACAGCGATGTACTTGCGAATCTGTAGCTAGTATTTACACGCGACTTCACTCATATTGAACTCCAGATGTTTTAATTAATACTGGTGGTAGGTCTCGCATATGTTAGAGGCTATCTGGGTGGGTACTACCGCAGTGTCTATTTCTCCCGTCAAACAGTGTAAACGCACTGTTGTGTTTCAGGTTGAAGGGCATTGTAGCCAGAGTAACTACTGGACATATTGAGACTTAACATCTTATGTCTCAGGATGGCGAGCGCAGTGGAATGCCAAGCATTGCTTTGCAATTCAAGGTGTAGTTTGGTTTTGCTACTGTTTATAAGCGGTCGTATCGCTTACCATCAGGCGAACGGCATGCTCGTCTCGCCATTCTTAGCAATAAAAAAAAATTAAATACAATAGTCTTACAAATAGTCCTGACCTTACACTAAGATTTCAGTATTGTGTATGTATATGACTGTTGGGTGTATTTATTACTTTTTTTTTTTATTTCTTTGAATGGCAAAACGAGCATACTATTTACTTGATGGTAAGCCATATGGCAGCTCAAGGACGGAAGCAAAATCATACACCACGAATTACAAAGCAATGTTTGGCATTCCACTACGCTCGATATCCTGAGACATAAGATGTTAAGTCTCAATATGTCCAGTAGTTACTCTGGCTACAATGTCCTTCACACCGAAACACAACAGTGCATTTACACTGCTGTTTGGCTGGAGAAATAGACAATGCGGTGGTACCTAACCAGAAATCTCACATATTAAAGACCTACCACCAGTTAAATGTTTCCATACAACAAACAGCTCATCTTAAAATGGTCATGTCCTTGGAACAACAGGAAATAACTCGATAAAAATAAAATATATTAAATAATAACGCCTGCATGTTTGCACAGATGTGGACGTCTGTGCAAGTCGCATAATCGAATACACGTGGATATTTTGGTAAATGGAGTAAATATTACATACATACATAAACTCACGCCTTTTTCCCAGAAAGGGTAGGCAGAGGTGCCAGGACACCCACATTTCGCTTTGTATGTTCCGTCCCACGATGTGATAGGTGGCGAGCCTACCGCCATATCGAGCACAAATTCCTGACTCTGAGCTGATAATGAATAGAAAAATCCAATATCACTTTGCCCAACCCGGGATTCGAACCCGAGACCTCAGGTTTGTAACCGTACTCTAGTACAACTACGCCACCGAGGCAGTGGAGTAAATATTGATTTCGTTATTACTTAGAAACTACGTATACATAATATAATGCACAGTATCAGCCTATATACGTCCCACTGCTGGGCACGGACCTCCTTGACAATCGAGAGAACGATTGAGAGTGATTAGACCATATAGTCTACTAGCCTGGGAGTCTTTTTCATCCACTTTTTTTAACTTCGCCTGTATGTATGTATGTATGTATGTATATATGTTTGAGTAATTTTGTATGGGTTTATTTACCTGAAATAAATGACTTTTATTATGTACATATGTAACGGAATCTTTGAAGTCGATTTTCGAACACTTCCAAACCTCGGATTGACTCGAAATTTTCCATACTTATCCAGGACCGATGAAAATACAATAATAAAAATTGTGACTATCTTTAATTCAGTATAAAACAAAGTCGCTTTCTCTGTCCCTATGTCCCCTTGTATGCTTAAATCTTTAAAACTACGCAACGGATTTTGATGCGGTTTTTTTAATAGATAGAGTAATTCAAAAGGAAGGTTTATGTGTATAATACGTACATATTATTGTAGAGGAATCTATATGCACCCGGGCGAAGCTGGGCCTTGTCGCTAGTTAACAAATAATTTAGAGAAAGTAGGCCTGTAATCCATCTTAATTTAATTTCAACATTAGACGAAGGTACAACGAGGGCCATTAAATATAAATTAAAAGCTTATTAGGCTTAGAAATAAGCCCACTTTATGATAAGTGATTATAGTCTATAAGTGTTTATCTATACATATAAATATAATTGAAGTGTCTGTTTGTAAAGTGAAAATAAAAAAATAATTACCAACTACATATCGTTATATACACGATACCTATAACGAAAATGACATTAGATTTTTTTTTGTCTATCTGTTTGTTCGGACTAATCTCTGAAATGGCTGGACCGATTTTGACGGGACTTTTATTGTCAGGTAGCTAATATAATGAGGAGTAACTTAGGCTACATTTATTTTAGAAAAAGTCTTTTATTTTAGAAAAATAAAGTTTTTGTTAAATTCCACGCGGACGAAGTCGCGGGTACAGCTACTAGTCTATAAACATCTGCAACACATACGATCTTATTCATAGACCATTTATTAACCCATTTTAGTTAATTTATTAATTTGAGAGATACCAAATGAAGATTAATTATTCAATACAAATATATCTAACACACAAATAATAACAATAAAGTCAATGATTCTTTGATGAAGAGGCAACTACAGCATACAACGAATTAAATTAATTAAAAACACTTAAATCAAAAATTAATTACTTAAATAAATCAATTTAATAATTATCGATTTTTTGGTCCATTTCGAAGTATAAATAATAAATGAATAAATAAATAAATAACACCCAACAGTCACATACATAGTCCTGACCCCACACTAAGATCGAGTCTTGTATCGTGGGTATCAGGAACTACGGAGACTTTTCGGTCTCACAAACACCCAGACCCGGAAGAAATATTTGTGGGCCGCACAAACATTTCTCTCGGTGCGGAACCGAACCCGCGACCTCTCGTTTCACAGGCGGCGTCTAACCAACTGCGCCACGGAGGCTGTCAAAATATAAAAATTATAGACCAATTCAGTTCTTTTGGTGTCCAAATGCGTTGTTGACATGCTGTTGTTAAAATATTAGGAACAGTTTTTTTCTCTTCCCATGTTATTATTGCGCATGTTATTACTATTAAATTACCAGTAATGCTTGTTGCTTATAACTTGGCAAAAAGAGCATGATTCGGTGACATAAACAGTAGCAAAACCAAACAACCCCTTGAATTACAAAGCAATACTTGACATTCCACGGCGCTCGCCATCCTGAGACATGAGACGTTAAGTCTCAATATATCCAGTAGTTACTCCGGCTACAATGTCCTTCAAACTAAAACACAACAGTGCATTTATACTGCTGTTTAGCGGGAGAAATAGACATTGCGGTGGTACCTATCCAGATGGTCTAACAGATGTGAGAGACCACCAGTAGATATATCATATTTTACCTTACCTTTTATTTCTTTTCAAAAGAGTAAGGAATGACAAATAGAATTTAAAAAAGTATTATTAAATAAATAGACTGCCTCGGTAGCGTAGTTGTACTACGGTACGCTTACAAAGCTGAGGTCTCGGGTTCGAATCCTGGGTTGGGCAAAGCGATATTGGATTTTTCAATTCATTAACAGCCCAGTCAGGAATTTGTGCCCGATAAGGCGATAGGCTCGCCACCTATCACATTGTGGGACGGAACATACAAGGCGAAATGTGGCCCAGGCACCCCTGCCTACCGCTTCTGGGAAAAAGGCGTGATTTTATGTATGTATGTAAATAAATAAACACTTCTAATGGCCAAATAAGATCGCTGACCGCTATTGCTATGCAGGCAGATTATCTCAATATTTTCCTTAAGTTGTTTACGAACAGCCATCCGAACTAAAAATACTCAGAAGTTAATAAATTTACATTTGTTGACCTTTTTAAGAGAGTGTATAGTGAGTTATGTGTACCAGATTTTTTTCTATTTCGAAAATAAAGGCATTTTTTTGGTCTAATTTGACAGCCTCCGTGGCGCAGGCGATTAGACGCCGCTTGTGAAAAGTGGTCGCGGTTTCGATTCCCGCACCGAAAGAAATGTTTGTGCGGCCCACAAATATTTCTTTCGGGTCTGGGTCTTTGTGAGACCGAAAAGTCTCTCGTAGTTCCTGATACCCACGACACAAGACTCGATCTTATTGTGGGGTCAGGACTATGTAAAGTATTGCTATTGTTCATGAGCGGTCGTATCGCTCACCATCAGGCGAAAGGCATGCTCGTCCCGCCATTCATTTCCAAAAAATATATAAGTTACTAGTTTAGTATAATTATGTAAAATAATTGTACATATATAAATGAACACTCTATCAGCTATTTGGACGACCACTTACCAACAGGTGCAGTGCAGATATTTCGCCGTACGTACAAAAAATGTTTTGTGTAGTACAAAAGAAGCTCAGAAAACAGCGTAACATTGTAAATACAAGGTTGATTTCAACTGAATAGTAGTCATAAATTACGAACGAATTGTTTATTCACGCGTTACGGAAACATGACCTTTAAATCAATTTACGTAAAGACCACATTCCCTGTGCAATGATACTAAAAAAGCAATTTTAAAACACGCAAAAAGTTTTAAGGGAAAAAACATTTAAAAACAAGTGAAATAAGGTTTATTTTTGTTTGCCAATGCGTTCGTATTTATAACAAGTTTCTAAAGTTTATGTGTTGTGGTAATTTAGACTCTAATCAGAGGACATAAAGTTGTTTTTTCGTTGTAAATGACTGTGCTAGGTACTGGCGGGTACCAATAATCTTTTTTGTCTTCATCAGGTAGTTCAGTTAGCGATACACGTTGCGTGGAAGATAGATGGCTTGCATATCGCAAGGTAGCTGCTTCGGAATAAAAATGCAAAGAAATAGCCTATTAAAAACATAACCCTTCTTTTTGCTGTGCCGTCATCGGTTAATAATAGCTTATGACATCCAGTACTTTATAACGAAGCTATTGACACCTCATTATTTAGGTATTATACTTCGAAGATTATACTAGAGCGGCCATCGGGAACAAAATCTCTGCGCATTGTACTGGTAAACCAGTACGCTTCACTGGTAAACCCAGTGAAGCGAGAGAGAAGACGATGTTACTGCGTAGGCGTGACAGAGACAGAAAGAGTGGTACGGTACCGTTCATATTTTTTTCAAACATTTTGTTTGCAGTGTCCCCTCTTGTATAATATCTCAATCCCAGCCTCAGATAGTTTGAGAAACCGTTTCTGCAACAATAGCGTGATGTTATAGCCATCCCCGATTAATGGGTTATCACTACATAGTATAAAACAAAGTCGCTTTCTCTGTCCCTATATCCCTTTGTATGCTTAAATCTTTAAAACTACGCAACGGATTTTGATGCGGTTTTTTTAATAGATAGAGCGATTCAAGAGAAAGGTTTATGTGTATAATACGTGCATATTATTGTACAGAAATCTATTTGTACCCGGGCGAAGCTGGGCCGGGCCGCTAGTAAATTCATAAAGAGTGTTAGAAACATTGGCATTCGTTTTCGCTTTTTACCGCAAAATGCGCCTAAGGCACACACCTCTTACTTTTGGTTACGTATTGTTAACTATCACAAGAGAAGGAAAACATCGCGACAAATTCTGTATAATTTAAAAAGCATTTGGGTATATGTACATGCCATTACATTCTAATGGGCGTGCTTGGCCAACTCCGAAACTATGAGCAATAGCGAAAAATGCTGAAAGAAATCACCAACCCTATTTTGATGAAATAAAATGAAATGTAATTGAAATTAAATTAAATATTTATTGGTCATGTGTTTTATTGTATTTTGCATTGAATAGGCTCTGAAAGTACTGGAACAATTAAAAAAAATGTTTCACTACTAAACTCCTTTATTATTTACTAGCTTTTGCCCGCAACTTCGTCTGCGTTATTAACTTTATTTACAATATGTTTTATATTACGTCCTCATTTCTCTCCTAAAACTGAGAAAATTCTAAAACTCCGAATTGCGTCACTATTTATTAGTGAGCATCCTGTTGGCAAATCATGTAGCTATATATATTACTTACTTTATCAACAACGATTTCCCGCTTTAACTGCACTTAAAACATAAAAAGCCAAAATCTTACAATTGGTCATTATTTATCTATAATAAGTAAATACTATTAAACATAATAAATTCCTCCCTCTAAAATTTATAATTCCGGAACTACGCACAATTTTACTTATGAGTATTATTTGCGCGAAACCCATTAATGGATATTTAAAATGAAAGTTGCTTATGCCCGATATTCCAGCACAACCTTCCGTCCATTTTTTCCTTTTCCCTGACCGTAAATGTGAAACTCTTACACTCATGAACAACGTACAAAATTAGTAAAAATTAAAATTTTGCTTTCCCTATCCATACATACAGTGGTTTCGATTTTGTATACAAAATTACAACCCTTACTTTAAGCCCTTTGAGGCTAATTTAACACAAAAAAGTAAGAAATTATTTTTGTTTTTAATCGACTACCTAAACTGCCAAGTTTGAAATCTGTACCTTTCACGGTTCGTTTTTCCATACAACACAATTTCACCCTTTTCACTCCTTTAGGGAATGAATTTCGGTAAATCCTTCATTAGCACTGCTCTACATTATGATAGGAAGCCCCGTGTAAAATTTCAAGTTCCTAACTTCAGTAGTTTCGGTTGTACGTTGATGCGACAGTTCGGTTCTACAAAATTTCAACCCTTACCACTTTAGGGTTAATTTTAGAAAAATAAAGTATGCAGTGCTATGTTTGTTTTTATTAGATTTACAAAAGTGCAAAATTTGCCAACTGTGGCTTTAACGGTTTCGATTTTCCATACAACTGTATTTTTCCCTTTTCACCCCCTTGGGGGAGGAAAATCTTAAAATTCCTTCTCAGTGCTACCCTACGTCAAAATAGGAACCCCTGTATAAAATTTCAAGTTTATAGCTTCAGTAATTTCGGCTGTGCGTTGATTAGACAGTTCGGTTCTACAAATTTTCAACCCGTATTTTAGCCACTTTAGGGTTAATTTTAGAAAAACAAAGTATGCAGTTATTTTGGTTTTTGATTGATTAACCAAAGTGCAAAGTTTGACAACTGTGGCTTTAACGGTTTCGATTTTCCATACAACCGTTATTTACCCTTTTCACCCCCTTAGGGGTCGAATTTCCAAAAACTCCTTATTAGTGCTACCCTAAGTCACAATAGGAATCCCTGTCTAAAATTTCACGTTTCTTTCCAACAATTTCGGCTGTGCGTTGATTAGATAGTCATTAAATCGCTCTAGTCTCGCAACACTTCAACCCCTATTTTAACCCCTTTAGGGCTAATTTTAGAGAAACAAAGTATACAGTTACATTCCTTTTTAAATGCCTAACTAAAGTGTCAAGTTTGACAATTGTAACTCTAACGGTTTCGATTTTCCATACAACAGTTTTTTACCCTTTTCACCCCCTTAGGGGTTGAATTTCCAAAAATCCCTTCTTAGTGCTCACCTACGTCACAATAGGAACTCCTGTGGAAAATTTCACGTTCCTAGCTCCAATAGTTTCGGCTGTGCGTTGATACGTCAGTCAGTCAGTCATCTTCCTCTTTTATATATATAGACTAGCTTTTGCCCGCAACTTCGTCTGCGTTATTAACTTTATTTACAATATGTTTTATATTACGTCCTCATTTCTCCCCTAAAACTAAGAAAATTCTAAAACTCCGAATTACGTTACTATTTATTAGTGAGCATCCTGTTGGGCAAATCATGTGGCTATATATATTACTTACTTTATCAACAACGATTTCCCGCTTTAACTCCACTTAAAACATAAAAAGCCAAAACCTCGCAAATGGTCATTATTTATCTATAATAAGTAAATACTATTAAACATAATAAATTCCTCCCTCTAAAATTTGTAATTCCGGAACTACGCACAATTTTACTTATGAGTATTATTTGCGCGAAACCCATTAATGGATATTTAAAATGAAAGTTGTTTATGCCTGATATTCCAACACAACCTTCCATCCATTCCTTCCTTTTCCCTGATCGTAAATGTGAAACTCTTACACTCATGAACGTACTCAACTCAACTCAACGTACAAAATTAGTAAAAATTAAAATATCCAGTTCTTGAATTATACCATCAAGCTCAAGTTTTATTTGGTTATTTTGTACCCACGGAACCCTAAATACTTTTTATAAAATTTCATCCCCTTCGTGCCATTTTTCCAAAATTAGTGCATGCCAATTTCTTGTGTTTATAATAGGTAGCTGAAATACGAATTTTCGTACCAACAACAGCGGTTTCGATTTTGTATACAAAATTACAACCCTTATTTTAAGCCCTTTGAGGCTAATTTAAGACAAAAAAGTAAAAAATTATTTTTGTTTATAATTTCACGGTTCGTTTTTCCATACAACACAATTTCACCCTTTTCACTTCTTTAGGGATTGAATTTCAGTAAATCCTTCATTAGCACTGCTCTACATTATGATAGGAAGCCCCGTTTAAAATTTCAAGTTCCTAAGTTCAGTAGTTTCGGTTGTACGTTGATGTGACAGTTCGGTTCTACAAAATTTCAACCCTTATCACTTTAGGGTTAATTTTAGAAAAATAAAGTATACAGCTATGTTTGTTTTCATTAGATTTACAAAAGTGCAAAATTTGCTAACTGTGGCTTTAACGGTTTCGATTTTCCATACAACTGTAGTTTTCCCTTTTCACCCTCTTGGGGGAGGAATATCTTAAAATTCATTCTCAGTGCTACCCTACGTCAAAATAGGAACCCCTGTATAAAATTTCAAGTTTATAGCTTCGGTAGTTTCGGCTGTGCGTTGATCCGACAGTTCGGTTCTACAAAAGTTCAACCCTTATTTTAACCACCTCAGGGTTAATTTTAGAAAAATTCAATATGTAGCTATGTTTGTTTTTGATCGATTTACGAAAGGGCAGTTTGACAACTATGGCTTTAACGGTCTCGATTTTTTATACAACCGTTATTTACCATTTTCACCTCCTTAGGGGTTGAATATCCATAAATCCTTCCTTAGTGCTATCCTATGCCACAATAGGAATCCCTGTGTAAAATTTCACGTTTCTAGCTCCATCAGTTTCGGCTGTGCGTTGATTAGACAGTTCGGTTCTACAAAATTTCAACCACTTTAGGGTTAATTTTAGAAAAATAAAGTATGCAGTTATTTTTGTTTTTGATTGACTAACTTAAGTGCAAAGTTTGACAATTGTAGCTTTAACGGTTTCGATTTTCCATACAACAGTTTTTTACCCTTTTCACCCCCTTAGGGGTTGAATTTCCTTCTTAATGATCATCTACGCTACAATAGGAACCTTTGTGGAAAATTTCACGTTTCTAGCTTCAGTAGTTTCGGCTGTGCGGTGATTAGATTGTCATTAAATCACCCGAGTCTCGCAACACTTCAACCCCTATTTTAAACCCTTTAAGGCTAATTTTAGAGAAACAAAGTATATAGTTAAATTCTTTTTTAAATGACTAACTAAAGTGCCAAGTTTGACAATTGTAACTCTAACGGTTTCGATTTTCCATACAACAGTTTTTTACCCTTTTCACCCCCTTAGGGGTTGAATTTCCAAAAATGCCTTCTTAGTGCTCACCTACGCCACAATAGGAACCTCTACGGAAAATTTCACGTTCCTAGCTCCAATAGTTTCGGCTGTGCGTTGATACGTCAGTCAGTCAGTCAGGTTCCTCTTTTATATATATAGATTATCATGAACTTAGGCTATAGAATATTAAAAAAAAAACTGTATCTACTATCTACCCAGGCGGAGTCGGGCCGGACCGCTAGTCGACAATATAACTGTCTTGCCAACGATACTTTATTTGCGCGACCTTGCAGTAACCAGGTAAAAAAAGGCCTAACCTAGGAGTCGACCCCAGGACCTCGTATCATTAGTGTTACATAATTTTAGTGTTTGCGGTCAGATGTTCCAAATTGAATGTCGGCTACATTACCGTTACCTATTTCGGAGTTCGTTGACCTTTTATCGCATTGTAAGACGGAATTCGCAACTTGTAATATATTTTTTTGGTCTTTTTCAGTGGTTTTTCCTTGATTCTTTAACTAAGTAATAACGTGGCATTGAAAAGAAATGAATTGGATCATTTATCGCATTTAGACGCGGTTATCGGTTAAGTCGATGGTCGTGGATTCGAATCCCAGGACACACTTCAAAATTTTCGGAGCCACTTGTGTGTCTGTTAATTGGCAACAGCCGACGGCGCAGATGGCAGACGCCGCATGTGAAACGAGAGGCCGCGGGTTCGATCCCCGCACCGAAACAAATGTGAAGCCCACAAGTATTTCTCGAGTCTGAGTGTTTGTGAGACCGAAAAGTCTCTCGTAGTTTCCAAGACAAGATTTGGTCTTAGTGTGGGGTCAGGGCAATGTATGTGACTGTTGGGTGTATTTATTTATTTTATTTATTCCATGTGATTTTATCCGGATTTTTCTATATCAGACCGCAGTCAAAAATTTGTACCCAATATTTTTTTTTTATTGCTGTATATGGCGAGACGAGCATGCCGTTCGCCTAATGGTAAGCGATACGACCGCTCATGAACACATGAATGAATGACATAAGATGTTAAGTCTCAATATGTCCAGTAGTTACTCTGGCTACAATGCCCTTCAACCCGAAACACAACTGTGCGTTTACACTGCTGTTTGACGGGAGAAATAGACACTGCGGTGGTACCCACCCAGATGGCCTCTCACATATGAGAGACCTACCACCAATATGGCGATAGACTCGTCCCATTAATCGTGGGACGAAACACGAGGTGAAACGTGGGTTTCCTGGAAGCATCACTGCCTACCCCTTCTGGGAAAGAGGCGTGATGTATGTATGTATGTATTCATTTACACATTGCACAGGTCACTATGTCGGGTTTTCACAATATGCAAATGTTTTATTTCGTAGAAGTAAAATAACATAAAAGTGTCCATAAAAACGATAGTGTAATTCAGGGCGGAAAATTGACAACACAGAGGTCGCGGGTTCAAACCACACCTGTGTTTTTTGCTTATATGCCTACTGTAGGTATGTACAAATTTTTTATCACTTAATCTTAAGCCTTGGAAATGACTTTGTGTTTATTTTATACACACACTTGCGTATATGTATAAATAATTTATTTAAAAAATATGGTGATGTTGACATACAGAAACAATGAAATATGTTAATACTTCAACTGCGATATTTGAATTTTTTTATATTTCGCTGCAGGAATCGAACTGGCGGCCTTGTTTAGCAGATTATCGAGTGATTGTTAATTAAACTTCACTTAGCGCCGATACGGTAGAAAGAGAAAGGATATACAATATACTCGCGTGCGAGCGAGATAGTTATATGTTTGAATGTGCGGTGAAGTTTTTATGGTAATGTCAAAACAATTTTAAGTTTGGAACACAAATATTCTACCGTTTTTTAATGTTTTGAATCTGCTATGCATTTATAATGGAAAATGTTCCATGGAAAAAACTGGACGGCTTATTATTGGCAAAGTATATTGACAATATAAATATTACTTTTTTTTATTTCAGAAATGGCGAGATTAGCATATCATTCGCCTGATGGTAAGCGATACGACCGCTCATGGACAGTAGCAAAACCAAACAACACAATGAGTTACAAACCAATGCTTGGCATTCCACTGCGCTCGCCATCTTGAGACATAATATGTTAAGTCTCATTATTTCCAGTAGTTACTCTGGCTACACTACACTACACTCTGGCTGTCTTTCAAACTGGAACACAACAGTGCATTTGCACTGCTGTTTGGCGGGATAGGTAGACATTGCGGTGGTACCTACCCAGGCGGACTTTCACATATGAGAGACCTACCAGAAATTCATTTTATAATTTACATTTAAGTTATTTCCAATGATATATTATACAAATACGACGGTTATTTCTAAATATGCCAGAAAAGTTTTCTTTTTTCAAATTTTCTACCCACTACTACCAAATCATGTTTGTCCTAAGAACATATATGGGTAACGTGACCATACGTCCCGATTTAGGCGGGACAGTCCCGCTTTCTAAGAATCTATCCCGGTGTCCCCAGCAAGGCCGTCATAGTCCCGCTTTTGCAAACAGACCGAACGATAAATAAAAAGTATTTCCTGCTAGAAATGCTTTATCGAACAACTACTGAAAACCGTTGGATCGAATTATTCCATCATTTTCGTAAAAAATGATTTAACAAACTTTTCTACAATTATTGAGTATGTTATGTGTCTGTCTGGAAGTCACGCTACTACTGGTGCTTAATAAATCGTGCCTACTTAACTATTTTGTGTTTAGTGCTATGATATTTTTTTGTTATTCGATCTTCAATAATGAAAACTTGTAAAACACCAAAAACTTTTTTATTATTATTTAGTTCCACAGACGTCCCGCTCTGGCACAAAAAATAAATGGTCACGTTATATATGGGTCAAAATTCGTATATCGAGTGCTCAAGGTCATTAGCTCAGGATAGCGCCTTAACACAAGCGGTTCCAGGCATTATGATGACGTCAATGACTAATCATTTGTACCCCTCCTCCCTCCCCCTTCCCCCAGTCCATTAGCGTCGCGCATAACGAGGTCTTATCGTTTGCGGTCAGTATGTATAACCAGGGCAGCAGACAAATACTAAAAATTCAAACAACAATAAATTACTACTGGTACAAGTAAGAATGGGATTGTAAAGTATATGTTTATTATTATTACTATTTTTTAAAGTTCTTTTCCTTGGAATAGTTTAGGTACTTAATATATTTTTAAATTCCACATTTTTTGTATTTTTTACACGCTTTATATTAAGTACCTACTCGTAGGTTCATTTGTATGTTTGTTGGTAAGAGACTCCTTTGGGCGTGATTTTGACCCACTTTAAACGGTCATATTTCATTCAAACTTTGTAGATTTGTCGAAGTCCGATGACAACAACGAATACAATATTTTAAAAAGTATATGAAACTAGCGGTCGGGCCCGGTTCCGCCCGGGTGCATACACGTTTTAAAATGGCGGTCAAAATGTTTAATTCTATCAGTTTAGAATATCGACCAATCAAACGACGAAACGGACCACGAAAAACGAACAAAATTTCCTCGTATTTGCTAGAAATATCACTACTGCTTTCCTCCTATAGGTCATAGCGTGATGATATATAGCCTATAGCCTTCCTCGATAAATGGACTACTCAGCACGGAAAGAATCGTACAAATCGGACCAGTAGTTCCAGAGATTAGCGCGTTCAAACAAACAATATTAGTATAGATAAATGGCGGCACTTGCATCGACCTCTCTTTCCCACACTATCGTTCTCTATACTCGCACCTTAGCTACGGGTAAAGTCAATATAAAAACAAACGAGTGGCGATTAGCACATTTCATACAAATAAATAAATACAAACACAGTGACATACATAGTCCTGAGCCCAGACTAAGATCGAGTCTTGTGTCGTGTATCAGGAACTACGAGAGACTTTTCAAGAGAGGCTGTCAAAAATAAATTGTTTGTTTACTTTGAATAGGCACAGAAACTACCTGCTGACAGCTAGAAACATGCATACCATGGCGATTTGTAAGGATTTCTATTATATACACTAGGCCCGTGGGGTAACTCTATGATACGAAATTTAAATGTTCGGACGCCGTACGTAAAACTTCACTAATGTGCCTAGATACTCCACAAAATGTTGGAATCCTCTATCGTACGTCGTAACCATAGACTTAGTTCGGAGAAAATGATAAGTAGGTATAATAGAGAATAGTATTGATTTTTAGAAGTGGAAAACTTATATCTTAATGCGGACGTCGAATATCCGAACATTCCAAGTTCGTATCGATTTACAGCCGCTGCCAATAAACAATCCCAATCAAAAATTTGCCGTTTGAGATTGACAGCTCAATCTTTTTCTGATACTATATTGCCAATAAACAATCTTAGTAGCGAAAAAACTATGGCAACATGGTAAATGACAAATCGAAGAGTAGAAAACAATCCAGATCGACTTCAATCTAATTTTTTCGATTGATTATTGGCATCGGCCGTTATAACCCCCTAGTATCGTGGACAATCCTAACTATTAACCCCTCTCAATCTTACTCTCGATAGAAACCTGTGCCCTGCAGTGAGACGTACATAGACCGGTACAGGGGCCCTACTATATTCATCCGAAACGAAGTTCGAAACTTCGGATGATCGAAGTTTATATACGATACGAATGTACCTACATATACATATACATATACATATGGTCGTTATTGACTTATGGTCGTAACCATAGACTTATGGTTACGATGTACGTTATACAAATTCGAACTTTTACAGAGTAGATACATTCGTATCGTATAAAAAACTTCTATCGTCCGAAGTTTCGAACTTCGTTTCGGATGAATATAGTAGGGCCCCAGATTTATATGTCGACGTATATTAATTGAGTTAATACTGAGTTGTACCATTATTATGTTTGATAAGCGTTCGTGTCATAAATTCCGTTGTAATTATGTCACGCAACAATTAATATGACACATTGAGTTATACCCATGCAAATGTATTTACTCTACTCGAGGTAGACGTTTTCCTGTCGTACTAGTCAGGGACAAAGCCTTTAGAGTTTTTTAAATATATAAACTCACGCCTTATGGCCGGAAGGGGTAGGCAGAGGTTCTCCTAGGACACGCATCGCCTTGTGTTCCGTCCCAGGATGTGATAGACGCGAGCCATAGCCATATTCGGCACAAAAAATTGAGTAGAAAAATGCAATATCACTTTGCCCGACCCGGGATCCGAACGCGAGGGAGCTATTGTATAAAATTTGCTAAACGTAATGTATTTTATACAGACATTAAGGTTTTGTACAAACTACACTACTTTTTTATTCATAAATTCATGCTTGTATCCCAAAAAGGTAGGCAGAAACATAATGCCATCTACAATTCAAAAATTTATTATCTATGAGGTAGCGAATCTATAACCGTAACAAACAACTTCCCGACCCGGTATTCGAACTTGGTACCGTGCCACACAACATTGATAAAAACCTCGAGATTATAATTAATCACTTAAACGTTCACATGGGATTTACACAATTAGAGCTCAGTAATTCCCCACAAGCATATTTTTTGTGCAGAAACAAGTTATCGACATTAACATATAAATGTTGGTTCATTCGTTTTTATTACTTGAGCTATGGGAGTGGCCATACGACAGACTATGCACCTGACATGTGTTTTTAGTTTTATTTATCTACCTTTATTGTACACTGATTTATTATAACAACACAAGGGGATTTAAGTGCGTGGTGGCCTGTTGGTAAACAGACCAGACGCGGCTGCCAACATGTTCACGGTGGTCGCGGGTTCAAATCCCAGGGCACACCTCTGACTTTTCGGAGTCATGTGTGTATTGATAGTCAATCACCACGCACTAAAACGGTGAAGGAAAACATCGTGAGGAAACCTGCATACCATAGCGGTTTATAAGAATTTCTATGGTATGTTAGTCCGCCAACCCGCACAAGGCCAGCGTGGTGGACTATATGGCCTAACCACTCCCAATCGTACTCTCGATTGTAGAGTATGCCCGTGCCCTGCAGTGGGACGCATATGGGCTGATACAGATACAAAAGGCGGTCTTATCGCTCTGAGCGATCTCTATCAGACAACCAAATATATAAGTGTATAATATATAATATATAAGTAACTCTTACTGGTTTTTCTTTATTATTAATAGCGAGACGGGTAGCAAAACCAAACACCATGAATTACAAAGTAATGCTTGGTATTCCACTTCGCTCGCCATTCTGAGGCATATGTTAAGTCTCGATATGTCCAGTAGTACTCTGGCTACAATGTCCTTCAATCCAAAATACAATAGTGCAGTTACACTACTGTTTCGCGGGAGAAATAATCATTGCGGTGGTATTTATTCAGGCGGCCTCTCACATATGAGAGACCTACCACCAGCCGACTTAATTATTTTAGTCTTGTCATTGCGTTGCAAAAACAAAATCGATATATACTATTTGGAAAGTGATACTACATCACGTCGACCACGTCGTCGACGTCGCATACAGTATATAATGCAGTAAGGCCTAACTGTATGGCCAATTTTTCGTTGCTGTCTGAAAGCAATTCCTGTGGTCTGTGGACGGCAGAGTATCTTGCCAGCATCACCGCTCGCTCCACAAATGAAGACTTCGTGAAAGTTCAATGCGCCACATAGGACTTTCACTGCGCGAGTGGCTTGATCAGGTGTGGTGACTTGCAGACATATGTCAGGTTATACGCATAAATACTAGCGATAAATTCACCACAGAAGCTTTTTTGTTTATGGTAGTTTTTGACGAAACCTGTAGATATTTAAGTAAATATTTAAGTAAGCAATTTGTAAGAATTTCAATTTTATTAGAATTGACAGCCTCCGTAGCGCAAGCGGTTAGACACCGCCTGTGAAACGAGAGGCCGCGGGTTCGATCCCCGCACCGAGAGAAATGTTTGCGCAGCCCACTAATATTTCTTCCGGGTCTGGGTGTTTGTGAGACCGAAAAGTCTCTCGTAGTTCCTGATACCTGCGACATAAGACTCGATCTTAGTGTGGGGTCAGGACTATGTATGTGACTGTTGGGTGTTATTTATTTAATTTTATTCTATGATTAATAAGTCCACCTGGCACTAGGCCAGCGTGGTATTTTTTTACTGCAATGAATGTACTGCTAGTAGGTCTCTCATATATGAGAGGCCACCTGGCTAGATACGGATTGAAAGACATTGTAGCCAGAGTAACTACTGGACATATTGAGACTTAACATATGTCTCAGGATGGCGAGCGCAGTGGAATGCCAAGCATTGCTTTGCAATTCCAAGCGTTGGGTTTGATAGTTCATGAGCGGTCGTATCGCTTCCCATCAGGCGAACGGCTTGCTCGTCTCGCCATACATTGGAATAAAAAAAATCCTAGACGATCTATAATAAACTATAAGCATTAAAATGTCAAAATACTCGACACGAGCACCGTTATATCTAAAGACTGATATTTAAAGCAGCTCGTATCGAAACCGGTAATCTCAACATGTCGATAAATCCTATAATTATAGATTATCGAACACTTTTCCTATTAGTACGAAAGTTATCTGATATTACCATTCAGTACAAAATGTATCGATATTATTTTAGCAAGTTTTTCATACTGAGACGACGCGACGTTGTAAAAACGTACTGTATCAGCCCATATTCGGCCTACTGCAGGGCACGGGTCTCCTCTACAATCCAGTGGGGTTAGGCCATATAGAAAACCAACCACCATGCTCACCAGTGGGATTTGGCAGACTTTACGCACCATATAAATTCTTACAAATCGCTATGGTATTTAAATTTACTCACGATGTTTTCCTTCACCATTATAGTGCGTGGTGATTGACTATCAATACACACATGACTCCGAAAAGTCAGAGGTGTGCCCTGGGATTTGAACTCGCGAGCATTGTGGACATGCCGCTACCCATGGCTGGTCCGTTGCCAATAGACTAGCAAGCACTTGCTACATTATTCCATACCTGATGGAAGTCACAAAGTGCAAGTTACTCTCTAATCCGAATTGATCCGATTTGTCTTCATTATGTCTGCTCTGCACCTGATGGTAAGCGCAAATGACGTCCAGACTAAGTATTGAATGAACTTCCTGTGGCTGAAGAGAGATAGACAGAGAGAGAGAATTCAGTATCAGCCCATATACGTCCCACTGCAGGGCACGGGCCTACTCTACAATCGACAGTACAATTGAGAGTGGTTAGGCCATATAGTCCACCACGCTGGCCTAGTGCGGGTTGGCAGTGTTGGAGAGAGAATTCTTGAAGTATAATTTATGGAGGATATATTCGTATTTATCGGGATAGTGACCACTTTACATGAGGATGGGGGTTCAAACCCCGCGTTAAGACAAATATTTGTATGAACCACAGGTATTTGTTTCGGGTCCTGGTGTTTTTGAGACCGAAAATTCGCGTAGTTCCTCATACACGACACAAGACTCGATCTCAGTGTGAGGATAGGACCATGTATGGGACTGTTATGTGTATATATTTCACTGTCTGTATCTGTATCAGCCCATATACGTGCCACTGCAGGGCACGGGCCTACTCTACAATCGAGAGTACGATTGAGAGTGGTTAGTACAGTCCACCACGCTGGCCTAGTGCGGGTTGGCGGACTTACATACCATAGAAATTCTTATAAATCGCTACGGATACTTATATTTCACATCCGTGTATAATCTATTGCAAATTTTAATTATTGCACGTAGACTACGCTTATTTCATGGTTTCATATATCGTTATCTTTAGGATAACAAGTAAACAAATAATAAAGTTAATCGCAAGCAAAAATATAAGGAAATAAATAAAAAACGATGCTCAATTGTCTTATCTATAGATACATGTGTACTTCAAAGCAGTCATAACAATATTATGATATCATACTTTATCGCGTACAAAATATGTAAAAAATAACTTTGTTTTGTTTAAACTCTGCCACCTGTCATCGGTATATGAATAAATAAATAAAATAAATAAATACACCCAACAGTCACATACATAGTCCTGACTCCACACTAAGATCGAGTCTTGTATCGTGGGTATCAGGAACTACGAGAGACTTTTCGGTCTTACTAACACCCAGACCCGAAAGAAATATTTGTGGGCCGCACAATGTATTTAGTTTTAGTTTTTTGGTGGTCGTCTTATTTATTATCAACTAGCGGCCCGGCCCAGCTTCGTCCGGGTACAAATAGATTTCTGTACAATAATATGTACGTATTATACATATAAACCTTCCTCTTGAATCACTCTATCTATTAAAAAAACCGCATCAAAATCCGTTGCGTAGTTTTAAAGATGTAAGCATACAAAGGGACATAGGGACACAGGAAGCGACTTGGTTTTATACTATGTAGTGATAGTTAGTAAAATGCTATTCAAGGAAACACATTATTTATGTTAATCCATTTTTTTTAGTAGACCATGAGTATTACTAAAACGAGGCGCAGCGATTTAATGTTACCACCGGATCCAACGCGTCCCTGCCTGAGAAGACCCGGCGAAACAAACCCAGTTGGCTTACATTAACACTGGAACTACGCGGCGCGACCCAGTTTTGAGTATATCCAGCGAATAACATTCAGTGGGTGGTAAAAAATTAATATTATTACTTAAAAAATACCAATTTTGATAGTCATTCACCACGCACTATAACGGTGAAGGAAAACATCGTGAGGAAACCTGCATACCATAGCGATATGTAAGAATTTCTATGGTATGTGAAGTCCGCCAACCCAGCCGACCAGCGTGGTGGACTATATGGCCTAACCGCTCTCAATCGTACTGTCGATTGCAGAGGAGGCCCGTGCCCTGCAGTGGGACGTATATGGGCTGATACAGATAAAGGAATTATCCAATTGCAACCGCTTTTGCTACTGTATATGCGATGTGAATCATTTTTATAAATATTTCACAATCTTAAGATTGTAATAATTTGATAAGTAAAATAATCTTTTATATCAACATTAAATAAATTCACCTAACAGTAATATACATAGTCATGATCTCACACTAAGATTGAGTCTTGTGTCGGTATCAGAAACTACGAGACTTTTCGGTCTCAAAAACACCCAGACCCGAAACAAATACCTGTGGTTCATAGCAATATTTGTCTCAGTGCGGGGATCGATCCCGCATTTAGTATATATCCCCCGAATTTACTAAATAGCAACGGATTTTTTTTTGTTTTGATTATTTGGTACTTAATTGGAATACATTTCCAAATTAATGGAAAACTGATTTAAATATCACAGTTTAGACTTTAATACTACAAAGCTTACTTAGTCACAAAATATATATTTACTAAAATGGACCTGAACAGTGCAGTCCAATTAGAGGAGCAACTTTGTTCCCCTATGAGGGAGAACACGCATTTTATAATACTTTTAAACTGGATCTATAATAAGTCGCTTTTTAAAAGGTCTAATAAAACTAAATTAACCAATATTTACGGAGATAGAACCTTAAAAAAAAGGATACTGTACACTCTCAACAGTCTGCCGGATGTCATAAGGCAGGAGTCTATTAAAACCATATTTAAATAAACTCAAAAGATATTCATTATTCAGCCAATTTGCCCTACTATCCAACTAAACTAACAGGTACCGTTTGACGTTTCATATTTTTCAATTTTAAACATATTTAGACAAGCGTACATAACTCACACAATTTTAATTTCGCTTGCCGTAAAGCCACAATTCCATGGTTTTAGGCGAAATGTTATTGAAATTGTGTAAGTTACGCCTGTACAAAGTTGAAAAGTATGAAACGTCAAACAGTACCTGTTAGTTTAGTTGGATAGTAATGTACAAGTATTAATATGTATTTACATGTGTAAATACCGATCCTGCAGTCAAACTGTTTGTACGGTTTTGGAGGACACTATGTTAGTTCCTATGTATATTTGTCAAATAAATAAATAATAAAATGCTAGTATAAAATTAACGCCCGAATACTGGAACGCCATTCAAATAATAAGTTGCTCCTAACAGAGCACGGCCCACTTAGCCAGTACATTTAAACGGGATTAACGTAGTTAAGCGCTAATAATATTTAAGTTGCTTTCCAGTATTTGGGCGTAGTCACACATGAGACTCGAATCTGATACCCCGTGATTCGCACTATTTATATACTTCGCGTAACATATAATAATGATTAATGTATATCAGCAGACAGGAAGGAGTGTGTTTGCGTTCGTTATCTCGGCATTAAAATCATATTTATATACTTTTACATGCAAACTGACGTCATAACAACATCCTTTTATTATATACTAGCTTCTGCCTACGACTTCGCTCGTGTTATTGTACGTTTTGTGAGATATTCCCCAGTCGACGCAAATTATTTATGTAAATTGACTGCCTTGGAGGCACTCAACAGTACGATTTCAAAGCTGAGGTCTCGGGTTCGTATCCCGGGTCGGGTAAAGTGATATTGGATTTTTCTGTTCATTATCAGCTGTGAGTCAGGAATTTGTGTTCGACATCATCACATCATGGGACGGAAAATACATGGTAAATCGTGTCATGATTGCACCTCTGCCTACCCCTTTTGGGAAAAAGGCGTGAGTTTATGTATAATATGTATGTATGTACAATGCTGAGGTCTCTAATTCAAATTCCGGGTCAGGCAAAGTGATATGATATGATGCATACATACATAAACTCACGCCTTTTTTCCAGAAGGGGTAGGCAGAGGTGCCACTATGTGATAGGTGGCGAGCCTATCGCCATATCGGACACAAATTCCTGACTCTGGGCTGATAATGAATAGAAAAATCCAATATCACTTTGCCCAACCGGGATTCGAACCCGAGACTTCAGCTTTGTATGCGTACCGTAGTCCGTAGCACAACTACGCCACCGAGGCAGTCTGATATGATATGATGATTTTCCACAAATTGATCTCCCGGCCGACATAACAAGATTTTACTTTAATCACTGCATACTAAGTACTTCTTTAGTCCATTGTTTTGTCATCCGCTTTGCTCGTATTATTTACTTCATTAATTTCGTTGCGGGTTAAAGACAAGCTATACATTCCCGCAGACTCGGCGAGCTTCAATACTCGGTGTCACAATGCGTGCTTGTTGATCCTGCGACACAGGAGTTGCAGTGGTGGGTGTGAGGGCGGGACATTCTCAATACTAACAATACGTAATACATAATACATAATCGTCACGCCTGTATCCCATAGGGGTAGGCAGAGACTATAGACCGCCACTTTGCTCGATCCTGACATACTACTTTCGCTTCATCCACTTTCATCAACGTCTTCATGCATTCTCGTCGGTTCAGGGTTTTGACTTTTAACCTGACCCTTGTTGGGGGTATCACCGATTTGGATGGTGTATGTTCGGTGAGGTCGACCCCTACCGACTCTTCCATCCACACTCGCATTATGTACTTGTTTCGTAATTCTCCTTTCATCCATCCTCTCTACATGACCAAACCATCGTAACATTCCTTTCTCAATTCTCGTCACTACATCCTCTTTCACTCCACAAGTTTTCATCACCACGCTATTTCGCACTCTGTCACACAAGCTTAAACGTAATGGGTATAATACGTAATGGTTGAAGTAATTAGTGTTAAATATTAATTACTCACGACTTCTAATTAACCGCATGCGATAAGTTACTAAAATTGTTTGTTTGCCTCATACCGCACTATATGCGTCCCATTGTTCAGTTTGTTTGAGTGGGAGTAACTTGATAAATAAAATAAGTCAATTTATTTGAATTGCAATTCCGTGGATGTATCTTTGAAGCCCAATGTCCATGTGGATCTAAAATTGAATTCACTAGAAGGTATGGTGAATCATAGGCCAAAATAATAATTAACATCGGTTTAAAAACAAATCTGTACTAATATACAGGGTATATCAAGACCGCTACCGAAAACGAAGCCTGGTGGTAGTTTTAGTGACTACAAACACAATGTAACTAAAAATTTCGCAAAGAAACGCGACAATTTTTTTTTAAATCGTCGAATTTGGGTGGTAAATTCATAGTTTTTGCTAAAATAATAATTTAAAGCCTTGCGTACTATAGCGTCTTTAAAAATTAATTACACTACTATTTAAGAAAAACATAAGTACTTACCACCCTAATAAGACGATAGAAAAAAAATCACAATTTTTGCACAAATTTTAGTTGCATTGTGTTTGTAGTCACTAAAACTACCACCCGGCTTCGTTTTCGGTAGCGGTCTTGATATGTATAAAGCTGAAGAGTTTGTTTGTTTGTGCCCGCTAATCTCAGAAACTTCTGGCACGAATTAAAAAATATTTTTGTGTTGGACAGGTCATTTATCGAGGAATGCTATAGGCTATATATTACTACGCCATGACCTATAGGAGGGAAGCAGTGGTGAAAAATCTAGCAAATGCGAGGAATTTTATTCGTTTTTCGTGGTCCGATTGGTCGATATTCTAAATTGATAGTCGGAATTGAATATTTTGGCCGCCATTTTGAAAACTGTATCTACGCCTGGGTGTACCGCTAGTGTATCTGTCTACCACGCTGGCCTAGTGCGGGTTAGCGGACTTTACATACCATAGAAATTCTTGCATACATTCCTTTGGTATGCAGGTTCCTTATCATGTTTTTGTTTAAGTTGATTGAAATTACTTCGGTTGGTGAGTAAGTGATCGTATGAATCATCTATTTTTATATAATATGTTTGTAACCGTTCGATGTTTGTACATGGTAGATAACTGAGAAAAACTGATATGGGGGGAATTGTATTAACGTAGTAGAACCCAAAACAGTGATTTTTACTCTTTTCTTGTCTGTTAAATTTTGTTTATGTTATTTCTTTTTTGTTACTGGTGTACAATAAAGCTTTAAATAAATAAATAAACAATCTTTTTTAGTATTTTTGCTTGGCTGTGCAGTTGTGCGCGATGAACTCTGAAACTGCTCGGCGGATTTCGATGAAATATGGTATATAATGTGTGGAAATATGGTGTGGTGGTAGCTGACACCTTGAATTAACACTAAGGATACTTTTTATTTCGAAAAATGTAGTGTTCCCGTGGGATGAAGGACTTCCGATATATTTGTTACTTTTTTATACTCAAAGAGATGGGATGGGACTGGACATGCCTTAACTGTGAATGAGACGGGATAGGGCGGGATATAACGGGACGGGACAGCGTACCATCAACCGAAGGGCAGGTTCGTTTCGCCATTCATTGTAATATAAAAAATATATTGACAATACATCAATCCGAAAAGAAAATAAATAGCTGTAAGTACCGCCTTTAGCTACATTTCGCACCTTTAATATTAAACTGACCGAATCAAAAAAAAATAGACAAGTTGGAATAGATCTTATGTTACAAATCTTTAAAGAACGTTTCCCAATAAATGTTTTTTTTTAGTTAGGTCTCTTTAATACTAAGGGTGCGATTTGTACGTGGCGACTATTCTATTATATTACTCGTATATTATGTTATTAAATGTTGCGTAACTAGTTATATTCTGTTTCCTTATCAATGGAGAAACCAAGAAGCTGGTATTTCGAATTTAAATGGAGAAATAATAAAAGGAAATATGAAGGACTCACGTACAGGCTAGGATTTACCTTATTGTCCTTTCATTTAAGATTCCGTATCTTAAAGGGAAAAAAAGGCTTTTCGCTCACTCTTTATAGACGATTTCGATTAGTTCCATAAAATGCCACCGCGGTCGAGGAAAATTGTGCGCCACTGTAGCATTTCTGTATCATCCCATATACGTTCCACTGCAGGGCACGGGCCTACTCTACAATCAAGAGTACGATTGAGAGTGGTTAGGCCATATAGTCCACCACGTTGGCCTAGTGCGGGTTGGCGGACTTACATACCATAGAAATTCTTATAAATGGTGATTGACTATCAATACACACATGACTCCGAAAAGTCAGAGGTGTGCCCTGGGATTTGAACCCGCGACCACTGTGAACAGTGGCAGCCGCATCCGGTCCGTTTACCAACAGGCCACCATGCACATCACTGTAGCATTTAATAAAACCAAAATTACTAAGTTTTGATACAAATACGAATTTTGAAACAATATCGGGAGTATGCCCATAATGGGTCAATTAGATATTCATCTGTCTATTACGCCCATTTTTCTCAGGATTTTTTTAATACCGACTACCGACCGACAACCCGAAAAAAAAACGAAAATTGTTGTAATAATTTATTTTCAATTAAAAACTTGTAATGGAAATTTTTCGTGGCGTTAACATAATTTTCAATGCGTCTTCAATGCGATTTAACCTTTCGTTATTTTTATTTAGTTTTGTTTTTACGGTACGGTTACAAAGCTGAGATCTCGGGTTCGAATCCCGGGTTGGGCAAAGTGATATTTGATTTTTCTATTCAGTATCAGCCCAGAGTCAGGAATCTGTGCCTGATATGGCGATAGGCTCGCCACCTATCACATTGTGGGACAGAACATACAAGGCGAAATGTGGGACCTCTGCCTACCTCTTTTGGGAAAAAGGCGTGAGTTTATGTATATATTTAGTTTTGGCACAATGGTCAATGTTTATATTATAAAAAGATAGCTCAAACAATGCGATCAATAGAAGTTTCAGAATTTTATTTGTAGTTTCGTATTTCGCCACAACCAATTAATTTTACACGTACTGTTTCAGGTTTACTGTAGTAATTTTCGTATTCGTAGCTCGTACCAGTGTAAAAGAAATCCTACTCATCATCATCATCATCTCAGCCGCAGGAAGTGGAAGCGAGCGCAGTGGAATGCCATGTATTGATTTGTAATTCAAGGTGTTGTTTGGTTTTGCTACTGTTCATGAGCGGTCGTATCGCTTACCATCAGGCGAACGGCATGCTCGTCTCGCTATTCATAGCAAGAAAAAAAAAAAGAAAAGGAAAGTCCACTACTGAACATAGGTCTCCCTCAAGGATCTCCACATCGACCCGTTGGAAGCATGCATCCAGCGACTTCCTACAACCTTAGCCAGTTCCTCTGTCCACCATGTAGGCGGGCGTCCGACATTTCATTTGCCTGTACGTTGCCTCAACTCTAGATCCTTTCGGCCCCAACGACCATCAGTACGCGCTATGTGCCCGGCCCACAGCCGCTTCAACTTGCTAATCCTATAAGCTATGTCGGTAACCTTTGGTCTCCTACGGATCTCCTCATTTATGATTCGATCTCGTAGAAAAATACCGTAAAGAAATCTTAATTATAATAGAACTATTATAATCTGAAAGTTTATGAAGATGTTTGTATGTTTCTAACAAGTAAACAAAAAACCATTTACTTAATTAGATTTGTATGAATTTTGGCACACACAGAAATCATATTCTGCATTAACATATCGGCTACGTTTCATCCCTAAATTTGGTTCTTTTGGGGTGAATTCAAAATTTCGTTCAGTGTTTTATAGACATCGTCGTAAAGCAAACTATTGTTGATTTCGGAGAAAATGTAACTGACATAGAACACGGATAGCTTGCGGCAAAAAAAAATATTTATAAATTGATTCAATTTCCACGTAAACCGAATTTATCTTGACGTCAAAACCCACATAGCAAACCATTTGGAGCGATAACTATAAACAAATACACGAAAATTATTCCACGGATTCAAAGTACGGAACATGTTACTTTTTTTGTTGCAATGAATAGCGAGTCGTGCATGCCGTTCGTCTGATGGTGAGCGATACGACCGCTCATGAACAGTAGCAAAACCAAACAACATCTTGAATAACAAAGCAATGCTTGGCATTCCACTGCGCTCGTCATCCTGAGACATGAGATGTTAAGTCTCAATATGTCCAGTAGTTACTCTGGCTACAATGTCCTTCAATCCGAAACACAACTTAAGTACTTCCGTACTTTCTCCAACTACTTAGAAAAACAAATCACATTCGTCCAAAACAGCCAATTTCTATAGTTACGTTAGTAAATAATGCATATAGTCATGGACCTGAGTCCTAACAACATAATGAGATCGAGTCTTGTGTCGTGGGTATCAGGAACTACGAGAGACTTTTTGCTCTCACAAACACCTGGACGCGAAAAAAATATCTATGGATCACACAAATATTTATCTCGGTGGAACAAACCCGCGGCCTCACGTTTCAGAGCTGGCGCGACGTCTAATCAAGTTCGCCACGGAGGCTGTCGAAATTATTTACCGACATTTTGTATGATTTTCTTAACGAGAATAAAATTAACAGGTCGACTAGTTGTAAGTACATAAACAACTTATTAACAAGTGCATTATAATTAGTCGTACTCTTCTCGTCACCAAGACATTATGTTATTATTTATTTGAATCTACAACGATTATGCACTACAGATGCTTAAATACATATATAGGTATCATACAATATTTAGCGTGCATCTTCAATAAATAGAGATCACAGCATGCAGGTCAGTTTAAAACGATAAGAATTAGGAATTACTGACTAGAAAATCCTTCAAAACACAACAGTGTACACTGTTGGCGGCAAAATAGACAAATTAGTGATACTTTGCTTATTAACAGACCTACTTACTATGCATTCAAATTTCCCGCGCGCAAACCCCAATGACACAAAAATTGTGAAATTTGCACACTTTTGCACACAAACAATACATTTTTGCACATGAATTGAGATTGTAACGATAATAAATAGAGCACAAAACTGGCTCCAGATGACGTAATGCCAAAATATTTTTTTTTCGCCGAACTTGTTTTTGCAAACTCGACTCACCTTGTCCTAATCGGCGTTGAGAAGAATAGTATCACTATCACAAATACTGAACACTGCAATCCAGGCACGTATGGACACTATGACACACAGTTCCAGGAAATGTTATTGTATTTTCACTAATTCACACACTGTCCAACACACACCAACGTTGCGCGAGAGTCGTGGAATAATGGCGACTGCGCGGGCGGAGGGAAGCGGTGTTGCCAATTATGTAATACGTTTTCTACTCAATTTATCAGTTGGTAGATTTACTATCTGATTACTCTTATAAATCATTGTTGCCTTTAGTTTTGTGTAAAGAGAAATAAAGATGTTTAGTAAATTTTGTAATGATAATTGAATAATAGGTGAATATTACTCACTCAAATCTCAAATCAAAAAACTCAAGCAAAATTAAGTGATTGACCAAGGAATCATACCCACGACCTCACGGCTCACAGCTCGTACACGCTACTTTAATACTATTAATGTAGCTAAAAGTTGAACTGTGTGGATATAAGTCTTTACATAATAATATAATACGTTAATATTAACATCTAAGCCACAGTCAATTTGCAAAAAAAATTTTGAACAATTAAAAACATCAGAATAGGGCCGAAACCAAGCGAACAAAACGAAACCAAATTCGAATGTTCGAACGTCGTACACAAAACTGTGTAAATGTGTCCGAATGTAAATGTAATCCTCAAAATGTTCTAATCCTCCAACGTATGTCGCAAATACAGACTAAGTTCAGAGAAGTGATAATCATAAGTATCATAGAGAATAGTATTGATTTTTAAAAGTGGAAAAGGAGAATACCCTTTCTATTATGAAACTTAGTTTCGGTGCGAAGATTTGTGTCCCTCGATGAAACCTACTTTTTATAGGTGTAGGTGTAAGTTAAAATACATATATCAAATAAATATAAACATAATTGCGACTCAGGCCCGGAGTTCTTGCAGAACTTGAAGTCAAATAAAAATTACTTTTTTGCTTTCAGCCTACTTAAAATATGACGATATTTGCTTCATTTTATAAAAATCTGCCGCTAGGCATAAACAAAACAACGATTAAGGACAAACCATAAAAAATGCTAAAATGAATATTAAGCAGTATCGGTATCGGAAACAACTATACTTATTTTTACCGCTACCATGAATGGGCATTCTCCTTTATATCTTATTTCGGATGTCGAAATCCGAACATTCAAACTTGGTTTGGAATCACAGAGTAACTCATGTCATAATCAAGCCTACGAATAACATATATTTTCATCGCAGTCAATAGCAGTATAAGCCCTAGTGTCAATTTGCTTACAATATATTATATGTAATGCATAAAAATATAAATATTAAAATTTACTAAAGCACAGTATTCGCTTATTTTTTATGAAAACTAAAACAACACTGGCAATATAAAGATTTATGAATATATGTTTTTCTACTAAAAGGTACTAAAACCATTACCTGGCAACATTTTTAGATGCGAATTCTTATGTATTTATGCCATATTCGTCATTAGCGATGACAGAGATAGCTATATTGGTGATAACGTTTGTTAGTAAAGGACAGCAATACGCTTGCAAACCTTGAAGAACTACATACGACTACATCATGAACGGGAAACAAAATACTATAACCACTATAACTAATATGTTTAACACAAACGGCTCTATATTAGTAAAATTTATCATAAATTGTAAAACATTACATCATCGTTTACATTTATAAACAACCTCTACTTCACTTTTGAATATAAGTCTAAAGTTTTCTAAAATTATAATAGCAAGGTAATACTCGGCTCGCTTGGCAGACAGATTGGCGAAAACAGGACGCAGTTTATTTTTTTGATTACTCTGCTCCCTATCTTCAGTCTGTTTTTTGATTATGCCATCTCTGTGATGGATATCCCGCCATTTGTGGGGTATCGGATTAATAATTAACAATCGGGGATTCATCGCGATCAGATGGAGTAGGCTTCGGTCCTGAAAGTTGTTATTTACATAATCAGTCTCCGTGGGGCAGTTGGTTAGACGCTGGCTGTGAAACGCGAAGCTGCGGGTTCGATCCCCGCACCGAGATTTAGATATTTTTTTTTGTGATCTTCAGGAAATGACACCGAAAAGTCTCTCTTAGTTTCTGATACCCGACACAAGACTCGATCTTAGGTTGGGGTAGGACTGTGTATGTGACTGTTCGGTGAATTCATTATTTATAGAATATAACATCCTCTAATGAGATTTGGGAAACAAAACAAATTTTGCAACTTAATATCCACTCTTCTTCTATTAATGAAAATGGTTACGAATATACTAATTTCCATATTAACTTGTCTACCTAACCTTCTAAAAGGCATTGAGTTTTAGAATAAGAAATAGCCATTGTCCATTCCAAGGTTCCAAGCTAACATTTAACAAATTTCCTTTCAATCGATCGAACGTTTTGTTCGTGAAAAGATAACAAAGAATAATAGTTTTAGATTTCGCATGGTTACATAATTGTATAATTATATTTTGGAAGAATGTTCAGATAGGCAAGGACTGGAATAGCCCAGTCACAGGTTCAAACCCATGGAATATAACGCACATCTTGTCGACGATGGCGAGCGTAGTGGAATGCCAAGCATTGCTTTTTAATTCATGGTGTTTGGTTTTACTACTGTCCATGAGCGGTCGTATATTATATTAAAAGTATCAATACCTTCAGGCGAATGACATGACCATCTCGCTATTCATGGCAAAAATAAAATTACTTCGACCGTGGTGGATTATAAATATCGTTTATCAAAACACGACTTGCACTCAGGATAATCCGTACCTGACATTTCCGTATAATTATAAGAACAACGAGGAATCATTCCAAAAATAACCTGGCAGTGGTCGATAATAATTTTATACCTACGTTTTATCGCCCTTTTCCGCAGTATTTCAATACAGGACAGTAAAATAATAAAAAAATGAGGATTAAACACGTCCACACGAGGATAAGATGCTAAATGTTTTTTCCTGATGGGAATTGTTCTATTTTGGTTTTTCCTCAACGGCTGAGGCTATTAATTTGAATATTTTATTTGATATAGTTTAAGAAATATAGATGGCGCGTGACCGACAATACTGTGTGTTTGAGAAAATTGATAATAGATGGCGCAATTCTGTTATGTAATATTTTTAACACTAATACTTTCGTGCTTCATGAAACCAAACATAGATGGCGCTTAATTTATAGGGACATACAGGGTATCTCAAGACTGCTACCGAAAACGAAGCCGGGTGGTAGTTTTAGTAACTACATACACAATGCAACTAAAAATTTTGCTAAGAAACGTGACATTTTTTTTATCATTTCTAAACATCATCATTTTTGGGTGGTAAATCCATAGTTTTTGCTTAAATAATTATTTAAATTCTTTTATAACTTAGAGTCTTTATAAATAAATGGGTATACACTATTATTTTACGAAAAAAATTATTTACCACCCAAATACGACGATATGAACTACTTTTTTCCATCATTTTCTGTTGTATTGTGTCTGAAGTCGCTTAAACTACCACCCGGCTTCGTTTTCGGTAGCAGTCTTGATATACCCTGTACATATGCAATTTAGTTGGAATATGTACGCGATAGATGGCGTTATAGAACAGAGGCCACGTGCAGGCAAGGCAGACGACCTATAGAGAGGGGGAGGGGGGGGGGGGGGGGGGAGAGAAGGCGTTACAACACTAGTTACAACTTACAATAATGATATGAAACAGATAGCTCCTGGCGGCAGAAACAGCAATGGTAAAATCGCTTTAAAGTTCCCATAGAGGTCGCTAGTAAAGTCATAATTCCGGAAATTTAAAATTAAAATATTATACTTGTCAATGTTATTGATTGGTATTGAATGTTATTGATTGATTGTTATTTTACAAGTGATGGAAAGCATGATAGCGATATTGAAAGAAGAGTGAATGCAGGAAATCGAGTGAATGGTGCGCTACACTCCTTTATGGGTAGTCGGAAGGTCTCCAAAAAGGCACGACTGGCTGTCCATGGAGGAGTCTTAATTCCAACGCTTATGTATGGTAGTGAAAGTTGGGTATGGCAAAAGAAGCATGAAAGTAAAATTAGGGCAGTAGAGATGAGATCGTTAAGGGGAATGTGTGGTGTAAGTTTGTGTGACAGAGTGCGAAATAACGTGGTGATGAAAACTTGTGGAGTGAAAGAGGATGTAGTGACGAGAATTGAGAAAGGAATGTTACGATGGTTTGGTCATGTAGAGCGGATGGATGAAAGGAAAATTACGAAACAAGTACATAATGCGAGTGTGGATGGAAGAGTCGGTAGGGGTCGACCTCACCGAACATACACCATCCAAATCGGTGATACCCTCAACAAGGGTCAGGTCAAAAGTACCCTGAACCGACGAGAATGCATGAAGACGTTGATGAAAGTGGATGAAGCGAAAGTAGTATGTCAGGATCGATCAAAGTGGCGGTCTAGTCTCTGCCTACCCCTATGGGATTCAGGCGTGACGATTATGTATGTATGTACTTGTCAATTGATATTATTTGATTTATCCACCAATAAAATGTAAAGTTGAGCAGATAGGTAGTTCTCTTGGTGCGCCAACCAATTGCTTGGAACCATGAGGGTCGCCACAAACCAATCTTAAATCTTGACATTGATTTAAAAACAAAGGACCAGTCCTTCAAAACATTTGGAGTATCAAAAAGATAATCACGGATCAAAAAAAGTATCAAAAAAATAAGCCGTAAAAATCACGCTGAAGTCAAAAATTTATTAAATTAATGTAATAGATGTCTGTCTTGACGGTGATAAGAATTATTATCTTTTTGATTTATTAAATTTTTTTTGGGTTCCGTACCTAAAAGGTAAAAACGTCCGGTTTTTACACTATTACCAGCCTCTGTTGTCCCGCTTTGCACGGAGGGAAGTGGACAATATTTTATTTCCAACTCCTCCTATTAATTACACTTTCTGATTAATTAAGTTGCGGGTTAAAGACAAGTTAGACATTCCCGGAGACTCGCCGAGCTTCATTGCTCGGTGTGATTACATTGCGTGCCACTGTTGATCCTGGCTTACAGGAGTTACAGTGGTGGGTGTGAGGGCGGAACAGTCTAGCCTCTATTGTCTATCTTTACTGACCGTCTGTCTCTCTGTCACCAGGCTGTATCTCATAAACCGTGGTAGCTAGAAAGCTGAAATTTTCACAAATTATGTATTTCCGTTGCCACTATAACAACAAATATTAAAAAAAACGAAAATATTAAGGGGGTTCCCCATACAATAAATGTGATTTTTCATAAATGTGAAATATTAATAACGGTAACTGATAGACGCTTAAAATTTTCACAGAATATTTAGTGGTGATTATATTACCTTTGAAAATAAATAATAAAAATAACTTAAATTTTAAATGGTTGTTTCCATAAAACAAACGTAATTTTTAAGCATTTTTTGACTCGATCTTAATAAACAGGAACAAACGTGATTTTTCGGGTTTCTTTTATAGATGACTAGCGGCCCGGCCCTGCTTCACCCGGGTACAAATAGATTTCTGTACAATAATATGTACGTATTATACATATAAACCTTCCTCTTGAATCACTCTATCTATTAAAAAAACTGCATCAAAATCCGTTGCGTAGTTTTAAAGATTTAAGCATACAAAGGGATATAGGGACAGAGATAGCGACTTTGTTTTATACTATGTAGTGATGGTACGGAACACTTCGTGCGCGAGTCCCACTCGCACTTGGGTGGTTTAGTTTAATTGTGTTATCCTCATATCACTAATTTGTTGATTTTATCACTACACTAGCCGTCCCATTCGACCTTTCCTACATTGTTTTATTGCAATGATGGTGAGACAAGCGTGCCGTTCGCCTGATGGTAAGCGACACGACCGCTCATAAACAGTAGCAAAACCAAACAACACCCGCAATTACAAAGCAATACTTGGCTTTCCACTGCGCTCGCCATCCTAAGACATAAGATTTTAAGTCTCGATATGTCCAGTAGCTACTCTGGCTACAATGTCCTTCAATCCGAAACACAACATTGTATTTACTCTGCTGTTTGACGGGAGGAAGACATTGCGGTGGTACCTACCCAGATGGCCTCTCACATATGAGAGACCTACCACCAGTACATACCTACCTATATTTACTTTTTTCAAATTAATTTTATTCAAAATCTGACCATAATTTCACATATTATTTTACTTTTTATTTACTTGTGTCAGAGAGTGATCTCAAAAAATCAAAAATCCACAACATTTCTAAACCACCGGGCTATCGAATTCAAAAATTATATTAATAAAATCCGTCTTGCAATTCCAGAGTTTATCGCCAACAAACAAACATTACAGATTTTATTTATATTAATTATGTCTTGTGTAATTTTATCAATCTAATATACTTTACATATGTTGTGATATTAAAAAAATATATTGTATTTTTCCTTAGGTACTTTCGTAAAGATATACTTTATTTTTACACGATTTATCTTAGCTTCACTTGTATGTTTGTAGCAATGATATCGTCATTCATGATCATCATATCAGCCACAGGAAGTCCACTGCTGAACATAGGCCTCCCCCAAGGATCTCCACAATGACCTGTTGGAAGCGGCCTGCATCCAGCGACTTCCTGCAACCTTAGCCAGATCGTCCGTCCACCTTGTAGGCGGGCGTCCGACATTTCGCTTGCCTGTACGTGGCCTCCACTCAAGAACCTTTCGGCTCCAACGGCCATCGGTTCTACGAATTATGTGCCCGGCCCACTGCCACTTCAACTTGCCAGTCCTATGGGCTATGTCGGTAACCTTGGTTCTCCTACGGATCTCCTCATTTCTCGATCTCGTAGGGAAACACCGAGCATAGCCCGCTCCATGGCTCGTTGAGTGACTTTGAGCCTTTTAATGAGGCCCACAGTGGCCTCTCACTCACTCACTCATACCCTTCGAGATCCAGGTGTGAACATATTATGTATGTAATATATAATGGATGTTTAAATTTACGCGAATGTTACTTATTGAAATAAAAATATTATTAACGGATTTTTCGCGAATTTGGACCATGAAAGTAGTAAAGTATTGAAACGTCGTGTCGGGAAGTTCAAAAATGTAAATATTTAACCAAATCTACGATAAAATCTGTAATATATAATTTTATTTCAATATGTAAGATTATAAATTACTTATATATTATACAATCAAAATAAGCGCCGTTTCTACTTAAACAATGTCGTTTCCTCTAATTAGTATTTATATGTGATTAATTACAAGATTATTTGATACGGAACAAATCAATCAAAACGATATACAAATTACAAATGATTTAGACAGATATGTGTGTGGCGAACTATTTATGCATACATATAAATATGTATGTATGTATGTATTTATATTTATAATATACAGCCTATATATATATACATATAATATATTCTTCTGATATTTATTAGTTTACAACTGAACTTTTATTTTATTAATATTTAGTGATGCGCCTACTTTGATTTCTCTGCACCACCCAAAGGTTGACTGGGAGAGAATGCCTCAGGCATTAAGTCCGCCTTTATACATTGTATATAAAGCATTTAAATAAATAAATAAATAAAATTAACGTGTCTGTTTGTAAAGTGAAAATAAAAAAGTGTCCAACTACATATCGTTATATACACGATACCTATAACGAAAATGACCTTAGATTGTTTTTGTGTGTCTGTCTGTCTGTTTGTTCCGGCTAATCTCTGAAATGGCTGGACCGATTTTGACGGGACTTTTATTGTCAGGTAGCTGATATAATAAGGAGTAACTTGGGCTACATTTATTTTAGAAAAAATCTTTTATTTTAGAAAAATAAAGTTTTTATTAAATTCCACGCGGACCAAGTCGCGGGTACAGCTAGTTTAACATATGAGGAAACTAAATAAAACTATTATTAACGGATTTTATCGCAGATATTGTTTAATTTTTACATGTATTTTTTGTATTGCACTGAATGGTGAGACGTGCATGCCGTTCGCCAGATGGTAAGCGATACGACCGCTCATAAACAGTAGAAGAACCAAACAACACCATGAATTACAAAGCAATGCATTGGCATATTCCACTGCGCTCGCCATCCTGAGACATAAGATGTTAAGTCTCAATATGTCCAGTAGTTACTCTGGCTACAAAATCCTGCAAACCGAAACATAACAGTGCAAACTGCTGTTTGGCGGGAGAAATAGACATTACGGTGGTACCTACCCAGGCGGCCTCTCACATATGAGAGACCTACCAACGGTTAAAATTGCTTTACAGGTTTCGTGGTGGTGTAGTGGTGGTAGCTTTCATTCCGCCCCGTGGCCACGAAAGCTGTAAAGTAATTGAAACGGCAGAAAGATAAAAAATGGAAAAAAAATAAACCAAATCCGCGATAAAATCGCATCATTCGCATAGATGTATAAAAGACATTAGGGCCAATTTCATAATTTCTTGATTAAGTCCTAGATAGCTACCTGGTACTCATCTATCAGATAATATAAATCTCAGCTGCAATACCGTTGAAGTTAGTATTTATCTGACAGATGAGTGCAAGATAGTTATCTAGGGCTATATCAAGAACTGGTGAAACTGGCCCTAAGAGTACACTATTCTAGAACGACTACAAACATAGAAATCTCAAATTATAATTATAGAGTAGGAGAGACATGTTGTAATTACCTACCAGTATTGCCTATTGGTACGGGAAACGTCGTGACCAGACGATGTTGCCAATATTTTCACAGTGGTCGTGGGTTCAAATCGGAGTATCGAGTCAACCATCGCGCACTATATCGGCGAAGGAAAACATCGTAAGGAAACCTGCATACCAATTTCTATAAGTTTCTAAGGTATTTTAACTCTGCCAGCCCACACTAGGCCTGCGTGGACTAAATGGCCTAACCCCTCTGAATCGTACTCTCGATTGTAGAGGAGGCCCGTGCCCTACAGTGGGACGTAAATGGGCGTAACATATGGTTACACGGTAAAATTACTATAAGCAATGTTGCATCGCAATTAACGATTTATAGAAATATTTTCACATCTCGACCTGTACTGTACATACGTGACTGATATTTATTAATTCATATTTCTTTTCGGCTCCAGAATAATGAATGTAAACCGGCACCTACAGAGCCGTAACTAGAGTCGAATTTGACGTAGGGCAGCATTGGTTACAGGTAGGGCGGAAGTAAAAGAATATCGTAATTGATCTGCCCTCGAAGCAAGGGCTTCTAAATCACCACGTATACTGACATAGATGGTTGAACTTCCAGATTTGGATGTTGTATGAGTGAGAGTTAGGCAATAATTAATTGTTGGGTGTTTAGTTGGGTTAATTATAATAATGTATCTTAGTTTTCGGTATTTTTAAGACAGGGCATTGTGATTTCAAAGTAGGGCATTGCCCCACAATGCCCTCCCCTAGCTACGGCCGTGGTCACCTAATTCTAAAATCTTTTGATTATGAATCAAATCTCTTTCAAATATCTTTATCCACAAATGGCTAATGATCTAAATCTTTATCCACAAATGGCTAATGATCTCACTGTACAAGTTTTGCACCGATTTTCATATCAAATCTACGTCAAATGTTATTTGATTGATTGCCCAAACTTCTTAGAAGAACTTACAAATCAAAGAGATTGATTAATAGTTGAGCATTTGACGTAAATATGTATTGTAAATATGTAATTAACTGGTGGTAGGTCTCTCATATGTGAGAGGCCATCTGGGTAGGTACCACGGCAATATCTATTTCTCCTGTCAAACAGCAGTGTAAATGCGCTGTTGTGTTTGGTTTTGCTACTGTTCATGAGCGGTCGTATCGCTTACCATCAGGCGAACGGCATGCTCGTCTCGCTATTCATTGCAATAAAAAAAAAAGGGAGGGAGGAAAGTGCGTAGTGTTTCGACGTAAGTGGTGCACACGCTCCTGTACATCTCTAGTGGAGCATTACTGAAATTAGTCTTCAGTCGCAATGATTCTGAAAATGCTTGCTTGTATTATGACAGGGAGTTTAATAAAAATTTAGATATTTATCACTGTTTAGACGAAATCTATTAAATTAATTTAATATTTATTTTAGCGCGATTTTCACGGTCATCTTTTGGAACCAGGAGCGTCGCCAGCGGATGGCCCAGGAGGGGGGAATAATATGGAGAATGACAAAAGTATGAATTGTAGATATAGTGAAAAGCACATGAAACTTTTCACTTGTAGTACGAGCCTTACATCTACGGCGATATGCAAAAAACAATACCGTATAGTAGGCAAGTCAAGTCAAAGATTTTGGTTGCTTTACATTTGGCAATTTTTCAATCTCTAGGGGGGGTTAGCTGCCCTACCTGTCCCCCCTTGGCGACGTCCTTGTTTGGAACTCTAAATGCACTGAAGGGCCTATCAATGGGTAGAACATTGCTGTAGCTAAGTAAGTAGTACAAATGCGTTGGCTCAATCAGGGTTACTTTTACACGTTTTATATTACCTTAGAGACTGTCCCGCCCTCACACCCACCACTGTGACTCCTGTGTCGCAGGATCAACAAGCACGCATTGTAATGACACCGAGCATTGAAGCTCGCCGAGTCTCCGGGAATGTCTAACTTGTCTTTAACCCGCAACGAAATTAATCAGAAAGCGAAATTAATAGGAGGAGTTGGAAATAAATTATTGTCCAATTCCCTCTGTGTAAGGTTTTATATTAGCATCACTGGTATTTTTGTAACTGACTCCTTTGGGCGTGATTTTAACCCACTTTAAACAGTCAGATTTCATTCAAACTTTGCAGATTTGTCGAGGACCGATGACAATACAGTAATTTAAAAAGTATCTTATCACGAATCATCAAAAAATATATTTTTTGAAAATCATTATGAGTGGATATTTTCGCGCAGCTATCTTCCTTTGATAAGATGGCCGTAGATATAATATATTTTTAGTAAAAAAAAAAATAGTTAAAATAACTAAAAAAACACGCTTTCATAAACGATCCAACTAAAAAGTAAAAAATAGTTGGTAATAAACTCATTATCAATTATTATTCTTTCCGAACCGGGTGGTAGTTAAAAAAATGACTGAATCTAAATGATGTTGAAGATTTTTATGGATTCCATAAATTATTTTCATTTCCTATAATATTAGCGTAATATGAACTATTTTTTAAAATATAGTTGTAATGTATCTGCTGTATTTGGTATCGGGGGTGACGTTTTCATAATTGAAAAAACCCCCTTAAATAACAGAAAAAAGATCATTTTCATTTCACAGGACCCCAAAAATACAGAGGTGTATCCTGGGAGGGGGGGGGGGGGGGGGGGGTACCTCTGTACTCCGACACCAAGTTCGAATGTTCGGACGTTGAACGTCAACATAAGATAAAAATTTTCCACTTCTAAAAATCAAAACAAATGTCTATGACACTTATCATTCACTTCGAACTTAGTCTAAGTATCTTACGACGTATGATACAGGATTCGAACATTTTGTAAAGTATTCAGGCATATTCGTATAGTTTTACGTGCGATGTTTGAACAATTGATGACAATTGAACTCGGTGTACAGAGTAACCCCCTGGGATTGAGACTCGCAATCACCGCCTCTACAGAACACATCTCGCTACCTTACCTCGATACTTTCAAATCACTTATCTATGCTAATATATAAAGCTGAAAGTTTGTTTGTTACCTCTAATTTAAGGAAATACTAGTTCGAATGGAAAATATATTTTTGTGTTGGATAGGTCATTAAACAAAGAATGCTAAAGGCTATCATCACACTATGACCTATAGGAGGGAAGCAGTAGTGAAAAATCTAGCATATACGAGAAAATTTTATTCATGTTTCGTGGTCCGATTGGTTGATATTCTAAATTGATAGACCGAATTGAACATTTTGGCCGCCATTTTGAAAAGTGTCTGCACCCGGGCGGTGCCACACCGGACCGGTATTTATAACAAAGTTATCATTTACAATAATCACAGTTTGTATGTCAAAATCAAGATAAACCTAATTGCTAATAGATACACATGTACACAGAACCGCGAAACATGATAATCTTGATAATATAATTCATACGAATAATTATTATTTGTATCGGGAAGTCCATCGATCGGGCAGGCAGACCTTCCAGTGCGTGATATTCAGTGAAGCACACAAACTAATGTATGTTTATTATTCCTTCACGCTAAAACGGCTGGACCGATTTTGATGAAATTTGGTATAGAGATAGCTGAAATCCTGGATTAACACATAGGCATACTTTTAATCTCGAAAAATTAAGTGTTCCCGTAGGATGAGGAAGGAATTCAAATTTACCTATTTGGTTCTTTTTCAAACTTAGCGTGGAACAAGAGAGGGCGCATGCATTTCGTCATGGGACGGAATGTGACGTTACAAAACAGGATATAACGGGACGGGATGGAAAAAATAATATTGTCGACGGCGCGGGCGTGGCGGTCACATTGAGCTTAAATAACAACGCAAACAACAACGGAATAATATGTTGTTGATGTGAACTGAACTAAAAACTATCTGCGGGCGAAGCCGGGTCGGCTCGCTATGAACTCAATACCCTACCCAAGCTAAGAAAACTTTGTATCTTTATCAACCCACTACAGGACACGGGTTTCCTCTACAACGGAGAGTACGGTTGAGAGAGGGTTAGTACAGTCCACCACTCTGACCTAGTGCGGGTTGACGGACGAAAACATAAAACGTAAATGTCGTAAATAAACCAATCACATAAAAACTATTGCATTCACATGTTATTAGAGGGAACAGCGAGTACAAAATGTTAGTAACAAAAAGAGCGGTACATGTATATATCTGTCCCTGTCACTCGTACGATGTGAGTAGTATGTTCCGTCTCGCTCATGTTGTGTTTGGTGATTGGTACCGACCAATACGGTACGGTACGGTAAACGCGCCGCACAAATTTTGTTCGCTATAGTATTACTTGGTCTGTGCTATAGTGCAAAACAGGGGATTACTCTATACATCGACACGACGACGAATGATCGAAAGTCGAACGTGAAGCTGTACGAATACGACAAATATTTTGCAAAATATTGGAGTCCTCTATCTCACTTCACGTCGCTTCGTAACCTTAGAAGTGTACGGTGAGTTTCATAGAGAATAGTATTGATTTTTAGAAGTGGAAACCTTATTCTATTCAGACGTCAAACATCCGAACATTCGGATTTCTTGTCGCATCACAGAGTAACCCCCAGTAGTAATATGCCTGGTAGTAACTGAAGCATGAAAATCACCGACAAATGCGGATAAAGTTTTCACTAGTAAACTAGGTGAAGGTTGTGGGAAGTTGTAAGTGTCATTACGTAATTGTTTAGCCAGTGATCCGAGTTTCATTAATTATAGCGTGCAATGTATAGGGTTGCCGCTTAACGTTGGTATTATTTGATAAACCCAAATTATGTACTTTTTTATACTTATTCTAATTTAGTTTTAATATCTGTGTTTTCTCCTGGTGTAAAAAAAGAATATACGTATAAATAATAATAAAATAAAAATTATGATTGTGAATTAGCGAAAATTTGGATTTCTGCTTTCTAACAATCCTTCATTTGTATATCTACTAAAACCTCTCGATGGTAATTACAGTGGACCCCCGGTAATCCGGCCCCTGTCTAATCCGGCACCCCCTATAATCCGACATGATCTATTATTTATTATTGAATATTAATTTTTGATAATATTCGCTAATACATGACTGAACAAGTTACAACTTGTACGCATCATCATTATTGTGCTCGACGCGTTTTGATTCTGATTGCTTAGGTTGGAATTGACTACATGCGAGAGGATAGCGGTGCTACATTTACTAAATTTGATATACATAATGAAGCATGATTTGTACTTCAGAGTACATATATATAATACATATAAAGAATCTTATCAGTGAGTCTGTAATTAGTCGAATTACAAGGTACACTTTTGTAAAAAAAATCGGACTATAGGGGGTTTTAGGCAGTACTCTATAATCCGACAAATTTGATAGTCCGACACTGCCCTGCAAAATTTTTGTCGGACTACCGGGGGTCCACTGTACGCACATTATGGGCGTTAGGCATCACTATCCTAGGTGAACAACATTCTCGCCTTGTGGTATGCGGGCTTTTCGAGAAACCGCCAGTCTTCTGCCTGTCGTAATAGGCGACTTTCGCTTGACGCGTACAGACAAGCGAAAAGTCGGACGCCCGCCTGCAAGGTGGACGGACGATTTGGCTAGGCTTGCAGGAAGTCGCTGGATGCTCTTTCCAACAGGTTTATGTGAAGATCCTTGGGGGAGGCCTATGTTCAGCAGTGGACTTCCTGTGCTTGAAGAGAGGTGACCCTAAGTTACGACCTTAGACGAAAACTGTCTTTGATCTGTTTATGTTGATTTTCCTTAGTTATTACTCGTGCTTCGCGACAAAACACCGTGATTTGATCACAATATTTTCATAGCTGAGTAGTTACCGGAAGAATTAAAAGACGAGTTAATTATTAACGATATTTACCAACTGTGAAAGTTGCGCTATCTTGAGTATTCGTTTCTCTTGTGTTAATATGGGGAAGGGAAGGAATTTAAAGCTGTATCTTTGACTATTTCATAAAAAAATATGTGAATATAGATGCAAGAGTTTAAAATACAATCGAATGAATATTATGGTTTGTGGATTACACCACGTAGTTTATATATTTTGCTATACAATTTTCTCAAATTCAATATAAATAGCGTTAAAAGATTAACTTCTAAAAGTGACGTATCTTGGTGTAAAATTTTTATGACGACACCATTATGACGTATCAACTTATCAAAAGTAATTATTTATATTGTTCAAATCACGGTATTTAAGCCTATGTATCGATTGTTGATAAAATCAATTCCGCCAATTAATATTTTTGTATATTATTTAATATTAATTGATGGTTTTATCATTTGATCAAGTGTGTTATATATAAGGCTTATTTTGTTCGCCTTGCTGGTAGTATTAGAATTTACAACATGGCCGTTCTCTTTGCGTTTGGACTTATTTTGGCAGCAGGTTAGTGAACCTTATTCTTCTTGTAGTGCCTCTACAACTAGTGAAGGTTGGTAGTCAACCGTGAAATTGTTGGGCCCTGGGCTAATACGAGTCAGAGGCCCACTAATTATTCATCTAATTGTTATTGCCTTACAAAATGGTGTTGCAGAGTGATCTAGGTTTACCGTATATGAATAATAGTTTAAAAAACTAAAAATACGCGCTTTAATAAAAGACCCAACTAAAAAAGTAAAAATAATTGATAATGAGTTTAAGATTAGAAAATGGAGTGAAATACATTCATTTTATGATAAAAAGCTAGGGTTAGCTTATAGTGCTTGAGGATAAGTAATTGTTGCAAGCACCCCACACTATTAAAAAATACATTTCTGAAGTTTCTGGTTGAGGTAATGTCATATACTTTTAAAATTAAGTATTGTATGTTAGTGGTCCTCGACAAATCTACAAAGTTTGAATGAATGATTAATTGAATTCCTAATGATTTAGCGCTGTTTTATAGTGTCGTTAAAATGAACATATTAAAAGTTAGGTTTGAGGCCTATTGTATCCACGGGGCCCTGGGCTGCAGCCCAAAAAGCCCTTAGGTAGTTCCGGCCATGCTTGTGCGAGGCGAAATAGTTCTGCGGCGCCCGCAATCCCTGTCCACTCTTGTATGTTTCGCAGCTAAGAGTTTTTCCTTTGACCGATTTTACTTTTACCAACTACTTTTCCCATCATTATAAATTGAAGAAGTTCGTACTTATGTCTAAGAACGTATCTTAAATATGCAACTTTTCTTTGCTTGATAGTTTTCAAAAATTTAGGGTTTGCAAAAGTAAATAGACTTTGCTTATACTAAGTCATAATTTGTAAATTAACTACGAGTATAAAGCGACAGAGCATCGAATAACTTTCAAATAATGTAGGAAAAACTGGTGGTAGGTCTCTCATACGTGAGAAGCCGCCTGGATAGGTACCACCGCAATGTCTATTGTCTCCCGCCAAACAGTAAGTGGCAGTGTAAATGCAATGTAATGATTGGCTTAGAAGGACATTGTCGACGGATTGCTTTGTAATTTATAGTGTTGTTTGGTTTTTCTACTACCTATGAGCTGTCGTTTCGCTAACCATCTGGCTCTGTGATCTGGCTAATAGCATAATCGTCTCGCCATTCATTGAATTAATAAAAAAAACAAGTCTGGGTTAGAACGTTCGACGTCCATGATACGAATGGATCTACCCATAGACCAATAAACAATACATACATACATACATACATAAACTCACGCCTTTTTCCCAGAAGGGGTAGGCAGAGGTGCTTGGACACCCACATTTCGCCTTGTATGTTCCGTCCCACGATGTAATAAATAGGTGGCGAGCCTATCGCCATATTGGGCACAAATTCCTGACTCCGGGCTGATAGTGAATACAAAAATCCAATATAATTTTGCCCGACTCGGGATTCGAACCCGGGACCTCAGCTTTGCATGCGTACCTTAGTATAACTACGCTACCGAGGCAGTCCAATAAACAATACCTACACTAAAAATATTAGAATCTTTTATCGTATGTTGTAATCTTAGACTAAGTTCGGAGTAAATGATAAGTGTCAAAAATAATAGTATTGATTCTTAGAAGTGTAAAACTTGCAATTTATATGTGGACGTCGAAAATTCGTACGTGGTTTCGGAGCATGGAGTATTTTTATCTATATTATCAGCCCATATACGTCCCACTGCAGTACACGGGCCTCCTACACAATCGAGAGTACGATTGAGAGTGGTTAGGTCATATAGTCCACCACGCTGGCCTAGTGCGGATGCTATGTTATGCAGGAATCAGGCTTCGTGACGATGTTTTCCTTCACCGTCTTATTGTGTGGTGATTGACTATCAATACACACATGACTCCGAAAGACAAGTGATAGTACCTACTAATGATATCTTTGTTGATAAATCCGAAAGAAGTCGGTAAAAAACAACGTTTTTACTATTGACATAAATATATAGACAAGACGGAAAGCGCGTAAAGTGTTCCGACGTAAGTGGTGCGCGCTCTCTAGTTCATCTCTAGACTCTAATGGGGCAGTTGGTTAGACGTCGGCTGCGAAACGAGAGGCCGCGAGTTCGATCCCCGCATATAACAAATATTTGTGTGAACCACAGGTATTGGTTTGGGGTCTGGGTGTTTGTAAGACCGAAAAGTCTCTCGTAGTTTCCTGATACCCACGACACAAGACTCGATCTTAGTGTGGCGTCAGAATTTTGTATGTGACTGTTGGGCGCAACCTCGGCATTGTGGCGTGTGATTTTGTTCCGACCCTGTATCTAGTATATATTTGATCGAAGTGACTCGGCTATTAGCATTATTCTACATAGAACTTGTGACTAAATAATGATATCTTCTAGCATGGAGCGAGGCCGCAGTGCTCATGAAGATGGATCCAGGTCCTCGGTACCAGCATGTGATCGGTGACAACGGAGCTGTACTCCAGGACATGTGGCTGAAGACCAGCGACTTGGCGCAGTCTGATGCTTACGACCCTGACTTGCACAACGCCTACCATCTGTTCACCAGGTGAATATTACACTGCACTAATAATAACTGTAATATTGACTGCCTCGGTGGCGTAGTTGTACTACGGTACGCTTACAAAGCTGAGGTCTCGGGTTCGAATCCCGAGTTGGGCAAAAGTGATGATGAAAAATCCAATATCACGGATTTTTCTATTCATTATCAGCCCAGAGTCAGGAATTTGTGCCCGATATGGCGATAGGCTCGCCACCTATCACATTGTGGGACGGAACATACTGGCGAAATGTGGGTGCCCTGGCACCTCTGCCTACCCCTTCTGGGAAAAAGGCGTGAGTTTATGTATGTATGTATGTATTACACTGCAGTGGTTTTTTATCATATTTCATTAAGTTGAATAGATTGCCAACAAAAGTTATGTAAGACTTATTTAAGCTGTAGCCACTGATTTAAAAATCAATGATAGGTCCTTAATTACATTTGGAGTTTCAAAAATATTACCGTGAAAAATTAAAAAAGTCTCGAGGCGAGAAACCCTGTGTAAATCGGGATTTGGGATGATATTTTAAAAGACAAATTTCGAAAAATTTCGAAATCTCATGGATTTTATATGGGTATTTTCAATCTTACAGGGACAAAACTTAAAAGTGAGTTGCGGAGTCGCTGGATGAAGGCTGACTTAAACCAATAGCTATTGAAATTATTTGGGCTTAAAGAAAAACAATGAAGAGCCACAAAAAAATAAAATAGCTTTTAAAATTGTCTATGACAATGGCCGTAAATATAATAAAGTAAGATTGAGTTGTTTTATCCTTTCAGGGCCAACCCCCAGACGAGCCAGCCCTTGCCGGTAGGCGCGTCGGAAGTACTATCCCAGTCCAACTATGACCCCAGCAAGAGGACGGTACTACTGGTGCACGGGTGGCAAAACGTGCCCACATCAGAGTTCCACCGCGTTATCATACCAGGTTGGTACGCCAAATATTATGCATACGTACGAAAATTTATAATAGCGCCATCTAGTAGCGAATAGCTGTACTACCGTATTATGTTATAAAAAGCTCTCTCCACACTTAGTTATCCCAAAGATTAAGGAAGATACGAGGTATATGGGTATTAACACTTTAAACACATTTCTAACACATTAAGTGTTAAAGTGTTTGGCTGTTAAAAATGTAGATTTTGCCAAACTGATAATTTAAATCCTAGCGTACATTATTATATGGACATAAGTATAACATAATTAATTAATTATGTCACAATCATTCCATAGATTTTTATGATTTGATTTGATCATTTTAGGTAAATTTAATGTTCAATAAAATTGACATTACAAGTAAGGAAAAACAGAAGAACAAAGTAATGTAAATTCATACATACATAAACTCACGCCTTTTTCCCAAAAGGGGTAGGCAGAAAAGCCAGGGCACCCACATTTCGTCGGTATGTTCCGTCCCACAATGTGATAGGGGGCGAGCCTATCGCCATATCGGGAAAGGGAATCTTGCAAAAGGAGCAAGAGAGGTGTGTCAGGAATGACTTTTTAACCTTGGACCTTATTCCTCAGCGTACCTGGCAGCCGCTGACGTGAACCTGATCATGACAGACTGGAGTATCGGCGCGGCCGGGGAGTACATCCCCGCCCTCCTCAACTGTATCAAATCAGGTACACTTATACTAGTCTAAGGGCCAATTTCACCATTTCCTAATAAAGTCGTTGATAGCTGGTACTAATCTGTCAGATAAAATACTAAGCTCAACCCTATTACGAGTACAACCGAGATGTACATATATACGAGTATTAAGTTCTAATAGTTTTACATGAACATCTACCACGCTTGGATCGTTTGTTGTCGGCTTCGCAAAATGATCTCTCGTTTTAGGAAGGAAAGGTATGGTGAAAAAAACTGGAGGAGGAAGCTTCCGAGTCGAGCATATTACTACTTTATTATAACTGCCGTACTCGGAGACATTTCATGTTAATTAATTATATCCTTCAAACCGGAATACAACAGTGCTTTTATCCTGCCGTGTAATGTTTGGCAGAATTGAAATAGACATTGCGATGGTACCTACCCAGGCGGCTTCTCACATATGTAAAGTCATTCAAGTATTTGGCAGCATGATCGACTAAGCCCTTAATCGTAGAGACTCTTTCTACAAAGGAACGTTTTAGATTATTATCTCATTATCTTCATAATATAATACACTGCCGCTGCAATACATGCCTAGCTTAGCACATGGCAGTTAAGATAATATTGTAAATGCCCTATTGAATTAATCAATATGTATTTTCCTTGTTATGTTCTTTTGGTAAATAAATTAACATTATTATTAATATTGTAGGTGTAAGCGTGGCGAGGTTCGTGCAATGGCTGGTGGAAGCAAGCGGTGGGGACCTGTCTCGCTTCCACCTGGTGGGACACAGCCTGGGAGGGCACCAGGTCGGCATCATCGGCAGGAATCTCGGTGGAGTCGTGCCTTACATCACTTGTGAGTTATTTTATTTCTTTATTGAAAAAAAAAATCATTATTACCATCAATGACATAGATATATGGACAGTGCGGAAAACGCGTGAAGTGAAATAACTCTTGTCTTTCAATAATTTTGAAAATTTTTCTTGAGTTATGACAGAAAATGTAATAAAAATAAAGATCATATTTTTCATCACCGTGTAGACGAAATCTATGAAAGAAGTACATTTTATATTTATTTTAGAACGTTTTTCACGGTCATCGTTCTGAAACTCATACATACTTAAACTCACGCCTTTTTCCCAGGAATGGTAGGCAGAGGTGCAACCAAGACTCCCATGTTTCGCCTCGTATTTACCTTCCCACGACGTGATAGGGGGCGAACTTATCGCAATATCGGGCAAATTCCTGACTTCAATTTGATGATTTATAGAAAAATCCTACATCACTTTTTGTACATTTGAGAATTTGAAACCGAGAACCCATTATTATAATTACATTACCGTAGTACAACTGCGTGTCGCCATTGAGAGGTAATTGCCAATACTCGCCACGCTTGGCAGGCGGGTTGGCGAGCGCAGGATGACTCACGCTGATGACGCTGCTGCCCATCATCAACGGGAGAAAGGAAATAGGGTTTGTGAGTAGAGGATATAATGGGAAAGGAAAGTATGGCCTGTAGGAGTGGATACTGCAGCCATGGAAGGGAATGTTTGTAGTGACTGCAGTAGCTCGGGGCCGAGGTCGCGTACTCGTAGCATCTATTCTAGGACAGGCCATGACCACTAGATAGGAGCATCCCTGACCGTACAACTGCGTGCCCGAGGTAGGCCAACTAATTGTCCTATTTGAAAAGTTGAATTTGATTTGTTTCAGCCCTAGACCCCGCGATGCCTGGTTGGATTACGAACTCTCACAGATTTAAACCCGACGATGGTCTATACACCGAGGTTATACACACCAACGGGGCCTACTACGGGCGCCTGTCTCCCGTGGGACAGGTGGACTTCTATCCCAACGGTGGGCGGAACATGCCCGGCTGCGATGGCGACAGAAGCTGCAGTCATCACAGGTGAGTTGTCCATACCATTTTAATGGTGGTAGGTCTCTCATATGTGAGAGGCCGCCTGGGTAGGTAGGTACCACTGCAATGTCTATTTTTATTATTTGCAAAAGTAAATAGACAGTCCTTATACAAAGGCTCAATTGCATAAACTAACTTTGCCTATACCTTTGGCCTTGAAAATGTCAATCCCATACATTATCAATGTCAAATACGTCTCAAATGTTAGTTTGTGCAACTCAGCCTTAGTCATAATTTGTAAATGGACTATAAAGCGACAGAGCATCGACTGACTTTGAGATAATGTTGGAACAACTGGTGGTAGGTCTCTCATATATCTGCACCTGGATAGGTACCACCGCAATGTCTTTTTCTTTTATTATCAGTCGGCAGACAGGAATTTATGCGCGATATGGCGATAGACCCCCCTATCACATAGTGGGACGGAACATACAAGGCGAATTAGGGATGTCCTAGTGGGACCTCTGTCTACCTTTTCTTAGCCAACAGTTTAAGAGAACTTCCAATTAATAAGTTTAAAAAAGTAATAAAAGTTAAGCTGTGTAAAAAGGCATATTATAGAATCTCAGATTATGTGGAAGATAAAACTGCTTGGGAATAAATTGCTCATTTTTTGTATCAAATTGACTCATTAATTGCCATTGTAAAACTGACATTATTGTGACTTGTGACATGAACCAATGTAATTGTAAATGGCGATATAAAAAAAAGAAAAAGAAAGAAAAAAAGAAGACAGTTCGTGTTGCTGAGGGAGTTTCTTGCGCCGCTTCTTCTTCACAGCTACAACACGTTCCGAAGCGGTGGTAGCAGAAACGAACGATTCAAAAGATCTTGTGAAAGACTATTTGAATAAAGAATATTTTGATTTTGATTTTTAGACAAAGTCGTGAGTTTATGTATTTGTGGTTCCAGATGTAACTACTACTTCGCGGAATCTCTAACCGGCGGCTTCGTGGGCAGTCAGTGTGACTCCCTGGCAGCTGCACTACAAGGAGACTGCGAGGGAACTAGTCTTAATATGGGAGGACTCAATCCTAAACCCGGGTGAGTTACGGACAGGAATCTTTCATATTAATTAATGCAGTTTCTTAACGAGGAGTAAGACACTTACAGTGGACCCCCGGTAGTCCGACAAAAATTTTGCAAGGCAGTGTCGGACTATCGAATTTGTCGGATTATAGAGTACTGCCTAAGACCCCCTATAGTCCGGTTTTTTTTTACAAAAGTGTACCTTGTAATCCGACTAATTACAGACTCACTGATAAGATTCTTTATATGTATTATATATAATATATACTCTGAAGTACAAATCATGCTTCATTATGTATATCAAATTTAGTAAATGTAGCACCGCTATCCTCTCGCATGTAGTCAATTCCAACCTAAGCAATCAGAATCAAAACGCGTCGAGCACAAATGATGCGTACAAGTTGTAACTTGCTCAGTCATGTATTAGTGAATATTATCAAAAATTAATATTCAATAATAAATAATAGATCATGTCGGATTATAGGGGGTGCCGGATTAGACAGGGGCCGGATTACCGGGGGTCCACTGTATTTCGTGTTTTTTTCTGTTTTAATATCTTTCTTTGCATATATGATCCTCATCTTTGAAAGGAGAATGGCCAATCATAATTTTGGTAAAAAATATCAATAATCCCGATATACCTATATTGCTTAAATTTAACTATACCATTTTTACTATAGCATTACCATTGATACTAATTACTAAGTTTCATAGTAAAATGGGCATTCTCCTGTCGAGTTGCTAGAATTAGTTAGTGTTGTTAATTCTGGTATTATCACTATTTGAATACCTAGTACATATATATACTTAATACATGTAAGTGTCTTGAAAGTCTCCATGACATACTTGGCTAAGAAGAATCGGGCTCTGAACCGTGATGTCGCGAATCGCGGGTTCGATTCCCGCGTCCAAATTACACTTGTTTGTTAGTGAGCGACAAGCGTAAAGGAGTGGGTAACATATGTGTCTATTTGTTAACCGACTTCAAAAAAAAGGTTCTTAATTCGTCAGATTTTTAAAATTAATATTATTGTTTCTTTACAGATTCACTGGGATATACTACTTGGAAACGAATGCTGCACCACCATTCTCGAAACAATAAACTAGTCATACAAAACTCTATTTGTTTTATTAGCTACCACTCTTTTAAATAATCTAGAACATATTCTATACTTGCACGATAAAGTTTCACTTCTGACCAATGTAGCACCGTTGATGGAGTGTTTCATAAATAGCTCTTTACGGGAACACAATTGTAAATAATAAAATAAATAAATAAATAACACCCAACAGTCACATACATAGGTCCTGACCCCACACTAAGATCGAGTCTTGTGTCGTGGGTATCAAGAACTACGAGAGACTTTTCGGTCTCACATACACCCAGACCCGGAAGAAATATTTGTAGACCGCACAAACATTTCTCTCGGTGCGGGGATCGAACCCGCGGCCTCTCGTTTCACAGGCGGCGTCTAACCAACTGCGCCACGGAGGCTGTCATAATAAATAAGAATAAATAAATAAGAATTAAATATAATAAAGTGCGTGGTGGCCTAGACGCGGCTGCCAACATGTTGACGGCGCGGTGGTAGCGGGTTCAAATCCCAGGGCACACCTCCGACTTTTCAGAGTCATGTGTGTATTAATAGTCAATCTGCAATCATCACGCACTAAAACGGTGAAGGAAAACATCGTGAGGAAACCTGCAAACCATAGCGATTTGTAAGAATTTCTATGGTATGTAAAGTCCGCCAACTGTACTAGGCCGGCGTGGTGGACTATATGGCCTAACCTCTCTCAATCGTACTCTCGATTGTAGAGGGGGCCAGTGGGACGTATATGGGCTGATACTGTACTGTACTGACTTGTCGTAAGAGCTATTAATTGCCTACATGACTAATAAACGAATTTCATTTGACTTTTTTATTGCAATGAATGGGGAGACGAGTGTGTGAGGGCGGGACAGTCTCCTGCGCTCGCTATCCTCACACATAAGATGTTAAGTCATAATATGTCCAGTATTTACTCTGGCTACAATGTCCTTCAATCCGAAACACAACAGTGCATTGAAACTGCTGTTGGGCGAGAAAAATAGACATTGCGATAGTACCTACCCAGGTGACTTCTCACATATGAGAGACCTACCAGTAATGACTTGTCAACTCTGACGGTTATTTTGTTTTTACAAAAATGCCAGTGACTAGACTGCACCTATTGGTCAATGCAATTCAGATATGACTATCGAGATTAAAATATGCTATAAAACTGAGATTTTCAATTTAAAATCAACGCGATCATAAAATACTGCAATAAGTTTTGCATCGTTGTGTAAGCAATGATTTTCATTTCTGCGTATTTTCTGATTCAAATTCATTTTGCATTCGGACAATTGTGGCCGAAAGGGGTGGTGCATTATGCCATTAACCCGAAAGATTACGGTAAACTTCTTATTTTAAACAATATGAGCAATCGTAGACCTTCCGTATTTGTAATTTAAAATATGCAAACAAAATAAGACAATGCAATGGAAAGTAAGACAAAACATATTATTTTTATTTGTCGATTTTTAGTTCAATTGTTTAAATTGATCGTAAGTGTAGTGAATAAAATAAATTAGAGTTCTTAATAATCTGACACTCATGAAATATTAATTGGGAAATAAGATAAAAACAATTTGAAAACCCGACGCTTTTTTATCAAGCGCTATCGTATTTTCTACGTTGAGCATTGGACGTTATATTTTCATTTCTTATGAACATAAATATATCAAATTTTACGCTTTTTAAGTGCCTGTGTGAATGTGGCCTTATTTCTTTTCTTATTTAACACAGATTTGCACTCTCAAGACATAATAATATCGACCATCTCGGACATACAGAAAGAAATATGCATAAAATTCTTTCAGACTCCTATAAAAAACAACTCGACTGTAGATCAGAAGATATTATACATAAGCAACCCGGATAAAAGGAAAACATGTCCTCCTGATAACTATTATTTCAATAATAGTGTAGTGGTAAATATAATGTTTCTATTAATTACCGGATCGGTGTCAGGAATTTGTGCCCGATATGGCGATAGATTCGCTCCCTATCACATCTGACAGAACACACAAGTTGAGACGTGGGTGCCTGGTGGCACCTCTGCCTAACCGTTTTGGGAGAAAGGCTTGAGTTTATGTATGTTTGTATGCATGTATAGTAAGCATAATCTTACTCTATCTGACCTAATCTAACTCATGAATACTCGAAATCAAACCGTTAATCTTTTATGATCACTGTTACTATTGTAAACTTGTTTTGAAGAGAGGAAGCTAGAGTTTCTTGCCCGCTCTTCTCTGGTTAAAACTGTCGAACCGGATGGTAGAGCGAAAAGTTTTTTTGTGATAGAAATGAATGGCGAAACGAGCATACCATTCGCTTGATGGTAAGCGATTCAACCGCTTATGATCAGTGGTAAAACCAAACAACACCATGAATTACAAAGCAATACTTGACATTCCACTGCCTATCCTTATGCCCATTCTGACACATAGGATGTTAAGTCTCAATATGTCCAGTAGTTACTCTGGCTACAATATCCTTCAATTAACGTATATTGTAGTGCCTGACAGATTCACAGCAATGGCATGCTGCAATATAGTAAGCAAAAGTCAAAACAGTTATTTTGATTTCCAGGATCTAGTAATCGGATATAAATGTTTAAATCGCAATGAAGTAGCCAGAATACTAGTTGAAATGTTAAAAGCAAGCATTACTAACGCTGGTGAGTATGTATCCCACTGCAGGGCACAAGACATCTCTACAATTAATAAAGATATTTTTAAAGACTGATTAAAAGAAACTAATAAAAAACGTTATTTTCTTTTAGTGGTAACAGTAAACAGCAATGATTTAATCAAAAAGTTCCAAGCAATGGTAAGTCTTAGCAAATTATTAGCTTAGCTAGAAACTGTAACGCAGCACATTGTTCCATGATAGTGTATAGTGGCGGCTAGATGTTTGGTTGCAAATATCCACCATTAAATATATCATATTCGGAAATATTATTTGTGGAACGATACGCGTCAGCAAAGAAGTAACCTTCTCCTCGTCGATTTTCTGTGAGATAGTAGTAGAACCCCGGTGGAGCCGATACATTTCTACTGTAGCCTTAAGGCTTTACAACTAACTAAATAAAAGTTCAATGAAATTGCCTTTAACTCGTAAAGAAATCATGTCATACATATTTATATCCTGTAGCGGATTTACGACGCCCTGAGCGAGATTTCCACGGCGTCCCATAAGTATTATCTATATTTTATTTATCAAATTAGTCCCATTCGAACGACTTTTGACTTCTGTTTAAGTGAAAATGACAAAATTTTCGATAGTTAAAATAGGTTTTATAATATCTATGAATTAGGCCGGAGTTGGCGTCTTAGACCCGTCCTCCAACCGCGTCCTACCTTACAGTCGGCTCTGGCTATACCCAGGTGCGTCGCCAGCCGATGGCCCAGGGGGGCAAATAATATGGAGGATGAGAAAAGTAAGAATTGTAGGTAAAGTCAAGAGCATATGAAGCTATTTCACTTGTAGTACCAGCCTTACATCTACGGCGATATGCAAAAAATATATACCGTATAGTAGGCAAGTCAAGTCAAAGATTTTGGTTGCTTTACATTTGGCAATTTTTTAATCTCTAGGGGGGTGCAGCTGCCCCTACCTGCCCCCCCCCCCCTCCCCTTGGCGACGCCCTTGTATCCTTTCCACTTTCTATACATATCCTATCAACAGAGGACATATTGTAAGCATCGCATTTGCAGGACGAAGATCCATCGCGACCAACAATATTAACAGCTAAGGACAGGAATTTCATTAACGCACACTACCACGGCGAGTGTGGCGCGTTGTCCCAAAGACCGAGCATAGACAGTAGAAGATTCAGCGGACCCCTGCACATGTCCCAACAAAACGAGATGTATTATAAGGATAAAATGTGGCCGCTTGGAATCGTCATGTATGGAATGGAGCCGAGCTTACGTTAGTAAAGTATTTAAGTAATATTGCTGGGCGAGTCTAGTGTGTATTTTTCAGCATTATCATAATTAGGCTTTTACTGTCCACTGCTAGATCTAGGAATATAGGCCTTCTCAAATTGGCGTCATTTCGCTTTGTCTTCGGCTTGTCGCATCCAGCATCTGCCTGAGATATTTCGCAAATCTTCACTCTATTTAGCTGGAGGGCGCTCTACAGTACGCTTGCAAAGACGTGGTCTCCACTCAAGAATACGTTTACACCAGTGGTTATCGGATTTTCCTGATGTGGCCAGCCCACTGCCACTCCAATGTATTGATGTATCACGAATTTTAACGAAAAAGGAGAACATCACGCAGTATTCTGCATATGTTAGAAATCTTTAAAGAATTTCGAAGGTAAATATTATACGAAATCTGCAAATCGACTATAGGCCCGCGAGGAAGCAAAAATTTGCAAAGAAGCTAATTAAAAACACAAAATTATGTAACTATATCCACCATATTCAATGATTGGGTTATTGTAAGATACTTTCAAAATTAATTTGAAATGGGTACTTAATTAACCGACAAATTAAGCCATTTTTAAGAAAAGGATAGCCTAGCCCTTATTTTGGATTTTATAAAATATTGATACTTTTTAGGTTTAAGTCCATTTCACAAAGCGTTAAAATACGCGATGACTACAATAGAACTATCTACATGCGTGGTCTTCCAAGAGATGCAGAAAAACGCTGTGTTAACTCCCAAGAATTTCCTCTGGTTCGCGAGGGAGGGCGAAGAGTCTCCTGAACTAGGCTTTAAGGAAGGAAACCAGGTAAGGCCCTGTTGTATATCTTTCCGTCAGCTTACCAATGCTTATTAGAAGAATATGTGTATGAGGTCACGAAATCAATACCTACTAGCCTCAAAAATAATGTAGGTAATTCTGACTAATCAGAATAAACAAACTAAAAAGTGAGAATCGCTCATTTTAAAGTCATTGGTTTTTATTTTAATAATCTTGACAAATATTTAAATTATTATATTCAAAACATGATAACGCCATCTATGATCAAAATCTAAACGAATTTTTAAGGGTCTCTGACAACGAGAGTATAATTAAAAAACTAAAAATTGCTAAAAATACACACTTTAATAAAAGACACAACTAAAAAAGTAAAAATAATTGATAAAATGGAATGAAATACGTTCATTTTATTGTTAAAAAGCTAGAGTGCTTCCTCAAGCACTCTAGCTTTTCCTCATAAGTAACTGTTGTAAGCACCCCACCCCTTTGTAACAATAAAATGAATGTATTACCCTCCATTTTTGTATATCAATGCCCTCCATTTTCCAATTTTAAACTCATTTTATTTTTACTTTTTTAGTTGGGTCTTTTATTAAAGCGCGTATTTTTAGTGTTTTATACGATTATTTATTTTTTTTGACTCAAAACATCTATCTACGGCTTTCTTATGAAAAAAGATAGCTGCGCGTAAATTAACCACTCGTAATTTTTTTTAAATACTGAAGTTTCTGGATAATGTCATATAATTTTTAAATTTTTGTGTTACATCGGTCTTCGATAAATCTACAAAGTTTGAATGAAATTAAAACGGGTCAAAATCGCGCCCTCCTTTGGGCGGTCGGTTACAAACAAACAAACGTCCAAATGAAGCTAACATAAAGCGTGTAAAAATACCACCATGCTATCAAAAAGTCCAATGCTTCAGAACTTAAGATGACTACTACCGCCACCTGCTGCCGAATAAACAAACCATAAGCAAGGTCCTACTAACGCCATCTGTTGTCGAATAACGAAATGCTCTCTACTAATGCCATCTGTTGTCGAATAAATGTAACATACAAGACTACGTACGCCATCTGTTGTCAAATAGACAAACTAGAAATGAAGTGGCTACTAACACCATCTGTTGTCAAATAAACAAACCACATCCAAGTTACTAGTGCCATCTTTGGTCGAATAAACAAACCATAAACGATGTGACTACTAGCGCCATCTATTTTCCAAAAATATGTTATTAACTAGCACCATCTTTTGGTCAATAGCCGCACTAATATTCAAGCACCACAATTTACGAGGAGCATGTTACCGCCATCTTTTGACAAATAGTGAAACTTAATCTCCTGCTGCTTTACTAACGCCATCTGTTGGCAAATAGCAAATATATTTCACAAATAAAAAATTCACTACCGCCATCTTTTATCGGCTGATATAACTATTTAGGAATAAAAGTATAGCTGTCGCCATCTCTTGCCGTAAAATAAAAACTATGATTTGTAACCATTTATTACTAGGTATCTGACTATCTGTTGTCGAGTTCAGAGGCACTAAAAAAAATATATTTTTTTCTTTATTCATTACAAGCTACATCGAAGATTACAAAAAAAAAGTAAAATCATATCTTGGCCAATGCACATCAAGAGCTATAAGACATCATGCAACTTCTTAATACTGCCTCGGTGGCGTAGTTGTACTACCGTAGACGGAGAAACTAATAGACGGAGTCACATGTTCTATCCCTTTTACACAAAACGAAAGAGATTTATACATAACATTCATGTAAGAAAGAGATGCAAGCTTTTGTAGCCTGTCCTTATCGGCGTAACCGCTTGACTCCAGGAAATTTGACGTTTTGGAGGCAAATATTTACATTATTTGGGGTGGCCAACGGTCCGACGGTTGATATTCCCTAAAACAAAAGATTTCAATTACATATTAAAAAACAAACCTCATTAATTATCTTTTATTTTTTAAACTTTTTGCTTATATGTATTGAACTGTATAAGGTTGCGCAGTATATATTGTTTTTGAAATAAAACTATTATTTACGGATTTTATCGCGGATTTGGTTTAAGTTTTGCTTTTTTTAACTTCTCCACGCGACGTTTCGATTACTTTACGAATTTCGTGGTCACGAGGCGGACTAGATATTCTTTTGTTTTTAGCTTTTATTACAATAGTTTTTATTTTCAAAACTAGCTATTTACTTAGATTATGTTTATGTTATACATTGTTTTTATTAGTTCTGGGTGATGGCTGGTGACCCAGGCATGTATGTGCACTGTAGTTCCACTCAAAGTTAAAATATCGATATTTTAGCAATTATATTTTTTTAAAGAGCGGTCAAAGTTTCCCGATACCTTAGGAAAAACGTGCCAACCTGGCCACACTCCCACAAATATCGCTATCTCATACTAGGTTACACGGTGGCTACCCCTGTGTGTACTACGTTACGGTTACAAAGTTAAGGTCTCGGGTTCGAATCCCAGGTAGAGCAAGGTGATATCGGATTTTTCAATTCATTATCAGCACTGAGGCAGGAATTTATGCGCGATATTATGGTGATAGGCTCGCCCCCTATTACATCAAGGGACAGAACATTAAAGGTGGAATGTGGACGTCCTGGCACCTCTGCCTACCCCTACTGGGAAAAGCCCGTGAGTTTATGTACGTATGTATGTAACTTTTTTGTATTCTTACAATAGTCCTGTCTCCGAGACGAGCAAATCGCTCAGTGTAAATAGGGCTTTACAATCTAAAAAGCACTTTGAAAGGTGAAAGAGTAATTGCAAGGAAAACAGTATACAGTATTTTTTATGACGTTTGCCAACCCACAGTAGATCATCATAATTGAGTGTAGACAAACCCCTCGTAGTGAAACTCGATTGTAAAGTTTGTGCTCTACAGAATGCGTCTACGGGATGATACAGTTACAAACGCGCTGGCGGCAAAATGACTAAGAACTATGCTTAGTCTGAGGAACTATGGATATATGTATCCAACAAAACTAACAGGTACCGTTTGACGTTTCATACTTTTCAACTTTGTACAGGCGTAACTTACACAATTTCAATAACATTTCGCCTAAAACCATGGAATTGTTAATTAAAATTGTGTGAGTTATGCTTGTCTAAATATGTTTAAAAATGAAAAATATGAAACGTCAAACGGTACCTGTTAGTTTAGTTGGATAGTATGTCAAATAAATCGTCTTCTTCCCAGACAATTTCTTTGATGGCGATGACTACAGGTGTCCCAGGACACACTGCACACACTTTGAACCAACTGCTGCGAGCCCTGGGCGTGCCCATGATGTCCAACAGATACGATAGAGACAACTACATCACTATTCATTGGAAGAACGTGCAGAAAGGTACATTGATCTTGAGTATTTTCCATTGTTAATATTGTATTTAGGTTCAATGACGAACGAGCAAATGGCTCAACTGATGGTAAGTTACTATAACCCATATAGTATAGTAGCTGTGATTCCGATTTCTCACAATACAATACAATACAATAATTCTTTATTGCACACCAAATTACAGTATTGAGCTTAAATATATGTTATGTTTGGTAATACAATGGGCGGTCTTATCGCTTAAAGCGATTTCTACCAGACAACCGTGGGATGGAGAATATTGGAAATAGTAGTAGATGGCGGTAAACAATAAAGAAAGAAAACAAAAAGGTAAACTATCTAATAGCATACTAATACTTAAATACCAAAATCCAATAAACTAATACATATTTAGAAATAATACATTGAGAGGAGAAAGGAGGAAGAGTATGTTTCCGATAGTAATATTAAAGCGTTGTGCATCGTTGCATTAATATTCATGATCTTCTCGGAAATTGATTAACGAAGTAATGTATTTCCTTCAATAGCATTTTTTACATGTAAGAACTCCCAAATTAAACGCCGAACATCTTTTCAGATAATTATATTTATACAAATAACTATAAAATATATATTTATAACATCTTAATGCTTTTTTCTTCATCCGTGCAAATCCATCTGTCAAAAACCCCCCCGCGCTCTCTTTTTGTTTTCAAAACTATATATATTTTTAAAAGCGGCCAATCTCCATGTTATGCAACCTTACATACACAAAACCCAAATAAATATAATAGTAAAAACAGATTAAGTACTGCGTATGTGACTTGTCATAAAACCTATTTAATTGCAGACGTGACCATTGAGCAATAAACTAATTTCATTTCAAAGTAAAGGAAATAAACCTATGGAAAGGGATACTAAGACTGCACCAATCATTCATCAAAATTAATCGATTAGAACTGGACGGCATATTGAATCGCGATTTTTAAGGTTAACTAGAGTGATTCTGGTTTGGCAGGCAAAGAGCGTTACCTGGAGAAGAGTCCGGAAGCCGCGTGGCTCAGGGACCAGGAGGGTGGGCACATGCCGTACGCGTTCGACAGCGCGACACATGCGCCCGCCAACTACTTGTGCGCACAGTGCGCGCGCGCCGAGCACACCGTCCTACCTGTGCAGGTATGTACATCTACCATTGATTTAAAAACTACAACAGCAACTGAACGGTACACACTCAACAATAAATAAGCAAAGCTCATTATTTACCTGTATTATTTACTTATAATTCGCGCGATGGTTAACATCACACTCAGGGTACATAAAAAAGATATTAAATAAATACAGTCAACAGTCATATATGTACATGGGTACTAACCCCACACTAAGATACAAATCTCATGTTGCGGGTATTTGAAAAATAATTATGGTTCACACAAATATTTGACTCGGGGCAGGAACCGAACCCACGGTCTCTCATTTCACAGGCGGTTCTTACCAACTGTGCCACGGAGGCCGTCGGCGACTCATACGGACTGGTTAGTTGCCATTAATGATCACAAAAATAATTAACTGACCTTGTAATTTAATCCGTAATGACCTTGGTAGGCAAGGATGGAAGCGCAGGATCCGCCAAAACCCGCACGAAAACAGTCACAATTTGGTAGCACAAATCACTTTTTCTTTTACATTTCACATGACACAAGTTAACGTAAAACGGCATAGTGAAATTAATAAAATTGACTGAAAATAACTAAAACCTAATTGACAATAATATGCACACGACTAATTCGTGCACACGCGATCGCAATCCGAATTCAACGAAAGAGTAGAATAATATTATATACTTTAACTCGTTTTAGTCAACTATCAGTTTTAAAAATAAAAATAAAAATAAAATAAAATAAACGCCTGAATTTATTGTTTCGTTAGAATTCTTACATTACTCCGAGTGAAATTATGTCACTACACTACTCGTAGATATATTTTTTACAAATCAAAGCGGTAGGTTTGGGAAAATGTTGCAAATAAAATATCTACCGACGTGGGATAGTGATCTCAATGTCGAAATCGGATACACAGGTCACAGTCAACTATGGTGATATCGATATTTACTAGGTGAATCTTCGATCAAATATACACTAGATACAACATGAGCGCTTAGAAAATGGCACCAAAAAAGAGTGCTTTAAGCACTCTTTCGCCTTTAGCCACGCATCGACCGTTGCTTCTATAACGTCGCATAACTTTAGACAGTATTATGTGAAAAACTACTTTAAGCTCCAGGAATAAGGTGGAATTTGTGTTAATATATTTGGAATATGTGATCTTTTTGGTTTACTTTTTTTCATGTCATGCATCGGTGCCACTTTTTAACAGAACTTTTACAGGGAACTGTGTATCTAGTGTATATTTGATCGAAGAGGTGAATTTAACTTTCTATTCTAGGTGTCTCATATGTGAGAGGTCGCCTAGGTACAACCACAATGTATATTTCTAACGCCAAACAGCAGTATAAATGCATTGTTGTGTTTCGGATTGAAAGAAATTGTAGCCAGAGTAACTACTGGACATATTGAGACTTAACGTCTTATGTCTCAGGATGGCGAGCGCGGTGGAATGCCAAGCATTGCTTTGTAATACAAGGCGTTTGGTCTTGCTACTGTCCATGAGCGATCGTATCGCTTACCATCAGGAAACGGTATGGTCGTCTCGCCATTCATGGCAATCAAAAAAACCTTCAGGGAAATAGGCGTGAGTTTATTGATACGAGCTATATTTCAGGATCACCTATGGCAGCGCAGCATGTCGATGGGGCACCGCACTGATCTGTCGCGCGGCGATGTGGCCGTGCTAGAAACCTTGTACAACCAACACTGCCGCCGCCGATACGTGCAAGACTAATATATACAATATACGAGCCTAATCATGTACCTACTGTTGTTTTGAATGTTCTACCCTTATTTCATTTGGACAGGTTTCTTGTATGCGAAAGACCGTCAATGTAGAATTAAGGCGGTATTTCTAGAATGTCCATTGCTTTCGACCAGTTTGTGAAATTTAAAAAGCGTTATTAAATTATATTCGTATAGAAGTCGCGGCCCCCAGTCGTATCACTACGGCTAGTGTAAGTTGTTTTCGAATCTTACTCGAGATTACGAGGATTCACTTACTATATTTTTACTATGAATTTTGTTAGATTTTACAATTCTAGACCATTGGGTACCTTGTAAATGTTCTCTACGGACAGATCTAAAGATTCGCTTTTCCTCTATAGTTACTGACTCTTGAAAGTAGCCCAAAATCTCAACATTATTGTTGTATTGCAGCCGTGAAGGTTGAAATGAAACATAATGATTGAAAAATTCCATTTATTGATGTACAAATTACAATGAATATATTACAGACGGGCGCGCTCCGTCCTCCGCAGAGCCGCGCCTCACATTACTCCTCTCATAGCATTCACTCTCATGGACTCACATTCACACACACGATTCACTCGACGCCGCGCCGAGACACGAGGACCTGTGTCTAAAACTATTCGAACACAAACATGAAGTATTCTATTGTCTTAGTATTACATACTGATACTCAATAATACTTAAGATATTTGTAATTACATACGAGGTTATTCCTTGGTATTTTTATTTGAAAATGTACTCTCGTTTAAAGACAATTTTATTAAAAACACAGTTTTCTTTACTTATATTCCAATTCTTTACAAAGTATTTAAAACATAATTTGCAATTTTTAACTGGTCTATTGACAGTCATTATTCCCTCACTATTCGACACAATCATAAGTCATAACACAACTGCTCTACATTGCCGTGGAAGATAGAAGACCGGTATATTATCCGCGACGGCACAGGAGCAGACTGTTCCGCGGCGTGATGAGGCGACACTCGAGTCCCGCGCTGCACCGCGCCGCAGCCCCGGCCGCGTACAGTGCGGTGCGTGACTGCGGTCTCGGGGCGGGTGCAGTGTGGGTGCAGTTGGTCTCTGCGCGGGTGCAGTGCGGGGCAGTGTCGGGTGCAGTTCAGTGCGACGCGGCGCAGGTCTGCGACGACGCGCGCTGCGCCAGCTCTCGAGTGATCTGCAATGTATTAAGTGTGTTACATTACTCACAAAAAAATTAGGATATTGAAAACATAGCAATTTTATTTTGGTTATTTTTAATACATTGCATTTTAGAAGAGTCTGTTTCTCAATTAATTAGTAAGTAGTAATCATATGAAAACCAGAACGTTTCTGACATGATTTTGAGCCGCGTTATCGCAAATCAAGAAGCAAAAATGGCCCTGTTAACTTATACAATCGATTCTTTGAGAAATTGTGAAAAGTGGGGTTTTGTTTAGTTTGAAACACCTCTACAAACCGTTAAAACTGTTGTGAAAAATCAGTGAAATAAGCATTTATATTTTATTCCCAACACAAATAAACTGAAGGCAAACATAATTGGACTATATTGAAGCAGTTTTTGATTGAATAAAAATGCATTATTGGAAAAATGTAAGTAAGAGTGTGCAGTTTGAATGTAAATGTACGTTGTGCGCGGCTGCGGCGGCCATGTCTGGCGGCAGCGCCAGCGCGTGCAGCAGCGCGGCCAGGCGCGGCGCCGCCCAGCCGCGCGCCAGCGCCAGCTGCACGCCGCGCGCGCCCATCTCCGCACGCGCCGCCGCGCGCCGCGCCGACCCGTCGCCCGCGGGCAGCGCGCCCAGCGCCGGGCACGCCGCGCCCACCGACCCGCCGCCGGCCAGAGTGCGGATCTGCACAGTGCGAACACAATAACAATAACAAACTGGGCGACGAGAATTACACGGTTCCACCGACATAGCGCCGACTGCTAGTTATCTTCACTGAAAAGGACTACGGGCGCTCTTGATACACTTTTGATATTGAATTGAACCATGCTGCTGTGAATGGAATCAATAATTATTATTGCATATACCTGACTAACTAACGAACTACTCACAGAACAGTAAACAGGTCAACAAACTCTGTAGTTGCTAGTTTTTCAAAATCATCACATAAATTAAACTTTATACACCGACACTAAACTGAAAACACTTGCATAATATGTAACAACATCACTGGGATATGTTTTGTTTACTTTTCAACTTCCCGACCATTGACTTATATTCTTTCCCGACGTTTTAACTTTTAAACACTTTGCAGCCTTCAGGGTCACGACTACGCAGAGCTACAATGAACACGTACGGTTTGTGAAATACCTATTCAATTCACTAATGACTTTACTTAATGTATATGTAAAGTACTTTTATTAAACATTTTCTATGGGTTTGGTGTTTACAGTTACGCGTATCGATTATCGAATCACGATTCACTAGTGGGTGCGGCCATTTTTAATAAATCTGTTTATGTTTTGCAGTCATTAGTCAATCACATTTCTCAATATAACTTTACACAACTCGTGTAACTGAAATTCGTATTGTGCAAAGTAAGAAATATTTAATAATAATTAAGTAAATAATTATTGTAATATGTCCACTGTTAAAATTTCGCGATAGATATAGATAATAAACGAAGATTTTAGCGGAAATTGGCTGTTTTAAATAAAAAAAAAAATAATATTATTTCATTACTTAGTACTTACTACTAACTAGAAACGTTTTTAAACGTTTTTCTGATATTAATTTATGATTTGTCATATTATTATTCAGAATTGAAACCGCCTTATATCGGAAATGTCCGAACTTCCATAGTGCGCCATTTTATTATTCTCGTAATTTTAAAAGTATGTTATGGGTCCGTGATCAACTATAATTTTTTTTTTTAATTATTATTATTCATTCCTTAGTTTTAACAATATCAGGTTTAGCAATTGAAGTTGTTTTAATGTAAATTCAGTAGTGTGATTGACTAAGACTAAAATCCATGAAAAAGCGCGCCAAACAGTCTTGTCGTGATTCGCCAACACATATTTACACAGTCGATGGAGTTTGGCGGGAAAATCGTAGGAATTACGTAATATTGCAGTCGTTTTATTTCCATTAATTCAATAACTTGCTAAATTTTATAGTTTTATTGCGTAAAATAGAAGGCATGTTATTCAATATAGTTCTGTAATGGTGCATAAGTGAAGTGGAGGTTAAACAGGATTGTTTTATGTAGGTAATGCGATTTTTTCGCTGACGGCTGAGCTCTATCAAAAGTTATGGTAAGGTTGCCTTCGCGTTCCAAAAGCATGACATGGCGGCAATGAGATAATATACATAAACGGGGGATTCTACGGTTACTACGGACCGACCGCGACACCACCGTCGGACAATAGTCCATATTTAAATCCTTAATGGAAGTAGTTAGATCTAAATAAGTATAGCGGTGTTGTTATTATGCTGGTGTTTTGTGTTTACTATCATAGTTATACATAGTTTAATATTGTGGTTTAATTAAAAACTAAAATGAATCAAAAGTGCCGTTTCAATGTAATTCACTGTATATTATTATTCGTTTAAATTATGTTTGTTGCTAATTGATTAGTATGTTCCTTTCTTCCACTTTACACTCCTCACATAGGTATCACACAATTCGACACAATAGGGATGTCGACAATTTATGTTGAAAATAGCTTTTACTTTGTTCACAGACCCTATATAAACACGAAAATGATAAATTAACGAAAAAATACGACAAATTTCATTTAAAAAATTAGGAAAATAAAAATATTTGCAAATTTCCTCCAAACTGTGATTATCTATGATTTACGTCACCGGCCTTCGACCGAATCTCGCTTTTTGTCAAAATGAACTATTTTGTCGAAAGTTCTTACGATAATAACTACTTCCGTTAATTAGTCCGATCTCCCATTGTTATGAAATGAATCCTTAAAATATTATAGTGGTTTTACAATTTATCGCGAGAAACAATTTACCGGTGAAACTTTGAACTCACCGCGCGGTCAGTGACTTCACAGTGGAGTCTGACCGCTGTTTTCACTCACGTGACAATGGGTAATGTATTAAGTTTTTAAAATACTGTATTCAAAGTGTAAAAAATAACTTTACACGTATTTGTAAAATGAATCAACATCCCTCATCTCATCTCGACTGAAACAATGTCTATTGGAGTGGTAAGAAGACATATTCATTCGCAGCAACTATTAATTATCTCTCTAATGTCTAAATTATTCATACAACTACAATATAATCATCACGCCAGCATCTCATTGGGGTAGGCAGAGACTACTAAATTTGATCACCAATTTGCTCGATGCTGACATATCACTGTCGCATCATCCACTTTCATAAATTTTCATGCATTCTCGTAGTTTCAGGATACTTTTGTCCTGGCACTTGTATTTAGATGGTATATTTGACTTAGACGTGCACGCCCTCTGCCTGCATCGGTAGCGCAGTTGTATTTCAGTATGATGGCAAAGCTGAAATTCCTTATTCGAGTCGGGCAAAGTGATATTGGATTTTGCTATTATTATCATCAGTTAGAGTCAAGAATTTGTGTCCGATATGGCGATAGGTTCGCCCCTGTCACGTCGTGAGACGGAACACACGGGGCGAATAGTGGTTGTCTTGGTTGGTACCAGGAGATCGTCTGCCTACCCCGCCTGGGTGTAAAAAGGCGTGAGTATATGTATGTATGTATGTGTGTATGTACGCACCTGCTGGCACACGAGGTAGTAGTTGTAGAGCGGCTCCCCGCCGCGCTCCCAGCCGCTCAGCTCGTGGCGCCGCGCCGCCGCCGCCAGCTGCTCCAGCAGCGGCGCCAGGGCCTGCAGCTCGTCTGCAACGCGCGTGCGCACACACACACTAATGTATCGCCACTGGCTACACGCACGAACACACGCCATGCTGATCACACAGGGTGGATCCAACAGAGCAGCATTCAATCGAACCACATGCACTGTGCTTCATGTCTCGGCTACGTCCGAAAATTCACTCAAATCGGGGTAGTAGTTTAGTCATTAATTAGGATTTATTTTTCACGTAATATTATTTTTGCTGTTGTGAATTTCTTTATAGCACGAATATTAGCCGCCACCTTATTTGATGCGCATCTCTTGTCTCAACTCTGTATAATATGTTCTTTTTCAGAATAAATTAGAGGTGTTATAAACAAGTTAGACTTGCTATGCCGCAGTTCGTTAGAGCGAGTAGCGTTACAGAAGTTTGTGAATAGTGAGTGAGTATTATGTGAGTAGTGAGTGAGTAGCGAGTGAGTAGTGTGTGAGAAGCGTGTGAGTAGCGAGTGAGTAGTGTGTGAGTAGTGTGTGAGAAGCGTGTGAGTAGCGCGTGAGTAGTGTCTGAGTAGCGAGTGAGTAGTGTGTGAGTAGCGAGTGAGTAGTGTGTGAAAAGCGTGTGAGTAGCAAGTGAGTAGTGTGTGAGTAGCGTGTGAATAGTGAGCGAGTAGTGTATGAGTAGCTAGTGAGTGAATAAGCGAGTACTGACCGGCGAGCACGGCGTCGGGCAGCAGGTCCTGCACGAGCACGCGGTGCGCCGCGTTCCACTGCTCCGCGGCCGCCAGCAACTCCGCCTCCAGCGCCGGCATGTGCTGCCGCGAGCGTACAATCATATTAAACTGTCTCACACTCAACCAATTTGAAATAGTTTGGGGATCATGTCACATAGATTACAATGAACTATTAATTTGAGTAATGTATGAATTCGGTAGCGAGTCGACAGCGCGACAGCGTCCCTCGCGGACAGGCGAAGTGCAGTGTGCAGTGGCAGCGTACCTGGTACTTGGCGCGCGCCGCCCTGGCCAGCAGCAGGCAGGCGCGCGGCGCGGGCGCGGCGGCGGCCAGTGCCAGGCGCGGCGCGAGGTCGGCGGCGGCCGGCGCGTGCCGCTGCACCACGCCGCGCACCAGCCCAGCGCGCCTGCGGCATCAACCACGTCACACGTCACGCATGCACTGTACACTGTACACTAGACACTACACACTAGACACTGGCAGTGGGTACTGACGCGGCGCGGTCCGGGTGGTAGGCGGCGGCGTGCGCGGCCAGGTGCCAGGCGCCTGCCGCCTCCAGCTGCGCCGCCGCGCCCGCCACGCTCGCCGCCGCGGGGCAGCCGAACCACACGCCCACCAGGAAACTGCAATGTTATTGTACCGCTGTGTTAGTGTACACTCTAATGAACGGCGGCCGAGAACCGTCTGTGCGAGCGATCCGTAGGCTCTGTGAAAATACTTTTAATTTTAATGAAACATTTATTGCGAATTTATTTAATAAAATACAGACAGGGTACCTGTATCAAGACTGTTACTGAAAACGAAGCCGGGTGGTGGTTTTAATGACTACAAAACAATCACAACCTTATTTTTTGATTTTTTAAATATCATCGTGTATGTGTGGTAAATCCACATATTTTGCTAAAATAATAATTTATACCCTTGTCTACTATAACGTAAGAAAGAAAAAAAAAACTATATTTTTACTACCCAATTACGCAATAGGAAAACGTAGATTTGTTTGCAAATATTTTACTTGCATTGTGTCTGAAGTCACTAAAACCACCTTGATACACTCCGTATAATCGATTTCCCAACACTGGTGAGCGATATCGGAACGTGATTGAGCATACCTGAGCGAGTAGTCGGTGCAGTCGGGCGAGTAGGCGGCGGGCGGCACGCTGGGGCGCGCGTTGAAGGCGCGCGCGCGCAGCACGCTGTAGCGCGCGTCCAGCACGCGCCGCACGCGCCCGCCCTGCGCACGCACGCACGCGTTACTGGTCAGTACTCACACTCAGTACTCAATGGGCACTAGTCACTGCACGGCGCCCGGTGCGCATGCGCATGACGCGCGACTCGGTCAATGGCAATACAAATGGCAAAGGCAAACTAATGAGCCATACTGGGAGAGAGGCGTTTACCCAGCAGTACTCTACAGTTCGACTACAAGTATTTTAATAAGCATTAAGGTTATAATGGGGAGTATGTAATATTTACTGATATAGAAAGATACCTTATAGATATTTTTCAAATTCATCAACTCTAAATCGTTAAAAAAATAACATTTCAAATTTTCCGCGCAATTTTTTCTAAATGCGAGGCTATTGCTTGTGAAGGAAAGTGACGGCATTGGTTACGGATCTTATGAAGTTTTAGCTTGTTGAGTGTTTTGTTTTACGTTTGCTTATGATTAAAAAAAATGGATTATTTTGTCACGAAATAAAGTTCTGTAGCAATTAATGTGATAAACTAAATCCAAATATGCTTCGAAACTGATAGAAGTTTTGATTATTTTTTTGTACTTTTTTAATTGATATTTCCAAAGACTTATATTTTTTCCGGTAATGTAATAACATACAGAATCGATTAAAAATATAAAAAAATGACATGCATATTCCCTATTGTAGCGGGAGGACATTGCTGCAGTCGCCACGCTCTCGAATAAAGTAACGAATGAGCAATATTGAGTTTATCAATTCAACATCTAAATTTACACTTTTATTGACCGTGTCATAATATGAGACGCCACTAGAACTACACGACATGTTCTCCACCAGGACAAATCGTACTAGACTACGACTAGACATTAGACACACAGCATTTTTTTATTGCCATGACTCGTGAGACAAGAATGCCATTCGCTTGATGGTAAGCAATGCGACCGCTCTTGAACAGTAGCAAAACCAAACAACATGAATTAAAAAGTAATGCCTCGCATTCGACAGTTCAAAATGACCAGTAGTCGCTCTGGCTACAATGTCCTTCAAACCGGAACACGACAGTGCATTCACACCGGTGTTGAGCTGCCCAGGCGGCGTGTAACACACGAGAGAGGGACTGGCAGTGAGCGTGCGTATAATGCGTTTCAAATAAGAATAGGAACGTCAATAACCTCTAGCTGTCAAATATCACACGAAAAGTATGGATAGCAACAAAAAAATATTTACGCATCAATTTAATTTTTTTCACATGGTCCTATTCCTAAAAATAAGTTAGCTAAATAAATTGAAACAATTACAATATGTTATATGGACAAATAAACAAGAGTGTTTAGTCATAAATAATTTAAAAAAATAGAACTTTTTCTTTTTTTATTTTTTTCATGGGAAAAAATTCGGCAGAAAGTAACTATAGGACGACATTAATCATTCAATATTTTTTTTATGAAATATTAAAAATATTATTTTTATTCAACAAATATATTATTTTTAAAAATCTTGTTTTGCTCACCCTACCGAAATTGTGCGATTTGACAGCTATAATGAACCAATATGGCGCCAGGTCAGTCCTATTCTTTTTGAATCGCATAGTACCTGGTGCAGCGTGACGTCGTAGCTGGCGGTGTAGGGCGGCAGCGGCAGCTGCATGCCGGACTCGTCGCCCGCCGCGCCCAGCTCGCACTCCTCGTCGGCGCCGAAGTACCGCTCGAACCTGCGCACTATCTGCTCCAGCGACGACGCCGCCGGACATATGTACCTGCACCCACCAATACACTCGTTTGTTACCTTCGATCAAATATTATACTACATACAGGGTCCGGAACAAAATCACACGCCAAAAGTGGCCGAGGTTGCTTATACTTATACATTTGAATTTCTAACTACGAGATGTAGCAAAATGTTTGGATTATAATCAACTTCAGGTAACGATAAACCTTATTCATTTAAATTAATATGTTAATAAATCTTATCAGCATATTCATTATAATTCGTTAATTATACAGGACCAACGTAAATGTAACAAATGTATGCCTGAACTTCAAAAGATCAAAACCAAAAAAAAATCATTTTGCCTTCATCCCACAAATCTCTGTGTATCCCTCACCTAGCAGTAGCGTGCAGCACTCGCATCCAGTCGAGGGGCACGAGGTGCTGCACGGGAGCGGAACCCGCGACCAGCTGCAGCGCGGCCAGCCGGTGCGAAGACACCAGAGCGTCCGCGCCGCACTCGCGCCACAGGTTCAGCTGACGCGTCAGCAGCTGCTTGAATGTCGGGTCGCCTGGAGATATGAATTGAAAAAAATGCCAAAAGTAAGATAAATAAATAAATGCACAACTGCCTTGCCAAAAACGAATTATAAAGTAATAATTTACATTACAGATGAATACAATATTCTTAAAATTATTTTTGAAATAGATTATTACAATAAATTAACATGCAGTATTAATTTATTAAATATAATGACAATTTAAAACTAACATTTAGTAATAATTAATATGGTATAACATGAAAACATGTCAAAATGAAGAATAATAATTTAAATAAATAAAAAAATATTGAAAGTGTAATACGAAAGACAACAGTAAAAATAAAAAAGCATTTGATACATGATTAAATAGGTGTAGTGCTAACCCGAAGCCATGGACATGAGCGCGGCCATGTTGAGGTCTCCGTGCTCCCTGGCCAGCTTGCACGCCTCCAGCACGCGCCCGCCCAGCAGCAGCGTCCACACGCGCGCGCTGTGCCCGTCGCACTCTGACACACATATAGTATACGTAGTGTATTACACCAGGGGTCATTCACAATGGTAATGTTAGTAAGAATTTACTATTTTTATTGTCCATCGAAATACAATGGTAAATATAATGGAAATATAATGGAAATATAATGGTTTTTCGTGTGGCGAACGACGTATTAGCAAATGATTTTTTTAAATTGGAATCTATGGCGAGACGCACAATGCACATGCCATTCGCCTGATGGTAAGCGATACGACCGCTCATAAACAGTAGAAAACCAAACAACACCTTGAATAACAAAGCAATGCTTGGCATTCCACTGCGCTCGCCATCCTGAGACATAAGATGTTAAATCTCAATATGTCCAGTAGTTACTCTGGCTATAATGCCCTTCAATCCGAAACACAAAAAAAAAATACACTACTGTTTGACGGGAGAAATAGACACTACGGTGGTACCCATATAGATGGCCTCTCACATATGAGAGACCTACCACCAGATATTACTTAATAAAAAAAAAAGATCTAATACAATTACTGGTGGTACGTCGCAATGTCTATTTCTCCCACCAAACAGCAATGTTAATGCACTGTTGTGTTTCAGTTTGAAGGACATTGTAGTCAGACTAAATACTGGACATATTGAGACTTAACGTCTTATCTTTCAGGATGGCGAGCGCAATGGACAACCTAGCATTGCTTTGTAATTCATGGCGTTGTTTGGTTTTGCTACTGTCCATAAGCTGTCGTATCGCTTACCATCAGGCAAACGGCATGCTCGTCTTGCTATTAATAAAGACCACTTGAGTAAAAAATATTTGGATTTGATAAAACAGTATTAAAATAGCATCGTCTTACCGTCTTCGCTCTCCGCCTGCTGCGGTTTGGCTAGTTCCTGGTCCGTGACCTCAGCGACGGCCGATTTGAACCACTCGAGTAGTTTCTTGTGCCGGTTCACTATCGACAGGTCGTCGGTGCCGATCTCGTCTGGAGACAAAATTAGCTTATGAAATAACGTTTATGGAAAATGACGTTGGGGAACTTGCATTTGCAAACGACATTTTTTTTGGTATGTCAATTTGGACTACCAGTTCTAAGGTCAGCATAGATTATGACCTAGTCCCTCTCAATAAAACTCTGTGCAGTGTCTGTACATACATACATACATACATAAACTCATGCCTTTCTGCCAGAAGGGGTAAGCAGCGGTGCTACCATGACACCCGCATTTCGCCTGGTATGTTCCGTCCCGCGATGTGATAGGGAGCGGGCCTATCGCCATATCAGGCACAAATTCTTGAGATCGGGTTGATAATGAATAGAAATATCCAATATCACTTTGCTCGAATCGGAATTCGAACCCGAGACCTCAGCTTTGTAATCGTACCGTATTACAACTACGCCACCAAAAGAGTGGCCGATAACGCGACAATGCAGTGCAATATTTTTCTTTTAACTTAAATGTAAATTATAACAGATTTCTGAGAAACAGCTGAGTGAAGCGGCGGGTGAATGACCTCATATTGTACTGTGTGGGTCTCATTAATACACAGTTTTAAGTCATCTTAGCTAACGAATGTTTGAATTCATTTTGTGGGAGGAAGACACACCATTTGATAGCTAAAATAAGTTTTAAAATTGTTATAATAAACTCCAAATTATACGCCGGTTGTGCAATCATACTTGGTCTATTTTTTCCAACATCATGTAAGTACATTATCACAAGGCACTCTACGACATACTACTCGCATATTTACATACATACATACATACATAAGCTTTACGCCAGTTTCCCATAGGGGTAGGCAGAGACCGTGGCTCTCCACTTTGCTCTACATATCACCTTTGCTTCGTCCATTATCATTAATCTTTTCATTCATTCCCATCGGCTCTGGGTACTTTTAAATATTTAAATGCCTACAATGTCTACTCTTGAACATCGGAATTTCCCCCACTCAGCCATCCTCCACATCAACCATTGACATCTGTATTCAAACCCTTATTTTATTCTTATTACTGCCAGCATCATCGTCATACTAGAAAAGGTTGCTTTCCCCATGGCTCATAGAAATCACCCGTTAAACTGTCTATAAATAAGGCGGATTTTTTTATTTTTTTATTGCCTTGTAGGCAGACGAGCTAGCGGCCCGCCTGATGGTAAGCGGCTACCGCTGCTCATGGACCTCCGTAGTGCCACGGGACCAGCACTACAAAGTCGCTGCCTACCTCGAGGACAGTACTCTCTTTAAACCTCGTTTGATGAAGGACAGGTCATAGCGCTATACAATAATATATATAGAAATTTGAATATGTGTAGAAATGCAGACTCACCGTCATTCTCGAGGTCCGCCGCCCACAGCGCGTCGATCAGCTTCCACACTTCGTAACAGTACGCGCCCGACACGCCGAACTGAAACAAACCGACCAACCAAATAACATATACATCACACGTGAATTACATGGCAATGTTTGGCAATCCACTGCGCTCGCCAACCTGAGACACGACATGTTAAGTCTCAATATGTCCAGTAGTTACCCTGGCTACAATATCCTTCAATCCGAAACACAACAGTGCATTTGCACTGCTGTTTATAGAGAAATATAGACATTGCGGTGGTACCCTATCCAGGCGGTCTCTCACATATGAGTGACCACCAGTAATAATTTGTACACAGTGTCCCATCTATTATATTTGAATGATTACTCACCGAATTAACAAAGTCCTGTTTAGAGGCGTGTCTCAATATCTCCTTCAGCGCCGCCAACCGCGCCTTCGGGTCGGTGTCCATGCTCAGTCTTGGGAATCCATCTTCGTCTTCAGACACTTTGGAGTACTGCAGCAGTGTGGTCAGATGGGGCTCCATAATATCCTGAGAATAACACATTAGTTTGTGAGGGTGTGTGTGTTGAAGTAAAAGGAGAATGCCCATTCATAGTATCGATAAAAAATATCGTTGATGTCGATACCGATATTGCTTAAAATTCATTATAGCAGTTTTGTAGTTTGTCCTTACACGTTTTGCTGTGTTATCCCGGGCGACAGATTTTATTAAAATAAAGTAATTGTAATCTTATATTTTGTTCGCGGAGACGAAGTCAAAAAATATGTTTTATTGGCCTTCAAGTTCATTTCGCCAAGAACTCCGGGCCTGAGTCGCAATTGCGTTTATATTTATTGAAAATATATATATTTCCCTATTCAAACAAGTTGGTTTCATCAGTGCACAACAATCTTTACAGGCAGAGTGTATGTATGTACGTGTTCGTGTACGTACCTGTACGTGCGCGTGCGTGTTTGTATGTATGTATATATGTATGTGTTCGTGTAGTTACCTTGACGTGCGCTTTGGGGTCGTCGTGTGCGATCCTGAGCACGGCGACGACGGGCTCGGACCAGTCGCGCGCGCCGCGCCCGCGCACGTAGCGCCACACCTGACTCATGTCCGCCGCTGCACACACACATAGAATTATAGCTTAGGTTTAAACTACTTTATTCTCATAATAAATATATATTCGACTTAAAATGAGATACAAAGAAAATAAATGTTTTTTTTTGTATTGTTATGAATGGCGAGACGAGCATGCCATTTGTCTGATGGTAAGCGATACGACCGCTCATGAACAGTAGCAAAATCAAACAACACGTTGAATTACAAAGCAATGCTTGGCATTCCACTGCGCTCGTCATCCTGAGACATAAGATGTTAAGTCTCAATATGTCCAGTAGTTACTCTGGCTACAATGCCCTTCAACCCGAAACACAACAGTGCGTTTACACTGCTGTTTGACGGGAGAAATAGACACTGCGGTGGTACCCACCCAGATGGCCTCTCACATATGAGAGACCTACCACCAGTAAAGTAAAGTTAAACTTAATTTAGTCTCCGGTACTTTTTAAAAGAATATGTAGCTTAAGCCTATTTTAAAAGTAAAAAGTTTTCGGTAGCTTATTATAGAGCTGTGCACCTTTATACAAAATTGTTGTTTTTTTGTCATAATTTGTTCTTTCACAAAAAAAATAGAAATATTTGTTGCTGGCACAGCAACAAAAAATTAAATCACAAAAAGACAAAGAATACACAATAACGAATTACAGTAACAAAAGATAACTAGGGAATAATAAAATTATAAATATTGCATGGATGGCCAGCAATGGATCCTCTCATTTAGCTTTCCGCTGCAGTACTGCAATAAGCAATACTACAACGTTGAATACTGATACTTAACAAAATACTTCATACTATATCAACGCATTAATGAATGGACGGACTCTATGCTTCTATACTCGGTAAACAGAAAGGAGAATCCCATCAAAAAAACTTGTAAAAATATACTTGTATCTATAACATCAAAGATTTTTAATATTAATTTGATCACTATAATATGATATTGTAGTACGGCTATTCTACCCACGGTATTTGGTGTGGCCATACAAGTACGAGTATTTTTACAGCTTAGCAAAGTCCTTGAACCGATATTAACAGAAAACATTAGTACATATTCAACAGAGTCATGAAAACCTTATATCCTAAAATTGAAACTTTTAACTACCAAATCATTTAAATTTCATATTTTATTAATTGCCAGTAGTGATACGAAATGTGGATGAAGTAGAAGTAAGTGTCGCTCACTCTTGGGCAGGTCGCATATGGAGTCATACGATGTGGGGAAGGCGATCTTGCCGCCCGGCCCGAAGCTCACGCGGAAGTGGCGCGCACGACAGACAGACATGTCGGCCAGCAGCGACGCGTCCAGACGACCTGCAGGGGCACAACTGATTATTCACAATAATAGTTTCATTTCAAGTGCGTGGTGGCCTGTTGGTAAACGGACCAGACGCGGCTGCCAACGGTGGTCGCGGGTTCAAATCCCAGGGCACACCTCTGACTTTTCGGAGTCATGTGTGTATTGATAGTCAATCACCACGCACTAAAACGGTGAAGGAAAACATCGTGAGGAAACCTGCATACCATAGCGGTTCATTTCTATGGTATGTAAGTCCGCCAACCCGCATTAGGCCAGCGTGGTGGACTATATGGCCTAACCACTCTCAATCGTACTTTCGATTGTAGAGTAGGCCCGTGCCCTGCAGTGGGACGTATAAGGGCTAATACAGATACAGATACAGAATAGTTTCATAAGGTACAATGCGTTTCAAATAAGAATAGGAATGAATTGGCGCCATATTGTGTCATTAGAGCTGTCAAATCGGCTTTTCACATATGGGAGACTTACCACCAGTAAATTAAACCATATTCTCGATAAAATTCGTAAATAATAGTTTTATTTCAATTATTATTTAGAATTTCATGACATAGCACTGCATTCGTCAAATCATTTTAAAACATGCTCGTATGCAAGGATACCGGTTACACAACTTCCTCGATATGACTCAGAAGAGTCACATCGGCGTTACAAAACCTGTCCCAATAATTATTATATTAATAGTTTTTACCGGCAATGGTCTCCTTAAACGGCGGCACTTTCCGATGGTAGCGCAGGACTATGGTGTGCGGTTGTACTATCAGCGGCTTCATTTTCACTTCTGTAAACAAAACATGTTATTAAACATGAAGGTATTAAAATAGAGCTGACATCGGGAACAAAATCACTGCGCATTGTGGTGGTACAGGAACCCAGTGAAGCGAGAGAGAAGATAATGTTAGTGCGCAGGTGCGACAGAGACAGAAACAGAAAGAATGGTACGGTACTGTTCCTTTTTTATATATTTTGTTTGCAATGTCCGTAGTATTTTAATGTTATTAAACCAAATATATTGTTTCCGGTATTGGACTAAAGTCAACTATATGAAAAATTTTCGGCGTATCCTTATTTGTATTTACATAGAGAAAACATGATATTTAACTCGTTTCAAATCTTAAAAGGTTAATATTTTTTAACGATTGTAAAAAAGGATAAATATGATCAAAGGGTCAATTAGGTATAAAAATTGCCAGTATAATCAAGAGCATATGATTTTTTGAAGTGGCCATTCATCTCCTCAAGGTATCACAAACCTCCTGAAAGGTTCACACATAATTCAAGCACAGTCCGTTATCCATACCTTCAGTAGCGAGTTCGTGCGTTATTCCTCAAGTTGTCACAAATCTTCTGCAAACCTCAAACACCATTTAATCACAGTCCATAGTCCATACCTTCAGTAGCGACTTGTTGGGTCATTCCTCAAGGTATCACAAACCTCCTGCAAGGTTCAACACCATGCAAGTCCACACTCCGTACTCCCTACCTTCAGTGTGGTGTTCGTGCGCCACGTCCGGCACGGCTCGCGGCGCGGGCGCGAGCGAGGCCGGCGCGGCCGACACGGGCGACAGCGACGCGCGCAGCGGCACCACGTGCTCGCCCGACTCCGACTCCATGTCCTCCAGCTCTGTATATGGGGAGATTTGTATAGGGTTTTGTTAACTTCCTATGTATGTATGTATGTATATATTTATGTTTGAAATGAAATGTATTTATTTGGTCAAGTAGGCAATTTAAGAGCTCTTATGACAGGTCTTAATCTATATTTCTATATTTTCTATATTTTTTATTTCTATATTTTCTATACATAGTATTACTTATTTTAATTTCTTGCTTTAATTAATTTATTTTTAAATTATTTTTATTTATAATTAGTTTTTTTTTTATTTTTATGTAGATACACTTTTCAAAATGGCGGTCAAAATGTTCAATTCCGACTATCAATTTGGAATATATTGGCTAGATCTTTCATTACTGTTTCTTTCCTATAGGTAATAGCGTGATGATATATGACTGTATAGTCTATAACATTCCTCAATAAATGACCTATTCAACACAAAAACATTTTTCCAATTCGAACCATTAGTTCCTGAGATGAGAGGTAACAAACAAACTAACGAACAAACTCTTCAGCTTTATATATTAAAAGTATAGATATAGATTTTTATATTCATGACTAGCGACTCGGTCCGGCTCCGCCTGGTAGCACATACTTTTCGACTCCAGTCCACATCAGATACAATATGTTATTTCGTGTACTAATAGGATAAAAATAAAGAATCAATGTGTCTACTGTCTTCACTGTCTTTCCCATCCCGTCGAGTTATATCCCGTCCCGTCCTGTTGGACTTTTTTAAAAGGAACAATCCCATGCCGTGAAAATTACTGTCCCTATCATGATCATCATCCTATAGTTGTCCACTGCTGAACTTAGGCGTCCTTTAATTATTTTTTGATAATTCACGCCATTTCACTCCGTCTTCGGTTTGTCCCATCCACCCATACACTTACCGCATTAGAAAGAAAACTCTTTTGCTGAACCTAATTTGCTATGGGACGAACGTAGCATAACGTTTTTTGCGATTAAAAAGCATTTTCATAATTGGTTGCGAATTGCCGAAGAAATCGCGTAACAAACATATGTATCAATATCAGGTTGCAATCGCCCACTGCTGAGCACGAGGCTGCTCTACAATTGAGAATACGATTGAAAGGGGTTAGGCCATAATCCTCTACGCTGGAAAACAGTGACACACATTGTCCAGACCAGTCAACTGCGCTGGAAAACACATTGTCTAGACCACTTTTAACTTAATGTGGGCACTAAGATTTTGTGTCGTGATTTTCAGACAAGACTTTTCGCTGTCATAAACATTCAGATACGTATCAAATATCTGTGGATCACACATTTGTCTCGGTGCGGAGATCGAACCCGCGGCCTCCCGTTTCACAGCCGGCGTCTAACCAATCAGCTACGGAAACTATTAACTACTTTGGAAGTTATGGTCAGATTTTAAATTATGCCTGTACTGTATCAGCCCGCATACGTCCCACTGCAGGGCACGGGCTTCCTCTACAATAGGAACGTACTATTGAGAATGGTTAGGTCATATAGTCCACCCGGTTGGACCAATGCGGGTTGGCGGACTTTACATACCATAGAAATATACAATTCTTACAAATCGTTATCGTATGCAGGTTTCCTCACGATATTTTTCTTCACCGTTTTAGTTTCATTTTTAATGATGCCTACCATCAGTTAAAATATTTGAAAAAAAAAAAAATACTACATCCATCATATTTTAAACTCATGTCACTAAGAAATGGTTTAAAATTGAAATATTCTACCATCAGTATCTAATGTAGTTTTTTCTTTACTTACTAATAAATTAATACCACAATTTTGTTTGTATCAATTTATTTAATTCTATCACAATCATATAATTATATGCCTTATAACATTTAAATTAATATTTAAAATAGGTACTATTTATGAATTATTCTTTAACATAATAAAGTCTATAGCTATTTTAATATTTACTATATTATTTTATACATTTAAATAGCTAATATCCCTGAAGGGGTAGGCAGAGGTATAATTATTATTACCTCGCACAATGAGCCAAGCTTATTTCACACATTATTTTATATCCTTATTATTATCTAAATATAATACTATATATCTAAATATAATACTATATATCTAAATATAATTCTAAATATACTAATATTATGTAATAAACATAAATAAATATATGTTCTTACTTATAATATAATTATTTATAAACTTTTTACATTTTTTATCAATAATTTATTGCTTTCGTCAGTTTTATTTGATGGACATATTAAAAAACTAAAAGAGTAGTCTATGGTGTATAAAAAAAGACGTGTGACACTCGGAGACTGCCGCGGTAAAGCTATTGCATAGCATTTTTTATCAACTTATGTAATTATAATTATTTATTTATTTTATTTATGCAGTATTTTTTTTCCTTTGTTTTCTTTGCTATTAATTGTACAGATATTCACTGTTGTACGTGCGAGCTTCGTAGAGTCGTACCATGAAGTAAATACAAAGAGGAGGTGCCCTAACGCCAAAACTCTAAGCAGGCATGAGTCGCCAGATTGCGGGGCGAAGAGGGGATTACGCATGCGCAGTAACGCCGATACAACCAATGCCACCTAGAAGCGAGTTGCTGAACTAAAGAGACAAGCGTGATGTTTCAGTCATTAAAAGTACTGCTATTTATCGATAGATGGCAAAACTAAATATCGAAAGAGGTTAGATTACAATTAATCACGCAATAGCTTTGCAATTCGCATTTATAAGTACTGGTACATATTTGAATCAAATATTTGAATTAAATTTAAATTTCGGTTGGTTAGGTTATTTTTGTTACGGAATTTCTGGATTCGGTCTCCACGCTCAAGGCCCGCGATAGAGGCTATGCAATAGCTTAAAAGCAATTTGTAAACCTCCAGCTGTGAAACGACAGTCCACTACGATCGATTACTGGTGGTCGGTCTCTCATATGTGAGAGACCATTTAGATACATACCACCGTAATGTCTATTTATCTCACAGCAATAAACAGCAGTGTAAATGAACTGTTATATTCCGGTTTAAATAATTGCTTGTTTCATTTGTTGTTACCGCTGTGTCATAGTTTCTAATATCTAAGATTTGATCTCAATGTGGTGTCTGGACTATGTGTGTTACTGTTGGGAATTTATGTATTTAATCTGCCTAGATACATACATACACTCATGCCATTTTCCCAAAAAGGGTAGGCAGAGATGCTTGTAACATACAACCCACTTTCGGCTTGTATGTTCCGCCCACGATGTTGTAGGGGGCGAGCCTATATTTGATCTGTTGTTTTTCAATTGTCTTTGCAGACAGACGACTATGCTATGTTCGTGGACGTTCATAATGCTAGGAGTCTAGTACAACAAGGTCGCTATTGTGCTACCGAGTCTTTTTCTAAAGCCTCGTTTGACGCTTATAACACATTTAATATAAAATTTATTCGTATACTAATATAAAATTGAAGAGTTTGTTTGTTTGAACGCGCTAATATCAGAAACTACTTATTCGAATTGAAAAAATATTTTAGTTTTGATAGTCTATTTATCAAAGCAGGCTATAGAATACATTTTATCCCGAGAAGTAATAAAGCTAGTGTTTTATCCTGGATAAAGTTTTATATGCATTCTAAGCTGCAAGCAGTACTAATATATACAATATTTTATTCTAGACAAAGTTTTAGACGCGTTGGAAGTCGAATTTGCTATTTTATCTGGCAGATAAGTGATAGCTAACAGGAACTTTATCAGTAACTTGTGTGGTTCCCTCAGATAAAGTTTTAAACTCTTTCGAAACCGCGGACAGTTCTAGTCAAGGGCGGATCCAGGGGGGGAGGTTAGGGGGGTTATGACCCCCCCCCCCCCCCGCCCCTTAGCTGGCTCCAGATTGACATAATGTATTTATTATATTGTTGATAAAATTTATAATCATAATTAATTCTTTGTATGTCGATAAGTAAAGTACAAAAGTGTGTGTGTTTACAAATTACGGCTGTAACAAACTTTAAAAAATTATTATTGCGAATTCTAGTATTGAAATCGTACTATACTACCCCCCTGGCGTAAAAGAACTATATGACCCTCCCCTGGCGTAAAAACTGGATCCGCCCTTGGTTCTACTAGTATACAATATCCGTATATAATGTGTATGTGGGTGCACCTGTGTCGTGGTACAGCGAGGCCTTCATGAGCTGCACGTGGTGCGCGTGGCGCTGCTCCAGCCGCGCCAGCTCGCTCGTCGGACTCTTCATGCCGTACGCTGCAACAATATCTATACATTATGTACTTACTCTAACGTCCTGAACTCTGTGGAGGGCAGTCGAGGCAATTTCAACTTTATGCCAGTTGGATTAAGGTATATTTTAACTCTTGAGGCGACGAGGCAGGTCTAGGAAAAGATTCACCAAACGAGGGCGTTGATTGGTCAAAGTGTATTATGCGCGCGCGCCAATGACGTGTGCTATGATGTCATTAAAAGAGCGCGCTGATTGGATGATTCAGTGCAATCGCCAATAAGAAGTTACCGGCGTGGTTTTTCGGTAGCTAAATGTCTACAGTATTCTGTCGCCCAAAAGCGCTGTTGTTCATAATATAAGTATGAAAGCTGTTAATCACGGAAAGGTGTAATTTAACGTTTCAATGTCAAAATTGAAATTCAACGAAGAACTCCCAATCAAATGTCGCTTATTGAGCAGCTAAAGAAACACTTACCCAAATTATCTTGATAGAGGCTGGTGGACTCGCCGTTATCTTCAGTCGTGTCCATCTCGAAAGCTGAAACAATACATATTACTGTTACAAACCAATATGAATGAATAACAAATACACCCACGACGTTGTTTCAGTCATGACCCCACGTGGGGACATACAAGTTTTAAATTTATTGCATTTCAATGGTTTTATGAAACGTTAAATTATTTAAAAAATCAAACATCTCCATAAACTTGTATTTCACGTGCTTGACACAAACTTTTTTGCTTTCACGATAAAACTACCAATCGATAATTTTATATTGAATTTTGATTTTTTTTTGTTTCCTACTGCAACTCTCTTCCTCACTGAATTTTTTACCCGTACTAACATCTATAATCTATGGTGTCATGCCCCCTCCCACCTAAATACTCTAGGGACATGTCTATCGATAAACTTCACTTTAAAATAGATAATAACTAGTACCTTTCGACCCTCCATTGAGCAAGTCCAGCGAGGTCTGCGCGAACATATCCTCTGCGGGCATCAGCGCGGCGGGGGACGCCAAGCCCCCCGGCCCGCCCACGCCCCCCAGCCCGCCCAGACCTCCCAGCCCGCCGACACCCCCCGGCCCACCGAGACCCCCCAACCCGCCGAGGCCCGGCGCTGATACTGGCGGCTTCGGAAGTGCTGTGGAAGAAAACACTGGTATAGCGTATTTGACGATGATCGTTTTTTTGTGTTACTTTGGGTAACACTATTATTAAAATAAAACATTATAAACTAACTTGCAAAATGAGAAAAATATCAGTATTTAAACAAATTGTGGGAGCGTAGTGGGGACATATTACCGTCTGTGTCACATGCATACTGTAATGCATATTATTGTAAAGACTTGTGACGTCACTTGTTTTGTTTCTTACTGTACTATAGCGGTCGTACTTACCATCATCAGGCGAATGGCGTGCTCGTCTCGCCATTCACGGTAATAAAAAACATAAATATTCTTTTTTTTCGTGGTACATACCTTGTGCAGACTTCTGTAGCGCCTGGTTGACCAGCTGAAGCTTCATCACAGCTGGAACATCATCATCCTCTTCGTCAGAATCAGTTAGACCATACTTGCTGAAGTGCTCCACCTGGAAACAATCGTATGATAATCATATATATTTTTTATTCATATCCTTTATAACTAATTATATTACATAGTGGTGTTTTACATACACTGCGAGTTTACATGAAATACACACATTATTAGTAATTTTATTTATTTATTTAATTCTTCATACAAATTAGTATACAGGCGTGGCTTAATGCCGAAGGCATTTTCTAACAGCTAACCTTAGGGTGGTGCAGAGATAAATTAAGAAGGCGAATATACAATAGTATATCGATCGACATAGGAGATATATAATGTAGTATATAGTGTAGTGGTATTTACCCGGAACACCCAGCTGCCGGTCTGCGGTCGGTACTCGATGAACTTGGTGTCGTGCTTGTCGCACACGCGACGCAACTTGCCCTCGTAGTCCATCTTCAACAACCTGCAGACAATATTATGGGATTAAAAATCATTTTATACCGACAGCAATCTGCGACAGAACCCTGTCATGGTAATAGAATATTACCATTTTCTTGTTTCCTTATTTAGATATTATCACGTTATATCGCTTAAGTACTTGTACTTCCACCGACTGCCGAGCCGAACGTGTTAATTTTTAAAAATATACCCTATTTTAATAAAATTAAGGTTTTCATTACATTGACAGTTAAAATATACCTTATTCCAACTGACATTTAGTTGACATTACATTGACAATCTATAGAGATCGGGATATCAGAGTACTTAGTAGACCGCCGCTATGGGGTTTCCACTCAATAACTTGGGATTTGGGAAGTTAAAAGGGGCTGAAAATCAGTGCTGCTATCTGCTACTCTAATATGTATGTATGTATGTATGTATGTATGTGTGTATGTGTGTATGTATGTATGTATGTGTGCATGTATGTACTATGTATGTATGTATGTATGCATGCGTTACCTGTCGGGGTCGGTGATGGGTCTCTTCTCGGTCTTGTCCATGGGCCAGATGCGGTTGAGCGTGACGACGGCGCGGCGGTTCAGCCCCTCGCCCACGGGAGGCTTGTCCGCGTCCTCCGGGTAGATTATCACCTCCTTGTTCAAGAAGTGCACTGCAACAACACATCATGCTTTATTATGGTACAAATCTTTAATTTGACGTGCCCTAATGAGGGTGACATAAATATTTGTATTTAAAACCTTATGTAAAAAAATAAAGAGAAAAAATCTTTAATTAATGTTTGCCAAAAATAAGATTTTAGTTAGGTCTCTATAATTCTAATGGTATGTTTAGATTACGATATTCTGACATACATGTCCGACATGAATGTCTGTACTGTTTACACTAGCACACTTGGACACAACGTGTTCGCACAGCGTCTGATGCGACACTCATTATGGTGTCACAATAAATATCCCTATTATAGTGGTTGCTAGAGTAGTGAATACCACTCGTCGCGAATGTCAAAAAATAATAGTCAAAAATTAAAATAAATTAAAAATTAAATAAAAAAAAACCACACGAATGCGTGCGTATGAGTGCGCGCCTGTATACGTGTGCATGACATTGTACTGAGTACAACTGACCGAGCGCGTCGAGGTCCATGCCGGCGACGTCGATGTCGCAGTCGTAGTACACGCTGCCGTAGTTCTTGCGGCCGATCGTGAGGTGCGGCACCACGCACGACCCGTCGTCGCGCAGGTACGCTGCAACAAACAAACAGACGTTCCATTACCGATAATTATGGCTAATCGGCATCATCTTTTTCTCTTTAGCCACTGGAAATCAGCAGTCCACTGCTGAACATAGGCCTCCCCCAAGGATTTCTTAATCGACCTGTCATAAGCGGCCGGCATCCAACGATTTTTTGCAAACTTAGCCAGCTCGTCCGTCCACTTTGTAGGCTGGCGTACAATTAGTTTTTTACTATTACAATTATTTGCTATTTTACGAATTTCTCTATGGCGTGCAAACCGGCATGGCATAGAGAATTTGATATATGACTAACGTGACCATACGTCCCGCTTTGGGCGGGACAGTCCTGCTTTCAGAAAGTCTGTCCCGGTGTCCCCAGCAAGGCGGACCTAGTCCCGCTTTTGAAAACAGATAAAACGATAATTTAAAATGTATTTCCCGCTCGAATGCTTTACCGAACTAAGGCTAAAAACTGTAGGGTCGAATTATTCCAGCACTTTCGTAAATACAATCTTGATTTATAAAACTTATAAAAAAACTTTTCTACAATTATTGAATACGTTATGTGTCTGCCTGGAAGTAACGTACCTATCGAAAGAGTTTTTTCTCACATTAACAAAATATGGACAAGTGATAAAACACGTTCGAGTGCCGCAGTAATTAAAGCTATTTTGATTACGCAAATTGAGATTTTCAAAAATTTCAGAGTTTCACACTTATCTATATAAAAACTTGGAAAAACTTTATTATTATTTCGTTCCACAGATGTCCCGCTCTGGCACAAAAAATAAATGGTCACGTTATATATGACGTCAACTCTAAAAGCCAGCGTGGTGGGCAATCAGCTGTTCCATACACAAATAATCTTTTCGATCTCTTAAATGTTTGGAACGTAATGATTATTTTTGCGATTTCATGTTTGACTCCTTGATAAAATTATCATTATGATAAGTGTAGCGTACTGCTTTCGACTTTATATACCCTTTACGACTAACCTTGTATATTTAATTAAACATTCAAGATCTACACCATATTTCAGTTGAACATGTATTAGTTTAAACAATATGTGCTTACCCGTCAGTTCGTCCAGCGGCGGTATGGTGTAGTATCCTGGGCGAGTGAGCTTCACTCCGGCGGGGTGCGGGGGCGCTTCCCGGGTCGACACGTTCTCCTCTTCAGACACTGCCAAATCATAGTTTAGGTTACTTGTCTACTTGCTACCGAAAACCAATACGGGTTTTAGTTTTAGTGACTACATACTCAATGCAACATGCAACTAAAAAATTGGAAAAGCAACGTGACAATATTTTTTTGTGATTTTTTTAATATTATCGTGTTTGGGTACTAAATCCATAGTTTTCGGTAAAATAATAATTTAAACCCTGGAATACCATAGTGTCTCACCAAAACTATCACCCGCTTTCGTTTTTGGTAGCAGTCTTGAGATACCCTCTATATCTTTATATTATTTTATTATACACAAAAATCTACACGACACTGTATTTTCTAATCCTCTAATTTACATAATAACTACTTGTCCATATATAATAATAATATACGTAAATATACCTTAACGTTTGACATGGAATTTCAAATACAACTTGGTTTATATCTAATCAAAGTGAATATAAAACGGTGTGATGAATCAGGAAAAACGTAGTGTATAGTAACCGTATACTCCGCAAATCTGATGAGCAATCTTCTCGCATTTCGAGCAACCTGGTTGCTGGCCCCAGCGGTGCCGGCAAAATTGTAGCGACGCACCTGACAGAGGACAGGATAGGAAGGGTGTTAGGACGGGAGAGGTATTCTTGGAAACTTTGTAAATGTGATAACTCATAATTGAATGTTATCAATCCATGCTAAATAGTTTGTTCGTTTGTACGCGCTCGTCACGAGATATACTGATTCGAATTGAAAAATCATTTTATTTTATTGCAATGTACGGCGGGAAGAGCAATGAGTAAGTGATACCACCGCTATGTATGTAAATAATAAATAAATCATTTTTTTCTTCTTTTTTTTCTCTTATACTACACAATATTTTATTAAATGCATTTTTTTTATTTTTCGATGTATGTAAATAAACCACATTATTGATGCCCGATAACATCTTTACCGATCGGACAGAGTGTTTTTATCACCCTGTATAACGACTTTAAATCTGGAAAATCTTTATCAATACTAGTCTAGTAATAATACAGACCTGGCAGCGTGTCAATATTCTCCTTGTCGTTTTTTTGTCACCCTGTATAACGACTTCAAATCCAGATAAACATTATCAATACTAGTCTAGTAATACTAACCTGGCAGCGTGTCAATATTTTCCTTGTCAGCGGACGATCTTTCGTGCCTGACTCCCAGTTCACGGACTGAGTTCTCCGCAGAGTCGGGGTTGCCGCTCACCGACAACGGCTTGCGAAGGGGCTTCGTTGTTAACCTGCTCATAACAAAAATAAATAAATACACCCAACAGCAACATAAGATGTAAAGTCTCAATATGTCCAGTAGTTACTCCGGCTACAATGTCCTTCAATCCGAAACACAACAGTGCATTTACACTGCTGTTTCGCGGGAGAAATAGACATTACGGTAGTACCTACCCAGTATTAGTCAGAAAGTCATTCAGTATGTCAGATCATAGATCACACCCAAGAGTCACACACAGTCTTGACCCCACACTAAGATCGAGTCTTGTGTCGTGTATCAGGAACTACGAGAGACTTTTCGCTCTCACAAACACCCAGACCCGAAAGAAATATTTGTGGGTCGCCCGCGGAGAACCCGCGGCCTCTCGTTTCACAGGCGGCGTCTAACCGACTGTGACACGGAGGCTGTCAAAATATACAGTAATATAGATAAGTACTCACCAACTGGCTCGCCGTTCCGACGTCTGCGTGTTTGGCAATTCCTTGTCTGAAACAAAATGTTGTCTATGTAAGGACATCCAGTAAAAATCAGTTACAGAGCCATCGGTACAGATTGTGCATTGTAAGTTAGTCAGTCAAAGAAGAACAAAGGTTGAATTTTGAGCAGTATGTGATGGTTCTTAAAAAGTATTGTTTATTAAAAAATATATGAATTTAAAAACATCAACATCGTTCGTACATCATCATCATCATCATCTCAGCCACAGGAAGTCCACTGTTGAACATAGGCCTCCCCCAAGGATCTCCACAATGACCTACAACCTTAGCCATGTCGTCCCTCCACCTTGTAGGCGGGCGTCCGACACTTCGCTTGTCTGTACGATAACTGCTTGGTTGTACAATAACTGAGATTTTCATATTTTAATAGTGCGGTGGGGACACTTGTTGTCTCTTTCGCACGCGTGCACCTTATGGAAGATGACGTCACGCCGTGCATGTTGCATCCTTTTCTATTACTCCTACTACCAACTTTTATATATTTGTGACTTACTTTAATTTAACGGATTTTTCTCCTAATTATGATTATGCATAAAGTAACTTTTCGATAGAAACATAAATTCCATTTGATGACATTAGCCTATTAGTCAGAATATCATTCAGTATCTCAGATGACAGATCACACTCTCCCCCCATTATTGCAAATTCTCATCAGGTAGCTTATAAGTCAATTAGTCAAATATTAAGTTAGTCATTTCATTAGTAAAAGAGAAAATCAATTAGTATCAAATTAGCCTTCTCAACCACCACTGAAACTCAACTTGTAAGCGAGTCAGCCTATCAGTCAATCAGTCAGACAATCCATCGGTTAGTTAGTGTGGTAGTTACAGAAAATACGTACCTAAATTAGGATACAGTCTCGGAGTGGGTTCTCCATCCACTGGCTTCTCTTTTTCATTCCAAATCTGTTTTGGAGAGTTCAACCTGGTACAAAACAAATTAATATTATAAGTAAAAGCATATAAGGATAGGAATGAATACATTATTATTGTAAATATTCTATTTATTTACTGAGTCTTTATTGTACACGAAAATAAGACATTATACACAGAAATTTAAAATAAAAAGTACCAATGGCAGTCTTATCACACTAGGCAATGTCTTATAGAGAGTCCCTAGGGTGGATTTAAGAGAACAAGAAAGAGAGGGCAGTGTAGAAAATAAAGAATATATTATATGGACCTAAATAAATTTAACAAACTCACCAACTATCATGTCTGTAGTTTATATCCTCGCCTGCAAAAAACAAAATAGATTTACTCAATTTTTCATTATTATCAAAAAGTTTTTTAATAATTCAATATCTAGCAGAAATAGAATTTTACAAATCCATGAGTAGGTAATTATATTAACTTAGAAATATTTCAATCCTGATAATGTAAGAGTAAAGTAACAGAAAATGCACACAACATGACTAGTGAGTATTAATTTTAATTAATTTATTTATTCATAAAATTTACAATGCAAACATAGAGCTCAACATGCCAACACGTTTACATTAAATGAGCTTAGTACTATTCTTAACACTCCTAATTTTAAACATATAAATTGAAATATGAACCAGTAACAAACTATAACACAAATATAGAGAAATACAAAGAATAAAGTGCATGTACTCACGTTCTTCATACTCGTGTCTGTTCGAGTCGTTCTTGTCGACGTTGTCGGGCTTGTCCGCGCCTTCCTTGTCCGAGTGCACGCTGCCGTTCATCCCTCGAGACGTCTGCTCTTCTACCGATCTGCGAATTAAACAATAAATAAATACACCCAACAGTCACATACATAGTCTTGTCCCCACGCTAACGTCGAATCTAGTGTCTTGGGTATCCACGAACTACGAGATAACTGCTTGTCTTTTGCGGAGGTATCGAATGAATGATTATTTATAATCTTCACCAGTGCTAAATAAAAAAAGCATTAAAGAGAACAAAGTGTAAGTGGCGGTCTTAATATCACTCAAGGTGATCTCTGCCAGAGAACCAAAAACAACAGAATGAGAGGTTTAAATCATGACCGAATGAACGATCTACCCAACGACCGAATGACTGTCAGACCGACTGGCTCAGCGTACCTGTTATCTGGCTGTGAGGTGTGTGTATTGTGCGCATGTGCATCGTTGCTATCGCGATGTGTACGCAGCACGAGACGCTTGCGGCTGGGCTTGAGGCACAGCTTGTCCTCCAGGCTCGGGTCCGACTCCTCCAAGCCCTCGAACAAAGACTTCTGCAACAAATCATTGTACAATTACCACCGCAATGTCTAGAAATCAGAAAGTTAAATTAATAAGTGTAATTGGAAATAAATTATTGACCACTTCTCTCCGTGCAAAGCGGGTGACAAAACAATGAACTAAAGAAAATGTATGAATGTATGTGTGTATGCTCTGAAGAATTGTTTAATTTAACCCCCTTCTTTCCATTCCTAAATAGAACCACGCGTGTTGGCTTGCGAAGCTATAGCTTGATGGTCCAAACCATCTCAGCACGAATCAAAAGGTTCGCAAATGCTTTTTTGTGCCGCACCATCAAGCTGTGGAATTGTTTGCCGTCACGCGTGTTCGCTCCTTCCTATGATCCCGGGTCCTTCCGCTGTGGTGTGAAGAGGCATCTTAGCTAGCCGGCATAATTGTATCGAATATCTTGGGAATGCCGTCTGATGCCATTCGATACTTTACCTGGACGGCATTTGCGCTTACCATCAGGCGCTGGTAAGCTGGTATGCGCTGGCTGGTGGCTTATCATCATACTGGTGGTAGGTCTCTCATATATGAAAGGCCATCTGGATCGGTACCATCGCAGTGTCTATTTCTCTCATTAAACAGCAGTGTAAACGCACTGTTGTGTTTCGGATTGAAGGGTATTGTGGCTAGAGTAACTACTGGATATATTGAGACTTAACATCTTATGTTTCAGCACGGTGACCGCAGTGGAATGACAAGCATTGCTTTGTAATTCAGGGTGTTGTTTGGTTTTGCTACTGTTTATGAGCGGTCGTATCGCTTACAATCAGGCGAACGGCATGCTCGTCTCGCTATTCATCGCAATAAAAATAAATAAGGCGCAGTGCTGTCATTGTGCCGAGTCAGTGTATAATAATGTACGTCGCGTACCTTGTCGTGCGCGGCGTTGTGTCGTGGCTGCACGCGCAGCTTGTTCCCGGGCGAGCCCACGCGGTACGCCGCCGCGTCGCCGCGCTCCAGCACCGCCTTCAACGCGGCCGGGTTCGTCGGCTTCAGCACGTCTTCCGATGTCGTCGCTGCAGGACAAACGGACATGTCGATATCAAAACATTTTTTTTATCAATTGGTTTTTCAATCTATAGCTTCGCACAATTGGCACTATTCAACTAAAGTTTTGAAATAACTAAGTGTATTATCAATTTTAAGTAGAAGAAGTTGTTAGGAAGTCTGGTCTGGGAAGTTGTAGTTATTCGACTGATGATGTTAACAAATGTTTTTCCAATGTAAACAACACATACCATCGACAAGTTTATACAGGGTGATGACGAGATGCAAGTTAATACATACACTAATTTGTCTTTTTATTATTGACCATCTCTTTCTCCTTTTTTTTCGTGTATTTAGTAGTTGTTGTAGTAGTATAGCTAAATATAAATGTATCATAAGTAGCATTAACTAGACAATTTACAGTATACTGTATTATGTTCTTATTCTTCTTAATGTGGGTCAATAATAATAAATATACTTTCTTTATTTTAAATATACCTTATTATGTTCGTTAAATTGAAGCTATGAATAATTTTCATATAACATAAAATCTCCACCATCCTGTATAAAACCCCGTCCATGTATCACCACCCTGTACCACCCAGTCCCAGTACTCACAGTTATCGGGCAGGTCCTTGAAGAGTGGCGAGTCTCCGTAGGGCCGCGCCGCCAGCGCCAGCATCTGCTCGTGCACGTTACCCGCCGCAGACGCGCCCATCAGGCTGTTGCTATAGGGTGGAAATAATATTTCTTTAGGACAAAAAACAATTACACATAGATTAGCTTAGGAATATGCCGACGATCCCTACGTAAACTATCGAAACTGAAAAAAAAAGCATTTCTGTTTATCTTTTTTTCTATTTTTACATATAAACACACGCCTTTTTCCCAGAAAGAGTAAGCAGAGGTACCACCATATCGGACACAAACTGCTGACTCCGGGCTGATAATGAACAGAAATATCCAGTATCAACTATACCCGTGCCTCGAATCCCAGAGCTCCGAGTTGTAATAATACCGTAGTACAACTACGCCACCAGGGCAGTTAGTCTCCGAAACTTCATTAAAATGTATTACGATGTAAAAACATATAATCATTGGACAGCCTCCGTGGCGCAGAGGGCGTGGCGTTAGACGCCGCCTATGAAACGAGAGGCCGCGGGTTCGATCCCCGCACCGAGAGAAATGTTTGTGCGGCCCACAAATATTTCTTCCGGGTCTGGGTTTTTGTGAGACCGAAAAGTCTCTCGTAGTTCCTGATATCCACGACACAAGACTCGATCTTAGTGTTGGGTTAGGACTATGTATGTGACTGTTGGGTGTTATTATTATAAGGATAATGATATACTTACTTGGCAAACGTGTTGTTGTTAGCATTCATCCCTCCGAGGCCGAACGCGCTGCCTCCCAGCGTGGACGTGTTGTTGAACATGCCCACGCCCAAACCACCCTCCAGCCCTGAAACAATTCATTCATATTTCAATACAAGTATTTAAACTTTGATACGTAAGAATGTTGTCAGGTACCCTTTTTCATGTCACTTATTCTTTTCATAAAAAATTATATATAGTACGATTTCAATACTCGAATTCGTAATAATGATTTTTTAAAGTTTATTACAGCCATTATTTGTGAACACACACACACTTTTTTACTTTATTTATCGACATACAATGAAGTAATTGTGATTATAAATTTTATCAACAATATAAGAAATACATTGTCAATCTGGAGCCAGCCCAGGGGAGGGGCTCATGACCCCCATGAACTGCCCCCTGGATCCGCCCTAGGCTATGCGTGGTGTGGGTACGTACCCGTCTTGAATGTGTTGTTGTTGTTGTTCTGCTGGAACATGTTGGCGCCGCCCAGGGCTCCGAAGGCGGGCGCCGCGGGCTTCGCCTGGAACGAACTCGCGCCCAGCCCCGTGCCCATGCCGCCTGCACGTACATACATATATATATACAATCATTTAATATATTCAATTAAATACATTATTCTATTAATACATATAACTTTAAACATGGTATAATTCATACATAGACCAGTAAAATTTTCATAAATCATACAAAAAAAAAGTAAATCAAATTAGCAAAGATTAAAATAAAACGACATACAATCTGTTATTTCCGTTTTAAACTTTAATTTGGTTTGATGCCGGCTGTAAAAAGACACAGTACAAGGGAGGTTACTATACTCCGACAGAACAATGAATGTTCGAATGTCATACGTAAAACTGTACAAATATCTATATTAGCCTATATAGGTCCCACTGCAGGGCACGGGCCTCCTCTACAATTGAGAGTACGATTGAGCGTGGTTAGGTCATATAGTTCCCTACGCTGGCCTAATGCGGGTTGACGGACGTTACATACATACACATAGATATTACATAAAGTGTGGGACGTGTCCTGCAGTGGGACGTATATGGGCTGATACTGTATGCTGAAATTAGCCTAATAAGGGGTTCAAATATACCGGTTTATATAGAACGGATACTGACCAAGCATATTAGGTTGCGTGTTGAAGCCAAACGTTGGCTGCGTGGTGGCGGGTTTGCCGAACGTGTTGGCGCCAAACAGCCCTCCACTAGTGGACGTGTTGGTGCCGAACCCACCCGCCGGCGTGCCGAACGCTGGGACAAACATTTGTCATATTGATGTGGGTGTTTTTTGATTGGTATGAATGGCGAGACGAGCGTGCCATATGCATGATGATAAGCCATACGATCGCTCATGGACAGTAGCAATGCTTGGCATTCCACTTCGCTCGTCATCGTGATGTTAAGTCTTATATGTCCAGTGGTTACTTTGGCAACAATATCTTTCAAACTAGAACACAACAGTGCTTAGTGATATGTAGGTACATTCGTATCGTATATAAACTTCGATCATCCGAAGTTTCGAACTTCGTTTCGGATTAATATAGTAGGGCCCCGGTCACTTATTATCTACCATCCGATTTGGAAAGCTGTTTTCACTAGAGAAGAACGGGCAATATGAATGATAGCTGTTGGAGATATACAAAAATACCAACACTTATAAAATATTATTGTGACAGTCTGACCCCTAAAATTGTATAAAAGGTGTGATCCACTGTTCCGCATCTTACTTATTAAAATATTGTCAAGCAGTGCAGAAGTTTATTTTCACCGCCATAACCCAACAATAGCAAGTTACCTGGAGCGCTAGTCCCGAATGTGGGCGCGCTGGTCTTAGCTCCAAACACTCCCCCGCTCGTGTTGAAGGCACCGAACCCGGAACTGGCCGGCGTCGCGCCGAAACCAGACGTCGCCGGCTTCGCGCCGAACATGCCGCCGCCCTGCGAGAATACGAAAAGAAATATTCAGTTTATTAAAAACCATATTATATGGGAATTTTAAAATACATAATAATTGTCTCAATAGATCATAATTTTCTTAATTACATTATCCATCCCATTGTTGTTTGTAAAACATTGCCTTTAAGCGATAAGGCCGCCAACTGTACTTTTTATGTATGTAATTTCTCATTGGATTTGTTTTTTTTATATGCAATAAAGAGTAAATAAATTAATACACTCAACAATCACATACAAAGTCCTAACCCCATGCTAAGATCGAGTCTTGTGTCGAGGGTAGGAGGAACTACGAGAGACTTTTCGCTCTAACACCCAGACCCGAGACAAATACCTGTGGATCTCATAAATATTTATCTCGGTGCGGAGATCGAATCCGCGGCCTCACGTTTCACAGCTGACGTTCAACCAACTACGCCACGGTGGCTGTTTTGCAAATAAGTGTAATATTGCATAGATTGTACACTATAATGGTAAATAAGATATTTACTGTTTTTTAGTCTCAGATTACAAAATACATAAAAGCAATTTTATAAATCCATCCTCAATAGGTCAAGTTAAAACTGATTCAGGCGTGGTAGTGTGAATAATTGTAGAGTAGAAAAGGATGCACAGTATAAACTGTGACGTTAGTGCCATTACAGTGAACGCGTGCGATAGAGATAGATATAACTGCTATGGTCCCACATTTACTTTTAAAAATTGATTCATACAGATTTACCTGTGTCTGTGTGTTAGCACCAAAGCCGAAAGTGCTTGTGTTGGTGCCGAATGTCGGCGCTTGTGTCGACGCCGCGCCGAAAAACCCAGTACCTGTGTCAAATATAGAATAATAAGTTCATTTATTAAAAATAATATACTTCGAAATAAAAGTGTCGACAGGTGCGAGAAATGCATTTTTCGTCGATGGATCTAAAATGACACCATTAGGTGTGTTGCACGTTGCTGTCACTTTTACTTGTAAACTAACCTTCGTATTATAATTGGAAAAATTCTAAAGAGATAATTAAGTGGTATGTTAGAATCTCGCTGCTGTCAGATATGACTCACTCTGGACTCTTCCGGGGTAGTAACAATATCTCACCGGACAGTGAGATTGCCAGATTCCTAATACTCGTCTTTCTACCCTTTTTCCTCTCCCCCTCCCCTCTATTTGACAGGCCATTAATATATCCATAATCCGCGCGTTGTGGATGTTCATGTACAGTGATCACTTACCATCAGGTCACCTGTTTGTTCGTCAGCCAGAACAAAGAAAAATACATAATTTGTAAAAACTTCAGCATTCTAGCCATCACGGTTTATGAGTTACAGCCTGGTGACAGACAGACAGCGGAGGCTTAGTAATAGAGTCCCATTTTTACCTCTTTAGGTACGGAACCCTTTACATTTTTTTTTTATTGCTATGAATGGCGAGACGAGCATGCCGTTCGCCTGATGATAAGCGATACGACCGCTCATGAACAGTAGCAAAACCAAACAACACCTTGAATTACAAAGCAATGTTTGGCATTCCACTGCGCTCGCCATTCTGAAACATAAGATGTTAAGTCTCAATATGTCCAGTAGTTACTCTGGCTACAATGCCCTTCAACCCGAAACACAACAGTGCGTTTGCACTGCTGTTTGACGGGAGAAATAGACACTGCGGTGGTACCCACCCAGATGGCCTCTCACATATGAGAGACCTACTACCAAATTATTAAAAATGAATCATACCTGTAGTAGAAGTGGCTCCGAAAGCAGGTTTGTTAGCTCCAAATAGGTTCGACGTATTTGCCGCATTCTGTGTGCCACTGCTAAACGAAAACGTACCTGCGAACATACAATGAACATCATACATACATGTTACAGTGTATCTATACTAATATTATAAAGCTGCAGAGTTTGTTTGTTTGTTTGAACGCGCCAATCTCTGGAACTACTGGTCCGATTTGAATGATTCTTTCAGTGTTGGGTAGTCCATTTATCGAGGAAGGCTATAGGCTATATATCATCACGCTATGACCTGTAGGAGGAAAGCAGTAGTGAAATTTCTAGCAAATACGAGGAAATTTTGTTCGTTTTTCGTGGTCCGATTGGTCGATATTCTAAACTGATAGTCAGAATTAAACATTTTGACCGCCATTTTAAAACGTGTATGCACCCGGGCGGAGCCGGGCCCGACCGCTAGTGTTTGAATAAATGAGAATGCAAATTTGTGTTTTTTTTTATTGCTATGAATGGCGAGACGAGCGTGCCGTTCGCCTGATGGTAAACGATACGACCGCTCATTGAGAAAAGCAAAACCAAAAACCTTGAGATATAAAGCAATGCTGGGAATTCCACTACATTCGCCATTCTGAGACATAAGATGTTAAATCTCAATATTTCCCGTAGTTATTCTTGCTACAATGTCCTTTAATCCGAAACTCAGCAATGCATTTACACTGCAGTTTGTCGGGAGAAATAGACATTGCGATGGTACCTACCCAGGCGGCCTCTCACATATGAGAGACCTACCACCAGTAAAATCGTAGTAGGTATATATGTGTGTATGTATGTATGGATGTATGTATGTATGTATGTATGTATGTATGTATGTATGTATGTATGTGTGTATATATGTGTGTATGTATGTATGTGTATGTATGTATGTATGTATAAGTGAATTGAGCTCACTAGTCTGTCCGAAGCCGGTGTTGGTGGCAAGTCCGCCGCCGCCGAACATGCTGGGCGCACTCGTCGTCGCAGGCTGCCCGAAACCTGCACACAAACGTACCAACATAGAGCATATCATCCTAGTAGATCATTATTCAAGGGTGAATACAAGTAAATGGTCAAGTGTTAATCTGTGAAATTACACATTTTTAGAAATGATGGGATTTGTCCAAGGTTTGGTTGTTTGTGCGACCTAAAGGCTCGCCGAGACAAATACTTGTGCATCACACAAATATTTGTCTCGGTGTGGGGATCGAACCCACTCGTGTTTCACAGCCGGCGTCTAACCAACTGCGCCACGGAGGCTCTCAAATGCTGTTAGTATGTAGTATGTACATATGTCCGTGCTTTCATTGCCTTTATATCACACTGCCCTTTTTTCCTGCTCATATATACATCCCATGGTTGTTTAGCACAAATTGCCTTAGTGATAAAACTACCATTTGTACTTTATTGTTATGTATGTCTGTAAAACAGTTATTCTCATTGACTGGAGACTGTCTCGCCCTCACACCCACCACGCAACTCCTGTGTCGTAGGATCAACAAGCACGCAATGTAATGACACCGAGCATTGAAGCTCGCCGAGTCTCCGGGAATGTCTAACTTGTCTTTAACCCGCAACGAAATTAATCAGAAAGTTAAATTAATAGGAGTTGGAAATAAATTATTGTCCACTTTTCATTCTCATTGACTGTGTACAATAAATAATTAAATAAGTACTGACTGGTGGCTCCAAACAGTGGTTTGTTCTCCGTGGGTTGCTGGAATCCTCCGAACATGCCCGTCGTGGACCCTTTGCGTCCCGCCGCATAGTCCTCCAGCCGGAGCTCTTCCAGAGACTTGTTCTCATATTCCTGCAACACAATGTACAAGTTTATATCGACGTTTCATCATTATTTTCATTCATTATCATCATCATCATCTCGGCCACAGGAAGTCCACTGCTGAACACAGGCCTCCCCCAATTTTTATGCACATTTATTTTCATTCACATTATGGTTTTATGAAGTCGTTTTAGTGACTACAGACACAATGCAATTTAAAATGTCGAAAAATAAACGGCATAATTATTGTGACGTTTTAAAAATTAGTGTTTGCATGGTAAATCCAATGATTTTGCTATTATATTTTAAATTATTTTAGGAAATACGATATATTTGCCCACCAAACACGACGATAGGAAAACAAACAATTTTAAAAGAATGACGCTTTTTTTGATAATAATATAACTAGTAGCATTGTGTCTGTGATAATAAGTCAATAAAACTGCCATCTGGCTCCGTTTTTTGGGACGCAGCCTAGATATATCTAGTCCTGTATAAAAATATTTTGATAGTATTATCTAAATGATATAGGGAACATGCATTGCATGCATGCATGCTTTGGAAGTCTTTGAAAATATGCACCAAAAAAACACTAAATAACTCACAACATAATTCGCATTTCTAAAAAATTTGGCGTCAAATTTGACTTCATTCATCATGATTTTAATAATTTATTTTAAAAAATTAGAGTTAATGAATTACAAAATATATCTCTAAGTTATTCTACATCATTAAAAATACTATTCATTTTAGAGTGGAACGTATATTCGGTATCGCTATACCTTCATGCAGGTGATGCAGTGGTGCTTGATGTTGATGTTCTGCGAGGTGCCGGACTTCACGAGCACGTCGGTGCCGGCCACCGGGCTGTACTTCACGTGCGCCGTGCCCGGCGCCGCCTGCTGACCGAACGCACCTGCACCACACAACACAGGCACTCCGTTATTATTGTACTAGCGGCCCTGCCCAGCTTCGCCCGGGTGCATATACATTTCTGTACAATAATATGTACGTATTATACATATAAACCTACCTCTGGAATCACTCTATCTATTAAAAAAAACCGCATCAAAATCCGATGCGTAGTTCTAAAGATTTGAGCATACAAAGGCACATTACGTTTACTGGTGGTAGGTCTCTCATACGTGAGAGGCCATCTGGGTGGGTACCACCGCAGTGTCTATTTCTCCCGTCAAACAGCAGTGTAAACGCACTATTGTGTTTCGGGTTGAAGGGCATTGTAGCCAGAGTAACTACTGGACATATTGAGACTTAACATTTTATGTCTCAGGATGGCGAACGCAGTAGAATGCCAAGTATTGCTTTGTAATTCAAGGTGTTGTTTGGTTTTGCTACAGTTCATGAGCGGTCGTATCGCTTACCATCGGGCGAACGGCATTGCTCGTCTCGCCATTCATAGCAATAAAAAAAAATAAAAAAACATATGGACAGAGAAAGTGACTTTGTTTTAAATTATGTAGTGATTTAACACTACAAGCATACAACGGACAGCGTGGTGGACTATATGGCCTAACCACTCTCAATCGTACTCTCGATTGTAGAAGACGCCCTACAGGGACGTATATGGGTTGATACAGAAGAAGACAATAATAAAGTAGAAATACAAAGGTTTAACATGTAATATTGCATGTTTCCAAGTTTAAATTTATATTTGTTAACTTTTTTTGACACTATTTACATTTTTTCTTACATTCATATCGAGTATGTTTTTCAACTTTTCTATATTGTTAAAAGATGTCCTAATTTTTTCTTTAAATTAGGTTATCTACGGAATTTAAGTTTTAATAAAGCAGTTTAATTCGACCACCAAATCATTAGGCATACTGGGCAGATGTACAAACGACTGGCAGGTTTCTCTATATGCTCACCCGTAGTAGTGGATCCGAAGAGCCCGCCGCCCGTCAGTGTGTTTGTTTGTTGTCCGAACAGCCCTCCGCCGGTGGCGGGGGTGGAGCCGAACAGCCCCCCTCCCGTCGTGCCCGTGGTCGATGTGTTGCCGAAACCGAATCCTGCGGCGGAATACACATTGTTAAATCTTGTGCTAGATTATAGTTGTGGAGTCGCTTAAAATATTGTATTTTTTTTAGTAAATAAATACACCCAACAGTCACGTACATAGTCCTGACTCCACACTAAGATCGAATCTTGTGTCGTGAGAATCAGAAACTACGAGAGACTTTTCGTTCTTACTAAATGTGAATTACCTAAATATATCAACAATTTTTTGAGGTTGGTACTAGTCTTATTGTTTGGGACTAGCTATCCCCGCAATGTTTCCCGCATAAAAGCGTGATGTTATATAACTTATAGTAGTCCAATTGACACCGACCTCAAACATATTTTCAGTATATTTAGGTATTTAAGAATTGTAAAAAGATTAATCTAATTCTTTTATTGCAATTTTAAAGTCGTTTTATTTCTTTTTTTTTATGTAATGATTATACAAACACCTACATATATAAATAAATAATTTTGTAGTTTGATTCCTAATTGTTTATAAACTAATGTTCTGTAGGTCAAACGCTCATAGAAATATCCGAAAAGATGTTAAACACTAATTTATCATACCTGTTGGCTTAGCCCCGAAGGCGGAGTTGTTCTGCGTGTTGCCAAACAGTCCGGTGGAGGTGTTGTTGGCGAACAGGCCTCCGGAGGCTGCGCCCCCGCCGAACCCGAAGGCGCTGGTGTTGGCGCCGAACGACGACGTCGATGTCGATGGACCTGTGCTGCCGAATAGACTTCCCGGGGTGTTCGAAGAGAATAGACCTGAAGAACAAGGATTATTTGTGACTAGCTGTACCCGCGACTTCGTCCGCGTGGAATTTAACAAAAACTTTATTTTTCTAAAATAAAAGATTTTCTAAAATAAATGTAGCCTAAGTTACTCCTTATTATATCAGCTACCTGACAATAAAAGTCCCATCAAAATCGGTCCAGCCATTTCAGAGATTAGGCGGAACAAACAGACAGACAGACAAAAAAAATCTAAGGTCATTTTCGTTGTAGGTATCGAGTATATAACGATATGTAGTCGGTCATTTTTTTTCTTTTCACTTTACAAAGAGACACTTCAATTTTATTTATATGTATAGAATATAGATTATTTGTGTTCTGTGTACTTATTTTTGATACCAATTTCTTTCCCCTATCTAAATGTAAATTAAACCTGCTTTTACTTAGAGTTAGAGAATGCCTCTGGCATTAATGCCAGATACGCGCCTATATACTGTTTGATATATAAATTTAATAAAATAAAATAAAATAATTTATTTATTTAAGCTTTAATGTACACCAGAAATAAAAAGAAAAGTAAACAATTCACATTACAAAAATAAACAATTGGCGGTCGTATCGCACAAGACAATTTCTGACAGACAACCATTTGATGGATATAAGAGAAAAAACATTATATTTATTGTTAACAATTTCTTTTAATTCTGGCCTGGCATAGTGACTTCACTGCACCTGATGGTAAGCGCAAATGATATATACTTCAATAGATATAATTGTACACTATTTACCACATAAGAAAAATGTATAAAAAAAACAGATTTGGAGAAAACAAAGCCAGTAAAAATAAAATAAAATTACTAAGTAAATTTTGAGGGAAGCACATATTCATAACTGGACATTCGTTTAAGATTGTTATACATCACATAATACCGTTTCTCCCATATATTCTTGATACTTTCTCGTCAGGTGAAAAATTATATTTCACTGTAATCTTTTTTTTTTTTATTGCTATGAATGGCGAGACGAGCATGCCGTTCGCCTGATGGTAAGCGATACGACCGCTCATGAACAGTAGCAAAACCAATCAACACCTTGAATTACAAAGCAATGCTTGGCATTCCACTGCGCTCGCCATCCTGAGACATAAGATGTTAAGTCTCAATATGTCCAGTAGTTACTCTGGCTACAATGCCCTTCAACCCGAAACACAACAGTGCGTTCACACTGCTGTTTGACGGGAGAAATAGACACTTCACCTTTTTAAATCACAATGTTTTTTTTAAATTAGTATTTTGCATACCAAAAATACCATTAAAATAAAACATTTCAGTTCAAACAGTATTAAAGTAGCTTGTAACACGACGAAAATATTAGTATCTTAAATTAATGAGTGTGAGTGTAATAAGGACATATTACCGTCTCTTTCATACGCGCACTGTCATGCATATTAAACCTAATGACGTCACTGGTTTAGTAAATCCAGTGTCAGTAGTCTTATGTATCACTTTTATTTTACTCCCACAACAAAAAAGTTCAACATATCTAACTTGTTTAATTCTGAATGGATTTACATAATTCCTTGTTTGTTAGATTTTGGATATGTATATTTTTTGATAAACACAATAAAAATTGACGTCAAATACACTGTTATGATATGAAATGACGTGAGTGTGTACTCACCTCCCCCAGTAGCGGGTTGCGTGGTGGCGCCCGCTCCGAACGTGGTGTTCGCGGGTTTGAACCCGAACGGAGACGAGGTCGTCGCCGCCGAGTTGAACGCACCTGCGAAACGTAACATTAATTATAACAAACATACATAAATTTACTTACGCCTTTTTCCCAGAAATGGTAGGCAGAGGTGCCAGGACACCCACATTTCGCCTTGTATGTTCCGTCCCACGATGTGATAGGTGGCGAGCCGATCGCCATATCGGGCACAAATTCCTGACTCTGGGCTGATAATGAATTGAAAAATCCAATATCATTTCACCCAACCCGGGATTCGAACCCGAGACCTCAGTTTTGTAACCGTACCGTAGTACAAATACGCCACTGAGGCAGTCACATTAAAATTCAATAATTTAAACACTGTTTTCTCTTCACGAAAAAGTACCATACATAAATTTAAAAGGACGAAAAACGTATGTAAAATGAATAAATACAACCAACAGTCATATACATAGTCCTGACCCCACACTAAGATCGAGTCTTGTGTCGTGGGTATCAGGGTCTACGAGAGACTTTTCCTTCTTGTTTTTTACGAGAGACTTTTGTCCCACAAACACCCAGACCCGACACAAATACTTGTGGGCCGCAGAAACATTTGTCTCGGTGCGGGACTCGAACCCGCAGCCTCTCGTTTCACAGCCGGCATCAAACCAACTGCGCCACGCCACAAATCCTTCATAAATTTCTTGTGAACTCTTTTTTTATTTCTTCCATTTATGTTCATCTATTTTTTTGTTTGAATTTTGTTTTCTTTGCATTTCATAATTATGAAAATAAAACAATCTGCGACTCACCAAAGCCAGTGGTGGCGGTGCTGCCGAACGTTGGTTTCTGAAACATGGTGACTGATGCGATGTCTTCAACTGGTCACACCCGATGCAACTCAATCAGATGAGTTTTAACATTATTTACGCTGAAACAAACATTACATTAGCCATCCTATTCATAAGAAACCGCTAATCAACCTCAAAAACGTAATTTTATTTATTTTTATTACGATGAATAGCGAGACGAGCATGCCATTCGCCTGATGCTTGTCATTCCACTGCGCTCACCATCCTGAGACATAAGATGTTAAGTCTCAATATGTCCAGTAGTTACTCTGGCTACAGTGCATTTACACTGCTGTTTGACGGGAGAAATAGACACTGCGATGGTACCCACCCAGATGGCCTCTTACATATGAGACCTACCACCAGTAAGAGTAAATCATGTTAAGAGGAGATGAATTGTTCATTAAATTTCGCTATTCATAACGGTGTTTTCTACATGTTCTAACTAATATTACCACTTCACAGAGAAAAACTGACACACCTTGGTCGGGCAAAAGTCCCTAATTAAATAAAGATTAAAAAACAAAATCTGACTTCATCTCGGATTCCAAACCACAACTAAAACAAGCTCAAGTAACCTGATTGTGCTAATTAATACATAATGTACAGAGCAGCAGTAATATGACAACTTTAAACAATAACATTATTTCTATGACTCATCAGATTCCTTCTAAATTATGTACTCACTTGTTATGTGAGAGGTAGATTACCTTATAGAAATATATCTATACTAATATTATAAAGCTGCAGAGTTTGTTTGTTTGTTTGAACGCGCTAATCTCTGGAACTACTGGTCCGATTTGAATAATTCTTTCTGTGTTGGGTAGTCCATTTATTGAGGAAGGCTATAGGCTATATATCATCACGCTATGACCTATAGGAGGAAAGCAGTAGTGATATTTCTAGCAAATACGAGGAAATTTTGTTCGTTTTTCGTGGTCCGATTGGTCGATATTCTAAACTGATAGTCAGAATTAAACATTTTGACCGCCATTTTAAAACGTGTATGCACTCGGGCGGAGCCGAGCCCGACCGCTAGTCTTATATAAAATACCTATTGCCTATATTAATTATATAGCTCACGCCCTTTTCTCTGAAGGGGTATGTAGTGGTGCTACCAGGACACCCGGGTTTCGCCTTGTGTGTTCTGTCCCATGTTGTGATATGGAGTGAGTCTATCATCATATATGGCTCAAATTTCTGACTCCAGTCTGATACTGAATAGAGAATGCAATATCACATTGTTGGGCAAACCTGGGATTTGAACCCAAGACCTCAGCTTTGCAATCATACCATACTACAACTGCATCACTAAGGCAGTCTAATATTATGTGTTTCTTTTTTTACTGTGCGAATAGCGAGACGAGCATGCCATTCGCCTGATGGTAAGCAATACGACCGCTCATAAACAGTAGCAAAACCAAACAACACCTTGAATTACAAAGCAATGCTTGGCATTCCACTGCGCTCACCATCCTGAGACATAAGATGTTAAGTCTCAATATGTCCTGTAGTTACTTTGGCTACAATGCCATTCAATCCGAAACATAACAGTGCATTTACACTGCTGTTCGACTAGAGAAATAGACACTGCAGTGGTACCCATCCACATCGCCTCTCAAATATGAGAGACCTACCACCAGTAATTATTTAATAATTTTTGTTATAAGATTTTCTGAAGCTTTACCCTACATGCGTTTTAATTCATTTTATTAAGTTTTCAAAATTAGTTGCAGTGTCCATATAAAAGAATATTGAGACATCTCTAATTTATGAGCAACAATATTTATATATCTAGGTGTTTGTGAGAGTGAAAAGTCTCTCATAATTCCTGATACCCACAACACAAGACCTGATTAGTGTTGAGCATTTGTTGGGTCACTTAACATCTTATGTTGCAGGATGGTGAGTGCAGTGAATGCCAAGCATTGCTTTGTAATTCATGGTGTTTATTGGTTTTGCTACCGTCCATGAGCTTCTTATTGCTTACCACCAGGTAAATGGCTTGCTTGTCTCCCCATGAATCATTATATAATTATTGACTGGCACACATATTTCGAGGTAGAAATGTGTGTGCAGCCACAACACATCAGGCATATTATTTCCATAAATAATATGAAATACTCTGAATCCTAGTTTGTCATTTTGGCACCACGGCAAATATGTTAATATGACATAATTAACATACATAATGCAAAACATTACATAATTATATGTTTTATGCATATTGTATATTACATCATAGAGACTTCATTGCTTTTGTAGCAACATTTGTGGGCAATGAACTGTGAGACCATAGGTTCAATTCCCACAAGACAGCACTAAGGCGCACTGCTATGATTTTGTTATGTGTGTATTGGAATTTTTTGCAAAAAATATTGTTGAGGAAACAGGAACCGCATCATCTAAAACTTTTTAGTGACACTCGTGCACATTCAGGGTAGCAGATGATAGGAATCAGCCAGAAAAGATGATCAATGTAGTACTGTAGAAGATCCTATTTATTAAGGAATTATTTCTATAAGTTTCAAGGGCGCGAGGAAATTAATTTAGTTGTAAGTCTTTTATCTCGCACTAGGCTAGCATTTAGATTAAGGCGTAAATGCCTGTCAATTATGGTGATCATTGCCTAGCAGCTGAATGTATATGAACTGATATTTTAGGGAGTTATGTAGATACAAGTAGAACAAGAATTTCTAAACTATACCAAACAATTCTTAGTTCCTCATTCAAGTTACTAAAATAGTATTAAATATATAACTGTGATAGTAAAAATTACATGTTAAATATTACTAAAATACCAAAATCGTTACAAACCGAAATAAAAGTTTAAAAACACAATAGATCAAAGTTTTACAACACAACTTTTTGGTACATTTACGCGCGTTTTACACAAAATTATTTAATATATTGTTATTTGGGCGGGAATCGGTGGACATGGAAAAGGTATAAGGTCAAAATAAGTGCGAGCGGAGCACGTTTGTCATCGAAATGAGTAACTTTTTCAAAGACTGATACTTTTGTACTACCTACATAACCTATATGCGTATATACCCACATTGCGTCACAAAAACACTTCGTTTGCAATTGGAAAGTGATGACGTAGCCGAAAAACAATTTATCCTCGTTTATTGCGCCATAATTTTCCAAATTCACTAGAATTTTGCAAAACAAAAACACAGTGACACATTAGCCGACCAAATGAAGACGTGTCTAAACTCTAATGGTGGAAACTTGCCTTTACAAGAAACTATTTTTTATTTAGTTTTAATACACTGCGGTTACATGTGAGTGAATGTTGTTTAACTATATTGTTACTGGTAATTTATCATGATAATTCTTTAATTGATTGTAGCATTTATTTTATTGAACATAATTGCGTTCTCAATTTGGCGGGTTAGTATTTTCGGTTAGACATTGAAGTAACAAAACTTACATTTAGGAACTAAATTAAACAGCCACGATTATTAAAATTGATTTACACAAATTAACAATATAATTTATCACTTTCAACGGGTTTTTTAAATTTAATTATAAGAAAACACAAACAACCACACGCAATTTGCCACACAATTTGCTTCCAACGGCCTCACAGACTGAAAATATTTTAGGGGTGGTATAGTGACGTAACTTTTTAAATCGACTACTTACAAGTCATCGATGGTATCGGAATTCGCTTTTTATATATTTTAACTCCACAATTTATAAAAATAACAGATTCTGTCGCGAGACATCGACTTTTTATGATTATAAATTAAAGTGATATGAAGTAAAAAGCATTTCATATCACAACTAGCGGTCCGACCTGGCTCCGTCCGGGTGCAGATATACTTTTTTGAAAATATTTTATTGCGTATGTTTATTAGGAATAATGAAGGATCCTAACAGTGATTAAAAAAAATAAATCTAGTAGTTTCGAAGCCTATTGAATTCAAACAAATAATCAAATCTTTCCTCTCATAATATTTGTTTACAAGTTTATACATTGTACTATTAATTAGTTATTTATATACAAAAACCTACAGGTTTGTATTGTTGTATAACAAACAAGAGCGAAGATGGAACAACTTCCATATACGCTGTCTTCGGAGTATTTTGGGGCTCACGTGAAAGATAATCTGGCAAACGAGAACCCTCCCGTTCATTGCAAAGTTGCCTAGGATGACTGCTTTTCAGTTTGCTACATCAAAGACGACTGCGGTGGAAGTGTGGGATGAGTGGGAGAAAAAGGCGGTATAGCGAAAATTCGTAGCTGATGGTGTTTCTACTCACGAAAGGGATGATTTTCAGCAGTTAGCCCGCAAGCGTGAAATTCAACATTATCGAGCCGCTTCACAATTATATACAGGCACAGGGAAATTTACCCACAAACTGGATGTATTTATCACGTATAAATTAGTCTAGTAATTCACCAGCATAGGTGCACTATTCAAATCTAACATCTCCAACATACGCATAAAGAACAGTATTTACTTATCGCACGTAGATGTAAATTGCCAATGATGATAAAGCTGCATGGCTTGGAAATCCAAGTCCTCGCGATTCCAAGCCTATTTATACTGCTACCAAACCAACGTGTAGTTGAATCTTTAATAATCAATAAAATGTAGCATAACTTTTTATGACTTCCCGCAATTCCGATAATATTTTCGTCATGTACAGTATTTCATACATTTTATTCTTATGTGGTAAGATTTTTATATAATTTTTCAGTTAATTAAAATTTTAGACGACCTTGGTAGCGCAATTGTACTGCGGTACAATTACGACGCTGAAGACTTGGGTTCGAATTCCGGGTCAGTTAAAGCGAAATGTGGGTAACCTGGTAGTGCCTCTGCCTACGCCTCTTGAAAAAAGGCGTGAATTCATGTATATATGTATTAACATTTGTTCAAGTTTAATTCAATATTTATAAGAAGATTAATATAATTAACAGGCAAGCAGCCTGGATGAACACAGTTTGTATCTTAGAGCCCTATGTAGGTATTTTCATGAATCACTATGACTTATTCATATATTTGGATACGATAATCACTGCAAAAAGCGCCACCAGGTATCTTGCTAAAACTGGTTTTGCTTTCAGTACCACCATTGATAAATACAGTAAGTGTAAAAATCGATGGAATTATAGACCTGGGACCAAACTGGAACTATAAATACACCCTGAAATCGTACAAAGAAAACGACCACCAGGTAAAATTCAACACAGAGCTGAAACAAAGATTCAGAAATGACGAGATACCCAAAATAAAATTAGTCCATTATGATAATTCAATCAGTAAATTAATTCGTTACGATAGCCCGGATATTAAATTAGTAGATATCTATGATCAACCTAACAACATCGAGAGACATCTTAAAAATGATGTAATGAGAGTGAAGCCAATAGTAAAAGAGACAGACGTCACAAAAGCTATAGCGAGAATGACAGAATCCACTGATTTATATACGAACTCACACAAGATAAAGAATGATAAAGCAAACGAGTTTCTAAAACACATATACAAGCAATCTATGACTGTATTCGATTCACTGAAAGCCAAAGTAAATGACTATCATCTCAGAAAGAAAATAGACCGTTTGTCTAAAAACTATCAGATGAAATTCCGTACATTCATCAAGGAAACTCAAGGGCACACGATCAAATCGAGGTTGGGGACGCAGAAGGTTATTATGAACGCTATCCAAGTATCTAGTGTATTGATGAATCGACTTGTTAGTGTAACGCTGGGCGATCTCACTAAAAAAGGTCTTCTGCGAAACAAAGATGCCGTAAATATTATTCAGAAAGAGGTAAACAAGGCGATTGACGTCGAATATAAACATGCATGCAGTAAATTCAAAATATGCCGAACGGACGCTACATTTAGCAAATTTGTAGCCAATGCATTGGCAATATTGCTAAAAAATGATGATAAGAAACTTAAAATGGCTGTAGACGCTCTCACTGAAACTTTGAAAAACAATCAATTCAGTTCAATAATGAGTGATGATATGGCGAAAAAGTTTCACCAGGGAGTGGAAGTCATGGAGCAAGTCCACATTAGCAACATAAAACCGTTCCTGATGATAATAAGGAACATTTTAGCGAGCAAATATAGACCTTTAGTGATAATGGAAAAACTCGATACCCGAGTTAATAGAACTTTAGCTTTGTTGGAAATTGTTGATGTTTTCGATAAAAGTCTACCGGGCAATGAAATCAACACGTTAGAATGGAATGATATTACAAATAGTTTGAGCGAGTGGAGCAACGGGAAAAGAAGTGACATAGTCGATATAATGCAAACTTTAGTCGATTATTTCATAAAATCGACGGACAGAATGGACAGCAAATCATTGGAAGCTATACAAAATAAATTAAAATATTTTTTTGATTGAATAAATTATGTTTTTTACATAGATATTAAATTATATACTGTATTCTAGGTGTTATCAACACGTTTATTTATTACATAAAAACATACCGGTACCCTCAGCCGTTACCCCATAACCACCGGCATTATTTACTTTGCAGCCAAGTTTGCAGCTAATGGTAGGTGCGTTCCTTAAGTAAAGTCATAAACACTAGCACAATTTCTAGTTACTAGTGTAGCTGTGACTTCGTCCGCGTGGAATTTAATAAAAACTTTATTTTGACGTGACAACGTCTTAAATTAGGTTGCGGCTGGGAGTCACTTATGAAAAAGTGTAACGCCCGGTAACGTTACGATGAGTCACCGAACGAGAGAGAGGCCCGCCGAATGCCTTGCGTCTCTCTCCCACTCAACTATGATCTAATTATAGTTGAGTGATTAATTTAATTATATTCATATCAATAAATATTCTACCGAGAAAAAGACGTTGTCACGTAAAATCTTCGCCCGTAAAACCGACTTTACAGGCAACCATTTTGTGAAGTGTATAAACGAAGGCAAAGCGACTATAAGATTTGAAGAGCCGCCGCATGATTTTTCAAAGACGATTTTTTTTCTAAAATAAAAGATTTTTTCTAAAATAAATGTAGCCTAAGTTACTCCTTATTATATCACCTACCTGACAAAAAAGTCCCGTCAAAATCGGTCCAGCCATTTCAGAGATTAGCCGGAACAAACAGACAGACAGACAAAATTTTTTTAAAGATCATTTTCGGCACAGGTATCGTGTATATAACGATATGTAGTAGGACATTTTTTTTTATTTTCACTTTTAAAACAGACACTTCAATTTTATTTATATGTATAGATACAGGCTGCCAACCTGCAAATTGCAAAAGGCCAGCGCGATCGACTACGGCCTAACCCCCTTGAACCGACCTTTCGATTGTAGAGGAAGGCCCGTGTCTTACTGCCTACAGTTGGACGTATCTGCTGATTCAGTATAGTACCATTAAGTACAACAGACCCACCCGGCTTTGTCCAGATGTAGATAATTTTTGGCTTCAGTCCACATCAGAATCATATTACTTCGCATAGCTTTTATACTATAAAGCTAGTAAAATTATAATTTTTTTTACGTGTTTCAATGGGAGATAGGGGGCGCCGTATAAATATCGCCCAGGGCGCTGATATTGCTAAAACCGGCACTGTCTTCCAGCGTTATAGTATACAAGTTGAATTTTATACATGTTTTTAGGCAAATATCAAAAGGTGGTTTAGTTTGCAGCCGGACAGTTTAGTTGTGAGACAGACATTCATGTAAATTTAAGTTGATAATAAAGGTTAAAGTAGATATCTGCTAATGCAACTACGATCCAAACTTCATAATTGCTGATCGTATGATTTCTATAAAAGAGGATTGCGCAGACGACCTTCGGATGTTATTAAAGAACGACTATCTGGCGTGCATAGGCTCTAGGTCTAAATGTATAATGCACAGACTAAGAAGTAAAACTATAATGGCTTCACCGTCAATGTGGCACGTTTAGCTCCTATGTCTAGCTCTGTCATAATGTCAAAATCACGCTGCAGAACTCAGACTAAAGAGTACTTAGTCTGAGCTGCAGAAAGAAGAATCTCCTTGCATAGTGTATTACTATACTTTGTACTATACTCTATGCTCTGCGCGTAACCGCGTGATTTGTAACACTGCGCAAGTAGCAAGAAAGCACGGCGTTTTTCACCATCAACGATTATCTATAGGGTGTATCAAGACTGCTACCGAAAACGAAGCCGGGTTGTAGTTTTAGTGACTACAAACACAATGCAACTAAAAATTTCGCAAAGAAATGCATCGACAATTTTTATTATGTATTTTGAAATATATTCATTTTATGGTGGTAAATCCATAGTTTTTGATAAAATAATAATCTAAACTATTTTATACCTTAGGGTCCATTTAAATGAAAGGGTATACACAATTATTTTGGGGAAAAAATGTATTTACTACCCAAATACGAACATAGGAATAAAATATAGAAAGAAAAATCGACGCTTTTTTGTTTTGCAAAATTTTCTGTTGCGTTGTGTCTGAAGTAGCTTAAACTACCACCCGCTTTCGTTTTCGGTGGCAGCCTTAATGAACCATGTATAATCATTATTCACCATGCAGTTTTCCATGCATAGTTTGGTCCAACGCACAGAGTATTTTGTTGTACTTGCCGTCAAAAAAGAAAATTAATGTACACTGCTAACGTTAACGTCTGTCGTTAACGTCTAAACTGCTAACGTCATCTATTGTCAAAGATCAAATTCTATTTGAAAACTATTACCACTAACACTATTACTACTACTACTATTACTACAACTGCTATTACTGTATCTACTATTAACGCCATCTATTGATGAATAACAGAACTATAGGAAACAAACCTAATGTTGCGTTAAATACTACTGCCATCTGTTGTCAAAAAATATTACCAATAATAAACAACTAGCGACATCTTTTATCGAAAATTAACTACGATTTGTTTACTACTAACGTCATCTATTGACGAATAGCGGAATTTAAGGAAATTCTAATGCTACCGCTAATTTACCGCCATCTGTTGCCGATATTCATTACTAAAAATTAATCTACTGGCGACATCTGTTATCAAGCATCAAATACTATTTGTTTCCTACTGTCGCCATCTATTGACGAATAGCAGAATTATATGAAACACGTAAATTTCGGTTGTTACCGCCCTCTGTTATCAAAATCCATTACTAAAATTACACAACTAACGACATCTGCTGTCGAGGATAACTACTATTGGACGACTACTAACGGCATCTATTGACGAATAGTGCAACTATGCGAAACCGGAAGCACTACTACTAACGACATCTGGTTATATATTTGAAACTTTATGAACCTTTTCATCAACGTGACCCAATATTATTTATTTCCTGCTTACTTATTAAATCAATAAATCAATGACGTTTTACAAATAGACGTGTCATACACTAACATAATGGCACAAAAAAATGGCGCGATGCGATGAAACGCGATGAATAGACATCGCTAGTTACGTAACAATAAGTGCCGCACTGTTATTGGCTAAAGCGCGTGTGACGTAGCACCAAGCATCAAGTACGGGATGACGTGGCGAGAGTTGTCAAACGTCGCCATGAGAGCGAATTTAATAATTTTATTTCATAAAAAAATAAATTTGTGTGTACTTGCGCACTAAATAAAATATTTATTTTGTTTCACAGTTTCAGAATAATTTGTACGTTTTTTTAAATCAGTCTAATCTATTTTTCCACAATTGGTTTTGAGAATACAAATAGTCAGATAAACGTGTATCCACGCCACTGGTTGAAGCGTGACTGATTGCATGTGGGGCAATTACCTTCAAAACGTCTTGTCATTATAAAGCTCGGACAACGCATCTATGCTTTATAAACATCTTAGCAATAAATAACCAACAATCACATGGCCCTGACCCCAACCTGTCTTGTGTGGTGGGCTAAGGAAACTATCCACGAGAAACTTTTCGAACTAACAAACATTCAGACCCGAGACAAATTCCTGTGGATCATACATATTTGTCTCTTTGTGCGAAGATCGAACCTGCGGCCTCTCTATTTCACAGCTGGCGTCTAAAATACTGCACGACGGAAGCTGTCAATATCCATTCAGAAATACTTTTTTCTGCATTATTTTTTTATAATATAGATCTTGTAGATAATGTTTTGAAGTTACACAAGCCAAGACTACTTCTGAACGACCGCTATTTTTCCAAAATCTATCTATTTATTTATTTATCTGAGCTATAAATCATGGAACAGGGGTCTTGAAGTTCTATCAATTTGATACATTAATGATGGTACCAAAGAAAAATACCATAGTCAAAGACCGAGTAAAAGTTTGATCTTTGTGTTTGGATTTCATACGATTAATTATTAACCGGGAATGCAATACAGACGTAAAGTGACAGCTTTGCTGTCGCGTTGCTGTGCTCGTTTGGCGGACCTATTGTATAAAAAAAAGACATACCTACGGTAAAGATGTAAAAAATACACAATTTTTAACCTACGTTTTTCTTTATGATACCCATTGAACGTGTTACAAATTTACTATAAAAATTATCTTTTTTTTTTACAATAATTATGCTTATTCTTTTTTTGTTTATAATATGTATGTCTGGAAGATATACACACCATTGTCGCTCGATGTGATTTTCTCGTGGGCGTCATCAGGGTAAATGTGGGCAGCAAAACAACAAAACACTTGCATGGTAAACAGTTTATTAACACGATTTGCACAAACACAATTTTATAACAAAACTCACGAGCAGGTTCGCGGCACTGATTTCCAAGTACCTTTTCCTCAAAGTCCTCCATTAATTATTTATTGTTGCTTAACATACCGTTCCAGGACCTTATTCTGGATAAAATTCTCAGATCTGATTGGGTATACAATGAAATGATTCAATACAGTGATTTTTAAATTAACATTTTTCAAAATTACCTGCAATTTAAAATTTGACGAGTCGAAGGAAATACGATGATGGTTTTACGAAGAATTTTCAAATAGTTGAGATAACTATTTGAGAATTAAGTTCTAGCTACGGTTCCGACCAATTCACCAAATTATTTTTCTTCGTGACTAAACTCTAAGTTATGTGTATTTTGCGTAACTCATTAATTCGTAGATTACATAACATTGCAATATTTATTTTTGCAAAATAAGCAGCAGGTTTACGCGACCACGCAATGTGATTTATATAATTTTACACTCCTAATTAGAAATGCACGACCAACGTATTTAAATTAATGTAACCATCTATATGTGCGTGTCCATCTATAAACATATATATACGTAGATGTATTCATGAAATAAAAAGCTCCCAATGTTTATTAAACTCCATAAGTATTTTTCATGCCTACATAATTTTTTAATGAATCAAGCAGATTGGATAGCACATTGTCAGACGCTTTTAATCTGTCAAAAAGTTCTAGAACCTTTTTATCGTCCCATAGATGCTTGTTCTTCTCCATTTCATCTCTCAGATTCTTCAAATTCACCTCTAAAGTATCAATATTCGCGATAATATACCCAACTTTGAAATTATTCTCTTCGGAGTAATTATTTTTGAGAATGTTCAACGGTTCAATTTTCCTGTCAATCTCATTGAATGCTTCTTCTAAATAGTAAAGTAGTTTGCTCTTTATATCGTTGGGTTCTATTGCATCGGGTATGAACCTGCGGGTATTACCGTCCGTTTTATTGTTAGTTTTCTCGTCATTCTCCGCTTCGGTAGCGTTGACATCTCTCTTAAACCTATTTTTGTCGGGGCGGACAGACGGGACTTTTACCACCAAATATGCATTATTTGATTTTACAGCATTTTTAAGTTCACCCAAATTTTCGTTTATTTTTGACAAATATTCGACGATGTCTTTTAAGTCATTTTTCGCAGTGTGAGTGGTACAATTAAGCGCGGGTGCTTTACTAGTCGGAATACTTGTTGTAGTTGCAACACTTTTTTTCTTTTTCATAACGTCTCCAAACCATTTTATAATGTTCGCTCTAGATGGCTTTTCACGCTTTGTCTCGTCAAACTGACTGTCAGTGTTCTCGTCATGGATTACTGACAGGATTTCGTCAGTCAATTTCTGCGGTGGCTTTGGAGGCTCGTTGGGGAACATGCTGTAATCCACATCAGTCGGTAAAAGGCCAGGATGATCCAACAAGTATTGATGTCTTGATTTCTTTGGATTACTCTCCACATTTTTTCCGAGAGAAACTTGTATTAAGGCGTCTGGAAGAAAACCTTGTTATTATCTAGAATCATTGTCTTTTATAGGATAGAAATTAATGGTAGACCATAAGAGCGTATCGGAAGGCAGAGGTGATACTAATATTGGTAGAGCACAGATTGTGACAAGCAAAATGTTGCTGGATGCAGGCCACTTCCAAAAGATGGAGATCGTTGGAGAAGGTCTATGTTCAGTTCGACTACTTGTAGCTGATAATGACGATGAATACCTCCGATTTAGACGATGCGCGGGGTATCTGTGACCTGAATATCTTCTTCTTCTTTATCAGCCCATATACGTCCTACTGTAGGGCACGGGCCACCAACAAAATCGAGAGAACGATTAAGAATGGTTAGGACTTAGGACATAAAGTCCACCACGCTGGTCTAATGCGAGTTGGTGGACTTACATACCATAGAAATTCTTATAAACCGCTATGGTATGCAGGTTTCCTCACGATGTTTTCCTTCACCGTTTTAGTGCGTGGTGATCGACGTGGTTAAGGTTGTAGGAAGTCGCTGGATGCAGGCTGCTTCCAACAAGACGATGTAGTCGAGATAATTGAAAGGAGGCCTATGTTCGGCAGTGGACTTCCTATGACTGAAGAGAGAGACAGAAACGGAGAGACAGAGAAATAGTAAAGTAGGTAGACTTTTTAGTTTAAAATTAATAGTATAGTCGTAAAAATGATTTCTAGTTTAAATACTCACAAATTAATATACATTTTCTAAACATTTCTGTGAGCGGTTCCTTGAGTAAAATAGTAATACCTTTTGACTATATTTTACAGTTAATAGCATAACACGTGTGCGTGAAAAATACAAGATTCCAATTATTTCTAAACATGGTAGTTGTTAACTTTTTGATGTTAGTTTATAAATCATTAATTGTACAGCCTAAAAGTAGGCAAAGGAAAATTTTCTTTACTATTTTATTTATCACTGCAATTTCTTTACTATACTTTATGATTTTATTCATGCAATTGATTTTTTTAAGAAACTTTCCAAGGTATGGCGGTCACTATCACTTAACATCTGATCTCTCAGAATGGCGAGTGCAGTGGAATGCCAAGAATTGTTTTGTAATTCATGGTGTTCCACCTTGTGTGTCTTTTCCATGATGTGATAGGGGACGAGCCTATCGGGCTCAATTTCCTGACTCCGGACTGATATGGGATAGAAATATGACTTTACCCGACCCTGGGTTCAAACCCAAGACCTCAAATGCAATTGTATTGTAGTTGCCTGATAATTTAAATAAAACAACAAAAACACCATTTATTACCTTTATTAAATAGTTTATACATAAATAATCCATTAAAACTACATCTTAAGAAAATTCATTCGTATGTGACGGGACTCCAATATGTTATATTAATTATATACTCCATACAATCTGTATCAGCCCATATACGTCCCACTGCAGGGCACGGGCCTACTCTACAATCGACAGTACGATTGAGAGTGGTTAGGCCATATAGTCCATCACGCTGGCCTAGTGCGGGTTGGCGGACTTACAAACCATAGAAATTCTTATAAATCGCTATGGTATGCAGGTTTCCTCATGATGTTTTCCTTCACCGTTTTAGTGCGTGGTGATTAACTATCAATACACACATGAGTCCGAAAGTCAGAGGTGTGCCCTGGGATTTGAACCCGCGACCACCGTGAATATGTTGGCAGCCACGTCTGGTCGGTTTACCAACAGGCCACCATACTCATTACAATAATATATACTCCATACAATACCATAGCAATTTCCAAGGTGTAATCCAACCTACATTACAACAAAAGAGACTAAAACAAGAACTAAAGCCTTACTTTTAAACATAGAAGAGGCAATTTTCCATGATGGATTTATACAGGGTGTATCAATACTGCGGTCGAAAACGAAGCCAGCTGGTAATTTTAGTGACCCAATAAATAAAAAAATGGCAAACAGCGACTACTTTTTTACACGCTTTATATTAGCTTCACTTGTATGTTTGTTTTTTAACTTTTGTCGTTATTGGGTACCTGTGTTCACCCTTTTATTTGTAATTCGCAATGGTAAGCGAGGTTTGAAGTTATAATTTAACCACAAACTATGTATTTACCACCCAAACACGATGATACTTAAAAACAAAAATAAATTGTCGCTTTTTTACCAACATTTTAATTGCATTGCGTCTGAAGTCACTAAAACTAATACCTGGCTTCGTTTTCAATCACAGTCTGGATACACTCTGTATATGTCCATATTTTCTTTTTAACATAATACTGCATTAATTGATAATATATTAAAGTTGTACATGTACCGCTATAGCTGTCTCTGTCACTCGTACGCACATAATGATCCGTCTCGCTCTCATGTTGCGTTTGATCGGCACATACACAGTGCCCATGCCGCACAGATGCCCAAAACAGTTTACTATTTTAAAAACCATTTAGAAACATAATACCCATCAGGCCAAAATCTTTACAAGAAAAAATAACTTTTTTTTATTGCAATGAATGGCGAGACGAGCATGCCGTCCGCCTGATGGTAGGCGATACGACCGCTCATGAACATTGAACAGTAGCAAAACCAAACAACACCTTGGATTACAAAGCAATGCTTGGCATTCCACTGCGCTCGTCATCCTGAGACATTAAATTTTAAGTCTCAATATGTCCTGTAGTTACTCTGGCTACAATGTCTTTCAATCCGAAACACAACAATGCATTAACACTGCTGTTTAGCAGGAGAAATAGACATTGCGGTGGTACCTACCCAGGCGGCCTCTTACATATGAGAGACCTACCCACCAGTATACATGAGATTCTAAGTTTAAAAGTATCTTTTAAACCTAATATTATTAGACTATTAAACCTCTTTTAGCTTTGCTAAAATGACGTAGGGTACTTTTAACTATGACCTGCCATCCATTAGCAGGTGAATTTGCACCCAACTCCTTTTATGTTAGAGTCATTTTTTCAGTGGCAAATGTCTACAATGCCTTTGTTGGCAAGCCCAGCACAATCCAAATAGACCATCTTAATAATATTTCGTCACAATTATGCCAGAACCGGATATTCAAAGAAAAAACGCGCCATATTTAAATAATCCGTATCCTTTTGAATTTAATTCAATGAAATTTAATTTCAATACATCCCGTCACATAGCAAAGAATTTTGTATATACGTTGGCCCCAACGCCATTCCTCCATGTTGACTCCAACATTGTGGAAAATAGCCATATAAACTGATTTACCCGACAGATCTGACAATTATGGTAGGAACAACTAATGTATGGTAAACAGACATCCATACTTCCCGTGCCAAAACCAAGGGCTTGTAAAAAAATAAAGATAATTTTGAAATAAAACTATTATTTATCGCGGATTTGGTTTAATTTTTACTTTTCTAACTTCCCGACGTTTTGATTACTTTACAGCTTTCATGGCCACGTAGCGGACTGAGGTATTAGTCATCCGCTCAGTAAAAAAACCGTAAATAATAGTTTTATTTCAATGTGTAACATTCGCGTAAATCTAAGAAAATATGAAGATCACAACTATACGAAATCATATTAATCACAAATTAGTGGCCTATTATTGAAATACGATTTTTAATACTATTAAAAGCTACCACGATTAGTTGAACTAGAGTAAAACCTTCCGCTATTGTAGTATTCAATATTACCAAAACTCCATCCAAATCGGTTGAGCAGTTTCTGAGAAAATCGCGAACATATACAACGATACATAACCTTATTTTCAAGTCGTTTATATATCAATGTAAATTTAAAAAAGATTAATATTTTAATAGTTTTCAAATGAGATTTATTTTAATTTAGGTAGGACTACCTACTTTAAAATAAATAAATACAAGTGCCGATGGAGCAAAACGGGGGTTTTTAGGATTTGAGAAGAATCTGACGCGTAAATCTGTGTTTAAAATCACAATTTTCTATACATGGCGTTGGGGCCAAAATTGGAGCCAACGATTGCCGACATTACATACAAATTGTTATATTCAGTACAACTACTTATTTAATTAAACATCAGTACAAATATTTTAATGACAATGTTTCGGGTGGTATAGCGACTGAACTGACTAACCCGCAATAGTCCACCACCCAGACCCGAAATAAATATTTGTGAGTCGCACAAACACTTCTCTCGGTGCGGGGATCGAACCCGCGGCGTCTCGTTTCACAGACGGCGTCTAACCGCGCATCGAGGGCTGCCCAATGACTAGTAAAACATACTTTTTAAAATTCATCCTGGTATTTCTTGGGGGAGGTCTGTGTGGTGGCCTCCCGTATCTCAAAACGATGTGTATGACGATTACGACCAACATAAGTTGATCTATTGATCATAGGATGTACAAAATCACTTATACAGGGTGAAATTGACATATGGTATTTAATTCAAACCACATATTCCTAAACCCCCTAGGTAACATTCTACTAAGTTTGAACCAAAACTGCCTGATAGTTTTGTCAAAAATCGGGATTTTAGGTTTCAAGGCTTTTGTTCAACCCTTATAGATACCGAGTCTTTGTACGGCTCAGCAAGTTCCCGAACCCAACTGAAGTTCAACTAAGCCGTAAACATACTCATATCTATATGGGATGGCCCAAAAAACGAGAAACTAAAATGAACGTACCATTTTTTTTTCAAATTATTTTTATTGTTACCTAGGGTAATGAGAAATATGTGGGTGAAATTAAATACCATGTGTAAATATCACCCTGTATACCTATTAGAATATATGAATACGTCATGTCAGTCGCTACAACTACCTTTAGGTACTTTTAATAGGGTATTTGACAATTAATACTATGAATTTAGTTATGACGCCACTACATTGGAGTCTCAACTTACTGATAAATTGAATTCATGGTACTAAGTGGTTTATAATCTTTTTTCAAATTTTATCAAAAAAAATATATTTAGTTATCGAATATTTTGTGACTTTCCAACGACTTTTGAATACAATTTGAGTGAAGAAGACAAAATATTCCATAACTAAAAAAGGAATAATGAACTGTTTATGAACAAAAGCGGACATTCTATACCTAATTAAAAAATAATAATGAAGTTTTAATATAAAGGTGCACATTTTTAACCGCATCTGTACTAATAGTCAAATATCATACATAAAAATAATTCCGTGGAAGCCAAAACAAAAACAATTCGTAATAAACTCACTACTTGATGTAAATTAATTAGTCAGATAACTCGGTATATTATTATTTGTTTAGGTTAAATTATGCCCCTGTCATAAATGAATGTCATGAAAAAGGACCAAGTTAGTTGAGTGACAATAACATTTTTATACATTGGCAACATATATTTTTAATTCGAGAAAGACTGATGCAAATTGTTCACTACTTGATGAATCTCTTATTTAAAGTCAGATAACTCAGTATAATATTATGCGTGATGTAAGGTCAAATTATGACAGGGGTGAATAGGGACCAAGCTAGTTGAGTGACGATAACATTTTTATATTATACATTGGCAACATATATTTTTAATTCGAGAAAGACTGATGCAAATTTTTACTACTTGATGTGTCTCCTATTTAAAGTCAGATATTTCCGTATATTTTTATACGTGGTGTAAGGTCGAATTATGACAGGGGTGAATAGGGACCAAGCTAGTTGAGTGAAGATAACATTTTTATATTATACATTGGCAACATATGTTTTTAATTCGAGTGAGACTGTTGCTTTGACATATAACCACTTAAATCCCTAAAATAAGTAATAGGATCAATTTAGTCCATATTTAATATGATTTATATTCATAAATTGCACAACACGTTTTTTGTCAGCATACGTATTAACTAGGTTGTTCTTACATCGTTTGTACTGCAAGCTAAACAAGTTCTGTATACTGCAAAAAACATGCCGATGGCTCCAATGAACACTCCTCTAACTTAAAATTTTTAAATTTTCGTTTTTCGCATGAAATGCTTTACTATTTAGCAATGCATAGTGGGAGGGTTTTTAGATTTGCATAACGCTAACTAAAAGTACATATAGTTAGCGTTATGTATTGCTGAATAGTAAAGCATTTTACGATGAGAACGAAAATTTAAAAATTTTAAGTTAGAGGAGTGTTCATTGGAGCCGTCGATGCAGTACAATACTTTAACTAAATGATATCCACATGTTATGCAACTTCAAACCTTAATAGCCAAGAAATAGCTGCACCAACCAAACTGAGTTTTTGTATACAGGGTGTCCTAGAACTAGACGATAAACCGGTAACCCGAGATAGAACAAGCTATCGCTGCTCAGGGACATAAACAACTATAGACTTATCACCAATGGGTTGCAAAATACCATTCTAGTTAATTTTAAATTACCTTGAGAAACACTATGCAACTGTCTGACAAGTGGTATGTATTATTTATTATTCGGATTCACGTTTTCCAGTCTCAAATAGCTAAATCAAAATAAGACTACGTTTCAAGAAAATATATCAAATTTCTCACGGAAGGTTTAATTTTAAATGGATTTACAACATTACTTGTTTGTTAGATTACAAATATGGATATCTTTTGATAAATACAATAAAAAATGGAGTCAAACACCCTATTGACACCCAGCTGAAGCTCGGGAAGTCCCTTGGAACACTAGCTTGTCTTATACGTGTATTATTAATAATTGTAGCCTATTTAAATTGTGAAAAATTAAAAACTGCTTAATTTCACTCTTTGTAATATAATATGTGAAGTTCGCCAAGCCGCACAAAGCGAGCGTGGTCTAAAACCTAACTGTTGAAGTATGATAAATTACAAAATGTGTATTACAATAATATTGCACTGAAATACCGAGTTAAATAATATTTTGTATATGCCCATTGAGTTAATATTATTAATACATACTGGGATTTAACGAGGAATTAACTTAAACTCATTTTTTTATTTATACTTAATCTGACGAACATTTTTTATTTGACGGTTGAAAATCAGCTCTCTATATTTCACCATTTTATATCACGTAATCAGTTTTGGAAATGTTCAAAATTCAAAGTGGACTGGCTGACTTGGGATTCAAACACAGACCTTTAAAGATTAGTATGAGCTGCCAATACACCAACACTACGAAATAAATTAACTACGCATACAAAATCAAACGATTTTTTAAAACTGTTAAAACAGATGATAAATTAGTAACATTTTAAATTTATATTCATAGCATATTCGATTATAAAAGTACATTTTCAAAAACACTGGTGTGAACTGTTTTGAACAAGTAAAATCACCCTTAAGCAAGTCTTAAATCAATTTGTATTCAATGACTTGTAAAATCGTTAGTAAGTGAAATACCAAAACAAGTCTTATTGCAAGTGACTTGTAAAGGATAGGGTGAAAATACTTGTTCCAATATGACTTATACATGGTATTGGGTGAAAATATTTAGTTAAATATGACTTGTTTGGTATTGAGTGACAATACTTCTTCAAATATAACTTGTAAGTGGTATTGGATGAAAATACTTGTTCAAATATGACTTATACATGGTATTGGGTGAAAACTCTTGTATTACGACTTGTATAGTTTGGTGTGGGGTGAAAATACTTGTTAAATGGAGGTGAATTATCTACTGTATATTTATACTTTAAACACTAGTTTTAATGTAATATGGCTATCCGATAGGGGACCTAAAGGTAAACACTTATTAAAATCGTATTATATCCATTTTATGCAATTTCATTAAACTAAGGAAACCTAAATTGGTCTTATATTCATTACAAGCTCTTAAATAGTTACATATTATATACTAATAGGGTTTAAGGACGAAACTTATAGGAGAATACCCATTTCTGGGCCCGTTGGTTAAACATTTCATCCATATTGTAAAATTTTAAATTAATATCCCAAAAAATGATTTCAAATTGCCAACTGCAACAGAAAATTCTTTATATGTATTTTATATGACACCAAAAAATTACATACATACATAAAGTCACGTATTTATCCCAGAAGGGGTAGACAGAGGTGATGATAATAAAAAGAAATATCCAATATCACTTTGCTTGAACCGAACCGAACAGTCGTAAGGAAGAGTAAAAAATAAATTAGGCTTTAGCTTCAAATATCTCGAAAACGCAATAATCAATTAACTTCATTTGAAGCATACTACAAAGCCAATATTATTCACTCAGAAAGACACTAATTTTGTATCGGTACCTTTGGGCCCAAAATAGAAAATGGGCGTTCCCATTTCAAAGAAAATTAAAGTATTATAATCTATTGTACTTTGGATTCAAATACGTATTGTCTCACATAATACCAGATTTTGGATGACTAGGTTATAGCATTTTTGTTAGTTTACTATAAGCCTGATCGTAATTGCATGGTTAGGCCAGCGAGGTGTATGGCCTAACCCTTTAAAATCTCTCAATTGTTGAGAAGAACTCAGTATATGGTCTGATACAGTATTTATATTCATACTTCATTACTAATTTCCTTTAAATTAATTATCTGGCATTATGTTCGACAAATGCATAACTCCCACAAATAACTGCAAGAAGAGATCAACGGAAAATTCCGCTAAGAAAATATACAAAGCTTACTAAGACGCGTTTACACGTCACTACACCAAATTAAATAATACAACTAAGACGTGATATTACGTCAGAGATCGACGCTACACAGATACCTTATTTTTTTTATTATTTCTTTATTCTTCCTTCTTCTCCGCGTTGAATATGACTTCGCAATCAGGCCTGTGACTTCTGAAATTCTCGACTCCGCGTTCAGTGACCCTTGTTCCCGAAAAGTCTACGAGACGTAGCATCGGCGCAGCTGTAGCGAGATGGATTAAGCTTCTATTTGTGATATTCCAAAACCCAGTCATGGACAGGACTCGTAAGTTGGACCTGTCAGGCCTGGACCCATGTGACTCATACTGAACCCCATGGGGACCTATATTAATGTAGTTTATATTATCGCTGTCCGCCCTTCCGAAACGGACCACTGTTGTATCCGAAATCAATGAGGCGGGGTGGAAACGAGGTGCCGCGAAAGGCCCATCGTGTCTTCTAGCATTCTCTGCACCCATTTCCGGTTCCGCTACAGCGTACACAGGCATAGACAATCTGTACATAGTGTTCAGTCTCCTACCGACATTCACGTACAAAATCTTGTGCACTGGTTCTGGGTTGCGGGGATTACCGTCTGGCCTTTCCGGTCTATCGGCTGGCCTCTCGGAGCCCCTATCGTCAGGCCTTCCGTCTTCTCCTGCGGGCCTGTCCACTATGACAGGGGGCTCGTTCTGCCTGAAGTGTATGTATCTGTGGTATTTGGGCATTTCTGGTATGATCGGTGGGGGTTTGTCGGCTTCTGGTGCTTCTGGGGCATTGGATGGACCGGCTTGGGCCCCATCCCCATCCCCATTCTCAGCGGGTCCATTAGCGTCAGGAGCGTTCGATGGACCTGGTTCTGGGGATTTGGAGTTGAAATACCTGAGTGGTGGTGGGTCGGTGGATGGCGACCATTTTGATGTGCTGGCGCCATCGTTGACGTCACTCTTGGGTTTCTTGGCCGCCACCTCATCGGATTCTAGTCTGGACCGACAAGAGCATACTACGGAGGTGTCCGTCATCTTGCGTTTGAGAGAGTTGGATTCGTGTCCATTGTCCAGGTCCACTTTGGACGGATCCGGGTATTTGGGCTTGAGGAGTTTAGTTTTGAAGTATTCTGGTTCCTGGAAAATATAGACATTCATATAGACGCTATTCTAGTTATACAAGCAATGCAAATCCATTACCAGGATTCTAAATCTAGGTTATCTTTAAATATAAACGATATAACTAAGAAATACATTATTTTTCCAATCGGTCATGAAAGTGAGATTAGCTAGAGCTATTCAAATCCATCTGGCAAGACTAAATAAATGTATACACCAGTCGTACAGCTTACCATCAGGGGAACGGCATGAAAGTCTCGCCATTTATTCCAATAAAAAATACTGGCGATTATGATACGCGTGGTATTTCAGTAGTATGTTGTCACATTTAAGCTTACCATCCAGCTTCCTCCCAACTATACTACAACAAAAATAATAATAAAAAAAATAACAACACCCCCACCTGTTGCTCCCATTCGTCCAGCTCGACGTGCACGGGCAGCACGTCTCCGATGTAGTGCGCATGCGTCGCCCCCCGCGCCGCGCCCCCCGCCTCGGCCCGCGCCGGCGACACGTACAGCTCCTCCAGCGAGCCCACCCAGCCGAACGCGGACACCTCCGAGTCACCCACCGGAGACTCGCGCAGGTCTATCACCTGACGACGAGTCATATTTATTTATCTTAGACTGATTTTAGAGTCACGCTGACCGCGCGCTGACCGTCAGCGCTGACAGTTTAAATGTATGAGCTTCTAAGGAGCGTTTTAGAATAACGTATAGTTTTCAACGCTGACACCCGCCCATAAGCTACGCGCTGAACTGTCAGCGTGACTCTAAAATCAGCCTTAGATTATTCATAATATAGAGGGAGCACTGGTACATCAAAAACATAGATTAAAATGGTGGTGCCGGGCCACCTTTTTCTGCCCTCCTATTGGCTGAAAGGAGACGGGCGAAACTTCATAGAACCTTGGGCTTAGCCTTACAGAGTTGGTTTCTGCATTATTTTATAGGGATAAGACAAGTATATCGAAATGAGTTCAGCATTCATACCGTAGATCACAAAGCAAATAAGTGAATTCGAGATATTTGTCATTTATGTCAGTAATTAGAAGATGGCGTGATGACAGGCAGCTATGAAAATCTACTACATACTCAATGAATTATTAATTTAATTTTCCCATTGTAAAACATCTTATTATGTTTCGATGAGAAACAAAAAAATAAAAAAGTATATTAGTGAATTTTTCATAAGTGTAAGGTCAGGCCCAATTTCACTCGTCTCCTTTGACAGGTTGTCTAACATACACGAATTAGTTGAAAAATAATAATTAATTGTTTAGTACTATTGAATACCACTCAAACTCGTTTTAAAAGGATAATAGCTAAATATACTTGCGATTATTACGCCTTTCATCAATTATATATACTAGATACAGGCCCCGGAACAATAAACCTACATATTCAATCCATCGACGGACTTATCGACATTGGTACGGTAAGACTGCTACCGAAAACGAAGCCAGGTGGTAGTAATGGGAATTATTGCTATTAATAATTAACATAACAAATAGCAAGTGAAGTCGATAATAACATTTCACAAGTTATATAAATAAGCTAAATTTTGCTAATTGCGATTGTGAGTCACAAAGCCGATCGAAACAATTTTATATGTGAAAATCATTATAATATTATATGAGGGCAATTAGCAATCGCAGAAATATATAGCATGCTAAGGCTTCAAAAATAACAAGGTGGTTATGTTAATTTGAAATAGCAATAATTCTCATTACTATGATATACCCTGTATATTAATGGCATACAGGGTATATCAAGACTGCTACTGAAAACGAAGCCGGGTACTTCGATGACTTCAGACAAAATGCAACAGAAAATGTTGCAAAAAAAAGCGACGATTTTTTTTTTGTTATTTTTTTACTATGGTAGTATTTGGGTGGTAAATACATTTCTATTTCTAAAATAATAGTAGCCTTTTATTCATAAAGACTCTATGGTATAAGAGTTTAAATTATTATTTTAGCAAAAACTATGGATAAACCAACTAAAAATAATGATAATCTAAAATTCATTAAAAATATTTTCGCGTTACTTTGCGAAATTTTTAGTTGCAATATGTCTGTAGTAACTAAAACTACCACCTGGCTTTGTTTTCGTTCGCAATCTTGATACACCCTGTATATTACCGGCTTCTTTTTAATTTACCTTTAAAAATATTTTAATAAAAATAATACCTTCACTGATCTTCAATAACGACTTTAAAAAAGACATCTAAACCTTTTTTTTTTTTTATTAAAAATAACCCTTCACGTACCTTCAAAGTCTTGAATCCGTATCGAGTAGCGAGCGAGGAGTAGGCGACGCACTCCGTCATCTTGGCGCAGCGGCGCATGTACAGGCGCTGCAGGGACGCCAACTTGCTCAGAGGTAAGAGGGACGAGGGTTCAATCCAGTCGCACTCCGACACGTCCAGCTCCTGAGGGGAGAGGAATTTATTTTTTAATAAATAAATAAATAACAGTCGCATACATAGTCCTGACCATACACTAAGATCGAGTCTTGTGTCGTAGGTGGGTATCAGGTACAACGAGAGACTTTTCGCTCTCACAACCACTCATACCTGAAAAAAATATTTGTAGGCCGCACAAACATGTCTTACGGTGCGGGGATCGAACCTCGATCATTGATTGACATATTTTTTTATTGCTGTGAATGGCGAGACGATCATGCCGTTCGTCTGATGGTAAGCGATACGACCGCTCATGAACAGTAACAAAACCAAACACCTTGAATTACAAAGCAATGCTTGGCATTCCACTGCACTCGCTTCAAACCGAAACACAACCATGCCACTGCGCTACGGAGAATGTAAATGTAATTCAACCCCATAAATAAAAGAAATAGTACTCACTTCTAACTCAGTAAGGTAGTCTTGTATCTTGAAAAGAAAGGACTTATCCAGAGGCTGATTGTAGCACTTGGAGCCTCGGAGGGACAACTTCTTCAAGGTGCGAGGGAAGTGGCTTATGTTCCTCTGAAAATAAACATATAAATATCAGTCTCCTTCAAGTTTTCTATACTGTTTTCTATATCGTCTCATAATCGGCCACTGCTGAGCAAAAATGGATGCATTTGTCAGACATATCTATTGAGAAACTGTAGTGGGAACTTCAATTTTAGTTATTGATTTTAAAACTAACTTCGAAGGTAATATATACGCTCAACATAAATTATTCAAGATTGTAACTTCAGCCGCCATTTTGAACCTTATCTTGCCATAGGCCGGTTCATTTTGAACTTTATCTTGGCATAGTGCAGTTCATTTTGAACCTTATCTCACCGTGGTACAGTCGATGTTGCAGTACTCGAGCGCGAGCGAGGTGATGGCGGGGCAGTGCGTCTCCAGCTCCTGCAGGAGGCTCTGCGTGAGCGTGTACTGGGGGCCGGGGCAGGAGTTGTCCGGGGGGGCCCACTCGGTGCCGATGTCCGGACCGAATGCGTCCGGCATTGGGAAGCAGGTCGCTCTAGGGGCAAAATTTAATTGGTTAGAAGTGGTATGGCCTTGCACGTTACGGTAGTACGTGGTTGCCTGCTGGTAACGGACCAGACGTGGCTGCCTGATAACAGTGGTCGCGGGTCAAATCACCACAAACTTTAACGATAAAGGAAAACATATATTTCTACAAACAGCAGTGTAAATTCACTGCTGTGTTTCGGTTTGAAGTACATTATAGCCAGAGCAATAGGCGAGACGACAATATCAAAATATCAAATATTTTATGATGTTAGGAGGAAATACATATTAGAAGGGTTTAAAACGACGTTTTAGTTTTAATCCAGAATTGGAGATTAATAAGATTTTCAATAAAATAAAAGTACAAAATATAGCAATCGGCCATTTTGACAAAAACGCTAGTCACGACGCATGACGTCACGTCTATGTAAACCTGCCATAAACATTACCAATTTCTTTAGAAATTTGGAATGTGAACTTTACCGGGACCACTTATAGACTTTAGAATTCATTTTTATCAAACGAAATATGTTTTGTTTCGTTAACTTTCTTCGCTGCGCATAGACACAATTACATGTTTACCTAGGGGTGACGTTATAACGGACGCCATGACACCTACTAGTTTTTTCTGTGCACTATTGAAAGATGATTAGAAAAATGGCTTAAAACTGTGTTAAACCTTTGTTAATTCTTGAAATATAGTTTATTTCGTATATAATAAATGTGTATCCATATTATAGAACATGATTTTAAAATAATTCGTCATGCCTATTACTGGACATGTTGAGACTTAATATCTTATGTCTCACGATGGCAAGCGCAATGGAATACCAAGCATTGCTACATCAGGCGAATGGCATTCCCGTTTCGCCATACATAGCAATAAAAAAAGTACGTACGACGTTCAAACATTTGAACTTCGTTTTAGATATAGAGTCACCTGTTGCGTTTCGTTCAGTGAAATTAAAATAATAATAAAAATAAATACGCCCAACAGTCACATACATAGGACCTGATCCCACATTAAGATCAAATAAGTCTTGTGTCGTGGATATCGGGAGCTAAGAGCGAATTTTCGGTCTAACCAACACCCAGACCCGAGGCAAATACTTGTGGGCATCACAAACATTTGTTTCGGTGCGGGGATCGAACCCGCGGCTTCTCGTTTCACAGCCGAAATTATCTGACACTATAGCTGGTGGTAGGAAATACTTGTCCACTCGGACAGCGAACAATTTACATAGTGGTTCAGAAACCGTTATAATAGGTGTACCCTGTTTGAAACAAGCTGACATAATTACGTCAACCTGTGAGATAATATGTGACATATCTCTCATATGTGAGAGACCGCCTTTGTAGGTACCACCGCAATGTCTATTTCTCCCGACAAACACCAGTGTAAATGCACTGTTGTGTTTCAGATTAAACGATATTGTAGCCAGAGTAACAACTGGACATATTGAGACTTACCATCTTATGTCTCAGGATGGCGAGCGCAGTGGAATGCCATTGTAATTCAAGGTGTTTGGTTTTGCTACTGTCCATAGTCGGTTTGACGCGCCAGTATATAAATAAGGTATTTATTGTTTCTTTTCTATTTATTATTAAATAGGCTTGGCAAACGTGCAAGCAAGTCACCTGATGATAAGTGATCACTGAGGCCCATGAATATCGATAACGCTTGTGTCAAATCAGAAGGGGGGGGGGGGGGGGGTGTATTGAGTATTTACACATGAGGCATTGACATTGATCTCACACACCGAATGAAACGCGACAGCAACCCTGTTGCTCCACGTCAATCCCGAGTGAGGCAGTGGAACCGTCCCGGACGAGCCTGCCCATTCGTGCTGAATCATGTCTCAACACCGTGGCTCTACCACTTTAAAAACACCATGCATAATACATTGGAACCGTGAAAGAAACATTGGGAACTCGTGATCTAGGAGCGTGATTTCATTTCATCATAAAGAACTATTGTATTCCGGTCTAAAAATGTAGTCTGGTAAAAAAGTACAAAAAAAATTGATCGTAATAATTGTTCCTAACATTTTTTTGGCCCGGGACAAATATTTATGGGCCACAACAATATTTGTCTCGGTGCGAGGATCGTTTCATAGCCAAGCCATGCATTCACTGAGACTGTATAACATCACGCAACATGAAAAATAATTGACGAAGATACCCTCTCTCCCTAGTACTAGAAAGGTTTATTGCGATTTACATAATCAGCAATTGCGTTTGGTGTATAACGGTGACTTAAAATATCGTGAGGAAACCTGCAAACCGTAGTGATTTGTAAAAAAATTCCTCGATACGTAAAATTGGCCAGCCCGCACTAGGCCAGCGTGTTGGATTATATGGACCCCTTTAAAATCTTTCACTCGATTGTAGAGGAGGCCCGTAGTCTGCAGTGAAACATATATGGGCTGATAAACTACAAAAATTGGGTTGGGGACACAATGCAAATTAGGTGGCATTGTAATCACATTGTCATGCTAGTATTAATAAACTTAATAATTTAAAAGAATTATTTGCTAAAACATAAAAAGAAATATATGTATGTCACTTATAATGCAGTTTCGAACCAAATACTTCAAATACTACTAAAGCTAATATGTGAGCTAAAATAAATTGTAATCATTTTTCTCTTTCTGTTGAAAAGTAGAAAGCTATTAAGACCCCCCCTCACTCCCCCAATATCTCGACGGAAGCCAGAAGGGGTATGCCGGTCTCACTCGCCTTCCAAACCAACATACAGCGGTTATTGCCGCCGAGTCGTCTCCCTAACTATTCTAGGCCAACATACCGGCTAAAATCTCTCGGTGACCGCACTATTGCAACAATTTGGACACTGCCTAAAATGAATATCAAATCCATGCCAGATATAGCTTAATGCGGATGTAAGGATGGATGGTTATATTAAAATACTAAAATTTAAATATACACCGCAAATAATTCTACAGCTGTATTATTTATTTTTATATACTTTTACTGGCAACTCTTGCCACGGGTAACATTAGCTCCGTGTAATTTAATTGTTTAAAATTAGTAAAACCGCAATATAAAGAAAAGTAATAAGTTACAAGTAATTCATATAGTTCAATTCGTATTATCCAGTTATTTGTTTTTGTAAATAAGTGCTACACAAAGTGCCAAATTACAAATTAAGACTTTGTTTTAAACAATGGAATAACAATTAGTGTAATAGTTTTATAAGACATAACGCAGATTTTAAGTGCAACCAGTGACTAAAAGTGTAATCAAGTGATATAACGATTAGTGCATAAACAAATAGTGAAACAACTTGAAAGTGTAACAAGTCGACCGGTTAGTGCTAATATTCAAATTTTGAAAAGCAAACTGTAACGGTCGTCATACATAAAATAAAATTGGACATTATAGACATCTAATTCGGCAGTTATAACATTCGCTGTTTGGACTAGCGGCCTAGAGTAACACGTATGGCTAGGCGAACACAGAGTTCAAATCCTCGACATTGCTTTGACTTTTTGAATGTGTTTATAAAATGCTCATATTGGAATAATTACATTTATTAACTTTCACTGCCTTTAAATTGACTAAGACCAAATTTTGTGTACATTACCGGATAGCAGTACAGATAATACTGAATGCAATTTAACACGCATCCGCCTGACAAATATTCAATTAAAATGGGTTCAAAAGCTATTAGATGTGGTGGATGTTTGAGTTATATTATAAATAGAGAAATGCTAAAATGCTCTAATTGTGGTAACGCATATGACCTCATGTGTGCCAACATAACTGATAGCAGTTTCAAAGTAATGGCCAATGATCAGAGACGGTCCTGGGTGTGTCACTGTTGTCGAAGTAAACAACCCAAGGGAGATAATACCAACACCCCTATACGTTTGAATCATTCGGAGGATATTGCCCGTCAAAATGAAGATGAAGGTAACATCACGCTACGCAGAAGAACAGTTCCTACTAAACCAGCTGACACAGACTTGGAACCTTCTTTGTTAGCAATAATCAAGCAAGAAATACATTTGGCAGTGAAAGAGGCAATACAGGATAATTTTAAAGCCTTATTTGCAGAAGAATTTAAGGATATAAAAAAGGAAATATCTGCTCTAAAGGTAATGGGTTCTGATCTTGAGCGTATAAATGCAAATTGCAATAATATAAAAGTAGATATCAATAGAGCTGAGGGTACAATTCTTCGGCTAATAAAAGAGAAAGATATTTTATCAAATACCGTAAGTGACTTATCCGTCAAATTAAACTTACTTGAACAGCACTTTCATGAAGGCAGTAACATCGAAAAAATACATCATTTAGAATCAGAAACAACATCACTAAACGTGCCCTCAAACTGTGAGCTTGACTCTTTAAAGGCTCATGAAAATCAGTCGCAGCCAACACAGAAGATTTCGAATTTCAACACCCAGCGTGCCCAATCATCTTCTTTTACCACAGTTTGCAAAAATCAAGATATTGGAACGCAACATGAAGCTAAAGGAGAAATTAAAAAAACTAGACGACATACATCTATCTACGGTACCGCAACTACATCTGTTACTACACTAAAAGCCGTTGAGTTAAGGAAATACTTGCATCTATGGAATATGGAATCAGGAGCCGAGGAAATTCGTGAATACCTACGAGTTTGCTGTCCTGAGGGTACGTGCTCAGTTGAAGAGCTCGCGACTAGGGGTGATTATAAATCCTTTAAGCTTGGAGTTCCGGTTGCATACTACGAAGCTTGCCTCTCCCCTGATATTTGGCCCATTAATGCAAGAATCAAGACTTGGATTAACCTAAAAAGACATTCACCTCGGGCAAACTTCAAAGATAACAAAGTATATATTAATCGGAACTTGCTCAGATCAACTAAGACTGGTCCACTGATAGATGAGGGGATACCGGGTACCCAGACATTTCGTTCCTCAGTATGCGTCAAATAAAAAAAAAAAAACAATGCCTAAATATTTTTTATCAAAATGTCCGCGGTCTAAAAACAAAACTGAAGACATGGCGAAACAACCTACTCCCTTTAGAACAATACCTAGTTGCAGCTTCGGAAACTTTTTTGGATAAATCGGTTGAAGATTCGGAAATCGTCTGTGGAGAATGGAGTCTACTTCGACGCGACAGAATTACACCCTGCGGAGGCGTTCTTCTAGCTGCGCGCACACCTATTGTATTACGTCGTCAAACTATACTGGAAACTGAGATCGGTGAAGATTTATGGGCAAGTTTCGTCTGGCACGGGCGTAATTTTCATGTATGTGTAGTTTATATTAAACCCACTGCTAGTGACGATGACTACATGCGTTGGTTCTGTAAAGTAGAGAGTTTTATTAATAATATCAAAGGATCTGTTTTAATAGTAGGGGACTTAAATCTTAACAGTGCTTCTAAACCAGTAAACCACTATTATGGTTACTTTTTATCTTTTTGCAAACTATCAGAGATTAATGTAATTAATAACTTGAAAGGAGGAATACTAGATGTTGTTTTAATTAGGGAAAATTCCGATATAAAGGATATGAATGTTCAGTTAGTAGAGGGATTAGTGCCGCCAGATGTCTACCATCCTCCTCTGGGTATAAGGATTGGAGTCGTTACAACTCATTGCTCAGATGTCATCAAACCCAGCAATATAAATCCCAATAGAGACTGGAATTTTAAAAATTGTGACTACATTAAACTATATGACTCGGTTGCAAGGGTTTCTTGGACGGATGTACTTGAAATGGGAAATGTGCAGGATTCAACTGACAAATTCTATAACATTGTTTTCGCACTATTTGACAGTTGTATTCCAAGGAAATTACGCAAAACTTCATCTAATAGGCGATATCCCGTCTGGTTTAATAAAGACATAATTAATGATATTAAATTAAAACTAAAATTACATTCAAACTGGAAGAGAAAAAACTGTCTAAAATCTTACGAAGAATTTTCAAATCTAAGAGCTTCATTAAAGACTCGCATATCAGATGCTTACGATAACTACCTTAATTTTATTGAAGATAACGTTAAATCCAAGCCTCGTAAATTTTGGGAACACATATCAAGTCTTCGATCTAAGGGAGGTTTTGAACAAAGTGTGACCTATAAAGGTGAAACATTTACTGGCATTGATGCCTCGAATGCATTTGCAAACTTTTTTAGTAGTGTATATCTGTCTAACGAACCACAATTAGATGTAGATAATGCGATCCAAAATGATAAAACACACGATAGTAAATATGTTAATTTCAAAGCGATTACATTTAGCGACATTTATGCCAGCATTAAAAAAATCAAATCCAGTTGTTCTACGGGACCAGACAACATACCAACGTGGTTTATCAAAGATATGAAAGAGTTTTTAGTTCACCCACTAAGTCATATTTATAATTTAGCACTAGCGACGGGAGTTTATCCTGTGCAATGGAAATTGTCTAGAGTCACACCAATTCCAAAATCGTCCAATAAAGCATCGGTTGAAGAGTATAGACCTATTTCAATATTGTCAACACCAGCTAAAGTTTTCGAAAATATAATTCACAAAGAAATTTATAAGCAAGTGGCCCCATTTTTATGTAACGAACAGCACGGTTTTCGAGAAAGAAGGTCTGTAGATACTAATCTACTCACAGTTGTTGATTATATATCGGCTCGTTTGGATAGGAGAGGACAGGTAGATGTGTTGTATTTTGACTTCCGCAAGGCCTTTGATCGCGTTGATAATGATATCCTTCTGATGAAACTTAATAACATAGGTTTTACCCCTGGCCTCCTGAAGTTAATAGCTCATTATTTAAAGGATCGAAAGCAATACGTTAGACTCGGTATGTACGAATCACAAACCTATCGCACAAAATCAGGTGTGAGTCAGGGCTCTATACTTGGACCCCTCCTTTTTATTTTGATGATAAATGATCTTCCCTCCGTTATAGGTCACGCGAAATGCCTCCTTTACGCTGACGATTTAAAATTAATGTTGGAAATACAGTCTGTAGACGATTGTTTAAAACTGCAAGATGATGTCAATGCAGTCTTTGAATGGTCAGTCGCGAACAAAATGGAATTTAATCCATCTAAATGTTACGCCATGACATTCGGTCGAATGTCCCATCCAATAACTTTTAAATACCGATTAAATACTGATGATGTCACCAGATGTACATCTATGAAAGATCTGGGTGTGACATTCGACCGAAAGCTAACATTTCATGACCACATCACTACAGTAGCCAGGGAGTCCTTCTCGAGGCTGGGTTTCGTACTAAGAAACTCCAGGGAATTTAAGAGCGACTGCGTTGTCAGACTCTTGTTTAATGCGCTTGTCCGCAGTAAACTGGAAACAAGTTCTTGTGTATGGCACCCATATGAAAGCACGTATACCCTTCTATTGGAAAAGGTGCAAAAGGCTTTTTTGCGGTACAATTATAAATTAAAGTATCATACATATCCTTTTATGTACCCAACCAAATTTCTTTTAGGCTGTTTGGGTTACAATAGCCTTGAAGTAAGAAGAAACAGAGATCAAATCATGACCATGTGCAAGATTCTCCTTGGTAGAATTGATGCACCAGATCTGAGCTCTGAGTTGTCACGACTTTATGTCCCTAATAATTATCTGCGTGGCAGAAGTCACAAATTATTTTCCGTACCAACATGTCGAACAATTGCTCGTGCCAGGTCTCCTATTCCTCGTGTTCTTGCAGCGCTAAATGCCCTCCTCGATACGAATTCCAAAGTGGATTTGTTTACGGATGAATGGGCAGTTATCTTGTCAGCGTGTGTGGGATACTGTGAGAAAATTTGTAAATAGCCTTTCACGTTAGATAATAAATTATAACTCAGAGGTTTGTTAAATATTAAGTAAGATTTTAATTATTATTTTTGTTTTGTTTGTCGTGAACTTAGTTGCTATAGTTTATATATTTTTATTACCACTCTGTTTTTGTTTTTGTTCATAAATATTGTTTATATTTTGTTGATTTGTCTAGATTTAATATATTAGATATACTTAGGTTTAAGAATTTAATTAATGTAATTGGTGTATGCCGTTTTAATTAAATTAAAAAAAAAAATAAATAAAAAAAAAAAAAAAATATATAAACGATGTCTTCTAGATAATGGCGAAGCGTTCAAATGTATCGATTACCACAGGCTTTCCTCTTCTTTTAAAAAAATAATAAGTCTATTTCGTTCGAGACTGGCTTGTCTATTGAAAGAATCACACTTCGCCACTACTTCTTAATAACTAGTCCAGTCCTACTAGGATAGAACTACTATGATGAGGGTAGGTAGAAAATATAAAAAAGCATACTAAATAAATTTCTTAATGATAAAATATGCAAAAAAGATATGAAAGATAGTTGAGCCTCGGCTACTAACAGCTGACATAAGGGCTAACACAAATAAAAAATATTTGACTACCCTCTATAAAACTTGTTGGGATTATCTGAGTCATTCATTTAAGCGTCATATGTTTTTTTTATACTATCAAGGAGGCAAACAAGCATACGGCCCGCCTGATAACCAGCTACCGTAGCCTATAGACATCTACAACACCAGAAGTGACACTCAGGTGTTATCGACCCTAATAGGATATTTAACACACTATTTTTTATTGTGTTTTTCAAAAAGTCGAAAATCTAGCAAGCAATGAATTTTGCAAATCCGTTCACAATTAAACAACTTGTGTAAGTTTTTGATGTTGTAGTAAAAAAAAGGCATGCAATACAAAACTAGTGACGTCACTAGTCTTAATATGCATTACGGTGTGCGCATGTGAAAGAGACGGTAAGATGTTCCCACTAAGCTCTCACTATTTCATTTAAAATACTAATACGAGTATTTGCCTCAAGTTACAAGCATGTATACTGTTTTGATAGAAATGTTTTATATTAAAATTATTTGTAGTACGCAAAATTTTACCAAAAATCGGTCATAGTCAAATACCATATTCTATGTTGTGATTATTTTTATGTGACTATCTAACTCTCAATTGTAGATAATACCCATGATCAACAATGGGCGTATATATACTAAATTCGATTCAGGATAGAATAATCCAATATTTTCACGATTTTTTAAAGCTGGGGGTAGAATTCAATAACAAAATTGTTAGTACAATTTGTCTGGTAAAATAAACATGTTCGTTTATAAACTGCGGGTAGATTCCTATCAATCTTGTTAGTGACTCCACAATACCAATTTCTCCATCAACATACTAAGGTTTGCAACATTGTCCAAGTACCAATCAGGCGGGCCAACAGAACAGATAACGAAAAAATACATGCATTCTAAATGAGGTGACAAAATGCCTATACAACCCTGATAAAGAAACGAAAAATAACTTATGTACTGGAAAAGACATCGCGAACAAAATCTGTAATCACTGGGTACACGAGCGAGAGGGAAGATTTGCTATATAGAAGTGACAGAGATAGCTGCATTTGCATTTCTTACAATGCAACCAATGGAAAGAGACGGAAGATTTACTACATAGGAGTGGAATAGATAGGAAGGCGCTTGGTACATTATCACTATGAGACCAATAGAGCGAGAGAAAAAATAATTTATGCATGAGTGCAAGAGAGACAGGAACGCGCTTGGTTCATTTGTTTCAGGAGAAATAGCATTACATCATCAGCTGAAATTTGTTAATAAAATAGTAGAGCGAGAAGGAAGATTTACTTCACAGGAGTAAAAGAGACAGGAACGCGCTTGGTAAATTTCATTCGCGGGAAAGAGACAGGAATAGCGCTGGGTACATTCATTCACAACGTCCTCCAGTACATTAAAGCAGCAAAGCTATATACCTAATGTGGACAGCGGAGGCTCCCACGGCGGAGACCACGACGGCGACGCAGGTGGTCGGCGGGACGCCCTCGTGCCGCGAACTTGCAGACACAGCATCTAGAAAGCTTCAAACATACCTAACCTTAGTCGGGAATCATACATCGGTGTACAGGGAACCTACCAATCAGAGCTCATTATTCTTTCTAACGATGCTATTGGTCAATTCTAGTCAATCTATTCCTGTGTTCTGATTTTGAAATCGCGCGTAGTTATAAGCCAATTAGGAACGTCCATTTTTTTCAGCTATGCTATTGGTCAATTCTATTCCAATGTTCTGATTCTGAAATCGCGGGAATTTACGGGCCAGTCAGGAACGTCCATTCTTTTCAGCGATGCTATTGGTAAATTCTGTTCGTAATATCTGATTTTAAACTGCGGGAAGTTATGGGACAATCAGAAACGTATTTTTCTTGCAGCGACGCTATTGGTCGAAATTAAATAATTATAATCAATATTCTAATTTCAAATCCAAGTTCTGGATTATCAATTGTCTCGATTGATCAAATGTGGCGAAAAGTGTTAACCGACAACACAAACTAGGAAATTATGATAACCTACGGCCCTTTTCTACTCTGTTGTCCACCGCGACACTTTTGGTAAATTCTGTTCCAATTGAAAATCGATGCAAATCTTAAAAGCTCGCGAAAGATGGTGAATAATCTTGGCATTATCGGGAATCACACAAACTGTCACATTTAAAGATCGCGGGAATCGACTGGCCAATGAGGGTCGTCAGTTTCCTCATTGTCAATCACACAAGACTATTGGTGAGTTCTGTTATAGTAGAATTTACAAATTCGTAAATGCGACCAATCAGAATCGTCAGATACACATTTTCGAATTAAACCGCCCTAAATAAAGCGATCCTATTGGTCAGTTCTATCATTGGTGAGTTCAAAAGCGCGGGAATTTAAAAATGACTATTTTAAATAAAAATATCACACTATTTCTGGTTAGGTGATAATTGATTGCCTGCGTCACTCTTGATGAAACGTACACGATTTTGCACCTTAAATATTAGATATAAGGTCGATTATGATGCTATCTTGTTCTATTGGCAAAGCCTTTACGCTTCTACAAACTATACTCAAAATATCCTACAAAAAACGGGAGAAAAGCAAATGAAATACCATGCAAGTCAACGTTACCTGGATGAAGCGACAGCCGACTATCAAATATAGGACTACAAATAAAAACCATACGGAGATCTGCGGGGAGTCTGAAATACAAAATAAAAAGAAAGCAAAGCGACTAGTGACAAACCAATATCTATCAACTGAAAAAAAAGAACTACGAAGGAGAACAAAAAACAAAACAAAAATAAGCGTACAAAATTAAAATTGTAAACAAGTAGAGTTTTAGGATCAAAGCCTCCTTGACTTTTCGATCGAAGTTTAAGAAGTTGGTAGGTATGTGTTCATGTTTACATGGTCTTACAATTAACCACTCTATTCCAGAGCCCAAATCTATAACTAATTTATGTATTTTAAGTTCTATTATGGCAAGACGAAAGCAAGGTAATTGTCCGACTTGTAATCAGTCACGCTTCACCTTCAACCAATGTCGGGGATACTCGTTTCTCTGAATATTTCTATTCTTAAAACCAAATCCGGAAAAATGGCTTCGAATGATTTAAAACAATGTACAAATTATTCTGAAACTGTGAAACGTAAAAAAAATCTTTTAATGCGCAAGTACACTCTAATTTAATATTATAACAAATTAATGAATAATTTCGCTATCATGGCGACGTTTGACAGCCTTCTCCACGTTATCCCGTGCTTCATGCTTGCTGCTGCGTCACACGCGCTTTGGCCAATAAGCGTGCGGCACTAATTGGCGTGACGACAGTATCAAAATATCAAATATTTTATGATGTTAGGGGGAAATACATATTAGAAGGGTTTCAAAAGATGTTTTAGTTTTAATCAAGAATTAGAGATTAACAAGATTTTCAATAAAATAAAAGTACAAAATATAGCAATCGGCCATTTTAACAGAAACGACGCATGACGTCACGCCTATGTAAACCTGCCGTAAACATTACCAATTTCCTTAGAAATGTGGAATCTGAACTTTACTGGAACCACTTATAGACTTTAGAATTCATTTTTATCAAACGAAATATGTTTTGTTTCGTTAACTTTCTTCGCTGCGCATAGACACAATGACATGTTTACCTAGTGGTGACGTTATAACGGACGCCATGACACTTACTAGCTTTTTCTGTGCGTTATTGAAAGATTATTAGAAAAATGGCTTAAAACTGTGTTAAACCTTTGTTAATTCTTGAAATATAGATTATTTCGTATATAATAAATGTGTATCCATATTATAGAACATGATTTTAAAATAATTCGTCATGCCTATTGTTACGTAAGTAACAATGACTGTTCATCTTTTTCCGTCATAGGTATCCTGTGTTTTTTTTTTATTTTCTTCGAACCATTTCGAATGTATGCAGAAACATCGCGCATTTTTTTGTGCCAATAAGTTAGTGTGTGACATGAAATTTTGTAAAACGTCATTGGCGACAGCGCACAATATTGACACAGGGTGCGTGCAGTAGTGTCACTTCCACTTGTTTCCTCTGTTCCTTGGATCTAACCATTGTGGTTTCATAACCTTAGTACTCGTATAAATATGTAACTGTAAATTATTTTGAGCACTATCACTACATAGTATAATACAAAGTCGCTTTCGCTGTCCCTATATCCCTTTGTATGCTTAAATCTTTAAAACTACGCAACTGATTTTGATGCGGTTTTTTTAAATAGATAGAGTGATTTACTAGGAAGGTTTATATGTATAATACGTGCATTATTATTGTACGAAATCTATTTGTACCCGGGCAAAGGTGGGCCGGGTCGCTAGTAATAAATAATTATATCAAAACCATTCAGAAGTAATCAACTTACAACACATTAAAATCCTTAAGAATTGGTAATTGACTAGCAAAAAAGGATAAGTATAGCAAGCAATGACGTCACCACTATAATAGCTCGCGCGTGCGAAAGAGATTGTGCCATGTTCCAAGTTCCTACTACAATCCCAATTTTACTAACAGTTGTATTAAAATATCAGGGTTACTAGCTATTTAATAACCTTTCTTCAGAATTGGTTTTATTTAATCATATTAATTGGTCTTGAGTAAACAATAATATATATATAAATATGCTGATCTCTAATTTATCTGTGTAAACCTATAAAAAAACAGCTATCGGTCGCCCAGCTGTCGAAATTCGACCGCAAAATTAAACACAAAAACTAAACTAAACTAAGGCCCCATTCGCACGGGCTCTTAAACAGCGTCGTATTTGACAGGTTTTTACAATTCCGAATATTTATATTCATATTAAATGAAAATTTAATTTCTAACGCAACGAAAATCCGACTGAATGTTTGTTCATTTTGTTTCATTGCAACGCTTCTTAAATGCGCTTTGAAATAGCGTCTGTGCGAATGGGGCCTTAAGTTCAAAATGGCGGCTACAGGTCCACTTTTTACTGATAAACTAAGCTAAAAAAATAAGCTACTAAACAAACAAAATGATGAAATCGGTTGAAAAATAATTAGAAAATAGTACTACACTGTGATTTTTCACCTACTTATTAGAAAATATTTTGAAACTAACCTCGGCATTGTATCGTAGATTTGAATCACCGGACCACCGCGAATTATTCCTCGTCTGTTCGTATGATCTGTAATAAAGTATATTTTATCGCAACAATATTATGACAGCTTCCGTGGCGCAGTTGGTTATACGCAGACTATGAAACGAGATGCGGCGGGTTCGATCCCCGCACCGAGAGAAATGTTTCTGCAGCCCACAAATATTTCTTCCGGGTTTGGGTGTTTTGTCAGACCGAAAAGTCTCTCGTAGTTCCTGACACCCACGACACAAGACTCGATCTTGGTGTGGGGTCAGGACTTTGTATGTGACTGTTGGGTGATTTATTATTATAGCAACATTTTTTGTTCTGTATCCGCCCATATGCGTCCCATTGCAGCTTCGATCAAATATACACTAGATACAACATGAGCGCTTAGAAAATGGCACCAAAAAAGAGTGCTTTAAGCACTCTTTCGCCTTCAGTCACGCAGCGACCGTTGCTTCCAAAACGTCGCAAAGCTTTAGACAATATTATATGAAAAGCTACTTTAAGCCCCAGGAATAAGGCGGAATTTGTGTTAACATATTTGGAATATGTGATCTTTTTGTTTACTTTTTTTTATATCATGCATCGGTGTCACTTTTTAACAGAACTTTTACAGGGAACTGTGTATCTAGTGTATATTTGATCGAAGCATTGCAGGGTAAAGGAATCCTCTACTTGGCAGTAGGATTGAGGGAGGTTAGGGCATATAGTCCACCACACTAGCTTAGTGCGGGATAGCGGACTTTACATACCACAGAAATTCTTCAAAAGCTATATGCTATGTAAATTTCTACCGATGTTTTCATTTACCAAAAAAGTATTCATTGTTATACAAAAATTAATAATGAACTGCACTGATTTAAACCACCTTGTAACTTTTGCAATAATCACTACATTGAAAACTGGTTTTGAAAAGAACAACACTAGAGTTTCTTGCCCGTTCTTCTCTAGTGAAAAACGCTTTTCGAACCGGGTGGTAGATAAAAACATGACTGAATCTAAACGATGTTGAACATTTTACGGATTCAATCAATTATTTTCATTTTAATTTAATTTTTCATCGTTATTGACCGCGGTGATACGACAATTACACACATGACTCTTCAAATCAAAGATGTGCCCTGGGATTTGAACCCGCGACCACCTGGAACATATTACTGGCAACCACTTCTGTTCCATTATCACCATGCACTTTCAGTAGCAAGAGTACGATATAGGACTTACCAAACGTTCCATTAAGGCCACCAGGGTCGCTGGTAGACGGACCCTCGCCGAATGAATCCATGGAGGTGGAAGCGTCGCCTCTTTCCACCTCTTTGTACTTGCAATTCATGTGGCCCAGGCAACTGAAATGGGACGTGACGTCAACACTCAGTACCTCTCTCACTCCCCCACTTTCACGATAAAGGGACAGAAAATACATTGAAAATAGGCCTCCCATACACTTGCTATGACGTCACAAGTCAGTAACTTTCACTCTGCCTGTCCCCATCGCTCTTAAAGCAAAGCGTTACACTATACAGTTTTGAATATGTAGGCTTCACTCCGTAATAGTGGCGTCAGAACAACAACAGATACTTAGTATAGGGCTGATTTTTCAGTCGCCTAGTCATCTGTCAAGATAGTTTTACATTTTTTGTGAAAATGACAACGAAGTAGACAATAACTTCAAAAGAAAAATATGAAAATTATATTTGGGTATTTGACTGAAATTGTATTTATCAAAAAAAAAAATGAAAATTCCCTCAGAATTAAACAAGCTAGTAACGTTTTAAATCTTGTAGTAGAAGAAGAGGGAAAAGAAAAGGGATGCAAAACAAAACTAGTGACGTCACAAAGCGTAATAATATGCATTACACTGTGTGCGTGTGAAAGAGACGGTAAGATGTCATCATTATGCTCCCACTCTTTAATTTTAAATACTAATATTCGCCTCATGTTACAAGCTACTTTAATACTGTTTTGACAGAAATGTCTTATTTCAATTGTATTTTTGTTTGTATGCAAAATAATACAAAAAATCGACTGTATTAAAATACCCTATTTATATAACACGTTTAAACTACGGATCATCCAGGTTTAGTGAAAGTCTATCAAATAGTCCATGGTTTATCGTTAAACCACTTTTTGTTATATCGACTCTATAAGCCGTTGTTTACAAAGATAAATTTGGTATTTAGTTAAACCATATTATGTAATACGGTAGTATAGGAAAGTCCTATTTTTTAGGGTTTTGTATTTAAAAGGTAAAAACGAGACCCTACTACTAAGCCTCTGCTCTGTCTGTCTGTCACCAGGCTGTATCTCATAAACCGTGATAGCTAGAAAGCTGAATTTTTCACAAATTATGTATTTCCGTTGCCGCTACAAAATATAATAAAAATAAAAAATTAAATATTTGTCGTCTCACCCTTCAGCCTGCCGCGCGTATCCTGAGAGCAGCAACTCAGTGGTTGCAGCTGAGAGCGCGTGCTTGAGATACCACTTGAGTCGCTCCGGGCCGGTGGGGTGAGCGCGCGCGTCCACACGCTCCCATAACGTGTGGTCCAGTACTAGCGCGCCGAGGCGGGAACACGTGCTGAACACACATTTATATACTCTTTATTTCTCATGATGATGAAAAACATAATAATAAATAACACCCAACAGTCGCGCGACAACATCGCACGCATGCGTATGCTTTTTAATTAAAAATGTGAGTTTTAAAATAGCTAATCAATGCTTTTAGAAGTAATTCAGGGCTAATAACATCTACTTAAAATAGAGAAACAATAATAATAATTAAATAATAAATACATCAAACAGTCATACACATAGTCCTGACCCCACACTAAGATCGAGTCTTGTGTCGTGGGTATCAGGAACTAGGAGAGACTTTTTGGTCTCACAAATACCCAGACCCGAAATAAATATGTGTGGGCCGTAAAAACATTTCTCTCGGTGCAGGGATCGAACCCACGACCAATCTTTTGACAGGCGGCGTCTAACCGACTGCGGCCCGAAGACTCAAACATAACAAACAGGAATAACATAAAACAAAAGCACAAGAAGAATGCTTCGGTGGCGTAGTTGTACAAAGATTATTACTACTTATTACTTTTCGGTCTCACAAACTACCAGACCCGAAACACCTCTCCATCAGTAATGGAAATTATTGCTATTTAACATAACATCTTTCTTTCCATCTAAATGACTACCAAACAAAACAGAATCTATTCAAAACTGTATCTAATGGTGCATTTGCATGCTTGGCCAACCGCAGCCAGCCTCCACCAACGCAAGCGTGTAAACGGGGTGTTTAGCTCGGCTGGCCTTGGATTATCTTCGTTGCTTGGAGTTCATAGATATTGGTCCAACATCAGCCAACATGTAAATGCAAAATAAAGCTTTCACTCACAATCCAAGCGCCTTGAGGTCCATGGGCGAACAGTACTTCAAGATATACAGCAGCACATCATCAGACAAGTCCAGTAGGTGGCGCATCCTAGCTCCGTTCTCCAAGGACGGCTGCTTCTTCATTGTTATGGAGTCTGGAAGAAAGGAGATATTTACTTTCTCACCACCACTTTACTTAGTATATCTAATATCATATCCCTCGGTACAGGCTTGCCTAGTGACTAGTGAAGGGACCACATATGATTTACAATGTTAATTCCAAAAAAATACAACTATTATATTCCTTGTTTTAAATGACAACATGCTAAAATTCATGTGATTATTTGTAATTATTTATAACAATATTATGATTTTCATCTTCAAGTACATGGAGCTGGAGATTTTTTTTGCCATGATTAAAGAGATGAGCATACCGTTCGCCTGATGGTAAGAGATTAAACTGCTCATAAACAGTAGCAAAACCAAACAACACCTTGAATGGCTGGACCTATACAATAATAAAACATGCCAATCTCAGTAACTACCGGTTGAAATTGAAAATTTGTTTTGTATTAAACTAGCGGCCCGGCCCAGCTTCGCCCGAGTACAAATAGATTTCGTACAATAATATGTACGTATTATACATATAAACCTCCCTTTTGAATCACTCTATCTATTAAAAAAAACCGCATCAAAATCCGTTGCGTAGTTTTAAAGATTTAAGCATACAAAGGGACATAGAGACAGAGAAAGCGAATTTGTTTTATACTATGTAGTGATAGGCCATTTATTGACAAAAGCTAGAGACTACATAAGAATAATATGGAGCTGGAGTTTTTATTTAATTTGAATGTGCTAATCTCCGGGGCAAGTTGAAGTGGCAGTGGGCTGGTCACATTTGTCGGAGAACTGACAACCGTTGGGGTAGATGTGTTCAAGAGTGGAAACCGCGCCTCGGCAAGCGTAGTGTAGGACGCCTTCCAATGAGGTGGAGTGATGATATCTGAAGGATGGCTGGTAGCGGTTGGAGACGTTGGGCTGAAGATCAAGCCCAGTGGCGTGCCATAGGAGAGGCCTATGTCCAGCAGTGGACACAAATAGGCTGATGATGATGATGATGAATCTCAGGGAACACTGGTTCAAATTGAAGTTTTGTTTTGTTTTGTTTTGGATACCCCATTCACCTAAGCGGGTTATAGTAAAACATGATGCTAAGACAGAAAGGCATGGAGCATTCATGAAAAATATTGCATAAGCAATTTACCTATCAAAAATAATCTGCAGCCGGGTGAAATTTTGCCATGAAGCTATTTTATATTATCGCACATGTCAAAAACAGTAATAATCCATTTGCGCACTTCAATTACAGTTAAAATTTAATATAGTATGTATGTATGGATTACACTTATTAAAAACCAAACCAGTAAAATTTATTTTAAGAATTATGTATTACTTTGTTTATTGTATTGTGTGTATTGATAGTCAATCACCACGCACTAAAACGGTGAAGGAAAACATCGTGAGGAAACCTGCATACCATAGCGGTTTATAAGAATTTCTATGGTATGTAAGTCCGCCAACCCGCATTAGGCCAGTGTGGTGGACTATATGGCCTAACCACTCTCAATCGTTTGTAGAGTAGGCCCGTGCCCTGCAGTAGGACGTATATGGGCTGATACAGATACAGAATTATGTATTACTGTTTCTGGCATTTTTAGTTACATTCATGCATACATATTACATACCTACATTTTATTACCATACACACATTTTATTATTTTGGACACATTAATAATATTAGAATATAACTATAAATGCTCTGTTATTTATATTATGAAAACATCTTAAACAATAAATTAGATATTTTTATTTACTACAGTTCAAAACACAATAAATAAATAAATGAAAAATACTGAATTAATACATTATTCTTAATTTGAATATTGTTTAAATGAAATAGAGTCAAAATAGTTTTAACACTTTAAAATAGATGTTTTCTTGTCACATGATTCATAATTTACCAGAAACAATCAATTTTAAAAGAAAATTATAGTTGCAACTATGAAATGCTTACAAAGCAACTAAAAATGCAGTTTGTCTCATTTTAGTGTGACCCAATTATTTTACAATAATAATAGGCATAGTTCATAGTTATAATTAATGATATTATTAATTTCATTTAATTTAAATAAATAATAAAAAATAGAACATTAAAGTTTTGATTTTATTTTAAAACAGACGGTATATACCGAAAAACATTGTTAAAAATAAAAACACAAAAAAATTAAAAAAAAATTGGAACAACAATGAGGTCAAATAAATAGCGCAAAATTCCTCGATTATACTATAAAATGCAATTAGCCTGCGCATAGCTTGGTTAAAGAGTACTTGCAGCCACAGAGCTGTAGCATCGATCGAAGGTAAAACCGGGCCGATACACAGCACACACCCATTCTTCAATAACCACACTGCATTTAATAGACCACTTACCATCTTGACCGTATCCGCTGTCGTTCAAATCGTGTTTAAAATCACTTTCCGCTCGCAACGAACCCATTTTAATTGGTAATACTCGGATCACAGGCAAGGCCCATAAGGCGAATGAAACGCCAAAATCGACCCGAAATACACTAAGAACAAAGGAACTGGCACGAATAAGGGATAAATACGAACGCGTGTGTAAACAAATGCGTTTTGGAATGTTTCCAAATTCACTTTGATGATTTTTTTCGAGTTTTTATCGCGGCGCAACGATGATTGACCCGAGAGCAATCTTTTTTATTTCTCTGACAATTTTGATTTTGACATCCACACAAACAAATCGGATTGCATTGATTTGACAACAATAGTGATGCACGGAGATTAGAATTAGTCGATTATTCATTTGAATTGTTTGTATAAATAGTTAATTCGGGTAACCTTGACGGTTGACACATTCGGAGTCCATCTCAGAACAATAACTGAGTCTCAATGATGTTCGTATTTGTATAATATATCATTGCTGAGTCTATACTAAGATTTTGATACATTTTCCATTTTATACCTGATCTTAGATTAAATGCCGGTATAAGATTGTGTTTGAACAAACTAAGAAACAACGATCTGTTTAATTAATTAATCTAAATGTGAGAAACAAGACTCGTCCCTTGAATAAAATATCAAGGGACGACTCTATTTTGATCGGTCCATAGACAATCAATATCTAAAGGTCATTTTCTATAACATTATTACATACGTCGCTTTCAAATCGATGAATTCAACCAATGGAAGAGAAGATCAATCAAAATACTGCTTCATGATTGGTTGAAATATTACAATTATGTTTCAAAGTTTTGACATAAACAAGACCTACTTTTGACATTTCTCTTCACGCGACGTGCAATAAAAAGCACGCCGTCGCAAAATATTTTTATTTTGAAACAATGGCGAAATCAATTAGAAGCCGTTGGAAGCGAAAATGTCGGGCGATAAAACGCGAAAGGTATGCAGTGAAAGAACTAGCACGTTTGAAAAAGATGCTCGGAATCAAGGAAGAAGAAAAAACAGAAAACGAGGTTATGGAAACTGACCAAGTGATATTTCTTGACGCTGCTGATTTGAAAAAAAATAAAAAGAAGAAGGCTCCGGAACCGGATGAAAACGACGAGGATGCAGAAATGAGTTCGGACGACGAAAAAGTTGAAGTTACAGGAGACAATGGCAAGAAAAGGATATTTAGCACAAAATCACTGAAAGACCAGAATGGACAGTACCCCGTATGGTTGCACAAGAGGAAAATAGCGAAAATCAACAAAATGTCCCAGAAGAATAATAAAAAGAGATCTAAAAAGCGTAAACGGTAGCCTCAATAAATGTTAAGAAAAAAATGTGTTTTATTTTGTAATTTCAGCTCTCATACTTATTTTGGTTCAATAGTATAATACACTACAATAAGAAGGCCAGCATTATCAAGGTAATGCGTGTGCAGTTTATGTGCTATCACAGAGTTACGGAGAAATTATGAAAATAACGTGATTAATGATAGGGCTTATTATTTTTTTAAATTGCATATGAATGAGAGCCGAAGTCAGTATGTAACTACAGCCATTGTTAAAAGCCAATTGAAATGAATTAAAACTTACTAATTGCTTCAAAAGCTATACTAAAATCAGAAAATTATGTAATATCAAATCTTGTTTATCTATACAATTTTAAATATATTCCAAAGACTTTTACCCCACAAACTGCTGCCAGAATACAAAGAGAATATAAGTCACTACGTTACCAGAATATTGTGGTTATAAGTTGTCATTTAACCACAGTATTGCCGCCTGATTCATAACCAGTTTTAAAAGCTATTTTCATTATCAAATGTTATATCTTCTTTGCTCAAAATGAATTCAAAAGGTGTGTAAGGTTTCCAACAGGGTTGTGTATAAATAATTACATACACATTATCAGGATGGACAAGTGTCAAGTTGCATAGCTTAAAGATGGCAACTTTAAAAAATATATATATATGGCTGGGAAAACCAAGAGTGTGGGGGGGTTTTAAATAAATAATAAATAAATAACACCCAACAGTCACATACATAGTCCTGACCGCACACTAAGATCAAGTCTTGTGTCGTGGGTATCAGGAACTAGGAACGGAGGCTGGCTGTTTTGACAGATGGATTTGCACAGTGGAAGGAAAAGGAATATAATGTTTGAAATATATATTTGATTGTAATTTTTTATAAATATAATTATCTGAAACGGTGTTCAAAGTTTATTTTGGGAGGATCTACAGATGTTACAAAACGACAAAATATTTCATAATAAAATTTGTTGTCTGGTGGAAATTGCTTCAAGCAATAAATAAGTAAATAAATAAATAAATATGTTCTGAAATTGTAAATGAATAAAGTTGTTGAAATAGACATTAGTCAAGCAATAAAATAATTATGCAATAGTAATAAATAGTTGTCAGCCTCCGTGGCACAGTTGCTTAGACGCCGCCTGTGAAACGAGAGGTCGCGGGTCCGATCCCCGCACCGAGAGAAATGTTTGTGAGATCGAAAATTCTCTCGTAGCTCCTGATACCCACAACACAAGACTCGTATCCACTCGTATCTTAGTGTGGGGTCAGGACTATGTATGTGACTATTGGGTGTTAATTATTTATTTAGTTAGTTAAATTGTACCCTATTTTAATTGTTCTAATTTCTAAATATTGATATATTTGCCAGAAGTAATTCCCAAAAGGGTTTATGTAAGACAGCGAACTGGAAGTAAAATAAATTGCTAAATATTTACCTACCTGCATGGTAGCAATTTGCATGGCACAGGTCTTACCATTATAGCGACAATTACGCTGGCCTATTCGATACACCTCTAGCTGCTGTGACGCAGTTGTACTGCAGTATAATTACAACACTGAGGTCTCGAGTTCGAATCCGAGATTGGGCAAAGCGAAATTATGTAGGTACTTCGTATTGTATCAGCCCATATAGTACGTCCTACTGCAGGGAACGGGTCTAGTCTACAATCGAAAATACGATTGAGAGTGGTTAGGCCATATAATCCACCACTCTGGTCTACTGCGAATTGGCGAACTTTAATATAGAAATTCATACAAATCGCTATGGTATCATTGAGTTATAATGTACTACGTACTAGAGAAGACACCTCAAGCAAATAGTTTGTAACACGAGTTGGAGTCCAGGCGCTCCAACTCATGTAGTCTATGTCAAGCGCTTGATGGAACTAGACACGTATCAGTGCGAAGTTTTATTCGACAAAATGCCGTTGTGTGCATTAAAATACTGCTCGAACAATTCAAAAAACATAAGTAAAAGTCAAGGTGTGACTTTTCACCAGTGAGTTTAACTTATTATATTAAAAACACATTTAATCTAATTTAATATCAACAATTGTGACATGTGACAGCGGTTGATGACGGGCGGCCATGCATGTCAAAGACTAACGAGTATTTGTATCACAGGCACAGACCAACTAGAAACAGACGGCTAACTCGCCTATAGATTCTTTAGCCATAGCCGCTCAGTCATTTGATCACGAAAGTCGGTTGACAGATTATCAAGATTATTATTTTTAAATATGATATGTAATACAGGCAAAGGTAGATTGTATTCAGCCTTGTTGCGAGCGCTGCGCGCGGCTGCACAGGGTATTTTTTTTCATCGTTTTTATTATTTCGCCAAGTCTCTATAAATCACATTAAAGTGATCCAAAGAAACTTAGCAAAATAATAAAGTAAATGTAACTTTTAGATGAAAGATGGATAGATTGTGAATAAAACACTTAAAAATATTTATTAAACGATTTATTTTTTAATGGTTTTTTTTATACTTAAATAATAAATATTTTTGCTGAAATTTTGATAACATCGTAATTTTCATTACTCTAGAAATGTCAGTACTCTTTACAACGAATAATTAAAGAAAATATATTTTTACATATTATTCCAGATTTCACTGTTATCAGCATTAGCTGTTAAACAGCATCACTGCTCCTTCAGATAGGTACTTGTGCCTAATTTTATGAACAATCTCAAATTCTCAAATACTGATCCAATTGTGAATGCCAAGACTTCCATCTCTCGTTAACTTGTCTTGGCATTCACAACCATTTATGTAACTAGTTACTTTCTTTACTACCCATCCAGCAGCATAGGCCCGCAAGTTTTCGTACCTTCTCAATGGGCCTGCTCTAGTATATTCCCAATATCACATATTTTCTTTTGATGATTTGACTATCCAACAATTCCATTTTCGAATAATTAGTTAAAATTATGTCTGGGTTTGTCTAATCATCTTACCAATTGAAACTATTATTATGAATTTTGATTAATCTTGTAACTAATAAAGATTTGAAGGTTCAACTGGGGGTGTGGCAGTTAGGATCATTGTATCTATAATTATACTAACTTGTCTGATTTTCTTTTCAATAGGGTCTGAATTAAAATATTGTGTCTCATTATATTAATTTGATTTGATTTTAAACACTTCCACACCCTCATAAACCATTTTAACCGAGTAATAGTTGTTTTTTATAGAGGGTACTGACTTTTCTCTTGTTTTTATTGCTTCTGGCCAAAATGTGTGATTCTCAGGATTTTCTGTTACTGCCTTGTTAGTAGTTTTTATTAAAAAAAAAGGCCACTATTGCAGTAGTCTTATTTGTCATCGAGCTGACTGAGCTTTCATCGGTACATGTTGCTGGAATGAAAAATATCAATAATTACAAGAAGTTTGACTTACTAATAGGGTAGTTGATTCTATATCATTTGGTAACAAGTTGCAACTGCATAATCATAAACATGAGAAATCAAAAATTTGTTTTAATTCCTACTATTTTTATATTTGCTTTATATGATACAAAACAAAAGCTCAAAGTAATCTTCATCAAATTCATGAACAGAAACCAAGTCTTTTAATGCAGGGTGCATTAAGTTAACATGAACTATCAATTAAAACAGACTGATTGTATGATTTTTCAATACTTACAAAAAATTGTTGTGTAAAGGAGAGCAGCAGATATAGTTCTGCTGAAAACTCTGACACAGCTTTTGACCTGAAAATAAATTGAGATATTGACAATCGTGACTTGCAGATACAATTAGAACTAAAACATACACATCACTTTAAAATGTTCTTGCTTTGAGTTTAAAATGATTACTATTTACTATAATATTTTATAAAATAATTTTCATGAAGTGCGTGGTGGCCTGTTAGTAAATGGACCAAATGTGGCTGCCAACATGTTGACGGTGGTCGCGGGTCCATATCCCAGGGCACACCTCTGACTTTTCGGAGTCATGTGTGTATTGATAGGCAATCATCACACACTAAAAACGGTGAATGAAAACATCGTGAGGAAACCTGTATACCATAGCGATTTGTAAGAATTTCTATGGTATGTAAGTCCACCAACCCGCACTAGGCCAGCGTGGTGGACTATATAGCCTAACCACTCTCAATCACACTCTCAATTATAGAGTAGGCCCGTGCCCTACAGTGGGATGGGCTGTTACAGATACAATTTTCACAAAACTGATGATTAAAAGGACATTAATTAGTTAATTTCCTTAGATTCCATTTTCATTTTAAAATAAATTATTATAATACTTTGATGAATATTCAATTATCAAATACCTTAATCTTTGTTACTGTTTCAAGTATGACATATTGGTCATTTAATTTATGTAACTCATTTTGGTACGCAGGCAGTCAGTCACCAGTCAGTTTCATAGACATCAATTATATCTTGCTAATGAGGTATGTGTCTATACAAGACTATATTTTTGGCTATATATTTAAATTCGCCCCACCAATATTATCGGTTCCATCTGCAAAAAAAGAAACAGTATACTTAGTTACCATTATCATCCAATATGACAACATAAGCGTATAAAGTACTTTGTTTGAGTAACCAACCTGGGTTTTGATTTCGCAAAATATAATTATTTGTTGTCTCTAATTCCAAAGTTTTAAAAGCTTATCGGAATTATGTGTCTTGGTCGCATATTAATGCCGTAAGGCTGTCTTGATATAGCTTTTATTTCTGGTACAGATGTAGCCTCTTGGGAAAAGTAAAATCATATTTTCTGCTGCCACTTTATGAACAGCTTCTCTCAACATGAATATTCACATTTTTTCCAGCACCTTCACAAATCCTTGAATACAATCTTTGTATTTAACAAAGATTAGAACTATACGCAGTACTTGAAATCCCAGTAACACAGTAAACAACAAACGTAAACAACTTGACAACTTGTAATGGCGGCCAAAATGGCGGCGCAGACGCCGAAAGAGCGATAGGCGACCGAGGGGCATGCAGGGTTTGCGCGAGGGGTGCAAGCTGGATGCAACTGTCAGCTTTGGTTGGCGATCAAATTGTGCCACAGATTATGTAACGGAAAAATATTTAATACAGAGGTTATACAGGCATGATCACAGGGGTAGCCACCGTGTAACCTAGTATGAGATAGCGATATTTGTGGGAGTGTGGCCAGGTTGACACGTTTTTCCTAAGGTATCGGGAAACTTTGACCGCTCTTTAAAAAAATATAATTGCTTAAATATCGATATTTTAACTTTAAGTGGAACTACAGTGCACATACATGCCTGGGTCATCAGCAATCACCCAGAACTAATAAAAAAACTGTATAACATAAACATAATTTAAGTAAATAGCTAGTTCTGAAAATAAAAACTATTGTAATAAAAGCTAATAACAAAATAATATCTAGTCCACCCCGTGACCATTAAATTTGTAAAGTACTCGAAACGTCGCGTGGAGAAGTTAAAAAAAGCAAAACTTAAACCAAATCCGCGATAAAATCCGTAAATAATAGTTTTATTTCAAAAACAATATCTACTGCGCAACTATATACATTTCAATACATATAAAGAAAAAGTTTAAAAAATTAAAGATAATTAATGAGGTTTGTTTTTTAATATGTAATTTAAATCTTTAATATCTTTTGTTTTAGGGAATATCAACCGTCGGACCGCTGGCCACCCCAAATAATGTAAATATTTGCGACTTTTTGGCGGGAAGTCAAACAAGGCGGACTATTTAAAATTTTTAATTTTATAATATATTTTATATACTTGAATTATCCGGAGTAATGGGGACCCATAGCGATGGGGACCCAATAAAAGATAATAAGAAGAGAAAGTATGATCGGATTGCTAGTACTTCTACTAGTAATCCAGCAGAAGAGATTTTGGCGCCAAAAACATTCTACAAACCTGGCTACAAGAGGCAATATACCGATAACTGTAACAATAACAACTTCCCAGTATTTATTGAAAGTACTGAAAATGAATTTATTGGAAACAAAGATCCGATATTCATATTAAATATTTTAGGAGAATTCATTAAAGGACAGTATGAAATTAGTAGAGTAAATGCTCATAAAATTCAAATTGTTTTTAAGCAAGCCAGTTCAGCCAATGATTTTCTGAACAACAATTCCAAATTAGAAGCTCATAATATAAAAGCATACATTCCAGCATCTTCAGTGGAAGTCATCGGTGTAATCCAGTTTGTTCCCTTCGACATCTCCAATGAAGAACTCTACAGAAAACTCACATGTGAATATGAAATGGTGGCGGTAAGAAGGTTCACCAAAAAGGACAGTAATGGAGTAAGACAAGCCTTGAAGACGGTAGCTATAACATTTGTTAGTAACACCTTGCCTGAATTTGTTTTCTTGGATCACTGGCGCTTCAAAGTTAAACCATATATTAAACCTTTATTACAATGTTTTAAATGTTTAAAATTCAATCACTCAGCCAGAATATGTAAAAATAAACAAGTATGCTCGATCTGTGCTGGTGAGCATTCCTACAAAGAATGCATTAATGAGGAGGAAATTAAATGTGTTAACTGTGGGGGTCCTCATCTGGCTATTGCCAGAACATGCCCAATGAAGGAAGCCAAATTGAAACAGAAAAAACTTTCCTATGCTGCTACAACGGCCACTTCTGTTAATAATGCAAGTAGTAATAGGAATTTCCCTCCACTTCCCTTACCTAAACATGATACATTAAAATTCCAAAATTCAGGACTGAACAAATTTAAACATATTTCTTCCATTAAAGAAACCAGTGACATAATTAATAATGATAGGATAATAAATGCATTAGTGAAAACTCTAATTTCATTAGGAAACAATAAAGACGCTCCTAAGACTACAATTAAAATTAAAGAGATTTTATTGAAACACTTACATAATGGATAGATTTATAAGAATAGTACATCATAATATTCAGAGTATTAATAACAAACGGCCACTTGTAATGTCTTTATTAACAGAATTTAACATTGATATTTTGCTGCTTAATGAAACTTGGTTAAAAACTAACAATTGTCATAATCTGAAATTTCCAGGGTATAATTTTATCTATAAAAATGCTAAAAATGATCATGGTGGTGTTGGTATTTTGATTAGAAATAATATTAAATATGAAAACATACAGCTCCCATTCTACCAGGATATTCAATCAGTTGCAATTTCAGTTCAAACTCACACTGGTCCTTTATCCATTTTGACTGTGTATTGTCCACCTAAAAGTAGTAGATTTAAAATAAATAAATTAAGAAATATATTTAATTCCTTACCTAGACCCTGTTTAATATCAGGAGATTTTAATGCGCACCACATAGCTTTTGGGTGTGCAACAACAAAGTCAAGGGGTACTCAACTATTTAACCTACTGGATGAAACTGATCTGTGCTTGTTAAATGATGGCAAGGCCACAACAGTCCAGGCCCCAAACAGAAATCCATCAGCAATAGATCTCACCTGTGTTAGCCCAGACATAGCTCCACTATGTGAATGGAGTGTTGGTGAAGATCCATTAGGAAGTTACCACCTCCCGATCTTTACTGACATCCTGATCTCCCCCTGTAAATACCAAATAAATTATAACATACAAAAATATCTATTTCATATAACTGATTGGATTAAATTTGAGATTGAGGCTGAGAAATTATTTGGTGAATTTATTCCTTCAGACTCTGACCCTCTTTCACAATATAATAAATTTTGTGAATTATTATACAATTTAAGGGACCAATGTACACCTATCTTCAAATGTAATATATCATCAAACCATAGGAAAATCCCAGCACCATGGTGGAACGATGAATGTGCAGAAGCTGTACTAAAATCAAAAATGGCTTTGTTAGCATATAGATCATCAATGACAATGGAACTGTTTATTGAATATAAAAAACTGGATGCAAAAAAGAAAAAAAATTATCAGTGAGCAAAAACGTAATAGTTGGAAAACCCTATGTTCATCCTTAGATAGATACACTCCTGTTTCAAAAATTTGGAATTACATCCGTAGATTTAAAAGGATTAATGTTATGACTAAACCTAAACAAGACGAATGGTTACCTGATTTTATTAATAAAATTAGGAATGGATCAAACAGTAGTTTAGTGGGTAATGATATATTTTTCGATAAAAATAATGACAATGAAGTTAATACTTTTTTGTTAAGAGAATTTACATATAAGGAACTTTGTATAGCTTTAGATTCAAGAAAGGATTCGGCTCCTGGACTAGACAATATTCCTTATATCCTTTTACGAAAACTTCCTATCAACTGTAAAAAGAAATTATTAATAGTCTTAAATTCACTATGGCTTAATCAAATTATTCCTGAATCTTGGAAAACTCAGTGCATTATTCCAATTCTGAAACCTGAGAAACCTCCTAAAGATTACAATTCATATAGACCCATATCACTAACCTCTTGCATAGGTAAAGTAACAGAACAAATTATCAAATTAAGACTTGATTATTATGTAGAGCATTACAATATTTTACCAGATATCCAATTTGGTTTCAGAAAAGGTAAAAGTGCTCCAGAAAGCTTTGTCACTTTTATCACAGACATGAAAAAATGTCTACTTTCAAAATCTGTTGCAGTTTGTGCCTTCCTTGATGTTCAGGGTGCATATGATAATGTAGATATTAATCAACTGATACTGGTATTATATGAATTAGGTTTACCCGGAAAATTGTTAAAATGGATACATAATTTCCTGAACGATCGGTCGTTTCATGTTAAATTTAATGGGATATTACACGGCCCACATTCTGTTTGTAAAGGTCTAATGCAAGGAGCATCTCTGTCACCTATCTTGTACAACCTGTATACTTCTCAGATTTCACAATATCTTACAAAAAACGTTAAAGTGTTACAATTCGCAGATGACATTGTTGTTTACTCAATTGACAGAAATATTTCGGTTGCTCAACAAAATTTAAATCTAGCTTTATGTCAGTTAAATTCATATTACAGTAATAAGTTAAAATTAAATATTAATACGGAAAAAAGTTCTCTTGTTGTATTTGGTACTGATGATTTGATCAATATACAATATAATAATTTATCCATTCCTCAAGTGAAAGAAAAGAAATTTTTAGGAGTAATAATAGATAATAAGCTTAAATTTCAAAGTCATATAAATTACATATGTAAAAATGCAACAAGAAATTTAAATATCTTGAGAAGTTTGGCAGGAACATTCTGGGGTTCAGACCCTAAAACCTTATTAATGCTCTATAAAAGTATCATTAGGAGTCATTTTGATTATAGTTATTTAGCTTATATGTATGCCGACTCTTCATTGTTAAAAAAATTAGATGTTATTCAAAATATTGCATTGAGAATAATAAGTGGTGCAATGAGAACTACGCCTATACATGCACTTGAGGCTGAGGTCTGCGTACCTCCTCTGGCTATTAGAAGGTTACACTTTGCGGAAAAGTTTTGTTTAAAAGCTTTATGCAAAACCAGCTCAATATTATTAGATACTGTTAAATTGCCTGAAAATTTATGCGATGCCTCATTAGACGATTACATTCGTCCTTCTGATATAATGTATAACAAAATTCCTGAATTGTGTACTATAATGGCTCATATGAATGAGCTTAGTGTAAATATGAATAAATTTAGTATTTACCCTGTATATAATTGTAAATACGATGCTCTGTTAGATTCAACTCAAGGAAGGGATAGCGTAGATGACATACATAATGTGCTCTGGTATAAAATATACACTGATGGCTCAAAGACCCTAGATCGTGTATGTGCTGCTTTCTATGACTCGTATAAGAAAATAAGTAAAAATTATAGAATTAATAACGAGAGTAGTATTTTCACAGCAGAAGCATACGCAATTTATAGAGCCTTAATGTACACGAAAGATTTAGGTAACGTTGACAGAATACTTATTCTATCAGACGCTCAAAGTGTTATTAAAACAATATATGGTTCAACTTTGGCTTATAAAACCAACTATATAATTTATAATATAAAAGAATTGTTGTATAATATGAACAAGAGCAAGGTGGTTAGGATTGAATGGGTACCCGGACATTCGGGAATCCTGGGTAATGAATTAGCTGATAAAGCAGCTAATTCTCATTGGGATGAAGACCATAATGATGCACTGAAAATACCCTACACAGATTATTTTCTGACATTAAAAGAAAAAACTAGATTAAGATGGGAGTGCTACTGGAAGGAAAAAAATAAAAGTAAAGGAAAATGGTATGCATCAATACAAGAGAACCTACCCGCCCGCCCATGGTTTAATAATAATAAAATGCAATTTGAAGAAAGGAAATGTATAACTATAATAAATAGATTAAGATTTGGACATTGTCAGACTCCAGCACATCTGTTTAGGATGAAAATATTAGCATCTGATCATTGCCAATATTGTGGCGTACAAACAGCAGACTTAGATCATATTGTTTTATCTTGCCCTAAATTTTATTTATTACGTTTAATTTTAATTTCGGATTTATTAGAAATATCAACATATAAGCCTTCGTCAGTTAAAGAAATGTTAAAGAATCCATTAATGTATAAACCGTTATATGAATATATATGTAGTACAGTAGAAAAATTGTAAAGGTTGTTGATGTTGTAAATGTATATAGATTTATGAGTGTATATAATTCGAACAGACGATTTGTAATAGTTAAGAATTGGCTAAAAGGACTTGTTTCCAAGGCCGTAAAATTTTAAATAAAAAAAAAAAAATAAAAAAAATAAATATTTGCCTCCAAAACGTCAAATTTCCTGGAGTCAAGCGGTTACGCCGATAAGGACAGGCTACAAAAGCTTGCATCTCTTTCTTACATGGACGTTATGTATAAATCTATTTCGTTTTGTGTAAAAGGGATAGAACATGTGACTCCGTCTATTAGTTTCTCCGTCTACGATTTGTATGCGCAGAGTCGACAATATCGACGCAGATTTGTAACGGATACTGAAGTATTTATATAAGATAAAAAATTAAAAGCATTTAAATTAATATTTTTATTATTATTTAAATTAAAAGGTTTCCTCGGCCATGTCGTGAAACAAGAGAATTGTGGATCAAATTTATTCAGAAGAATCGCGGCGAAGAAACGTGGTTACCTTCAGATTATTCTCGCATATGTTCCGTACATTTTAAAGATGAAGACAAATATAGCACAAAGACAGTAAGAGTGTACTTAAAGAAAGTTGCAGTACCATGCGAAAACGTAATTATATTATTTCATTTCCGATACTGTATGAAACTTGCAATACATTTACGGACTTTCCAAATAAGTTTTTTTTTCAGCCAACAAAATGTGATGAACAGGAAGTATCAAAACCATTTATATATTTAATAAAAATATTTTATTTCTAGAGTGTTTCTATTAATTAAATCCTGAACATAAAAAAATATTTATTTATAATTTAATTTCTTGTGTATTATTCACAAATAATGTGCTCACCAGGCGCCATGTTTATAAATCCGGTAAATAAAAGAAACCATATTATTTTATGTAAAAGAAACTATTATTTTATATTATATTTTAGTTGTCGGTATTAATATGTAAACATCATATAACGAAGAGTTACGATTAATATGAATTGTCTTATCTATTCGTGACACGTTTTTCTTTGGCCATAATTTGTATGATATCAAGTCAATAAAGTAGATGTCGCTATTGAGCTGGGACAAATAATTTCTATGACATGTCTTGTCTATCGGTAGAATATATGTCAATGTATGGTATGCAGGATTCCTCGCTATGTTTTCCTTAACCGTTTTAGCGCATGGTGATTGACTAGCTATCAATACACAAATGATTCCGAAAAGTCATAGGTGTGCCCTGGGATTTGAACCCGCGACCACCGAAGAAATTATGTACTTACTGGTACCGATTAGGACAATGTTAGGTTATGTTAGAAACGAACCCACAACCTTGCAGAAATCTGACTTAACCGCTGCGCCAATAGGTCATCAAATTAAATTAAGCAAACTGAAACAGCTTTTTTATTGAAATAATACTGCTTATCAGCAATTTTATGATATCGGAAATATAACTTTCGTTCACCCAAGTCAAAATGCATTAAAATGAAGTTATTTTTTATACAAATATGTAAGTAAATTTATTTTTTTCTATGTCTTGACAAAGTGACAGCAATATACCTGATGGTAGGTGGAATGCCTCACAGAAAGAGCATCATTTGGCAACAATATCCATCGCTATCCGACAATATCAATGGCTGTCTCGTCTTCCGTTCTCTATAAATCTATCTATCTTTAACAAGTGTTCATTAGATATTTAGATGCATTTTAAGGTTTAGTTAACAAAGATACAGAGGTATATATGTATATGATACATATATTTATAGATCGGTGGTTAAGATAAATATATAAGTATGTCAATTTTTGTGTAATGAAGCGTAGAATTGTACCGACATGACATACTCATGGTAGCCCTTGTAGATAGATGATAGATAGGATATAGAGAACGGCTACAAAGAAAGTAACCAAGGTTATGGGGAGGCGGAAACATTGATACCGACAAAATTTTTAACAATTACACTCGTATGTTGTAACCATACCGTAGTACAACTACGCCGCCGAGGCAGTCAAGCTGAGGTCTCGGGTTCGAATCGCGGTTGGAGCAAGAGTTATTGAATTTTTCTATTCATTATCAGCTTGGAGTCGGGAATTTGTGCCCGATATGGCGATAGGCTCGCCCCCTATCACATCTTGGGATAGAACATACCTATAAGGCGAAATGTGGGTATCTTGGCACCTTTGCCCACCCCTTCTGAGAAAAAGACGTGAGTTTATGTACGTATGTAATTATTGGCAGCCTCCGTGGCGCAGTTGATTATACGCCGGCTGTGAAACGTGAGGTCGCGGGTTCGATACAGGTACTTATTTGTTTCGGACCTGGGTGTTTGTGAGACCGAAAAGTCTCTAGTAGTGTCGGATACCCACGATACAAGACTCGACCTTAGCGTGGGGTCACGACTATGCTTGTGACTGTTGGGTGCTTTTTTTTAATGTTTTACTGCGGACACGTCGTTGTAGAGCATCTCGTTCGGACTAAGATAGTCGACTATTATACTGTTGCTTAGTAAGTTGGCATTCGTGAACATAATTTCCCTCCGTTTCCCAACCAATTTCCAACACAGGGTACCATAGCCCCTCATATTACCTTTAAAATATTCAGCCTATCGCCCTCCACTGCTGGATGTATGCCTACCCATATACGCCAACCATCCCGCCCTTTTCAAGTCGATGGTCCATCGGGCAGTAGAATGTCTAACACTACGTTTACCTTACCGCGGTCTCCACTCCAACACTTGTCTTCTCCACCGGCCATCTTTCTGGCGGCAGATGTAGCCCGCCTACTTCCACTTCAGCGCGCAAATCCTACGGGCAATATTTGTGTCCTTAGTTAAAAAATAATAATATTACCTATTTCATTTTATTATTATGTTAATGGGCAACCATATTAATTTTAGGTATACCATACTCACTCACCAAAAGGCAAGCTGGTTACTCGTTTGTATATGTCATCATCATGCAACATTGCATGTTCTGCTTGGTTCTGCTTAACATAGGTTTTCTTCAAAAATTTGCGAGCCAGTCGAAACTGTGCTGCAAAAATAATATTTTAAATATTTATAGGTATCATCACCATAAATCAACTAGACGGGTCGTGGTCAAAATCGATAAATTACGAAATAGATGAATTTATTAATAGGATCCTCAGTTCTGATAAGTTTGATGAGCTGGCCGACAAAATAGCCGAGAAAGCTGCTAGAAAAATATTTGATCTAGACAACATTAGAATATCGCATAACATGAATAGCGTAAAAACCAGGAATCAAGAAAGTAAATTATCGCAGAAAAGAAACATATTGAGAGAAAATTATGTGGAGGAAACCACTCAACAAATTAAAGAAGTTAAAACGAAGGCTACTGTTAAATACATGGAATTGCCACCGAAACAAAACTTTGAAAGAGATAAACATTCGTCTCAACAGAAATTGCGTTTAAAATACAAAAATCTATCCAAACCATCTAGAGGAATTAAGAATCAGAATGTGTACAAAATCAACAACGAAGACTTAGAAGTTCAGTCGACAAAAGCAGAACCAGTAAACACAGTTTCCGTAGAACGGCACTCTCACAAAAATAGGTTTTCAAAAGTCGCTAGTCATAAAGGAAATGAATTGAACACAAAAAATAAATCAGATATAACCGTAGAAAATATTAAATATTCTATTGAAGTTAAGAATGAAGAAAACGAAAATGCTAGTGGCGATAAAAAGAATTCTGATGAAGATAGAATAAGTTCAAAAGAGAAAGAAAACAAATCTAATGCAAGTGATCCAAGCAAAGAACTAGAAATTGTCAAAAAGAAAACTAAGAAACAATCAAAAGTAAAAAGACAGAGCCAGAGTAAAACAATTGGCGAGAATGATAGTAAAAACGATAATGAAAGCAAGGAAAAACCATCAAATGAAGATTCCCCAAAACCAACAGAAGATGGCGAAGCAGGAGATGACTGGGACAAAGAAAAAGAATCCGAGGATAAAGATACTAAAGTACGAAAAAGCTTCGATGAGACACCAGGGAACGTTATCATTCGCAAAGAAGGTGACAAATTGTATGCTTTCGAGAATTTACCGGATTATAAAGACTACCACGAGAAGGTTAAAAAGCACAGTACTGATCGAAAAGAAGTTCTACTCAAATATTAAACTAGTTTTCTTTATATTTGGCCCTAATAAAAGTTAGTTCCAATGTTAAGTCGTGTGTTCATTACTTTACTTTGCTAACCCGTTATGATTGTATAAGGCGTATTTTTTTATTATTTTTTTCAAATATATTACGATCCAAATTCCAAACCTTTCCATCCTGAGTTTTCCATCACTCTTTTTTCCCCAGAAACATTTTCGTCATAATATTATTATAAAATATTTTTTGGATATTTGTTTAATAAGCTCAGTATTTTGGCTTCCTTTGTCATAAAATTAAAATGTCAACTGTCAAATAAAATGTTTGATGTTTTCTAGTTGGTCTGTGTTGATGTTTGAACAGTATTGTGAACAGCACAGGTGAACAGTATGAAGATTTATTTTGTGGAAATTGGTGGAAATATCATTAATATTTGCAAGATATTGGTTTTATGACAAAAAATTAATAAACTCATGCCTGTATCAATGTTGAATATATTTTAAGTACATTCCCACGTGGACCATTGTAACAATAATTCAATTTTTCCGGTAGAGCGTAAGTATTGATATTTTCTTTATTTTATGTTTCTATATGAGTTAAATACATTCTACAAACCTACCTGATTATGTAGTAAAGACTGATAGAAATAATTTGTGTATAATAATATATCAACGTATATACGTTCCTTTTATTAAGGTATTACAATATATTGTATACCTCAGATTTCTTTCATGCTTGTCAAAAGTTCAGGTTGCATTCATTGACACTAGCCTTGTACAGGTTGGTGAATTCCGTAGGCCTAAAAATATTTGTAATGATGTTTAAGGGTTTCTGGTAATGTTTTCTTTTATTGTTAAATTGCAGTATAATTAATAAGCATATACAAACCTTGATTGTTGTGATTTCTTAATAGAATAAAACCATCTCAGCACTTTTATTAATTGCAGATGTTAATTTTATTTATTTATGCACTTTATTGCATACAAAAAAAAATCACAAACCAAAAATCATACTCCTGATTATAGAGGAGGCCAGTGCCCTGCAGTGGGCTTCCTGTGGCTGAATAGGGAGAGATAGAGACAAAGTCCATGATTTGTGTTTTAAAATACTTACAGTTTTTCCATGTTCTTTACGTGTTTGCAATTCTTAAGTGTTATATTCACCAGAATATAATTATATCAAAGAACATTCCTAATTGTGATACTGTGAAAACTGATGGAGGACTTTAATTCATTAACGCCCAAATACTGGAACGCTACTTAAATATAAATTGCGCTTAACTACGTTAATCCCGCTTAAATGTACTGGCTAAGTGGGCCGTACGCTGTTAAGAGCAACTTATTATTTGAATGGCGTTCCAGTATTTGGGCGTAAATGAATCCAACACTATTTAATTACTCAAAAAATTTCAGACACAACTGAAATGGCAGAAGTTCCAGTAACGGATGGTCCAGTGTTCATAGACGTAGCTAAAGATGCCGAGCAATTCGCTATGGCAGAGATAGTTCTTGAACCACTTCCCAAACCAGAGACACAGGAGGTTAAATCTGAGTGAGTATTTTATTAGATTTTTACTGATATGATATTGATAATAGATAACGATTCACATTACTGGTGGTGGTGGACCTCATATGTGAGAGGCTGTCTGGGTAGGCACAAATGTCTATTTCTTCCACCAAATAACAGTAAATGCACTGTTGTGTAAGAAAATTGTAGCCAGAGTAACTACTGGACATATTGAGATTTAACATCTTATGTATCAGGATGGTGAGAGCAGTGGAATGTCAATCATTGCTTTGTAATTAATAATAATAAGTAACACCCAAAAGTCACATACATATAGTCCTGACCCCACACTAAGATCGAGTCTTGTGTCGTGGGTATCAGGAACTATGAGAGACTTTTCGGTCTCACAAACACCCAGACCCGAAAGAAATATTTGTGGGCCTCACAGTCTCGTTTCATAGACAACGTTTAATCGACTCCGCCACAGAGGCTGTCGAATTCATGGTGTTGTTTGGTTGTGCTACTGTCCATGAGCGGTTATATCGCTTACCAACAGGCAAATAGCATGCTCGTCTCATCATTCATAGCAATAAAAAAAGAAAATAATAATAATGATTGTTACAGAGAGCAAACAGACCCGTACCTCCAAGTGAATCCTCGCAGGATCAGATGCAATGTATGCAACCGGTACTCAGCGGAGAATGAGGAGAAGATGCTGCGACACGTGCGGAAGGTGCACAGAGGAGAGAACCCGTTCCAATGTTATATGTGCGACTACACTACATACAATAAGAGTTTGTTTGAAGAACACGTTAGGATTCATCAGGGTCAGTTCTTTGTAAAAGTGTTTTTCTATTTCTGTGCAATGTCTATTTCGACAGCCAAACAGCAGTATAAATGCACTGTTATGTCTCGGTTTGAAAGATTGTAGCCAGAGTAACTCCTGGACGTGACAGTTAGAAAAATAAAGCAGGACGTGATGTTTCACGTGAGAGGCCGCGGGTTCCATCCCCGTATCGACACAAATATATGTGCAACTTGTGGATTACAGTATTTGCTTCAAGTCTGCGTAGTGCGTTTACACTGCTGATTGGCGAAAGAAATAGAGAACGGATAGTCTCGTAGTTTCTGATAGTCGATAAAATTTTTCGATCGTAATGTTGTGTCAGGACTATGTGTTACTGTTGGGTATATAATCTGTATCTGTATCAGCCCATATACATCCCACTACAGGGCACGGGCCTACTCCACAATCGACAGTACGATTGAGAGTGGTTAGGCCATATAGTCCACCACGATGGCCTAGTGTGGGTTGGCGGGTATTTAATATATCTATTTATTTCTTTCTTTCAGGTATAAAACCATTCAAATGCTCCCACTGTCCTTACCGAAGCGTCTCAAAGAAGAACACAAAAAAACATGAACTGATACACCGTCCCAACAACCCCTTGAGGTGCAAAGAATGCCCTTTCATCGCTAGAAATCCAAGAGTCCTGAACAGCCATTGCCAGAAAACCCACGTGGAAAGTCAAGACAACCAGAAATCCTACAAATGTCTCAAATGCGACCAGAGATTCCAAGACTTTGGTTCGTACTCCAATCACAGGAAAAGTAGGAAGCGGTGTAAGATTTGCACGGTCCTCTTCTGCCAGCATTTGCTTCGGAAGCATGAGTTGGAGGCTCACGGGTTGAAACGGAAGCCGGGGAGAAGTTTGAAAGGGACTTTTTCGTGTCAGATATGCAAGTGGACTTCCAGTAATAAGCCTAGGATATTGTTGCATTTGATACACCATCCTAATCAAGATTTGACTGATTGTGATATTGACGTGACAGTTCTAAGAGAATGTGGGATTTTGCCTGCTGTCTCCGAAACTGAAAGCTGAAACTCGTGAGGGCCGGTATTATGTATAAAATCACGCCTTTTTCCCAGAAGAGGAAGGCAGAGGTTCCCCTGGTACCAACCAAGACACCAACATTTCGCTTTGTGTTTCATCTCACGATGAGATGGGAAGCCTATCGCTATCTGGTCACACATTTTTGACACTGGACTGATAAAAAAATCCAATATCACTTTGGCCGACCCGGGATTCGAAATCGAAACCTCAGCTTTGCAATTATACTGTACAACGGCGTGACCGAGGCAGGCAGGCTAGTATTAATATTGGAATTCACATACAGCTCCAAATCGCTACATATTATGGAATATTAGAGGCGTTAAGTTCTGTCGCAGTTGGACGTCCATCAAAGGAGTTACTCCAGGATCCGAAACGAAGTCGAATGTTCGGTCGTCGTACGTAAAACTGTACGAATTTGCGTAGATACTACACAAAATGTTGGAATACTCTCATACGTCGTTAAACCATAGACTAACGGCCGATGCCAATAATCAATCGAAAAAATTAGATTGAAGTCAATCTGGATGGTTTTCTACTTTTCGATTTGTCATCTACCATGTTGCCATAGTTTATTCACTACTGAGATTGATTATTGGCAATATAGTATCAGAAAAAAGATTGAGCTGTCAATCTCAAACGGCAAATTTTGGATTGGGATTGTTTATTGGCAGCGGCTGTATGTTAGGAGTAAATGATGAATGTCATAGAGAATAGTATTAATTTTAAGAAGTGGAAAACTTACAACTTGGGACATTACACAATTTTAAAATCAATTTGTTTCTTTTATCTACTATATTTTCTTTATTTAAACCTTTTTTATCCTCCTATAGGTTTTCAGCTTAAATTCTAACTTCATTTCAAATATTGTTTAGATATGTTTTATTTTATTATTATTTTTTCTTATTTTAAACATTACACATATACACATACAAATTTATGTCTCTCAATTTTATGGATAGGCCCTAAAAGGGAAGAGAGCCTGGTGATCTGCACCACAGGTGGAAACCTACAGCAGACACCAGCTTCTCACAAAATAAGCATTTACTTAAAAATAGTTTTAAGGCAACTTATGTACCTATGGTTTTGTGAGGAGAAATAAAATAAAGTTATTTATTTACTTACTTAAAATAGGTTATATATAGCCTGTAATAGCATTCCTCGTAAATGACATATTCAATAACAAAATATTTTTTCAATTAGAACCAGTAGTTTCTGAGATTAAAGGTAGCAAAAAACCTCTTACATAAACTCACGCTTTTTTCCCAGAAGGGGTAAACAGAGGTGCCAGGACACCCACATTTCGCTATGTATGTTTTGTCCCGCAATGTGATAGGGGGCGAGCCTATCGCCATATCAGGCACAAATTCCTGACTCCGGGCTGATAATGAATTGAAAAATCCAATATCACTGCCCGACCCGGGATTTGAACACGAGATCTCAGCTTTGTAGCCCTACCGTAGTACAACTACGCCACCGAGGCAGTCAACAAACTCTTCAGCTTTATATATTAGTATAGATAGGAGTTTACGTTCTCACGCCTTCTATTCTTGCATTGTGGTGTTACCCCAAAGCAAAATATGTTCAAAAATGTATAAATTCAACTAAATTGGCGATAGAATTCTTAAAATAGTTTTATTTCATTGCGTAAGTAATATTCCCGTAAATCTAAAAAAAATATGAGACTGTATCTGTATAATTAATTATTGAATTCTTGCTTTCCAAATTCCAACTATCCGAATCCAGGTATTCGTTGGTGTGGCTCCATGATGTGTGAATAGGAATAGTCCCCGGCCAGCCAACCGTAGTGGCCCATAGAGGACGCTACTTCAGCGAAACGAGCGAATTGGAGGTACCTGGACAGAAATATATGTATTTATAGAACATATATGCGAAACATTACAAATTAAAATTACATCTAGTTACGTTGTACATACGGCGCCACAAACTACTCGGAAGAATATTTCTTTGTTTAATATACTTTTTCTGGCTTCAATTTACCACGCTGACATTGTTCGGGTTGGTGGGTTTTAACTTTTAATAGTTCTCTTATTTTTTTGGGGGAATTTAAATCATCTTTATCAGCCCACATACGCCTCAGTGCAAGGCACGGGCCACTTCTACAATCGAGAATACGACTGAGAGTGGTTAGGCCACACCACCACACCGGACTAGTGCGTGTTAGCAAACTATACACTCCATGGAAATACAAATGCGATGGTACGCAGGTATCCTCACGATGTTTTCCTTCACCGTTATAGTACGTGGCAATTGACTATCAATACACACATGACTCTGAAAACTCCGAGGTGTATCCTGAGATTTGAACCTGCGACCACCGTGAGCATGTTGGCAGCCTCGTCTGGTCTGTTACCAACAGTCCACCACGTACTTTTATTTAAATCATACCTTCAATCAAATAAATCAATTTTCTATGTCTATCTCTCTTCCAATCCATGAATCCCACGTGGTGGTGGTCGCATGATATTTTTCATATTCCTCGGCAAGTCCGCGCTAAATCTTTCTACCCTGTCTTTGGCCTGCCTCCTGCCTGGTATGGTTACTTATAGTACGAGTTTACCACGTAGTTCGGCGGATTCCCTTATACTTTCTCTCTCTCGCCACAGGAACTGCACTGCTGAACATAAGCCTCCCACAATGTTCTAAATCTTCGATCAAATATACACTAGATACAACATGAGCGCTTAGAAAATGGCACCAAAAAAGAGTGCTTTAAGCACTCTTTCGCCTTCAGCCACGCACCGACCGTTGCTTCTAAAACATCGCAGAACATTAGACAATATTATGTGAAAAGTTTCTTTAAGCTCCAGGAATAAGGTGCAATTTGTGTTAATATATTTGGAATATGTGATCTTTTTGTTTACTCTTTTTCATGTCATGCATCGGTGCCACTTTTTAACAGAACTTTTACAGGGAACTGTGTATCTAGTGTATATTTGATCGAAGTTCTAAATATATTATTTGATAAAATCTTACCTAGACGCTCCACAATAAGACCAGCTAAGTGGAGAACTGCTGACTTTTTCATCTTCATCAGGAGGTGGTGAGAACTCTGCAACAACAGTTTAGTAGGAACTAGGTATGTCACACACTCGTAATTTAACTCAAATGGATGTATGATGATGACCTGGTGTGGTTGGTTAGACATCGGCTGTGAAACAAGAGGCCGTGGGTTCGATCCCCGCATCGAAACATATATTTGTGTGAACCATAGGTAGTAGTTTCGGGTCTGGGTGTTTGTGAGAGCGAAAAGTCTCTCGTAGTTCCTGATACCTACGAAACTAGTCTCGATCTAAGTGTGGAGTCAGGACTATGTATGTGACTATTGGATGTATGTATATATTTCTGCTTAAATGGTAACTCCTACTTATATATCTCAGCGACATTAGCGTCTTCAACACACCCAAATTCATCAGGAAAACAAACAAAAGATGAAAACAACTACTAATCTACTACCCGCATTAGAAAATTGTGAAAAAAAATTGCATATTTTTTTAATATGTACTTTTATCAATCAGAAGAGGAAAACAATAAAAAAATAACAACCACTTAGTAACCTAAAATATTTTATTACAAAATACAACTTAATTTGAACAATAATTCACTTTAAAATAAAAAAATCGAGCAATAGCAAACAACCGTTAATATTCGAAATAAAACATAGGTACACAATAGAGAAACCACCAAAATAAGAAATAGAACGAACTTACTGCAAGTAGTAGGCAACCTTACCGACCGACGGCTGAGTAGCAAAGAGGCCCGCACTTGGTCGAGCGCTCGCTTAAATAGGTATCGGCGGTTACTACCACTACTGGCAATAAGTTCGGCTTATAGTACATATATCATTACTTTGTAGTTCCCATATTAAAATAGTCACAGCGACAGCACAATACATACATATTATATCCTGAATGTAGCAAACACCCACCTTCCCAATGCTTACAATAATACAAGTCCCCAGCGCAATGATTCACAAACGTGTAGAACTTGAAGTATTTCCCGAAGCCGCGGTTCGCGCTCACGCAGACGGGGGAGTATATATCCGGGCACGAATACGGACATATGTGGAAATCAAACGCGGTGTCCACCTCATATAGAGTGCTGAATGTCGTTTCCTTCTTTGAGCGGAGGGCTGTTACTGCAAATAATATTATAATACTGTACTAAGAGCCAAAAATAGTAATTTCACAGTGGTCGTGGGTTCAAATTCCAAGGCACATAACTGATTTTTGATGACGAAAAACATCGTGAGGAAACCTGCATAATATAGCAATTTGTAAAAATTGCTATGGTAAGTAGAACCCGCAGTAGTCCAGCGTGGTGGACGATATGCCCTAACCTATCTCAATCATACTCTCGATTGTAGGGAAAGCCCGTGTCCAGCAGTGAGATGTATATCAGCAGTTAAGAATAATTGCTTCCTGACCAGTGACCACCAACTAAGAAGTTTATTTGCACATGCCGAGCACTATTGCACCGACGAACAAAGATCACACGCTACTGCAATATTTAAATTACTGACGGAATTGAATAGCCGTCTATTGGAGTGATGCCTTACCTCTGTTTTATAATGAGAGAAATTTGTTTCAGAGATAAAATAGAAACCGAAAACGGTAAGTTCCGCACGATTACAGGTATTGTGGCTGGGTCGGTCCCTTAAAAATCCTACACCAGCTTATGTAAGTGCTGAATAAAACCCTTATGCGGTCGTCAATCGTCATGGATATTAAGGGCTGTACCGGAATATCTCTTGTCGAAAGGGCGTACCGATTTCCTTCCATGTGACTTTATTTCGAAATAGAAATGTCTGATCTTCGGCACTACTCATTGAACGCCAGGTTAAGATGCTATGTGAGATAGGAAGCCTAACTTAGCACTAAATCTTATCAATACTAGCTGTTGAATCTACTTACCTGACTTAAAATCCTGTTCTTTCGTAACATTACGTCCATCTGCACTGCCAGTACTGTTTGTTAGTTTAATAGTATCGTTAATAGTTCGCCTTGAGTGGAAATATTCCTCACAAGTTCCGCTACTTATTATGGAATACTCTAGAAAATATAAATTATACTGCGGGTAGATAGTAGGATGTTCAGAATGTTTGTATTCATTCAAAATGGTGGCAAACCCTTATGTCGCGTCACAATGTCTACTAGTGCAGGTACTCTTTTTTTTGAGACTGTCCTGCCCTCATACCCGCCAATGCAACTCCTGTGTCGCAGGATCAACAGTGGCACGCAATGTAATCACACCGAGCATTGAAGTTGACAAATCTCCGGGAATGTCTTACTTGTCTTAAGTGTCTGTGTAAGTACCATGGGTAAGTACTTATCTGCTATTTGGGGTAAAACTGCCTAATTTAGTCTACCAGCGAGTAAAATAACTACAGAGTATATATTTTTTGAAATTAAAATGAATTGGACCGTAGAATATAAAGATTTTTTTGTTTCATGATGATCCTATTTTGCTCTGACTTTACATCATTGAGGTATTATAGTAGAGCAGATACTGTGAACAAAATTTCTGTGCATTGAGCTGGTACATGAACCCATTGAAGCGAGAGCGAAGATGATGTTACTGCGCAGGAATAACAGAGATAGAAGGAGTAGTACGGTATTACAAACATTTTGTTTGCAGTGGCAATTCCAGTAAAATTTAACAATGTTCTAGGTAGTTTTAGAATAATGAGATATCAAATACAGAATAGGTTGCAGTAAGTCGCTGGATGCAGGCCGCTTCCAACAGGTCATTGTGGAGATCCTTGAGGGAGGCTTATGTTCAGCAGTGGACTTCCTGTGGCTGATATGATGATGATGATGATGACATGCAGAATATCCTTTTTGTAATAAGATAAACCATAAATGAATCTTACCTTTACCAGGAATATCGCACATATTACTCAAAAACAAGTAACAAGAATTCTCATATTTTTTATAATTCGCGCCATTTTTCTCGTATCTAACCGCACAAATGTTCGTATCGTTGCCTTTGCAAATGGTTTGTCTATTGTTACAAATCTTTTGTATGTGTTTGTACGACAAATGTAGTGTCGAATTAAAATTCGTAATATTTATTTTCGGTAGGTTTACGTGTATCACGTAAGCTTGTGTTAAAAGTATTTGTGATAAGAGTAGCAACATTTTATTGAGTGAAATATATTGCAATATGCAATAAAATGAGAAATAAAGCAAAGCAAAGTACAGAGACCATCTGTAAATTACGTCACAAGTTAGGGGGAGGGAAGGGGTCAACGAAGTATGACAAGGGGTGGGTAGGGGTCCATTTTTTAACATAATTTTTTTTCAAAATATAATATTTTCTATCCAAGTATTACAACACTTGATGTAAACTACAACCAACTAAAGAATAACAAAAATAGTTGCGACTCTGTCTAAAATTGCAAAATATGTGACAGCACATTAGGAAGGGGAGGCCACCTGAATGTGACCAGCTGTGAAGCTGTGACAAAAATGGCAATTCGTGTGACGTAGTTTATGGAAGGCCCTTAGACTATAGTTTTGCTCTCTGAACTGACATACTGGAGGTCGAAGGTTCAAACCCAGGCAGGCTCCGACTAATTCACCCCATTTATGATAGGAGTGTGAGATAAACTTAGCAAGAGAAAAATAAAAACTCACATTTAAAATCATCATATTTAATTATAAAAAAATACAAACACATTTGTACATACATAGATTTTTTGTTTTGGTATCTCACTGCTCTTAATTATAAGTGCAATTCTATTGATATAAATATATTAAGACGAGAGATTATCATAAAATAAAGTAATTATCATCACATTTTATATTTTTTCACAGAGCCCAAGACAGTAAAAAAACATTTATATTGGACTTCTAGTTCATTTCTCCAAGAACTCCGGATCTGGGTCGCAATTATACATACATACATAACTACATAAACTCACGCCTTTTTCCCAGAAGGGGTAGGCAGAGGTGCCAGGACACCCACATTACACATGGATCGCAATTATGTTTATATTTATTGGAAAATACATTTTTCCTTACACAAAAAGTAGTTTTCATCGAGGCACAAAAATCTTCACACCTATAAAAGTTTAATAGTAAAATGGGCATTACTCTTTATACATTTCTTTCATCACTAAAGTATTCTGATAAAGGCAGTCAACATACATGATTAAATAACACCCAACAGTCTCATACATAGTCCTGACCTCACACTATGATCGAGTCTTGTGTCTTATCAGGAACTACGAGAGACTTTTCGCTCTCACAAACACCCAGACCCGGAAGAAATATTTGTGGGCCGCACAAACATTTCCCTCAGTGCGGGGCGTTTAACCAACTGCGTCACGGAGGCTGTCAAAAATATATCTATTGTATGTATAAATTATAGTTGGTAGTTATTATTATAAAGACTTTTGCACATTGCTATGTTTTAAAATACTTATAAAATATTATAGTTTTTGTATACCTTTGGAATTAAAGTGACCTAATCCAAAAAAAAAATGATATTGACTTTTAATCATATATTGGCCCAAAATGACTATCTCCATCGACCCTTAAAGAAGGACCTATTGACGCGTGAAAGACAGAAAGATGTATGCTTCGGTCTTCTCGATGTATCTTCCATAAGTACAATATTTCTTATGTTACAAATCTTTAATGAATGTTTCCCAAAAATAGGCTTTTTTAGTTAGGTCACTTTAGTTGTAAAGGTGTGATCATCTGTAGTATGTAAATATAGTTGATAGTTATTACTATAAAGGCCTTTACAAATTGCTATTCTTTAAAAACACTAATAAAATATTATAGTTTTACATATGGCAGTATCATAGGATTTTAAGGTCAAAGTTACCCTTAAAATATTTTGTGAAAATTACCCCAAATTATTGAATTAATTTACCCTATCTTGCTATGAAAACATAAGTTAAAATTATTTATTGATCAAAAATGATATAGAAAATGCGTTTTTTTTTGTATTCGAAAAGCTTATTTCTCCAAAAAAAGAACAAACTTCAGTGTTATTTTCAATACTAAAAAAATAATGTTTTATTGAATCAGAGCACAGAATTTGGGGTAATTCTAACAGTATATAAATATACTTTAAATTAAAAATAAAATATAAATCTTTGATATAAAACTCTTATTAAAATATTATTTCTTAGGAAACATATTGGTATGATTTACCCCAAATTGTGGGAGAAAGTATGGTATAATAATTATCAAAGTCATACTTATATTGTTATAAAGTCAAGATTTTTCCTGAAAGCCAAATTTTTTATGTTATTTAAGCTGCTTAGGTATTAAGCTACTAAAATGCAATGAATCTCATGATATTACATAGTCAATATTACTTCCGTTTGGACATAAAATCTACCACGCTGAAAATAAACATAAATTGATTGCCATTCGTGACTCTAATTTTAATCATATTTCATTTTTAAATAATGCTAGATTTATGGTATAATAAAAAAAATATAAAAATAAATAAATAAATATTGCATTTTCTGAAATAAATATATTGATTTGGGGAAAATTGCCCTCAAATTATCAAAAATAGCTTCCCGATCACTAATTTAGTAAGTAGGAATTGTAACCCGTCCCTAAATTCGGGGTAACTTCCTAAATCTTCTCCCAGTATCCAGTATTTGCTGCGCCGTATACGGTGGAGAAATGCGTGGGGTTGGTACTAGGCCTACCCTGCAAAGAGCACTCTCATAGCCCCCCACAGAGTTTAGCAGAGGTTTTGTCGTGTTCTCATATTACACAAAATGCATTACAACATTGCCAGCCTTGACATAATTATATTCATGCAGGTAAAATTATCCCAATAACAGAGTTAAAATTCATAATGTTGCCAACTTAGTGAAAATTACCCAACAATTTGGGGTAAACTCCCTGAATTCGGGGTAAATTCTTAAATCTTGCTACTGGGTAATAATCTTTTAGCCTCCCTGTACCCAGTATCGGCGGCGCCGTGTACAGTAGAGAAATGCGTGGGGTTGGTAGCCTCCCCTGCGAACAGTACTCTCGGAGTCCCCGCAGAGTCTAGCAGAGGTTTGCCGAGGTCCTGCCTTGCGGTGGGGTATTGAGGCGTTGAGAGGTTATCGTAGGTATAACTACCGCGCGTGTACGGATTCGAGTGCCAGGTTGACCTGAAACATCATTTTTTTCATGTTAATTAATTAACTCATGTAGGGTGCCATCCATAAATTACGTCACACGAATTTCATGATTTTTTTAGCCCCTCCCCCTCCTTGTCACAGCTGGTCTCATTTGTGGACTCCGCCCTCTACCTAGTGTGATATCGCATATGTTGCAATTTTAGACAGAGTTGCAACTATTGTTAAGTAATTTAAATTAAGTGTTGTAATACTTAGATATAAAATAATATATTTAAAACAAAGTAATTACACAAAATTTTGGACACTTGATACACAATGTCACACTACGTCGACCCCCTCCCTCCCCCTTCACGTGTGACGTAATTTATGGATGGCCCCTAGTGACGTCTATTCAGGGTTAAACAAAAAGGGTATTAATACTAAATTCAAAATCAAGCCAACGCTGAAATCGCTGAAATAGATGATCTACTTTAGTGAAGGATCGTTTGAAGGACATTGTAGCCAGAGTAACTACTGGACATATTGGGATTTAACAACTTGTATCTCAGAATAACGAGCGCAGTGGAATACCAAGCATTGCTTTGTAATTTAAGGTATTTTTTGGTTTTCCCACCGTTTATGAGCGTTTATATTGCTTACCATCATGCAAACGGCATGCTCGTCTCGCCATTCATTGCAATAAAAAAATACAGTAACTGATTCTTGGAAGAGAAGCTGTACAATTTCCTAGTATTGTTTATGGAAACTTTTTTTTATTACAATGAATGGCGAGACGAGCATGCTGTACTAGTGATATTTCCATTCAAAGCGAATGGCATGCTCGTCTCACCATTCATAGCAATAATAAATTATTTCCATACCTGATCATACCAGTGGGTTCTGGTATAGTGGTATTGGCGCCCATGAACCTTCTCAATACTTCCATCACTTTTCTCTTCACCACATCCTCGGGCAGTGTCTCTACCTGTTGAATCAAATCAAATCAAATCATATCACATCACATCACATCACATCACATCACATCACATCACATCACATCACATCACATCACATCAAATCAAATCAAATCAAATCAAATCAAATCAAATCAAATCAAATCAAATCAAATCAAATATTTTTATTGTGGACATAGTATATAGTATAGATAAGCTGTTACAATATGTTTATCTGTACAACTATGGGCCGCCAAATTAGCATACAATTATATTAACATTTAAGGCATCTAAAATATTTACTTAACTATAGAAATGGATAGATAACATTGACAAAAAAAAAATATAACAAATAATAAAAGTCTAATCATAAAATCAAAAAATAGGTTGTTCATTGCAATTGAATATTCGACCGTTTAAATCTATTATTTCTTATATTATATGATCATTAAGTGTCTGTCAACATGTTCACGGTGGTCGCGGGTTCGAATCCCAAGGCGCACCTCTGACTTTTCAGTCATATGTGTATTGATAGTCCATCACCACGCACTAAAACGGAGAAGTAAAACATCGTGAGGAAACTTGCATACCATAGCGGTTTATAAGAATTTCTATGGTATGTAAGTCCGTCAGCCCGCACTAGGCCAGCGTGATGGACTTTATGGCCTAACCACTCTCATTCGTACTGCCGATTGTAGAGTAGGCCCGTGCCCTGCATTGGGACGTATATGGGCTGATACAAACAGGTATGCTCATTAAAAACCCTTTTTAATATGAAACATCAATCAGACATTTATTTTTATTGTATCAGCCTGTATAGGTCCCACTGCAGGACACGAGCCTGCTTTACAATCGCTAGTACGATTGAGAAGGGTTAGGCCAAAGTCATATTTTATTAGAATTATAATGTTATTTCTTACATGGTATATAGAAAAAAATATGTAATATAAATGTGTGATAACATAATTTCCTCCTCTCTGTGATAATAAATTAAATTCAATGTGGGTTTGAAATCCATTACAGTAATAATTGGTAAAAATAAAGGATATTTGCACAATTTTAAACAACTTAAATACCAATGAAATAAATATTGGTTTACCATCAAAAAATTAAAATTAAATAATAGCCCGAGCTGGAAATAGAACCTGTGACTTCACTTTTCCAACCCATCATGATGCAATGAAACTAATGACTGTTTATGTATCCATTTCTTATATTAATGTTACTTATACATGCATTTTCCCTTGTTTAAGTAATTTATGTAATGTTACCCAAAAAGTTATTGTATGTGTATGACGCTAAGGTATAAAATTGATAGCTTCCAACCTTCCCTTGATCATTCCCAAGTAATACTGTGCATTCAATTTTATACTTAAACACCATACGTGTAGAGTTCTTTATCCAGTGACACCAAAAACATGCATATATTTTTGTTCCACAACTGTTCTCATTTCAGAACTGCCCCACGGAGGCTATTAAACAAGAAATCTTTGACCTGATTGGTATATTTCCCACTCAATTCTTGGATAGACTCCCAGTTTGTTTACATACATATATATACATACATAAATTCACGCCTTTTCCCCGGAAAGGGTAGGCAGATGTGCTTTAGGTGTGCCTTAACGCACCTCTGCCGACATTGTGTCATGTACGTTCCGACCCACCATATCACGGGGGAGACTGGCGATATCGCCATATCAAGTACAAATGCCCCACCCAGGATTCGAACCCGTGACCTCAACGTAGTCATTGTACACTACCGCATTTATTCATAAATATATTACTAACCAGTTTAGCACAATTTCCGGACGTCCAAAGCGTTAAAACATTGCCAGCGCCTTGGGGTCTGCTGGCCCCAAATATTTTCGTCACCCACTCATCTTTTGGGGCAATTTGTGCCCTATTTTCTTTAGTCCATACAAAACCGAAGAATATAGAATCCGTGGGCCACCATGCTCTATCGAATGAAAGGACTATTTTGTCCATAACTCCTATTGACAACGCTTTGATTATTGTAATTTTCTCTTGGGGTAGTTTTGGCGAGAAAAGTTTATCGTGTCTGAAAGGGGATAAAAATAAGAGTAATGATATTGAGTAATAATTACTTAAAATTGGACAATTATTTTGATATTTGGGTAATAATTACAAAATTGGGGTAAATTTTACCAAATTAGGGTAATAATTGCCAAATTGTGGTAAAAAAAATTTTTTTAGTGGCAATACCAAACAACAACGTGAATTACAAAGCAATACTTGGTATTCCACTGCGCTCGCCATCCTGAGACATAAGATGTTAAGTCTCAATATGTCCAGTAGTTACTTTGGCTACAATGTCCTTCAAACCGAAACACAATAGTATATTTACACAGCTGTTTCTCGGGAGATAAAGACATTACCCATTTTCGTAAGTTACGTTTTGGGATCAGTATTTTAATTAGTAAAATTATTTATTAAAATATTAATTACGTACCAAATACAAGTAAAATTTTATACATTTAGGTAGCATTCCCTCCTTTTTAACCGACTTCAAAGCAGGATTGGGTTTTCAATTTGTCGGTTTTTTAGTATGTTCACCGATTACTCGATGACCCCAGAACCGATTTGGAAAATTAATATGTCAGTAATTTTACAACCAATTGTGATGCTGTTTTTGAATTTGTTTTTTATAGTATTTTGTAGGAACCGTTAAACAGTGCTCTAAATCAAAACTTGGTCACATTCCTATTATTTTTGCATTCTGTGTTTCCTCTAGAGCAGTGGTTTTAACCTGTGTGAAGGACCACACATGAATTACGTCACACGAATTCTCTGTCTGTCTGTCTGTTCCGGCTAATCTCTGAAATGGCTGGATCGATTTTGACAGGACTTTCACTGAAAGATAGCTATTTTTAGCGGGAGTAACATAGGCTACTTTAATTTTGAAAATCAAACTAGAGTTCCGCAGAAAAAAAATAAACCCTTATATTTTGAAACGCGGGTGGATGAGCTCATTATGTTTCTTTGATTTATTTGGTCTAAACATATTCTAAAAATGTCAGGTAGCTGATATAATAAGGAGTAACTTAGGCTACATTTATTTTAGAAAAAAAAAATATTTTAGAAGAATTTTTTTTTGTTAAATTCCACGCGGACGAAGTCGCGGGCACAGCTAGTGTAATTTCATGTCACGTCATTTGGACCCCTCTCGCCCTTTGTAGACTACTGGTTAAGAACCACTGCTCCATAACGTGCCTATAATCAACCCAGTTGTATCCTCATGTATTTACCCACTAATGTGTTATTCTGAGTGATAGAGACGAAAAACAATATTCTTTTTATTTATTATTTCTTCACTACCAATTAAGAACCATTCCTTCTAAAACATCTATAATAATTTACATAATTTTTTACCATTAACATGCATTTTAAATTTTCCCTCTATTTTATATAGACCAATAAAAACAACCAAATATCCCACACTTTTTTCAAACATTTTGTTCACATCATGCCCTTTAACATACCCAGTTTCCCATACCATGCAATACCCATAATATACTGACCAACTTAGTTGCATCCCCTTTGGTCCATACTGTGAAGCAATTCCCACAACCCAGCGGATGGCTGGCCCCGGGGGTGTCTGTCACCCACAAATCCTGCTCTGGGATCTTGTTCCTATCTGATACGGTCCAGAAGAAAGTATAAAGTTTATTCCCAGGCCACCACGGTGTGGGAAAAGATAGGATTACTTTTCCAATCACTCCGATGGATAAGTTTTGTATGGCTGAGATTTTCTCATCGGGCAATGTTGAGAATAATGTTGTGTATCTGCAATTTCATTGGATAAGCATTGGTCTTAAAAAATAAAAAAAAAACTTCTATAAAAAAATATAAAAAAATCCTAATTAGGAATTTTTGTTGTTGTCTACTTTTAGTTGTTTAATGTAGATGGGTCCACCTTTAACTAGATAAACAATATAATTTGATCTTAAATTCATTGTATACTTAAGTTAACTATTATGTCTAACCATTATTCCACTTACCAGAAAAAATATTCCCATATTGCCTAAATATATTCCTTAAAAATATATACAAAATATAACTACTAATAGCCAAAAGTCGGAAAATTATACACAGAAATATTTTATACCTGCCAATCTTTCTTAAAAACGGATCCCAAAACGCAACTAAAACATATACAAATAAGTAATAACCATAACTAAATTACATACACATGAAGACATTTACTTGTAGTAGGTCTCTAACATGAGAGGCCGCCTAGGTAGGTACCATCGCAATGTCTATTTTCTCCCGCCAAACAGCAGTGTAAATGCACTGTTGTGTTTCGGTGTGAAGGACAGGTCTCAGGATGGCGAGCGCAGTGGCATACCAAGTATTGCTTTGTAATTCAAGGTGTTTAGTTTTGCTACTGTTCATGAGCGGTCGTATCGCTTACCATCAGGCGAACGACATGCTCGTCACGCCACTTACTACAATTTAAAAATATATAATTGGGTGTATGTATTAATATTATTTAGTCTATCTTACCTTTCTTTCAGGACTCCAAGTGAGATAGTAAGTATAACATTCCTTGCTTTGTAACTGGCACCATCTTTGCAAGTGACCACCACGTCTTGAGTGGGATCTTGGGGCCAGGATATGAGCGTCACTTCTTTGTTCAATAGAATCTCTAGATTCGGATAGCCTGGACCATTTTTGTGAGTATTCTGAAATAACCAATGATTGATATTAGGCAATGTCATACTATTTTATTATTGGAATAAATAGCAATAGCAATCGCAAATAGCAAGTGAAGTCGATAACAACATTTCACAAGTTATATAAATGCGAATTGCGATTGCGATTCACAAAGCCGATCGGCTAATACATATTTTTAAACGATCTCGTGTAAACTATAAAACAGTGAATTTTTTAAGAACCCATGTAAAGAAGAAACTCAACAGTTAATTTTGTTTGAGTAATTTTAGATGTGAAAAATGCTTATAATATATGCTCAGTATTTGTTTACAATTATGGTGGGGGGCAATTAGCAATAGCAGAAATATAGAAAAGCTAAGGTTTCAAAAATAACAATGTGGTGATGTTAATTTGAAATAGCAATAATTATCATTACTACATATTCATAATCAGAAATATTTTTTATAATCCGTAAAGTAATAAGCAAGTTACAAATATATAAAACTTTGTAGCAGGAGTAATAGAAAAGGATGCAATATGTACCTAGTGACGTCATCATCCACAAGGTGCACGCGCGCGAAAGAGACAACGAGTGTCCCCAACGCACTATTCAAAATATTAATATCTCAGTCATTTAACATCCAATTTTGATGATGTTTTCAAATACATGATTTTATAAGGGATACTTTTTTAGGAATTATTACATACTGCTCAAAATTAAATCTTGGAGACAATCTTTTTGTAATGGGTTGAATTTCCAAAACTCCCTTCTTAGTGCTACCCTACGTCACAATAGGAACCCCTGTGTAAAATTTGGCGTTCCTAGTTCCAGTAATTTCGGCTACGTGTCTTGATTAGTCAGTCAGTCAGTCAGGTTCCTCTTTTATATAATTATATATAGGTATATAGATGATAACTCACCAACAAAATATCAAAGAAGGTCTTGTATCCGTTCCTGTGCCAGCTCATGTGCTGATGTCCCCCTAGTTCCTTGTAGTTGGATTGAGTTGTGACGTCATTCCAACTGTTTGTCGCCTCGTAGTTGTCTATGACTAGATCCATAAAGTGCAGGAATGACTCTATGAACTCATTGTCTCTGGCTATTTGAGGGTACGTTTCATTTATGTGCTGTTTTAACCTGCAAGGGTAGTATCTTCGATCAAATATATACTAGATACAGGGTCCGGAACAAAATCACACGCCAAAAGTGGCCGAGGTCGCTTATACTTATACATTTGAATTCCGAACTACGAGATGTAGCAAAAAGTCTTAAATCTTAAAAGGTAACAATAAACATTGTTTATTGAAAACTAGCTTTTGCCCGCGACTTTATCTGCGTCATTAACTGTATTAACAATAAGTTTTATATATTAAAAATCGATACATACTCCCCTAAATAAGATATTACGTCCCCATTTCTGCCCAAAAAATTACCGAATTCCATCACTATTTATTTGTGAGTAACGTAACCCATTGGATTTCCCGCCTTATTTATTTTATTTATTATTTTTATTTTTGCCTACGCAAAAAAGTAGGTTTCACCGATACTAATATTCATAATAAAACGAGCATTTTTCTTCACACGAATTTGTAACATGATTCAACATCTGTATCTGTATCAGCCCATATACGTCCCACTGCAGGGCACGGGCCTACTCTACAATCGACAGTACGATTGTGAATGGTTAGGCCATATAGTCCACCACGCTTGCCTAGTGCGGGTTGGCGGACTTACATACCATAGAAATTCTTATAAACCGCTATGGTATGCAGGTTTCCTCACGATGTTTTCCTTCACCGTTTTAGAGCGTGGTGATTGACTATCAATACACACTTGACTCCGAAAAGTCAGTTTTTTTTTTTCTCTTTATTTAAGGGGTTTTTTCAATTATGAAAACGTCACCCCCGATATCAAATACAGCATATACATTACAATTATATTTAAATAGTTCTTATATCACTAATATGTGCCCTGAGATTTGAACCCGCGACCACCGTGAACATGTTGGCAGCCGCGTCTGGTCCGTTTACCAACAGGCCACGACGCACGTTTTTTTATGATTCAACATGCCTATTGAGAAATATTATGACTATATACCTTCGATAAAATATACACTAGATACACAGTTCCCTGTAAAAGCTCCGTTAAAAAGTGGCACCGATGCATGACACGAAAAAAAGTAAACCTAAAAGATCACATATTCCAAATATATTAACACTAATTCCACGTTATTCCTGGAGCTTAAAGTAGCTTTTCACATAATATTGTCTAAAGTTATGCGACGTTTTAGAAGCAACGGTCGGTGCGTGACTGAAGGCGAAAGAGTGCTTAAAGTACTCTTTTTTGGTGCCATTTTCTAAGCGCTCATGTTGTATCTAGTGTATATTTGATCGAAGCTGTATACTCTTAACCTACCTTTTAGTAATATACTGTCCCAACGGTTCAGGACTCTTCGGCGGGTCGTCAGTCAATCCCAGGGCGTATACCATCAGACTATTCACCAACTCCTGGTCAACGGGAGCACCATCAGACTTGAACACTTTGAAGTCTAGATCGTCTGGTATTAGGCTTACGTTGTGACTGATAGCCAGGTCAAAGACGCGACTACCTTCCGTTCCGTGTATCCTGAGAAAAAATTAAATTGGTTGGTCATGTAGGCAATTAAATAGCTCTTATGACAAGTCGATACACCAAACCCGCGACAACCCTGAACATGTTGGCAGCCGCGTCTGGTCCGTTTACCAACAGGCCACCATAGATAGTTCCAATAACATTAAAAGTTAAAATTGTATTCTTCAGAAAAATAATAATATTGTTAAGTGCTTTACTTTGGGAAATATGACTCGGAATTTACATAAAAACAACGTCTATATTTCAACTGAAAACAAATATTTTTTACCTGTAGGGGAAGGCCGGGTAAAGTGAATACCCCAGGCAAAGCGAATACTCCCCATTATTCCTAAATTATTATTTTTTCATTCAACACGCCACCACTGTTACGTTTAGCCATCTTGGTTTAATACGCGGCAAACATAGAAGCGAGGGCCCGCGTCGCGTCCCATCCGCGGAGTGGAGATTTGTGTTTTCGTAAATAAAAGATTAATTTTACGCGGTAAGTACATTGATCAATTCTCCTGTATTACTAGGCTTTTATTTATAGGAATATCTTAATTTGGTAGCATATCAAAGTAGCTTTTTATGGTATATTTAACAGAAAGGCATAATTATTAGTTTCTGTATAAATTGTGTTAACATCAAAACTTACCTAGTCGGGCAAAGTGAATAGGGCAAAGTGGATACGGTCCACTTTGCCCTATTTACTTTGCCTGCCATTTCACATTGGTGACATATTATCTAAACATGTCTTTTATTTGTTTCATATGGTGAATAAATATAAAAAAAAATCTAAGCAAGGGACGTGGGATGAAAATGCTATGCAAACGGCTATTGATTTGTGCAGAGTCGGAGAATCAATAAAAAGCACAGCTAAAAAGTATGGTTCGGCTTATGCGACCTTGTATAGGCAAACCTTGTATAGGTTAAGTTTTTTTTTCATTTTATCAAAGTTATTTTTATGTTTTCAGAGATTAAATATGGGTATTCACTTTACCCAAGTACTGTATCCGCTTTACCCGGGGTACCGGGCAAAGCGAATAATTTCGTACTTTTTAAAATTTTAATTGTAGTTGATTATTGTTTAAATATTAATGGTAACTGATATCCGTATTTGTACGAGCAATAAATAAAGACTGGTTTCTGATAATTATTTTGATTTTGTATTATATACTTTTTCAGCTATAACCTTAAATACCTTAAGGTATCCACTTTGCCCGGCCTTCCCCTAACTTTACCTGTAACCCATTTATTTTTTTGTAAATTACGACATTACCTGCCGTCTTTAATCTAACATGGAGATAATAATTAAAGAAAAATACTTTAATATTATTATAAAATGCTTTTCTTTGGGAAATATAACACTGAATTTACATAAAAAACAACAGCTATATTTCAACAAAAAAATTTTTTTTTTACCATTTAAATATTTTTTTTTTTGTGAATTTATCTCCACATGCCGTCTTTAAACTAATACGACGACATAATTAAATATTATTTAAACTCACCACTCCGCCCCTAGTTCAACAACACCATCTCCAAATTTCACAGTATTGACCCTCCCTCCTATCCTATCCTGTGCCTCTAGTGCCAGCACCTTCTTCCCAGCCTGGGCCAGAGTCGAGGCCGCGGTGCAACCAGCTGGACCCATTCCCACCACTATTGTGTCGTAGACAGCCATTGCCCTGGAACAAATAAAATATAATAATAATAAATCTCTGCACTACCTTAAGGTCGACTGGTAGAAAATCCATTTGGCATTTAAGTCCATCTGTGTAATAAAATAAACAAATAATAAACAATAAACAAATACACCCAACAGTCACATCCCACACCAAGATCGAGTCTTGTTTCGTGTATCAGATACTACGAGAAACTTTTCGCTCTCACAAACACACAACCCGAAAAAAATATCTGTGGATACAAACATTTGTGTCGGTTCTAGGATCGAACCCGCTGATTTTTGTTTCACTACCAGCGTCTAACTAACTGAAAAAAGTTTCCCAATTCTAAATATCAATACTATACTCTATCATACTTATCATTTTCTCTGAAATTAGTCTATGGTTACGACGTACGATTGAGGATTCCAACATTTTGTGGAGTATCTAAGCACATTAGTGAAGTTTTACGTACGGCGGCCGAACATACGAAGTTCATATCGTTTCTTAGAGTAATCCCCCTGGACTTCCTGTGGCAAAGATAGGGACAGAGAGCGTATCCTTAACGTGACCATTTATTTTTTGTGCTAGAGCGGGACATCTGTGAAATTAAATAATAATAAAAAAGTTTTTAGTGTTTTACAAGTTTTCATTATAGAAGATCGAATAACAAAAAATAACCATAGCACTAAACACAAAATAGTCAAATAGGCACGATTTATTAAGCACCAGCGTGACTTCCAGGCTGACACATAACATACTCAATAATTGTAGAAAAGTTTGTTAAATCAAGATTTTTTACGAAAGTGATGGAATAATTCGACCCCACGGTTTTCAGTAGTTGTTCGATAAAGCATTTCTAGCAGGAAATACTTTTTATTTATCGTTCGGCCTCTTTGCAAAAGTGGGACTATGTCGGCCTTGCTGGGGACACTGGGACAGACTTCCTGAAAGCGGGACTGTCCCGCCTAAATCGGGACGTATAATCACGTTATGTATCCTACATTGATATGAGAGGCCCTACAATCATGCACATGTTAAAATAAATAATAGTAATTACACCCAACAGTCACATACAATATACATAGTCATACATAGTCCTGACCTCACATTAAGAACATGTTTATTTGTATTGTACGTACAGTATGTTTTGTATGTATATTTCTGTGTGCAGCAATGAATTAGTAAACATTTTCTGGTAACCGACAGCTATAACTCCAATAAGCCAATAATAACTTGAAATATATGGTTAGACAAATATATTTAGAATTTTACCTGACAGATGAGTGCCAGATAGCTACCAGGGACTTTATCGGGAGCTGGTTGAACTAAAGTAATTCCTAAATACTGGATAAGATTAAATCAATTTGACACATTAGTTAATTTTTGGGTCAATCATAATATACAAATCTATACTAATATATAAAGCTGAAGAGTTTGTTTGTTTGTTACGTCTAATCTGAGGAACTACTTTATCGAATTGAAAAAATATTTTTGCGTTGGATAGGTCATTTATCGAGGAATGCTATAGGCTATATATCATCACACTATGACATATAGGAGGGAAGCAGTAGTAAAAATCTATCAAATACGAGGAAATTTTATTCGTTTTTCGTGGTCCGATTGGTCGATATTCTAAATTGTTAGTCGGAATTGAACATTTTGGCCGCCATTTTGGAAAGTGTATCTGCATCCGGGCGGAGCCGAGCCGGACCGCTAGTCACTACATAGTATAAAACAAAGTCGCTTTCTCTGTCCCTATGTCCCTTTGTATGCTTACATCTTTAAAACTACACAACGGATTTTGATGCGGTTTTTTAATAGATAGAGTGATTCAAGAGGAAGGTTTATATGTATAATACGTACATATTATTGTAAAGAAATCTATATGCACCCGGGCGAAGCTGGGCCGGGCCGCTAGTTGATAATAATTAAATGTGGTAGCATCATGCACTATCTACTATCTTATGTCCATTTAATAAGTTATTTGCCATCTTATCTTTGCCATACGAACGATAACTAGATAAGTTACTCGCATTTATTTCGCAAAACAACAATTACACTAGATTCAATGAAAATAATGTCTTCTTGATGCAGTTGGTGAAACGCGAAGCCGCGGATTCGATCCCAGCGCCGAGTCAAATATGACATATATTTTAGAATTAAAGAGACATCTTCATCAAATCAAAAATCTTATATTTTGGGAAACGTTCATTAAAGATTTGTAACATAAGAAATTTTGTACTTATTGAAGATACATCGAGAAGACCGAAGTATACATAAGTCGACTCTCGTTAATTCGAAACTCGAGGGACTCTTAAAATATTACGAGTTATCGAGTGTTTGAAATATCAAATGGTTCGAAATTTGTGGGAAAAAATAAATAAATCTTCGAATTATTAAGTGTTGATCAATTTTGATTCTATGCTGCTATTCTTTAACAATGATAAAATTACTTCTAATTACTCGCGATTTTGACTACGCACAGCGACTCATTCATTCGGGGTCCGCCGATACAATATAATGTTATTGGATCAATTAAATTATCCCGCTATTCCCATGCGTACGTGCGTGAGTACTGGTTGGTCCCTGGCTGACTTCTGGAGCCCGTACCCTACAATCTTTCCACCTCTTTCTCCCTGCAACTTTGAATTGTCGAGTGTTGGACGCCGTTGAGTTCGAATTAACGCGTCGTTTTGTTATATAGCAATGATTTTTTTAGTTCGAATTACCAAGTGTATAAAAATGTATTGATTTAGTTCGAAATATAAAGAGATTTTGTAGGGAACTCGTGATAACTTTGAATTATCGAGAGGTTCGAATTATCGCAGGTTTGAATTAACAAGAGTCGACTGTATTTTTGTGTTTCACGCGTCGATAGGTCCTTCTTTAATGGTCGATGGAGATAGTCATCTTGATTATTAAAAGCCAAAATCTATTTTTCTTGGATTAGTGTAGTAGTTACTTTAATTCTAAAGGCGCGATGTGTGATTCACAAGTATATGTTCTGCGTGGCTGTGTTGATGAGACTGAAATGTCTCCCGTAGTTTCTGATACCCTCTCTCGTAATGTGGAGTCCATATATATTAATTGTTGGGTGTATTTATTTATTTTATAAGTGATATTGGATTTTTCTATTCATTATTATCAGCCCAGCGTCAAGAATTTGTGCCTGGTATGGCAATAAGCTCGCCCCCTATCACATAGTAGGATGGAACACACGAGGCGAAATGTGGGTTGTCTGGCATCTCTGCCCACCCCTTTTGGCAAAAAGGCGTGTATGTCGGTATGTAAAATGGTCTGTCTATGGTAGTTCATGAAATATATGGTTTTTTTTATTGCATGAATAGCGAGACGAACATGACGTTCACCTGATGGTAAGCAATACGACCGCTCCTAAACAGTAGCAAAACCAAACAACACCTTGAAATACAAAGCAATGATATTTCACTGCGCTCGCCATCCTGAGACATAAGATGTTAAGTCTCAATATGTCCAGTAGTTACTCTGACTACAATGTCCTTCAATCCAAAACACAACAATGCATTAATACACTGCTGTTAGGCGGGAGTAATAGACATTGCGGTGGTACCTACTCAGGCGACCTCTCACCTATGAGAGACCTACCACCAGTAATGTACATTTTTTTTTCCTTTATGATGGAGAAACTGTTTTGCAATATTTTTCATAAATGTACCCAAGGGAGTTGCCAAGGGGGAGGGGGGGGTCAGAAAAGGGCAGCTGCCCCCCCCCCCCCCCCTCCTAGATATTAGAAAAAAATTGCCAAATGTAAAGCAACCAAAATCTTTGACTTGACTTGCCTACTATACGGTATTTTTTTGCATATCGCCGTAGATGTAAGGCTCGTACTACAAGTGAAAAGTAGAGATGATTAATATAATAAATAGCAATTAATTTCACGTTATTTTTTAAATTAGTCGTAGTCATTATAATATTAAGAAAATAAAGCGACTATATAATTATAATTTAAATTACTTGAAATTAGGTAGAAATATTTTATCGGGTAATTAAAGCTACAGCACCATCTATTGTTGAATATATCTGTCAACTCGTCAACTCAACGTGTCAACTGAAATTTTAAATAGTACAGTAAAATTACCAATAGATGTCGCTTTTAAGGAAATAAATTGTAGACTATACGCTATTATGAGTTATGATTGGTCCGTTTTAGTTCATAATATAATTTAATGCAAATGATTGGTTAAAATTATTATAGTATTATAGCTTTGAAACAAGATTCGCTAATAATGAGAATTATCGTGAAATAGGAATTATGCAATTGGTAATTATAATTTAATATCAATAGCGTTGTTAAATTTGTACTAATTGCTATAATTTGAATCAGTTGCACTCCATACTGTCGACGGGTGCGTGCGTCGCGTCGTGATTTTTAATATATTGCGAGGTGAAAGTTTGCGTCTATATAAACTATAAAAACAAAACTGATTGAATATGTCCAGAAATTCTGATGATATTATTTGGAACTATTTTGAACATTCAAGTGATGTTAATAATAAAACTGCCATGTGTTACGCTTGTAGAAGTACTTTTCATTTAATAAATCTGAGAGTTTTCGTATGCATGCCTATTATTACATTAATTGTAGATGATTAATTAAAGTGTTTATTTATATAAATTAATATTTAAAATATTTAATTTTTATTCTTTTACAATACAAAAACTTTTTTCAGTTTCGATCCGGGGTTTGAACCTGCGGCCTCTGTTTTCATACTCTACTTTTAGTACCTTTAGTCTGTCGGTTATTATAGTATTTGCGATATTAACCGACAGCCTCCGTGGCGCAGTTGGTTGACGCCGGCTGTGAAATGTGAGACCGCGGGTTCAATCGCCGCACCGAAACAAATGTTTTTGTGAACCACACGTATTTGTTTCGAGTCTGGGTGTTTATGAGTCCGAAAAGTCTCTCGTAGTTCCTGATACCCACGACAAAGACTCGATCTTAGTGTGGGGTCAAGACTATGTATGTGACTAATGGGCGTATTTATTATTTCTTAATAAAAAATAAAAAAGAAATAAAAAAAAATGAATAAATCTTCGTTTTTGAACTTCGATAACTTTATCTAGACATTTTAATATACTAACTAAGATTAAATTGGGCTTTTGATGTACTAATTGTATTCATTAAAATTCTAAAAAATAATGTATATTGAAATTGGAGTTGGATATTTTGAGGAAATGCACATAAAATACATATTACTTAATGTAATGTTGTGGTTTTATTAATTTATTTCTGTACCGTTATTTTTACCAATCATTTGTATTTTACCTCATACAAGGGTGTGTAACCGAACAATATTATCTTATGATTAAATAAATTAAAAGCGCCATCTAGTCAAATTACGGTTAACAACGTTATTTTTTATTAATAAACTGAGTTTATCAGTCGAATATTGATTGAAGTGAAATAACGACTATGGCGGACGACAGATGGCGCTGAAACTGATTAAAATCTATTGAATGATTTGTTTTGCAAGATGTCTAAATAATCCTGTGTAATTAAATATCTCGACGTAGAAAAGCGATATTGTCGTATCTCAAAAAATGCGTACATGCGTTTTGTATATTATTTAATTCATAAAAAAATATAAAGCATTGAATTTCCTCTTGAAAATGTAAGGTTTTATTTAAAATATTATTATTAAAGAAATGTTATTCCTAAATTTTCTAGTTTAGAAGTTATTCATTTTATTATTATATTTTTTTAATCTGGTTTGAAATTGCTAGTTTCAAGATGCGACAAGATCGCTTTCCTGCGTCGAATTTTGTTTATTCGAACTGCCTCCGGGCTCGATGGCGCTGTTGTGCTACCGCACGAAATTATAATTATAGCTACTTTCATAGTCTGCTAAATAAATTTAACACTTAGCATTTAGCGTGTTATAAGATTATCGCATTTAATCACACCTCTAGTGAAAAGCTTCATGTGCCCTTGACTTTACCTACAATTCATACTTTTCTCATTCTCTATATTATTTGCCCCCCCATATCCAATACCAATAGAAAGAAGAATGCCCATTCATAGTATCGGTATAAAATAATACTAATTTATATAATACCAATACTGCTTAAAATTCATTATAGTAATTTTTATGGTTTGTCCTTAAAAGTGTATCTGTTTATTTTTAAACAGACATGTGAAAGATTTTTGTAAAATAAACAAATTATCATTACATTTTACATTTTGTTCATAGAGCCGAGGATAATAAATATTTTTTATTGGACTTCAAGTTCATTTCTCCAAGAACTGCGGGCCTGGGTCGCAATTATGTTTATATTTAATGGAAAAATATATATTTTACCTACAAAAAAAAGTAGGTTTCATCATGGCACAACAATCTTTGCACTGATACTAAGTTTCATAGTAAAATGGGCATTCTCCTTTTCAATTCTTACCAGTAATTCCTGAGATTAACATGTTCAAACAAACACCAACAAACTTATCAGCTTTATATTTTTTTTGTTGCATTTTGTAAACGCATATTGTTTTATCACAAACAGTGCAAGTTGTGATCGCCTTCAAAGGGTGTTACTCTTAATTTATTTATTGTGTATTTTATTAGTCTAAGTTCTATTGTAACAACCACTGGCTGTCCTAATAAATAAATAAATAAATTATATATTAGCAAAGATATATTTATTTATGGACTTAATTACACATAAATAAACAAATATAATGAAAATCACAAATGTAAAAAGTACCATTAGCTGTCTTATGGCTCAAAGGCAATGTCTTACAGACAACCATGGGATGGATTTAGTATAAGGATAAATAGCAAACAATCTAATGTGTAAAGGATAGAAGCTTATACGGAAAACAATATCAAATACAAATAATTACTACAAGTAATAATAGAATAATTAGCATAACAACAAAAAAACAATAGTAAATTAATAAATTTAAAAAATTAAGAAATAAAATTTTTTTAAAGAAATTAAACCTACTTCAAAATTGGAATACAAAGAGAGAAGTAAAACTAATCTTTTAACAAATCTAAAATACCCAAATATGTATTTAAATTCTTCGAGGTTGGTCAACAATTTGTAAACATGGGTGTATGCACACCACTGACTTATATAAAGATTGGATACCCCTGCTCATCTCAAAAAATTTTGAACCGAACAAAAACTTACAAAGCTCCTAATCCTAATTGATAATCTCCTTTTCCTGAATTAAGTTAAAAAGAAAGATAAACACACATATGTACCATATACAGCGTGATGTCGACACCATACATTAAATTAAAGCCATGTGGATCGCTCAGTGACTTATATTATTTCTCATATAGGATTTGTTATAGAAGGAAAAAAATGATGAATTTTCAAAGTATAAGTAAATAGTGATATTGAATTCAAACATCCTTTATCTACTTACCTAAAGGACAGCGCCCGCGCGGAGCGGAGCGGCAACATCGCAATATAAAATTCCTGTGTTTATCAAAATGACCGCTCAGCGGTGCTACAATCGCGGGAATTAATTTCCCATGCCACAAATTCAAATTATAATTCAGTGTTGCCAATTTAGTGGATTTTCCACTAAATCGTGTAGTTTGGACCCCCCTCATCGTGGGCAAAAATGGCTTTTACTGGTCAGTGGATTTTCTAGTGGTTTGGAAGTGAAAATGATTCCCACCACTTTTTGTTAGTGGATTTCTGGTGGTTTTGTATGTTGGATCTGGTGGGAAGCCAGCCTAACTGTTGACAGCCCTGTTATAATGTTTTTAAAGTCACTACCGTTTGCTCTGAGACACAATATACATTGAAGTATCATGTTATTCCGCACTTTTCGAATAAGTTTACATATCAGTCAGCACACATCGCTTTTTTATTAAACGACACGACTACGCTACTGCGTAATTCTTCCTCAACACACAAAAACCTTGATGCAACCATCACCATAGAAAAAATCAAATGCACTAAATAAAAACACAGAATAATACGAGGACATAAACAATATAAATAACACAAAACAAACACCTAATATTATACTAATGTATTTGCAATCAGTTCCACACAACTTTTTCACTTCAACACTTATAACTATTCAATATTTAACACTAAAACAAATAAACAATATTTCGCACGCTTAATATTAAACTGACCGAATCCAAAAAAAATAGACAAGGTAGAATAGATCTTATGTTACAAATCTTTAAAGAACGTTTCCCAAAAAATGTTGTTTTTTAGTTAGGTCTCTTTAATACTAAGGGTGCGAATATAGGTAATTAAAATACTAACAAAATGGCGGATTGTGCGCGCGCGCGTTATTGTTTATATTTTGACATAAACAGCGTTAAACTGAATATGCGTTGGTAAAAAATTAAAAATCCTTAAGGAATGATGAATGCAGTGATTACGTAACTGGATTGGTTAACAGTATTTAAAATGAGATACTCTGATTGGCGTAAAAACAAAATGTTAAAGTAAAAACTTAACGTGATTGGTAATTGGAAATAAGAGCCGTACAATATCTCGAAATCGACATCGATACTTTGCAAAGCACTCCCAAATTTTTTGTTACTTTTTTTATTGCACTGAGACGAGTATGCCGCGCCGATCACCTGATCGTAAGCGATACGACCGCTCATAAACAGGAACAAAACCAAACAACACCTTGAATTACAAAGCAACGCTTGGCATTCTATGTACATAAGAGACATAAGATGTTAAGTCTCAATATGTCCAGTAGTTAATCTAGCTACAATGTCCTTCAATCCGAAACGCAACAGTGCATTTACACTGTTTGGCGGGAGAAATAGGCATTGCGGTGGTACCTCCCCAAGCGGCCTCTCACATATAAGAGACCTACCACCAGTGAAACATTAAATTTAGCAAACCTTATCCTTTGCTACGGAGGGAAGTGGACAAAACATATTTCCAACTCCTTCAATTATTTACTTCATGGTTAATTTCGTTGCGGGTTAAAGACAAGTTGCAGTAATTAGGCCATATAGAGGACTACGCTGGCCTTATGCGGGTAGGCGGACTTACAAACCATTGAAATTCTTATAAATCGCTACGGTATGCATGTTTCTTCATGATGTTTTCCTTCATCGTTTTAGTGCGTGGTGATTGATTATCAATACACTCATGATTCCGAAAGGCAGAGGTGTGCCTTGGGATTCGAACCTGCTACCACCGTGAACATGTTGGCAGCCGCGTCGGCCACCACACACTTATTACTTATTGAATGACATACATTTATTAGTTACATTGTGAATTCGTCAGAACAATTATTTTTTAATGATTTCGTCAATGGTAATATGACTTGATGTTAAACTTAAGTTCCCACACTTCGCGACGTATTTTATTTTTTATTTTTTAAACATAAAGCACCGCCAATGTCTCCTGGCATTTTTACCTGCTTTAATGGTTGTCTGTAAGAGATCGCTTTTAGTGATAAGGCCGCCAATTGTTTCACCAAATGTTCTTCTGTTTCATATATTTATTTTGTTTTTTTGTGGTGCAATAATAAAGAGTTTATTATTATTATTCGCAAATAAAGTTTCGATATTGCAAGGTAAGTAATTTTTATTGCTAACGTTGGTTTTTAATCGAAGACGTTCCTATTAGGAATTATAATAAAACACAACGTAAAAAATAAAACGAAATTACCATGATGTTTATGATATAATAGGTTTTCAGTCAATTCAAATTTCAAACAATAATATAATATCATAAGACTAGCGGCCCAGCCCAGCTTCGCCCGGGTACAAATAGATTTCTTGTACGTATTATACATATAAATCTTCCTCTTGAATCACTCTATCTATTAAAAAAAACCGCATCAAAATCCGTTGCGTAGTTTTAAAGATTTAAGCATACAAAGGGACATAGGGACAGAGAAAGCGACTTTGTTTTATACTATGTAGTGATTATGGATCCATGTTAAAAATAGAATAGAATAAGATTAAAATATCGACTAAATATTCTCGAGTAATTTCACAACACTAGTTCTACTCGTAGTAATTAATAGTTCTAAAAATGTTTAGTATACTGTCCCTTTCTTATAAACCAATTCCGAGGGCGAAAAAGGGACAGTTGCATGTGTATAATAATAACGATATGTACGATCTGGCAACAAGACGTGATTATGGTAAATGGAAAATACAGAACTAGTGGTCTATTCCTTGGTACAGACGGTACATAGCGATTTATGATACGTTTACGTAAAACTGTTTCAGTTGCCACGAAGAGGAAAAAAAATACTACTCGTATTTCAGAAATATTGAATTGAAATATAGCATTTTGGATTTAAACATCTGTAATTGTATCAGCCCATATACGTCCCACTGCAGGGCACGGGCCTACTCTACAATCGACAGTACGATTGAGAGTGGTTAGGCCATATAGTCCACCACGCTGGCCTATTGCGGGTTGGCGGACTTTACAAGCCATAGAAATTGTTATAAATCGCTATGGTATGCAGGTTTCCTCACGATGTTTTTCTTCACCGTTTTAGTAATAAATAAAAAAGAAATATTGAATTGAAATATAGCATTTTGGATTTAAACATTACTTAGACTGAAATGCATATTATGTAAAAATAATCTTGAAGTTTTATTCACATATTTTTATTTGGACCGATTGTCATTATTTGCCGAAAAATAGTATGTTTTGTTTGTTGGCTGATGATTATGATTACAAATGCCTTGTAGGTCCAGTATTCAACAAACCTTTTAATGTCAACCTTCAATTTGAGAGTGCCTAGTAATTAGTGTATGCATTTGCGTGCATGCTTTCTAAAAGGTGATCCTACTAAACATCAGTTAATAATTATTACCTACTTATAAAATAAAGGTCACACAATAATATATTCTACACTATAATCTTAGAGTATTTAAATAAATACACCCAACAGTCACATATGTACATAGCCCACACTAAGATCGAGTATTGTGTCGTGGGTATCAGGAACTACGAAAGACTTTTCGGTCTCGCAAACACCCAGACCCGGATGAAATATTTGTGGACCGCACAAACATTTCTCTCGGTGCGGGGATCGAACCCGCGGCCTCTCGTTTCACAGGCGGCGTCTAACCAACTGCGCCACGGAGGCTGTCAATCACTACATAGTATAAAACAAACTCGCTTTGTCTGTCCCTATGTCCCTATATCCCCTTGTATACTTAAATCTTTAAAACTACGCAACGGATTTTGATGCGGTTTTTTTTAATAGATAGTGATTCAATAGAAAGGTTTACATGTACAATAACATCCATTAAATAGTGGAGAAATATTGTTATTTTTGAGGTTTCTAATGCGATGTCGTTAATTATCATTTTTTTTCCGCTTACATTGCAAACGCAGGCTGAACCCTACGAGATTTATCAAAATAATGTACAATATATTTGTACACATTGAAAAGGTCTACAGAAAACTCCGCGATGGTATATGTCTATCTCTTATGGATATCCCACAATTTTTTTTTTTTGTCATTTACTTTTTACGACAAATAATGGCTAATTTTCGAAGCGATTTTAACCAAAACAGCATTAATCTTTATCCAATTAAATAACTTAAATATATTGTTGATTTAATACAGATCTATATGGTCTTTTACAGCACAAGATTTAAATGAATATTTTCGAAGATATTACAGATTTAAAATTGCGGGACGTAGCGCTTGCGGCGGTACTGACCGGCCGGGGTGGCTGCAGCGTGCCTATATAGGAAGGTTTATATGTATAATAGATAATACGTACATATTATTGTACAGAAATCTATTTGTACCCGGGCGAAGCTGGGCCGGGCCGCTAGTTTATAATATAATAGAGGGACCGCTGTCATCAGCGTCTTGTAAGTTGTAAACTTCGATCAAATATACACTAGATACACAGTTCCCTGTAAAAGTTCTGTTAAAAAGTGGCACCGATGCATGACATAAAAAAAAGTAAACAAAAAGATCACATATTCCAAATATATTAACACAAATTCCACCTTATTCCTGGAGCTTAAAGTAGCTTTTCAAATAATATTGTCTAAAGTTGTACGACGTTTTAGATGCAACGGTCGGTGCGTGACTGAAGGCGAAAGAGTGCTTAAGCACTCTTTTTTGGTGCCATTTTCTAAGCGCTCATGTTGTATCTAGTGTATATTTGATCGAAGGTTGTAAAACGTAAATATTTTCTTGTTCGAAATGTTGGTATCGCTCCTATAATAGTGAAAGTTGAATTAATTATTTAGGAACATTATATTTATATTAAGGAAAGGAAAGGAAAGGAGGGAGGCCTTTGCCCAGCAGTGGGAATTAAAGGGCTTATAATAATAATAATAATATTTATATAAGACATAAAACATACTACAATCAGATACAAATACAAGCATTTTATCATAATAGTAAAAAACTAGATTGCATTCCCAAGCTTATGTCCTAATCTAATAATTATAGCTTACTAGCGGCCCGGCCCAGCTTCGCCCGGGTACAAATAGATTTCTGTACAATAATATGTACGTATTATACATATAAACCTACCTCTTGAATCACTCTATCTATTAAAAAAAACGCATCAAAATCCGTTGCGTAGTTTTAAAGACTTCAGCATACAAAGGGACATAGGGACAGAGAAAGCGACTTTGTTTTATACTATGGAGTGATGATGCTTAAATTGTTCAGATTATTTTCCATTACATAATTTTATACAAAGAAATTCAATTACAATTCATTCGATAACCAAAAGTTTATTTAGCTATTATGCTTTTAAATCGAGTTCGAATTAAATTAAGTGGAATTAAATAGCCCTAAACTATTTATTTTTACTTTTCTTTTCCAAGTAATTAATGCATGTTGGACAACCTGTCAAATATCAGCCAATAGGAGGGCAGAAAAATGTAGCCCGGCACCACCATTTTTATCTACGTTTTTGAAGTACCAGCTCTCCCTCAATATTATAAATACTCTAACGGCCGGGTTCAATACTCTGTCTGTCTTTTTCTACCCGTTAAAATCGCTAACTCTAGTATGAATTCTGTCATTTTTCGGTTTCAATAATCGTAGACAGATGAATAAATATATCTATGATTTGTATCTATCAATGGGAGGGCTCTCGCTAACCATAGTTGGACCGAGTTATGCCAAAATGTACCAACCTACAAATGGTCAAAAATGAGTTATTGACACCAAACTGATGAGAATGCGATATATTACTACTCAGCAAAAACAGCCCATCCTATATTCACATTTGACAGAAAAAAGTATGTATGAACCAAGCCACACATATGGACTATGTTTAAAACAATTCTGCTATAATGATCCAAAAACATGTGGTGCACCCTTGATAATATAAATATAAACCAAATCACTCTGGTTCAATAAAATTTAAATAACATATATTTTGTATAAATGTCTCAAACCATTATGGTTTGTGTGTACAATTTTAAGTTGAATTATCAGAGTCAAAAAACATGAACCGAATACAGTTGAATCACTTAAATGATTAAAATTATTATTGTATCATTTTTTATTATAGGAATAATAAAAATATCCTATTCCTTAAAAAATATGTTATCCTCTTCCTGTAATAAAAGATGTGTTATAGTTTATTGAAATAAAATGCTCTTTTATATTTAATTTGTAAACAAAATAAATATAGTACATTTTGGCATATCTAATTTATGTCCGATTACCTGAAAAATACATTTTTGCCAAAACATACCAACTGCATATATTTTCAAATAAATAAATTAAAATGAGTTTATATACAATCTACTTATATGTGTACGCAAGCTCTCTAGCACAGGCACAAATTGGTAATAATAATAAATTAATTCAGATAGTTGAACCATGAGTAATTAAAAATCTAACTTTAAACACCATTTTCTCGAAATCAATTTTATGCAATTGGTACATTTTGGCATAACTCGGTCCAGTTAGGAAATTGCATACAAATTAAAATATACGCGTTTCCATAATGATTCGAACTACTGTAGTTATTTGTGTTTAACTAGCTGTCAAAGTTTTCTAATATCGCTGCAATATGGTGGATAATACATCGAATATCCCAGATATGTTGTATTTTTATGGAAAAAAAACAAAATAAAGTGACATTAATATATTCAGTGATGAAAGTGATAACGAAATGTTAAAAGCTGGTGTATTTGACGCCGATTATAACATATGAGAACCAAAAAAACTATGTGAATATTCTAGTTCAGAATTTATTCACAGATTTACTTTTTAGATGAAATAATACATCAGCTATTATGTTTATTTCTAAATTTAAACCCAGCCCGCAAGGAACCTTCCTCCTGGTAAGCAATACATATCAAATATTTCATTAAGTTTTATAAGTGTATTGAATTATTCCATAATCATATATCTATATATATAAAAGAGGAATTCTATAATAAATGTAACAGCTCGGGAACAATAATGTGTCACTGTTCCATTAACTGCTGCTATCATTGTGGTGTTATGTACTGGGGAGAATGCATGTTCAGTAGGTAACTATTTTTGGGTATCAAAAGCTACAGTCAGCCAAATCATTACTGATGTCTCTTGCTATAACTGAGCTATATTAGCAATATATAAAAATATAAGACAACACACAGCATGGGTTTCATAAAATTGCAGTTTTCCCAAGAATCTTTGGTGCAATTCATTTTACATATTATATTCTCATAGAGCCACCTGGTTAGTAATGACTACCTTTAGATATATTAGGATTAATCAATAATTAAGTTTTAATGTTGTCTATGATTTTAACATAAATCTTGGTATTATGTATCAGTTATCTGATCTCAATGTATTAATCTTAATATTTTTATTTTTAGATTCAAATATAGGAGAAGAATTAAGAAAATAAAAGCATTATTGTTCAAGAAATGTGTACCACATTGCACAGATATTGCACAGTTACTTTTCATGAATGTATTGGAACGCTAGCCTGGGGCTCATGACACTACTATATTTAACAACTCTACTAAAAGGTATATCTTGTACTCTATATTTTGAAAGAATGGTTAAGAGAATATATTGGGACTAATATATATTTGCGTAAGTAGTTTCCTAGTAGTTCTCTAGTTTCAAAAGGGTACAGCCTGATGGAAATCATCAAAACATATTTTCACTTTAAATCTTTTATTTTTTGTAAATAACATATTTATTTTCACTACAATGTGAGGAAGTTGTATAATAATATGGTAATAGATATCTAATTGGAGATAGTGCATATCCACATACTACTTTATTAACAACACTGCTCATTGTCTGCCATAGAATATTGCAGCAATGCAGCTCATATAAAACAGAAATACTACTCAGAGTTATTATAATTAATATTTTGCTCCTCCATCTTTGATATCTTTCTTTCAGGTCTTATGATGTTTGGAAAAGAAGATTTCCACACCTTTCACTAAAAAAAGTTGTTTGGGATTACACACAACTTTAAACATTATGAGTGCCACAGCGATGTCACATAATATTTGAAGAATGAAAAGCATTGCTGATGTGGAACATGAAATTGACATACCAAACACTGCTAGGCTAGACATCAATATTAATTACTTATTTTAAATTAAAATAAACTTTCAGAACTTTGTCAATAATAAAGATTAAAGATTTTTCACAAATTATCTTTCATATTTCATTTACCCATAATACAATCTGCGGAAAAGGGGTTCTTATATTAGTAAATACATTATTTATGCGATATATAAAATGTGTAACAGTTGTTTTCTCTTTAACTAGTAATTACAATTTCGAACACTTCTAGCATAGTAAGATCACCTGAATAATATATTATTCTTCAATTTGATTTTTATTGTTTGAATTATTATAATATTTCTCAGTATTTATTTGTAGATAAGCACTGAAATGATTTCAAGTCTTTAAAGTCAGATTCATAACAAAACCAAAGTAATGCAACTACGAAATGTTTTATTTAACACACTTTTCTTCGTATTTATAAATATTATGGTCTGTGATTCAATTTAAATTTGTAACTCTATAGCAGAAATAGGGACGTAAAATTCATATTTCAATTCATTCTTGTTGGTAAACATTGATAATTACATTTGACATGTGATTTGACATATCATAAATCAGTCATACGATGCGTTTTGTTCTTCTATTGTAAGCTTTGTATGAATTATTAATTTGCCATTATTTGTCACAATACTTATATTATCAATATATTTTAACGTTTTATTCTTCTAATTATACATTAATGATGATTTATTATAATTCCAAAATAAAGTTAATAATTAACCTAATAAATATTGAACTCAATTAAAAGTGCAAAAATTAAACGTTTGGGAGGAACGGTTCTTACCAGAGATCTTAGAGTATATATATATAGAGGGAGCGCTGGTACCTCAAAAACGTAGATAAAAATGGTGGTGCCGGGGCCACCTTTTTCTTCCCTACATCCAGTATGAATTGTGACAGCGTGGAATATGCATGGATTTCGTGAAAAAGAAAAAACAAAAAATGTGGTTTAGCGTTATCGAACACCATCCAAATTTACTTTAGGGGTTAATTATTAACTGTGTATTCATTTATCATCGACAATAAATCCAATTTCTTATTAATTAACAAGAAGTAATTTAAATAATTTTACAGAAAAACATTCATATTTTTGAATTTTCGAACGCCTTTTTATTCAATGTTGCAAGTAATTAAATTGCTGAAATTCCGAAAAAGTTCCGGAATAATTTTTAGGTAAAAAATATAAAATATTTGAATTTGGAGCGAAATAAATTATAATAAGCCAAGGGTGAGTTTTATTTTTCATTTATTATTAATATTTTGTATTATGATAGCTAAAAACAATGTAACGTGAATATGTTAATTTCCGTTTATTTATTTATTTATATATTTTTCGTGGAAAAGTCATTAATCGGTAACATTAATATAGCAGTGCTACCAACATTACGAACAAGAAAATATCTACGTTTTTGAAGTTGCAAATGTATGACAGCGCTCCCTCTATATATAAATACTCTAAGCCAGAGATATATGCAATATTTAACCTAGTTTAGTTTTTGTTATCGAAACATCGGTTAAACTTGGGTTAAACAAAGATAGAAGACACGTAATTGTCGGGGATAATTTTTACCGCTTAACTATCAATATATTATTGAAAACGGCCGTAAGACAATACAATAATAATTACTATTGTTGTGTGGAACATATTGAGTGATCTTTACCTCGCCATGTATTATTTTTACGAGTTTAAAGTTGTTTGTCAGCTGAGCATTAAAACTGCTCGTAACTACACAGTGATCAAAATGGCGACATACAAAATCGCGATTTACCAAACTACACTTCGATCAAATATACACTAGATACATCATACAACACGAGCGCTTACAAAATGGCACCGAAAAAGACCGCTTAAATTTCGAGTAAGCACTCTTTCGCCTTCAGTCGCGCACCGACCGTTGCTTGTGACTCTGTGCTTGTGACGATGCCTAAATGCTCAGTGAAAAAGTGCAAAAACAACACGCTTAAAAAGCTTAAAACACAAGGGATTTCATATTTTCGGTAAGTAAAATCCATGTACTTGCTTTCTACATTGATAAATATGCGAAATTGAGTACCAAAGTAATAAATTTAGCAAACTAAAATCAATAAACTGCGCTTCACAGTTGTCCCTTTCTACTCGCTCGCTCGCTCACTCTAAAGACGAGTAGTGTCATGATTCGGAACAGAAAATATATGGAATCGTTTTAATATTTTTAAATTACTAGTAATAAGTAATGTATACTTATTATAAACTAGCTGTGCCCGCGACTGCGTCCGCGTGGAATTTAACAAAAACTTTATTTTTCTAAAATAAAAGATTTTTTTCTAAAATAAATGTAGTCTAAGTTACTCCTTATTATATCAGCTACCTGACATTTTTAGAATATTTTTAGACCAAATAAATCAAAGAAACATAATGAGCTCATCCACCCGCGTGTCATAATACAACCTCAAAATTTAAGGGTTTATTTTTTTCTGCGGAACCCTAATTTGTTTTTCAAAATTAAAGTAGCCTATGTTACTCCCGCAAAAAAATAGCTATCTTTCAGTGAAAGTCCCTTCAAAATCGGTCCAGCCATTTCAGAGATTAGCCGGAACAAACAGACAGACAAAAATTTTTCAAAGATCATTTTCGGCACAGGTATCTTGTATATAACGATATGTAGTTGGACATTTCATTTTATTTTCACTTTACAAACAGACACTTCAATTTTATTTATATGTATAGATTAACATCAGAAACATTCATTACAGATTTCCACAAAATGGAATAGAAAGGGATAAGTGGTGTGAAATTATTTCGCAAGAAAGAGGCGAAGAAGATTTTAAACCTAACAACTCGAGCGTGGTGTGTTCAGACCATTTTGCCGCCTCTGACATGTATTATACGCAAAAGGGGATGAGGCGAATTCATAAACATTCTGTGCCAAAAATTGAGGTAATGAATTGTGACATAAAAGTATTTTGATATGTGTCGGAGAAATTAGTAATAATCAAGAAGCTTATACCCAAATGGAGATTGCATTATTAAGTAAATGTATTATTATACATTTACTGTGTTTATTTCAGATCGACGAACCCACAAGTTTAATAAAGGAAGAACCCATTGAAATAATTGAAAATAATTCGATAACAAATCAATCGACATTAGCAACAAACATCGACAAGGTACACACTGCCGTATCAAATACCTTATAATTAATTAAGTATCATTACTATATTAATGACTAGTGGATCATATAAATCTATACTAATATTATAAAGCTGCAGAGTTTGTTTGTTTGAACGCGCTAATCTCTGGAACTACTGGTCCGATTTGAATGATTCTTTCAGTGTTGGATAGTCCATTTATCGAGGGAGGCTATAGGCTATATATCATCACGCTATGACCTATAGGAGGAAAGCAGTAGTGATATTTCTAACAAATACGAGGAAATTTTGTTCGTTTTTCGTGGTCCGATTGGTCGATATTCTAAACTGATAGTCAGAATTAAACATTTTGACCGCCATTTTAAAACGTGTATGCACCCGGGCGGAGCCGGGCCCGACCGCTAGTATAATTTAGAAGTTTTCTGTATTTAATAATATATTTTTTTAATAAGTAATGTCATTTGCAATATACCTAAATACATAATCCATCCTTATGTACTCTAACGTTGACGTTGACGTGGAAGTCTTTTTTTTTCTTGTGGCAATTGTTGAAAACATTATGCCAATGTCAAGTTACGGACGTGGAAGTTTAAGTGATTATAGACGTTAATCTTTTTTTTTTTCAGAAATCCGCACTTGAACCCAATATGAACACTAACGAATCCATCTCACCGATACCGTCTGGAGTTTCATCAATTTCTAATACACCTAAGAAATCAATTTTGATGGAAAATTTAAGAAAATGCCACGAAAAGTTAAAACTTAAAACTGATATAATAAGAAACTTGAGAAAGCAAAGGAAAAGATTAAGAAAGCAAAATTATATTATGAAATTAATAATTACGAATCTAAAGAAGAACGGGTTAGTGGACAATTCAATATATCAACATTTTAAGAAAAAGTCAATTGAAGATTATCCCAAAATGCTGTCTGCTTTGACTGAAAAGAAAAAAAAATAGGTTTTTGCCCAATACCCAGCGGAACAAATAAACGAATATCCTAAATTAAATTTACCTTCCTACTTAAGTATTTAATTAATTACCTGTTTTGTTTTTTCACCTTTATTAATTAATATACTATCTTTAGCCCCCTATTTTTCATACCTGAAATTACGAAGTGGACCTACATTTTTTTACTTTCACGGAAAGGTCCTCGTTTTTAAATCATTCAATGTTTTCCATTAGCAGAAATTGACAGTTACAAAATATTATTGTGTTAGGTACATACTATGTTGAAATAAACAAAAAAGACTTTGTTAAAATTATATTAAAAAATAGTGGAATGTCTACGATTTTTGTTTGTTTATTTATTCATTGATGTCATGACTCCTATTCCATGTTCCTATCCACTAATATTCGAACAATATATTTTAGATAATATCGACGGTTCCTACGTATATAAGGACAAGTCAAAAACCGAGGTTTACAGGAGAGCGTAATTTGTGTTCAATTCGCCCTAGAAATAATTCTATGACCAAAAATAAAAAACATCTTTCTACAATCATTTAACTGTTTTAAGAGCTTTATAGTGCCATTTACACATATTTTATTTTTTTACGTTTTCTTAGAAAACTTGATAGATGACTGTTTCTACGCCGATAATAAAATAGAAGCATGTAAGTCATGTCTATGATATCTTTTTATACGCAGGAAACAAAAAAACTGTGTCTGATATAGAATTTAAATATTTTTTTTAATGAAAATAAAGGATTAATCAACTATTTTTAAACTAATACGTTAAATATTCCTAAATCATCACCCATGTATTTAATAAGTACTCCAACGTAAACTTATCACTTTATACGTGGATTTAGTAATTCGGGGTAGGAATATGTTCTTTTAATGTATACAAAGACATGTCTTTAAATAAAATGATTCGGTTTATGTTTTATTAATTAAACAAGGTTTATAAATTCAACATTATTTATTATTAAGCAACAATCTTCTTAACATATAAATAAAAGGCACTTAAAGGCTCTCTGAAGTAGGAACTAAACGTAAAAAATCACTGTTGTCTAATACTTATTAGTAATTAACTATTTTAATTTGAAGATTGTGCCTAATTGATTGATTCAATAATCATCACAGTTTGATTAAGAAGGTTCCCCAGCTTAATTAACTACCTATCGACTTAATTAGTAAAATGTAATAATCATCACAGCATTGTTTGAGTATGTGCCTCATTTTAACACCTAATTGGTAAAATTTAACAATCATCACAGGTTTATTCAGACTGATTCATCTTATTACTAACTTAATAATTCAACCGGACCTTGGATCTTATTTCTACATGAGGTTCCAGAAATATGGTTGAGTTCAATGCCAAGAAAACTCAGGTGTGTGCGTTCACGTGCAAAAAATCCCCGTTCTCTCCCTCCCCATTCTTCAGGGTACTCCCCTTTCAGTGCGGGATGACCTGGGTATCATTGGTGTGGATATCCGCTGTGATCTCAATCCAAGGAATCACATCGAGGGCGTAATATCTGCCACATCACGCAGGGTTGGAGTCCTGAACAGGGTGCGTCGGTTTTTCACGCCCGGTCAGCTTTGTCGCTTATATAAAGCGCAGGTCCGACCGGGTATGGAGTACTGCTCGCACCTCTGGGATGGATCCGCCCAGTACCTGCTCGATGCCTTGGATGGATTGCAGCGGCGGGCCATTCGCATTGTGAATGATGCAGACGTTACGAGCAACTTAGAGTCGCTACAACTCCGGAGGGATGTCGCCTCTCTAAACGTGTTCTACCGCCTGTATCACGGTGAGTGCTCTGAAGAATTATGTTGGAGACTGTCCCGCCCTCACACCCACCACTGTAACTCCTGTAAGCCAGGATCAACAGTGGCACGCAATGTAATGACACCGAGCAATGAAGCTCGGCGAGTCTCCGGGAATGTCTAACTTGTCTTTAACCCGCAACGAAAGTAATCAGAAAGTGTAATTAATAGGAGGAGTTGGAAATAAAATATTGTCCACTTCCCTCCGTGCAAAGCGGGTGACAAAACAATGAACTAAAGAGGTAAATAACCTCGTAAAAAGACTTTTACAGCCGGAGAAGCCAGCTGTAAAGCACCACGGATGAAATCATTCTTACATTTAAATGGGACCTATTATGTGAGCTTTTATACTTGTTTCCAGTAATAGGTATGGCAAAAACGCCGGAAAGCACGGAAGTTCTTCCTAGTCTCTACAAGGTCCATGTAGTATACAACTCCAGATGATATTTGCATACTATCCAGCATGGTTTTACGCTCATTCTGCCAATGACTACACTCCCAAAGTATATGATGCTCTGAAGAATTGTTCAACTTGATCCCCTCCTCTCCATTCCTAACCAGAACCACGCGTGCTGGCTTGCGAAGCCATAGCTTGACGGTCCACACCATCCCGGCGCGAACGAAACGGTTCTAGAATTCGTTTTTGTGCCGCACCGTCAAACTGTGGAATTGTTTGCCATCTCACGTGTTTCCTCCTTCCTACAATCCTGGGTCTTTCCGCCGTAGCGTGAAAGGGCACCTTAGCAGGCCGGCATTATTGTTTCCATTGGTATTGGACCGCCGTCCGATGCCAATGGATACTCTGCCTGGGCGGCATTAGCACTTACCATCAGGTGCAATGCCGCCAACATGCCGGGCCAGTATAAAAAAAAGGAAAAAAAATTACAAAACAATATTTATAAAAACGTAATTATAAATTTAACAATCTTATTCATCATTGACTCTGACTTTTCGGAGTCATGTGTGTATTGATAGTCAATCACCACGCACTAAAACGGTGAAGCAAAACCTCGTGAGGAAAACAACCTGCATACCATAGCGATTCATAAGAATTTCTATGATATGTAAGTCCGCCAACCCGCACTAGGCCAGCGTGGTGGACTATATGGTCTAATCACTCTCAATCGTATTCTCGATTGTAGAGTAGGCCCGTGCCCTGCAGTGGGACGTATATGGGCTGATACGATACGATACGATTTATCATTGCCCTGTTCTTCTTCCTCACTATGCTTAAGGTTTTTATAGAAGTTGTGATACTTATTAGGAATAATTAACGTGTCGCATAATTTAATCAAATCCTTATATTTCACTTCAGTGATAGGAATAGGATTATTGTATACCTTCTCTAAAATTAGTTCTTGTTTCTTCTTTTTGCAGCATTTTCTTTTCTTCTTCTCTATTCTTTTAGCATCGACTTGTCTCGTCCGGGGAACTCCCGTAAATGGCGACAAGTCTGACAAGACCGCGTTCGCACCGAGTGGCGCACATTTTAAAACACCGTACAAAAAGATATGTAATAGATGTCTGTATCTACGACACTTATTTGTTGTATTTATAATACTTGTTCTTTTGTACGATTTGTAAAACAAGGTAAATAAATAAAATAAAATAAAAATGAGTATGTCAGTATGTGCGCATAAATCATCTAAAGCCAATGATACAATAAAAAAAAAATGGCATTTTCGACATGTCTTTATATACGTAGGAACCGTCGATATAATTATTACGTTCTCGTAAATTGGTAGAAAATTATGTAATCATTCGACTCCATTGCGCCTCTATTCGGCTGTTCACGTAAAGCTATAAAATTTTATTACTTGCGAGATCGTCTCATTCTAAAACGTCGCCGAACTTTAGACAATGTCATGTGAAAAGCTACTTTATGCTCTAGGAATAAGGTGGAATTTATGTTAATTTATTCGAAAAATGTGAACTTTTTGTTTACTTTTTTGTTTCAAGGCATCGCGGCGTCGGTGCCGCTTTTTAAACGAACATTTACAGGGAACTGTGTATCTGGTTTATATTTGATCGAAGAAACTACCAAGCGATTTTTTATCAAACTTCACTTGGTACCACGTTAGCTTGGGTGGTCAGAAACATGTGGACTAAATTATTTACCATATATAACGTTTTATACATACATGCATACATAAAATTAGATATTAGAGGACAAAATCTTTTAGCTCTTTAATATGTCGACCAAGTCGCTGTTTAGAAAATAAGATAATTATATGTGGTGTGCTGATTGATGGAGAGTAAAAACATTGTGAGTAAAACTGCATACTACAGTCATTTGCAAGAATTTTTATGATATGTATAATCCGCCAAACTCGCACTAAGCCAGCGTGGTACACTATACGGCCTAACTCTTCTCAATCGTATTCTCGATTGTAGAGGAGGCCCGTGTCCTGCAGGTATACATATTTAAATGGCCTGATTCGAGGGCATAATTGAAAGTTTTTAGAACTGGCTACTTAGTAAAGTGTACATTTTGAAAATAGAACTCTACCGATATTATTGATTAAATATTTCATTCTTTGTCATTTGTTTTACGATTTGGCGGCAAATTGAAAATGGTCTGTGCACGTCAACATGAGTATAAGCCGAGAAAAAATTCGTGCAATGATTTTTATCACTTTCAAAAGAAAATTATGATAGACTTCGAATTTCGATTGGCCTTTCTCGATGAAGCCCCATCTCTTGCCACTGTTTACAACTGGTTTAATGAATTTAAGCTCGGTCGTACTAATCTCACCGAAGATCTGCGTGAGGGACGGCCTTCTACAGCGATGATTGAAAATAACATGAATGTTGTGCGGCGTATGGTAGAGACTGATAAAAGAGTGACATCAGCAGATTCGGATAAGCCTAGGCATCGGTATGAGTCAAGTGCACAAAATCCTCCATGAACATTTAGCGGTCAGGAAGCTTTGGGCCCGTTGGATATCGTATAATTTAACCGAGGCTCACAAACTCCGCCATATTAATTGGTACCGTGAAATGATTGAAAAATTTAACGGAGGTGACTCAAATGTGACTGTGTGTTCGACATAATAACGGATCACGAAAGCTGAATTCACTGTTATAACCTGAAACCAAACTATACTGGTGGTAGGTCTCTCATATGTGAGAGGCCATCTGGGTGGGTACCACCGCAGTGTCTATTTCTAGTGTAAACGCACTGTTGTGTTTCGGGTTGAAGGGCATTGTAGCCAAAGTAACTACTGGACATATTGAGACTTAACATCTTATATCTCAGGATGGCGAGCGCAGTGGAATGCCAAGCATTGCTTTGTAATTCAAGGTGTTGTTTGGTTTTGCTACTGTTCATGAGCGGTCGTATCGCTTACCATCAGGCGAACGGCATGCTCGTCTCGCCATTCTTTGCAATAAAAAAAAAAAGATAGGCTGCTCAGTTGGTGTTTTCTTCCGAGGAATTGCCAACTAAAGTTCAGCCTCCGTGGCGCAGTCGGTGAGACGCCGCCTGTGAAACGTGAGGCCGCGGGTTCGATCCCCGCACCGAGAGAAATGTTTGTGCGGCCCACAAATATTTCTTACGATTCTGGGTGTTTGTGAAACCAAAAAGTTTCCCGTAGTTCCCGATACCCACGACACAAGACTAGATCTTAGTGTGGGGTCAGGACTATGTATGAGACTGTTAGGTGTTGTTTCTTTCTTTTCTTTCGATTTATTTAAAGTTAAGAAATGTTGAAGTGTTGGAAAAAAGATGGCGGCCTCGTTCTTCGGAAGGACAGGTCATTACGCGACGATTATCTTAAAGGATCATAAAACGGTTAATGCAGAGTTGTACACTAATAATTGTTTGCCATTTATCTTGGGAAAAGTTCGAGAGAAACGACCTCGCAGCAGGATCCTTCTGTATCACGACAATGCCTCGTCGCGCACCGCCAGGCAAACAATCGACTATTTGATCTCAGACGTGGAATTACTGGGTCACCCGCTTCGATCAAATATACACTAGATTATAAGTAACGGCCTAAAAAACGGCGAGAGAAATAAGAGCACTAATAAGCGTGTGCTCTTATTTGATTTTAGTATGGTCCAAACATAATCAATCTTAATTTAAAGGAATGAGGTTTATTGTTACCTGAAGTTAAGTATATTCCGGACCCTGTATCTTATATATATTTGATCGAAGATCACCCGCCGTATAGCCCCGACCTCGCACCCTGCGATTTTTATTTATTCCGGAAAATAAAAGAAAAAGTTCTAGGAAAACGTTATAAGAACGCCGAAGAAGCAGCGGTTGCGTTTCAAAAGGCCGTCGAAAAGACCCCTAAGGCCGAGTGGGCAAAGTGCTTTTCTCAGTGGTTCCATAGGATGCAGCGATGTATTGATGTGAAAGGACAATTTTGAAAAGTTATAATAAAAAGAATAACTTGCTAGTTTTCTTAGTCTTTGATAATCTAAGAACTTTGAGTTTGACCTTCGTTCAGTGCACGTTGAAGTGGAGTTAGTGTCGTTGGCAAGTTATAAAGTCTGAAAATTATATTGTTTAGAGTGAAACTGAAAAGGCTTGTAAACTATTGTGGCAAAAGTTCAGACTTCAGACAAAGAACTAACAAGATAATTTAATTATACTGTCACGTAAAATTAAATTATATATTCATACATGTATTTATCACGAAATATTAAAGTAAATCAGAATACACAATAAAAAACATAGATTTATATTTTTAAAGAGCAGTAGACAAAGGCATTATCCTTTTTCATAAACTTCTTGTCACGATCTACAAATTAAAAATAAATAAAAATTAAAAATGCAACTTACGTGCGAATTTGTTTCTGCGCGCCAAAAAACTGTGATACACCGTCGAACCGTTCACAAATAATTATCCAGTCGTGATAAAACCATTCACTAATATATTAATCGCAATATTAAATTTTGCAATTCCTAACCTTTAACTAGGACTTCAGGAGACGTGAAATGATGTTCCAATACGATAGACAAAGTTAAATAGGGTGGAAAAGTAATAAAATGTTATGTAACTACTAGTATGAAGATGTCACCGATATTTCTTGATGGAAAATTCAGTTTTATGATTTGTAAACAAAGTTTTGCACACACAGATTATTTGCACAGTCTTGCACACGGGTTTTGCCTGTGGGTTTTGCAATCAAACCACAGACTACACAGATAAAAAAAAAAACTTTCCTCCCGCAGTTCCCTTTTTTGATAGGGATGGGCTGTTTCGATTAAAATACGATTTCTGATTAGAATTAGTCGATTTTTATTTGGCGATTGTAAGTGTTGATTATAGAGTAGTGTTGTCGTTATATATTCAGTGCTCACTAGTTTCTTTAAATAGAGCTACTTTGGCGTATTTATCTCTGTTCTTTGGTTCAGGTACCGGTTGCGAAACAAGAGACATTGTTTGAGCCCGTTCGGCATATTTGTGGCCTATGGGACCCAAAACTAGTTTGTTGGGGTCTAGATGTTCTAGTGAGATTGAAAGTCTCTTATACCTTCTGTTTACCACGTCAACTGATTTGACTATTGTCTCAAGCATCAGAACTCTTTCTGTGTCTGCTAACTATGTTATTTGATAGCCTTCGTCGTGCAGTTGGTTAGACGCCGGCTGTGGAATGGGAGATCACGGGTTCAATCCCCACATTCAAACAAATATTTATAAGATCCACAACTTACGACACAAGACTTAATTCATTTTAAGACACAAGGAAGAGGGGATATTTAGTTAATAATTTTTATACAAAAATAAGAAGAATATTCTTGTTGCTAGGGAAGTTCTTAGCGTCGTTTCTTCTTCACAGATACAACATGTTCCGAAGCGGTGGTGGCAGGAATTTGTGATTCAAAAGATCTTGTGGAATACATTTTGAATAAAGAATGTTTAGGTAGAATACTATTTTTCTTTTTTTCTATGTTTATTTTGTTATTTTGCTATATCATAATATAAAATAAAATCATTGATATGAGTATTATCGGTTATATTCGTAGATAGGTTGTAATCAATATTATTTCTCGATATTAAAATGATTAAAAGGTTAATAAGTCAAAGAGCAATTAGAACTAGATAAACTATAATGTTAATAATAATACATTGTTTAATCGACCGATAAAAAAAACAAACAGGTTTAAAATGGCCAGTCACCCTTGAAGCGCCCTTAAATTAAAAGATCGATATTACTAGTTTGTATGTTCTTTTACGACAGAAGTCTCCTAAGTAGTTACTACAGTAATATCCATTTCAGGTAGTAAGGCCCGTGCCAATTCGCAGTACCTGTGATTGCTACGGATTTGGTACTTTACAACTACAGTCTCAGATTGACGAGCGCTTTAGTTAGATTACCATGTTGTAATAGATAATTGTAAGTTCATAATGATGTTGTTTTAATTTATGCTCGCTGTTTAGACAGAAATGTCCCACTACCAGAAAGAAAGAACAAGAGATTTTATTGTCACAACAATAGAACACACACACTCACACAACATAAATTAACATAAAAAATAATTAAAATATACATATGTACAAGGACTATGTGCGCTGCAGCACGAGCCACAGCGAAACGGCCAACATGCTAACATGATATAAATAATTATTATCTAATGTATAAATAAATATCAGCAATTAGGGCTTGAGAATATACGGTCTCTCTCGTCTCTCTCATCACCAAACAAGAGTGATAGTGACAGGTGTGAGCCGGGATTGATAGTGGTACTAATATTTTCATGTCACAACATAAAAATTGAACGAGTCTTTGGGAATGTCTTACTTGTCTTTATTCCGCAACGTTTGTTTTTTTGCAATGAATGTCGAGACGAGCATGCCGTTCGCCTAATGGTAAGAGATACGACCGCACATGAACAGTAGCAAAACCAAACAACACCTTGAGTTACAAAGCTTGGAATTCCACTGCGCTCATCATCCTGAGACATTAGTCTCAATATATCCAGTTACTCTGGCTACAATATCCTTCACACCAAAACAACCAACAGTGCATTTACACTGCTGTTTGGCGAGAGAAATGGCATTACGATGGTAGCTGCCCAGGCGGCCTCTCACGTCTGAGAGATCTACCACCAGTATCAAACAGTAGAATGGAAAGGAATTTTATTTTTGGTTGTCTGGAAGAGATCGCTCAAAGCGATAATACTTCCAATTGTTCCCTTAATTTTAAGGTTTCTATCTTCGATCAAATATACCCTAGATACACAGTTTCCTGTAAATGTTCCTTTAAAAAGTGGCACCGATGCATTGAAACAAGAAAAGCAAACACAAAGATCACATATACCAATTCAATTAACACAAATTCCACCTTATTCCTGGGGCGTAAAGTAGCTTTTCACATAATGTTGTTTAAAGTCTGAATGACACGCCCCCGAAAGTAATAAAATTTTACGACTTTAGTTGGACACCCGAATAAAGGCGCAATGGAGTCGAATGATTACATATTTTTCTATGAATTTACGAGAGTGTAATAATTATATTATCTTAAATATGTTGTCCGAATATGTAGTGCATAGAAATATGGAATAGGAGTCACACACACCACGCTCGAATTGTTAGGTTTAAAATTTTCTTCGTCTATTCCTTGCGATATAATTTCACGCCACTTATTCCTTTTTATTGCATTAAGTGGAAATCGGTAAGAAATGTTTCTGATGTTAATTTATAATAAGTATACATTAATTATTACTAGTCATTTAAAAACAATAAAACTATTGCATATATTTTCTGTTCCAAATCATGACACTACTCATCTTTGTCTATTTAAGCGAGTAGAAAGGGACAACTGCGATGCACAGTTTGTTGATTTTAGTTTGCCAAAATTATTTATATTTAATTATTGGTACTTAATTTCACATATTTATTAGTGTAGAAAGCAAGTACATGGATTATAATTGCCGAAAATATGAAATCCCATGTTTTTTTAAGCATTGTAAGTGTTTTGTTTTTGCATTTTTTCACAGAGCATTTAGGCACTGTCACAAGCAACGGTCGGTGCGCGACTAAAGGCGAAAGAGTGCTTACTCGAAATTTAAGCGGTCTTTTTCATGTTCATGATCATGTTGTATCTAGTGTATATTTGATCGAAGGTTTCTAGGTTTTATTTTTTCTGTACTTTGTTGTGTTCAATAATAAAGTAACTGCATTTGATGTGCATATTTCTTGTACACTCTTGAAGTCTTGGTGATGGGTTGTTAGATTCATATACAGTAATCTATTATAAGCATTAAAACCTAAAGGAAAATTTGAATTATTTAGAAAGAAAATATTATAAAACAACATTAAACTACCAATAGCCATGACTATTGCAAAACTGCAATCAAAACTTACCTTATCTCTAGGTGGAATTTAAGAGATAAGATGGCCTTGATTTTTTGGTTTGTATGGTAACAGAACATCTGAGATATCAAAATAAGATACAATCGTATTAAACAGCAAAAATCGGAACTGATTTTAAGAAATAAATTTAGTTATAGTTTTAGGCTATGCTGTTTTTGAGGACTTTTCTACTGACAGTTATGCTTACCCACTTCATTGCTCAAACACGTTTCTTTATAAGAATCTATACTAATATTATAAAGCTGCAGAGTTTGTTTGTTTGTTTGAACGCGCTAATCTCTGGAAGTACTGGTCCGATTTGAATGATTCTTTCAGTGTTGGGTAGTCCATTAATCGAGGAAGGCTATAGGCTATAATATACTATCACGCTATGACCTATAGGAGGAAAGCAGTAGTGATATTTCTACCAAATACGAGGAAATTTTGTTCGTTTTTCGTGGTCCGTTTGGTCGATATTCTAAACTGATAGTCAGAATTAAACATTTTGACCGCCATTTTAAAACGTGTATGCACCCGGGCGGTGCCGGGCCCGACCGCTAGTGTTGAATAAAGGTATAGGATTAGTGACCTATTAGTAACGGAGCAGACGCGATTGCCAACATTTTGACGGTGGTTGCAGGTTATAATTTCAAAGCGCACTTTCGACATTTCATTAGAACAGTGAAGAAAAACATCGTAAGCAGATTCGTAAAAATCTAAGGTATCTATGTACATTTTGGGCATCTACCTACCAGAGATGTAGGTCTGACATTAATATTTGTTTTTTTTTTAATAAACATACAAATAATCTGAAATCAGCGATATATTCGTCAAGGGCGTCCAGAACACTCCACTTATATAAGATTGGAAAGATTGTATACTATCTATCAAATAATATCTAATCAATGCAACTGATATATTCATCTCGTGAGATCATTCAGTACAGTTTTAGCAATGATGTGGACACTTGTGCTACTCCTGCCGCTGGTTCACGCTCAAATCAGAGTTGACCCTTTGGTAGAGATTGAAAATGGGTTGATAAGAGGTCTGAGGTCCGATGACGGACAGTATTCGATGTTCCTCGGCATCCCGTATGGGGTGGTCGATAGTGAAAATCCGTTTGGGGTGAGTTTTAAACGATATGTATTTTAAAATAATCGTTTTTGTATCTCATTTTTCCGACTCTATCTGTCTTAGTTGTATTTCGCGCTTGCAATCGCGTCCATAATCTATACATATACATATAAATAAAATTGAAGTGTCTGTTTTAAAAGTGAAAATAAAAAAAAATATCCATCTACATATCGTTATATACACGATACCTGTGCCGAAAATGATCTTTAAAATTTTTTTGTCTGTCTGTCTGTCTGTATGTTTGTTCCGGCTAATCTCTGAAATGGCTGGACCGATTTTGACGGGACTTTTATTGTCAGGTAGCTGATATAATAAGTAGTAACTTAGGCTACATTTATTTTAGAAAAATAAAGTCCAAGTGTCCAGTACCGCGCGCAGCTCACGCGCATGCTACCATTCGGCCGTCACGTCGGGTGCCTCCCTCCACTTCTCCCACCAACGAATCAATATCACAATTACAATATATTGTATTTAAAGAAATTTAACAATAAATGATAATATAAATAAATATAACGGGACGGGAAATATAGTCGACGGCGCGCGGGAAAAATATAGTTAGTACGCGAAATAATAAGTTGTTGCCAAATCAATACTGGACTCAAAAACTATCTGCACCCGGGCGAAGCCGAGTCCGACCGCTAGTCTATACATATAAATAAAATTGAAGTGTCTGTTTGTTAAGTGAAAATAAAAGAAAATGTCCAACTAGATATCGTTATATACACGATACCTATAACGAAAATGATCTTAGAATTTTTTGTCGGTCTGTCTGTCTATCTGTTTGTTCCGGCTAATCTCTGAAATGGCTGGACCGATTTTGACGGGACTTTTATTGTCAGGTAGCTGATATAATAAAGAGTGACATAGGCTACATTTATTTTAGAAAAAATATTTTATTTTAGAAAAATAAAGTTTTTGTTAAATTCCACGTGGACACAGTCGCGGGGTCAGCTAGTATCATAATATGATTAATTAGTAATTCGGCAACATGAATTAAAATGTTACCGAATTACTTATTACAAAACGATCGTCTACTTGCAAGAAATTAACACTTTACAGAATAGACCTTTATCCCGACACACCAGCTTAAAACGCCAATGACACACTAGGTGACATATCTACAACAACCAAATACCTATAATACAAACCCTTAAAACTATTAATACAAGGCCCATGATGCCTCTTTATTTCTGGAGTCCCGGACTCTAAGTCGTTGCCGTCTTCCTCTCCTTGCCCTAAACCGATAGACTGTGGTCACTTTTATAATTGCGTCAGCCATTTCTTTTATCTTGTCATCTCCCAAATAAGCAATGGATCTTAACACTCAATCTATTTTATTTTCAGCCCGCAACTCCCCATCCAGGCTTTACCACGACTTACGAAGCATACGACGACAGTGTAATATGCCCTCAAATATCCAGTAATGGCGTTACTGGCACTCTAGACTGTCTTAACCTTAACATCTACGTCCCAAGTTCTGCTACGTCCCGCAACCGTCTCCCTGTCATGGTCTGGCTTCACGGAGGCAGCTTCGTCGAAGGCAGTGGGAACCGCGAACTATACTCTCCAGAATTCCTGATCAAACATGATGTCATCTTCGTGTCTTTAAACTATAGATTAGGTCCGTATGGTTTTATATGCCCAGATGTTGAGAGCGTGGCTGGAAACCAAGGATTGAAAGACCAATTGCTGGCGTTGAGGTGGATTAAACAGCACATACAGGCTTTTGGTGGTGATATTTCAAAACTAACTGTTTTTGGAATTGATTCGGGCGCGGAATCTATTAATTTGCATTTAGTATCGCCACATGAGAAGTTAGTGGATAGAGCTATAGTGCAAAGTGCGCCACGTTTTGATATGAGTGCGCCGAATAACGCAGTGCCTATAGCAATAGCACAAAGATTGGGCTATGAAACACAAGATGTGGATGATGCCGTATCATTCCTTTCAAGTCAAGACTACACATTGGTAATCGCAGCGTTTGATGACTTAGGTTTGAAGGTAGGACCGTGCTTGGAAAACGATTACGAAGGCGTTGAAAAATTCATAGACGGAATAAACAAAGCTAAAATACAGAACACTCCAATTGTAATCGGGTATACTAACAACGAAATGCTGTATAAATACGCCAACTCAAACCCTGACGTGTTCGTTAATTTCTCGTTTGAAAATGAGTTGAATATCGACTCAATTGAACAGGATTTAGTCGACTTTGTAAAGCATTTCTACACTGGCGATGAGGAGTTAAGTGAGCATTTGAGCTACGAAATAACAAACTTTGCGTCTGACTTCAATTATTATCATCCTACGGAGAGACTGATAAACAAATTAACAGCTGAAGAATCAACCGTTTTCTACTATGTGTTCTCTTACGATGGAGGAAGGAACTATATGAAAAAGACAGAAAATATTACTGCATGGGGAGCGACCCATATGGATGAACTAGGGTATCTGTTCAGCTCTGCAGTGCGTGGACAACCCATGGGAGAAGATTATGAAGTAGTCGAAAAAATGACGGCATTATGGACCAACTTCGCTAAGTTTGGGTATGTATATTTTATTTCTGATATAGAACTTAACGGCCTTATTCACAGACAGTTTATGAACCTAATTTAATTGATTGAACCTTTTGTCCCTTTGGAACTAATTTTGAATTCAGTTTGAGCTAAGAGGACAAAACATTCGATTATTAAAATTTACTTATAAAATGTCTGTGTATAAGTATATAAAACTAAAATACTTGGCGAACTTGGACTAGCAAATTAAAGATTATTCGCAGTTGAAATGGTTATACGGGGCGTGTACGTATTACGGGTTAAAACTTAAATCTTTTTCTATTATGCCGTTGTGCCCCTCATTAACCTCTCATACAATTTTTAATACCAATGACACTAGATCTAGGAATCTCTTTTGTTACTAGGTGGTCACCCGTCTCTTCCGTGGCTCAAGTCATACATCCCGTCCGTATTTACTTTGACTATCAATTTAAAAAAACCAAACAAATATTCAGAAAAGGGTTAGACTCTAAACAGCTAATAATTAATAAATCCATGTTTCAGCAACCCAACACCCGAAGAAACAGACCTACTGCAAGTAAAATGGACGCCAGTGTCCTCCACCAACCGTTGGTACTTGGAAATCCACTCACAACTCTACCTACAAAGCAGGCCGTTCAACGACAGGATGGCTTTCTGGGACCTGTTTTATAAGATCCAAGATACTCCAATGAAATGAGAATTTAGAGATTATACAATGATGTAGTTTTTAGTTATTTAAGAGAAGATATTAAATATTTTTGAAGCAGAAACGTGTTTAAGTTGTAGTTTGTGGTGTACTAGACAAAAATCATTCAAATGAATGTACCGCCAAGGTAGCCAGCCAAGCCACCTCTAGACTGTTTTCAAATAAAGCAGGGAGATATATATATTTATTGGCGATGACTATCATATTCCAACACGCTTACCTATTTCAAGCCGACGAATTTTATAAGCCGTACAAATTCTTGTAACTATTTTTTGTATTATACTCCATGTTTTCTTTCATCGTTAAAGTACAACATTATTGATCCACAATAAACACATCTAATTGAAATATCCAGTAACGTGTTTTAGGATTCGAACTTGCGACTACTGGCTTGATAGTTCCCGTTCAGCTTCTTATCTAGTTTACCAACTACGTCACCATGTTCTTTAAAAATTAATATAGCCGCGACTTACAAACAAACTACGAATAAATAAACAATAAATATACCCAACAGTCGCATACTTCTGAGTTCTGACCCCTCATTTAAATCAGTAAAGGCTTTTGTCGTGACCGTGAGCATCAGAGAATCTTTTCGACCTCACTACTACTAATATTAACTAATTTACAAATATTATTAAGTGTAATAATTACAGTTTTGTTATACTCGTACCTTTATTTCTATTGTTTTATTATTATTAATATAATTTTCGCCAGAGGAAAATATTGTTCCTTTCTTTCTTTCAAACTAATGCGTCTAATATCGTTGCGCGCTGTTAATGCTTGCTCGAAGAAGTTGTAATAGTTTCTGTGGTAATAGTAATTGTGTGGGCGAACTAGCCTTTGACATTGAAATGATAATCGACAGTAAATTGCACAATACACAACAGTCTAAAAGGTCAAGTGGCAGGGATAAATCGATTATTAACAGTAATAGAACGTTATCAATACTGAATGGACGAATAAATTAATTAGTCGATTATTTTATTGTTTTCTTTTTCACATTATTATCGTAAATCCACTTTATGTTGTCCTAACAAAAAATAAATGAGTTGTATATTTTAATCATACCAGAAATTAGAAACTCGAAAATTATCAATTGATTTAAAAGGAATTTAAAAAAAGTTCTCGTCCATAAATGTTTTTATTCGGTTAATGAATTAATTGACCTTCAAACTTAAGTAGAGAATCTAATCTTATTTCTACCATGTTGTAAAAACACATACATTTTTTTCTCCGTATTTTTTTAAGAGGGGTTTTAAATACAAATATTGATGTTACCCTCATTGGGGCAAGTCACATACAACTAATCACCGCTACGTCTTTTAATACCTAACATAACATATTTATATAAAGATTTAGCTTCATCCGACAAGGGATCAGACAGTATCGAATTAAATATTCCTGTTAACTTTATATTTATCTCAAATTTTGTATAAAAAGATAATCTTTCGGCTTCGTTTCGAATAGATTCCTTTAATACATGCACAACATCCTCAGTTAACCCACACTCGTCACAATTAGGTGAATTTGTTTTACCCATTAAATGTCCAAAATGATTTGAAGAAAAAACACATACATTTACGAATAAATTATTTTGATTTTGACTTACCGGTTAAAACCGACGCACACCAACCACAATACTATCCACGGCGGATCCATGATGACAAATGTAGGTTTTCACTCACAATGCAATGAATTATGAAGGTATCTGCGTATTATCTGGTTACATAAATTGCCCTATGACCTGTCGTATTGTCTCTTAATAAATGATATTAATACGTTGACTGTTAATACGAACGTAAGTTTTTTTGTCACCTACAGTTTCACGAATAATTCATTCTTTTTATTTACTTTTCATTTTATTGTACACCGATACATAAAAGTAGACAGAATAATATGAAGAAAAAAAATGCACAAGTGGCGGTCTTATTACTTGAAGCAATATCCGCCAGACAACAAAGAGGAAAAAAAGAAACTTACTGACAGCCTTTGCGGCGTAGTTGGTTAAGAGCCGTTTGTGATACAGGAACCTTTGGTTCTATACCCGCACTGAAAAATTTTTTGTCTCGAGTGAGAAGGAAAAATGGAAAAAAAAAATGTTTTTGCTAGGTCTCTCATATGCGAGTGCATAGTGGCCTATTGGCAACGGACCAGGCGCGACTGCCTACATGTGCACGGCGATTGCGGGTTCAAATTCTAGGGCATACCTCTGACTTGTCGATGTCATATGTCTATTGATAGTCAATCACCACGCACTATAACGGTGAAGGAAAACATTGTGAGGAAACCTGCATACCGTAGGGAAAAGCAAAAGAATTTCTATGGTATGTAGTCCGTTAACCTTCGCTAGGCCAGCATAGTGAACTGTACTAACCACTCTCAATCGTACTCTCTATTGTAGAGGAGGCGCGTGCCCTGCAGTGGGACGTATATGCTGATACAGTACAGTACGAATACAATGCGAATTCTCGGGTTTGAATCCCGGTTCGGGCAGTGACATTGGATTTTTACTCGCTTTATATAAGCTTCGATTGTATGAGGATCTATATAGGATATCGGAAAGTGCTCGAATGGAGGCCACGTAGCGGAAAGCGCAGCGTGGGAGCGTTCACCCACAAGATGGTCAGACGACCTAGTAAAGGTCGCGGGACCTCGCTGGATGCAGGCTGCCTCCAACAGGTCTCTGTGGAAATCATTGGGGAGGCCTATGTTCAGCAGTGGACTTCCTTTGGCTGATGGATGGATGGATGTACGAGGATAAGTACAAAGCGTGGGGTGCTTACAACAATTACTTATCCTTAAGCACCCTAGCTTTTTAACAATAAAATTAATGTTTTTCACTCCATTTTCTAATTTTAAACTCATTATCAATTATTTTTACTTTTTTAGTTGGGTCTTTTATTAAAGCATGTACTTTTAGTTTTTTAAACTATTATTTATTCTATTAATTATCAGCCCGGGGTCAGAAAGTGCCCGATATGACGATAGGCTCGCCTATCACATATTGAAACAATAACAACACAATTCAAACATACAAGGCGAAAGTCGGGTGTTCTGATAGCACTTCTGCCTACCCTTTCTGGAAAAAAGGAGAGTTTATGTATGTATGGTAAATAAAATAAAATTATCAATAAAACAATTTATTAACTAGATATAATTACAAATATTTACATTAAATTTTAGACTATACAAAAACATATCTGGTCGATTTAGTTCACACTTAGTATTGACAAGATCGAATTTGAAATGAGTCTTAGGCTGAGTTGCACAAACTAACTGCCAATACCTTTGCCTTTGGAACTGTCATCGCCATACATTTGAGACGTATTTGCCCCTGCCAATGTATGGGATTGACATTTTCAAGGTCAAAAGTATTGGCAAAGTTAGTTTGTGCAATTGAGTCTTAATTTAATGATATTTTTCTGAAATGTATTAACCTATTTAACACCTATTTAAACATCGATCCCAATAATATTAAAAGAAACGGCTAAGTTTGAGTGGGTCCCGCACAATTAGGACAGTAACTACTGGATATATTGAGACTTAACATCTTATGTCTCAGGATGGCGAGCGCAGTAGAATGCCAAGCATTGCTTTGTTATTCAAGGTGTTGCTTGGTTTTGCTACTGTTCATGAGCGGTCGTATCGCTTACCATCAGGCGAACGGCATGCTCGTCTCGCACTTCATTGCAATAAAAAAAGTAATTTCAATGGAGAAGACGGTTTGAAGATTGCAACAGCATAGGATCCAATTATAAAAATGTAAAAATTAAACTAAATACGAAAACTAAAAACGGTGAAGGAAAACATCGTGAGGAAACCTGCATACCATAGCGGTTTATAAGAATTTCTATGGTATGTAAGTCCGCCAACCCGCACTAGGCCAGCGTGGTGGACTATATGGCCTAACCACTCTCAATCGTACTGTCGATTGTAGAGTAGACCCGCGCCCTGCAGTGGGACGTATATGGGCTGATACGGAAAAAATAATCAAATCCGCGATAAAATCAGTAAAAAATTGTTTAATTTCAATGAGTTTCCAAATTGTTAATAGGAAAAGTTATTCTTATTTAAAAGTATTTCTGTTTGAAGAGATCTCAATATTACAAAAACACTAATTTTATGTACACATATTAAAAAACAATATACCCTAATAATTAAAACTTACCATCAATGTACAAATGTATTTTATGATCACATAAAACAAAACATTAAACATATATTTCAATTTTTTTTTATTCTGTCCCGGCATAAAGGCCGCATTGCGCCTGATGGTGAGCGCAAATGCCGCCCAGGCAGAGTATCCATTGGCATCGGACGGCAGTCCCATGCCAATAGATACAATTATGCCGGCCTGCTAAGATGCCTCTTCACACTATTTCTTTTTTTATTAAAAAATCTCCATAGTCTTAAATGGAGTCGTTTAAGACTATGTTCCGAAGCTTAAGAAATAATCACTAAATTAACATTAAGTATGAGTAATTACAAATTACAATTAGTGCGTGGTGGTCTATTGGTAACGGACCAGACGCAGCTGCCAACATGTTCACGGTGGTCGCGGGTTCAAATCCCAGGGCACACCTCTGACTTTTCCGAGTCATGTGTGTATTGATAGTCAATCACCACGCACTATAACGGTAAAGGAATATATCATGAGGAAACCTGCATACCACAGCGATTTGTAAGAATTTCAAGGGTATATGAAGTCCGCCAACCCGCATTAAAGTAGCGTGGTGGCATATGGCCTAACCCCGGTCAATCGTGCTCTCGATTGTAGAGGAGTCCTGTGCCCTGCAGTGGGACGTATTTAATAGCTAATATAGCAATTACAAATAATTGTTGATTATTTAAATTTACTTTAGTGCAGACATAACTGACCCCACTAATGTAAAGCACCATTTTCGCGGGAACAGTTTCTCGCCTCGAAGATACGATTATCGTAAGGATATAAAAGAGTTGCATTTTCTCAGAACAAGATAATCCATGGCAGTTATGTCATGCGATAGAGGCATACGATTATTACCGCGAGAAACTCTGTCGTGAAAATGGGGCGTTATTAACGATAATTCTATGGTTTTTAACGAAATTTTATAATATCAAAAAAATAAAATATAAATTAATGACTTCCTTACTGAAATGATCGAGTAAAACACATTTGGAATCAGGTATTGGAATTAACAAATACAGAAAAAGGACTCACATGAATTATGACGTCAGCGCTTACCTATAAATAGCTTGATATTTCCACCAAGATCTCAATTCTTTATAATTAATTTCACAATATTATTATCTGGCTCAATTTGCAAGATTTTCGTTGTAATTGTTCTTGTTTAATACATAAATTTCTATCTACCCTCATTAAAAATGTTCTAAATTAATTATATATTTTTCTTGTTTATATCGTTATCCCTATTCACCCCTGCGCGGGCGGTTGCCACGTGACCGCCGTCATCTTTCGATTGATCTCCTGTAGGATGAGTCTGCATCTGTAGGATACAAGATTCGATCTTAGTATGAGGTCAGAGGGCTACTATACAGATTATATCAAGACTGCTACCGAAAATGAAGCCGGGTGGTAGTTTTAGTGACCGGAGACAATGCAACAAATATTTTGCAAAAAAAAAATTTTTTTTGTAATTTTTTTCTTTTAATTTTTTCTAAAAAAATGTGGACTTACGATCCGAAAACAGGATATTTCAAAAATCACAAAAAAAAATTTGTCTCGTTTCTTCGCGAAATTTTTAGTTGCATTGTGTTTGTAGTCACTAAAATTACCACCCGGCTTCGTTTTCGGTAGCACTCTTGAGATACCCGGTATAAAATTTGTGTGTATTGATATATGCTGTCGTCCTCAAGCTAAAATGCCGTTAAGTACAATATCCACTTTTTGAGTTATGCACAAAAAAGCGATAAATTACAGTTCTAAATTGAAAGTTTCGCTATTTGAAAGTGCCTCCTGCAATTTATTATTCAGTACTCCAAGGTCTTAAAGATTACCTCTTGTTATTAGGTAGCACATTTTTTAAAAAATATCGCTTTTTTGTGCATGACTCAAAAAGTAGTTTTTGTACTTAACGGCATTTTAGCTTGAGGACGGCAGAGTTATTCACCTGGCTAGTTGCGCGGGTCGCAGTAGTGGCGCGGGGTCGCGCGCGGGCGCGGAGTGCGACGCGGGGGGGGAGCGCTGCGCACGACGCAGCGCGCGGCGACGACGCGCACGCGCTGTCGCTACGCACACATATTCATACATACATAATCGTCACGCCTGTATCCCATAGGAGTAGGCTGAGACTATAGACCGCCACTTTGCTCGATCCTGACATACTACTTTCGCTTCATCCACATTCATCAACCTCTTCAAGCATTCTCGTCGGTTCAGGGTACTTTTGACCTGACCCTTATAAATTAATAACTACTATCGGCTTATGCCAATAATCAACCGAAAAAAATAGATTCAAGTCAATCTGGAATGTTTTCTACTTTTCGATTGGTCTCTTACCATGTTGCCATAGTTTTTTCACTACTGAGATTGATTATTATTGGCAATATAGAATCCCAAAAAATATTGAGCTGAATCTCAAACGGCAAATTTTTGTTTGGGATTGTTTATTAGTATACGGTCACTACGTATACTAACCAAACTGAAAAACCAAAAAATAAAAAAAAACAATAAGCACCACTGCAAAACAAAAAAATTAATAATAAATAATAAAAAATAAATCGCCAGTTATTGTTCGAGCGTAAATGGGTTAGGGTAAGTTTAGGCTTATGTACTAAAAGATGTGTATTGATAGTCAATCACCACGCACTAAAACGGTGAAGGAAAAAATCGTGAGGAAACTTTCATACCATAACAGTTTATATGAATTTCTATGGTATGTAAGTCCGCCAACCCGCACTAGGCCAGTGTGGTGGACTACATGGCCTAACCACTCTTAATCGTACTGTCGATTGTAGAGTAGGCCTGTGCCCTGCAGTGGGACGTATATGGGCTGATACAGATACTAAAATAAATAACACCCAACAGTCACATACATAGTCCTGACCCCACACTAAGATCGAGTCTTGTGTCGTGGGTATCAGAAACTACGAGAGACTTTTCGGTCTCACAAACACCCAGACCCGAAAGAAATATTTGTGAGCCGCACAAACATTTCTCTCGGTGCGGGGATCGAACCCGCGGCCTCTCCTTTCACAGGCGGCGTCTAACCAACTGCGCCTAAACTAACTAAAGGGCCTATCCTTAATTTTTAAATCAATGATTTTGGCATATATTGCATACATACCACTTTCATTCTTCTCTTTGCTTTTGTAATCCTCATCTAGAGATCTTGACAATGATCTTTTCTTTGGTGACTGAAAAGAAAATATATTTTTTATACAAGCTTGTAATTAATAACTGGGTTTACTGGTACGCCTTTCATATGTGAGGTCGCCTGAGTACTACTACTGAGGTACCACCGCAATGTCTATTTCTCCCGCCAAACATCAGTGTAAATGCACTGTTGTGTTTCGGATTGAAGGACATTGGAGCCAGAGTAACTACTGGACATGTGGACATGTTTTAAGTGTCGGCACTCAAAGTCTGTAAGTTGTAAATATATAAAATAAATTTAAAAAAAATTCAAAAGAGTTGAGACTTAACATCTTATGTCTCAGAATGGCGAGCGCAATGAAATACAAAGCATTGCTTTGTTATTCATGGTGTTGCCTGGTTTTGTTACTATTCATGAGTGGTTGTATCGCTTACCATCAGGCGAATGGCATGCTCGTCTCAACTTTCAATGCAATAAAAAAAATATACATAAACGGAAATTAGTTAAACCATCCTGAGACATAAGATGTTAAGTTTCAATATGTCCAGTACCTTCTCTGGCTACAATGTCCTTTAATCCGAAACACACCAATGCATTTACACTGCTGTTTGGCGGTAGAAACAGACATTGCAGTGGTACCTACCCAGGCGGCCTCTCACATATGAGAGACCTACCACCGGTAATATGTGGTTGATTAACCGTGTTTTATGAACATAGGGATATAAATAATCTATATATATAAAAGAGGAACCTGACTGACTGACTGACGTATCAACGTACAGCCGAAACTACTGGAGCTAAGAACGTGAAATTTTCCACAGGAGTTCCTATTGTGACGTAGGTGAGCACTAAGAAGGGATTTTTAGAAATTCAACCCCTAAGGGGGTGAAAAGGGCAAAAAACTGTTGTATGGAAAATCGAAACCGTTAAAGCTACAATTGTCAAACTTAGCACTTTGGTTAGTCATTTAAAAAGGAAACTAACTGCATACTTTGTTTGTCTAAAATTAGTCATAAAGGGGTTAAAATAAGGGTTGAAGTGTTGCGAGTCTAGGGTGATTTAATGACTGTCTAATCAACGCACAGCCGAAACTACTGGAGCTAGAAACGTGAAATTTTACACAGGGTTTTCTATTGTGACGTATGATAGCACTAAGAAGTGATTTTTGGAAATTCGACCTCTAAGGGGGTGAAAAGGGTAAAAAACAGTTGTATGGAAAATCCAAACCGTTAAAACTACAATTGTCAAACTTTGCACTTTAGTTACTCATCTAACAACAAGAGTAACTGCATACTATGTTTTTTATAATCAACCCTAAAGCGGTGAAAATAAGGGTTGATATGTTATAGAACCGAATTGTTGGATCAACGTGCAGCCGAAACTACTGAAGCGTCGAACTTGAAATGTAACACAGGGGTTTCTACTATGACATAGAGTAGCACTAAGAAAGGATTTTTGGAAATTCAACCCCTAAAGGACTGAAAAGGGTGAAATTGTGTTGTATGGAAAACCGAAACCATGAAAGTTGCAGATCTCAAACTTAGTACTTTAGGTAGTTTTTTGTCTTAAATTAGCCCTAAAGGGCTTAAAATAAGGGTTGTAATTTTGATGCAATATCGAAACCGCTGTTATTGGTAGGAAAATTCGTATTTTAGCTACCTTTTATAAACACAAGAAATTGGCATGCACTAATTTTGGAAAAATGGCACGAAGGGGATGAAATTTTATAAAAAGTATTTAGGGTTCCGTGGGTACAAAATAACCCTTAAAAATTGAGATTGATGGTATAATTCAAGAACTGGATAGGGAAAGCAATATTTTAATTTTTACTAATGATGTAAGTTGTTCATGAGTGTAAGAGTTTCACATTTACGGGAGGGGTCAGGGAAAAGGAAGGAATGGACGGAAGGTTATGTTGGAATATCGGGCATAAGCAACTTTCATTTTAAATATCCATAAATGGCTTTCGCGCAAATAATACTCTCAAGTAAAATTGTGCGTAACTCTGGGATTATAAATTTTAGAGGGAGGAATTTATTATGTTTAGTAGTATTTACTAATTATAGATAAATAATGACCAATTGTAAGGTTTCGGATTTTTATGTTTTAAGTGGAGTTAAAGCGGGAAATCGTAGTTGATAAAGTAAGTAATATATATAGCCACATGATTTGCCCAACAGGATGCTCACTACTCATAGTGATGTAATTCGGAGTTTAAGAATTTTCTCAGTTTTAGGGGAGAAATAAGGACGTAATATAAAACATATTGTAAATAAAGTTAATAACGCAGACGAAGTTGCGGGCAAAAGCTAGTCTATATATATAAAAGAGGAAGGTGACTGACTGACTGACGTATCAACGCACAGCCGAAACTACTGGAACTAAGAACGTGAAATTTTCCACAGAGATTCCTATTGTGACGTAGGTGAGCACTAAGAAGGGATTTTTGGAAATTCAACCCCTAAGGGGGTGAAAAGGGTAAAAAACTGTTGTATGGAAAATCGAAACCGTTAAAGTTACAATTGTCGAACTTGGCACTTAAGTTAGTCATTTAAAAAGAAAACCAACTGCATACTTTGTTTGTCTAAAATTAGCCATAAAAGGGTTAAAATAAGGGTTGAAGTGTTGCGAGTCTAGGGTGATTTAATGACTGTCTAATCAACGCACAGCCGAGACTACTGGAGCTGGAAACGTGAAATTTTCCACAGAGATTTCTATTGTGACGTAGGATAACACTAAGTAGGGATTTTAAGATATTCCTCCCCCAAGGGGGTGAAAAGGGAAAAAAACATTTGTGTGGAAAATCGAAACCGTTAAAGCCACAGTTAGCAAATTTTGCACTTTTGTAAATCTATCAAAAACAAACATAGCTGCATACTTTATTTTTCTAAAATTAACCCTAAAGTGGTAAGGGTTGAAATTTTGTAGAACCGAGCTGTCGCATCAACGTACAACCGAAACTACTGAAGTTAGGAACTTGAAATTTTACACGGGGCTTCCTATCATAATGTAGAGCAGCGCTAATGAAGGATTTACTGAAATTTAATCCCTAAAGGAGTGAAAAGAGTGAAATTGTGTTGTATGGAAAAACGAACCGTGAAAGGTACAGATTTCAAACTTGGCAGTTTAGGTAGTCAATTAAAAACAAAAATAATTTCTTACTTTTTTGTCTTAAATTAGCCTCAAACACAAGAAATTGGCATGCACTAATTTTGGAAAAATGGCACGAAGGGGGTGAAATTTTATAAAAAAGTATTTAGGGTTCCGTGGGTACAAAATAACCCTTAAAAATTGAGCTTAATGGTATAATTCAAGAACTGGATAGGGAAAGCAATATTTTAATTTTTACTAATTTTGTACGTTGTTCATGAGTGTAAGAGTTTCACATTTACGGTCAGGGAAAAGGAAGGAATGGACGGAAGGTTATGTTGGAATATCGGGCATAAGCAACTTTCATTTTAAATATCCATAAATGGGTTCTGCGCAAATAATAGTCATAAGTAAAATTGTGCGTAGCTCTGGGTTTATAAATTTTAGAGCGAGGAATTTATTATGTTGAATAGTATTTATTTATTATAGATAAATAATGACCAATTGTAAGGTTTTGGATTTTTATGTTTTAAGTGGAGTTAAAGCGGGAAGTCATTGTTGATAAAGTAAGTAATATATATAGCTACATAATTTGCCCAACAGGATGCTCACTAATAAATAATTACGTAATTCGGAGTTTTAGAATTTTCTCAGTTTTAGGGGAGAAATGAGGATAATAATAGAAAAAAAGGATGATAATAATATAAAACATATTGTAAAGAAAGTTAATAACGCAGACGAAGTTGCGGGCAAAAGCTAGTGTATAATAAAAATATATCCCGACACTCACTCGTCGCTTAATCTGTTTCTGATAATGTTGGGCATCATAGAACTGTGGTTGTGAGCGCCTCACTCGTCCGGTGCGGCGCCGTATGTCCTCTACAGCAGGTAGAGAATCCGCCCCTCGGCGAGAGGCGAAGAACGTGTGCCCGCACTTACATGACTTGGAGGCTACGGCCACCTGTAGAATATATGAAATGAAATGATATGTATTTATTGGTCAAGTAGGCAATTAAACAGCCCTTCTGACAAGTCAATACACATAGCACTTAATCTCTATATACAAAATATTTTCTATACTTAGTATGTTTTTACTAATTTCTTACTTTAATTTATTTATTTATTTTATTTATACGAAATGAAATGAAATGAAAATATTGATAGAAACCATAAAATTCAGTCAGTTTTTTTTCCACTACCACACGGTTTACAAGACTTTTCGCCAGAGAAGAACCGGCAAGAAACTCTAGTGTTGCTCTTTTCAAAATAAATTTATTATACAGTGTTCATACATCTGAAGGCTTTACAGATTCTTCAAACTTAAATGTTTCCGTAATTATACGTCTTTTCAATAATTTAGTGAATATATTTGTATTCTTTTGTACATCTATTTTTTTTTTTGTATATTTGATTAAATAGAGTGATATGCAGCGATTTTATGAATATTGTTTTTATTCTATCGAATTTCTAGACTTCTATTTCCTAAGATTACCGTTATATATAGTTAATTGTTAAAGTCTGGGGTTTAACATCTTGAACCTTTGTTACGAATTAAATATCGATTAGAAAAACAATACCTGTAATTCACACTTGGGACAACTTTTCGCAATCATCTTGTTTTTGCCCATTTTGATTATATGTACACGAAAACTTTAACAATCCGAAACATTACACGCCATCACCACACTAATAAAACTAATTAAAACAAAATTAAAATAGAAATAATTATTTTAACATCTGTGTATTGATGTATTTCAATCTGTCAATAGTAGTGATGAGCATCGAGGACGGAGCAGATATTTATATGAAAATCCGCGCTTTCGGACCACAGGATATCTGCGTGGTATATCCGCAGTTTTTAATTTGTGTAAATTGTAGCAATGAAAATTTAAAAATGTAGGTGTGGTGCCAATACATAACTTAATGAATTGAATGTATTACGACGTTGCTAAAATCCTGTGGCGATTACATTTGCACAAAGACACATATTTTTCTACAATGCATCTTGTTTTCCGATTCTTTATACGATTAATTTAGTATGTATGAGCTATCAATGACGAAATGCAACAAACGCTTTAGAATTTAGATTAAGAATTAATGAATTGGATGCATAGCGTTCTAGCGTCCTATACTAATGTTGAAAAATCTTAAGATAAAAAAAAATATTATATAACTCCCATGATAACACCCCACTTTCAAAGAAATAAGTATCAGTCACAGAGTATTTTGTATCAATAATTCAGTATACAAAAGAAGAATTGATTAAATACTGACAAAATAGAACAAGCTAATATTACGCCTTATGCGACATGTCACACATTAATTTTATTATGGATACAAAATATTGCAAGTGTATAATTTGGCGGATATCTCCAAATTAATATTTGATTTGGCACATCACTAGCCCTTCACAATATTTTTTTTAAGTTTTATCAACATTTGAGATTGTTTGAGATAAAGGAATTTTTAATTTCCTACTGATTAGATATTTATCGATAATTTTAATTAAAGATTCAGGTACTTGTAATTTTTTTTTGTTATCCCTGGGAGTGAAATTACGTATTATACAAAAATGACCAATATTCCACAATTTTTATGGTGAAACGATTAAATTTCATAATCGACTAATTCCATCATGTTCTATGTAATCTATGCCCAACACTGAGTGCATCTCTAATTTGTTTCTTTGTCTATGGTCTAATTTGTCAAAATAATTATTGTTTTGTTCGCAGAATTTTTTAAAAATTTCAAGAAAAATGAATGAAGAAAAGGATTTTGATTTATTAAACAGCGTTAACACATGTTGGACTTGCCTCAGGACAGCGACCGATGTGTCGCCAATGACGTTAGAGGAGATATCAATGTATAAATTGCTTGTTCAAAAGGTGCCTATATTTTCTTTATTTATTGCTAGCAGACTCGTTCTCTGCCCTCAATATTGTAGTGATTGGACATACTACCTGTATATCATGATATCCAGGGTTTCATTCTCAGGCCAGATCGCTCTGTGAATCTTTCTAACAGAACACTATACTTCCCTAGGATTAATGAAATTGTCCCTATTGTACCTTTTGATCCCTTCTCGTATCGTTGCATCCCTCTACAACCATTCCCATTCTTCATTTAAGATCTAGGATTGAGTAGTTTCTGGAATCATTACCTACAATCTTTAACACTATTTTTACACATACTAAAGCTGCTGTTTTCAATAAGTTTAAAATAAATGTAAACTTAAGTTAGTGTAAAGGTTTATAGGGATGTATTTATTATACTGTTGTTGTAATAATAAAAAAAAATACACCCAACAGACACACAAATTGTTTGACACCATACTAGCATTCATTCAAACATTTCTATAGTGGATTGTGTATAACAAAACTTGATAAAATAAATGAAATATATTAAAACAACTAATAAATGATTTATACAAAAGCTCACATTTACAACATTTAATTTCAGGATCAAAATGAAGATGTCATACATATTTGTGTTTATTGCAAATGGATTTTCAAGAAATTTTCCAAACTTATCCAGCAGTGGAGGTTGGCAAGTGAAATACTCTGTGAAGGCTTAAAATTGGTAATTTACAAAACTGTATTTCTATAAAAAAATTCTATTTAATTTGTATAACATTGCTTTTCCTAATTTCTTATAAAATATATAAGAAAATTATACATCTAACACACACATAGTCCTGACCCCACACTAAAATTGAGTCTTGTGTCGTATCAGAAGCTACAAGAGATATTTCAGTCCCATTAACACATTGATTGCTTAAACAATGGATACAAAGTAATAGCCGTAAGCCATAACTTTTTATGGTGAATTTTGATTAAGTAAATATGAATGTTTGAAAATATGTATGAATGTATATTATTATTATTTTTATTTTTATTAAAAAATACATTTTTCGGATCCGAGTGGTCGGCACCGTTACTATGGCCCCGCCCCACTCGGATACGAGTGAGGAGCACTGAATGTGTTAATACCCAGAAGTGAGTGGTGGCCTGGTGTTAACGAACCAAGATGTGGCTGCCAATATCTTCACAGTGGTTGCAGGTTTGAATCCCAGGGCACACCTCTGACTATTCGGAGTCATGTGTGTATTGATAGTCAATCACCATACACTATAACCGTGAAGGAAAACATTGTGAGGAAACCTGCATACCATAGCGATTTCTATGTTATGTAAAGTTCGCCAACCCGCACTAGACCAGCGTGGTGGACTATATGGCCTAACCACTCTCAATCATATTCTCGATTGTAGAGAAGACCCGTGCCCTGCAGTGGGACGTATATGGGCTGATACAGTACAGTACAAATACCCAGATCATTATGTATGGTGGTTACCATGGTACCATGGTATCATGGAAGATAAGAATATTCTTACTCCTACTTCAATAAAAATATTTCTCCTATTTTGCAGGACACAAAAGCATTACTAAGACCTCTGCATAAGTATGATAGTGTAACAGAATTTCACTACCTGGGACCTGAACCTACTCCATCTGAAGCAGATTTCAGTGATGATAATGATGCTGATGAAATGCCGCTTATCCTACTAAGCTCACGGGACTCCCGAGGGGGTAACAGGAAGAGGGAACGAAAAAAGGAATCGGTGAGATTATCCTATTAGTATTATAAATGCGAAATTTTATGTGTTTGTTACCTCTTCATGCTCAAACTGCTGGACCAATTTTGATGAAATTTGGCATGAAGCTAGCTGACACCCTGGATTAATATATAGGCTACTTTTTATCCCGACAAAATGTAGTGTTCCTGTGGGATGTACAAGGAATTAAAATGTATTTGATACTTAATTAATAATCACACAAAATAGTTCGATTGTTTCTAAAGTGGACTCAAAAAGTATCTGCACCCGGGCCAGACCGCTAGTGTATCAATAAAAGTGATAAAATAATGACTAATTTGGTCAGTAGTGGACAGACCAGAGTACAAACTTCTATTTTTGTATGTTATATGTGTGGTTAGTATTATAATGCACTGATGTGTTTCGGTTTGAGACATGTACATAATGAGACTTATCTTATGTCTTAGGCTGGCGAGTGCAGTGGAATGCCAAGCATTGCTTTGTAATTCAAGGTGTTGTTTGGTTTTGCTACTGTTCATGAGCGGTCGTATCGCTTACCATCAGGCGAATGGCATGCTCGTCTCGCCATTCATTGCAATAACAAAATATAATTAATATGAATTTTTATGTCACTCTCATTAGATTTATTTCAATTAAAATTCAATGTTAATAAAGATTATTTTATTTTTCTATATTACAGGCAAATTTAGAGCTACAAGACGAAATTAAACAAGAAATTGAGATTAAGGAAGAATTCCCGGAGACCGTATCAGGCTTAAAGGACCACAAGCAAAAGGGTCAGAAAACAGCCCAAGATGGTTTCACGTCGAGAATGGTTCGAGAGACAAATGAATATGTGGTCATTAAACTTACCAGGGAGCAGGTAAATCAAAATAATAAAGAAGAATATAAAATATGTGGATTTGTATATATATTTCTCTCTGTAGGAATATCCAGGTTATCTCAAGACTGCTACCGAAAACGAAGCTGGGTTGTAGTTTAACAGCCGCTGCCAATAAACAATCCCGATCCAAAATTTGCCGTTTAAGATTGACAGCTCAATCTTTTTTCTGATACTATATTGCCAATAATCAATCTCAGTAGTGAAAAAACTGGAAAAAACTATGGCAACATGCAGTGGCGTAACTACTCCAGCTGGGGCCCGTGGCAAAATTATCGGATGGAGCCCCCTTTTTTTAAGTCGAGACATATACTGTTGAATTTTTTGGAAGTGGTAGAGCCACGCTGTTGTCAGCCATGACTCAGGATTAATGCGTAGGTTCGTCGGGGTGGTACCATTAGCTCACAGAAGATCGACGTGATATGACAGCATTGCGATCGCGTTTCATTCGATGAGTGAGATTGCCGGATGCCCCTTGCCTCTTTTTATACTTTTTCCTTCTCGTTCTCTTCCCAATCAGATAGGCCCGCAAAACATCCCATGACCCGAGCGTTATGGATGTTCATGGGCAGCAGTGATCACTTAACATGAGGTGACCTGCGTGCTCGCTTACCGGATCTGAGAAATAAAAGAGGCTTATTTTCCGTTATCGTGAGGGAAGCGGGAAGGGGTATGGCAGTGTCAGTCCACTACGCTGGCCTTGTGCAGGTTAGCGGACTTTTACATACTATTGCAATCCTTCCAAATTGTTATAGTATGCAGGTTTCCCCACGATGTTTTTCTTCACCGTTATAGTGCGTATTGATTGACTCTCATTTACATAAATAACTCCAAGAAGAGGTCAGAGGTGTGCCCTGGGATTTGAAGCCGTGACTACCGTAAAAATGTTGCCACCCGCGTACGTTTCGTTCTAACGTGCTGGAATTCATCATTTCGGCCCTTCATGACCTGACGCTTACTTCTGTGGAGGTGGCGCCGAGTGGGAAGGTTCCGCTCACGATCGCGTGTTGCACTTGTTTTATGCGACATCACGTTCTTAGAAAACGTTAGCATTGCCTGCCATGGACCCTATCTCTTGGCGGATGAAGGATTCACGACCGAGAGCGAGAGCTATATTTTGAGGGATGCTCATAGTTTTGTGCGTTCGTCACCTCGAGCTGGACTCTCCGAGAGATTGTGCTGGGTTGTGTCTTCCGGACAGTGTGTGTTACTTGTCACAGTGGTGACATATGACGGGCTCTTGACATTAATCTCTTCACTCCTCTTCTTTCTAATGGTCTAAGAGCCCGTGAACCCCAGACCTTCGTTATTTTATAAAAGCTGAAAGTTTGTCAGCGCATGCTTCCAACACAGGTTAGAACGATGTACCATTATGAAGTTTGGGTTGCCCTGGCTTTGGCTGGTAAACGGTACTAAAGGTGTGTGGCTTCGTTTGTAGCAGTCTTGATACACCCTGTATGTGACTGTTGGGTGTATTTTATTATATGTACTAAATTATTCTGAATAGGTTTTGGAAGAAATGCAAGAAAAATCTCGCAGTGAATCGTACCAACGCGCCGCTTTCAAATGCGAAGACTGCGTTAAAGGATTCAATTTTAGAGAAGTTCTTGACACACACAGAGAAAGGCATTCACCGGTAAGAAAATTATGTAAATATTGTGTGATATCGCACCTTTAGATTAAAGTGACCTAATAAAAAAATAGATTTTGTCTTTTAATCATATATTGGCTCAAAATTACTATCTCCATCGACCCTTAAAGAAGGACCTATTGACGCGTGAAAAACAAAAAGATGTATACTTTCGTCTTTTTGATGTATCTTCCATAAGTTCAAAATTTCTTAAGTTACAAATCTTTAATAAACGTTTCTCAAAAAATAAGATATTTAGTTAGGTCTCTTTAATTTTAAATAAGCGATATGTTATTTATTTTAAAGAAAGAAAATTAATTTATTATTGATCCACATAAAGAATAAAAATGATTATATTCTGTAATTAGTCTAAATGCTACTTATACTATTCTTATATTAACAGTATTACTACTATAAATATATATAAAAAAAAAAGGTTAGAGATGGCCAATACTCTTTTTTGTTGTTGCAAATTATGCTGATACGAGCGTGCCGTTCGTCTGGTGGTAAGCGATACGACCGCTCATGAACAGTAGCAATGCTTGGCATTCCACTGCGCTTTCCATCCTAAGACATAAGATATTAAGCTGAGCACGGACCCCCTTTACAACCGACAATTCCACTGAGAAAGCTTAGGCCATAACACGCTGGCCTATTGTAAATAAACTTCACATGTCGAAATTACTCCAAAATATCTTTAATAAGCAAGTTTCACCAAGTCAAAGTGCTTTTTACTTATTTTCGACTTATTTCAGGAGCACGGCACGTTTGTGTGTGATATTTGTCACCAGTACTGTCCCACTGCGGTGTCTTTGAGAGGACACATCAAATCCCACACAACGAGGTAAGTGGGATTCAAAATGTTTCATATAATTAGTTCAATGGTTACTTAGATTTTCATTTTTTATTGCAAAGAATGGCGAGTCGAGCATGCCGTTCGCCTGATGGTAAGCGATACGACCGCTCATGAACAGTAGCAAAAACAAACAGCACCTTGAATTATAAAGCAGTGCTTGGTATTCCACTACACTCGCCATCCTGAGACATAAGATGTTAAGTCTCAATATGTCCATTAGTTACTTCTTACTACCCTGGCTACAATATCCTTTAATCCGAAACATAACAGTGCATTTACACTGCCGTTTGACGGGAAATAAAAACTGCGATGGTATCTACTCAAACAGCCTCTCACGTATGAGAGACCTACCCACCAGTAAAATCTACCTAAAACTATTTTATATCTTTACTATAATCGCATCTTCGAGGCGAGAAACTGCCGGTGTAAACGGTCCTTTATAGTAAGAAATCTCAATCGATTCTTCATTATTATTGTTTCAGATATAAATGTAAGATATGTGGGTACGTCCGTCTATCCCGGCAGCATCTGATGGACCATCACGGCATATCCCACACGAGCGATAAGGCTACTTACAGATGCGACTCATGCCCTTTCGTCACTAAGTAAGTATTATTTGCCTCAGTGGCGCAGTCGGTTAGACGCCTGTGTAACGAGAGACCGCGGGTACGATCCTCGCACCGAGATAAATGTTGCGGTCCACAAATATTTCTTCCGGGTCTGGGTGTTTGTGTGAGTGAAAAGTCTCTCGTAGTTCCGGATAACCACGACACAAGACTCGATCTTAGTGTGGGGTCAGGACTATGTATGTGACTGTTGGGTGTTATTTATTTATTTTATAAGTAGTATTCTTGTGTAGTCTTCTTCTTCTACCTGCCGGTGTTAGGGTGCGCCTTTCGGCAAATTATTCTGTAGTATCACTACATAGTATAAAACAAAGTCGCTTTATCTGTCCCTATGTCCCTTTGTATGCTTACATCTTTAAAACTACGCAACGGATTTAGATGCGGTTTTTTTTAATAGATAGAGTGATTCAAGAGGAAGGTTTATATGTATAATAACATTCATTAAATAGGTATCAGCATTGCACCCGTGCGAAGCGGGGGCGGGTCGCTAGTTTGATATAATTTTATGTTGGCGTGGGATTGGATATGTTTGTGTGGGATTCGTTAATTTTGTGATTTTGGCATTTATGTGATGTTCGTGTTAATAAAGAGCCCAAGAAATCTGGATTTTCGTGTTGGGTATATAAATTAATTACATACGTACATTAATACGATAGAGAATGCCTCTAGCCGCCTATGTACAATATATTTGTATATAAAGTTAATTAAATTAAAGGTTGTCTCGAAGAGATCGCCGTTAGCGATAAGGCCGCCGTTTGTACGTACTTATGTTATAAGTCCCTTAATTGTAAAATTATTTTAATATATCTTGTGTACAATAAAGAATTATAAAATAAATAAAATAAATTAAATAAATTAATCAAATTTTAAAGATGTTATTTCTTTATATTGTTATGTTCTTTTGTTTGTGTACAATAAAGATTAAATAAAAAATAAATTAATTAATTAAATTTTCGTTAATTACGTACAAATAAATTAATTTTTCGTTCCAGTAAACGCACAGTAATACAACGTCATGTTAAGACACATTCAACGGAGCGTCACGCGTGCCATCAATGCGGGAAACTGTTCAAAAGCATCACTACACTACGAGTCCATTCATTGTGAGTATACCCATATACGTCCCATTGCAGGGCACGGGCCTACTCTACAATCGACAGTACGATTGAGAGTGGTTAGGCCATATGCCACCACGCTGGTCTAGTGACAGGTGGATTTTTCATACTATAGAAATTCATACAAATCGCTATGGTATGCACCTGCATATTGGTTTTGCATATAGGTTTCCTCACGATGTTTTCTTTCACCATTATAGTGGGTGGTGATTGACTTTTTTTAAATTGCCATTCGCCTGATGGCAAGCGATACGACCGCTCATGGATATGCAAAACCAAATAACATGAATTACAAAGTAATGCTTGGCATTCCACTGCGTTCGCCATTGCCATCTGGGTGTTTATGAGAGCTAAATGTCTCTCGTAGTTTCTGATACCCACGACACAAGACTCGATCTTAGTGTGGGGTCAGGACTATGTATGTCACTGTTGGGTGTTATTTACTTATTTTAATTTCACCTTAGGTTCGACTACTAGAAAATGCCTCAGGCATTAAGTCCACCTATACAATAAGTAATGTGTGTGTAAATAAATAAATGAATTTACAAATCAATGACGTCACACGTTTGTATTTCAGGCGCCACGACAAGTCCCGGTACTATCCTTGCACACAATGCGACAGGACGTTCATGTATCCTTCAGCTCTGAGGAAACATACAGAAACAGTACACGAAAGAGACGATTATTATTGTGTCGAGTGTGATGTCAAGTTCAAATCCCCGGTGAGTAACTTATTTATCCTTTTATGTACCATACACATAACTGGTTACGTAAAAGAAATAATATGATAAAAAAAAATACAAATTGCAATCCCAATGCAGGGCACGGGCCTCCTCTACAATCGAGAGTACAATTGAGAGTGGTTAGGCCATATAGTCCACCACGCTGGCCTAGTGCGGGTTGGCGGACTTTACATACCATACATATTGCTATGGTATGCAGGTTTCCTCACGATGTTTTCCTTCACCGTTTTAGTGCGTGGTGATTGACTATCAATACACACATGACGCCGAAAAGACAGAGATGTGCCCTGGGATTCGAACCCGCGACCACCGTGAACATGTTGGCATTATATTATTTAGTACCCTATATGTATTTCATTTGTATACAATATATATACACATATTTCATATATTTTTACATACTATACCTATTTTATATTCTACACTGCTGTTTAGCGGGAGAAATAGACACTGCGGTGGTACCTACCCAGGTGGCCTCTCACATATGAGAGACCTACTACCAGTATATGATAATGTGGGGTCAGGACTATGTATGTGACAATAGGTTGTATTTAAATTAAATTAATATATGCTTTATTGTACACCAAGATAACACACAATTTACGGGATAATCTTACATAATTATGTACAATGGGCGGCCTTATCACTAATAGCTATTTCTACCAGGCAACCTTTGGATTTTAATTATATTGTTTGCTCGTTTTGCCAAAATACACAATTTATTTTATTAACAGGAAACGCTAAAGCATCATTTTAGAAGAGCGAAGAAACATCGCGACACTTCTTCTTACAAGTAAGTTTATATTATTTATCTCTATTAAAAATAATGCCTCGGTGGCGTATTTGTACTTCGATACGGTCACAAAGCTGAGGTCTCGGGTTCGTATCCCGGGTTGAGCAAAGTGATATTGGATTTTTCTATTATCAGCCCAGAGTCAGGAATTGGTGCCCGATATGGCGATAGGCTCGCCACCTATCACATTGTGGGACGGAACATACAAGGCGTAATGTGGGTGCCCTGGCACCTCTGCCTACCCTTTCTGGGAAAAAGGAGTGAGTTTATGTATGTATGTATGTATGTATGTAAAAAAAAAAAATTACAAAGTGGTGATGTTAATTTGAAATAGCAATAGATGTTAATAATAAAGTGCGTGGTGGCCTGTTGGTAAACGGACCAGACGCGGCTGCCAACATGTTCACGGTGGTCGCGGGTTCAAATCCCAGGGCACACCTCTGACTTTTCGGAGTCATGTGTGTATTGGTAGTCAATCACCACGCACTAAAACGGTGAAGGAAAACATCGTGAGGAAACCTGCATACCATAGCGATTTATATGAATTTCTATGGTATGTTCAGTCCGCCTTGCACTAGGCCAGCGTGGTGGACTATATGGCCTAACCACTCTCAATCGTACTCTCGACTATAGAGGAGGCCCGTGCCCTGCAGTGGGACGTATATGGGCTGATACATTTATATTATTGTACACAGATACGCGTGTGACATATGCGCGTCCCGGTTCATATCGTCATCCTCGCTGCAAGCTCACGCGTACTCCGCTCACGGGGTGGGCAGCGCGCATACCTGTACGGTATGCTCCCGGTCCTACTCCAGCCGGGATACACTACGGGCTCATGTGTGGAGGGCACATTCCAGTAGGGAAGCTCTGCCTTCTTGTAATATTTGCGGGAATAGCTTTTCGGTAAGTACTCCTTTATTTTTTCCATCCTTTTTTCCTTACCCTTCCCCTCCCTATTTACAGGAGACTGTCCCGCCCTCACACCCGCCACTGCAACTCCTGTGTCGCAGGATCAACAAGCACGCAATGTAATGACACCGAGCATTGAAGCTCGCCGAGTCTCCGGGAATGTCCAACTTGTCTTTAACCCGCAACGAAACTAATCAGAAAGTTAAATTAATAGGAGGAGTCGGAAATAAATTATTGTCAACTTCCCTCCGTGCAATGCGGGTGACAAAACAATGAACTAAAGAGATAGATAACCTCGCAAAAAGACTTTCCTCTTCCTATTTGATAAGCAACACATCCATGATCCGCGCGTTGTGGATGTTCATGTGCAGTGATCACTTACCATCAGGTGAGCTGTTTGCTCGTTTGCTGGAACAGTATAAAAAACACTGTCTCGGTGGCGTAGTTGTACTACGGTACGCTTACAAAGCTGAGGTCTCGGGTTTGAATCCCGAGTCGGGCATTATCAGCCCGGAGTCAGGAATTTGTGCCCGGTATGGCGATAGGCTCGCCACCTATCACATCGTGGGACGGAACATACTCGTACAAGGCGAAATGTAGGTGTCGTGGCACCTCTGCCTACCCCTTCTGGGAAAAAGGCGTGAGATTATGTATGTATGAATAAAAAAATAAAAGATTATTTTCCCAAGTTAATGTTAACTAAAATTATGCGAAATATGAAAATAATATTTAAAGGGATCGCTATCTAGTCTGATTTTAATGAAAAATTAACCTAGTATTAATATTCCTAGCCAAAATTCGACCATGACAATTTTGAAAAAAATATATCCCTATGTTAATAATATATATTTTCTGCAGCGTACGACATCACTGAAAGCGCATATGCGCTCGCACGCGCGTGGCAAAGCGCACGTGTGCGCGTGCGGCGCGTCCTTCGCACATCCCGCCACTTTACGCGCGCATAAAGCAGACAAACATTCACAGGTACGTTATTATTATCTACTAGCGGCCCGGCCCAACTTCGCCCGGGTACAAATAGATTTCTGTACAATAATATGCACGTATTATACACATAAACCTTCCTCTTGAATCACTCTATCTATTAAAAAAAACCGCATCAAAAACCGTTGCGTAGTTTTAAAGATTTAAGCATACAAAGGGACATAGGGACAGAGAAAGCGACTTTGTTTTATACTATGTAGTGATACTAATATACAAAGCTGCAGAATTTGTTTGTTACATCTAATCTCAGGAACTACTGGTTCGAATTAAAAAATATTTTTGTGTTGGGTAGGTTATTTATCGAGGAAGGCTATAGGCTATATCATCACGCTATGACCTTTAGAAGGTAAGCAGTAATGAAAAGTATATCAAATACGATATGTATAGATTTGACAGCCCCCGTGGCGCAGTTTGGCTGGACGTCGGCTATGCAACGTGAAGCCGGAGGTTCAATCTGAGACAAATATTAGTATGATCCACGTGTATTTCCTCCGAGTCTAGGTGTTTGTGAGAGCGAAAAGTCTCTCGTAGTTTCTGATACGTGACAAAAGACTCGATCTTAGTGTGGGGTCAGGACTATGTATGTGACTGTTGGGTGTTATTTATTTATTTATTATTATTATTTATAGATAACTTGTGTCTCCCACTAACCTGAATATTCACTGCGATTGCTGTATGCACCGACGAACTCACTCACGAGACACTAAAACCGACCTTTGGAGTACACTTTATCAATATAATCAGCCCATACACGTCCCACTGCAGGGCACAGACCTACTCTACAATCGAGAGTACGATTGAGAGTGGTTAGGCCATATAGTCCACCACGCTGGCCTAGTGTGTTTTGACGAACTTCACATACCACAATATTTTTTTTTAATTTGATGGTATTCATGTTTCAAGATATTTTCCTTTACTGTTAAAAACTATAGTCCTCAAATTAAGAATATCAAACGCAAAGACATTTCTAATAAAACACTGAGTACTGAAGTGGTGATGACGTGAGCCATGAGTAAAAATTTTCGCAAACTACCCACATTTTTTTAATGTTTAGTTTTAATAGAATATAATTTTGTTTTCTATTACTTAAATAACAAATAAAAAGAAAAAAATATGAATATTTGATTCTTAGTGCTTGAGTGACGGCAAAAATTAAAGTTCGAGTCTCACATAAAAATTCGAGAATTTTATTAAATTCTATATTTTTGTTTCAGAAAGAAGAATTACCAAAACCAATAGGAACGGAAAACGCTTCGCTTGAGATATGAACTATTAGAAGGACATCCTGCGACTTCCTACAAACTAGATTTCATTAATGTACAAATACTAAATATTACACACATAAATTCACACCTTTACCTAGAAGGGGTAGACAGAGGATATCCACGTTTTACCTTGTGTTTTGTCCCACAATGTGATAAGAGGCGAGCCTATCGCCATATCGGGCACATATTCCTGACTCCGCTGAGCTGATAATGAATAGAATAATCACTTTGCCTGACCCGGAACTCGAACCCAAGACTTCAGCATTATAAGCGTACCTTAGTGTATGACAATAGTTTTAAGACATAGAATTATGTAAAATATTATGCTCAAAACTTGTAAAAATGAATTTGTATTTTTACAGCATTAAATTGTAGTTGGAAAAATATATGTTTTATTTATGTGTCTGTATCAGCCCATATACGTCCCACTACAGGGTAAGAGCCTCCTCTACAATCGAGAGTACGATTAAGAGTGGTTAGGCCATTTTATATTGGCCTATACTTTTTATTTTATTTATTTTATGAAATGTTGGAAAAAATGAGATTATTAACACAATCTAGGAGAGTACGATTAAGAGGGGTTAGGCCATTTAACGTTGGCCTATACTTTTTATGACGCGCTTGGAAAAAAGAGATTAATATTGTAATGATTCGCGCGAACCACCGACATCCAAAAATCCGACGTTATGAAGTTAGCTGTTATAAGTACTAGGAATGCATGAAGTTAGAGGGGTTATTTTTGTTCTAAGCAGGTTATATTGCTATGAATGGCGAGACGAGCATGCCGTTCGCCTGATGGTAAGCGATACGACCGCTCATGAACAGTAGCAAAACCAAACAACACCTTGAATTACAAAGCAATGCTTGGCACTCCACTGCGCTCGCCATTCTGAGACATAAGATGTTAAGTCTCAATATGTCCAGTAGTTACTCTGGCTACAATGCCCTTCAACCCTAAACACAACGGTAAGTATTTCTAGATGGCTTATACCCCTTCTTTCGCATACCTTTTTTCCATTTCTCCCCTTCCTATTTAATGGGCAACATATTTAGAATTGTGTATGTGCGTATGCAGTGATAATTTACCATCAGGTGAAATGTTTGCTCGTTTGCCGGAACTAATAAAAATTATAAGTTGAATTTTTCAAATTGGTGGTAACTAAAATTATGAAAAAGATTTTTAAAGATGCCTAATTGAATTTTAACGAAAAATAAAACTGATTGATGGATTTTGGGTTGATTTTGTCAAAAATAGATATAGTTTTATGTATATAACATATCATGTATATAACATGGCCTAACCACTCTCAATCGTACTCTCGATTGTAGAGTAGGCCCGTGCCCTGCAGTGGGACGTATATGGGCTGATACAGATACAGATATAACATATAGATAATTAATTAATATATATTTTTCTGCAGCGTACTACATCACTGAAAGCGCATATGCGCACGCACGCGCGCGGCAAAGCGCACGTGTGCGCGTGCGGCGTGTCCTTCGCACATCCCGCCACTTTACGCGCGCATAAAGCTGACAAACATTCACAGGTACGTTATTATTATCTACTAGCGGCCCGGCCCAGCTTCGCCCGGGTACAAATAGATTTCTGTACAATAATATGTACGTACTATACATATAAACCTTCCTCTTGAATCACTATATCTATTAAAAAAACCGCATCAAAATCCGTTGCGTAGTTTTAAAGATTTAAGCATACAAAGGGACATAGGGACAGAGAAAGCGACTTTGTTTTATACTATGTAGTGATACTAATATACAAAGCTGCAGAGTTTGGTTGTTACCTCTAATCTCAGGAACTACTTGTTCGAATGGAAAAAATATTTTTGTGTTATATATCAATAATCACGCTATGATTAATAGGGGAAACTCAGTAATTTTTCATTAATTTTTCACTAGATTTTTCATCTAGTCAAAACGGGAAAATAAGGTTTAAAAAATATATTCTCAAATTACGATAAGTCACTTAAATAAGAATACGCGCCGAGACAAATATTAGTGTGATCCACAGGTCGGGTCTGGGTGTTTGTGAGAGCGAAAAGTCTCTCGTAGTTCCTGAAACACGACACAAGACTCGATCTTAGTGTGGGGTCAGGACTATGTATGTGACTGTTGGGTGTATTTATTTATTATTATTATTTATAGATAACTTGTGTCTCCCACTAACCTGAATATTCACTGCGAATGCTGTATGCACCGACGAACTCAGTCACATGACACTAAAACCGACCTTTGGAGTACACTTTATCAATATTATCAGCCCATATACGTCCCACTGCAGGGCACGGGCCTCCTCTACAATCGAGAGTACGATTGAGTGGTTAGGCCATATAATCCACCACGCTGGCCTAAAGTGATTTGACGAACTTCACATACCACAGCTTTTTTTTTAAATTTTATGGTATTCATGTTTCAAGATATTTTCCTTTACTGTTAAAAACTATAGTCCTCAAATTAAGAATATCAAATGCAATGACATTTCTTATAAATCACTGAGTACTGAAGTGGTGACGTGAAGCCACGAGTAAAAATTTTCGCAAACTACCCACATTTTTTTAATGTTTAGTTTTAATATTATTATTATTACTTAAATAACGAATAAAAAGAAAAAAACATTTGATTCTTAGTGCTTGAGTGACGGCAAAAATTAAAGTTCGAGTCTCACATAAAAATTCGAGAATTTTATTAAAATCTATATTTTTGTTTCAGAAAGAAGAATTACCAAAACCAATAGGTGCGGAAAACGCTTCGCTTGAGATATGAACTATTAGAAGGACATCCTGCGACTTCCTACAAACTTTATGTCAACATTATAAAAATACTAAATATTACATACATAAATTCACGCCTTTACCTAGAAGGGGTAGACAGAGGACATCGAGGTTTCGCCTTGTGTGTTTCGTCCCACTGATAGGGGGCGCGCCCAAGGCCATATCGGGCACAAAGTCCTGACTCCGGGCTGATAATGAATAGAAAAATCCAATATCACTTTGCCCGACCCGGGATTCGAACCCGAGACCTCAGCGTCGTAATCGTACAACTGCGTCACCGAGGCAGTCTTAAATATTATTATTGTCAAAATCCCACAGACAGGACTTTCTATGTATGAAAATAGTTCTTGCATATAATTATGTATATATTGTGCTCAAAACTTGTAAAAATGAATTTGTATTTTTACAGCATTAAATTAAATTAGAAAATATATGTTTTATTTCTGTGTCTGTATCAGTCCATATACGTCCCACTGCAGGGTAAGAGCCTCCTCTACAATCGAGACTCCGAGAGTACGATTAAGAGTGGTTAGGCCATTTAATATTGGCCTATACTTGCGCTTGGAAAAAAGAGATTAATATTTTAATGATGCGCGCGCACACCGACATAAAATAAGGCGACATTATGAAGTTAGCTGTTATAAGTACTAGGAAAGCGTGAAGTTAGAGGAGATATTTTTGTTCTAAGCAGTTCTTTTTATTGCTATAAATGGCGAGACGAGCATGCCATTCGCCTTAATTTCCAAAAATCCCTTCTTAGTGCTCACCTACGTCACAATAGGAACCCCTGTGGAAAATTTCACGTTCTTAGCTCCAGTAGTTTCGGCTGTGCGTTGATATTTCCGTCAGTCAGTCAGTCAGCTTCCTCTTTTATATATAGATAGATTATAATTTTTAATAAGTAGATGAATTAAACTTTCCATTTTGGCTACATTAGAAAGTTAACAACTTTTAAATTGAGCGTGTTACCAAGTTTCAAGTACCAGGAATACATGAAGCTATTGGAGAAATTTTTGTTCATAATAAGAAGCTAGCTTGCTATTGGCTACACCTGATGCTGTTTCCGGTTTAAACCACGCCCACCAACTATGATGTACCAATCAGCGTGTCCTTTACGTCACGCCTTTGATATGAATAGTCTAGAAACTACTGCATTTATACTTTGTCATAAAATGCTGGTGAATGATAGCCATCCTAAAAATTTGTGAAAACGGTGACTTGTACCTTAAAAAAAAATCTTACATACATAAACTCACGCCTTTTTCCCCGAAGGGGTAGGCAGAGGTGCCAGGATACCCACATTTCGCCTTGTATGTTCCGTCCCATGATGTGTTAGGAGGCGAGCCTATCGCCATATCGGGCAAAAATTCCTGACTCCAGGCTGATAATGAATTGAAAAATCCAATATCACTTTGCCTGACCCGGGATTCGAACCCGAGACCTCAGCTTTGTAAGCGTACCGTAGTACAACTACGCCACCGAGGCAGTCAAAAAAATATCTTATGTGCGTACATTATTGTAATATTAGTTTTTTAATTGTTAAAGTCCGACAAATAAGCAATCAGGTCACCTAATGGTAAGTGATCACTGCACATGAACCTCCACAACGCGCGGATCATGGATGTGTTGCCGGACCATCCAATCAGGAGAACAGGAAGGAAAAAGGATGTGAAGATTCAATTTTGAAAGAACATTTGGCGTCTGACAATATATCACTGAAATATCTAAAGCCCTTATACAGTTTCAAAAGCTATGTTAGCTTCGATCAAATATACACTAGATACAACATGAGCGCTTAGAAAATGGCACCAAAAAAGAGTGCTTAAGCACTCTTTCGCCTTCAGTCACGCACCGACCGTTGCATCTAAAACGTCGTAAAACTTTAGACAATATTATTTGAAAAGCTACTTTAAGCTCCAGGAATAAGGTGGAATTTGTGTTAATATATTTGGAATATGTGATCTTTTTGTTTACTTTTTTTAATGTCATGCATCGGTGCCACTTTTTAACAGAACTTTTACAGGGAACTGTGTATCTAGTGTATATTTGATCGAAGTATGTTAGTTATAAAATGTTGTGTTCTTCGCTCATACTGAACTCAAAATTTCAAATCCAAATGTTGTAGATGTCCTTTACTGTAATCTACCAGTATCAGCCTATTGTCCCAGCGCCCAAAGATTTTTTTGAGCTCCTAGTCTTTATGGCCCATAGCTCCTTTTTGAAGAACATAATTGTAAAACCCTGGTGGTAGGCCCCTCATATGTGAGAGGCCATCTGGGTGGGTACCACCGCAGTGTCTATTTCTCCCGTCAAACAGCAGTGTAAATGCACTGTTGTGTTTCGGATTGAAGGGCATTGTAGCCAGAGTAACTACTGGACATATTGAGACGCAGTGGAATGCCAAGCATTGGTTTGTAATTCAAGGTGTTGTTTGGTTTCGCTACTGTTTATGAGCGGTCGTATCGCTTACCATCAGGTGAACGACATGCTCGTCTCGCTATTCAAAGCAATAAAAAAAAAACCCATTACAGCCCAAGATTTAAAGTTGATTATTTTTCATGTTAGGGATATCCATTTGAAGTGAGACTTTCAGGGTGTTTATCCAATTAATTTTTTTACCTACATTTTGTTCTTCAAAAAAGCTATTGGGTCATGATGAAAATTGTCATTACGCTCCAGATATCAAATGGTAATACTTTTTGAATAGGTCTTTTCAAAAGGTCCTTGGGCGGTAATCAAATTCGTGGCCCGAAAACGTATGGGCGCTTATGATGAACTCGATTATGGGCATTCCAAAGGCGCTTGGGCGCTAGGCAGCTATCACCGCTGATGAAGAAATAGCTCCTCCTGGAATTATATTGTGAGGCATCTACAGTGATCATCATCATCATCATCATATCAGTCCACATTAATTCACTGCTGGACATTGGCCTCTTCTTCATTATACCACTTCTCCCGGTCCTGTGCTTGTCTCATCCACCGTTTCCCTTGAAACCTAACGATGTCATCCATCCATCTGGCGGGTGGTCTGCCTACCTTTCTCTTGGCCCCTCTAGGCCACCACTCCGTAACTGCCTTAGTCCACCGACTATCGCTTCGTCTGGCCAAGTGGCCCGCCCACCTCCACTTGAGTCCAGCAATGCGTTGACCGACGTCAAACACCCCTGTTTGCTGTCGGATCTTGTCATTGCGGACTCTATCTCTGAGCGATATACCTAACATGGATCGCTCCATGGCACGTTGAGCTACTTTTATGTTGTGCACATGTTCTTGTGTGAGCGTCTAAGTTTCGGCTGCATAAGAGAGGGTCGGCAGGACACATTGGTTAAAAACTTTAGTCTTCAGACTTTGGGGTATTTTGCGCGAATGAAAGACATCCCTAAGCTTTCTGAAGGCAGCCCAACCCAACTGTATACGTCGGGAGACTTCCTTCCTTTGGATATCCTGGGTCAAGGACAAACAGTGACCAAGATATATGTAGTCATCCACAACATCTACTGTACATCGTCCTACTGTTACATGGGGCAAATTTAAATGGTGACTCGCCATGATCCTAGTCTTAGTCATGTTCATCCTTAGACCGATCGTCAAGGATATAAATGACAGTGATATAAATGTCAAATAAAACGATATTAAAGAATAAAAATATTTATTTTACATTAAACATTTACAATACGTCTTTGAGACATCACTGTACACACCATTGACATATACTATAGGGGACTTCGCGAACAAAATGTACCATAAAGAACAAAACCGCTACTTGTATCTGTTATTCATATGCATACTTTGTTCCCTTTCGGTCTAATTTACCGTTTGTTAACGTATTTCTATCCCTGTCTCTCCTATAGACACTATCTTCTGTCTCGTTCTAATTTCTCGCGCGTTTAGATGCCTCTCTTAAGTAGCCCATTTTCCCACGAGCTATGGTTTCCCGCGTGCTTACGTGTTTCTTTATCTATCATTCGAATGCATAATATATTTCTTCTCGCTCTGATTTCCATTGCACTTACGTGTTACTATCCCTGTCTCTCCTACATAATCTCTATCTTCCCTCTTGCTCTGATTCCACGTGTGCTTACGTGTTTCTATCCCTGTCTGTCCTACGTAATCAATATTTTCCCTCTTGCTCTGACTCCCCGCGAGCTTATGTTTTTCTATCCCTGTCTCTCTGTAGCGTGACACTATGTTCCCTCTCGCTCGGGCGTTGCGTTAGGTCGGTACATGCGCCGAACAGATATCATTCGCGATGTCCGTAATAGTATACCACAATGTTTTAGGCTCACAAATACATAGAAAAGAATTTGACATTTTCAATCGGCAATATTAATTTTTTTACACGTTCATTTTTTCAGCGAATTCTCATACATTGGTATATTTTTCTATAATTTAAAAATTTACAAAAATGTTAACGTAGGACACGTATTGTCTATACCGTTTAACGAAGTGGATAGGAACTCAGGGGTGAATAGAAACAAAACTGTTCAATTGTATTACTTTGAAATAATTAAATTTCATATTCCAGAAACATTCATGTCGCATAAATAAAATATAAGATAAAATTATTTCTATTCACCAGTTTCTATCCACCCCGTTTTACTGTACCCAGGAATAGTTTTACCCAATCACAACACGGCATTTACGCGGGAACATTCGAACGTATGAAAACTCTTTAAGGTTGATATAAATGTCAAATTTGTATGGCATCCGCCATTTTGAAATCACTGAATTGTGCACTGAGTGTCAAAAAGTTTTGACTTGAAACTAAAATTCTTACTACATATATTTAAATATATAAAAATAAACTTTAACGTGTAGAAATAAAATTCATTTTGCATTGCCTATAGACGTAGAGGAAAATGGTTTACTATTTCGTTGATGCTGTATCCCTCTCTTACAATTTACCTTCTTAATGTATGACAAGGAGAAAATCTCGCAATCTTACTTTTTATTTTACATCCATCGGTAATGGAAAATCAACTTTATTCCATTATATTAAAGTTTATTTTAGATACATCCCAGTTTCACTTTAGTAATAATAATTTAGTTTACAGATCTAGATTATTCGATAAATAAAAGTAATAATAATTATGGGTTTTCCCACTTGATTTCTGCTAATATTGCTTTAATGAGGATGTTTTGGTCCCTATATGGAACATTGAGAAGGCATGTGGCAAAAAAGAGTATAGATTTAATAAGGACGCTTCGATCTAATATAATATTAATATGGCAACCCCATATACTAAAGCGTAAAATGTTTAATACTTGTTATTATTATTAATTGTTATTAAATGAAAATATATATATATTATCAAGACAAAGAAAAAAACGTACGGGAATTAACAGAAATCTGTATAAAAATATTCAGCGCATACCAGCAATTATTGCAGTGAATGGCGAGACGAGCATGCCTTTCGCCTGATGGTAAGCGATACGACCGCTCATGAACAGTAGCAAAACCAAACAACACCTTGAATTACAAAGCAATGATTGGCGTTCCACTGCGCTCGCCATTCTGAGACATAAGATGCTAAGTCTCAATATATCCAGTAGTTACTCAGGCTACAATGTCTTTCAAACCGAAACACAACAAACCATTTGCACTGCTGTTTGACGGGAGAAATAGACACTGCGGTGGTACCCCCCCAGGCGGCCACTCACATATGAGAGACCTAATTACATTTTTAATAGTGTTGCCACAAATTATTTTATTTCGAACTTTTTCCGTGTCATACTCTCTTTTGCCAAATTATATTTATAATAGAAATGTACTATTGAAATGTGATGAGTACAAATCTTTCACTCTGGCGCACGAGTGAATTTCGTGTATAGGGCCCTACTATATTCATCCGAAACGAAGTTCGAAACTTCGGATGATCGAAGTTTATATACGATACGAATGTACCTACATATACTTATGGTCGTTATTGACTTATAGTCGTAACCATAGACTAATGGTTACGATGTACGTTATACAAATTCGAACTTTTACAGAGTACATACATTCGTATCGTATAAAAAAGTTCGTTCTTCCGAAGTTTCGAACTTCGTTTCGGATGAATATAGTAGGGCCCATAAAAATAATGACTGGTATACATTGTATATTGTACACTAAATATGGAATATTTGTATAAGGCATAATGCACACTGTATGTATGGCACTGCGTAATACCAATTGACATATAAGCGCATTTTTTGTTTATTCAAGTATGTTAATTGAATAGACGCTGTTGATTGGTGGAATTTTTCATTTACTTCGCGTGTAATTTAGTAAATAACTACACCCAACAGTCACATACATAGTCCTGACCCCACACTAAGATCGAGTCTTGTGTCGTGGGTATCAGGAACTACGAGAGACTTTTCGCTATCACAAACACCAGATAAAAAGCGTTGGTCGTGGAATTATTAGGGAAGCAATTTTTCGCAAATATTTTTTTTGGGAGGAAACCTGCACGGCATAACAATTTGTAAGAATTTCTACAGTATGTAAAGTCTGCCAACCCGCACTAGGCCAGCGTGGTGGACTATATGGCCTATCCACTCTCAATCGTACTCTCGATTGTAGAGGAGGCACGTGCCCTGCAGTGGCACGTATATGGGCTGATACAGATACATAATAGTTTTAAAGGTATCTGAAAGTTCGCTACGGATTACTAGGACAGTCCATCACGCTGGGTTAGTGCGGGTTAACGGACTTTGCATATAGACATTTATATATTAAATATTTTCAATCAAGCTAACACCAACAAATAAAGTCTTCCTTAACTTTCTAATTAATCAGAGATTACTAAATTCACCCAAAATAATAAAAACTATGAAAAATCCACCAATCAACAGAACAATTAGACTACACAAAATGAATCTTACACGATTACTAAATTTAATATAAAGGGGAAAATTTGTATAGTTTCCGTATAAAAAGATCTTATTAATACGTCTTAAATTAAGGCTAGATAACGCGGTATCGACTGAAATTGAATTTGCAGTTTGGACTACAAAATCACCCAGAATCTAAGACAAAATTTACCATAGTAGAAAACATGATTCCATTTTATTTATTGTAATTATCAAAAGGTATCCATATCCAAAGTCTAACTAATAAAGGACTTTGTAAACCCATTCATAATTTAACAAGTTAGAAACTTCTTAAATCTTGCAATGGGAGTAAATGAAAATGGATGCAAAACAAATTAGTGACGTCACTGGTCGGAATATGTATTAGCGTGCGCGTGTGAAAGAGACGGAAAGATGGCTCCCTTACGCTCGCACTCTTTAATTTAAAATACTAATATTTACCACATCTTAAAAGCTACTTTAATACTGTTTTGGCAGAAATGTTCTATTTTAATAATGTACGAGGGGTGATCAAAAAGTAATGATAAACGGGTAATTCTAATAAAGAAAAAATTAAAAAAAAAAAACATTTCGCTTCTTCAGTCCTTCACCACTTCCCTGCTAAAAAATTGTATAAATAGGACGTCATTTGGAGGAGCTACATTCATTTGAATACCAGCAGTCGGAGCGACAACACGAAAATGGAGAAACACGAAGTGAGATGCGTCATCAAGTACCTCTGTTTGAAAAAAATGTCTACCAAAGAGGTACACGCCGATTTGGTGGAGACACTGGGGGACTCTGCACCTCCATATTCTACGGTGGCACGGTGGTGCAAAGAGTTTAAGTTGGGTAGAACATCCACAGAAGATGAACATCGCGAGGGACGCCCAACCTCGTCCCTCACGGAGGAAAACGTGAAAAAAATCGAAGATATCGTGTTAGCAGACCGAAGAGTAACCATCAGACATTTAGCTGAGGTCACAGGGATCTCATATGGCAGCATCCAAAACATTTTGACCAGCAAAATGAATATGAAGAAGGTCTCCGCGCGTTGGGTCCCGAGAATGTTAACGGACGAACAAAAGAAAAAGCGAGTTGACATTTCAAGAGCCAATCTTGCAAAGTTCCAGGCTGACCAAGAATTATTTTTGTCACGATTTGTGACCATGGACGAAACATGGATCCATCATTTTGATCCGGAGACCAAACAACAATCGATGACTTGGAAAAGGCCATCCTCACCGACTCCTAAGAAGTTCAAAGTCTCGAGCTCGGCGGGCAAGGTTATGGCGTCCGTTTTCTGGGATGCTCAGGGAATCATAATGGTTGATTACCTAGAAAAGGGAGCTACTATTACGGGCTCCTACTACGCTGATCAAATAAGACGACTGCGAGACGCCATAAAGGAAAAAGACGGGGCAAACTCCGAGCGAAAGTCCTGTTTCATCAGGACAACGCTCCTGCACACAGAGCCGAAGTTGCGATCGCTGCCATTCGAGAAGCAGGCTTCGAACTGGTCGAACACCCGCCCTATTCTCCAGATTTAGCCCCCAGCGATTTTCATTTATTTCCTAGGCTCAAGGAACACCTCAGGGGCAAGAAATTTGAGGATGATAGCGAGGTGATGGATGCTGTAGAGGCATTTTGGGATAGTCAAGATACAGATTTTTTTTTAAAGGGTATTTTAGGTTTGGAGAAACGTTGGACTAAATGTATCGACTTGTTAGGAGACTATGTAGAAAAATAAATTAAATTTAAACTACAATCGTTGTTTTTTTATACTTATTATCATTACTTTTTGATCGCCCCTCGTATTTGTGTTTGTACGCTAAATAATACAAAAATCTATCATAGTCCAATATCCTTGAAAAACTCCTTAAATTGGGTATTTCGTATCCACTTATTAAAATACCGCGATATATAGCCCGATTATAATTAAAATTAAAATACATCAAATAGATAAAATAACTTGATTTATTGGAGTTATAACCATCGTTTTACTGGTCGTTGCGTGTGAATTATCATTAGATCTTGTCCAGACAACGCGAATCGCACGCGAAATGGACGCGAATTACGTAATAGACGTAAATTTATACTTTCACAAATACTAGAGAGTTCTGTAATTTACATTTATTTCGTTTATGCAGCTGTGGAAGTTCCAAACGCGTTCACATACGTTTTGTTTCAGTTTCCGCTTTTATGAATGTATATAAATTGAAACAAAGAGCTTTAATTCTAACTTCTTTCGAGACATTTTTCTACTGCTCGAGCTACTGTGTAGTCTGCTTTATTTTTTAATTAAATTTTAAAATTACTTTGTTTTTTCGATAAAGATTATTTTTTTACTACAATTTAATTTTCATATGGATGGCTTAAAAATTTACACTCTCCAAAGTTTTTAAAATATTTAGCGCGCAATTCGCTCGCGAACAAGATCATTGAATGCTGCCTAAACTTATCCTAAGCTTTGCTATCCTGCTTACTCTTCATAGCTCTCCTTCTTTCCCTGTTTATCAGTGGGACAAAACCCCACAACGCCGCCCCACTTAATAAAATAAATCCTAGGGTCACCACCAGAGGTTTGTACGATTTGACGTACTCAAACCAAAACCCACAGATAGGAGGTCCTATTAACTGCAATATTCCGTTCATGAACAAAGAAATACCATACGAAGACATCAACCTTTCTGTACCCAACATTTCTGTCATTACCAATGCCGTAACGCCCACATTAATCCCAGACGCTATGCCGAAAATCGAGCAGAATGCTGAAATAGCTGAGTAACTTTGAACCATTGGTATCATTGCCAGACTTATCCCAGATAGAACTAGTCCGAATATAAAGAAGTAACGCTTAGGTGTTAACACAACATCGGATAAGGCAGAACCTCCTATTCTACCCACTAAATCTAGCGCTGAAATAATAGACAGTAAATATGCTCCTAACGATTTATCAAAACCGCATTCTTCAGCATAAGCTGGTACTAGAATAATGAAGTTTGTATACGAAATGGCACAAGTACAATTAGATATTAGAATCACTAAATATATAGGGTCTTTTAGCAATTGCACATCGAAATACTTATTAGGTTCTTTCTTATCGTCATCTTTCTTCCTACAGCCGCAGCAATACGTAATAGGTGCAAGGCTATCAGTGACTGATTTAAGGCTGAATTGAGATGCAAATTCACTGGGCTTTTCGAAGGCTGATAGTGTAGATCCGTGGAAAGGCGTAGACATGTACTGAAAACTAGAAGTCGATGGGCTTCGTTTAGGAGTTTTAGGAACTGCTAATTTCTTACCAAACGCTTCTTGCGAATTGACTCGACTGCTTCTACCTTCAGGAACGGATTCTAGCAAAGAGGGGTTGGAAGGTAGATGATTCCTGCTTGATATCTGTTGGAGCCCGTGTTTAGACGACGCTGGTGTGGATATCTTCCTTGTTCTCTCTCCTTCCCGTGACGTCACGAGCGCAGCGCTGGCTGATCGAGCGAAGTTATCCCTGTTAGGTGAGGTTCTGTCTTCCAGGTTTATGTTGGAGTTGTTCTTGAATATTGGCGGTGAACCGTTGGGTTGTCCTGTAGGAGTGTTGTCTTCAGGAGTGAAAAGTAATTTCGGATTGGTGGAATCTTCTAGATCGCCAGCTTCTTCTTCTGTGAAGGGTTCCAGCTGGAATAAAGAATTTTAACTCAATATAATAAATATGTCTGCATCGGTGGCGCAGTTGTGCTAGGGTATGATTGCAAAGCTGTCGTCTCGGGTTCGAATCCCGTATAGGGCAAAGTGATATTGTTTTTTTTTATTCATTATATAAGGCGATAGGCTCTTCCCCTGTCACATCGTGGGACGGAAAATACAAAGCTTTATCGGTACCTTTAGCTACCCCTTCTGGGAAAAAGGCGTGAGTTTATTTATGTATATATAAATGTCAAGAACTCACAATCGTACAAACGATTGTAAAAGAGGCCCGTCTCCTGTGATACAGATTATCCTGATATTTTATCAAAATATCAGAACTGCTATATTTGTAATTTAAAGTGTGATTTTTGAAAAAGGTTGAAATTCAGTCCAAAAAGTTTCGAATACTCAGAGAGGGCTCTGGTACTTTGCTCATTTACCCATCCCTTGTGAGTGTTTGTGTGTGTATGTGTGTATGTATGTATGTATGTGTAAGAAGTTCTATGTGGTAATCTTAATAAATCCTACGTACTGCACTAGCTGAATTATACGCTAGAGCTTTATGACATTCCATGATAGACCACGCATTTTTGTGATTTATCAAAAGATATAAGAAATGTATCATCTTTTTAAATTCTCCCCCTATTCAGCCACAAGATGACCACTACTAAACATAGGCCTCCCCCAAGGATCTCCACATCGACCTGTTGGAAGCGGCCTGCATTCAGCGACTTCCTGCAAATCCACTAGATCGTCTGTCTACTTAATAAGAAATAAAATGTTTTTTTTGTACATTTCTCACCTTATAAAACCTGTAACGGAAAAAATTCAAATAAAATTCCTTAAGAACAAAATAATTATAATTTATTCATACATTAATAATACATGCGATACAATATCATAAGAAACGGTATTGCTTAAACATTTTGGACCTTACTCATACAGGGTATATCAAGACTGCTACCGAAAACGAAGCCGGGTTGTAGTTTAAGCGACTTCAGACACAATGCAACAGAAAATGTTGTAAAAAAAAGCGACAATTTTTTTTTGTTATTTTTTTATACGGTCGTATTTGGATTGTAAATACATTTTTTCGTAATATATAAGTGAATACCCTTTTATTTATAAAGTCTCTAAGGCATAAAAGAGTTTAAATTATTATTTCAGCAAAAACTATGATTTACCACCCAAAAATGACGATATTTAAAAAATGATAAAAAAGTATTGTTGCGTTTTTTAGCAAAAATTTTAGTTGCATGTTTGTAGTCACTAAAACTACCACCCGGCTTCGTTTTCGGTAGCAGTCTTGATATACCCGGTATACAGTATTAAAACTTAATTTAGTTAACAAATGTTTTGTCCTCTTTGCTCCGACTGAATTCAAAAGTCGTGCGAAAAGGACAAAATATTAAATAATTAAAATATTTTTTAAAACTGTCTGTAAATGAGGTCGTTAATCGCAAAATATAAAAATAAAAAACACACAAACATATAAATATTAATGTTTGAATCCACGATTGTTTGGTAAAAATATTTTTAGGATGGAAACAAAAAATAAAAAAAGACATTCGGGTCGGTAGTGAACCTACCTAAACCGGTAGTAATAAAAAAGTTAATAAAAATATATTAAAAAAAAAATCAACCAATGACCACGTCAAAAAAAATTCAACCACTTAGACTGAATGTAACAGCTCGTCTAAATATAAAAGGATAAATATTGTTATCTCTTTCTTATCTACTGGCAGTATTGTTTCTCTTTCTCACAATTTAATTATAAGTGAACTGAAATAATAAACATACCAAATACTACGGACCCAAACATTAACACCTAAGTATTACGAATTGCGTAACACAAGCATACATCGTGCCTCTCTTACATCGACAGTGCAAAAGAGACAAAAAATGTATATATTTAAATATGTACAGATAAATTGTAATGCATTAATTGACAGTGACATATTAAAAAATATAGATGATCATTTACATAAGTTACAAACGATTAAATCAGTTGCTATTATCAAAGCCAACGAAATATAGACCTTATTGTCTAGTCTTAAGATTTGAAATACGAAAACAAATTCATATAGTCAATAGCACGTTCCAAATTTCAAATCGTAGATACATAATATGTCAAATAGACAAGTGACGTCATATAGACTCATAAGAAACAACCAATAGGATACATTCGCGCGTAAATCACGCGTTGTGATTGGCTAATAAATTCCCGCGTAGTTCAAATTTATTTGCGTATATTTGTAACTTATCTAAATGACATTATAGCTGTTCCATCTCACAATTTTTATGGTTTTATAAAAGGCGAGTTATTTGGACATACATATGGGTATTTGTGTAAATGTTTCTTAGATTTCGCAATAAAATCTGTTCAAATTGGTTTTATTTAAATAAAATTTGATATTAATCTTATTGACATTATCGTCTACAATCTTTTGGCGTCTGAATGCGTGGTTGTCATGCTGTTATTAAAATATTAGGATATTTTTTTTCTCACTTCACATTTTATTATTGGACATGTCAATACTATTAGATTAGTATAAATGATTCTTGTTTATATTAAGAAAACATATCTCAAACAGTGCGATAAATATATATTTTTTCATTTTTTATTTTAATTTAAAATTTTGCCTTAAAATAAAATAGATGACTAAAGCTGAAATCACACTATAGTATTCCGTCTTACGCATAGAGTAGAGAAGCGGCCATAAATACTAGAGAAACGCGTCTCAAGCCGATCTGAACAATGGATTCTTTTCACATTATCAGTATACGCTTATGAGACCTTGTATGTTCCATTGTCCTGATTGGTCAGTTAGCCGCTTCTTTACTCTACTACGAAATACTATAGTATGATTTCACCTTTATCACCTTTATACTGAACATACAAGTTCTCGATCTATTATAAACAAACAGACCTTATGAGATGGAACATCTATCTGTGTAACCCGAATCACTAAGTTTCAAAATGGCGGCATAAATAAGTCAGTGATTTAAATTCTATCTAATGGTGCATCCACAATGCAGTTACGTATCATTGAGCAACGTTCCCTATTGTTACTCAGCAACATGGTAGTTTATGCGACTTCAGACACAATGCAACAGAAAATGTTGGAAAAAAAAAGCGATTACTTTTTTATATGGTCGTATTTGGGTGGTAAATACATTTTTTTCCTAAAATAATAGTGTACACCCTTTTATTTATAAAGACTCTAAGGTATAAAAGAGTTTAAATTATTATTTTAGCAAAAACTACGCATTTACCACTCAAAAATTACGGTATTTAAAAAAAAATTGTCGCCTTTCTTTGCAACATTTTTAGTTGCATCGTGTTTGTAGTCACTAAAACTACCACTCGGCTTCGTTTTCGGTAGCAGTCTTGATTTACCAGGTATAATAGCAAAATGTTATTTATTGAAAGTTCACGTTGACCGTTGACGTATTAGAAAATGTCAAGTAATTTCAACATGTTGCTCCAAAAACGAAACTGCAGTATGGATGCACCATAATAGGTAATACCCACAGAAAAATACATTTAAAATATTTTCACGGACAGATTCAAGCATATTGCTTATAAAATCGACGGATTGTATATTCCATGTTATTTTAGTAGATTTCTACATTTATGATTACATTCATAGACTATATTAAAACGTGTTTTAGTTATCGAATGTTTTGTCTTCAGTTAAACCGCCTAGACTGTCAATTGTTTTTTGACAGAACAACTGTCATGTCCGTAAACCGTCGTAAAAGGCTCCTCGGCTTCAAGCAAAAAACAACCTACTATCATTGAAATAGGGTTTATTTTTATTTAAATAGGGTTTATTTATAAACAAGAACCGTATTACGGCTCTTGCCGGTTCGCGGCATCTTTTATGTTTCTTTGAGGAGCCGTAATACGGTTCCTGTGACAGTCCAGGGGTTTTTAAAGCCGAGTTAAAACTTTCGATAACTATGTCTATGAATAAGACGATTTGTCATTTTTATACACACTGACATAAATATATGGACAGGGCGGAAAGCGCGTAAAGTGTTCCGACGTAAGTGGTGCGCGCGCTCCAGTACAACTCTAGTGAAGCGTTACTGAAATTAGTCGTCGCTCGCAACGATTTTGAAACTGCTTGCTTGTATTGATAGGAAGTGGAACAAAAATTGAGATGGTAATTATTATCACCGTTTAGACAAAATCAATTAATTTAATTATTTATTTTAGCGCACGTTTAATTTCATTTTAATATTCCAAATATACTGAAAGGTACTCCTGTAAGCCAAGTTCAAAAGAACGGACACCAAGTGCCGTCCTCAAGCTAAAATGCCGTTAAGTACTAAAACCACTTTTTGAGTTATGCACAAAAAAGCGATATTTTTTTAAAAATGACAACAGGTCATCTTTAAGACCTTGGAATACTGAATTATAGATAGCAGGAGGCACTTTCAAATAGCGAAACTTTCAATTTAGAACTGTAATATCGCTTTTTTGTGCATAATTCAAAAAGTGGTTTTAGTACTTAACGGCATTTTAGCTTGAAGACGGCAGAAGTAATGGGGCTCTGGATGTGTCTTAGCGATACTAGCTTGTCTTTATCCCGAAAAAAAGAGCAGGAAACAAGTAAGTGTCCACTTGCCTCCGCAGCAAAGCGGGTGACCAAATATTGAGCTAAGAGGTACTTGCTATCTTTCGATATAAATATATTTAACAGGCGAATCGGTTTTGAGTCATATATTAATTAATATGAAACAGTCATACTTCATATAATTATATTCATATACATAAATCTATTTTAGATAAAGAAAATGGCCATATTCTTACTAAATGCAAAGAACGTCTTTTTATTCCAAATGTCTTATAAAAAAGTCAAAGAAATTGTGTTAACATTTTCTCACTCGCCCAATTTTAATATTATTTTTTTTAGATTAAATTCTAATTTTAAGTAATTTATAAGTATAGGAAGCCTCAATTAGTTAAAATGAAATATTTAAGCTCGTATTTTTATGCTAGATCTTAAAAAATGTATTTTTACTAGCAAAAAATCAGCCCACCAAACGTTATGTTTTGTTCAATAAAGAAAAACAAAAAATGAATACTTTGACAAACTAACTTACGTCTACCCCAGTGGTTCTTAATCTTTTACAGCCGCTGCCAATAAACAATCTCAATCCAAAATTTGCCGTTTGAGATTGACAGCTCAATCTTTTTTCTGATACTATATTGCTAATAATCAATCTCAGTAGTGAAAAAACTATGGCAACATGGTAAATGACAAATCGAAAAGTAGAAAACAATCCAGATTGACTTAAATCTAATTTTTTCGATTGATTATTGGCATCGGCCGTTAGTTATCAGGGACTATTTGACAAAAAAAATGTCTAGTTTTGACCACCTAGGTGATAGACAGTTTTTTTTTAATTTCTATGAATGGCGAGATGAGTGTGCCGTTCGCCTGATGGTAAGCGATACGACCGCTGAACAGTAGCTAAACCAAACAACACATTGAATTACAAAGCAATGCTTGGTACTCCACTGCGCTCGCCATCCTGAGACATAAAATTGTAAGTGTCAATACGTCCAGTAATTACTCTGGCTACAATGTCCTTCACACCGAAACACAACAGTGCATTTACACTGTTGTTTGGCGGCTACGTGGCCCGTGCCCTCCATTAGGACTGATTCAGAATAGACACTATAATGTATATGCAATGTTTTCTTAAATTCTGAACACAAATACATGTCAATAGGACGAAATAGAGCACCAAAAACAATAATTAGTAATTTTTTAAGTATTGAGCACTTTGCATCGAACCTCTTTTCATAATTATCTATTATCCATCGTAAACAATGTCATTTATACCTGCATGTGTAAAAACATTTTTGGAAAAAGAATTTTTTTTGTGACGTCACTGAATTGAAAAGTTGATTAACGCAACGTATGACGTCATAATAAATTGATATTTGACAGTGATTATTCCATTAAAAGCTTTTTTTTAAAGTGCAGTGAAGATAAAATATCCACCTAGTAAAATCTTTGCTGACATATAAATGGGTCGCTTTTATGAAATAAATAATGGTCGCTGGTACTTACGGCAAATAGCTTAAGCAAATTGCGATCCATATCTTAATAAATACGAAATAAAAAGTATCAAAATAAAAATATTCTCTATTAAAAAAGTACATTTGAACTATTCGTCATAAATATTTTGTGTTGTTTTAATACTGAAAATTATTTTTGATACTTTATTTTTGTCTGAAAGCCTCATGAGTTTTTTTAAATTTGAGCGTTGTAAAAGCATTTAATTTATGTTTTTATAATATTTTATCCCCTAACACTCATTATTAACAACATTGAGTTTTACGCTTCTCCTAGAAAATTTTGCTGATGCATTGCGCTTTAAGCGAGTGAGATTTATGCTTCTAATATATCGTGCTTCTTTAAGAAGCGAAGCAAGCACTATACACAATTGAGTTTTATGAGTGATTTATTAAAAAGCTATTTTGACTTACGCTTCGTCGACTAAGTAATAAATAGTTTTCAGTATTAAAACCCAAGATATTATCATACTATTTGGCAATCACTTAATCTAAAAATGTAAGTATTAACTCGTCACATAATTGGAGTCATAATGATTATTTTTAAGTTCTATGTCATCCCTATTATGGCCACATGTAATGCGAATATATAATTAAAATAATATGACTACACCAATAAATTATACAAAAAAAAAACATAGTACGATTTAAAAAAAAAAAAATACACTTTCGTGTCTCTTTTTTTGGCCCAACTGATGGCTTGTGAGAATTCTAAAAGAGATTGGGTAAAGCACTAAAACATCGAATTAAATGCATTTCTTAATGGGTATTTAAGAGACTGGAAAATATTTTTTTTTTTATTTTTTTTTATTGCAATGAATGGCGAGACGAGCATGTCGTTCGCCTGATGGTAAGCGATACGACCGCTCATGAACACTAGAAAAACCAAACAACACCTTGAATTACAAAGCAATGCTTGGCATTCCACTGCGCTCGCCATCCTGAGACATAAGATGTTAAGTCTCAATATGTCCAGTAGTTACTCTGGCTACAATGCCCTTCAACCCGAAACACAACAGTGCGTTTACACTGCTGTTTGACGGGAGAAATAGACACTGCGGTAGTACCCACCCAGATGGCCTCTCACATTTGAGAGACCTACCATCAGTAAATCTCTTGTAGTTTCTGACACACGACAGAAGACTTTTTGGTGTGGGGCTAGAACTATGTATGTGACTGTTGTGTTTATTATATTAATTACTTTTATATAAGCACATTAATCGAGTACTTATTGCATCACATTAAAAAATACCATAAAAAACATAACCTCAAAAATTTGCTATTAAAAATAACTGCTATTCGGAATAACGGTTATAAGAAAAATAACGATCACGACATTTGTGCCTTACGTTAGGATTAAAAATATTATAATACACTTTTCTCATCCGCCTTTCTTAGGTCGATAGTATTTTCTATCGACATTTATCAACTTTTAAATGGGACCATCGCGAAAACGCATTTCATTTCTATTCAATATTATAACTCATACATATCTTTATGTGGGATCATAGAAAATAGTTTTTATTTAAGTTTTAGTCTTACAAAAACTCAAAAACAAATTTTCCAACTTGAGAATCAAATTTAAGACCCCACTAAAACTAACACATATTCACTTACGATACGCTTATTACAAAAATAAGCATTTACAAAAAAAACGTCATAAATTGTTCAAGATAAAAACGAACTAAACTTTGTTTTTAATTTTCGCTTTCTCCATTTCCTCCTCTTTCCGTTTCTTATTCCTCTGTATAAATGGCATAAATATCCATAAAGAGGCGCCTAACAAAAATATAATTCCAAATGTTATAAACATGCTGAAAAAATTATTTTCCCTCTCAAACCATAGACCACAAATCAACGGTCCTATTAACTGCAATATTCCGTTAACAAACAAACTAATACCGTATGTAGAAGTTAACCTTTCAACCCCCAAAATCTCCGCCATTACAAGGGTAGTTACGCTATTATTCACCCCCGAAGCGAAACCGAAAAACGCGCAAACTACACTTATACTTGTATAGGAAGACAAAAAAGGTACTATTATCAAAGCTATACCTGAGAAAAATAGCCCACCTACGAAATAAAACGATTTAGGCATTATATTCAAATCGCAAAGAGTTGAGCCGCCTATACGTCCTACTAGATCAAGAGCCGAGACAGTACTGAGCAAATACGCACCTTTGGCCTTGTCGAAACCGATATTCTCAGCGTGCGAGGGTAGTTGGATAATAAAATTTGTCACAGATATAGCTACCGTCGAACTCGATAACAGTATAACCAAATACGCAGGGTCTGTTAGCAATGATAGATCTAAGAATTTATTATCATTTTTCCTACTTTTGCAACAGAAACAGCAATATGCGACTTCCGAAACACTATCAGTGACTGATTTTAATGAAAATTGTGAGGCAAATTCGTTCGGTTCTTCAAATGCTGATAGTGTTGAGCCGTGGAATGGAGTAGACACATAAGCGAAACTTGAAGTTGAGAAATTCCGTTTAGGCCCAGCGGTGCTTAGTCTCCTACCAAACGCTTCTTGAGAACCCAATTTAGTTATTGACGTAGAACTATAAGGCGTTTTTGGTATGGGACGGGTGTAAGACAGCTTTCGCTTGGACAAATTCTGTCGTAACTGGTTGGACGAAGGCGATGTGGCTATGTTGTGTTGGCTATTGGCCGTTGGTGGCGAACGTTTTTCGTCAAACTTGTCTGCGTGTCCGTTTTCGATTTTCTCACTCGTTAATATCCGAGGGATATTCATTTCAATCGATTCTATCGGTTCTTCCTCTTCGAAAAGGATGTCGTCCTGAAAAAGACATTGTAATTAGTATTTTTTAGGTTATATTTGCCTCAAATACACTAGGCGGTAACGAATATATACAACAGATAAGAGACGAAACAGATTATAAAAAAGCAGTTATTATTTTGTTTTTCAAACACATCTAATACCTTTTTAACTGACTTCAAAAATGGAAGAGGTTCAGAGGGGTTACTCTATACTCCGACACGACGACGACTGTTCGAACGTTGTTCTTAAAACTGTATGAATATATCTAAACCTTTTACAAAATATTTGGATCCTCTATCGTACATTGCAATCTTATACTTAGTACAGAGAGAGAGTGAATTTTGAATTATCGAAAAATCAAATATCTTCGGGTCAGACAAAAGAGTAATACCCCTGAATTCGTCGAATTCTTAACTTTCGGATAACTATTATTGAAACAAATCCAAAGAAAAAATATCCATGGTGCTTTAAATTATCTAGTGTGTATTTTTTAGCCCACTTTGCTACCAACCCCTATTTATAATTTCTCTAATTAATTTCTTTGTGTGTCAAAGACTAACTGATGAACATTAGTTTGTATTATTAATATTAGCACTTTTTATAAAATTACATTTTTATAATCTGTTTCGTCGGCAATTACACAATACTGCGTCTAAATAATAAAACGACTACCCTCCACTATTAGTAAAAGCTACTATTAGTTATTCGTCGTCTATATACAATATACATTTGTAGCTACAATTAATTTAACTACATACATTCAAAATATACGTTAATTCACGCCTTTAGCCCGTTGGGGTAGGCTGAATATAAAACGGTTAATACCAAAGAACCAAATATACTCTCAGTTAAATATATTTAAATAACTCAGGCTATTTAAACATTATAAATAACTGGTTATATGCTATTTTTGCTATTGAATTAATATTAGTACCTAAAAGATTTTATCCGTTATTTTCCTACGTATATATTTTAATTGTAATATTAATACTTTGAATATAACATTCCACTCTATAAGAATAGAATAGAATAGAATAAGCAACCGCAACCACGTTTAATCTGCATGCTAAAACATAGTATGTACATGGTATTGACACCATATTCTGCACCAATATATAGCTGAAGATAGGCATCACTAATAATCTCCACTGCGCCTTTGGCAAGTCAATGGCGAGACGAGCATGCCATTCATTCATGGCATTCCACTGCGCTCACCATCCTGAGATATACGATGTTAAGTCTCAATATGTTCAGTAGTTACTCTGGCCTTGTCCTTCGGCAGCGGGAGAAACAGACATTACGGTACTACTTGGTAAAAATTCAATTTTTTTTATTTTTTTTTTAATTTCTTTTATTGCTTTGAATGGCGAGACGAGCATGCCGTTCGCCTGATGGTAAGCGATACGACCGCTCATGAACAGTAGCAAAACCAAACAACACCTTGAATTACAAAGCAATGCTTGGCATTCCACTGCGCTCGCCATCCTGAGACATAAGATGTTAAGTATCAATATGTCCAGTAGTTACTCTGGCTACAATGCTCTTCAACCCGAAACACAACAGTGCGTTTACACTACTGTTTGACGGGAGAAATAGACACTGCGGTGGTACCCACCCAGATGGCCTCTCACATATGAGAGACCTACCACCATCAAATTATTATTTTATAGCGTAAACGTGTTGAAAATTTTTCGGACTACCTGTTTTCCTTTTCTCTAATTATGGGCCCTTACACCGCAGAGAAAAGAACCAATTAAAAGGGTAGCATAATTATTGCCATATGCATATGCCTGCACTAGGCCAGCGTCGTGGACTTTATGGTCTTAACACTCTTAATCGTACCCTCAATTGTAGATGAGACTCGTGCCCTGCAGTGGGGCGCATGTGGGCTGGTACAATACAGTACAATTATTGAGATCGAGACCAAATATAACATATGGGGCATTCCACGCGAAGCGGACAGGTAAAAAATCGCGATGTTTCTGATTTCAGAAATATTTGAGTATGTTCTACCTATATATGTCCTTGATTCGTGTATCAAATATTTTTCTAATATAGTGACTGGTTAAAGAATTAAGGAACTTTGAAATTTTGGCCAACTGGTGGGCATACAGTACTTCAAAGGCGATTATCTAGTCAGAAAATTATTGATTAAAATAATTAAACCACTGGATTTAAAACTTCATTTAATGAGCTTTTTAATTGCATTTTTGGATATTAAAATAAATTATTTTGTTCCAATTTTTTTTTATTTTTTATTTTTTAACTTCGATTTTCACAAACTTAGACCATTTCGATTTTTTTTATTTTTTTTATTAAAATAGCTAGTATTGTATAGAACATCCTTGCCAAGTTTTATAATGGGCGTGGAAGTGGTTTACGAGCTATGCTGGGAATACTGCCGAAGCGCGGCGTCCTGCGCGAGTTACGTGAAACTATCAATAAAATAAAATCACTTCCGACCGAATAGTTTGCATATTTATAACGATATAAATACATTTTAAACACTTTTTAGATACCGTAAAATCATACAACTATAGTCCTGAAATACAAATATGGTCCATTACCATACTTTGACATTTTGTTCGTTCCTTTATGTCTTTTATGGATTAATAAATCACTTTTTACTTATGATATTACATTTACGTAACATATTTTTATATTAAATCAGTAGTCCATGAGTACAACAATTTAATTTAAAAAGTCACCGGGTACAATTGCTATTTTTTTTGCATTTGACCCTCTCCAGTTCAGCAACTTGAAAAAGCGCTCTTTTAGTGCTGCGTGTTTAAGGAGGCTGAATTTGCAATTGTATATCCCTGTTTGTTTGGTTGTGTATTTATGGCATGCTTTCTGCTGAGTCAGTCTTCTGTTTTTAATATCAGAAAGACATAATTCCATTTGTCGATTTGAATAATATTTATATGATCTGGCTCCAGGCTTCTTCCTTGACATTGTTTTCAAATCCCTGATGTAATTCTAAATTTGTTTTAATTGGTTTTTAATTATTATCCAAGAAAACCGTTGGACTATTGTTTTAAACAAAGTATGAAAATTAGAATAAACTTGCCTAAGTATTAAAATAATTAACTGATATAAAAAAACAGCTATAATATAATAAATACAAACATATTACCTTTTAAAAAAATAAATTGTAGGACTGGGCAGCTACATATACTTATTTTTTTAAATAAAAGTTAGGGGAGTTTTGAAAACACGCAATAACTGATTAATTCCGCACCGCTCGCTGTTGATTTCACATACTAGCTATCGCAATTGCTCTTAATTTCAACGCCTACATCCATTCTAGTCAAATGTTGTCAAAAACATCGCTGAATGGAACCCATTAATAATACAATATATCAAAGTATGGTAATGGACCATATTTGTATTTTAGGACTATAGTTGTATGATTTTACGGTATCTAAAAAGTGTTTAAAATGTATTTATATCGTTTTAAATATGCAAACTATTCGGTCGGAAGTGATTTTATTTTATTGATAGTTTCACGTAACTCGCGCAGGACGCCGCGCTTCGGCAGTATTCCCAGCATAGCTCGTAAACCACTTCCACGCCCATTATAAAACTTGGCAAGGATGTTCTATACAATACTAGCTATTTTAATAAAAAAAATAAAAAAAATCGAAATGGTCTAAGTTTGTGAAAATCGAAGTTAAAAAATAAAAAATAAAAAAAAATTGGAACAAAATAATTTATTTTAATATCCAAAAATGCAATTAAAAAGCTCATTAAATGAAGTTTTAAATCCAGTGGTTTAATTATTTTAATTAATAATTTTCTGACTAGATAATCGCCTTTGAAGTACTGTATGCCCACCAGTTGGCCAAAATTTCAAAGTTCCTTGATTCTTTAACCAGTCACTATATTAGAAAAATATTTGATACACGAATCAAGGACATATATAGGTAGAACATACTCAAATATTTCTGAAATCAGAAACATCGCGATTTTTTACCTGTCCGCTTCGCGTGGAATGCCCCATATAGAAGGCAACTAACTCGCGACTCATCGACGGATTTTACGTTATTATGTTCGGTGGTCGCTCATTGTGAGGAAACAAATATTGTATCACCATTGTATTTATCTCAACAGCAAAGCTAACTTTAACTAGATTATTTGAATCACTAGTTTAAAATCTACTAAAATCACACGGCTTATATTTTAATATTAAACATTTTCTAAATATACAGGGTTAATAGCAATCTTAACAACGCATAATCACTTTCGTTATAACGCGATAACGTTAATTACTATTATAAATTGCACGTTATTTAACAGGTATTTTTGAAAATGAAACTTTTCAATGGCACAGTTGTTAAGGAAAGTGATTATTTGAAATATAAATGAAATGTGTTAGTGTGAGTGTTATACCACTTTTAACTTTTTTTATTATACCGTCTTGTGTGGAATTGACGGAACAGGTTTTATATGCCTTTCAAAAATATTAGGCTATTATATTATTGTTATTTTTGGCGACCGTGACGACACCTAACGGCCAGGACGGAAGACCAGCGTTAAAATAATTTTAACTCACGCTGAGTATTTCCGTTTTTGTGACGAGCATAATAAGTTACTGTGATGTGTATTCTATTGTAAATTACTTAATACGAATATGTTTTTCTTTCTATATTTATTTAATATGGTATAGGTACAACCGTTTCAAGAAATATCGAGTTCTGGGACATAGTTGATACATATTGCCACAATACCAATAAGGTACTGACTTTTATGTAATTTAGTTTCTAAAGATAAGAATATAATATAATTATACTGATTAATATAGGAGTCTCTAGAGTCCCGGAGTTCGATTAAAAAGGCTTAGGCCAATAATATAAAAAAGTATAATCGTCTCTCTAAAATTCAGAGAGTTTAGGCCTAGTATGAGAATAAAAGTGGTATAACATGTTAAATGTATTTATGAATGAAAAAAGCTTAGTAATGTAAAAGCATACAAAACAATACACAAAGCAACAATAACTAGACTAATTCGGTGGCGGTTATAACGGTATATTAGTGTTAAATAGCACATTTTGTAAGTTACTTTATATAGTATATATTCTATGGCTATTAATTAAAATATTATGGTTAACAAAATAGCTTAAAGTGGAAAATAAGATTTAAATAAAAATATATTTACTATTTGTATATTTCTGTTTGTAACTGGGGCGCAACAAGTCTGCCTGTTGAAAAGCAGTGACCGTCGCTCTTGTATTTTGTAATGCCAGAGATATGCTACAGCCTTGCCAGAATTTAACACGTTTGTATGCCTCGGTTTAAATCTTAGTGATAGCTCTCAGGAATAACTAAAGCGGACATATGAGAACTTTCATCATAAGAATAACCATTTCAATGAATAATAAGAATGTACTCTCATTTATTAAAATTAACTGTTATAACCACCATCCGAAGCAAAACAACAACGCCACAACTACGGAAAAATAGCACGTAACGAATGTTATTATAGCATTTATTCAAATTAAAATAGCATGCTATATAACACCCGTTAACGTTACAAATTATAATGGAATCGCTTACTTTGCCGTAATGACTGCATGTCACCCGTATGAATCGCACTTTTCAAAAAGATTTTTGTGTTATTTTTTTTTATCGTTTCATTCTCAAAAATCACATCACGTTATAAAAACAAACGTGTAACATTACGCGTTGCCGAAATAGTTAAACTATTTTTGTAGAGTAAAAAAAAAAACAATTTTTCACGAACACAAAAGCTCTGTGTACCTACATTGATACCAAAAACAAAATTGGGTGTGTAAAATAATAAGAGATATTCTTCTTAAATACTGACTCATGACTATAGAAATGTAACTTCATAATTTTAAAAAAAATCTTGTATATCAAATAGAAATACCGTCGACCCGCACTAGGCAAGTATGGTGGACTATATGGTCTAATCCCTCTCAATCGTTCACTCAGTCGTGGAGGAGGCTCGTGCCCTGTAGGGGACGTATATGAGCTAATAAATAGGCAAAATAAATTATGTTTTCTAAAGGATTTTGTTTTTGGTACCCTTGTATAGGCAGAGATATCAGTTCGCCTAACTTATTTCCGTGAAACGTGATAACAACAAAACATCGAATAAAAACGATCCAGAATTGTACGTAATTTGAAATAAAATATCAAAAATCTATAAAACAGGATGGTGGAATCGTGATAATATTCATAAGTGTATGTGATTTATGCATATTATAAATCTCAAAGTTACGAAAAAAAAAAAAAAAACAGTATGAACTCATGTTTTTTATTAATCCAAAGTTAAAAAAAATTGTAAATTGAAAAATATTTTGTTACACGACACTTTATTTTAATATTTTAATAAAAATCGTGATTTCACAATTCCACGACCCTGACCTTTTTTCTCTTTTATTCCAACAATAAAATCACTTTCCCAACAACGTAAACAACTTCTTTATTTTTGCAAAAAAAAAATGTTTTTGCAAAAACTTTTTTTTTCCTCACCTGCGGCCCATCTTCGTCTTCCTCCGGCTCCTTGTACTTCCTGATCATGTGTTCCTCTACCGGTTGGAACAGCAGCGCAGCCGCCCACACGTTCAGCATTATACCGCCGAGGATCAGTACCGCCCCTCTGTGAAGGGTTTGAGGGTGAGAATACAAAAAAAAAGTTAAAAAAATAATGGTTTCTTAGATTTATGCCAATGTTACACATTGAATAAAACTATTATTAAGGGATTTTATAGCGAATTTGGTTTATGTTTTACATTTTTAACTTCCCGACGTTTCGATTACTTTACAGCTTTCATGGTCACGGAGCGGACTAACCGCAGTAAATAATAGTTTTATTAAAAAAAATAAATTTTACTGGTAGGTCCCTTATATGTTAGAGGCCGTCTGGTTAGGTACCACCATAATGTTTATTTCTCTCTCTTCAATGTTGTATTTTCGATTGAAGGACATTATAGCCAGAGTAATTTCTTCCTATATCTCAAATTCTCAAAAGATTTATGCAAAAAAGTGGTGATAATACTTAAACTTTAAATAGTCATAACTCCAAAACGGACAGGTATTTTCCAAGTATTCATTTTATATTATCATATTAATATTATGCCTTTGTATCCAACTTAGTACGTGCTCCATTTTGTTGCACTCCCGGTATTTATTGTGTACAATAAAGAAAGAATAAATAAATAAATACTCCGTGGTAGTAAAACTATTTACAGAATATAAAGGTATCTACCCTACTCACTTGTACCCATACGTCTCCAGCAGATATCTCAGCACCGGCGGCAGTATGATGCTACCGAATGCGAATGCGGAGCCGGACATGCATATACTACTTACAGAATATAAAGGTATCTACCCTACTCACTTGTACCCATACGTCTCCAGCAGATATCTCAGCACCGGCGGCAGTATGATGCTACCGAATGCGAATGCGGAGCCGGACATGCATATACTACTTACAGAATATAAAGGTATCTACCCTACTCACTTGTACCCATACGTCTCCAGCAGATATCTCAGCACCGGCGGCAGTATGATGCTACCGAATGCGAATGCGGAGCCGGACATGCATATACTACTTACAGAATATAAAGGTATCTACCCTACTCACTTGTACCCATACGTCTCCAGCAGATATCTCAGCACCGGCGGCAGTATGATGCTACCGAATGCGAATGCGGAGCCGGACATGCATATACTACTTACAGAATATAAAGGTATCTACCCTACTCACTTGTACCCATACGTCTCCAGCAGATATCTCAGCACCGGCGGCAGTATGATGCTACCGAATGCGAATGCGGAGCCGGACATGCATATACTACTTACAGAATATAAAGGTATCTACCCTACTCACTTGTACCCATACGTCTCCAGCAGATATCTCAGCACCGGCGGCAGTATGATGCTACCGAATGCGAATGCGGAGCCGGACATGCATATACTACTTACAGAATATAAAGGTATCTACCCTACTCACTTGTACCCATACGTCTCCAGCAGATATCTCAGCACCGGCGGCAGTATGATGCTACCGAATGCGAATGCGGAGCCGGACATGCATATACTACTTACAGAATATAAAGGTATCTACCCTACTCACTTGTACCCATACGTCTCCAGCAGATATCTCAGCACCGGCGGCAGTATGATGCTACCGAATGCGAATGCGGAGCCGGACATGCATATACTACTTACAGAATATAAAGGTATCTACCCTACTCACTTGTACCCATACGTCTCCAGCAGATATCTCAGCACCGGCGGCAGTATGATGCTACCGAATGCGGAGCCGGACATGCAAATGCCGTTGGCCAGGCCTCGAAGGCGCACGAAGTATGACGTTACTATGTACACGGTGGGGGGGAAAGCTAGGCCGGCGCCCGTGCCGACCATCGCGCCGAAACTGGAAATAAAAAAAAAACATTTTTTTTTTTTGTATGACTACAATTAAAAAAATCAAATGATACGTTTTTGTTTTGTATGTCTAACAGATGATACTGAGAAAAAATTGCAACGATTGACAACAATTCAGTCGGAACTATTGTTGGGTAATGAAAATATGGCCTAATCACTCTCAATTGCTGATACAGATACAGATACAGTCATAACAACTGAAGACTATCTACTATACACGTGGCATATTTTTAAATCTCTTGAATCACTTACCTAAAATATAAATATGATATAGAGAACGCCCAACTGCTGAATATCATGCCGAACGCAGCAAAACACCCTCCTATTAGTGTTACCGTTCTGTATGACCACTTTACCGATAGGATTGATGATAATGGACCTGAAAACATACGTATATACATCACAATCACAATATTACATATACTGGTACCAACAGCAGTGTAAATGCACTGTTATGTTACGGTTTGAAGGACATTGTAGCCAGAGTAAAATATTGGGACTTAACATCTTATGTCTCAGGATGACGAGCGTTGGAGAATACCAAGCGTTGCTTTGTAATAGTAAATCATAGTGTTTGGTTTTGCTACTGTTCATGAGCGGTCGTATCGCTTACCATCAGGCGAACGGCATGCTCGTCTCGCCAATTATCACTATGAAAAAAAATGCATTCCTTAACAGAATCTTGCGTGTTAACGTGCAAAGCCACACCTTGATGGTCAAAATCATCTTGGCGGAACATAAAGGGACGGGACGGGAAAAATAATATCGACGACAGTGGTCACATTGAGTAACAGTAAGTAACAGTACACATTGAGTAACAGTAGGCTTAATCATATGTTGTTTATGTGTTTAAAATCCTTACTATATTATATAGTATACTTACCCAAACTACTGTACAAGAAGTAGCACAAAGCTACTATTCCCGAAGACGCCGCCGCACTTGAATTGAAAACGTCCTTGAATTCCACCATTAGCACTCCGAACGACTTGATCGTTCCAGGGATCAAGATGTTCACCAGAGTCGCTCCTGAAAACATGAGTATATTTTGTGTATAACCTTAATTTAGCATACACTTAGGCTGGCCATAAAAAATGTTACAATTAAAAATATTAGTGGTACGTTTTTACTGGTGGTAGGTCTCTCTTATGTGAGAGGTCGTCTGGGTAGGTTTAGAAAAAAGATTGAGCTGTCAATCTCAAACCGCAAATTTTGAATTAGGTTTGTTTATTGGCAGCGGCTGTTAGTCTTCTAGTTTATAAGCTATTTTTTTTCGTACAGGCAAGCGAAATGTCAGACGCCCGCTTACAAGGTGGACCGACGAGCTGACTAAGGTTGCAGGAAGTCGCTGGATGCAGGCCGACCACAACAGGTCATTGTGGAGACCCTTGGGGGAGGCCTATGTTCAGCAGTGGACTTCCTGGGGCTGATATGATGATGATGATGACTTTTTTAAATAGTGTTTTTTTTGCTCTGGTGTAAATTTTCATTTTTCGTGATATCACAAGATGGCTTTCTGCCGTCGATGTAGACCAGCATCGTGTTTTACCTACGAGTACACACCACCCCCACTTGCCGTCTGGTGGTACCATCTCCCAGTCACGCTCGGGCGCCGGGCCGATGGTGAACCGGCCGGCGCCCACCGCTGGACCCTCGTCTTCCGGCAGCTTCACTGGAAACGAACGAAAAAACAATATTAGCACTCATTTTGGTAATATAGTATGGCGGGGCTAGTTGAGCAATTTTTCGCTTGAGACATTTGACTAATATTTTATTTTTTAATTTTCGTTACAAAATAAACAAAACGCAGTGGTAGTCAACTAGCCCCGCCCAACCCTACTATAGTGCGTGATGGCCTGTTGGTAAATGGATCAGACGCGGCTGCCAAAATGGTCAAGGTGGTAGCGGATTAGAATCCTAGGGCACACCTCTGGCTTTTCGGAGTCATGTGTGTATTGATAGACTATTACCACAGATTATAAAAGTGAAGGAAAACATCGTGAGGAAACCTGCATACCATAGCATTTTCTATTGTATGTAAAGTCCGCTAACCCGCACTAGGCCAGCGTGGTGGACTATATAACCTAACCACTCTCAATCGTACTCTTGATTGTAGAGTAGGCCCGTGCCCTGCAGTGGGACGTAGATGGGCTGATACAGATACAGATGGCTTTTAAGGAAAACTCTTGTTGTGAGGTCCAATTACTCCGGCATTACAGGGAAAAAATAACTGATTCTAGAGTCCTTGTTTTAAAACCTGTTTTAGTTTTCTATTGTTTTGTCTTCTTCGCCCACACTGAATTCAAAACTCGCTAGAAAGAGACAAAACATTAACCAACATACGTTTTGTGTATAAGACCATAAATAAGTTAAAATACAAATAATGCTTTCTTCGGCTAATAAATTATGGTACATACAAGAAATACTGCGTATTGGAAAACTATTCTTAACCAAACACCACAAAAATAAATGAAAACAAAGAAAAAAGACAGAGTCGGTTTATTCGACTGATCATATTATGCGACATCCTTGAAAATATATTTTGTGTTAGTTGTAAAAGTAATAATATTAAGCTAACAAATTATTGTCATTTGTAATAATAATCAGAATTAGTCTTGTAAATTATCAAGACTTTTGTATTTAATAACAAACGAGAATGTCCATTTTACTATGAAACTTAGTATCGGTGCGAAGATTGTTGTGCCTCGATGAAACTTACTTTTTGTGTAGGGAAAAATATATATTTCCAATAAATATAAACATAATTGCGACATTGCCCGGAATTCTTGGAGAAATTAAATTAAATTTTTAAGTTAAATTTTACTGGTGGTAGGTCTTTCATATGTGAGAGGCCATCTGGGTGAGTACCACCGCAGTGTCTATTTCTCCCGTCAAACAGCAGGGTAAATTAACTGTTGTGTTTCGGGTTGAAGGGCATTGTAGCCAGAGTAACTACTGGACATATTGAGACTTAACATCTTATGTCTCAGGATGGCGAGCGCAGTGGAATGCCAAGCATTGCTTTGTAATTCAAGGTGTTGTTTGGTTTTGCTACTGTTTATGAGCGGTCGTATCGCTTACCATCAGACAAACGGCATGCTCGTCTCGCCATTCATAGCAATAAAAAAAAAATAACTTGAAGTCCAATAAAAATGTATTTTTGCCTTCGTCTCTATGAACAAAATCTAAAATGTGATGATAATTAGTTTATTTTATAAAATTCTGTCGCCCGGGATAAAACAAGAAAACGTTTAAGGACAAACCATAAAAATGCTATAATACATTTTAAGCAGAATCGGTATCGGGATCTACGATATTTTTTACCGATATTATGAACCACTCTCAATCGTACTCTCGATTGTAGAGTAGGCCCGTGCCCTGCAGTAGGACGTATATGGGCTGATACAGATACTATTCGTATGAATGGACATTCTTGTTAAATAATTATTTAAAATACACCTTTCGTACACCTCATCTGTCTGTCTGTATCAGCCTATATACGTCCCACTGCAGGGCACGGGTCTACTCTACAATCGAGAGTGGTTAGGCCATATAGTCCACCACGCTGGCCTAGTGCGGGTTGGCGGACTTACATACCATAGAAATTCTTATAAACCGCTATGGTATGCAGGTTTCCTCACGATGTTTTCCTTCACCGTTTTAGTGCGTGGTGATTGACAATCAATACACACATGACTCCGAAAACCTCATGGTACCCCAAAACTGTCGTTCCCTCTTATCCATCCCATGGTTGGTTGTCTGTAAGAGATCGCCTCGAGCAATAAGACCGCCTTTTGTACTTTTTTTTCGTCAATTATTTCTGCATTGTTAGTTTTAGGTTTACAATAAAGTTTTATTTATTTATTTAAATCTTTATTGTACATATAAAAAACAAATACAATATTCAGAAACTTAAAAAAAAATAAGTACAAATGGCGGTCTTATCGCTTAAAGCAATGTCTTACAGACAACCATGGGATGGATTTTAAGAGAAGGAGAAAGAGAGGGCAGTGTAAAATAAATAATTAAAAGAGAGGACATTAAATAATATTAATATAATAAAAAAAAATTACATCATCATAACATACATACATACACAATAAATAGCATAACTACATACAAGATAAAAAGTTTTAAATAAATAAATAAAAAAAATAACAACATAAATATTTTTTCACAATCTCCTAGAATTCCGTGTAACACGCTGACCCGACACAATTTTTCGAGTAATGACATCAGCCCATTTCATATTATTTATAGACGCGCTACCCTCGGAGCTGGCAGACAGCCAACTTTGGAGCTGGAGATGTCGTGACACACTGCTGTGTAGAACTAGTAGCATGTTCGACAACATACAGAGCACAAAACTATACGCCGGAATAATCAAAATCTGTTCACCCCGTACAGATATATGAGGTAACAAACAAAAAAATACAGTTGAATTGAGAACCTCCTCCTTTTTTTGAAGTCGGTTAAAAATATAGAACACATGACAAGCTCCGTGGCAGTTGGTTATTTGTATGTGACAGTTGGATGTATTCAAATCCGTACTAATATGTATAAAGCTGAAGAATTTGTTTGTATGTACGCGCTAAACTCAAAAACTACTAGTTCGAATTGAAAAAATATTTGTGTGTTGGATAGCCCACTTATCCGGGAAGGGTTTAGGTTATATAACATTACGCTATCACCGATAGAGGCGGAGCATTAATGAAAAATGTTGCATAAAACTTTTCCTGTCGATAAATAACAGCACCCGGAGGAGACTTCTGTTTATGAGCAGGTATGACTATAATCATAGGCGAACGACATGCTCATTAAATTAAATAATAGTTTAAAAAACTAAAAATACACGCTCCCCTTACCGCATACCAAGCCATTTATGGCTTCTACAAACTGTTAATTTTTTACAGTTAACTAATCATTAACTTAAAGTTAAATAAATGTTATCATATGAAGTGTTCCTTCATAAGACGACGCATATTTTTTTGCTTCATTAAGCAATTTTTGTCAAAACTATTTCAGTTTATTTAATTATTTTTTAATAACATCCTACATAATTCATGCAGTAAGGGGTTAATAAAACACCCAACTAAAATAGGAAAAATAATTAATAATGAGTTTAAAATAAGAAAATTCAGTAAAATACATTCATTTTATGGTTAAAAAGCTAGGGTGCTTGAGGATAAGTAGTAATTGTTGTAAACACCCTCACGCTTTGTAACAATAAAAAATGAATGTATTTCACTCCATTTTGTAATCTTAAATTCATTATCAATTATTTTTATTTGTATTATTACGATACGATTAAAACGCTACTGGTGGTAGGTCTCTCATATGTGAGAGGCCATCTGGGTGGGTACCACCGCAGTGTCTATTTCTCCCGTCAAACAGCAGTGTAAACGCACTGTTGTGTATCGGGTTGAAGGGCATTGTAGCCAGAGTAACTAATGGACATATTGAGACTTAACATCTTATGGCTCAGGGTGGCGAGCGCAGTGGAATGCCAAGCATTGCTTTGTAATTCAAGGTGTTGTTTGGTTTTGCTACTGTTCATGAGCGGTCGTATCGCTCGTCTCGCCATTAATAGCAATAAAAAAAAAAAAAAACGCTGAGTACTCGGGTTCGAATCCCGTGTCGGAGGAATAAGCGTGAATTTTAGTATCTATGTAGTTATCTACAATATAAATTAATTTTGAATGAATGACGAGAACGCATGAAAAAGTTGATGAAAGTGGATGAAGCGAAAGTAGTATGTCAGGATCGAGCAAAGTGGCGATCTATAGTCTCTGCCTACCCCTGTGGCATACAGGCATCACAATTATGTATGTATGTATGTATAAATTAATTTTGTTGGATACTACAAGCGTCCGTATGTGCGTATGTTAAATCGCAGACTCCATACAATTAGGTAAACTTTTCATTCCACTCGAATTGAAAACATCGAATGCTTATTAACTCAAATGTTTCTGTATCAGCCCATATACGTCCCACTGCACGGGCCTACTCTACAATCGACAGTACGATTGACAGTGGTTAGGCCATATAGTCCACCACGCTGGCCTAGTGCGGGTTGGCGGACTTACATACCATAGAAATTCTTATAAACCGCTATGGTATGCAGGTTTCCTCACGATGTTTTCCTTCACCGTTTTAGGGCGTGGTGATTGACTATCAATACACACATGACTCCGAAAAATCAGAAGTGTGCCCTGGGATTTGAACCCGCGACCACCGTGAACATGTTGGCAGCCGCGTCTGGTCCGTTTACCAACAGGCCACCACGCACTTAATAAATAATTAATAAAATAAATATTTTGATTTTGTTGGATACTACGAGCGTCCGTATGTGCGTATGTTAAATCGCAGACTCCATACAATTAGGTAAACTTTTCATTCCACTCGAATTGAAAACATCGAACGCTTATTAACTAGAGCGATTCAAATGCTTATTTTAATTAAACGAGTGGTGCTATATAGCCTCTCTCAGTCTCTCTCTATCTTCAGCGACAGTAACTTTTTTTTGGGAGAGGCCTATGTCCACTGCTGAAGATAGGCCTTCCCTATAGGTTGCCACATATACCTATTAAAAGAGGCTTCCATGCCTGTTGTACGGGGTATACCAAGACTACTACCAAAAACGAAGCCGGGTGGTAGTTTTAGTGACTACAAACATAATGCAACTAAATGTTTTGCAAAATAATACGCGTGATTTTTTGTGATTTTTTTAAATATCATCATGTTTGTAAATCCATAGTTTTAGCAAAAATAATAATTAAAACCTGTGCGTACTATAGCGTCTTTAAAAATAAAAGGGTTTACACTATTATATTAGAAAAAATCTATGTATTTACCACCGAAATAGTACGAAAGAAAGAAATAAAAAATATATATATTTTTTTGGTTTGTGTCTAAAGTCACTAAAACTGCCACACGGGTTCGTTTTCGGTAGAAGTCTTCGAGATATCCTATATATTGAATAAACATTACATATTTATCGGGATAAAAGTATCCTAAGTGTTAATCCAGGGTGTCAGCTACCTCCATATCAAATTTCGTCGAAATCCGTTAAGCCGTTTCCGAGTTCATAGCGGACAACCGCACAGACAAACAGACAAAAATCCTAAAAATCATTGTTTTGGGTTCTATTACGTTAATACATTCCCCCCAATATCAGATTTTCTTATTTATCTTCCATGTACAGACATCGATCGGTTACAAACATGTGTATATAAATATAGATATAAATATATATACCTAAAAAAAAGCATAGCATTGAATGGCGATACGAGCATGTTGTTCGCCTGATGGTAAGCGATACAACAGCTCATGAATAGTAGCAAAACCAAACAACACCTTGAATTACAAAGTAATGTTTTGTGTTCCACTGCGCTCGCCATCCTCAGATATAAGATGTTAAGTCTCGATATGTCCAGTAGTTACTCTGGCTACAATGTCCTTCAATGTGCACAACAGTGCATTTAAACTGCTGTTTGGTGGAAGAAATACATTGCGTTGGTACCTACCTAGGCAGCCTCTCACATATGAGAGACCTACCACCATTAAAATTAATACAATTTAGTATATACATCCACACAAACAAAGTATTCGAGATAAAGTGTAACGAGTACAAAGATATTGAGCGTTGGTGCAGAGCCAAATGACTCACGACATTGCGTCACGGGACATCCAAGCTTTCTTTATTCATTCACTGAATGGTTCTTCAGTATCTGACGTCATTTTATCCCACGTACAATTTGAGGTTGCACTTGGATCAATAAGTTATTTATATATACACCCGACAGTCATACTGAGACGTGGGTTTTTCGGTTCAGACAATGTCGGCGCGAAATGAAATGAAAATATTAAATGAACCCCTCGATCAAATCTATACATATAAATAAAATTGAAGTGTCTGTTTGTAAAGTGAAAATAAAAAAAATGACCAACTACATATCGTTATATACACGATACCTATAACGAAAATGACCTTAGAATTTTTTTTGTCTGTCTCTCAGTTTGTTCCGGCTAATGTCTGAAATGGCTGGACCGATTTTGACGGGACTTTTATTGTCAGGTAGCTGATATAATAAGGAGTAACTTAGGCTACATTTATTTTAGCAAAATTCTTTTATTTTAGAAGAGTAAAGTTTTTGTTAAATTCCACGCGAAGTCGCGGGTACAGCTAGTATACACTAGATTATAAGTAACGGCTTAAAAAACGGCAAGAGAAATAACAGCACAAATAAGCGTGTGCTCTTATTTGATTTTAGTATGGTTCAAAACGTAATAAATCTTAATTTAAAGGAATAAGATTTATTGTTACCTGAAGTTAATTATAATTTGAGACGTTTTGCTACATCTCGTAGTTCGAAATTCAAATGTATAAGTATAAGCAACCTCGGCCACTTTTGGCGTGTGAATTTGTTCCGGACCCCGTATACAGTATATATTTGATTGAAGATTCAACCCATAAAATTATACCTTGGCAAATAAGAGTCTGTTTTTAATGAGGGCACTAAGATCGAATTTAATATTAATACGGCAACCCGATATACTATGGAAAATGTTTAGATACTTGTTATTTTTATTAATGGTTGTTAATAATCTCTTTGTTTATTTCAAATCACAAAACAAACAAAAACCGTACGAAAATGTATAGAAAGAAATACTTGCATATAAAATTATTCAACGAACACAATGACATTTTTATTAGAGTTGCCTTAATTGTTTTTCTATATTGCCAATAGTCACCGCATCGTACTTTTTTGTTGAGAATTTACACATAGATAATTTAGATCCAGCATTGATTTTAAAACTAAGGATGGGCGAAGAGCCCATTACATGAGGAATTTCAAACAGTTGACCGTGAAAATTACGGCAATATAAATATTAAATTAATAAAATTTAATATATTTCGTCTAAACGGTGATAAAATATATTATTATACATCTGACACCACACTAAGATCGGATTTTGACATGTTTTTTTAATACGTAGGCCCGACAAACGAGCAAACAGTTCACCTGATGGTAAGTGATCACTGCACATGGACATCCACAACGCGCGGATCATGGATGTGTTGGCGTCATCAAATGGAGGGGAGCGGGACGAAAAAAGGATGGGAAGAGGATTCAATAGCCCTTGTATTTTACACTGAAAAGTATCTCGTAGTTTCAAGTATCAGAAACTACGAGAGACTACTAGGAGTAGTCTCTCATATGTGAAAGGCCGTCTGGGTAGGTACCACCGCAATGTCTATTTCTCCCGACAAACAACACTTTAAATGCACTGTTATGTTTCGGATTGTAGGACATTGTAGCCAGAGTAACTACTGGACATATTGAGACTTAACATCGTATGTCTGAGGGTGGCGAGCGTAGTGGAATGCCAAGGATTGCTTTGTACTTCAAGGTGTTGTTTGGTTTTACTATTATTCATGAGCAGTCGTATCGCTTACCACCAGGCGAACGGCATGCTCGTCTCGCCATTCATTGCAATAAAAAAAGACTTTTTGCTCTCATAAACACCCATAGGTACCCAAAAAAATACTTTTTTTTTCTTTATTAATTTAGGAACTTTTGATCCACTAGAAATGCCAGTTCCATCGTACATACAAATGGTCACTTAAAATAATTATATAATCCTATTTAGCTAATATTAATCTGTAAAACATTCTGGCCTGCTCAGAGTCAGGTACTGCCAAAATACTTTGTACATACATACATAAACTCACGCCTTTTTCCCAGAAGGGGTAAGCAGAGGTGCCAGGACACCCACATTTCGCCAGTATGTTCCGTCCCACTATGTGATAGGTGGCGAGCCTATCGCCATATCGGGCACAAATTCCTGACTCTGGGCTGATAATGAATAGAAAAATCCAATATCACTTTGCCCAACCCGGGATTCGAACCCGAGACCTCAGCTTTGTAAGCGTACCGTAGTACAACTACGCCACCGAGGCAGTCAAAATACTTTGTACCGCGAAAAATTACTTGTGGGCCTCACAAATATTTGTTTTTAACAATGCAAATATATTACCTATTGCATCACCCATATTGAATCACAAGCACATTATAACACTTATATATCAATACTAACATATTGAACAGACGGAGTATCTTCCTAGCGTGATATGCTTATATTAAAATTGGCCTTCACCAATACTGTGGTACATATATCGCGTTGTACGAAACTTGAAGCAATATGGATGTTTAATTTTGAAGATTTCATTATCTGTACTGTATCAGCCCATATACGTCCAGCCCATAAACGAAAAGCCGTAGGTTCGATCCATGGGTTGCGACTTCGTACATGAAAAATATTGAAATCATTTCGATTCTAGCGCCACGCTCTGGCGAGAACGAGAAATTATCGTGTAAGTAGTTTAAATGGAATTGCTAAATGGCGGTTATGTGCCACTAAATTAAGTAACATATTTTGTAAGTTATATTTTAACCAATTTCTACTTGATATTGGTTAAATTACAGGAGATTAATAAAAATAATAAAAGATACCAATTTTGAAATATTATATAACAAATTGGAAATTTCGCGCGTTTGCCTAACGCGCTCTCTGATGGCGAAATCACGTCGAAAAATAAAAAAAAGTAGAGTTACGCATCTATCTCTGTATATTATACTAATCTATGGTTCGATCCCCGCACCGAGACAAATGTATTCACAGATATTTATTACGACTGTGTTACGAAAAGTCTCTCGAAGTTTCTGACACGACACAAGACTCGATCTTAGTGTGGGGTCAGGACTATGTATGTGACTGTTGGGTATATTTATTTTATTTTCACAGACACTTATTTTGTTTTTATTCGATAATAGAGGGGCGGGTACTTATCTGTGACGTCACTATAGATAAGCGTAATCAAAATTACTTTTCACTCAACTCATTCATAAATTGTAATGTGAGGAAAATTGCATATCAAGTATTGTTTATATACAATACATGTTTACCATCTATTTATCTATCCATATATTTTTTTACATATACAGGGTATCTTAAGACTGCTACCGAAAACGAAGCCGGGTGGTACTTTTAGTGACTATGTAAACACAATGTAAACACAATGTAACTTTTATGCCTTAGTCTTTATAAATAAAAGGGTATTATATACTATTATTTTACGAAAAAAATGTATTTACCACCCAAATACGACAATATAAAAAAAATACTTTTTTTCCAACATTTTCTGTTTGTGTCTGAAGTCGGTTTAACTACCACCCGGCTTCGTTTTCGGTAGCAGTCTTGATATACCCTGTATGGCATATGGCAATAGGCTCGCCCCCAATCACTTCGACGGAACACAAAAGGCGAAATGTGGGTGTAGGTAGCACATCTGTCCACGCCTTCTGGTAAAAAGGCGTGTCCAGTAAGTACTCTGGCTACAACGTCCTTCAAACCGAAACACAAAAGTGCATTTACACTGCTGCATGGAGGAAGTCATTTTTTCGTTCGCTGTCTGCATTTACCCTGTATACTAGGAGACTGTCCCGCCCTCACACCCGCCACTGCAACTCCTGTGTCGCAGGATCAACAAGCACGCATTGTAATGACACCGAGCATTGAAGCTCGCCGAGTCTCCGGGAATGTCTAACTTGTCTTTAACCCGCAACGAAATTAATCAGAAAGTGTAATTAATAGGAGTTGGAAATAAAATATTGTCCACTTCCCTCCATGCTAACACTGTATATTAGTGGGCGGTATGGCAACATTAACACATACATTTTACGACGCTTGTAATGGCAGTCTTAATTTTATTATTTTATGGTGATGACGTCACCGCTTATACAATTATTTTTTTATTATCTTCCATTTACTCCATAGATACAATCTTTATGCGTAATTAATTGCTTTAACGACTTACAGTGGCGAAATTGGACAAAAAATTGGGCATAATGTTTTAATCACTACATAGTATAAAACAAAGTCGCTTTCTCTGTCCCTATGTCCCTTTGTATCTTTAAAACTACGCAACGGACTTTGATGCGGTTTTTTTTAATAGATAGAGTGATTCAAGAGGAAGGTCTATATGTATAATACGTACATATTATTGTACAGAAATCTATTTGTACCCGGGCGAAACTGGGCCGGGCCGCTAGTAGAAGAATAAAACTTAAACATTCACGTGGGATTATAATTCATCCAAAGAAACACTTATATTCACAAAAATAAATAATAAAGTCTCGATATTTGTGTCTTACACGAAAATGAGAAATGCGTAAAAAAATCTTAGAACACGTTTCAAATGAATTTTCAAAGCAAAAGCTAATTAAAAAAAACACTAAAATTCACGATTATATAACGTCATTTATCGTAATTATAAATATCAGGAAAACTGTTACCTGAAGATTTTGAAAAAAATGGTTTATCACCAGCTTTTAAGTAAAACGATTATTTACGGATTTTATCGCGGATTTGGTTTAATTTTTACTTTTTTTAATTTCCCGACGTATCGATCACTTTACAGCTTTCATGGTCACGGGTCGGACTCAACTGAAATTAAACCAAGGGGTCCCCCCTAAACCAAATCCGCGATAAAAACCGTAAATAATAGTTTTATTTCAATGTGTAACATTCGCGTAAATCTAAGAAACCATCAGCTTTTAAGTGATTTTTTTTTTCGTTAGTAGGTTAGGTCCATAATCTCACCTGATGGAGAGTGACAATATACTCGTAGTCGAAGTTATTACATGCCTACCTAAAAGGTGCCTATTCACTCTAGCCTTGAAGATACCCAAGTCATAATCTGTATCAGCCCATATACGTCCCACTGCAGGGCACGGGCCTCCTCTACAATCGAGAATACAATTGAGAGTGGTTAGGCCATATAGTCCACCACGCTGGCCTAGTGCCAAGTCATAATACAATCAGAATAGTCAAGAATATCACCAGTGTGCGACTGAGGGAAATTTCGTATGATTAAATATATGACTACATACATACATAAACCCACGCCTTTTTCCCAGAAGGGGTAGGCAGAGGTGCCAGGACACCCACATTTCGCCTTGTACGTTCCGTCCCACGATGTGATAGGGGGCGAGCCTATCGCCAGACCTACACAAATTAACTCCGGGCTGATAATGAATAGAAAAATCCAATACCATTTTGCCCGACCCGGGATTCGAACACGACACCACTGCGTTGTAATCGTACCATTGCATTGTGTAAAAATTCTTACAAAGAGCTATGGAATGTAAGTTGCCTCACGATGTTTTCCTTCACCGCTATATTGCGTGGTGATTGACTATCAATATGTATATAAAAATATATGTTACTCACATCTTTTAATCCTCTTATATTTGATTTTCGACATGTTACACTTAAAACAATTATTAATAAAAACTATGAAATCTACTTGATAAATTTATAAAATGACATGCACACGAAAATCTTCGGTTGTGCTACAAAAAATATCACATTTACCCGCGCTATTTTTTTATAGAGACCATAGACAATTTTTACTTTTTATATTGACAGTAGGTGTGAGAAATTGCAAGTATTAAATAAAAAATCGCCTCATTCGTTTATTAAGTATGGCAATAAATTACAGGGTAATTTTATGATTTTACTCAATAAATTCAAGGCGCCCTCTGGCGTTAAGTAAGAAAAACAATCCAGAAACATGTCTATACTTAAGATTATCTAGAAAAAGATTGAGGGAGGCTTGGGACTTAAATCACATCGATTTGGATTTTGTTTATTTGAAATAGATAAGTAACTAGATAGTCACAAAAGATTCTACATGGAAATGCGAACACAATTTTCATTTCCGCATGCAATTTCATAAAAAATAAAAAGTTTTTTTTTATTTTATGGCTATGAATAGCGAGACGAGCATGCCGTTCGCCTGATGGTAAGCGATACGACCGCTCATAAACAGTAGCAAAACCAAACAACACGTTTAAATACAAAGCAATGCTTGGCATTCCACTGCGCTCGTCATCCTGTGACACAAGATGTTAAGGCTCAATATGTCCAGTAGTTACTCTGGCTACAATGTCCTTCAATCCGAAACACAACAGTGCATCTACTCTGCTGTTTGACGGTAGATACAGACATTGTAAAATTTAACAGTAATTCAGGGCAAATATTATCTGCGTAAAATGGAGAAACCCGTAAAACCAAACGATTTTTTCGCCCTCTGGTGTTAAGTTAGTCAAACTGATGATTTTTATTCGTCATCGTTTGTTCTAAGCTAAACCACCGTGCGTAAGGCCGCGGGTTCGATTCTCACGCCGCAAAGGTAGTACCTACCCAGTCGGTCTCTCACATATGAGAGGAGCTCCGCCAGCCAATGGCCCAGGGGGGCAAATAATATGGAGAATAAGAAAAGTATGAATTGTAGGTAAAGTCAAAAACACATGAAGCTTTTCAATACTCAATACTCAATTTCTTTATTGCACACCACATGTTATAAAGATGTTAACATTTTATAAAAGGTACAATGTGGACCCTGTTGGGCACGGCAACAATTTAGGAGAGAGGAGGAAGCCATATTATTAATTTTATGTATTAATATATTATTTAGAATATTGAATCGTTATAAATTATAATTAGTGTACATATTCGTATTTAACATGCACTTTTATATATAATAGAATCATTATTTTAATGACATATTTTTTAATTTTCAATTGGTATATATTTCTGTTTTGCTGTTATATAATTATTGTAATTCTGTACAAGTTTAGTCATTATGTATTTAGGTTCATTAATTAGTATAATATATTTGAATCAGTCTTTTATTTATTAAAGTTAGCTATTTATTTTTCATTTAGGTATTCTGATATTGTGTAGTAAGTTTTTGTAAGTAATAATTGTTTCACTTGTAGTACAAGCCTTACATCTACGGCGATATGCAAAAAACAATACCGTATAGTGGGCAAGTCAAGTCAAAGATTTTGGTTGCTTTACATTTGGCAATTTTTTAATCTCTAGGGGGGTTCAAATCCCAGGGGGGGGGGGTGCCCCTACCTGCCCCCTTGGCGACGCCCTTGAGATACCTACCACTAGTAAGTATGAGTAAGTGTCTCAAAGTCTAACCTCGCATGATCTTTACGATATTGACTCGTCCTAAATATGGTCTTGGTTTATCAGTTGTCATTTTATTACCATCGTTTAATCATTTACAAGATATTAGATGACACATTACTATGTCTGAAGAGGCTTACAGTTAAAAAAAATATAAAATAAATTTGTAACATTAATAACATTAATTATTATTTTTTAAATCTGACATTCTTTTAATTGAATAATATGTTATTAAATTTCTTTGATTCAATGGCAACATGGATTGCCAACAGTAACATTATGGGTTCAAATCCCAGTTAGTGTAGTCTATGAGAATTTCGGATAGAACAATCTCGTATGAATTAGTCAAGAATAAAATTACATACATACATAAACTCACGCCTTTTTCCCAGAAGGGGTAGGCAGAGGTTATTATGGTAGCAATTAGTATACCTACGTTTCGCCTTGTGTGTTCTGTCCCACGATGTAATAGCGAGCCTATACTGGGCACAAATTCCTGACTCCAGGCTGATAAAAATTAATATCACTTTGCCCAGCCCGGGATTCAAACCCGCGACGACAGTTTTGCAATCATACTATAGTACAACTACGCCACTGAGGTAAAATTAAATTTCAATATTATTTCCTTGATAACTAATATCAGACGTCAGGTTCTCCAAATACTCAACATACATCAAACCCATGACATAACTTTCTAGTGGTCTAGTGCAGATTAGCCGACTTACATACCAAAGAAATTTTCATAAATCACTATGGTGTGCAGGTTTCCTCACGATGTTTTCCTTCACCGTTTTAGTGCGTGGTGATTGACTATCAATATACACATGACTCTGAAAAGTCAGAGGTGTGCCCTGGGATTTGAACCCGCGACCACCATATGAACATGTTGGCAGCCGCGTCTGGTCCGTTTACCAACAGGCCACCACGCACTGTAACTTTCTCTATCACCTATAAACTTTGTGAAGTAAAAAAAACTAACCTTTCTTCGAAGACTTGACCGAGACCAGTCCCACTTCATCCCGTTGTCCTGCAGGAACAATCAGGACCTTGTTCCCCTGCAGTAGCTTCTCCTGCGCTTCGTCCGCCGTCTCCGCCTCCTCCATAACCGAGCGTATAGGCGCCGCCATTTTGAAATCACGCAAGTTCAAAATGGCCGCTCATTCAAAATGGTGGAATGTGATTTTTTTTTTTTTTGTAAAAAAATTATTATATCTACATTATACGTTTGTCAGTCTTTCTTTTGTTGTCACCGCTTGGCGTTGTCTGTAACAATAAAAACATGGGGTTAAGGATATATTTCTTTTGCAAATACAGGTATTACAATGTGGTGTAAACATATTATATTAATTCGAACAACCATATTTAACCAAGTACATGGTATACAAAATTATAATATTGGAAAGACAGAAATATAAATGTATCATAGTCATTAGAGTTTGTGTTCAATATTATTCAATTTTTCTTTTGTGTGCACTATACCAACCCGCACTAGGCCAGCGTGGTGGACTATATGGCCTAACCACTCTCAATCATACTCTCGATTTTAGAAAAGGCCCGTGCCCTGCTGTGGGCCGTATATGGGTTGATACATTACAGAGTACTATAAAGTACATACATACATAAACTCACGCCTTTTTCCCAGAAGGGGTAGGCAGAGGTGCCTGGACACCCACATTTCGCATTGTATGTTCCGTCCCACGATGTGATAGGTGGCGAGCCCATCGCCATATCGGGCACAAATTCCTGACTCCGCCACCTATCACATCGTGGGACGGAAAATACAAGGCGAAATGTGGGTGTCCTGGCATCTCCCTACCCCTTCTCGGAAAAAGGCGTGAGTTTATGTATGTACTAGCGGTCGGGCCCGGCTCCGCCCGGGTGCATACACGTTTTAAAATGGCGGTCAAAATGTTTAATTCTGACTATCAGTTTAGAATATCAACCAATCGGACCACGAAAACGAACAAAATTTCCTTATTTGCTAGAAATATCACGACTGCTTTCCTCCTATAGGTCATAGCATCCTCGATAAATGGACTACCCAACACTGAAAGAATCATTCAAATCGGACCAGTAGTTCCAGAGATTAGCGCGTTCAATCAAACAAACAAACTCTGCAGCTTTATAATATTATAGTAGTATGTAGTTCGCATAGAAACAATCTTTATCTACCGTTTGGATAAGGCACACTCGTGCACCGTGACGACCTTGCCTTAACTATGTTAGCGAACAGCGATCAATTACAAACTGCTCATATTATACTGAGTTTATTACCGAGAAAATACCTAATTACTAACAACTCGGCCGAGCTTCCATCGACTGTTTGAATCTTTTGTTAATGTACTCTTTTTGCACGTCAAGCCCTATTTATTACTCCAACAATTCCTGTTCATCCAGAGGTTGCCAGGAAGAAATCGCTCAATGCGATATGTTCACCCATTGTACTATTAAATTTTTACCTAATATATTGATTTATTATGTAACTTAAGATGTACAATAAAGAGTATAAAAAAAAAAGTAAAGAGTATTATTATTGCTATAAATGGCGAGACGAGCAAGCCGTTCGCCTGATGGTAAGCGATACGACCGCTCATGAACAGCAGCAGAACCAAACACCATGAATTACAAAACAATGTTTGGTATCCCACTGCGCTCGCCATCCTGAGAAGTAAGATGTTAAGTCTCAATATGTCCAGTAGTTACTTTGGCGACAATGTCCTTCAAAACGGAACACAACAGTGCATTTCCACTGCTGTTTGGCGGGAGAATCAGGCATTACGGTGGTATCTACAAAGCCAGCCTGTCACATATGAGAGACCTACCACCAGTAAAACTATCTAAGCTGCTTGTATAAAAATGACAAGCATCAGCTTTCAATCAAGGAAAGAATGATTGAAATAGGTTCACCCAGTACCTTCGATCAAATATACACTAGATACAACATGAGCACTTAGAAAATGGCACCAAAAAAGAGTGCTTGAAGCACTCTTTCGCCTTCAGTCACGCACCAACCGTTGCTTCCAAAACGTCGCATAACTTTAGACAATATTATGTGAAAAGATACTTTAAGCTCCAGGAATAAGGTGGAATTTGTGTTAATTTATTTGGAATATGTGATCTTTTTGTTTACTCTTTTTCATGTCATGCATCGGTGCCACTTTTTAACAGAACTTTTACAGGGAACTGTATATCTAGTGTATATTTGATCGAAGCCCAGTACAGATAAGTGAGGTACCAAACATAAAAAAAACATACTGTCGAATTGAGAACCTCCTCCTTTTTTAAAGTCGGTTAAAACCGCGACTTCGTAATTATTGTATCCACTTTGCCTGCCATCATAAAAACATAAGAATGATAGGAGCTAATTAACTTGATTCGTTACGAGGAAGACTGGCCCGAAACTAATTGTCTAATCTAAAACAATAGGAAGTTACAATTGAAAACAACGTCTCGGCAGTTCTTTACGCTCAATTACTTTCATTGACTGTTGGGTATTTGACTCCGAATTATTTTTTTATTGTATATTATTTATCATTGTGTACTGGTTGACATAATATGATCAATCTGATACACAAATATACATATATTTATTTGATTTTATTTATTTATTTACTGGTGGTAGGTCTCTCATATGTGAGAGGTCATCTGGGTGGGTACCACCGCAGTGTCTATTTCTCCCGTCAAACAGTAGTGTAAACGCACTGTTGTGTTTCGGGTTGAAGGGCATTGTAGCCAGAGTAACTACTGGACATATTGAGACTTAACATCTTATGTCTCAGGATGGCGAGCGCAGGAGAATGCCAAGTATTGCTTTGTAATTCAAGGTGTTGTTTGGTTTTGCTACTGTTCATGAGCGGTCGTATCGCTTACCATCAGGCGAACGGCGTGCTCGTCTCGCCATTCATAGCAATAAAAAAAAACATCTTTTTTGCACCATACATAGAACTAGTTACTTAGAAGTACACTTAGAAGAAATAGCATAATAGAAAAAGAACAAATATAATCAAGGGCGTCGCCAAGGGGGGAGCAGGTAGGGGCAGCTGCCCCCCTCCGCCTAGAGATAAAAAATTGCCAAATGTAAAGCAACCAAAATCTTTGACATGACTGGCCTACTATACGGTATTTTTTTTGCATATCGCCTTAGATGTAAGGCTCGTACTACAAGTGAAAAGCTTCATGTGCTCTTGACTTTAACTACAATTCATACTTTTCTCATTCTCCATATTATTTGCCTCCCCCCCCCCCCCCCCCTGTGCCATCGGCTGGCGACGCCCCTGAATATAATTACCCGTTGCCGATTAGCAACATGTAATAATTTAACAGCCTCCGTGGCACATTTGAAAAACAAAACAATCGCAACGAGAACCACCCTTTCCGAAGTCGGTTAACATATCCGGTGTCTGTCAACACAGACGTGACGCGTTATCACTCAGATATGTTATCAGTGCAATTACTGTTGCAAAGACAACAGGAAATGTAAACATTGTGTGTTGTTCGTTGTTGTATGTTGTATGACTGGTTTTTTTTCTACAGTTTATTCCTTTTTATTTATTTTTTATTTATTGAATGGCGAGATGAGCATGCCGTTCGCCTCACAGTGAGCGATAGGATCGCTGATCAACAATAGCAAAACCAAACAAACTGGTGGTAGGTCTCTCATATGTGAGAGGCCGTCTGGGTGGGTACCACCGCAGTGTCTATTTCTACCACCAAACAGCAGTTTAAATGCACTGTTGTGTTTCGGATTGAAGGGCATTGTAGCCAGAGTAACGACTTGAGACTTAACATCTTATGTCTCAGGATGGCGAGCGCAGTGGAATGCCAAGACTTTGTTTGGTTTTGCTACTGTTCATGAGCGGTCTCGCTCGCCTCGTCATTCATTGCAATAAAAAAAACAACACCATTCCTAACCAGAATCACACGTGCTGGCTTGCGAAGCCATACTTGATGGTCCAATCCATCTCGACACGAACCAAAACGTTCGCACTCTTTTTTGTGCCGCGTCAGGCTTTGGAATTGTTTGTATTGTGTATTTGTAACTTGTTTATTACTTAATGGATTTAAAAAAAAAATCTGCTTAATATTATGCATATCAGAACCTTTCGATGTAAACAATAAGGGGCCATCCATATCTTACGTCACACGATTTCATTATTTTTTGGCCCCTTCCTCCTCCTTATCACAGCTGCTCACATTTGTGAATCCCCCCCTACCTAGTGTGATGTCACATATTTTGCAATTTAAGACATACAGAGTTGCAACTATTTTTATGTTATTAAAATGTAGTGTTGTAATACTTAGATATAAAATAATATATTTAAAAAAAAGTGATGACACAAATGTTGGTCTCCTCCCGCCTCTTGTCAATGTCACACTTCGTTGACCCCCTCACTCCCCTTAACATGTGGCGTGATTTATGGATGGCCCCTGCTAGAAATGTATGACACTAACCTATTGTATATTACATAACTATTTCCAATAGTGTATATACACAGCCCACTAATAATATTAAAGGTATATAATTTCGCTAACCCAGCATATTTACACATTATGTACTCAGCAGAACAAAGTCTAGACTGTAGATTTCCTTGCGACCTCGATTGTCAGACAAAGCTATTGTTCTAGATTTCATCTGAATGTTTTTGTCAAGACTAATTTCTTAATAATAACGTAATCATTGATTTAAAAACTAAATTTCGATCCAATCTATATACTAGACTAGCGGTCGGGCCCGGCTCCGCCCGGGTGCATACACGTTTTAAAATGGCGGTCAAAATGTTTAATTCTGACTATCAGTTTAGAATATCGACCAATCGGAACACGAAAAACGAACCAAATTTCCTTATTTGCTAGAAATATCACTACTGCTTTCCTCCTATATTCATAGCGTGATGATATATAGCCTAAAGCCTTCCTCGATAAATGGACTACCCAACACTGAAAGAATCATTCAAATCGGACCAGTAGTTCCAGAGATTAGCGCGTTCAAACAAACAAACAAACTCTGCAGCTTTATAATATTAGTATAGATACAGGGGCCGGAACAAAATAACACGCCATGGGACCAAAAAGTTCTCAAAAGGAGGCCACGGTGCGGAAAGCGCAGCGTAGGACGTCCACAAGGTGGTCCGACGACCTGGTAAAGGTCGCGGGTCGTCGGATGCAGGCTGCCTCCAACAGGTCACTATAGAAATCATTGGGAGAGGCGTATGTCCAGCAGTGGACTTCCTTTGGCTGATGGACGGATGAAATAAATATGTGGTTGTATAATGAGGTCACAGCTCTATACAATATGCAGGTATCGAGTATCATGTATGACGTCATAACATCGTTAGCGACAACAAGTATTGTGATACGTCGTCTTAACTTACACATCGGACACAAACATACAGATTTTCCTCATAATATTCTGAGAATATTGTTAAAATATATCATAGTATTTTATGTCTTGGCGGAGGGATTGTCATACATCTGCCTCTTTAAAAAACGTAGCTACTTTTACTAGCGGTCCGACCCGGCTCTGTCTGACTGTATCAGCCCATATACGTCCCACTGCAGGGCACGGGTACTCAACAATCGAGAGTACGATTGAGAGTGGTTAGACCATATAGTCCACCACGCTGGCCTAGTGCGGGTCGGTATTTACATACCATAGAAATTCTTATAAACCGCTATGGTATGCAGGTTTCCTCGCGATGTTTTTCTTCACCGTTTTAGTGCAGATACACTTTTCGAAATATCGGCTTAAACGTTCAATTCCGACTATCAATTTAGAATATCGACCAATCGGACCCGGAAACACGAATAAAATTTCCACGTATTACAACATTTTTCATAACTGCTTCCCTCGTATAGATCATAGCGTGATGAAATATTGCTTATAGCATTCCTCGATAAATAACCTATCTAACAAATTTTTTTTTCTCAATTCGACCCAGTTGTTCCTCGGATTAGAGGTAACAAACAAACTCTTCAGCTTCATATATTAGTATAGCTATGGCCTAACCCCTCTCAATCGTACCCTCGATTGTAGAGGAGGCCCGTGCCCTGCAGTACCATATATGGGCTGATACAGACACAGAATCAGTTGTGAATATCGCATTGAACATGATACAACTAGCTGTACCCGCGCCTTCGTCCGCGTGGAATTTAACAAAAACTTTATTTTTCTTAAATAAAAGGATTTTCTAAAATAAATGTAGCCTAAGTCACTCCGTATTATATCAGCTACCTGACAATAAAAGTCCCGTCAAAATCGGTCCAGCCATTTCAGAGATTAGCCGGAACAGACAGACAGACAGACAAAAAAAAATCTAAGGTAATTTTCGTTATAGGTATCGTGTATATAACGATATGTAGTTGGACATTTTTTTATTTTCACTTTACAAACAGACACTTCAATTTTATTTATATGTATAGATGTAACATAATTACGACAAATAAGGTTAAGGATAACTTGTTTATAGAACCTTAGTTATGTGAGGTCGTTATCTTGAGTAAGTGGACATATAGAGTATATCAAGACTGCTTTGGAAAACGAAGCCGGGTGGTAGTTTTAGTGACTACAAACACAATGCAACTAAAAATTTTACAAGGAAACGTGATTTTTTTTTTAATATCTTTTATTAAGACAGCCGTCGTGGCGTAGGTGGTTAGACGCCGCCTGCGAAACGAGAGGCCGCGCGTTCGATCCCCGCACTGAGTGAAATGTTTGTGTGGCCCACAAATATTTTTTTCGGTTCTGGGTGTTTGTGAGACCGAAAAGTCTCTCTAAGTTCCTGATATCCACGGCACAAGACTCGATCTTAATGCGCGGTCAGGACTATGTATCTGACTATGATATTTGTGGGCTGCACAAATATTTCTCTCGGTGCGGAGATCGAACCCGCGGCCTCTCGTTTCACAGACGGCGTCTAACCGACTGCGTCAAAAATTGGATAATTTCTAGTCACGTGTTCAGCGCGCGTTTAACTTTTTTGTAATAACATAATCGTCACGCCTGTATCCCATAGGGGTACGCAGAGACTATAGACCTCCACTTTGCTCGCTCCTGACATATTACTTTCGCTTCATCCACTTTCATCAACTTCTTCATGTATTCTCGCCGGTTCAGGGTACTTTTGAGCTGACCCTCGTTGAGGGTATCACCGATTTGGATGGTGTATGTTCGGTGAGGTCGACCCCTACCGACTCGTCCATCCACACTCGCATTATGTATTTGTATTGTAATTCTCCTTTCATCCATCCTCTCTACATGACTAATGTAATAACACCATCAGCTTTTACAAAATGACGATAGTCTAGCAGCCACGGTCTCTTGGCCTTTATAGATAGTTGTTTACATACTATCTTTTTCCACTATTAGTTATTAATCTACAATTTATTGGTGGAATTAAGAGCAATAGCAATCACAAATACCAAGTGAAGATGATAATATCATTTTACAAGTTACATAAATATGCAAGTGTGGATGGAAGAGTCGGTAGAGGTCGACCTCACCGAACATACACCATCCAAATCGGTGATACCCTCAACAAGGGTCAGGTCAAAAGTACCCTGAACCAACGAGAAAGCATGAAGACGTTGATGAAAGTGGATGAAGCGAAAGTAGTATGTCAGGATCGAGCAAAATGGCGGTCTATAATCTCTGCCTACCCCTATGGGATACAGGCGTGACGATTATGTATGTATGTATGTATAAATAAGCTAAATTTTGCGATTTGCGATTGTGATTCACAAAGCCGATCGACTAATATTTTTATATGATCTCGTGTAATCTATGAACGAAATAGTTATTTTTACGGACCCATTTAAAGAAGGGACTGAACAGTCCATTTTGTGTGTTAGTTTTATGTTTACAAATTCTGGCACAATTAGCAATAGCAGAAATATAGAGTATGCTAAAATAACAAGGTGGTGATGCTAATTTGAAATAGCAGTAATTTATTACTAATCTACATAATACAGTCGGGAACTGCCACAACAAGTCGGGTTATTTCCAGTAGTGAGTAAACAAGTTAAGTAACCATTAGGAAAGTTTCACACGAATGCAGGACACCGATAAGATTAATATTCGGGTCAGTGTATAACAACACTCGCTATCCTTAATAATATCAATCCGTAATTGTGTGTTTTCAAACAAAAATATTGAAACAACACAATAGGGAATATGCACGAGACTCCAAAATAAGTCAAATATTAATTGTTGTAATCTTTATTGATATAGAAATATATCGTTAAGATATTTTTTTAAATTCATCAACTCTAAATCGGTAAAAAAATACTTAAAAAATGACATTTCAAAATTGCCGCGCAATTTTTTCGAAACGTTTGAAAAGGAAAGTGACGACAGAGTACACTATCTTATGAAGTTTTAGCTTGTTGGATGTATTGTTTTACGTTTGTTTAAGAGTTATTTTGTGTTTTCGTTGTATTATTAAAAAAAATGATTATTTTGTGACGAAATACAGTTATGTAGCAATTAATAAAACAAGCTTAATCCAAATACTACGTTGCTGATATAGTAGACTCTGACGTCACAGCGAGGTCGCGCCAAAATAGCGTTTAAATGCTCCGAAACTGATAGCAGTTTTTATTATTTTTTTGTACTTTTTTGATTGATATTTTTAAAGCCTTATATTTTTTTCTGGTAATGTAATGACATACAGAATCGATTAAAAATATAAAAAAATGGCATGCATATTCCCTATTATTTATGGACAGTCCGCGAGGCCTCAAAAACTGTAAAGTAACCGAAACGTGTCGTCGGGAAGTGAAAAAAAATGTAAAAATTAAACCAAATCCGCGATAAAATTCGTAAATAATAGTTTTATTTCAATGTATAACATTCGCGTTAATCTAAGAAATCATTAAACATAATATGTTTTATGGATTTCATCGCAGATTCGCAGATGCAGATTTTTTTTATTTGTTTAAGTAATATTTCATAGTATTGATAGTCAATCACCACGCTCTAAAAACGGTGAAGGAAAACATCGTGAGGAAACCTGCATACCATAGCGATTTATAAGAATTTCTATGGTATGTAAGTCCGCCAACCCGCACTAGGCCAGCGTGGTGGACTATATGGCTTAACCACTCTCAATCGTACTCTCGATTGTAGAGTAGGCCCGTGCTCTGCAGTGGGACGTATATGGGCTGATACAGATATAGAATACTGAATATACAAATTACGAACCCATACAGGCGGTACTTAATGCCAAAGGCATTTTCTAACAGCCAACCTTCGGGTGGTGCAGAGATAATTTAAGAAGGTGCATAAAAATTAGTTGAGAAGTAAACTAAGTAAAATATACTAAATACTTATACTAGTACATTCAGAATTGGTCTCGCCATTTATTACCATAAGTCACATGCCATTTATCTGATAGTAAGCGATACGACCGCTCATGGTCAGTAGCAAAACAAAAAACATAAAGAATCATAAAGCATTGCTTGGCATTCCACTGCGCTCGCCAGCCGGAAGAAAACAGTGCATTTACATACAAATAGTCATTGATGAGATCGATTCTCACTTCAAACGTGCGATTATTCAAAAATCTTTGAATAATAAATAAATAATAACACCCAACAGTCACATACATGAATGCAGTCATAGTTTAAATTGCTTTCTTTTTTGCTATGAATGGCGAGACGAGCATGCCGTTCGCCTGATGGTAAGCGATACGACCGCTCATGAACAGTAGCAAAACCAAAGCAACACCTTGAATTACAAAGCAATGCCTGGCATTCCACTGCGCTCGCCATCCCGAGACATAAGATGTTAAGTCTCGATATGTCCAGTAGTTACTCTGGCTACAATGCCCTTCAATCCGAAACACAACAGTGCATTTACACTGCTGTTTGACTGGAGAAATAGACATTGCGGTGGTACCCACCCAGGCGGCCTCTCACATAATATGAGAGACCTACCACCAGTTTTGTGTCTTATTTCAGTAAAATTGTCGATCTACAATATTTATGATACTTACCTGTATGTGACATCACCGTGGGACACTATACAATCTAAATCACTACATAGTATAAAACAAAGTCGCTTTCTCTGTCCCTATGTCCCTTTGTATGCTTGAATCTTTAAAACTACGCAACGGATTTTGATGCGGTATTTTTAAATAGATAGAGTGATTCAAGAGGAAGGTTTATGTGTATAATACGTACATATTATTGTACAGAAATCTATTTGTACCCGGGCGAAGCTGGGTCGGGCCGCTAGTAATAAATAAATAAAAAAAAATGTGACGTATATGAGCTGATACAAGTAAATAACACCCACATATTTCCTTATTTACAACTAAAATCTATCCGTGCTATAGAACAATAACCTCTTTTTTGCCAACTGCGTGCTTTTGACCTGTCATAGCGAAAAAAAGGTTAAGTCCGTATAGGCAAATTAAGAAGGGTTCCGTCGAAATGGGTTAAGACCAAATAAAGGTCTTTGCAAATAAACCGGCTTTAAAATCACTAATCACGTATTTAAATACTTGCATTCATCTATACATATAAATAAAATTGATTGATTAAAAAAATGTCCACCTGCATATCGCTATATACACGATACCTATAACGAAAATGACCTTAGATTTTTTTTGTCTGTCTGTTTGTTCCGGCTAATCTTTGACGGGACTTTTATTGTCAGGTAGTTGATATAATAAGGAGTAACTTAGGCTACATTTATTTTACAAACATTCTTTTATTTTAGAAAATTAAAGTTTGTGTTAAATTCCACGCGGACGAAGTCGCGGGTACAGCTAGTAACAAATACTAATTAGCCACAAAAAAGTAAATTAGTTAAATCATGTTCAGAGGAGATAAAACGTTCATTAAGTTTTGCTATTCATAAGGGTATTATCTACAATTATTAACTAATATTGTCACTCACAGAAAAAAAGCGATTTCATTCACCTGACAGTAATATCATACGTTCAGCTGAAATTTATCCGCCATTATTTTGCCTAAAATTTGTAATTTTTAAAATCAGTACAGTATTTAGCAAGTTACAAATTTATAAAAGTTGGTAGTAGGAGTAATAGAAAAGGCAACATGCACGTCGTGACGTCATCTTCCATAAGGTGCAAGCGTGTGAAAGAGAAGGCGAGTGTCCCCACCGCACTATTAAAAATATTATTATCAGTCACTTTACAATCCAGTGTAAGGTTTATATTGAAATATATGTCAAAAACTGAAAAATAATAAGTGACATTGTTAATATGGCGTGGAATTATTGATATAAGGCTAATGGTTTGAATGAGGGATTACTAAACATATACTGCCGGATTGAGCGAGTATTAGATCGGGAGAGTATATATAATGTACGGTATGTTTCGCGGAGCGGAACTGGAAATAATTTGTAAAAGAGAATAAGACCATGTTGACTGTATTGGAATAATAAATTGTAAAAAGTACAAGAAGACTTTTACCAATTTTGATGCTGATTTCAAATTAATGTCTTTTAAAAGCGACACTTTTTAGGAATCATTACATACAGCTCAAAATCAAACCTTTGACACAACACTATTGAATCTTAAACATCGAATCACTACATAGTATAAAACAAAGTCGCTTTCTCTGTCCCTATGTCCCTTTGTATGCTTAAATCTTTAAAACTACGCAACGGATTTTGATGCGTTTTTTTTTAGTAGATAGAGTGATTCAAGAGGAAGGTTTATATGTATAATACGTACATATTATTGTACAGAAATCTATTTGTACCCGGGCGAAGCTGGGCCGGGCCGCTAGTTAAAAATAAACTGTTCGTCCTTGCCTTTGCCTCAAACCTGTTATTACAGTAAAGATACAAGGAACCCTAATTGGCGCTAGCAACGTACGTTTCCAAATATCGCGTTTCAAGGTCATTGAACCGGTGACATGGAACGCAAAACACTGGACACGTCATGCCTATTATTACAATATGTTTCCCTTTGAGATACTAATCCAATATACTATCCAGTACCAATATTATGAGTTTCACGATCGGATTATACATCTATATCAGCCCATATACGTCCCATTGCATTTAGACAGCCTCCGTGGCGCACTTGGTTAGACGTCGCCTGTGAAACGAGAGGTCGCGGGTTCGATCCCCGCACCGAGAGAAATGTTTGTGCGGCCCACAAATATTTCTTCTGGGTCTGAATGTTTGTGAGATCGAAAAGTCTCTCGTAGTTCCTGATACCCACGACACAAGACTCGATCTTAGTGTGGGGTCAGGACTATGTATGTGACTGTTGGGTGTTATTTATTATTTATTGCATGGCACGGGCCAACTCCACAATCGAGAGTACGATTGAGAGTGGTTAGGCCATATAGTCCACCACGCTGACCTATTACGGGTTGGTGGTCTAATCAATTTCAATAAAAAAGCAGTGCTACCACCATTACGAATAAAACATATTTACGTAATTGAAGACGCAAATGTACAACAACACTCGGGCCCTACAATATTCATCCAAAACGAAGTTCGAAACTTCGGACGATAGAAGTTTTTTATACGATACGAATGTATCTACTCTGTAAAAGTTCGAATTTGTATAACGTACATCGTAACCATAAGTCTATGGTTACGACCATAAGTCAATAACGACCATAAGTATATGTAGGTACATTCGTATCGTATATAAACTTCGATCGTCCGAAGTTTCGAACTTCGTTTCGGATGAATATAGTAGGGCCTCATACTAAGCATGGTAACAAAAACAAATGACTCAGGCACTTCTAGAGCACAATAAAGCTGTGTATTTTTTATCATTATTTACAACATTTATCTAATAACGAGTTGTTTATTTAAATCGTTATCTGTTGCCATATAAGATAAAAACAACGTTAGGTTTCTTCGCAAATTATGCGTAGGTGACATGACGAAATACTATGACAGAGTCGATCAAAACATTCGTATGTTTACTAATATTATATAGCCACATAAACAACATTACCACATGAAAGTAAATTAGTTAAATCTTATTAAGAGACTAGCCGCACCCGCAACTTCATTAGCGTGGAATTTAACAAAATCTTTATTGTTCTAAAATAAAAGATTTTTTCTTTAATGAATGTAGCCTAAGTTACTCCTTATTATATCAGCTACCTGACAATAAAAATCCCGTCAAAATCGGTCCAGCCATTTCAGAGATTAGCGGGAACAAACAGACAGACAAAAAAAATTCTAAGGTCATTTTCGTTATAGTTATCGTGTATACTATAACAATATATAGTTGGACATTTTCACTTTACAAACAGACACTTCAATTTTATTTATATGTATAGATAAAACGTTCATTAAGTTTGGCTATTCACAATGGATTTTTACTAAATATTTGACTTATATTGCCACTTGACAGAAAAAAAGTGATTTCATCCACTCGACAGTAATATCAAACGTCCAGCTGACAGACATCCACCATTTTTCTGCTTAAAAATTGCTAATACAAGGATCTCGGCCATTTTAAGGTTAATGAGCTGTATAATTATAGCTGTTTAATTATTTTTAACGTATAATAATAACGTTTTTGAGTCAGCTCATATTAACAGCATTTAAAAACTGCGTATAATTCTTATGAATAAAGAAAACTTTATGGGTCTTATTAACAAACTCGGATAACCTAGGGATTAATTTTAATCTAAGGGTTTAGAATCGACTAAATAATTTTGTCCATTCTTTTAACTTTTAATTAAAATATAGTCTTGAGATTGTCATTCATTGAGGTTTCGTGATTTGATTCACTATTATGTTTTCACTATATTATGTTTTCTTTAATTCGTATTTGTAATTATTATTGTTAATGTCATTATAATTAAAGTTTAATTCTGTCTTTAGTAATTCAACAATTAAATTATGTGCATGTTGTGTTCATTATCCTGGAATGCATTAAGAATGTGAAAAAATAAACAATGTTATATTCCATACTAGCAATAATGTTATTGTGATTTCTGGTTCATTACCTTAATAAATAAATAAAACAAAGTAGATCCGTGTTTAATAATAAAGTCGTGAATACCTCGCTATTCAAAATAATCGTGTCAATTCTAAAACCTTGAACTAAAGTAAATCCCTCGTTAATCCCAGTTTATTAATAGCCCCTATTTGTTTGAATGCACTTTTTTCAGGAACTACAGGGGCCCTACTATATTCATCCGAACGAACGAACGAAGTTGGGCCCTACTATATTCATCCGAACGAACGAACGAATGAAGTTCGACACTTCGGACGATCGAAGTTTATTTACGATACGAATGTAAAAGTTCGAAGTTGTATAACGTACATCGTAACCATAAGTCAATTACGACCATAAGTATATGTAGGTACATTCGTATCGTATATAAACTGCGATTATCCGAAGTTTCGAACTTCGTTCGTTCGGATGAATATAGTAGGGCCCCTGGTTCGAATTAAAAAAATGTTTTATCCTTTCTTAGCCATTTTGACAGCTTCCATGGTGTAGTTGGTTAGACGCGGCCTGTGAAACGAGAGGCCACGGGTTCGATCCCCGCACCGAGAGAAATGTTTGTGCGGCCCACAAATATTTCTTCCGGGTCTGGGTGTTTGTGAGACCGAAAAGTCTCTCGTAGTTCCTGATACCCACGACACAAGACTCGATCTTAGTGTGTGGTCAGGACTATGTATGTGACTTTAGAGTGTTATTTATTTTATTTATTTATTATTTATCAAAGAAAGCTATAAGATACATAACATCACGCTATGACCAATAGGAGCGGGGTATCAATAAAAATTGTTGCTATAACGGGGAAAATTTATCATCAGCGTTATTTTAGAGTTGAGTAATATAGATTATAGACTCGCATTGTGGGACGGAACATACAAGGCGAAATGTGGGTGTCCTGGCACCTCTGCCTACCCCTTCTGGAAAAAAGGCGTGAGGTTATGTATGTAAGGGTATCTGCGGCCGAGTACAGCCGGGCCGGGGCGCTTGTGAATAGTTTTTTTTATATACAACTGGTGTATTAATTAGGTTATTGACTACGGACCACTAGAATCTGCCCCGTTTATATATTTTGCCTTGAAACGTTTGTTCACAGTACGTGCGTCACATGTTATCAAGAGACACACCCATTCACAATCGGTATTCATATCATGTTGCAATTATTTATACATACATACATACATACACACATACATACATACATACATACATACATACACACATACATACATACATACATACATACATACATACAGACATACATACATACATAAATTCACGCCTTTTCCCGGAAGGGGTAGGCAGAGGTGCCAGGACACCACATTTCGCCTTGTATGTTCCGTCCCACGATGTGATAGGTGGCGAGACTATAACCATATCGGGCACAAATTCCTGACTCTGGGCTGATAATGAATAGAAAAATCCAATATCAATTTGCCCAACAATACAATCGACAGTACGATTGAGAGTGGCTACGCCATATAGTCCAGTATATCATTTAACAAGAATTATTATGCCGGCGCGGCGACTTATTTATCAACATGTATGAAAACAATATGAGTCACATTCTAACAATCCGTTTGTTTCGTTTCAATTAACTACAATTGGACGCGTTGGACTGAAGTGAACCATACTATATACATAAGTACACATATCGGGTACAAATTCCCGATTCCAGACTCATAATGAATAGAAGTGTTCACGGTGGTCGCGGGCTTAAATCCCAGTGGCCCTACTATATTCATCCGAAACGAAATTCGAAACTTCGGATGATCGAAGTTCATCGAACTCTGCAAAAGTTCGAATTTGTATAACGTACATCGTAACCATAAGTCTGTGGTTACGACCATAAGTCAATAACGACCATAAGTATATGTAGGTACATTCGTATCGTATATAAACTTCGATCATCAGAAGTTTCGAACTTCGTTTCGGATGAATATAGTAGGGCCCCAGGGCACACCTCTGAGTTTTCGGAGTCATGTGTGTATTGATAGTCAATCATCACGCACTAAAACGGTGAAGGAAAACATCGTGAGGAAACCTGCATACCATAGCGGTTTATAAGAATTTCTATGGTATGCAAGTCCGCCAACCCGCACTAGGCCAGCGTGGTGGACTATATGGCCTAACTACTCTCAATGGTGTTCTCGATTGTAGAGTAGGCTCGTGCCCTGCAGTGGGACGAATATGGGCTGATACAGATTGAATAGAAAAATCCAATAACACTGCTTGACACGGGATTCAAATCCAAAACCTCAGTTTTATGATCGTAACATTGTACAACTATTCGGTTTTGTGTCCCAAGTTGCACAAAGTGATATTAGATTTGCAAAGCTGAGGTCTCAGGTTCGAATCCCGAGTGGGGCAAAGTGATATTGGATTTTCTATTCATTATCAGCCTAAAATCAGGAATTGGAGCCCAATATGGCGATAGGCTCGCCCAATATGGCGATAGGCTCGCCCACTATCACATCGTGGGGCGGAACATACAAGGCGAAACGTGTTGCTCCTAGTAGCACATCTGCCTACCCTTTCTGTGAAAAAGGCGTGACTTTATGTATGTATGTCTACAAAGTACAAATATTTGTTTTGTGTGGATGCTGTGAAAACGAAGTCTCTTATTATTGCTGTATCAGCCCATATACATCCCACTGCAGGGCATGGGCCTCCTCTATAATCGAGTATACGATAGAGAGGGGTTAGGCCATATAATTCACCACACTGGCCTAGTGCGGGTTGGCAGACTTTACATACCATAGAAATCGCTATGGTATGCAAGTTTCCTCACAATGTTTTCCTTCACTGTTATAGTGCATGGTGATTGACTATCACCTTTTTTCTTTTACCATCTTTTTATTGCTAATTCAAAATATTCTGATTCTGATTCAATAATACAAATGAATTGTATGTCTATGAACTTATACATACCTATTATGTGTATTTTTAATTATAGGGGACCTGTCATAGCTAATGCGGGGGTTCATGCACCTCTCCCCCGCCTAACTAAAACATATAACTACTTACTACTATTCATAATAATGCAACTGGTGGTAGGTCTCTCATATGTGAGAGGCCATCTGGGTAGATACCACCGCAGTGTCTATTTCTTCCGTCAATCGGCAGTGTAAATGCACTGTTGTGTTTCGGATTGAAGGGCATTGTAGCCAGAGTAACTACTGGACATATTGAGACTTAACATCTTATGTCTCAGGATGGTGAGCGCAGAGGAATGCCAAGCATTGGTTTGTAATTCAAGGTGTTGTTTGGTTTTGCTACTGTTTATGAGCGGTCGTATCGCTTACCATCAGGCGAACGGCAAGCTCGTGTCGCCATTCATTACAAAAAAATAATAATAATAATGCAATTCTTAAAAGCTAATATTTGCCTCATCACCACATATTTATCAGAAAACCTCTTTTACAATGCTATTGTATGTATTGATACCTTTCTTTTGTATGTACCCTTGATATTTCATTATTTATTTGTACCTGAAACATAACTTCTAGTCTATATTATATAAAGAATGTGGTAGGTTGCTTGTTTTATAAGGGCCAGTTTTATCACTTCCTAATAAAGTCCCTGATAGCTATCTGGCACAAATACAAAATTCAGTAGTACTGACCTTTAAAAATTTAAAATTATTCAAACACAATGTACAACTATTAGTTTTTCCTCAATAAAATAAAAATAGTGACTCATTAAGATATGTCAACGGACTGTGAACTGCAATATCTTGGGCTCATTGTTCAGGTCACAACTCACAGAGTCCATTTTGAAATAAATTAAAGACTGCTTGAATCGGGTAGCCAGCCAGCCCCATATGTTTTGTACAAATTCTGAATTCTATTATTCACAATCCTCTTTTCTATAAACAACTTAATTTAATTTCTCAGCTTATTTTTAATTATGATATATGTTTTTTTTAATTATTTATTATAATCATTAAATAGTTATATTATTATCTTTTTGCAAGAACTAACTTTCTTTTCTAACAAAAATGATATTATATTATTCTCTTAATATTTAACATAATTTTCTGCTTTCTACTCTTTCTTCATAAATTTACTAGACTAGAAAATTAACTTATTTAGAATAAAATAAATGTAATATTTACAATATTAGGTATTACATAACTATTCAAGATAATATAATTAATTCACAAATTGAAATATAGGTAATTACAAAACAGTGAACAAAAGATTTGATGTAACAAAGAAACCTACAACCATAAGTTTTTTATCTTTAAAAATATGAATTGATCCAGTATTTTTTGTGTTATTCATTATAAACAAAAATACAAATGTTTGTCCTATATTATATTGTTTATGCCACAAAGAAAATCAGAACATCTAGAGATTTTTAACATAAAAAGACATTGCAACACATTCAGAAAAGTGGCAACAGAAAATATTTACTACAAAAATGTAATTATTTTTTTTCTATTCAAATAAAGCACAAACTGGCATTGAATGTTTAAACACCTAAATCTTAGTTTTCTTTGCCATTGAAAGTCAAGTTTAATTATAATACATTCAGATAAGAGTGAAATACAAAATTCACTTGGAAATATGCAAAGGGATCAACTATTAATCAAGTTAATAAAAGCTATAGGAATTCCATTACAATAATTAATTAATGGTCTTTAATGGGATGTGACAAGGATAATAAGAATCTGATGTATTGGAAATATTTTAAGTATGTAGTAATGAATAAATAAATTGTATCCCAAACAAAGACTCACAAAGTTTTCCTTAATCACATAAAAAAGACAAAAATCCGAAACTTGTTTACGATTTCTCTTGGCAGCAGCTCTGGGTAATTAAAAAATACAAGGCATTACAGGACAAACACCTTTGGCATTTCCAAGAACATGCGAAAAACAAAACTAGTGTTTACGAAATGACACTAATTAGGTACTTACTCGTCATTAGATGCCTAGTATTGTGATAGTAACAAAGAATGATGAAATTTTGAGGCGTTGCTCATAGACATTTATAAATTTACTTACGGACTGAGCCAAGGCACGCATCGAAATTAATAAAATCACTTAACGTATGAACGTAAAACACTTTTACTACCGAGAATTACACTCACCGTAAGTCCATCAGCTGACGACTAAATAAAATGAAATAAAAACCACAAAAATAAACACAAACAAACAGTTTCTGAATCACTTGTCCATGTCACGTTGAGTATAACGTTGTTAAAACACGTCAGGCATTAAAAACAATGGATTCGTAGTTTACGAAAACAACACGACTCCCCTCATCCATATTGGTACTACAAATGAATGAAATGAATGGATTTAAAATTATCACTCGAATGGAATGAACGATGCGTAATCCAATTAATGTCATTCATTCATACTTGATTGCGTTCCAGATCAAAGTATGCAAGACTTTTTGCATTGTAAAGAATTATCAAATGATAAGACCGTAGACGGAGAAACTAATAGACGGAGTCACATGTTCTATCCCTTTTACACAAAACGAAAGAGATTTATACATAACGTTCATGTAAGAAAGAGATGCAAGCTTTTGTAGCCTGTCCTTATCGGCGTAACCGCTTGACTCCAGGAAATTTGACGTTTTGGAGGCAAATATTTACATTATTTGGGGTGGCCAGCGGTCCGACGGTTGATATTCCCTAAAACAAAAGATATTAAAGATTTAAATTACATATTAAAAAACAAACCTCATTAATTATCTTTTATTTTTTAAACTTCTTCCTTATATGTATTGAACTGTATATGGTTGCGCAATAGATATTGTTTTTGAAATAAAACTATTATTTACGGATTTTATCGCGGATTTGGTTTAAGTTTTGCTTTTTTCTCCACACGACCTTTCTATTACTTTATAAATTTCGTGGTCTAAGGGCGGACTAGATATTATTTTGTTATTAGCTTTTATTACAACAGTTTTTATTTTCAGAACTCGCTATTTACTTAAATTATGTTTATGTTATACAGTGTTTTTATTAGTTCTGGGTGATGGCTGATGACCCAGGCATGTATGTGCACTGTAGTTCCACTCAAAGTTAAAATATCGATATTTTAGCAATTATATTTTTTTAAAGAGCGGTCAAAGTTTCCTGATACCTTAGGAAAAACGTGTCAACCTGGCCACACTCCCACAAATATCGCTATCTCATACTAGGTTACACGGTGGCTACCCCTGTGGATAAGACTGAATCATGGACTGAATGGATTGAATGAAACTGTAAAAGACGAAGCAGAAATGGAGAAGACATCGCCGTGGAAATCCTTGGGGTGACCTTTGGCCGTTTCTTATTGGTCTGTGTCCGTGACCATCTGATGGCTGTGAACCATGATGACCAAGAAGACAACGCACAATACTGCTGGATGTTACGGCGTGGCTTAGTTTCTTACAAATCCTAGGCTAGAATAACGGCCAACACCCTTGGTGACTAGATGTCGCAGGGCAACAAGAGATGAAAAGAACATCTGTGACTGTTTATTTTCATATTTCTTTTCATTTTAAATAATAAAAAAAAAACGTTTCTGTGTCTCTGTGTACGTTTACGAGCTGAAAAGTATCGTCTTCATGTATTTTGCAGAAAGGCTTATCATGCACGACTAGCCACCTTTTTTAAGGAGAGGAAAGCTCCTTAAGACTTCCTTCCGATACCTAGAGGGACGTCGGAAAGGGCCATGTCGAGGTTTCCGCCCTTCAATAACAACAACGACAATTATCCGCGCTGATATTGCAGCCAGGCTAGGTCCCTACCGAGATCTATTAAGATCTTTTGCCGACATACTGACTAATACCTCTCGGTGGCCATCGCGCGCTTTACGAACGACAGGTGATGTCGATGTGGCCATGAGCCGATACCCCCACTTTCCCTAGTTCGAACTCCCGAGCACACAGCCCCGACTGTATTCATTGCGACCCCGATGACCTCCTAATAGTCGGCTCTTACGCGCCCCTTGACCATTGTGCGGGACGCCTAACCCCTGACTCAAGCCGACCTTTTCAACTAAATCATGTTTTTCAAACGGAGAAACTTGCACATACTGAATTTCCACTCTGGAAATAAAGCCAAGTGTCTTATAGTTCATACATCCAATACATTAGAAAGGTGTAGCTTATCCGAATGAAAAAAAAAAACGAGGGAAACAGCGTTATCGTTGTTTACAAAATCGACGTATTTTAGCGTCTTTCATTCCGCAAAGGTTTCCGTACCGAACTACACATTTATGATTTTCATTACCAATTTGTTAATTATTGTAAGCCTAGTGATGGTACAGGGTGGTTATTATCAAGAATTCGAGCTACCATACTACGACGATATGGGAGAAAAAGTATTTCGCAAAAAATACACTGAATATAAAGAAGAAAAAGAAATTAAGACTAGAAGAACCGAATTATTGGATAAAACATTGTTTAATAATACAGTTTATGTAGACGGAATAATACATTATGAAATAAACGAAGAGAATACAAATAACAAAAAAATAAAGAAGATTGAAAATGATTTTAAAAATATCCTAGCGATGCGTGGGGTTAAATATGTTTATAAAAGAGGTTTAAAATGGCGGACTTGGCGCGAAGTGAAAATTGATGGCGGGAAAAAAGTTTATTGTTATGTTTGTGACAGTATTGTTAAAGAAAACTGCACAAATTGTCACTATGGTGGACACTGGGTAAGTGCAATGTATGTATGTGTGGTTTTGAAGCTCAATTTCCTTTATTACTTAAGTTTAAACAGGAAAAATAATATTCCTTCTTCAGGGCCATATTAAAACTTTTAATTGCAAAGGAAATATATATTTTAGTGTATTGTTTTAGAAATACATGTATAAATCTGTTGATTGATAGATCAGTCGTTCTGTACGCAACTGGAAAAAGCCGTTAAATAGATGTTAAATAGGTAGTTAAATTGGGAGTTGGGTGAATTTGTTTAAAAAATACTTTTATTAATTAATTTAATACAAAGATATTTTTATAACTAACGTAAACTAGCTGTTCGTCAACAGAGAGTAGTCGATAGCAAGTCGATCTTCATTACACGTTCATGGAACAGAAACAGTGTCCAGTGCTTACGTACATTACACTCATGTGTCATGTACATGTTTTATATATGAAGGGGCAGGAGGGCCTTCATCAGAACTCATCTTCTACGATATAATTATGTAGGTAGGTTGATAGATGAACAGCGAAATCACAGGTTCTTGTTACAGAGTTTAATCACGAAACAACAACGAAACAACAGCAACTTAGTCAGATCACTAAAGAAGAACAACAGACTTTAATTTATTTTCATAGCGATTCGTCACAAACGTGGTCTGCGGGCGCCGCCGTCTTGAATCTGTTCCTTCAGGCGACGGCCCTCAACACCATCGACAATGACGCTTCGCTAGGCTGACGCTGACAGCTAAAAGTCAGTCAACCTGATGTATGAAATTCACGCAAGCGCCGTCACGGCCGGACTGACTCTCGACCGTCCTCGGGCGATTCTCTGAAACAATATGTTGCAAGCGTACATAGTCCGTTCGGCATTCTGACGGACGACTAATCATTACAATTACGACAATACGCGATGATTAATTACTTAAAATAAGGTATGTGTCTCGCTACTAATAAGCCGGATAACACAGCCTTCTCACCCAGCAGCATATACGTTAACTATTCGCAATTGGTACTATTAGACAAGTCAATCCTTTGGTGGATGTGACCCGGACGGCAATATTCGTCTTAGCATGATCTGCAAAACATCCAGAACAAGTCAGCCTACTTTAAAGGCTCTGACTCGGACGACACATTTCGTCTCATAGTACAAAAGCACAAAGACAAGCCAATCTTTTAACTGACTCGGACGACACATTTCGTCTCACAGTACAAAAGCACAGAGACAAGCCAATCTATTAATTGACTCGGACGACATATTTCGTCTGACCATTTGGAAGGAAAGTAGTAGTAGAATTCGTGTAAAAAGTCTCAGGATCTGAGCATGTACTAAGAGTGTCTGAGCCTACTGTGAGCGTCCTTGAATCGGCGGAAACAGTATTTGAGCATACAGTCAAGGTATCAGAGTTATCATTGCCATGACTTGAATTAATTATACTTCCTTCATCTTCCGACGCCGTCTCGGCCTCTCCACAATTTAAAAGACTAGTGGCTATTTCGATCAAACCGATATATCCCTGCCTAAATGTTGCAGTTCGTTATAGACATGATTAATTAGTGTCCAAATAAGAGACCGTGGAACTACGGGTAGCCATGAAACTGGTTTGTTACGAATAATCTTTCTGTAAAGTATGCCATTTTTAACATCATATGTTTGACCTACAGTTTCGGGAAAGCTATTGCTCTGATGTTTCGCGATAATATCCTGAATTTCTGTGTCAGGTTTCTGTTCAACTGACAACCAGCCCTGATGAAGCTCGACGTAATTGACAATATTAGGCTCAGTCTTTATAGGAGTGTTAAGGGCAGCAAAATCTGACAGGGGATTTCGGAACAGATAGTCAGCGTGCTCCATCTTACTTCCTTCGCGGTACATAATGTCAAAGTCGTAAGCTTGTAAATAAGCCCACCATCGGTAAACGCGGGGTGTTAGGTCTTTATTCGATGTCGACGCTTTGAGTGAGTTACAATCGGTAACTACTACAAAACGCCTACCATAAAGGTAATGGTGAAAATGCTCTACAGCTCTAACGACAGCTAAAGTTTCTAACTCGTACGTATGTTATACGTAACGAGTCTCCGTGTCAGCTGTTCGGCGGCTATAATACTCTACAACGTGCGGAAGATTATTTTTCTTTTGCAGAAGGATTACTCCATATCCTTCTGAGCTAGCATCGGTATGTAACTCCACTGGAAGTTTTGGGTCGAAAATAGTTAGTACCGGTTCGGACGTGAGAATGCCTATAATTTTGTGCCGTATCTTTTCGTGTTCGGTGGTCCAAGTGATTCATCCTTTAAGTTTTGTAAGAATAAATAAATAATAAATAACACCCAACAGTCACACACATAGTCTTGACCCCACACTAAAATCGAGTCTTGTATTGTGGGTATCAGGAACTAGGAGAGACTTTTCGGTCTCACAAACACCCAGACCCGAAAGAAACACCTGTGCACAAACATTTCCCTCGGTGCGGGGATCGAACCCGCGGCCTCTCGTTTCACCGGCGGCGTCTAACCAACTGCGCCACGGAGGCTGTCATAAGAGGGTATAGAGGTCCAATTATTCGTATAAAATCAGGAACAAATTTCCGAAAGTAGGATGCCACGCCGAGAAATTGGCGAGGATTTGTAGCTGTTTTAAGTTCTGAGGCGTGTGCCAATGCTTGAATTTTCCGCGAATTGGGTCTAATCTCACCGGATTGTACAGAATATCCTAGGTAGTCAACCTGTCGTTTCATAAATTGACATGTCTTTAAATTGAATGAGAACCCGACTTTTGTTAACGCACTTAAAACCAAATCCAGGCGCTTCAGTCCTTCGGAGATGTTAACAGAATAAGCGGTCTATCTTGTAAATGACTAAGAGCCTTATTGATACATCTCTGAAAGACCGAAGGAGCATTTCGCAAACCAAACGGCATCGCGAGATATTCGTATTGTCCTTCATTTGTCACGAAAGCCATCTTTTCCACTGTGTCATATTGGACAGGGATCTGGTGGAAGCCAGAAGTGATATCCAAGGAAGAAAAAGGAATTAGTACCCGTAAGCTGGTCTATTTGTTTTTCGATACGAGGTAAGGGATTGTTCAGGTATGGTATTGGTATTTAACTCCCTAAAATCTATGCAAAGTCTATAGGAATTATCCTTCGTTTTTCACAAGAACAATTGAGCTAGCAAATGGGGACGTACTCTCTCGAATCACCCCTGCGTCTAATAAATTTTGAACCTGTTCCCTAATTATTTGTTTCTCTATAAGTGCTCTTTTATGAGGACATATCTGTACAACTTTACGTGTAGATCCATATAATTTAATTTCACATACCCCAGTCCTCACACGCTTCGTAGGTATACCTTCGATAAAGTTATTCGCGTATTTGTTCAATATAGAAATCAACACATTTTTATTCTGTTCCTACAAATCCGAGTCAATTTTCGAAAAATCTGATAAGATTGATGTCGCGACACAAAGATTAAACTGTTGTTTAGAATAGATTACAAGGTGATCGTTATCATTTTTTTACACTTAGCCCTTGATCAAAGATATCCCTACCAATAATGAAAGGCTCAGATATATTATTGTCAGAAACTACGTGAAAGAGTAAACCAATCATACGATCACCAACTTTAACATCGGCTTTAATTTGAATCGTACACTGTATATCATCGTCTCCAATACCGCTAAGATAAACGAGATTCTTACACCCAGTACCCAAGAGTTTGTCACAATAACTATTTTCCACGAGAGAACAGGACGATCCGCTATCAAATAGAAAAGGTACCGACTCACCGGAAGATGTTGCCAAGATACGCCTTGCAGGACGGTGTTCACAATGGTGGACAATTAATTGTCACATGTCTCTTTTGACCACATATGTAGCATATTACGGAGGTCATCTTCTCCAATGGACGGGAGGACTCGGAGTGTCTTGAGACTTGACTGATCCCAGCTCGTCACGACGTTCCGGCATTCCGCAAAACGGTGTCCCGTTATTCCGCAAAAGTTACATCTGCCAGTGAACCTTCCGGTAGTACGAAACCGCTTCGGCTCAGGTTCGTTAGCTTCGACATCGTCTGAACGCCGCTTAAGTGATACACCTCCCAGGATTCGAAACAATTGAGTGCGAGTTGTGATATTGTGCAATCAATTCGCGTCTTATCAAACTGTCCTTCTGACAAAGCACGGAAATAACGAAACCAGTACTTCTCCAGGCATCACAGCCTTAGGTATTCGTTCAATAAGGTTCCATAAACGAAGATCAGCTTCTGAAGCTGTCTCCTTAGCTCATATTTGGAATCGCAATATTTCGTCAAAGTAGTCCTGCTAAAGTCCTGTAAAGCTTCGGTTTTGACAATTTAGTCAACAGTGTCTGTTTGACAACGCTCCAGGACATTTCATTTAAGTTTAGCTTAGTGATACAGGCAGCCGCTCGCCCTTTTGGAGAAGCAGTAAGGGCCATGAGCAAGTCAATTCCTTTTAAGCGCTCAGTTTCAACGATTGCTTCGGTAATATTGCACCAACCGTCTATGTCACAATCATGTTCGTCTGGATTAAAAGGCAAAAATGGTATTGCCTTGTTAGTACACACAGTTGGCGTCGACTGGGCTGCGAGAACACGAGATAAAAGCACTTCCATATTACTTAGTAATTTTTCTGCGTCCGATTTTTTTGTTTCTCACTCAACTCTAGCTCCATCCGATCCCACTTCTGATGAAGGGGCAGGAGGGCCTTCATCAGAACTCATCTTCTACGATATAATTATGTAGGTAGGTTGATAGATGAACAGCGAAATCACAGGTTCTTGTTACAGAGTTTAATCACGAAACAACAACGAAACAACAGCAACTTAGTCAGATCACTAAAGAAGAACAACAGACTTTAATTTATTTTCATAGCGATTCGTCACAAACGTGGTCTGCGGGCGCCGCCGTCTTGAATCTGTTCCTTCAGGCGACGGCCCTCAACACCATCGACAATGACGCTTCGCTAGGCTGACGCTGACAGCTAAAAGTCAGTCAACCTGATGTATGAAATTCACGCAAGCGCCGTCATATACATTACCCATGGTTACATAGGAATTGTAGGGTATATGGAGGACGTGGGTACAGCCCGCATAACTAGGTATAGTATGAAAAACGTACCCTAAAAATACTTAATTCTTCCACAGATCATAGAAGAAAAACCTCCATGTCCCTACGAACTATTCTCCATCAAGGAAAACAAAATTTGTGCCAAAAATTACACTCAGTATACGAATCTGACCGACGATTGCCCTTCCCAAATCAAGTTCGAAGATCTAAGCGTGGATTGTGAAAATCCAATAGAAACAATATGGCAAATATCACGCGATTACAAAGCTGAAAAATATCCAAACTCTTTTTGTGAAAAGGATTACTGTGAAATTATTACGGTTTACACTGTAAGTTATTATCAATATTATGCTAAAGTTATTTTTACTATACAGCGTGTTGGACTTGGACTTAAGCCCTATCAAACTCTTGGTTGTAGAAAAGTCCCCTGAAGCGCAGTAGGCGAATATGGGCTGATATAATACATTTTATGTGTTTTTATGTGTGTGCGTGCAATGTCTATTTCCCCCGCCAAACAGCAGTGTAAATACACTGTTATGTTTGGACTGGACATATTTTGACTTTACATCTTGTGTCTCAGCATGGCACGATCAGTGGAATGCCAAGCATTGCTAGTAATTCAAGGTGTTGTTTAATGTTGCTACAGTGCATGAGCAGTCGTATCGCTTACCATCAGATAAACGGCATGATCGTCTCTCCGTTCATGGCATAAAAAATAACCAGGCCGAAAAACTCTACTGGAGGCTATAAACCGACAAATGAAGCGTGAGAGGCTTATATCGCTATTGAAATCCTTAGGAAGTGCCTATTCCTATTAGCGGACTTCCTATGACTCAACTGAAAGGGAGAATCACAATGCATTGCCGAAAGATCACGACCCCGTGTTTGTTACCGCAGTCAATAAGCGTCTCATTCCCTGGGCGAACCATATCTTAAATCAGTAAAAAGGTTCCACACCTTTTTGCCCTGTGGTTCTGGGGTGCAAGAATTTTCACGGTAGATCCTGCGTGTCGTAAGAGGCAACTTAATGATAGCCTCCATGGCGCAGTCGGTTACACGCCGCCTGTGAAACAATAGGCCGCGGGTTCGATCCCCGCACCGAGAGAAATGTTTGTGTGACCCACAAATATGTCTTTCGGGTCTGGGTGTTTGTGAGACCGAAAAGTCTCTCGTAGTTCCTGACACTCACGACACAAGACTCGATCTTAGTGTGGGGTCAGGACTATGTATGTGACTGTTGGGTGTTATTTATTATTATTATTGTAGGAGGAATCGGAGTCTTTGGGCAAACTGCGAGGGCAGTGTACCGTCACCACAGAGTGATCTGTGACCGTCACTTATAACGACTCCGAAATGTACCACGGAGCGCATGGCCTTGTCTCTGCCGTGTACGTCCATAACATCTCAAACGGGCGTCCAAAGACAGTAGTAAATTTGGGGCATTCAAGCCCCCCACAATGGACTAGCAATAGGTTCGCGTCGATCACTTACACAGACGTAAATCGGGGCGCTTCTAGCCCTGGAATGTCCGGTGCGGCCTATAATGCGTGTGACAGTCTTACAAGGGGTTTTTAGCCAGTATGCTAGCATAGGTTTTGTTAGGGACCCAGCCCGGCCACATTCCATAGCGTGCCGGACTGGAAGGCCAGTGACAATGACATACCCCTTTCGGCCTCCCCCGGAGTATCGAAAGAGGAGCTTAATAGGTTTTCTTTTTGGACAAAAAAGACTCCACACTTTATTAGCAACTTATGAGTTTCAAAGTAATTCTATATTGGAAGACATTTAGGCTTTATTCTCAGGCTTTATTCAAGCCACAAGTCAAGCGCACTAGTCCGTGCGCTCGACTTTTGAAATTAATTGGAACTCCCATAAATGCATATTTCCTCCTCCTAATACAACATGGATGTATAATGAGTTTTTTTCTTACAGATAGACGCCCAAGGGATATCATTCAGAATGATCAACTCGTCAAACATAATCTTTTACTCCCGAGTAATGAGGGATGGCGGGAAAAATTACGCTTGCATTGATGATTGCGGTAACTGGGATCCCAATGCGAAGAAACTAGTGGCACAATCAAAGCCATTGTCCTTTAATTTATTAGAAAGAAATAAAAAGAAACGGGAAGATATTAGCGCCAGTATTAAACAAAAATCGACTAAAAGCAAGAAAAAATCGACTAAGACAGGCTATTTTAAAATAAAAAACAAAATAAAAAAGTATATTGATAGAAATACATTGTCTATGGAAGATAAAAGCGCGCGAGAAATTAGAGAAAATAAATTCAAGACGACCACTGAATCGTATTGTAAGAAATTGATGAAAAAAGAAAACGATTATGCTTATGATTATAATACTTCTGAGTATGAATAATTATAAATATACATATACCTATTATTGTTCAGACTAATTCAAAAAGTCCTTTCCCTTTTACATTCTTTCTGGGCTTCCGACATTTTTCCATTTTTAGCGTCTACCACAGACCAATAAGAAAGCGTCTACTAACCCTTGCCATTGGCTCTCATATCTTTCAAGAAAAACGAGATTAATACAATTATTATTAGGTCCGTGACATTAATTTGGGATTAAAATATATTAACCTAGTGTCAGCCTGTCTGTAATCCGGAAAAGACCGAATCCTGGACCAGAAATTCACTCTTTGGTTTTGGATAGGAGAACTGAGAAGCTCAATACCTGCTCAGGGCTGGAATTTGTAATAGTTTTATTTACATCTTGGGCAAAAAATTTAAAAGAAAAGTAAGTAAGTAAGTAGGCGAAAAGTAGGTGTATCCAAGGGTCATGACCCCCACCCCTGGGCTGACTCGATATTGGCAAAATTAATTTACTATATTGTTGATAACATTTATAAGCACAATTACTTCTTTGTATGTCGATAAACAAAGTAAAAAAGTATGTCTGTGTTTACAAATCACGGCTGTAACAAGTTTTTGTAGAACTACGATAAATAACACCCAACAGCCACCTACATAGTCCTGAACCCACACTAAGGTCGTGTCTTGTGCGTGGGTATCAGAAACTACGAGAGACTTTTCGGTCTCACAAACCACCCAGACCTGAAAGAAATATTTGTGGGCCGCACAAACATTTCTCTCGGTGCAGGGATCGAACACGCGACCACTCATTTTATAGGCGGCGTCTAACTGACTGCGCCATGAAGGCTGTTAAATAGGTCAAATATTACGCCACGATAGGAATAGGTTGGCTCGACCAAGGTTATTATTTCCACACAAAATATTTACTGCTATCAATTTTTATTGCAATGAATTGCAAGACGATCATGCCATTCAATACGAATGGTCATGAACAGTAGCAAAACCAAACAACACAATGAATTACAAGGCAATGCTTGCATTCCCCTGCGCTCGCCATCCTGAGACATAAAATGGTAAGTCTCCATATGTTCATGTTGTTACTCTGGCTACAATGTCCTTCAATCCGGAACACAACAGTGCATTTACACTGCTGTTTGGCGCGATAAATTTTTCTTTTTCTTTCTACCCGGGCGGCCTCTCACGTATGAGATAGGTACCTTTCACCAGTAAAAAATAAATGTCGAATATAATAAAATGTGAAGAGAGAACTGAGGGAAAACCTACGCCTAATATTTTAACAACAGCATGACAACGCATTCCGACGTCAAATGATCGTAGACGGTCTAATAGAAATAGATAAGGTAATAATAAAACTAATTTCCAATCAAATTCATACGTGTATTGGTGTTATCTTCCGGCAATATTTTTACCTTGCTAGTTGTTATCATATCATTTTTACGCATTTAAGTCTTAATCTAGAAATAATACGGATTATCGATATGTGTGGGCAACGGTAAACCAATTTCAAACGGGAACAATGATTAAGCGGGAAGCCTATGTTCAGTGGCCCGAGCACGAATCACTAAAAAGATCGAGTAGTTTTGTATGAGATTTCTGCAGCGCCTGTATCGTGGGTAGAAGGAACTAACTATGCGAGCAAGAAGCATTTTAACTTACTTTCGTTCTAACTTAATTTCTGTGGCCGAAGAGAAACAGATTAAAATCTTCAGCCATTTAGAAATTATATATTTTTCGCATAAACACCACCTGAAGAGATAAATACTTCTGAGCCACACTTCTATCAAATATACACTAGGTTATAAGTAAAGGCTTAAAAACGGCAACAGAAATAAAAGCATTAATAAGCGTATAGTCTTATTTGATTTTAGTATGGTCCAAAAACATAATAAATCTTAATGTAAAGGAATAAATAGGGTTTATTGTTACTTGAAGTTGATTATAATTTAAGACTTTTTGCTACATCTCGTTCGAAATTCAAATGTATAAGTATAAGCAACCTCGGCCACTTTTGACGTGTGATTTTGTTCTGGATCCTGTATCTAGTATACTCGTACACATAGATAATACACTATATAGGAAACTCGTATATTTGATCGAAGGGATCACATGAACATTAGTTTCCACGCGGGATCAAACCCGCGGCCTCTCGTTTCACAGCCGGCATCTAACCAACTGCGCTACCATTGAGGTATTATACTAGAGCGGACATCGGGAACAAAATCTCTGCGTATGGTGCGTGCACAACTGCACACGGGTACACAGTGAAGCGAGAGGGAATATAATGTTATTTCGTAGGCGTGACACAGACAGAAATAGAATGTACCGTTCATTTTGATTGCAGTGTCCTCTCTAGTATATTATCTCAATGTGCGCTACGAATATTTTCAATATAAATCACTACATAGTATAAAACAAAGTCGTTTTTCTGTCCCTGTGTCCCTTTATATGCTTAAATCTTTGAAAGGACGCAACGGATTTTGATGCGGTTTTTTTAATAGATAGAGTGATTCAAGAGGAAGGTTTATGTGTATAATACATATATATTATTGTAGATAAATCTATCAGTACCCAGGCGAAGTTGTGTCGGGCCGCTGTTACAAATAAATAATACCACAAAATATCAAAGTAGTTTAATTCATGCATAAAAATAATCTTATTGTAAGTCCACTATAAAATCGATACCGATAATAGATATAATCATAAATATACATCAGTAGGTTTCTAAAAGACAGTTAATTTTGTCTAAATACGTACAAAAATAGACACTACCCACAATTTAAAAAATTCAATCAAGCCCTAAGGATGCTATTCCGTTAGGCAAGTAACTTGTACGCAAATTAGTTACTTCCCGTCGCTTTTGAGACTGCCGTCCTCAAGCTAAAATGTCGTTAAGTACAAAAACTGCTTTTTGAGTTGTGCACAAAAAAAAAATTCTAAACAGTTCTAAATTGAAAGTTTCGCTATTTGAAAGTGCCTCCTGCGATCTATTATTCGTACTCCAAGGTCTTAAAGATGACCACTTGTTATTAAGTAGCACATTTAAAAAAATCGCTTTTTTGTGCACAACTAAAAAAGCGGCAAAAATACTTAATGGCATTTTAGCTTGAGGACGGCAGGACAGTGGTCCCTCAGTCGAGCTGATATTTGTACTGTAGCTTTAGGGGGCGTCCATTAATCACGTTATAGTTTTGAGGGTACAGTAATGAAAGTCACTGGTATGAAGTCTATTTAATTCTGGAGATTTAGATTGGCGACAGGGCATACTTATGACTTTTCGGAGTCATGTGTGTATTGATAGTTAATCACTACGCACCATGTATGCATTCTTGCCAACCCGCACTAAGCAGCATGGTGCTTGGAACAACATGGACTATATAGCTAGACCTCTCTAAACCATTCTCTCGATTGTGGAGGAGATCCGTGCCTTGCAGTGGGATGTGCATGGGCTGATACAAAGAACGGTATAAAATATCCAGACATACATTACGATTGGATATTGTTTTCGACTGGTGTAAAAATAATGAAAGAAATATGTAATTATAAAAAATAAAAACATGATTATTCTCACCACTCCCCTCTCCTCTTCTAATGTTGTAATTTTTTCCGAACCCCTCCCCTTCCCCCATTTGGAGTTTGACGTGATTAATGGACAGCCCATTAACGACCGACAGCAATATTCTATCATTTACAAAACATCGTATATGAAAAACAAAAGTATTGAGTATAATAATGTTTTGTACTCTTAAAATAGATATAACAATTTTTAGATGCATGTTTTTTATATATCCTAGTATATATCTCAAGACTGCTACCAAAAACGAAGCCGGGTGGTAGTTTTAGTGACTACAAACACAATGCAACTATAATTTTTGCAAAGAAACGCGACATTTTTTTATCATTTTTAAAATATCGTCATTTTTGGGTGGTAAATCCATAGTTTTTGCTAAAATAATAATTTAAACTCTTTTATACCTTAGAGTCCTTATAAATAAAAGGGTATACACTATTATTTTAGGAAAAAAATGTATTTACCACCCAAAACGTTGGTAAAGAAATTGTCGCTTTTTTACCAATATTTTCTGTTGCATTGTGTCTGAAGTCGCTTAAACTACCACCCGGCTTCGTTTTCGGTAGCAGTCTTGATATACCCGGTATGGTTTTTTTAATATCCGTACTTATAATTAATCTGTTCACCAGATATTCAACAATAGAAACATAATTTTAACATCATTTCATCAACATATCGTCGGTGATATTCTGAAACCGCGGAACTAACAGTGTTTAAAACCGCGTAAGGTAGGTGCAGTGAATTTTACAGGAACGACGAAAAACATATTAATATTTACTAAACCACATGACTTTCTATTGTTTAAACTTTTAAATTGTCAAATTATAATATTCTCCTTGGTATTGCAGGCATTAGTTATGTTAAATATGTATTAATTAATTAGTAAATCGACTAAGCCCGCGAAATCTCGATTTTGCTCGTTTTGTAAATACACGGTTTTAACCACTGTTAGTTCCGCGGTTTTAGAATATCACCGACGATATCAAACCTTTTCACGAAAACCATTGTATAATTGCCAAAAATCGCAAAAACGTGTTTTTAAAACACCTAAGTATAATTTTGAATAACACAAGCATATTATAAATATTTTATAATAATAAAACCTTAGAAAAACTTAATTGTTACAATGTTTTTCGTGAAAAAGCTCGCTATATCCTAAGGCACATATTTTCAGTCTTATTTTTGTGCTAGAATATCCGGTTTACAAAATCCAGATGTAACAATAAGAAATAATAACATTGAACATTCATAGTAAGTATTTGTATATTGACGTGACAACGTCTTAAATTAGGTTGCGGCTGGGAGTCACTTATGAAAAAGTGTAACGCCCGGTAACGTTACGATGAGTCACCGAACGAGAGAGAGGCCCGCCGAATGCCTTGCGTCTCTCTCCCACTCAACTATGATCTAATTATAGTTGAGTGATTAATTTAATTATATTCATATCAATAAATATTCTACCGAGAAAAAGACGTTGTCACGTAAAATCTTCGCCCGTAAAACCGACTTTACAGGCAACCATTTTATTTTTAGTACGATAAGTATTTTGTACCCAGTGTAGAAGATACACGTCCTAAACAGCCAAGGGCGTCGCCAGCCGATGGCCCGATTGGGTCAAATAATAATAAATAATTTGGAGAATGAGAAAAGTAATTGTAGGTAAAGTTAAGCAAACATGAAGCTTTTCACTTGTAGTACGAGCCTTAAATCTATAGCGATCTGCAAAAAAAGACCGTATAGTAGGCAAGTAAGTCAAAGATTTTGGTTGCTTTACATTTGGCAATTTTTTTTAATCTCTAGGGGGGGGGGGTCAGCTGACCCTACCTGCTCCCCCCTGGCGACGCCCTTGTAAACAGCGCATTACTTCTCCTTCTTGTTATTTATTTCTGCATCGACAAAATCACATAACTCTTCTGTTAAACTCTTCTCTTAACATATTTCATTGGACAAGTTATTTCTATGGAAATTAGTAATCGTTTAATATTATATGTTGATTTAAAAAGTCATTTTACAAACAAAACAGGACCAAATAACATTAAAATGGCTTGTATAATGAGCCCACTATCAATTTAATTCAATAAAAGTGGTTCATATCTACCATTGATTTCAAAAAAACTCATGCACTTTTATGTCAATATAAGTAATATTATATAAAAAAAAATAACATCATAGATTGAGGTATAGGCTAGAGCGGACATCGGGAACAAAATCTCTGCGCATTTTGCTGGTACAGGAACCCATTGAAGCGAGAGAGAAGATAATGTTACTGAGTAGGCGTGACAGAGACAGAGACAGAAGGGGTAGTATGGTAGCTTTCATTTTTGTTACAAACATTTTGTTTGAAGAGTCCCCTCTAGTATACTATCTCAATCACATCTTATAATATTTTTTTTGGCTCATATACGTGCTTATCTGAGCTATCACTTACAAATCTTACCATGGAAGACTTCTAATGTTAAGGGGAAATCATACTATAGTATTCCGTCTTACGCATAGAGTAAAGAAGCGGCCATAAATACTAGAGAAACGCGTCTTAGAACGATCTGTAGGGCGATTCACGTATTAAAATAAGTTCAGCTGCAGTGCAGTTGCGGTTAAGTTTCGATCAAAACAGCCCTTTTCGTATTCACGTAATTTTGACAACCGCTGTCAAATACGCTCGCGTCAAGTTCGCGTCACGCAAACGTTTTAGCGTATTCTACTGCTGCGCGTATATGTCAATCTCAAATAAATTTCATACATCTGACGTACAGTTGACGCGCAGCTCACGCGCAGTTCACGCGCAGCTAAACACTTACAAGAATACCATTTTGTACCAAAGCGTAAACTTAATTGTAACCGCACCGCAACTTGATCGGCGCGTCAAAAAGTTACGTGAATCGCACTACTGAACAATGGATTCTTTTGTTGTGTGCACATTATAGGTCGTACGCTTATGACGTGACCTTATATGTTCCATTGTCCTGATTGGTTAGTTGGCCGCTTCTTTACTCTATGCGTAAGACGGAATACTATAGTATGATTTCACCTTTAAGCTCCTGCTTTTATAGTAAATCTAATTACAAAAATCTCTTGCGAAGAAAATCCCTTACTTTAAAAATAAAAACATTGACTTAAACCCCACATATTTTAAAGTTTATGTAAGTAATTCAGATTTTAACGCCCGAATACTGGAACGCCATTCAAATAATAAGTTGCTCATAAAAGCACACGGCCCACTTAGCCAGTATATTTAAGCGGGATTCACGTAGTTAAGCGCAACTTATTTTACAATTTAAGTTGCGTACCAGTATTTGGGCGTAAGTCTGACTTTTACTGGTATTGTACTGGGATGGTACCACCACAATGTCTATTTATCCCGCCAAACAGCAGCGTAAATTCTGTGTTATGTTTCGGATTGCAGGAGTAGATAATATCAATGTAAGACATTGAATGTCAGTATGTCCAGTACTTACTCTGGCCACAATGTCCTTAAATCTGGAACACAACAGTTCAGAACACTGCTGTTTGGCGGGAGAAATCATTACAATTGATAAGAGTAAATAGTATACTTGATTGGTTTCTACCAAAAAATACAATATGTGAACTCTTCAAAACATTCTAAGCCAGTGTGGTAGACTATAAGGCCCTTCTTAGTCATATATGAAAAGTAAATATAAACTTAATTTATGTACGATGGATAAAATTAAACTTAAATAAATATTATGTTGACTGCAGCACGAAAACAACAGACTATCAACCAGAGCAGTTTTGATATATTATACTTGGTAGAATAGTTGCACTATGGTACAATTACAAAGCTGAGATCTCGGGTTCGAATTCAAAATGTGGTTGCCCTGTTAGCATTTTTGCCTACCACTTCTGGGAAGAAGGCGTAATTTTATGCATGGTATATATTACGATTGGCTTGCAATAGCTGCAAAGCAATAGTATGAAAACGTAATGTGTGAGCCATGTATGAATTCTGTAAATTCTAGTTCAAATCACTACATAGTATAAAACAAAGTCGCTTTCTCTGTCCCTATGTCCCTTTGTATGCTTAAATCTTTAAAACTACGCAACGGATTTTGATGCGTTTTTTTTAATAGATAGAGTGATTCAAGAGGAAGGTTTATATGTATAATACGTACATATTATTGTAAAGAAATCTATTTGTACCCGGGCGAAGCTGGGCCGGGCCGCTAGTTGCATATATAAGTGTGGGTTGTTTGTTCTTTGATAAAAAAAAAAATAAGGGCTTCATTCAAAGACAGTTATAAAACCTATTTAAGCTGTGTTTTTGAGTATTTTGCCCCTTTAGAAAGACTTTGAATACAGTTGGAACATAGAAAACAAAATGGTTGATAACAAAAATAGGTTTAAAAACTTTTTATGAGCAAAGCTGTTAGAAACCATATTACTGAAAGATTGTTTTGGCCCCACAATCAACATCGTAAAGTATATACACAGAAAAGATACAAACATAATGTACAATTTAAAACAAGATGACAATTAATTGATCTTAAGGTGAAATCATACTATAGTATTCCGTCTTACACATAGAGTAAAAAAGCGGCCATAAATACTAGAGAAACGCGCCTTATACCGATCTGAACAATAGATTCTTTTGTTGTGTGCATAAGCATGAGACGTGACCTTGTATATTCTATTGTCCTGATTGGCCAATCAGCCGCATCTAGTATCTATGGCCGTTTCTTTAATCTATGCGTAAGACGAACGTACGATAGTGTGATTTCAGCTTAAGAGTATTTATATTATAGACAGAGCGCTGTCATACATTTGGGTCTTCAAAAACGTAGATATTATCTTGTTCGTAATTTTGGTAGCGTTCATAAAGTAGTGAATATTTAACCAATTATTAAACTACAAATTCCTTTGAAAACCGAAAATATATTTAACTATAACCCTTTTAAAACGAATTTGAGTAGAATTCGTTAGCCCTAAACAATTATTTCTCTTTTTCTTTTCCAAGTAATTTGTGCATGTTGGACAACCTGTCAAATGTCAGCCAATAGGAGGGCAGTAAAAGGCCCGGCACCACCATTTTTATCAATGTTTCTGAAGTACCAACGCTCACTCTGTTATATAAATTGTGATGTATTATTTCTTTTGCCTTTACTAAATTTTACATTTTGATGAAGACACAAAATTATGTATAGAAGCATTTCAACTTAGAGTATAAGTAGAGGAAATGCTTGTACCTCAAAAATGTGAATAAAATAGTAGTGGTAGGTCACCTTTTCCTGCCCTCTTGGTGGCTGATACTTAACAGTTTGTAAATGTGTTTGAATTACTTGCACAAAAAAAATAAATAGCATAGGATCATTTTAAAGGATTAATAGCTAAATATACTTTTGGTTACCTAAGAATTTAAAGCAATTTTTCTTGCATAATTAGTTCAATTTATACTAATATAAGAGTGCTTCCAGCCTTACGAACAAGTATATATCTGTTTTTGAAAACGCCAATGAATGACAGTGCCCCCATTACATTATATAAATACTCTTACAGCCGCTGCCAATAAACAATCCCAATCCAAAATTTGCCATTTGAGATTGACAGCTCAATCTTTTCTCTGATACTATATTGCCAATAATCAATCTCAGTAGTGAAAAAACTATGGCAACATGGTAAATGACGAAAGTAGAAAACAATCCAGATTGACTTCAATCTAAATTTTTCGATTGATTATTGGCATCGCCCATTAGTGTTTCAATATCATTTTAAGTTGTCTTGTCTAACTGTTACCCACTATTTCTTGTGCTTCCTCCGCTTATATTTACCGCAAATATGGTTCACCATTTGGTAATGACGGTTAAATTTTTCATTACACTCTTCACATGTAAATCTCCTTATATTCAAATGCCGTTCCCGTATGTGGGATTTGAGGCTCTTCTTCAACATTTCCTTTTTGCAATAATCGCATATAGCTTTAGAATATTGCGACTTGTCTTTGGTTAAAAGAAAATTTGTTACATATTCTTCCATTTTGTTGGATTGATGATCAGTTTTGTTGTCAGTTGAACTACCCTCGCATTTCTTGATTTTTATAACATTGTCGTGGACTTTGGTCATTTCAACGTAGACCTCGGTCTGTTTGACCCTCTCAACCCAAGTTTCATTGCACTTTTTCTTCAAAAAGTTTGGTTCAGTCTCATGCATGCTGAAATGGTTCTTTCGAATATGGTAATTTAATAGACGCTTCTCACAGTAAACGGTTCCACAGGCGGTGCATTTGAATTCCGAACGCGGTGTAATAAACAAATCATCATGAACTTTTAAATGGAGAATAAGGTTTCTTTTGTCAACAAAACTCCTTTCGCAGTGGTCACAAATGTAATATTTTTTCGATTTTCCTTCGTGAGCTAACATGTGACGATCGTACACGTCTCTCCTGTAATATTCCTTTGTGCACAAAGAGCATTTAAAACGGGGCTGTATCACACCATGTTGGTATAAATGCGACTTCAAATTATACTTGCTTCCCAAAATAGTTTTATCGCATATTGTACAGCGATGACTCTTTTGAGCCTTCTCCTCCGTCGCACTCATCGTTGAAACAAAAATACTGAACAAAATTAACACAAATTAAAAGAAATAAAATGAAATAAGGTTGATGAAAAGAACTAAACAAATGCTTTGGCTTGGTCTGTCATTTTATTAATGTACTCTGTGGTCTGTGATCTGTCACGTGGATTAAAAAAATTGCTGTCATGATAGATAGAGATAGTGATATACAGAACTATATAAAGCGACAAAGATGGCAATAAACAATGTTAAAAATGAATTGATGATCCGTTCACCAGACGGAATGGAACGCTTCCAGAAAAAAATTACTTTGACATTTGGTTGTTTTTTAATTTTATCTTATCGTTAAGGCAAATGTCTGAGCCATACAGCCTATCATAATTTTAATTCTTTAAATTGGTATGAAGTTGAATTTTCAATTTCATCGATTTGGTTGTACTTGTACATATTGATTAATTTGTTTATTGAATTGACTAGCCAATAAATCTGAATATATGCGTATCATATTGATAGCGGGTCGCCAAAAGCCAAATTTCATCAATGGGACCTATGCTATAAATTAATTTGAACCCCTCCTTTTTTACACGCTTTATATTAGCTTCACTTGTATGTTTGTTTGTATGTTTGTAACCGACTCCTTAAGACGCGATTTTGACCCACTTTAAACGGACAGATTTCATTCAAATTTTGCACACCTGTCAAAGACCGATGACAATACAATAATTCGATTAAAATATATGATTATCCTAATTAGATTCGCCAGGATTAATTATTTTTATAATTGTTGACCATTGCCACTGACCACTAGATGGCGTGATAACGTCAATAATGAATGTTTGCACTATTCATCGCTAGATGGCGTTAACATTGTATCTTCAAATGTCAAATGTTACTACTGACCAACAGATGGCGTTATGTTACTAAAAAGTAGATAATAAATAATAGTTTATGAAAACTAAAAAACACGCTTTATATAGAAAACCCAACTAAAAAATAGAAAATAAATTTTTAAAAATTTGAATTAAGAATATTGTATATAAGAAAAAAATATTTTTTATTGTAAAAAAAGCGTGGGGTGCTTTTTAAGATATTATCAAAATGACAATCCTTCTACGTATATCTGTCGATAAAATAATTATATCTATTGAAAACATGCACCCCACGCTTTTTTTACAATAAACAATATTTTTTTCTTATATACAATATTCTTAATTCAAATTTTTAAAAATTTATTTGCTATTTTTTAGTTGGGTTTTCTATATAAAGCGTGTTTTTTAGTTTTTTTAAACTATTTAAAATCGGTTAAGGATGGAAGAATATTATGTATAGCGTTATATGGTCTATTCTTTATAATAATATAGTGATTCAATATCGATTGTATCGATAGGTATTATTACGACCCTCATATCAATTACCTATCTATAAATCCATAATAATAATTATCTTGTTTGATAATTTTCGACTATCTAACAGTGATTAACTACATAGTAAGACTTTACATCTTATGTATCAGGATGATGAGAGCAGTGGAATTCTTAACATTGCTTTGTAATTCATAGTGTTGTTTGGTTTTGCTGCTATCGATGAACAGTCGTCTCTTTTACCATCAGACGAATAGCATGCTCGACTCGCTATTCATAGCAATAAAAAAGTCAACTGAAATGAACTACGGATCAAATCTGCAGTGCAAAATAAACCGATAGAGTAGGTATTGACTTTGTATGATAGATTTAAGAAAATCTCTCGTTAATAGACATAGACAATACCGAATTTAAACCGGATATACACAGGCAAATCCGGAACGCAACACTAGTGCGCATGCGTGACTCACTATGACGGGGTTTTCACCGGGGTTTTCACCGGGCTTATCGATTTTGTATTATCAAACCAATGTACTATCTTTAAACATAAATAATTGTTATTTTAAATTAGGTTAATATATTTTTCTTGTTATTTCTTTATTAAGGGTATATGTAGCATTATTTGATCATAACAGAGATATGTCGTTATCCCAGTCCGACATAATTATCTCGTAGGTACATTTAAATAAATTACATAAAGATCTGTTAATTTTAAAATAAAAGCTTGTAAAGAGACATATTACGATATATAAGGTATTTCAAAAGAATATTAGGCTTGTAAGAAACTGCGTTTTCTTACGTATTAATGTTTTAGGCTTATAAAATAATTATACCTATAGTTTGTATATACAAATTAGATACAAGGAAGTAAAGGGTGCATCAATTTATTGATTTTATGTTGTCCGACTTCCGTGATTCGGCATATTTGTCTCATACCAAGGACGGGCGTTAAAAATAGTCGATTACTATTTACATAATCGACTTTACTTATTTTATAGTATTTTACATTCGTACACACCTAAATACACATTTTTTCCAGAAAGCATATTGCAGAGGTGCTGCCTGAATAACCACCTTTCACCTTATATGTTTCGTCCCACTGTGTGATGAGGGAGAGCCTATCGCAATTTCGGACATAAATATTTGACTCCGGGCTGATAATAAATACAAAAATCCAATATCTCTATGCCCAACCTGGATTCGAACCCAAGACCTCGGCGCTGTAATCGTATCGTAATACAATTGCGCCACCGAGGCAGTTCACAAATGCAACATATTTCTTCAAAACTTACTCATATATAATGTTATTTAACTTGAAGATGAAAGGCAAGGAGTATATCATATATTCATATCATAATAAATCGTATCCTAACCGTATATCTGCATCAGCCCATATACGTCCCACTGCAGGGCACGGGCCTCCTCTACAATCGTGAGTACGATTGAGAGTGGTTAGGCCATATAGTCCACCACGCTGGCCTAATGCGGGTTGGCGGACTTACATACCATAGAAATTCTTATAAACCATCGTTTTAGTGCGTGATGATTGACTATCAATACACACATGACTCCGAAAAGTCAGAAGTGTGCCCTGGGATTTGACCACCGTGAACATGTTGGCAGCCGCGTCTGGTCCGTTTACCAACAGGACACCACGCACTACCCGTACATATTAACTTTTATTTAAATAGATATACACATTTTAGAGCTGACGAGAGTTTACAACATCATCAACACGTTACAAAAAGTACCTTTAAATGTCAACTTGCACTTCATTAATACTTTGATTACCTATTCGTATAAATAATATTTATAATGATGCACCAGGATGCAGAAATGCACCCACTTATGCCTTAGAGATTTGTGGGAGCTTAACTACTAAAAACGTACCCATGCAACAAAAGAAAACAAATTTGGTGTTACGTAGCTACCGAAACACACCTGATTTGTATAAATAGCATTGAGATAATATACTAGAGGGGACACTGCAAACAAAATATTTGTAACGAAATGAACGGTACATTCTATTTCTGTCTCTGTCACGCCTACGAAATACAATATCTTCCCTCTCGCTTCACTGTGTACCCTTGTGCACGCGCCATACGCATGGATTTTGTTCCCGATGTCCGCTCTAGTATAATACCTCAATGATAAATAGTCACAAAATAAATTATCTTTTTTAGTTCTACTTCAAGGGTTGTTTCATTCGGTCGTTGCTATCCCGTATCGCTAAATATCTATTGATCGTAAAACCACCCTTAAAATAAAAGCTCAACCTTCAAAATAAATATGAAACTGGACCCTGCTGTAGCTGGGATAAAGTTTAATAAATATAACTAATCTGGATTATTTTTCAGTAGCACTTATCAACAAGCTTTATTTCTTTGAATCCAAACCTAGTGGTCTATTGATATTCTTTGATCCAAACTTTATCTAAATATTACGCTTTTTTTGTCAGCAAGTGCTGGTGACTGTTTACAATCAAGCGGGCCGCATACGACAAAAAACAGTAATTTTATCTTTCACATTTATTTCTATCATTGCATTCATACGATCTTATCTCATGCGATTTGTACTTCCCCTGCATTGAATGCGGGGCTTACCCTATATTACGAGCAAGGTTGATCCCCATCATAAAGTAAAACCAGAAATCCAATGTCTATAATAAATCGTTTTTCTTTTTATTTAATTAGTCGATAATGACATTTAAAATTATTTTTTTCAATAATCGACTATTTAAATTACACGCACATCACTACACCCATGCCTAGGTCAATCTCGTGAGATACCTATTAATCGAACGCCGAACGGCATTGTAATTTGTGTGTTGATTGAATGAATTAACTTGTAAGCGATATTTAGCTAAATACGTACATTTCTAATGAATTTCTATGATAATTTAATGTAATTGTGGATAAATCGTCGTGCTTCATCTACATTTCGACTCACAGGTATGGTTGATAGAAACGTATCTTGAAAAAACATTTCGCTGTGCGATGCGACACAAATATATAAATATACATAAGTAAAGCGATTTAAATTTAAATAATTTATGTAACATATCCTAAAATGACTTTCTGCGATGGTTTTTCAATTTGGCTGTTTAGAAATATTTCCATCTCTTTTTCACTTATGGGAAAAAATAAAGATGTGCTGTGTGCCGTGGGCTGTTGAAGTCTAGGACCTGATGATATACCTAGTTGTAATTGAAATTCAATGATGATATTCTGATCAATACTCGTGGTTATATACGATAGGAAGAAGGGTATCTTTCTAAAATTCTGGGAACGCACGGCGAAGGCGAGGTGCGAATCTGTACCTAGCGACATCTGCCGGCCATTTTGGAGAACTCGCGTTTCATATGCGCGTATCGAACAAAATTCCCGTCACATATTCGCTAAAATTGAAAATAGTTTTATCACATTTCTCATTTATATTTTGTGAATAATGGCCAGAAATATACATAAAAGAAGTATTAATTAATATAGGCAACTGTGTCATTACTTTACTATTGAAAAATATATCTAATTCCTGGATTAAGTAAGGATGGGTAAGTTTTAAATATTAATTTTACGAAGGCACATTAATATTTTTATGCATTGTTTTGCGTTATTTTTTTATTCGACATATACGCATCAAACAGCTTTAAAATAAACTTGCATAATTAAAATAAATATTTAGTTTTGTTTATTGGTGATAGCTTAGTAAATAGCGGTTCGGAATTCCGACGATCCCAGGTTCGATGCCAATTACAAATTTTGGAAATAATTAAGTGTTAAGTTAATAATACATTCAGTTATAGTGAATAACAATTAAATAATAATCACAGAAACAGTCACATACATAGTTATGATTCCACAGAAAAATAAAAAATAAATCTTGTGATGTGGGTATTAGAGATTTTATAAGTTTGTTTAATATCACAACCACTCACTAAAACATGTACTTGTGATGGAAAAACAATGAAGAAACATTTGTCTTGAAGCAGGGCTCGGACCAAAAGTCACTGATTTGACAGTCGGCATCCTTACCAAATGCGTTACAAAGGCAGTTTTATGTTTTCAATAATACCATTTGGTTCTAATAATTTTGTAAATAATGTTTATTTATTTATATGACCTAACCACTCTCAGTTGCACTGTCGATTGTAGAGTAGGCCCGTGCCCTGCAATGGGACGTATATGGGCTGATACAGATACAAATACAGATTTATTAAATCTTTATTGTACACCTAAAAAATACAATACAGAAAAAAATAAGTGCAAATGGCAGGCTTTATCGTATAAAGCAATGTGTTACGGACAACCATGGGATTAATTTAAAAGGAAAAGGAGAGGGCAGTGTAAAAAAATTGTTGTATTTGCTAATATTTTTTTAATGACTCCAAAAGTAAGGTTGTCAATTTGACAATTCTTTTTTTTTTAGATCCTTGTCCTATGTTGTAGGTAATTACTCTAAGTATGTTGTTTTAACAACAGTCATACTTTAGACTTATGTAACTTTTTCTCCTTTTTGCCAGTAAGCGAGTAGTTTTTTCATTACTATACTGGTCAATACTAAAAAATGTAGTTTAGGATTAATGACTTTAATAGGTCAAAGGAGAATGGCCATTCTGTTATTAAACTTAGTATCAGTGCGAAGATTTGTGTCCCTCAATGAAATCTACTTTTTTGTGTAGGTAAAATCTGCTATTTCGTACACCTCACTATACCTCACAGTTGTCGTTTCTGTTTTATCCATCCTATGGTTGGTTGTCTGGAAGAGATCGCCTCAAGTGATAGGACCGCCGTTGTACTCTTTTCTCTTTTGGTAATTTTTGTTTATGTTATTTCTTTTTTTGTCACTGGTGTACAATAAAGCTTTTAAATAAATAAATTAAAATATATATTCCAATAAATATAAATATAATTGCAACCCAGGCCCGGATTTCTTGGAGAAATGAACTTTAAGGCAAATAATTTTTTTTTGTCTGTTTTCTGTGAACCAAATGTAAAATGTGATGATAATTACTTTATTTTATAAAAATGTCTATCGCCCGGGATAAAACAGGTAAACCTTTAAGGACTAATTATTAAAAATGCTGTAATGAATTTTAAGTAGTATCAGGATCAACAAAATTTTACCGATACTATGAATGGGCATTTTTTATGTATCTCTTATTTTTATTGATACCTAGTCATAAGAATTAATGTCTACAGTGTTTGACAACCCTTCTTAAATAAAATATAAATCTAGGGTTTAAGCAATCTAGATTTAAAATTGAATTTTATTTTGATAAATTACTAATTCAGTTATTAGATGTTAACTTTTCTTTTGCTATTTGGCACAGTGTGAATGTGTCTCAAAATAATTTTATAACTTTAATTTACAATTTTATGTTGCATTAAAATGTCAGCCTTTGTGGCGTAGTTGGAAACGAAGAGTGAAACGAGAGACCGCGGGTTCAATCCCCACACCAACACAAACCTTTGTGTGATCCATAGATATTTCTTTCGGATCTGGTTGTTTGTGAGACTGAAAAGTCTCTCGCATTATACCCAAGACAGATATAAGACTTAATTGAACTTAATGTGGGGTCAGGACTATGTAGGTGACTGTTTGGTGTATGTATTTAGTTATAAATACAAAAATAAATCTCAAAATAAATAATGAGAATATAAGCTACTAGCGGCCCGACCCAGCTTCGCCTGGGTGCATATATTTTTTGATTCCACTCCACACCAAATACATGTTGTTTTTCGTATAAACTCTTGTATGCCTAAACTTGACGTAGCTATCCTACTGTCCGGCTCAATCCCGTCTCATCCGCCTGTTCAGTCTCTTCCCAATCCGTCCCGTCCCTTCTCTTTATTATCCATCCCGTTTTTGTAGATATTTATAAGATCTACAATTAATTATAACATTTTATGGTTCTATCTTTTGTAGTTTAGGCAGCGTACGCAAAATAAGTAACTTCTTTGGTTGAATTTTTTCAGTTTGTGTCCGAAAAATCCAAATATCTTACGGAACCCTATTTTTTTCCAAAATAAAATATAGTCTATGTTACTCGTGGATAATGTAGCTTTCGAATGGTGAAAGAATTTTTAAAATCGGTCCAGTAGTTTTTGAGCCTATTCATTACAACCAAACAAACAAACAAACAAAGTTTTGTTTCTAATGATTAAACTCAAAAACTATTAGGCCGATTTTAAAATTCTTATTAAATAAAATTTTTATTAAATAAACTTGAAACGAAAATGGAAAATATAAACTATTGAAGATATATTTATGAACATTTATATTTTAGCTCCTTATTACAAACGTAAAATAATGGCATGCAACACATTTTGGAAATAGGGTGTACATGGTGATAAAATATTGAACTTTTTAGTTATTGATCCAATTGGTCTCAAAAACGATACCCGAGTAACCCTTTGTCTATCATCTTAATCTAAATTCATAGTCGGAATCGGAAATGATGGCCGCCATTTTGAACTTTTTATTTATTGATCCGATTGATCTCGAAATCGATATCTGAGACACCATTTGTTCGAAAAACCTACATTCAGAGTCAGAACTGAAATTTGAGACCGCTATTTTGAACTTTTTGCTATTGATCCGATTGATCTCGAAATCGATATCTGACACACCCTTTGTTCGAATAGCCTACATTCGGAGTTAGAATTGAAATTAGTGGCCGCCATTTTGAACTTTTTGCTATTGATTCGATTGATCTCGAAATCGATATCTGACACACCCTTTGTTCGAATAGCCTACATTCGGAGTTAGAATTAAAATAAGTGGCCGCCATTTTGAACTTTTTGCTATTGATTCGATTGATCTCGAAATCGATATCTGACACACCCTTTGTTCGAATAGCCTACATTCGGAGTTAGAATTGAAATTAGTGGCCGCCATTTTGAACTTTTTGCTATTGATCCGATTGATCTCGAAATCGATATCTGAGACACCCTTTGTTTGAATAGCCTACATTCGGAGTTAGAATCGAAATTTATGGCCGCCATTTTGAACATTTTTGTTAGTGATCCGATTGGTCTGCAAATCGATATCTGAGGCACCCTTTGTTCGAATAACTTACATTTGGAGTCAAAATCCAAATTTGTGGACGCCATATTGGACTTTTTTGCTATTAATCTCCAAATCGATATCTGAGGCACTCTTTGTTCGAATAACCTAAATTTATAGTAGAAATTAAAAGGATACTTAACGGCCATCTTGAACTTTTTTACCCATATAAAAGTACTAGCGGTCGGGCCCGGCTCCGCCCGGGTGCATACACGTTTTAAAATGGCGGTCAAAATGTTTAATTCTGACTATCAGTTTAGAATATCGACCAAACGGACCACTAAAAACGATCAAGATTTCCTCGTATTTGCTAGAAATATCACTACTGCTTTTCTCCTATAGGTCATAGCGTGACGATATATAGCCTATAGCCTTCCTCGATAAATGGACTACCCAACACTGAAAGAATCATTCAAATCGGACCAATAGTTCTGGAACTTTAGTTTTGGAAGATTAGCGCGTTCAAACAAACAAACTCTGCAGCTTTATAATATTAGTATAGATTTGTAGTAAACCACAATTATTTGTTTGTGTATAATTTGCAAAATAAGTACAAAAAGACTATTCAGCGCGCATTTCGTAACTGCAAAAGAAAGCTATATTTTATAAGTATGTGTCAATATAAACGTACGTTTAAATAATAAGCCGACTATTCTGACTATTTTGCCCTTTGTAAGCGCATTGTAAGCATATTTCAGCATTTTGGTAGTAGATATAATCCGATGTGTATGTTGTCATTATATCTTTTGATTTCAACATATAGCGTCGGAGTAATAATAGTTTAATATTATCTCCGTAGAAAAATAATTATTTTAATTTTGAGAGATGGGATGGAATTGAATATAAGGTGGATAAAATGGGACAGAAGAATACAGGACGGGATTGGATAAGCAGTATAGAGAATGGCAGTAATGTTGAGTTTAAATAAAATATGGACTAGAATCTGTATCTGTACCCGGACGAAGCCGGGCCGGGCCGCTAGTCTATAATAAAAGCAATTCCAAATATTAGTTAACATCCAATTTTTTGGGATGAGTGAAACCCTATATCTTTCGAGTCTATTAAAATTGCCCTAAGCTTCGATCGCACATACAGAGTGAGACACGGGCCGCTAGTTGTTAAAAATCTAGTAAAAATATCAAATGACCATACTAAATTCAATTTAAAGACTTTTGGTGACCATAAGGTTATGTGATCTCTCATCAAAATCAAACAACATCCAGCACAATTCTTTTGTATTGAAATTAGAACGTCATGTTTTTTATTTTATTTATTTATCAGAAAATAAACAGTCTTAAAAATAGTATGATTACATTCGTTTAAATCTAATTGTAGACATATAGTTTCTTATATCTATTACATAAAATTAAAACTAGAAAACTTAATCAAAGTAGGTAGCAATTTAAGGTTTAATAGATTTGTAGCTCATTAACTTTTAGAGTAATAATTTGACAGTTAGTGTAAGTAAAGAAGGTTAATAAGAACGGAGGGGTTAATAGAAAAGGGACTATACTGGTTGGGTAATTATGAAAAATGACTAGAATTTATTTTGTACTAGCTGTACCCGCGACTTCGTCCGCGTGGAATTTAACAAAAACTTAACTTTTCTAAAATATAAAGATTTTTTCTAAAATAAATGTAGCCTAAGTTACTCTTTATTATATCAGCTACCTGACAATAAAAGTCTCGTCAAAATCGGTCCAGCCATTTCAGAGATTAGCCGGAACAAACGGACAGACAGACAGACAAAAAAAGTTCTAAGATCATTTTCGGTATCGTGTATATAACGATATGTCATTTTTTTTTTATTTTCACTTTACAAACAGACACTTCAATTTTATTTATATGTATAGCTTGGATATATCATAGATACCTGATTTATATATTTTTAAAGATTGAATGTGTGATGAAAATATAATAAATAGCCTTTTTGTACTTATTCACCCAGAAATTTTAATCCCAATTCACCCTTTAACGATTTTTGAAAATTTCATTCACAGCAATGTCACGAAGGGAATCAATAACGTCTCCAACCGTCACAACAAGGAGTAAATCCCACACTAAGAAGAAACCTGGTAGAAAGCCGAAGCCCAAGATGAAGGCCAAAAGCCCACAGGCACCTAGAAAGTCCAGATCACCGAAAGGACCTGATGGAGCAAGAAAGGTTTACCGATCAGCCAAAACCTTGGACCCTAATTCAGAGACTATTACTATAAGTCCCACACCTCCTCCATCTCCTATCAATTCACCCCTAAGTACTCCTGGCAGGACTCCCAGCCCCTGCGATGAAGATGAATTATTCCAAATGATAAAGATTGAAGTCGATCCGGTCAAACCGAAGCCGGTTAAGAAATCAAAGCCGACTGGGTGTAAGACAGACTTTTATCCGGATATACAGAAGCGATGTGCACCAGAGAAGCAAACTATGCTACAGTACAAATACAATTTGAGGTTGATCACAAGGATTAATAAGCGGAAGGCAGCCTTTCCTAAAAAAGGTTTGTGTTTCAATCAACTTTAGAAAAGAGATTATTTAATAGGTCCATTTGAATTAATTTCCAAAAATGTTCAATCGAGATGCGGTTCTAAAATAAAAAAAAAAATTAAACAAATTTTAACGGAGAGGTAAAAGATCATTTTCTTTATCATCATCTCAGCCATAAGAAGTCCACTGCTGAATATAGGCCTCCCCCAATGATCTCCACATCGACATGTTGGTAGCGGGCTGCATCCAGCGACTTCCTGCAACCTTAGCCAGGTCGTCCGTCCACCTTGTAGGCGGGTGTCTGACATTTCGCTTGCCTGTACGTGGCCTCCACTCTAGAACCTTCCAGCCCCAACGAAGAAAATTTCACCTAATTATCTTTAAACTTCCGCAATTTTTTCAAAAACTGCTGAACCGATTGGGATGCGGTTTTAAACATCAAAGTTTTTATTACAGAACCGTCAACAGAGGGTGAATCAGAAGTCTCGAGAGGGGCGGAACAGGTGAAAACTGAGCCCAAAGAGGAGGCAGGAGGAGAGGACAAAGAGGAGACACAAGAAGATGACGTGTGGGTATTCAACGATGAGGATTTGACCGATGAAGATTACATGGAAATATTCCATTGCGAGAGCCCAGTGTGGTGGGAAAAGGCACCAAACTCCGATTATGACGAAGGTACAAAAGCTTTAATTTAAATATTTAAATATGATGCTTTGAAAGTCTTTTTTTTTTGTATTTTTTCACAGTTAGGTGTCTCATATGAGAGATGCGGCTTGGGTAGGTACCACCACAATGTCTATTTTTACCTCCAAACAGCAATGTAAGCGGACTATTGTGTTCCGGTTTGAAGGAATTTAGCTAAAGTACTGGACATATTGAGACTTAACACCTTATGTCTTAGGATGGCGAGCGCAGTGGTATTCCAAGCATTGTGTCTATCCATGAGCGTATGGCTTACCACCAGGCGAATGGTATGCTCGTCTCACCTTCCAAAAAAAAGGATGTCCGAAACACAAATAAATATTGAGACTTAACATCTTATGTCTCAGGATGGCGAGCGCAGTGGAATGCCAAGCATTGCTTTAGAATTCAAGGTGTTGTTTGGTTTACTACTGTTTATCGTACTGCTTTCCATCAGGTGAACGGCGGGCTCGTCTCGCTATTCATAGCAATTTAAAAAAAAAACCCAGACCCGAGTCAAATATTTGTGGGACTCACAAACATTTGTTTCGGTGCGTGGGTCGAACCCGCGGCCTCTCGTTTCCCAGCCGGCGTATCAACTGCGGAAGCTGTCTAGAATATTAGCATCGCTTTGAAACATAGCTGCGAAATGTTTCAAATCAAGTCTTTTTTTTATGACCGTTTCTAGAGCATACTTCTTGATAATAATATTATGAGTCAAAAGCTATTGCACTATGCGAATTACGTTATTATTGATTTATTGATCTTCAGCTAAGTTTCGATTGTAGAGGAGGCCCGTGCCCTGCAGTGGGATATATATGGGCTGATACATATATACAGCTAAGTCCACAAATGACAAATTAATTTAAATTGTGGAAAATACAATCAAATAACAAATTTAATAAAAAAAAAATATATCAAATTATGTTATTCTAATTAACCCTTATTATTAAATAAATATATAGGAATATATCAGAAAACGAAACTGTTGAAAAATATAAAAATAACACTTAATGATTTATATATGATACAGCATTGCGAAGAGGTATGGATGTTTGTAATAAGTAAAAATGTAAGTATATATGTAGTTTTTTGAACATATAGTTAATTGTAATGTAATTTACAACTCATGCCCCTTAAATTGCTTTGATATGCCCATTCAAAATGAATCATTTGAAAAAAAAACTCACTCATTTACTACACTTGATAATCATAATTCCATGGAATATATGTCTAGTTAAGCTTGCTGGAAGTTGCTGGCTTTCCACCACTTCCACTTCACTTTGGTCGATATATATCTTTGGGGGACGTCTATGTTGAGTGGACGCCCTATGACTGAAGAGAGAGAGAAATACGTAATAACATTATTCGTCGATGTTTTAATTCCAGAACCGATTGACAGGAGACTGATAGACGAGGCGATGAAGGTAGATTCACCACTCCCGTTAGAAGAAGATATGGAAATGAGATCAAACGAGTTGCACAGAACAAACCAGACATTTTTCAAGAAGAAATCTAAACTTGAAAGTGTTTTAGATAGCATAAAGGTTAAAAAGGCGGCTGTTAAAGAAGAAGATAATGAGAAAAGAGAAACTAGATGTTCAGAGAGCAGCGATGGAGATATTTTCGCAGATATAAGTCTAAATGATTTGGAAATGGTGAAGAGTTTAGAGAAGATTGTTATACCAGTCGAAAATATTGCTACGTTAGCAGATGTAGAAAACACGGGTGAGAATGTTGATGGGAGTAATGATAAAGTTGTAGAAGGGAGGACGTCCAAAAATATGGATGTAGAAGATATTGTAATAGTTGATGAACATGGTAAGTATGCAGGAACAGACACAGGGGAAGATGCAGTAGAAATGTGTACAGAAAATAAAAACGTTGGTGATATATCTGTTGAAAAAGCCGACGCGTACACAGAAAAAGAGATTGAAGAAATTACGTCGAATAAGGAAAAGAGAGACGAAGAGATAGATACGGGTGACTTACAAATGTACGTAGTAATAAACAACGAAGATAAATTAACTTTTAATAATACAACAGATGCAGACGAAAAACAACGAAATAATCAAACAACGATTTTTACAGATTTGGTCGCAGCCGTTTTTGATGGAGAGGTGCAGGGTTTAGGAAAATTTCAGGCAAGTAGTAAAAATATAGGTAAATCTAGTACTGAGGGAGAACTAGGAAGTGTATGCGTACAAAAGAACTCAGATAATGTAAGTGCAAATGAAATGAATGCAATAAATATAGGTGCAGAATGTAGTGAACTAGAAAAATTATACTCAAATGAAATGGTAGAATATAATTCCAAATATACACAACAAGTTGAATCAGAAAGAATATGTATTCCACTAAATGAGCCAGAAAAAAGTCATGCAAATCAAATGGATGCTGTGGAAATAGGTGCAGTAAGAAACGATTTAGAAAATATACAATTTTACGGAATAATCGTAGAAGAATGTGATCTTGAAAATGCTTTTGAAACTTATTTTGAAACCAAATGTACCAAACAATATGAGCAAGAAGAAACAACCAATGATATAATAATGGTAGTGGAATTAGACTCAGATAATACTGGGATAGAAAGACTGCATGCTTTAAAAACTGATCCCGAAAGCATATGTATACCATATCACAGGCTAGAGGATATAACTGTTGAAATCATAGACGTAGGGGAAAAATGTGCAAAGGGAGACTTAGACCGATTAAATGTTGACAAAGTAAGTGAAGAAGAAATCAATAACCAACATGCACATGAGACGGAGGCAGAAATAATAAGTACTCAACAATATGCACCTGAAGAAACAGGTGCAAGTGAAATACCTTCACTGGAAGTAAGCGTAGAAGTCAATGCATTAGAAGATGACCATTCAGATGTAATAGATGAAGTGGGACAAGAAGCAGAAAATGATGGTGCCGAAAGATTACATGACGGCAAAATAAATGTAGAAAAATTTAATAGTGAACTCAAACATGAAATAGAGGCAAAAAGCATATGCGGTCAAGCAAAATCAACAGAAACAAGTGCAAATAGTGTAGACAGGAAGGATTTAGAAAAATATGATGAAACAATCGTAGAAGAATGTATTAGTAAATATACTGATTCAGAAAAAGAAGGAATTGCTGCAAATGCAACAGATGAAGTGAAAAAAGGCGCAGAAAAGTGTAGCTTAGAAAGATTACACGCCGGCACAATGGTTATGAATGAATTTATTTATGAAGAGAAACATGGAAAGGGGGTAAGAAATAGAGATACAGAGAAAATTGACCTAAAAAAGACTAAGTTAGATACACTAAACACTGGCAAATTAAATTTAGAGAATTTGAATCCAGAAAATTCAAAAGAAATCGAATCAAAAAGCATATGTGCTCAACAATATACGCCTGAAGAAAAAGCTACAAATGAAATAAGTGTAGTGAAAATGGCGACAGACAAGCGAAATTTAGAAAGAAACCGAATCGAAATTATTGTAGAAGGATTGGATATAAAGAAAATTCTCTACAATAATTTCGAAAGAATGTGTAATCAACAAAATAATCAAGAAGAATTAAGTGCGGATAATGTAAACGTAGATAATATTGACCCGGAAAATAGAAATGTCGAAAAATACGCTGAATTGGAGAAAATAGAAACGCAATATAGAAGAAAAGAATTAACTGCCAAAATCATAAAATTACTGGCCATATACTCGAGGAAAATAGGTTTAAAAAGATTGTATGCTGGCTTAATAAATATAGGACTAAATTATCAACATTTATATAAAAACGAATCAAGAAAACAAATTCACATTGATAATAATTTGGGAAATATAGATGCGCTAGAGACAGACACGGGTAAAAGACATCCAAAAAAATATGAAATGAAAACGAAACAAAATTTCAGCAACTCTCAGAAAAGTAATTTTAAAACACGTAAACAGAAACGAATAGTGCCTGAAACGGCCCTAGACCCTATAAATTCTCCACAACACAGTCCTGATATGGGTCCAAATAATATGGATGCAGTAGAAACAAGCATAGCGGACATACGCGTAGAAAATTCTGAATCAGATAGAATTAGTGAAGAATTGACGGAATCAAAAATTATGAAGGCAAGTAATGAAATTATAGAACAAATCCCAGTTAAAATGCTTGGAGAATGTAACCAATTAACAATGATGTGTGAGGCATTAACGAATACGAAAAAAAATAATTTAGAATTATGTTATGATAGAATTAATATAATAGAAACCCCCAAACAAAGTGTACATTCTCTAAATTGTAGTCCAAATATGGGTGGAAATGATATGGATACGGTAGTAAGTGCAATTGAAAATTTCGATTCTGAACGAATATGTGAAAAGAAAGAATCAGAGAAAATTAGTTCGGATATAAGTAATCCGAAACAAACAGATATATTAGAAACTGCTCTAAAAAGTATATTTTCTGAACAACTTGATCCAGATATGTGTGGAAATGATACAGAGACAGTCGTAGGTGTAGATGAAAAGCAAACAAAAAATTGGGAAACTAAAGATTTTTATGAAGAATTAATAGCTTCGGATATTAATTATGTAGAAAATATAAAAGCAGTAGAAAACGACTCTGTTAAAATACATGATGTTAGTGATAAACACCGAAAAATTTGTGAAGAATTAATACACTATGAGAAAATTTATTCAGAATTATGTAATAGTAAAGTGAATGTATTAGAAATTGACGAACAATGTATGTGTTCGCAACAATATGACCCAGTTATGTATAGAATAGATAAAGGCCAGTATAACAAGCATGCAAGAAATTCACAATCAGAAAACATGTGTAAAAATTCGACACCCCCAAAAAGAATAGGCGTAGAAAATATAAATACAGCAGACACAAGCGCAGTTCAAATGTATGAAGTGAGTAATCAATTTCGTAAACTTTGCGAACAATTCATAAGTTCAGAGAAAATAGATTCAGAGTTACGTAATGACAAAATATATGGAATAGAAATAATTTCAAAAAATACACGCCTTCAAGGAACTTCAGGGGTTGTAGGTGAAAATAATAGGCAAGCAGTAGAAAGAAGCGTGCTTAAAACGCATGCGGGAAATTATGAATCAGAGAAAATGCGTCATGATAAAACAATACGTGCACCAAAAATGGGTCGTAGAAGTAAATATGAAATATATGACGAAGAAGAAACGGAGACCGATAATAAAGATGCAGAATTCGTGGTAGTTGCCACTTATTCTGGAAATATGGAATTAGATAGAGTGTGTGAAGAAGATGCGGTGAAGTTTAGTGAGGGAAATAATTTAGAAAAGATTGACACTATGGATAGAACGCACGACATAATAAAAGATCCAGAGAAATGTATCCCACAAAATATAATACGAAAAATTTGCGCCGAAACCCATGCACTGAACGTCACTGTAGAAGTCGATGAATCTTATAATAATCCAGAAATTAATGATTTGGGAAATACACAAAATGTAGATAGAACATTTGCAGCGAAAATAAATATAACATACATTACAGAAACAAAAGAGAACGATACAATAGGAGAAACCATGGACCCGGTAGTAATTAATTCAGTTAAAACGGATCCCGTTAGCACGCATTCCCGAGCTGAGCACAAAAACGAAAATAGTTCAGAAATGTTTGCACAAGTGAATACCTTAATAGTTGATGCCAACAAAAACTACGTGAAAAATGAAATGTACCCAAAAACAACGCATCCAGTAGAAACTGATCAAAAATGTATTGACAAAAGCATTGCAGAATCTTTGTTAGCAGAAACTAGAAAAACAGTAATAGTTGAAGCCAAAAATTACGTACAGAACGAACTTAGCGAACCAATGGACCCAGTAAAAATGCGTCCCATAAAAACTTATACCCAGGATACAGGTAATACGCAAAATAGCACCGATAACCATATTACCGATGATAAGAATGCAGCAGTAATAGAGTCTACAAATAAATATTACGCTAAAATGGAATTTAACGAAATTAACTCAGAAAAATCACAGAATATACTCATTGAACAGAATTTGAGAAAAATTAGAGAATGTGCTAAAACAGTAATAGTTCCGAATAAAAACGCGCAAAATAAACTGAAAACACCATTAGTCCCAGCAATACACGATGCAGAAAGAATCGGTGTAATAGGATTATTTTCTGACAATACAAAAGTACCAAACGCGAATGATGTGCAAAACGAACGTACAGATACAGTGGACCTTATTACAGTAAAACAAACTGATACAAAAGAAATGCTTGTTACAAATACCAATAAAGCACTTGTAGATTCAAATAAAAAGATTCAAAGCAAATTGCCAGGAACAATGTCGCTAGTAAAATCGGGTCCATCGAAAAATATAGAGAAATATCCAATGATGAATAATACATGTACAGAAAATACGATAACAGAAGTTGTAAGATCGAATAAACGTTATGTGCCAAAAGAAGATTCAGAAAAAATGGATCCAGGGAAAATAGGTTCAATAATGGATGCACAGAGAACATATCTAGTCGCGAACAAAACTGAAGAAACGACTGTAGGAAAGGAAGCAGAAATATATATAGACAAATGTATACCAACGGATTTTTCAGGAAAAATATTAGAAATGGATTCAGTGAAAATAGACCCATCAAAAATTCACACGCAGCAAATATATACTATCGGCCGTAACGCAGAAATAAGAATTACAGAAAATATGGAACCAGAAATTGTATATCCAGATAATAGTCCGCCAACAGAATTATCGGAAACTGACTTATTAATAGTAACTCCAGTGAGAATAGACCCAATAAGAACGTACGCACGTAAAATATCCACGGACAACAATAAAAAAGAAACGCTTGACAGAAAAAATAAAGTAGTAACGAAAAGACCGAATTTAATAAATCCAGTAGAAATAAATACTCAACAACTGACAGGCAAAAATAGTACAGAAAAAAACAACAAAGTTATAAATACAAATTTAAATTCAAATATAATACTTTTAGGGCAAGTAAACAATGAATTCACGCTAGAAGCTGTCCCAATCAATCCTCGCTCAAACATACTTGCTAATGATTTAAACAAATATACAAAAGTAAATTCTTACGCGGATTATTTAAATTTGGTGATTGCAAAAGATCACAATTATTCGAAAAAGGTCAGAATTTTAGAAACGTTAGTTTTAGATCCAATAGTTACGAATAAGTTAGACCAAGCACCAGAAAATCCAGAAACAAATCTTATAGTCTCCAAGAGAAACGAGGCGGAGAACGTGAATATTCCCCAAACATCACTAAAAGAGGGAGGAAAATTCAATGAGAATGGTCCTAAAACAATATCACCGGTAAAAGAAAATTTAATAGAGGCCCGAAATTTGAATGTTTCTGAAATATTACCAGTAAAAGAACCAAAACAAGCGGCGAATTTAAATGATCCAGAAAATCGAACATTATTGGAAGAGCAATTAATAGTTCCGATTAATTTGAATGATCCGGAAATATCAGTACCAGTAAAAGAACCATCAATAGAGGTGGTGAATTTGAATGTTCCTGAAATATTACCATCAGTAAAAGAACCGAACGAGAAAGCGAATTTAAATGATCCTGAAACATTATCATTATTAGAAGAGCAATCAATAGTTCCGATTACTTTAAATGTTCCTGAAATATTACCATCAGTAAAAGAATCAAAAGTTGTCGTGAATTGCGAAGTTCCTAAAATAATACCATCAAATAGGGAGGTAAATTTGAATGTTCCTGAAACGATATCATCAGGTAAAGAAACATTACAAGAGGCAGTAAATTTGAATATTGCTGAAACGCCAGAAATATTACCGCTCCGAAGTACTGAAGAATCGCTATCGACAGTTACTTTAGATCAACCGTCTACTACAAATTGTGGAACTAAATACGAAACCATTATCCTGGATGATTCCGATGTTGAAATCGTAAATGAACCAGAAAACACGAATGCTGAATCGAAAATACCCTCACCATCGAAAATTGATGACCAAAATGAACTAGTTGTAGTCTATCGAATTGTATCGAGCGATGAAGAATGTGACGAAACTAAGAGACCCGAACCAATGGACATTGAAGAAGACATACCGAAGATCGAAAGCAAAATGGATCATAAAAAGACTGCCAAATTACGACAAATATACGGACGTAGGAATTTACCCAACAAATATACGCACAGTTCAAAAATACAGAAAAGAAAGCAATATGTACTAAAAATATCAATTGATAATGACAGATTGGGCAGAAAATTGATCCGCAAAATTAGAAGTATTCAAACATGTCAAAAGAAAAAGAAGAAAAAGCGTTCCAGAAAAATCAAGTGTTCTTGTTTGAGAAGTAAATGCGCTATATGTGGGCCCAAGCGGAAAGCTGAAAGAGGGATAATAATAAGACCATGTCTTCGGGCACCAAATGTAGTTGTGAAAAAATTTAGCACAGATGAAAGTGACAGTCAGTGTTCGTCCCTAAAATAATTATCTTAATGATATCGCACCTTTAAAATTAAAGAGACCTAACTAAAAAATCTTATTTTTTGGACACATTCATTAAAGATTTGTAACATAAGAAATTTTGTACTTACGGAAGATACATTGAGAAAACCGAAGTATACATCTTTCTGTCTGACGCGATAATAGGTACATCTTTGTGGGTCGATGGAGATAATCATTTTGAGCTAATATATGATTAAAAGCAATTTTTTTTTTTTTGATTTTGTCACTTCAATTCTAAAGGTGTGATATATCAAACAACCGTAATATTTCAATAAGTGCTCTAACGTCCCGGCCTCTTTAGAGGCTTGTCAATGTAATGTCAACTTAACGTCAGTTTTATTAAGGTAATGAGAGCCTTTATGTTAATAGAAATAGAGTATAAATTAAATTTACAAATTATTTAAAAAAATAAATGGCTCATTGGTAGGTGTAATTTCAAGTAGATAGACTATGCGACAAAATAACGACATATTTGATATATCGAGGTAGATAATTTAGTTTTAAAGCAGATACTAATAATAATTAATATTGTATATTGCCAAAAACCACTAAAAATATTTTGTGTCAGTTTTACGTGATCTTAAACTTTTTAAGTGGTGACAATTATGGTGACGCCACACGTCTGTATTTAAACATACTATTTTGACATCTAACCTCAAAATTAGCGAATTCTAACGTATGCTTACAAACAGGTGACGTCACTAGTGTGAACGGACGCCATATTGACGAACTAAGCGTGTAAATAATCAGTGTAAATTGTATTTTTTTAAATGGAATTGTTATATTGGTAAAAAATAACTTTTAATTGTTAAGATCTGTAGTCCCCACCAAGTAATGTGAATGTTCTAAAAACTGTTCGAATAGCCTATTGTTTTCTCTGCTGAGACCTCATTTTTCTTACTATCAGCTCTTGTTGTCTATTGCAGAATGCCCATTCATAATTATACCATATTCATAGGATTGATACTACTTACCTTCGATCAAATATACACTAGATACAACATGAGCGCTTAGGAAATGGCACCAAAAAAGAGTGCTTTAAGCACTCTTTCGCCTTCAGTCACGCTCCGACCGTTGCTTCTAAAACGTCGTCTAACTTTAGACAATATGTGAAAAGCTACTTTAAGTTCCAGGAATAAGGTGGAATTTGTGTTCATATATTTGGAATATGTGATCTTTTTGGTTTACTTTTTTTCATGTCATGCATCGGTGCCACTTTTTAACAGAACTTTTACAGGATACTGTGTATCTAGTGTATATTTGATCGAAGCTACTTACTACTGAAAATTTATTATAACATTTTTATGGTTGGTCCTATACATTTTCCCGGGCGACAGATTTTTATAAAGTAATTGATTCTCTGTGTCGAAGGCAAAAAAATAATATATTTGACTTAAATTAATTTCTCCAAGAATTCCGGGCAAGGGTCGCAATCATGTTTATATTTATTGAAAATATATATTTTTCCCTATACAAAAAAGTAGGTTTCATCGATGGACAAAAATCTTTGCACAGATACTAAGTTTCATAGTAAAATGGGCATTCTCCTTTTCGTGCTTGTGTGGACCTGCCATTATCTCTTTTTTACATGATAATTATTTTAAAAGCATAAGCGCGTATTTTTAGGTGCAAATGTACGGTTAATAATTTTTTGCTGATCTGCATCAGCCCAAATACTGCAGGGCACGGGCCTCCTCTACAATCGAGAGTACGATTGAGAGGGGTTAGTAAAGTCCACCACGCTGGCCTAGTCTGTATCAGCCCATATACGTCCCACTGCAGGGCACGGGCCTCGTCTACAATCGAGAGTACGATTAAGAGGGGTTAGTAAAATCCACCACGCTGGCCTAGTCTGTATCAGCCCATATACGTCCCACTGCAGGGCACGGCCTCCTCTACAATCGAGAGTACGATTGAGAGGGATTAGTAAAGTCCACCACGCTGGCCTAGTCTGTATCAGCCCATATACGTCCCACTGCAGGACACGGGCTTCCTTTACAATCGGGAGTACAATTGAGAGGTGTTAGTACAGTCCACCACGCTGGCCTAGTGCGGGTTGGCGGACTTACATACCATTAAAAGTCTTACAAACCGCTATGGTGTGCAGGTTTCCTCACGATGTTTTCCTTCACCGTTACAGTGGGTAGTTATTGACTATCAATACACTTGTTTACGCTTTATATAAATAAAATCATTAGGATCTCAGGAATGTGTTCATATTTTTCATTACTGTAATAAAATATACATTTTTTTTTTACAAAATAGACTAGATACATTATTCTTTCATTTAGTTTGAAAATATGTTTCAATAATGTGATATTTCCACCATTAGATCGTTCTATAGACACTATATGGAAAATTGAGGGTAACTTTAGTCTTCACTTCTGACTGCCTCGGTGGCGTAGTTGTACTAAGGTACGCTTGCAAAGCTGAGGTCTCAGGTTCGAATCCGGAGTCGGGCTAAGTGCTATTGGATTTGTCTATTCATTACAGCCCAGAGTCAGGAATTTGTGCCCGATATGGCGATAGGCTCGCCACCTATCACATCATGGGACGGAACATACTGGCGATATGTGGGTGTCCAGGCACTTCTGCCTACCCCTTCTGGGAAAAAGGCGTGAGTTTATGTATGTATGTATTTTAGTTTTCAATGATATTACTATTTTAAGTTCCTAGATAAATAATTGGTTGTATATATTTATTTGTATATAATGTATATTGAATAGTCGGTAAAATTTGTAAAAATGTAATTATGTGTATTTCAACTACCTTTAGAATAAGCATTAAGCGATATTTCATTGAAAATGAACTAGTGTATTGTATTATTTAAACCTATGAGAATAAATCTAATTAATTACATATTATGACACTTTAAATCTAACAATGCATTTTATTTTAATTTTTCTTTGAGGGTAGTTTCCAATATTTATGAAATTTTGCGTTGTAGTCGACTTAAATATTTTATATACTTATTAAATACTAGCTGTACCCGGGACTTCGTCGAATTAAACAAAAACTTTTTTTTTCTAAAATTAAAGAATTTTTCTAAAATAAATGTGGCCTAAGTTACTCCTTATTATATCAGCTACCTGACAATAAAAGTCCCGCCAAAATCGGTCCAGCCATTTCAGAGATGAGCCGGAACAAACAGACAGACAGACAAAAAAATTCTAAGGTCATTTTCGTTATAGGTATCGTGTATATAACGATATGTAGTTGGTCATTTTTTTAATTTTCAAGGATATCGTTGCCCTAAAAAGGTAGATTTATTTCAGCGGTATTACAAAAGTACAATATGCAGATACATTTTATTCTTAAACGACTTGTATTATTTTTAAATCTTCTTCTTCTTCTACCTGGCGTTATCCCGGCCGGTGCCAGGGTCCGCCTTCCGGCAAATTCTCCTCCATTTCGCCCGATCTTCGGCATCCTCAATAGTAAGGCCATTGACCCTCATATCTTCCTTGACGACATCGAGCCAGCGCTTCTTGGGTCTACCCCGCGGTCGAGGTCCGGGAATATTGAGTCTCAGGCACACATTACCGACGTACTCCTGCGGTTTCCTTAGGACGTGACCATACCATCTCAAGCGGGATTCCTGGAGTTTATCAGCCACATCGCGGACACCAAGACTGCCACGGATGTACTCGTTACGGATTTTGTCCAAACGCGTAACGTTGCACATCCATCGCAGCATCTTCATCTCCGCGACGTGAACCTCCTGGACGTGCCGCTTGAGGGCAGGCCACGTCTCCGAACCATACAGGAGCACCGGCCGCACGATGCTTTTATAGATGAGACCCTTGAGCCTCATCGGCATCCTGCGGTCGCAGAGTATGCCTGAGACCTCTCTCCACTTAGCCCAAGCAGCGCTTATACGGGCTTTGACGTCAAGGTCGATGTCACCGGACTCATGCAGTACGGACCCAAGGTACTTGAACTTGTCCGTCTTCACGGCAAGTTCGTTCCCTATCACGATGCTTTGGGGGTCCGTACTCCCGCAAGCCATGTACTCGGTCTTCGCCACATTTAACTTCAGACCACCGCTCTCGAGCGTCTCCTTCCACCGATTGACCTTGCGCTCCAAAAGTCGCCGGTCCTCCTCCACCAGTGCAATGTCATCGGCATACATCAACAACCAGGGCGCAGGGTCCTGGATGTGAGACGTAATGGCGTCGAGCACAATACTAAAGAGGAATGGACTCAGCGCCGAGCCTTGGTGCACACCGACATCAATCGGGAAAGGATTCGTATCGCCAACGGCGGTCCGAACGAAGGACTCGGATCGGAGGTACATGTCTCTGATAATGTCCACATAGGCTTCCGGTATCCCTTTCACCCTCATCGCCCACCAGATTGCCTGTCGCGGCACACAGTCGAAGGCCTTCTGCAGGTCCAAGAAAGCCATGTGCAGTGGCTTCTTCTTCGTCCTATATGCCTCGCCGAGCATCCTGAGTGCAAATATCGGGTCGGTAGTACCACTACCAGGGCGGAAGCCATATTGACACTCAGAGACAGTACACTCTTGGCGGAGCCTGGACTCGATGACGCGTTCGAAGAGCTTCATGGTATGACTCATGACCTTAATGCCACGATAATTACCGCATTCCTGAACACAGCCTTTACCCTTGTATACGGGAGTTATCACACTCAACCGCCATGAGTCAGGCATGTTTTTGGTATTCAGGATGCGGTTAAATAACGCAGCAAGAAGCTCCACACCATGAAGCCCCAACGACTTCCACGCCTCTATCGGAATATGGTCAGGCCCTACCGCTTTCCGGTTCTTCATGCGACGAAGACTACAGAGAACTTCTTCAGGTGCAACAGGTGCAACAAGACCTTGGTTCGGGGGCAATCCAGGGTAGGACACTCCCAAAAGTATGGTGTTAAATAAACCGTGGAAGTAAGAGCGCCACCTCTCCTTCACCGCGCTAGCCTCACATACCAAGGCGCCTCGGGAATCCTTGACACATCGACATTTGGTAATGTCGAGTGTCGCCTTTTCCCGAGTCTTTGCGAGCCGATAAATGAGCTTTTGACCCTCCACAGTCTCCAACTTCTCATACAGAGGAGTCAGAGACTCGTGTCGGGCCTTGGCCACAGCTCGCTTTGCAGCGCATTTGGCGAGGTTGTACGCAGCGCGGTCTTCAGGAGAGTTAGTCGCTTGCCACTTTTTGAAGAGTGTCTTCTTCCTGAGAATTGCCTCCCGGACTGTCCCACTCCACCACCAAGTCTCCCTGTTAAGGGTGCGACCGCCCTTAGTTGTTCCGAGCTTCGACTTCGCAAGGGTGGTGATTGCTGACTGAATGCCGCCCCACAGTTCCCCCACATCTTCGATCCCCATACTATTTTCTAATAAGGGGATCAAAGCTTCGCGGAAACCATGCACAGCAGGTCCATCCAGCAACCACCACTTTATCCTTGGTGCTCGATACTCGGTCACTTTGGGTTTCGGTGTTACCTTCACATCCATAACAAGGAGACGATGCTGTGTCGTGAGACATTCTCCCGGGATAACCTTGCAGTTGGTCACTTTGCTGATGTGGCATCTCCTTATGAGCAGGTAGTCAATTTGTGTAGAGTGGGACCCGCTTTTGTATGTGATGAGATGTTCGGGTTTCTTTTGGAAGAACGTATTCACAACGGCCAGGTCTGCCACATGGCAGGCTCTGAGAACAGAGTCCCCCTCTGCGTTACGTGCGCCAAAACCATAGCCGCCATGAACACGCTCATTCTCCCGACGGTCCTCACCTACATGCCCATTCAGGTCCCCACCCACCACAATGCTCTCGGATTGGGGCAGATTACGCATAGTATCATCAACAAGGGTCCAGAAGGCTTCTTTCTCCGACTCCGAACAACCAGCTTGCGGGGCGTAAGCACTGATCAAGTTGGTGACAACCCCCTCAATCATTACTTTAACCCGCACAAGCCGGTCACTCCGTCTGTCGACTTCAAGAATACTCTCCCGAACGCTCGAAGACAACACTACGGCAACCCCGTTCCGGCCAGTGGGAGATCCACTGTAAATCAGTTTGTAACCCTGCCCGATATCCCGAGACTTGCCACCCTTCCATCGCGTCTCTTGAAGAAACGCGACTTGCACCCGACGTCTCTCGAGAACATCTGCAAGCTCTCGGCATTTACCGGTGAGAGAGCCAATGTTCCATGTGGCGAAACGGAGCTTGGTTGGTACTCGCGTCTTTAGCCGCGCCCGTACCCTGCGCGGTAGCCCTTGCCCACTTGTCACAGGCTTAGGGCGATGGGCCTGCGCGTCGTTTTGCGGCGACGCCCTAGCAGTACCAACACTTTTCCCTTTTTCCATACCATTTGATATGACGGAGCTTTTGGTATTACATGGGGCGACCCGCCGTCTGACCCCCACAACCCATAAATGGGAACCAAAGGTTCGCCATTGCCTCGTTCGTAAGGTCAGCAGAGTGCACCGCGAGCAGGTGAGGTTGGCTTTGGTCCTTAGGTGTTGGTGGCCCACTTACACTCCAATATTATTATTTTTAAATCTCGAAGATTAATTAAAATATCAGAAACTTATGTGTCCAAGTTTCAAGTTTCAATTGTTTTTGTCGCAGTATGCAGTTCATTGAAGTGAAATACAATTAAACAGAATTTGAGCAAAAATGTTTGTTAATTTTATTCTTTTAAGTCCTACCCCCTTTATCTGCTACAATTTACATCTAATTCATATTATTATTACTTGTACATACACATTTTTTATTGCTTATGAGAATGTAAAATAATAAAATGTGTTCTGTAAAACAAAGATTTTTATATTTACTTAAATCTTTATTGACCACAAGAATTAACCTGCCTGTAAAAAATTACCTATTATGACAAGGCGGCCACTTGTACTATTATTATTATTATGTGATTTCTTTGTTATTTTTCTGTACAGTACAAAAAAGAATTCAATAAATAATCACCAAAAATAATAATCATGGTGTTTACCAATGTTCACAAAACAAGAAACAGAAATATTAATAATAAAAAAGTAGAAAGAAAATAACATTTATTATGTAAAAATGGCGGTCTTATTGCTCAACTGCAATGTCTTACAGACAACAATGAGATGGATTTAAAAGGAGTGAGAGAGAGGGCAGTGTAAACAATAAAGAATGCGAGATCAATAATACTCATTTGAATTTAATCATTTATTTATTATTTAGAAAACGGTGGTGCCGCATTCGTTTCCAAATGGTAGATGCCGGTGTATCTGTAACAATATGAAATAAAGATGAAAGTACTTAAAAATGGACCAATCCGCTCAAGGAATTTTTGACACGCCCACATTTTACGTGATTTGATTGGTCTATTCATATGAGTTCTTAGCTATGTTTTGGCGTCGCTTATCAATTTAATGCTATAGTATTCACAATCACATAGCTTATATATAACGCCCATAGCTTCTAATTTTTTGCTTTTAGTCTTAACTGATGCTGTAATTTGGGTCGGTCAAATGCTTTTTTATATAAAGGCCATTGATTTAAGACTAAGGATAGGCCCTTCAGTATATTGGGTACGTCAAAAAGATGCTTGTGAAAATAGCGCCATCTGTCAGATTTTTACGTTAATGGCGGCCATGAAATCGTTTTTCAATAATGCTAAAATAAATGTTATATTTACTTAAAGTAATATAATTTTTCTTAGCGGTGATAAGAAATATATATACTTTTTTTGTTAACTTTCGGTCATCTTTGTTGCCCTCACGCACGATGAATTAGGCATTTGTCAACGACTTACAAACCGGTGTGCTGTGACGTCACAACCGCTGCACTGGTGCTGCAGACCACTTTCGTGACAACACTTTTCCCGCTCTCCGCCCCGTCCATATATTTTACGTCAATAATAAAGGCTGAAGATCATTGAATTATAAGAATATTGGTTTACGCTAGTTGAGAAATAATTCCGCAGATAAATGGCGCAAAAATATTGACAAATTATTCATTCAAGTAAGTGTAAACATTTGCATTATAATAAATAAATGTCCTTCCGCTATTCACCACTAGATGCCGCTAAAACAAATCTGCACTAACGGTTTTTAATATGTTCTAAGTTTGGACTATCTACCCACCCAGGTTTAGGAGTAAGTCCGCCCATATTGAGAGTAGGTCCGTCGCAGTTCCCGAGCAACGCAGAGGCCACCGAATCACATTGGTAGCCCAGGAAACCACCTTTCAGAGACTCGGCCAAGTAGTAGTTGCATCTGAAAATTATATATCGCAGAATGGATGAATATGGTATTTAGATATACCTATTTATATGTATGGTAGCAGGTCTCCCATATGTGAGAGGCCGCCTGGGTAGGTACCACCGCAATATGATCTTATTTTGTATTGCAATGAAAGGCGAGATGAGCATGCCGTTCGCCTGATGGTACGCATTACGATTACTCATAAACAGTAGCAAAACCAAACAACACATTGAATTACAAAGCAATGCTCGGCATTACACTGCGCTCGCCATCCTAAGACATGAGATGTTAAGTTTCATTGTCCAGTAGTTACTCTGGCTACAATGCCCTTCAATCCGAAACACAACAGTGTATTTTCACTACTGCTTGGCGGGAGAAAGGTTATTGCGGTGGTATCTACCCAGGCGGCGTTTCACACATGGGAAACCTACTACCAGTGAAAAACTATATTTTTAGTTTCATGCAAAATTAAACTATTATATGATTTAACTGGGTCTGGGTGTTTGTGAGACCGAAAAGTCTCTGGTAGTTCCTGATACCCACGACACAAGACTTAATCTTAGTGTGGGATCAGGACTACGTATGTGACTGTTGGGTGTTATTTATTATTATTATTTATTTATTAACTAGTCCCTAAATATACCTACCTATGATGACTGCAAGATATATCAGCATAGCACCCTGGCATATCCACGCCTCCATTAGGGTAGAAGTCGACATCTCCCAATGCAGTCAGAAAACCAGACATACCGGCGTTTGTATGCATCACTTCGGTGTAGAGGCCATCGTCATACCGGAATTTACGAGCGTTCGTGATCCAACCGGGAAGAGCTGGGTCTAAAGCTGAAAGAAACATACATATACATAAACTCACGCCTTTTTCCCAGAAGGGGTAGGCAGGTGCCTGGACACCCACATTTCGCCTTTTATGTGCCGTCCCACGATGTGATAGGTAGCGAGCGTATCGCCATATCGGGCACAAATTCCTGACTCCAGACTGATAATGAATAGAATATTATCACTTTGCCCGACTCGGGATTCGAACCCGAGACCTCAGCTTTGCAAGCGTACCTTAGTACAACTACGCCACCGAGGCAGTATAAACAAAAAATCTATTATTAGCGGTCCGGCCCGGCTTAGCCTGGGTTCAGATAGTCTTTGAGTTCACATCAACAAGATATTATTTCGCGTACTAAGTGTTTTATATATAAACTCAATGTGTCCGTTGGTGTGTTTTTGTCTCGTCCCGTTCCGTTACTTCCCTTTCTGTCCCGTCTCATTCCGTCTCATGACGAAAAGCATACAATTCTTTCCACTCCTATCCCGTACACTCTTTAAAATTTGTATATTTATATAATATGTATATTTGAATTCCTGACTCATCCCACGGGAACACTATATTTTGTCGGAATAAAAAGGAAACTATGTGTTAATCCAGAGTGTCAGCTAGTTTCATGCCAAATTTAGAAGTAGTAGTTTTGTAAGGGTCAAAATTAATGAGAAAGGTAAAAGTACAGGAAAATAGACGAAAAAAATATGAAAAAGGATAGAGCTATGATCAAAATCGGTTCATCCAGTACAGAGATATGAGATAACGAACATAAAAAAATGCAACATACAGTAGAATTGAGAACCTCCTCCTTTTTTGCAGTCGGTTAAAAAACAAAACGAAAGCATACTCGTTTATAAACTGTCTGCCGGACATATAGATAAAAAATGAATACGTACAAGTAATATAAGGCACGACTCCTCCAAGATTCCTGCCGATGATCCCCACCTGGTGACCTCCCAAGCTGTGTCCAACCAGGTGGAAACGAGATAGATCCCCACCGCTCGCTTCTACCAGCCATTTCACGAACTTTGGCACGCTGTCGCCTGGAACAATACTTGTATTATGGACATGAAATAAATAAATTCAGTGGTGGTATGTCTCTCATATGTGAGAGGCCATCCGGGTAGGAACCACCGCAATGTCTATGTCTCCCGTCAAACAGCAGTGTAAATGCACTGTTATGTTTCGGATTGAAGGACAATGTGGCCAAAGCAACTACTGGACATATTGAGACTTAACATCTTATGTCTCAGGATGGCGAGCGCAATGGAATGCCAAGCATTGCTTTGTAATTCAAGGTGTTGTTTGATTTGCTTCTGTTTATGAGCGGTGGTATCGCTTAACATCAGGCGAACGGCATGCTTGTCTCACCATTCATTGCAATAAAAAAAAATGACAGTCAGAAAGAAATGGTAGTCAGTAAAAAGTCAACCTACCGACATTGATAAATAGCAAATGTGTTTTCGGACGAAAAATTGTGTCCGAGTTATCTTTAACGCGAGTGAAACCGCGGACAAAATCGAGAATCGATTTTTTAATTGTACAAAGTGTAAAATAAATAAATATACCTGATTTGATGCAATTGAGTAGTGCAGGTACATATTCCCCCGCCGCGCCTGTACTCCAGTCTGTCATTATCACGTTCACGTCATCAGCTGCCAGGAACGCTGCGGAATCAACGTATACAAGTTGGTGGAGGAAGAATACGTGAGTATATACATATTTATTTGTATCTTTAACAAGATATTTCATTAGATATTTCGATGAAATTTGTGTTACAGTTAGCAGATAGAGAGGTGTAGATATAGCACCTTTAGAATTATACTGACCTAATCCAAAAAAAATGATTTTGGCTTTTAATCATATATTGGCTCATAATGACTATCTCCGTCGACCCTTAGAGAAGGACCTATTGACACGTGAAAGACAGAAAGATGTATATTTCGGTCTTCTCAATGTATCTTCCGTAAGTACAAAATTTCTTATTTTACTAATCTTTAAAGAATATTTCCCAAAAAATAAGATTTTTGGTTGGTCTCTATAATTCTAAAGGTTATATGGTGCATATTATATTTATAGAAAGCTAAATTAAATAAATATATATGTCTTTTTTGTTTAATGAAGTAGAATTGTACTGACATATAGCCGGTTTCAATAATCTATCAATCTTTAACTGGAGATTTATGAGATATTTTGATGCAGTTTTTGTTTTAGTTAACAAATATATAGAGGTTTAGATATGGTAGATATATTTATAGATAACTAGGCAAGATAAATGTTTAAGTCAATATTTATTGCAGCATTGCACTGTATCGACATAGTAATGGTAGCTATTCTAACGTCTTGTTAAAGATAGATAGAATATAGAGACCGGCCGATAGTCATGGTAGATTTTTTAACCCTTGTTATAAATATATAGGATATAGAGAACGGCCGTTAAACTACCGCCCGGCTTCTTTTCAGTAGCATTCTTGTCTTACCCTGTATATAAATATGTTCCGAGATTATGTTAACATTAGTTTCGAACTATTGAATTTTCACCCAAAAGAAATCAATTAAATATAAAAAAATAGTGTCAGCTTTACATTCAACATAACATTGATCCGAATTTCATATACATAGTATAGTTTATGTTTTACAACCACTTTTTTTTTTATCTTACGACTCACTTTTAAGTTGATATGGTTGTGTGAAAGAGATCGCTCATAGCGACCAGACTGCCAATTGTTCACTTATAAGATATCTTTATTACATTTGTTTTACTTTATAACGAGGTGTTCAATAGTCTTGTGTAGTGTATAAATTGTGTTAGTACAGCTACTCGCTACTAGATGGCGTTACTAGTACCTGGTATAAGAACCGTATGGAACTGCGATGTAGGGTCGTTTCTCCATCCGTGCACGAGTAGGATAGTTCTCTTGCTTGCATCGTAGTTGGAGCGGGCTAGCACCCCCGCATCCCCTCGCGGCAGGGGTTGGCTCGTCTGGGGGTTGCTTCTGTAACGGTAAACATATCATACTAGATAAATACTTATTTATTTATTAAATTTAGGTTCTCCAACGATACATACATTATCACAACTAAGACATTATTTACTACAGTTACATTCTGATGCATGTACCACTTAAAGGAGTACACAACACTTAATACTTTAAAATTAACAAAGTTAGTAAGTGTGCCCACCTCTGACATTTGGTAGTCAAGTCACTTCTGTACTTTCTGACGTTTTTGCCATACCTATTAATGGAATCAAGTATACCAGCTCACATAATAGGTCCCATTTAAATGTAATAATGATATGTTCCGTGGAGCTTTTCAGCTGGCTTCTCAAGCTGTAAAAGTCTTTTTGCAAGGTTATTTACCTTTTTAGTTAATTTTTTTGTCACCCGCTTTGCACAGAGACAATAATTTATTTCCAACTCTTGTTAATTTAACTGTGTAATTGTTTTCGTTGCGGGTTAAAGACAAGTTAGACATTCGGAGACGATGTCATTAGTGGTTTTTTAGTAGTGATATTTTGACCCTTGATATTGGCCTGCATATGACGAGTTCTAGCAATTAATATTAGATCGATAGGACCTTCGATCAAATATACACTAGATACACAGTTCCCTGTAAAAGTTCTGTTAAAAAGTGGCACCGATGCATGACGTGAAAAAAAGTAAACAAAAAGATCACATATTCCAAATATATTAACACAAATTCCACCTTATTCCTGGAGCTTAAAGTAGCTTTTCACATAATATTGTCTAAAGTTCTGCGACGTTTTGGAAGCAACGGTCGGTGCGTGACTGAAGGCGAAAGAGTGCTTAAAGCACTCTTTTTTGGTACCATTTTCTAAGCGCTCATGTTGTATCTAGTGTATATTTGATCGAAGGATAGGACTCTTCTTTTTGCATTGAAGAAGAAGAAAGAAGAAGAAAAATGATTTATTATCGCGCAAATTAGCCGCATACAACACAGTACAATAATTATGAAAAAGTAACAATACAATAAATTAAACAAAAAGAGACTAAATATAAAAAAGAAGGAAAAAATAACAGGCATGTTGTTGTTCATTGTGTCTGTAGTCACTAAAACTACCGGTAACTTTCGGTAGCAGTCTCGATATATCCTGTTTATTACTAAGTATATTCGAATTCCTCCTGGCCTGTGTTTTAATCCAGGGTGTCAGGTACATTTATACTTTTCATTAAAATCCAGTGGTTTTTGCGTGAAAGAGTAAGCAACTTCCATCCATACATACATACAACTTTCAGAAAGATAAATGTGCTAGAATAACAAATGTTTACCAAGAAAGAAAAAAGAAGAAAGTAAATTTTTTAATTTTTAATTTCTTAATAAATAAAATAAAAATAAATTATTGATTTGTTATCGAATTGACTAAATATTTATATTTTGACCAAAACTTACCGAGTAAAGAGATGGTAGCCGTTGTGAACATCAGGATCGTAAGCATCAGATTTCACCAGGTCACTAGTCTTGAGCCACAAGTCCTGGAGCTCAGCGCCGCCGTCCCACGCCACGAGCTGGTAGCGCGGCCCCGCCTCCAGCCGAGACAGTACTGCGGCCTCGCTGCACGCTGTGGAACCCAAGAGTCACACATAGTCCTGACCAGACAGTAAGTAGTAACTTATAAGCAAGGGCGGATCCAAGATTGAGGTCATGGTCTACGTATTCGAGTATTCAAAACGTACCCAGTGTTCTGACAACAACTATAAGACCCTGGTGGAAGCTGGATCCGCCCTTGCTTATTATTCAGTGTTAATACACTGTTGAGGTGTTCTTGATGTATACCAAATCATAATCATTCTGAAATCCAATAGAAAACACACGAGGAGAATGCCTATTCATAGTATCAGAGTGTCCCGCCCTCACACCCACCACTGCAACTCCTGTGTCGCAGGATCAACAAGCACGCATTGTAATGACACCGAGCATTGGAGCTCGCCGAATCTCCGGGAATGTCTAACTTGTCTTTAACCCGCAATGAAATCAATCAGAAAGTTAAAATTAATAGGAGGAGTTGGAAATAAATTATTGTTCACTTCCCTCCGAGCAAGGTGGGTGACAATGAACTAAAGAGGTAAATAACCTCGTAATTAGGGTTGTCACTATCTTTAACTTCTTCAAATAAATACTCTATACTGATTTTATAGCGTCCAGCTTTCGTGGCGCAGATGGTTAAACGCCGGCTGTACTTACTCAATACGTAATGTAATGACAATTATTGCTATTTCAAATTAACATCACCATAATGTTATTTTTGAAGCCTTAGCATGCTCTATATATCTGCTATTGCTAATTGCCCCCCTCAGAATTTATTAAAAAAAACTGACCATATGCTACAATCATTTTTCACATTTAAATCATCATCAGCCTAAACTGTAATCCACTGCTGGACATAGGCCTCCTCTAAGTTGCGCCACTTTACCCTGTTTTCGGCTTGCCGCATCCAGCATCTGCCAGCGACCTTTCGCAAATCGTCACTCCACCCAGCCGGTGGGCGTCCTGCACTACGCTTGACAAGACGTGGTCGCCACTCAAGAACACGTCTGCTCCAGCGGTTGTCGGTTCTTCGACAAATATGGCCAGCCCACTGCCACTTCAGCTTGCTAATCCTATGTGCTATGTCTACGACTTTGGTTCTCTATCGGATAAGATCGTTACGTTACATCTAAAATGACACTCACAAAATTGTCTGTTCAGTTCAGTTTTTGTGAATCACAATCGCAAGTCGTAAGATTAAGCTTATTTATATAACTTGTGAAATGTTATTGTCGACTTCACTTGCTATTTGTGATTGCTATTGCTATTTATTCCAACACTAGTACTGAGACAAATATTTGTGTGATCCATGCATTGTCGGATTTGTCGGAGAACCGACAACCATTGGGGTAGACGTATTCTCGAGTGGAGACCGCGCCTCGGCAAACGTACTATAGGACGCCCTCCAACGAGGTGGAGTGATGATATCCGAAGGATGGCTGGTAGCGGTTGGAGACGTTGGGCTGAAGATCGAGCCCAGTGGTGTGCCATAGGAGAGGCCTATGTCCAGCAGTGGATGCGAATAGGCTGATGATGATGATGATGATGATGATTATGATGATGATGCATTGATTTAAAAACTAAGGATAGGCAGTGAAAATCGCGCTTAAATAAATATAAAATCAACTTAATTTAATAGATTTCGTCTAAAATGTGATACGAATACACGCAACAGTTTTCAAAATCGTTGAGAGTGACGACTAATTTCAGTAACGCTCTACCGAAGCATACTAAGCTACACTAGAGATGTACTGGAGCGCGCGCACCACTTACGTCGTAACACTTAAGCGCTTTCCGCCCTGTCCACCACACAGTAACAGTAACAGAAACTTACAAGTCAGTGTAAATGCAGTGTTGTGTTTCGGTATGAAAGTCAGAGGTGTGCCGTGAACATGATGGCTCGCGCGTTTGGTCTATTTATCAATAGGCCACCACGCAGTATACAAGGTTAGTTGTGAAGGGTTAAGGGTATATATAGCCGAAACGGGGATGCTACACTTAAAAAACATTTACTATGGGGTACAACAATAAATCAACTATTCCATACAAAAATAAACGTTTAAATCTGCGATATGTAGTTGTTCGTTATGATGAGTTTAGCATGCCTTTCTACTTGTTAACCACGTACATTATTAGATTTTATATTGATAGTGAAGGTAATAATATTTGTTCGGCCATTTTTTATCTATACTAATATTATAAAGCTGCAGAGTTTGTTTGTTTGTTTGTTTGCACGCGCTAACCTCTGGAACTACAGATGATTCTTTCAGTGTTGGGTAGTCCATTTGTTTAGGAAGGCTATAGGTTATATATCATCACGCTATGACCTATAGGAGGAAAGCAGTAGTGATATTTCTAGCAAATACGAGGAAAATTTGTTCGTTTTTCGTGGTCCGATTGGTCGATATTCTAAACTGATAGTCAGAATTAAACATCTTGACCGCCATTTTAAAACGTGTATGCATCCGGGCGGAGCCGGGCCCGACAGCTAGTCATTTTATATGTAGGTAGGCTATAAAACTATAGATTCGGGAGGGGCGTTGCGTCGCCCGTCACTTCTCACTCGGTCGGCCATTAGAAACATCTTGGCGTGCGATATTTTTTAATAATTTTGTACTGTACCCCTTGGGGTCACATCAAGGCTCCATGTGTGTAGTGTGTAGTGAATCATCCAGCAGATGGCAGTGGATATCCAGGTTAGTGGTCCCATATGACTTGATGTTAATGTCCAGACAATAGGAATACCGACCGCGATTACACCAGTTGATTGCGTAAACAATATTGATAGACTTCGATCAAATATACACTAGATACAACATGAGCGCTTAGAAAATGGCACCAAAAAAGAGTGCTTTAAGCACTCCTTTGCCTTCACTCACGCACCGACCGTTGCTTCTAAAACCTCGCATAACTTTAGGCAATATTATGTGAAAAGCTACTTTAAGCTCCAGGAATAAGGTAGAATTTGTGTTAATATATTTGGAATATGTGATCTTTTTGTTTACTCTTTTTTATGTCATGCATCGGTGCCACTTTTTAACAGAACTTTTACAGGGAACTGTGTACCTATCTAGTGTATATTTGATCGAAGTTGATAGTCTTGAATAATTATTTATTTTAAAATGTTTACAGTTTAATTGGTCGTGCGTGAAAGAGAACTAAATGAAATAATGAAACGCACAAAGGAAAAGCCCATTCATAGTATCAGTAAAAATATCGAAGATACCGATTTAGCTTAAAATTCATTATAGCCATTTTATGGTTTGTCCTTAAACGTTTTCCTGTTTTATCCCGGGCGACAGAATTTTTGCTATAAAGTAATTATCATCACATTTTACATTTTGTTCACAAAGACAAAGACAAAAAAATATTTTTTTTATTGCACTTCAAGTTCATTTCTCCAAGTCCTCGGGGCCTGGGTCGCAATTATGTTTATATTTATTAAAAATGTATATTTTTCCCTACACAAAAATGTAGGTTTCATTGAGTCAATAATCTTCGCACCGATACTAAGTTTCATAGTAAAATGGGCATTCTGTTTTATATTTTGGCGCAAGCGCTGAGTTTGCAAATGTGCGACTTGCTATTACAGAGAGATCATCGGGGGTTTTCTAACATTGACAGCCTCCGTGGCGCAGTTGGTTAGACACGGTCTGTGAAACGAGAGTCCGCGGGCTCGATCCCCGCACCGAAACAAATATTTGTGTGAACCACAGATATTTGTTTCGGGTCTGGGTGTTTGTGAGGCTGAAAAGTCTCTTGTACTTCCCGATACCCATGACACAATCACTCGATCTTAGTGTGGGGTCAGGACTATGTATGTGACTGTTGGGTGTATTTATTATATATCTATCTATAATATATTAATTAATTCAATTTACTGACCTGCGGCCAAAACAAGCCCCAACACAACGAATTTAGCAGCCATGACGAACTACAAATAATCCGCGGAAGTAATCCCTTATATATAATTTATACATTGGATTAAAAGATAAATGCATTATCGACAAATCAGCTTTATACTATACGCACAAATCCTCGTTAATTTTTATCAGAATGCATATTATGTATTTCTCATCAGAAATATCGAAACATCTTACAAGTTTATGTTTTGTAGGGATTATCAGAAAATGTTAAATGTTTTAGCGATGATATCCCGGACATCAGCCTGTTTGAGATTGAGATGGCCCTCAAACAACTTAAAAACAACAAGGCGCCGGGTGAGGATGGAATCACTTCAGAGCTTCTGAAAGCGGGCGGAACGCCGATACTGAAAGTCCTTCAGAGGCTCTTCAATTCCGTTCTCCTCGAGGGCTTAACGCCGGAGGCATGGAGCAGGAGCGTGGTGGTACTGTTCTTCAAAAAAGGTGATAACACTTTGCTGAAGAACTACAGGCCCATCTCGCTCCTGAGCCATGTCTATAAGTTGTTTTCGAGGGTCATCACAAATCGTCTCGAACGCAGGTTTGATGACTTCCAGCCTCCCGAACAAGCCGGTTTACGAAAAGGCTTTAGTACCATAGACCATATTCATACGCTACGGCAGGTTATACAAAAAACCGAGGAGTATAACTTGCCGCTTTGCTTAGCGTTTGTGGATTATGAGAAAGCTTTTGATTCGATCGAGGCCTGGGCTGTGCTACAGTCTCTTCAGCGGTGCCACATAGACTATCGGTACATCGAAGTGTTGAGGTGTATATACAACAACGCCACCATGTCGGTCCGAGTACAAGATCAGAGCACGAAGGCTATTCCACTACAGAGAGGCGTGAGACAGGGAGATGTCATATCTCCGAAACTGTTCACTGCCGCGCTGGAAAATGCCTTCAAGCTCTTGCAGTGGAAAGGATTCGGCATCAACATCAACGGCGAGTATATTACTCACCTTCGATTTGCCGACGATATTGTAGTCTTGGCAGAATCGCTGGAAGACCTTAGCACTATGCTCGAATACTTTAATCGAGTCTCCAAACAGGTGGGTCTTAAAATGAACATGGATAAAATGAAGATTATGTCGAATATCCATGTTGTGCCCATCCCTATTGAAGTTGGGGGCTTGACTCTCGAAGTTGTAGACGAATATGTCTATTTAGGACAAGTGGTCCGGTTAGGCAGGTCCAACTTTGAGAGAGAGGTCAATCGTCGAATCCAACTCGGTTGGGCAGCGTTCGGGAAACTTCGCGACATCTTCTCGTCCAAAATACCTCAGTGCCTAAAATCGAAAGTCTTCGATAGTTGTGTGTTACCAGTGATGACATACGGCACCGAGACGTGGCCTCTCACTGTGGGCCTCATTAAAAGGCTCAAAGTCACTCAACGAGCCATGGAGCGGGCTATGCTCGGTGTTTCCCTACGTGATCGGATCAGAAATGAGAAGATCCGTAGGAGAAGCAAGGTTACCGACATAGCCCATAGGATTGGCAAGTTGAAGTGGCAGTGGGCCGGGCACATAGCTCGTAGAACCGATGGCCGTTGGGGCCGAAAGGTTCTTGAGTGGAGGCCACGTACAGGCAAGCGAAGTGTCGGACGCCCGCCTACAAGGTGGACGGACGATCTGACTAAGGTTGCAGGAAGTCGCTGGATGCAGGCCGCTTCCAACAGGTTATTGTGGAGATCCTTGGGGGAGGCCTATGTTCAGTAGTGGATTTCCTGTGGCTGATATGATGATTATGATGATGATCAGAAAATGTGTATATTTAGGAATATATTATGTCAAATGTCGTTTGTCAATTGTCGTCCTAATGTTGATGTTCTAAATTCAATTTAAAATACACATTTTTCTGATAATCCTTACAAAACATGAAATCATTGAGTTATTATACTAGAGCGGACATTGGGAACAAAATCTCCGCGTATGGTGCGTGCACACGGGTACACAGTGAAGCGAGAGGGAAGATAATGTTATTTCGTAGGCGTGACAGAGACAGAAATAGAATGTACCGTTCATTTTGTTACAAACATTTTGATTGCAGTGTCCCCTCTAGTATATTATCTCAATGCATGAAATTGCCAGGTGTTTCAATTTCTTTTGATGAGAATTTTATCTTGACGAATAGAGTCGGGATTTAGATAACTAATCCTAATATTAGACCGCTGGATAACAGCGCATGTTCATCATGATATTTGTGAATGGTGACTGTTTTGCAAGATTATGACGTTTTGTTCCAAAAAGTACACTTTACTAGCGACCCGGGCCGGCTCCGCCTGAGTGCAAATACTTTTTGACTCTAGTACACATCAGAAACAAATTATTTCGCGTATTAACTGGTTTATATTAAAACGCAATGTAAATACCGTCCTCTAGCTTTTCCCATCCCGTGCTGTTACATCCCGTCTCGCCCCGGTAGACATTTTAAGAGGAACAATCCCGTCATATAAGATTGTAGTGTAATTTCCACCATTCACCAAGCACACGCAACGAAAGCTCTCAAAAAGAATAAAATGTCCCCGTTTATGAAATACTAGCGGCCCGACCCAGCTTCGTCCGGGTGCATATATATTTCTTTACAATAATATGTACGTATTATATATATAAACCTTCCTCTTGAATCACTGTAACTATTAAAAAAAAACCGCATCAAAATCCGGTACGTAGTTTTAAAGATTTAAGCACACAAAGGGACATAGGGACAGAGAAAGCGACTTTGTTTTATACTATGTAGTGATTTCTAAATCCTGCTCCGCTCCTATTGGTCACAACATAATGTTAATTAGCCTGTAGCATTCCTCTATAAATTATTACCTATACAAGAAAAAAAAAAAACAATTCGAACCAAAAGTTCCTGAGATTAGAGGTAACAAACAAACTGTTTAGCTTTATACATTAGTACCTATTAGTAGTTGTCTGGTTCGGCTTCGCCCTAGTTAAGATACTATTCACGAGGAAACCGTTTTGGCAACATTTTTTATTAATGCTCTGCTCCTATTGATCAAAGATTGATTTTATATGCCTATAGCCTTCCTCGATAAATTATCTATCCATCACAATGTTTTTTTTTTTCATTCCGAACCAGTAGTTTATCAGATTAGAAAGCAGAAACCGAACTAAAATTTACAGAAATTCGTGTTTAAATTTGTCTGCGCGTACAGCGTTGAGTTTTTTAATAGTATTTTTTTTTTGTGAATGGCGAGACGAGCTTGCCTTTCGCCTGATGGTAAGAGATACAAGAGAGATGAGTCACTCATGGACAGTAGCAAAGCTTGGCATTCCACTGTGTTCACCATCAAAAACTAAGAGTCTCAATATTCCAGTATCCTAGTTACAATGTCCTTGAAACCGGAACACATTAGTGCGTTTACACAATTATTGCCACAATTAGTTTCTTTAATTCCAACTGTTACCGCACCATATTTTTTTTTTGCCAAGTTATAGGTAAAATTTCTAATAAATTCACGATAGGTTCCCACGAAACACGATTATTAACTGAATAATTGTGTGATATAAATCAGTAATTTAAGTTTGTATTGTTTTGTTCTTAGGGTGAATCTTTGATCAAATATACACTAGATTATAAGTAACAGCCTAAAAAACAGCAAGAGAAATAAAAGCACAAATACACGTGTTCTCTTAATTGATTTTAGTATGGTCCAATAACATAATAAATCTTAATTTAAAGGAATAAGGTTTATTGTTACCCGAAATTGATTATAATGTTGAACTTTTTGCTACATCTCGTAGTTGAAATTCAAATGTATAAGTATAAGCAACCTCGGCCACTTTTGGCGTGTGATTTTGTTCCGGACCCTGGATCTAGTATATTTGGGTTACTGTTTTTTTTCTCGTAAGGTATCCTCCTTGCCAATAGATTATAGAAGTATTTTTCTTGCCTCGCGTTTCGAACAAATAAATTCACTCAACTCAACACATACATAGTCCTGACCCCACACTAAGATCGTGTCTTGTGTCATGTATCAGAAACTACAAGAGACTTGTCGGTCTCACAAACATCCATACCCAAAACAAATACCTGTGGATCAATTGACATAAACATACGGGTATATCCAGACTGGTACCGAAAACGAAGCCAGGTGGTAGTTTCAGTGACATTAGACACAAAGCAAATAAACATTTCGCAGATAAAAACGACGATATTTTATGCATTTATTTTTCTTGTCGTCTTAATTGAGTGGTAAATACATAGTTTTTCCTAAAATAATAATGTTAACCTTTTTTTTTTAAAGACTATGATACGCAATGATTTAATTTAGTATTCTAGCAAAAACTATGGATTGACCACCCAAACACGATTATGTTTTTCACGGTCATCTTTATGATACTCCAAATGTTCTGAAGGGGCTATCCTTAATTTTTAATAAACGTATGGATCACACAAATATTTGTGTCAGTATACTAGGTGTTGGAATAAATAACTAATAGCAAGTGAAGTCGATAGTTACATTTCGCAAGTTACATAAATAAGCGAATTTTTACGATTTGCGATTGTGATTCACAAAGACTGAACTGAACAGACAATTTTGTGTGTATAATTTTAGATATGAAAATAGTTATAACATATGGCCAGCATTTTTGTCTACAAATTCTGTGAGGAGCAATTAGCAATAGCAGAAATATAGTGCATGCTAAGGCTTTAAAAATAACAAGGTGGTGATGTTAATTTGAAGTAGCAATAATTAGCATTACATTGCGTATTGAGTAAGTACAGCTGGCGTCTAACCATCTGCGCCACAGAAACTCGACGCTATATAATTACTAAAAAGTATTTACTTAAAAAATGAAAGATAAGGTCAACCCTAATTAGTATTTATCCGATTAATTATGTAACAATTTAACCGCGATTCTAATTAAAAGTCGGTTTTACGGGCGAAGATTTTACGTGACAACGTCTTTTTCTCGGTAGAATATTTATTGATATGAATATAATTAAATTAATCACTCAACTATAATTAGATCATAGTTGAGTGGGAGAGAGACGCAAGGCATTCGGCGGGCCTCTCTCTCGTTCGGTGACTCATCGTAACGTTACCGGGCGTTACACTTTTTCATAAGTGACTCCCAGCCGCAACCTAATTTAAGACGTTGTCACGTCAAAACAACCTCGATCTTGTTTCTGATGAAAAACTAAACAAAATAATTAATACAGAAATGTTAATTTAAATGAAAATTGGATACAATGTTACAGACGTTTTCAAATTGGGCATAGCATCTTGAGAAGGCAATAACATTTTGTATATGTTAATATTTATTTAATCCATTTTTGCACTACACACAGAGACTATTTAGAAATCTATACTAATATTATAAAGCTGCAGAGTTTGTTGTTTGTTTGAACGCGCTTTATTTTTATAGTTGAAATTATTATGCCGGCATAACTGGGTAAAGCCATTCTTACTAATAAAATGTGTCTATGACTGCTACGGCGCGGTGGCACAGTTGTACTACATTGCGATTCCAATGCTGAGGACTCGGGTTCGAATCTGGAATCGGGCAAAGTGAAATTGCATTTTCTATTCATCAGCTTGGAGTCAGAAATGGCGATAGGGTCGCCCTCTATTAGTGGGAACACACAAGGCGAAACATAGGTGTCCTGATAGTATCTCAGCCTACCTCTTCTGGACTAGATGCGTGAGTTTATGCTATTAATGTGTGGTGGTCACGATATAATAGTCTTTTAATTATTTGCCTAACCTGGGGCCCTACTATATACATCCGAACGAACGAAGTTGGGCCCTACTATATTCATCCGAACGAACGAACGAACGAAGTTCGAAACTTCGGAATTATAAGATAAATCCTTATCTTAATTATAATAATCTTTTCTGTGAAGTTCTTAGTAAATATTTGTAGTAATAAATTAAGTTGGTTTTGTTTAGAACAATTCTTATAGATACATGCCTACAGTCACGCCTTTTTCCCAGAAGGGGTGGAAAGTAGTGCTTGGAAAAAAAAAACAAATAGGAGGAGTTGGAAACCAAAAAAACTTCCAAATCGCTATGGTATGCAGGTTTCCTCGCGATATTTTCCTTCACTGTATACTGCGTAGTGATTGACTATCAATACACACATGACTCCGAAAAATCAAAGGTGTGGCCTGAGACATAAGCCGACGGCGGAAGTTCGAATATTCGGACGTTACGTCAACATATATAAGATACAAGATTTCCACTTCTATAAATCAATATTATTCTCTATGAAACTTATAATTCACTTCGATCTTAGTCTAAGATTACGACTTACGATACGGGATTCGAACATTTTGTAAAGTTTTAAGGCATATTCAGTTTTACGTGCGATGTTTAAACATTCTTCGTCGTCGGAGTACAAGTTAAGTTCCGTTACCAATACTGCCGTCCTCAAGCTAAAATACCGTTAAGTATAATGCAAAAACCGCTTTTCTGAGCTATGCACAAAAAAACGATTTTTTTTAAATATGCTACTTAATCACAAGAGGTCATCTTTAAGACCTAGAGTACTGAATAATAGATCGCAGGAAGCACTTTCAAATAGCGAAACTTTCAATTTAGAACTGTAATATCACTTTTTTGTGCATAACTCAAAAAGTGGTTTTAGTACTTAACGGCACTTTAGCTTGAGGACGGCAGAATAGGCCACCACGCACTTTACGAGAGGCCTGCCATCAAGTTTTGATATTCATAGGTAATGGATATCAATTATCATAAAGTTAATATCTCTTGCTATCATTTGTGATTTAAATAACATCCTAATATTATTATTATGATAGTGAGTTGGTTTGTTTGTTTCTTTCGCCTCAAGTACTTATTTGATCGTCATGAAATTTCGCAAACACGTTGTAAAAGGCATAGAAAAGGATATAGTTGACTTTTTATCCCGAAAATATTCCTGAAAGATAAAAATATATTAATAAAAACAGATTTATTAGTCAACAATACAACCCACACATTCATACATAAATTATTGAAATAAAACTATTATTTACGGATTTTATAGCGGATTTGGTTTAATTTTTACATTTTTTAACTACCCGACGCCACGTTTCAATTATTTTACGGCTTTCGTGGTTTCGGGGCGGACCCAAGTTAGTTTTTTTTCAATTTTATCATTAGCATAAATCTTAAATACCATTAAGAAACCACAGAAGATTGGAAGAAGTGTTATCTTAATCACGCGTGCAAAGCCACGCACAAAGCCTAGTATTTAACTATCTATTCCACTATATCAAATTGATTGATAGGATGATTATATTTATCTAGTTTTTAATCTTATATAAAAATAGATCTCCAAAAGACTGTAATTAGTAATGGCTCTAATTTTAGTTGTGTTTGTTATAGCAGGTAAGATTGACCCATAGATTAATAATATTTACAGAGATAGATGCGCAACTCCATTTTTTTTATTTTTCGACCTGATTTCGCCATCAGAGGGCGCGCTAGGCATACGCGCAAATCTCATATTTGTTATGTAAATATTTCAAAATGTGTATCTTTCTTAACCTCTTGTAATTTTAATCAATATCAAGTTGAAATTGTTTTTAATATCAAGAAAGTTAAGCACATTACCGCCATTTAACAATTACATTTAAACTACTTACACGATAATTTCTCGTTCTCACCGGAGCGTGGCGCTAGGATCGAAATAATCGTTTTCAATATTTTTCATGTACCAAGTTACACCCCCATGGGCTAACCGCTTTTATCACCACGTACTAGAAGCACTAGTATAAGGAAAATATCGTGAAGAAATTGCATACCATAGCGATTTATAAGAATAACTATGGTATGCTCTGCAAGCCTCCGTGGCGCAGTTGGTTAGACGCCTTCTGTGAAACGAGAGGCCGCGGGTTCGATCCCCGCACCGAAACAAATATTTATGTGAACCACTGATATATTTTTCGGATCTGGGTGTCTGTGAGAGCGAAAAGTCTCTCGTAGTTCCTGATACCCACGACACAAGATTCGATAGATATTCTTAGTGTGGAGTCAGGACCATGTGTGTGACTGTTGGGTGTATTTATTTAATTTATGTAAAGTCCGCCTTGCACTAGGCCAGCGTGGTGGACTGTACTAACCCCTCTCAATCGTACTCCCGATTGTAGAAGAGGCCCGTGCCCTGCAGTGGGACGTATATGGGCTGATACAGTATAAGTTACCACTTACTGTGTGGTCAGGACTATGTGTGTGACTCTTGGGTTCCACAGCGTGCAGCGAGGCTGCAGTACTGTCTCGGTTGGAGCCGGGGCCGCGCTACCAGCTCGTGGCGTGGGACGGCGGCGCCGAGCTACAGGACTTGTGGCTCAAGACTAGTGACCTGGTGAAATCTGACGCTTACGACCCTGACGTGCATAATGTCTATCATCTTTTTACCAGGTAAATAAGTGTTTTTTTTATTGCAGTGAATGGCGAGACGAGCATGGCTTTTGTCTGATGGTAAGACGACCGCTCATGAACAGTAGCAAAACAAAACACCTTGAATTACAAAGCAGCGCATGCTTTTCCACTGCACTCGCCATCCTGAAAAATAATATTGAGGCTAAACTACAGATTTTATTTCCCATTGTAAATCACCGTATAATTGTCGAAGTAAACAGAAATAATGGAGAAAAAATATTTATCAACATTTAATAAGTGTAAAGTCAGGCCCAATATCTCACGTCTCCGTTCTCCCGTCGACTTATTAACCAAACCAGTGAAATGTTTAAAAAATAATAATATTTAAATTGTCGATTAAACATATTCTGGACTGATTTTTTTTAGTCAACCCATATGCAATGTGTAACTTATTAGAATTTCCATTCATTAAGTTCGGTGGAGGTCGTTTTAAAGGGGGATTTTAGACTATCCAAGTCTTATGGTGTTGCAGATGTTCATGGGCGGCGATCACTTACCATCAGGTGAACCGTATGCTCGTTTGCCCCTTTTTACATAAAAACAGCTATTATAAAAAAGAAGGAATACATAATATATTTATTAATTTATGCTTTATGTACAATATTCTATAAAGCGGACATAATGCCTGAGGCATTCTCTACCAGACTACCTTTGGATGGTGCAGAGATAAAACAAAGTAGGCGCATTAACAAAATATGTTTATGTTATGGTTACAGTTTTAATAAAATACATAACGTATACATACAGATACATAAGCAAACGTATTATGTATCCCAACACCATATCAAATTATGAAACAAGTTGACATTACGCAGTATTATGAAATCAATAATAAAATTATTATACAACGCATAGATTAAAGATAAGGTAATATTATACTTAGATTACAATGCCAATATGTAGGATCGTCTTGTATTAGATAGGTATCGCATTGGCACATAAACTTGTTTTTGTCGGATATAAAACCCATGTGTTAATTATTATTAATCAGACCAGTGATCAAGGTATCGATTTATATTCGTTTATGAATTGATTATTTAATTATCGATTATTTCATTATTATTGCTATCGCGTCACGTTATAATTAAGTTAACGACTTATATCCTAATATCTTCGACAACTTGTTACTTTTAAAGGAAACCGCCAAACAGCAGTGTAAATGCACTGTTGTGTTTCAGATTGAAGGGCATTGTAGCCAGAGTAACTACTGGACATATTGAGACTCAGTATGGCGAGCGCAGTGGAATGCCGGGCAATGCTTTGCAATTCATGGTGTTTGGTTTTGGCACTGTTCGTGAGCGTCTGTATCGCTTACCATCAGGTGAACGGCATGCTCGTCTCGCCATTCATTGCAATATTTTAAATATTTATATGTTTCATCAATATTTTGTCATGGCGCCGCAATTCCAAGGAGTCACTCTCCAAGGAAATCAAAATCAAAAATCAAAATATTCTTTATTCAAATAGTCTTTCACAAGATCTTTTGAATCGGTCATTTCTGCTACCACCGCTTCGGAACGTGTTGTAGCTGTGAAGAAGAAGCGGCGCAAGAAACTCCCTCAGCAACACGAACTGTCTTCTTTTTTTTTTCTTTTTTTTTTTTATATCGCCATTTACAATTACAGTGTTTCATGTCACAAGTCACAATAATGTCAGTTTTAAGGATCCGAGAGTATTGGAATCCTTGGCATCGAAATATCAAGCAAGGTCGAGTTTAGGAGTCATTTGGAGGACAAAGCCAAACTGGCGAGCAAGAAGTTGGGAATCCTGAACAGAGCCAAGCGGTACTTCACGTCGGGTCATAGATTGACGCTTTACAAAGAGCAAATCCGGCCCCACGTGGAGTACTTCTCTCACCTCTGGGCAGGTGCCCCAAAATACCAGCTCGACCCACTTGACTGCTTGCAGCGACGAGCTTGTCGAATAGTCAATGATCCCGATCTCACGGACAAACTGGAACCGTTAGGACTGCGGAGAGACTTCGGATTTCTCTGTGTGTTCTATCGTTTGTTCCATGGGGAGTGCTCCGAAGAGTTGTTTGAGATGGTACCACCGTCGCCTATGTACCATCGCACCACACGTCTCCGCAGTAGAGTTCATTCCCACCACCTGGAAGCGTACCGCTCCCGAACGGTACGTTTCCAGCGTTCTTTCCTACCACGAACGTGTAAGCTCTGGAATGAACTACCTGCATCGGTGTTTCCTGAGCACTATCACCTGTCCTTCATCAAACAAGGTTTAAAGAGAGTACTCTCCTCGAGGTAGGCAGCGACTTTGTCGTGCTGGTCCCCTCTCACTGCGGAGGTCCATGAGCAGCGGTAGCCGCTTACCATCAGGCGGGCCGCTCGTCTGCCTATAAGAGCAATAAAAAGGTGTTTTAATTTTATTATTATCTATTTCAGAGCCAACCCACACATAAGCCAGCCTCTCCCACTGGGTGACGTCACCACATTAAGCCTATCTAACTACGATGCCAGCAAGAGAACAGTGTTTCTGCTGCATGGATGGCGAAGTGACACTACTTCATCGTTCTTCACTGTGACTATACCAGGTTAGTGACACCTTGTCTACAAGTGTTGGCAAATAATGGTTGCTTCGATCAAATATACACTAGATTATAAGTAACGGCCTAAAAAGTGACAAGAGAAATAAGAGCACAAATAAGCGTGTGCTGTTATTTGATTTTAGTATGGTCAAAAAACATAATACATTTTAATTTAAAGGAATAATGTTTATTGTTACCTGAAATTTAATTTAAAGGAATAATGTTTATTGTTACCTGAAATTGATTATAATTTAAGACTTTTTGCTACATCTCGTAGTTCGTAATTCAAATGTGTAAGTATAAGCAACCTCGGCCACTTTTGGCGCGTGATTTTGTTCCGGACCCTGTATCTAGTATATATTTGATCGAAGGTTGCAATACCTTGTCGTTAGTTATACGACAATTTCTAAGGATTAAATCAGGAGTGCTCAAAGTGATCCGTACATTTTATTACATTATCTATGTTTACATCTTTGTACTTACATTTTCTATGATTTAAATACCTACTTTTATATACAGAGTATATCAAGACTGCTACCGAAAACAAAGCCGGATGGTAGTTTTGGTGACTTCGGACACACTGCAACTAAACGCGACGATTTATTTTTGGTATTTTTTTCCTATCGTCGTATTTGGGTGGTAAATACATCGTTTTTTTCTAAAATAATACTGGATACCCTGTTATTTTTAAAGATGCTATGGTACGAAAGAGTTTTAATGATTATTTTAGTAATGACTATGAATTTACCACCCGAACATGACAATATTTAAAAAATCACAAAAATAAATTGTCGCGTTTCTATGCGAAATTTTAGTTGCATTGTGTTTGTAGTCACTAAAACTACCACCCGGCTTCTTTTTCGGTAGCAGTCTTGATATACCCGGTATAAAGTGGAGTGAATAGAAAACAGGGGTATAGTATGTATGCAGCCCTCTATTCCGTAAATGTATGTATTATCTATTTTCCTCAGCGTACCTGGCAGCTGAAGATGTTAATATCATCATGACGGATTGGAGTATTGGTGCTGGCGCTAATTATGTGTCTGCTATCCTCAACTGCATCAGATCAGGTATTTTATTTTTATTTTTTAAATTGAGGACCTCCAACGAAGGATACACGACATATAATGAAGACAATGGTATAGCATTGTTGTGGTTTACATTTCGACGTGATCTTCAATTATAGGAGACCACAGCATGCAAATTTAAATAATTATACAATGACAAAATATATTAAAAATAAAAGACTGAATTTGAAATTAAATGATGAATTTAAATTTATATTAAGTAATAAAGTACAAGTGTAATTTTAAAAGTGATCAAACTGGTATGGAAGATTTGGCGATTATTTATTTACATCCTTTATTGTACACTGAATACACTTAATAATAGAACATTATATTACATAGTAGTACAAAAGGCGGTGGTACCGCTCGAGGCAATCTCTTACCGACTATGGCGAACCGAGCATGCCGTGCGCCTCATGGTAAGCGATACGACCGCTCATGAACAGTAGCAAAACCAAACAACACATTGAATTACAAAGTAATGCGTGGCTTTCCACTGCGCTCGCCATCCTGAGACATAAGATGTTAAGTCTCAATATGTCCAGTAGTTACATGTTTCATTCGATGACCCTGGTTTTCGGAAACCCAATCACATTTTTCTAGTCGTGTGTCTTTACTTGCTTTGTCGATTCCTAAATTAAAGAGGCTGGCAAATCGCCTTGATCCAAGCGTTGTGAATGTTCATATGGTGGTCACTTACAATGACCTGACCGATATATTTGATATCGATATTTTTGAGCGATATTTAATAGTTCGATATATCGATATAAAATTCTAAGTATTGAAAAGGTATAAAAATCGATAATTTGTTCAGACCAATAAACATTTATAAGTTTTAAGATTAAAAAATCCCAAAAAGAAAATACTTCTTTTATACTAACATCTTTTAACAAATTATATTTTATGTATTATTTATGTAAGATGATTGAATTAGATTAGACCAAATAAATTAATTTTTAGAGCACGAATATTCTCTGTCAATTCATACCGATATATCGATATTTTTTAATAAAAATATCAATATCGATATTGATATTTTCAAAAAACATCGATACGATATATATCGATACTTTATTGCATTTCCGACATCCCTAAAAAAACAAAAGAATCTTTTTTTCTTATTCTAGGAGAAAGCGTAGCCCGATACATCCGTTGGCTTGTACAGTTCAGTGGGGGACCTCTCCCGGTTCCACCTCGTGGGACGCAGTCTAGGAGCCCACCAGGTGGGGATCATCGGCAGAAACCTTGGAGGAGTTGTACCTTATATTACTGGTGAGTAACTTTTATCACTTTACTTTTACTGGTAGGTCTCTCATATGTGAGAGGTCGCCTGGGTGGGTGCCACCGCAATGTCTATTTCTCCCGCCAAACAGCAGTGACCTGCCAGTAAACTTAGCTTATAGTCGCCCAGCTGGCACCGACCTCAAAACAGTTATAAGTTTTTATTTATTTTGATATATTTAGAATTCTTTTTGAATTCGGTTTAATTTTTTAAATATTTTTTTATGTAGCCATGATTTTTTTCATCTTGCTAAAATCTTTCGACATATTTTTAACCCTCCTTTTAATTACAGTTATATTTTTTTAAATATTTTTTTATTTCGCCATTTTTTTTTCATCTTGCTAAATGTTCCCTTTCTCCTCTTGTATCTTTGACAATATGTATTAAAGTTATGCTGGCACTTCACATGGCTATTTGTATTTGTGTATTTGGCATATTTGGCAAACAATTACCATGTGTGGTCAGTTTAATTGAGAAAGTGTGGCCTTATTTCCCTATTTGACAAACAAGGCCAATAACAAATACGTAAGTATAGATGGTCATATTTGCCTCTATTTGCATGTTTGCTTTTAACGTCATTTGTTTTGCCAAATACAACAAACACCCAATAGCAAATACAAACAGCCATGTGAAGTGCCAGCATTATAAAGGTAAATTATTATATCCAAATTATTATTAATTTTTCAAATTATTATATCCTATATGCGGTAGCTCGTAACTGGCTATCTTTTGTATACAATTTGTATGATATATATTTGTTTGCTATTGATAGTTGTATCTGTATCTGTATCAGCCCATATACGTCCCACTGCAGGGCACGGGCCTCCTCTACAATCGAGAGTACGATTGAGAGTGGTTAGGCCGTGTAATCCACCACGGTGGCCTAGTGCGGGTTGACGGACTTACATACCATAGAAATTCTTATAAACAGCTATGGTATGCAGGTTTCCTCACGATGTTTACCTTCACCGTTTCAGTGCGTGGTGATCGACTATCAATACACACATGACTCCGAAAAGTCAAAGGTGTGCCCTGGGATTTAAACCCGCGACCACCGTGAACATGTTGGCAGCCGCGTCTGGTCCGTTTACCAACACGCCACCACCCACTTTTGATAGTTGTGAGCCACCCAAATTAAATAAATAAATTATGTGTCTTGCAGCTCTAGACCCCGCTCTCCCTGGTTGGATAACAAACGCCCACACCTTCAAACCAGACGACGGTATCTACACCGAAGTGATCCATACAAACGCTGGTATATCTGGGTTCCTGACTCCGTTGGGTGATGTGGACTTCTACCCTAATGGAGGCGTGGATATGCCGGGCTGCGCGGGCAATGTGCAGTGTAATCATCGCAGGTATGTGGGCAAGCTAGTTGAATAAATAGCAATAGCAATTAACATGTGAAGTCGATAATAGCATTACGCAATTAATAAATAAGCTAAATTTTGCGATTTGCGATTGTGATTCACAAAGCGGATCGGCTAATATATTTATACGATCTTGTGTGAATGATTCTATGAATCTATCAAGTACTGAGTTTTTTACAAGCCTATTTAAAGAAGAAACTTCCGGTACTTACTTATAACTTATGTGTGTATTTTTTATCTATTACTATGAATGGCGAGACTAGCATGCCATTTGCCATTGATAAGTGATACGACCGCTCACGAACAGTAGCAAAACCAAACAGCACCTTAAATTATAAAGCAATGCTTGGCATTCCACTACACTCGCCATCCTGGGAAATATGATGTTAAGTCTCAATATGTCCAGTACTTACTCTGGCTACAATGCCCTTCAATCCGAAACACAACAGTGCATTTACAATTCTGTTTGACGGGAGAAATAGACATTGCAGTGGTGCCCACCCAGACGGCCTCTCACATATGAGAGACCTACCACTATGAATTTATTTTTCTTTAATTTCAAACATTTTTTGAACGAGTATTTTTACCGCGCAGCTATGTCCCCGAACAGAATTGATTTAAAAACTAAGAATAGGCCCTTCAGTACATTAGGAGTATTTCCGCGTATTCATTCCAGATCAACATATTACTTCGCGGAGTCAATATCTGGCGGTTTTCTGGCGAACCAGTGTGATTCCCTGGCCTCTGCCTTGGCCGGGAACTGTACCGGACCCACTCTTAATATGGGCGGTATAACTCCTAAACCTGGGTGAGGTTTAAATATTTTTTTTATTTATTTAATACTTCAAATACAGATTAATATACAGGCGAGGCTTAATGCCAAAGGCATTTTCTAACAGCCAACCTTCAGGTGGTGCAGAGATAAATTCAGATGGTGCATAAAAATAGGTTGAGAAATAAACCAAGGAAATAATATATTTAATACTTATACTAGTGCATGCACAAATATAAAATATAATATACATAAATACAAGATATAATACAGGGTATATCAAGACTACTACCGAAAACGAAGCCGGGTGGTAGTTTAGGCGACTTAAGACACAATGCAACAGAAAATGTTGGAAAAAAAAGTGTCAATTTTTTTTATATGGTCGTATTTGGGTGGTAATTATTTTTCCCAAAATAAACCCTTTTATTTATAAAGACTCTAAAGTATAAAAGAGTTTAAATTATTATTTTAGCAAAAACTATGGATTTATCACCCAAAAATGACGATATTTAAAAAATTAGAAAAAAAAATATCGCTTCTCTTTGCGTGTTTGTAGTCACTAAAACTACCACCCGGCTTCGTTTTCGGTCGCAGTCTTGATATACTCTGTATACGTAAATAGATGATACAATGTACATAAATAAATATAATATTATGTAATTGCACCTGCATAATGGTTTCTTAGATTTACGCGAATGTTACACATTGAAATAAAACTATTAACGATTACTTTACAGTTTTACAGGACCACGAAAGCTGTAAAGTAATCAAAACGTCGGGAAGTTATTTTTTTTTTTTAATTAAACCAAATTCGCGATAAAAATCCGTAAATAAAAATTTTATTTCAATGTCATTGCACCTGTTATTGATAATTAATTCATCATCTTTCAACGCCATGTTGGCGTAGTTGTGTTGTTACAATGCTGAGGTCTCGGGTTTGAATCCCGGGTCGAAAAAAATGATATTGGATTAGTGATAGGTTCGCCCCTCATCACATAGTGGGACGGAATTGATAAGACGAAATGTAGATTCATCTTCTGGGAAAAACAAAAGTGGCCGAGGTTGCTTATACTTATACATTTGAATTTCGAACTACGAGATGTAACAAAACGTCTTAAATTAAAATCAACTTCAAGTAAGAATAAACCTTATTCCTTTAAATTAAGATTTATTATATTTTGGACCACACTAAAACCATTTGTGCTCTTATTTCTCTTGCCGTTTTTTAGGCCGTTACTATAATCTAGTGTATATTTGATCGAAGGTCCGCAAGGCATATATGTATGTATTTTATATACAAACTAATAATAATAATGTTACTTCACAGATACACTGGCATTTACCACTTAGAAACAAACGCATCACCACCGTTTTCTAAAGAATAAATCAATAATTAAATACATTGAGTTTTATTTGATTTCGTTTCTTCCAATTTTTCATTCGTAGTGTGACATAACATTCTATCAGTATTCCTACTGTGCCATAGATGGCGCTATACTCAATCTTAATCAATAGTTACATTTGTACACGATAGATGGCAGTGTAAAGCATATTGTTTTGTCGTTATGTGTAATTTAAATAAAATAATGTATTTTCAGCTTATGAAAATGTAATTAAAAACAACAATTTTCCTGTGCAATTTTTTTATGACGTGAGCCAGGTGAATATACAAAAGGATCGTCTAACGGTAAAATATAATAAGCATTGGTCTGGACCTAAATAATCTATAGTATTGTGCTAACTGAGCGTTTATCCAACTTAAATAAACAAAAACTAAAAAATAATCGTGGTAAAAAAAAAGAACCAAATTTGCAAAAAGCCAACATCACGCGGTGTTCCCAGGCGGTCACCCATCCAAGTACTGACCGCGCCCGACGTTGCTTAACTTCGGTGATCGGACGAGAACCGGTGTATTCAACGTGGTATGGACGTTGGCGACTAAAATGACAAAATTACTTATAACATTGATAACCACAAAATCTAAAAATATATTATTGACTGACGGCTATCCATGAACGTATTAGTTTGTAAAATACGACTATCATACCGAGTCTGCCGATTGCATGCCGATTGATAGTTTTTGCAAGTCTTATCTATAACTTTTTATAACATGTAGTTAGTGTTTATTGATGTGACATCATAGAGTAATTTGACCAGAGGCGACAACTAGGTAATGTTGACTGATCCGTTTTAGTTATTATCTATTCAAAAGTAAAAGTAAGTAAGATCTATATGAATTCATTATATAAGGTGACTAATGTTCTTATTCAAGTTATTATTGCTCTAATTACTAGTGCTTATTCAGTAAAAACCTTTTTTATTTCCCATGCTGTGTGCTATTTAATTGAATGTTTTATATTTATAACAACAAGTGCTTTATATTTATATGATTCTCCGCCAAAAAGACAGATTTATTTATTTTATTAATATTTTCTAAACATAGTTGAAATCAATGAAACTTCATTACACCGACAACCGTCCCTATGTGAATTATCAAAACTGAAAAGACTTTTTTGTTTTATTTCACTATTTCAAAGAAGAAATAAACATTTTAAATAAATATTTATATTAAAATATATACATGTACAAATTATAGATATACCACCAACATTTCATGTTATTCAATCAATTAAAATTGAAAGTGCATGAAGCATATAATGCACATATTAAAAGATCGAATTATCCACTTACAAAGTTATTAGTGTAAAGCAGCGAATTACAGTTTCGATAGTTTACGGACCCATCGTAATCCGTGATGACTTGTCTCTGAGAGACAGAAACAAAAAAAGTCGCATGAGCGGCGGTTAAACAAACATACTCATTGTCTTTACTCTTTATCAACAAGTCAGTAACGAGATAAAGCGGTCACCGGGCTCACGTATAACATGGCGTTCAAACCTACTGGTATGTAGAATAAATTATTATTATAATACATGGAGCATTAATGTTCATTTTCATGTAAAAATCTTATCAAATTTTCGAAAATTGATAAAATATTGTTTACATTAATGACTTTTGGATATTTTAATATTGCATTGTCAAAGGCAAAGGTCATATCAATTCAGCTTAAAACCATACAGCCTAGCATAAATATTGTGAATGTACTGTAATTTTTACGTGTTATTAAATGTTTTTTATGCCTACCTCGCATCCACATACAACCTGTTTCTATTTTTATCTTTTGGAAAGGCGGTGGAAACTAAAACATTTCATAAGAATGAAATTTAAACTTAATTAACTTTTGTACAAAGTGACTTTTGGCTTAACTGAAGGGTTTTAATTACTAATTACGTCCATGTTACTACCACACATAAAATACAACCTTTGGGCTGCATGTACCTTACGTACAACAGACTCCTTAACCCAGTTGTATAAACACCGACAGTAAAACAAAAGACCCATAAAATCCTAAACGCAGATTAATATTCTCAAGCTAAAACAAGGTTAGTCATAAAGTTTAAAGCCGAATCGGGTATGCTACACTCATCAAAATGAAAAACAGCCTCCAGCCTTTCCTTTGACAGCCTCCGTGGCGCAGTTGGTTAGACGCCGCCTGTGAAACGAGAGGCTGCGGGTTCGATCCCCGCACCGAGAGAAATGTTTGTGCGGCCCACAAATGTTTCTTCCGGGTCTGGGTGTTTGTGAGACCGAAAAGTCTCTCGTAGTTCCTGATACCCACGACACAAGACTCGATCTTAGTGTGGGGTCAGGACTATGTATGTGACTGTTGGGTGTTATTTATTCATTATTTATTTATTTATTTATTCTTTAAACTTTATCGGGCCAACCCTTTCTATTGGTTATATTTCATTATAGTTCAGTTGCGAGTCAGCTTAGGTATTTATATCAAGTAAAATGTATTTTTCAGAACATCAACACGTAAGGTACAACCCGTTGAAGGACGAGTGGATCCTGGTGTCTCCGCACAGATGCCTTCGACCCTGGAGTGGTCAGACGGAGCAGGCGCCGGAAGACCAGCCCCCGGATCCTAACAATCCCTTAAGGGCAGGGGCTGTTAGATCTAGTGGACAGGTAAATTGCTTACATAGTATACACTTTTTACTGGTAGGTTTCTCCTATGTGAGAGGCCGCCTGGTAAGTATAGGTCTACCAGAATCTCATGGCATAAAATTTAAAAAAAAAAACAATGATTTTTATGTGGCAATACCATCGATGAACAGCTGATTCAAAACTCGAGTTATGTCATTCAATGTGAATATTTTAATATTTCTATCCTTTTTTAGAGAAAATGTGCAAATTAGTTCTATAATCACAAGTGCGACACATTGTTTACAAGGTTTATCGCCAGATCCGTGAATAATTTGGTCAAATTTAAACAAAATCGTCGATTTTAAAATCGACGTCGTTTTAACAAGTAAGTCGGAGTGAATAGTTTTGATACTTCATTTTTTTTTTGGTTAGTGTTAGATATGTGTATGTGTTTTATCTACACTAATATTATAAAGAGGAAAACTTTGTTTGTTTGTTTGGTTGTAATGAATAGGCTCAAAAACTACTGGACCGATTTTAAAAATTCTTTCACCTTTCGAAAGCTACATTATCCACGAGTAACATAGTCTATATTTTATTTTGGAAACAAATAGGGTTCCGTAAGATATTTGGATTTTTCGGACACAAACTGAAAAAAATCAACCAAAGAAGTTACTTATTTTGCGTACGCTGCCTAAACTACAAAATATAGAACCACAAAATGTTATAATTAATTGTAGATCTTACAAATATCTACAAAAAAGTCCGCGACACACTATACCTATCTATGTCGAGTGAGGCACAACAACCACATTTTTATTTAAAAATCTTGATTTTTTTTTTGGACTACATTTAAACGCGTTTATTTTACTCATGCTATTAATCCTTATCAAAATAAATTATTTCATCAATAAGTACAGTTTATGTTGATAATATTTGGTCTTTGAATGATTAAAATTGGACGTTTGGTTTTGAAGTTGTGGTGAAATTAAAATATTACGATTTCTGCTGCACGGCCCGTTGTATAAGATATATATGGATGTTTGTGGAGAGAAGGGACATAAAGTAAAATAGAATCGAAGGTACGGGAGAGGGCTGGGATAGATCACAGATTTGTTAGGACGAAATTTAAATGCACGTTATAAAACGGGATGGATAATAAAGAGAAGGGACGGGACGGATTGGGAAGAGACTGAACAGGCGGATGAGACGGGATTGAGCCGGACAGTAGGATAGCTACGTCAAGTTTAGGCATACAAGAGTTTATACGAAAAACAACATGTATTTGGTGTGGAGTGGAATCAAAAAATATATGCACCCAGGCGAAGCTGGGTCGGGCCGCTAGTCGTATATACTTTGATATAATTTTTTGAAACTAAACAGTAATGCATTAAATACCTATTTACAGGAGTTTCCAGATATATTAGATAAGGAACGGTTTATTATTATTCCTTTATCTTCATCGTCTTCATCAGAAGATTTACAGGAAGAGTATTTAGAAGTAAGCTCTGACTAAAGTGTTAATGAAATAAAGAAGACTGGAAATAAAATTATACGTTTTTATTATACAATCTTGCATCTTTCGTATTACATTTATCGAATCTAATACTTATTTAAATAAAACCGACTCCTAATCAAAATACTTACAATTTGGAAATTGAAAGTTGTTTGATTAAGTGAGAACTAACAAGAAGAGAGAATTAAAACGAAACTGGTGGCTCGGTACTACAATTTTTATCTACGTTTTGAAAGTACGAGCGCTCCATCTATATTATAAATACTCGTAAGACTCGTATGTATGTTATAATTTAAAACTGAAAAAAATCTTATTTGCCTATTTTAATTGGCTATTATCTAAAAGTGCAATTTTGAAGTAAATATAATGTTTAAATAACCTTTATATTTTTACTTAAAACATTATGTAATTTATTTAAAAAGTTATACTAAAAAAATTATGTCAATTTGAAATAATAAATAATTACAATTATTGAAAGTATCAAAATATGTTCATCCAATTACCCCAGTGTTGCAATGCGTAAATTCAAATTTCCCAAAATGCCATGAGATTCTGGTAGACCTATACCACCGCAATATCTATTTCTCCCGCCAAACTGCAGTGTGAATGCACTCTTGTGTTTCGGTGTGAACGATATTGTAGCCAGAGTAACGACTGGACATTGTAACCATTGTCATAATCACTAAATTGTAAACTGGTTTTGAAAGGAGCAACACTAGAGTTTCTTACCTCTTCTTCTCTAGTGAAAACCGCTTTCCGACCCGGGTGGTAGATAAAAAATACTGAATCTCTATAACGTAGAATATCTTAAATTTAGATTTAAGAAATTATTTTCATTTTTATCAATTTCAGCGGAACCCAGTCTACACGTCAACGTACGTATTCCCCAATGACTTCCCAGCGCTTCTGGAGAGAGTGCCAGAGCCGCCGCCGTCTGAACATCCTCTGTTCCAATCGGGAGGGGCTAAAGGAACTTGCAGGTAAGACCATGGCCAACAAGAATACAAAATAAATACACCCAACCGTCACATACATAGTCCTAACTCCACACTAAGATCGAATCTGGTGTCGTGGGTATCAAGCTACGAGAGATTATCCGGTCTCACAAAAACCCAAACCCGATACAAACATCTGTGGTTCACACAAATATTTATTTCGGGGATCGAACCCGCGGCCAGTCGTTTCACAGCCGGCGACTAACCAACTGCGCCACGGAGGCTGTCATTCTAGTAAAGAAAAAAAAGAAAAACGATTTATTTATCACAGTCGCAACATACACAGACATGGTTAATTTGGGTCTGACCGGCAGGGGTCCACTCAGTTATGATAGTCCGCAAGTGATAAAAGAGCACTGGACGCCAGGTTTTGCAGCTTCGTCAATAGCGATTAGAAAGTCCCATAGAAACACCTTTGGCGTATCTTGGGAAAGCTTGGCCTGTGTCCTGCATTGCCTATGACTGCAACGGTCTGATTATGGTAGAAACCATATTACATTACTGGTTGTAGGTCTCTCATATGTGAGAGGCCATCAGCTGGGTAGGTAACACCGCAATGTCTATTTCTCCCGCCCAACAGCAGTGTACAACCCAGTTGGGTTTGGGTTTGAAGGACATTGTAGCCAGAGTAACTACTGGACATACTGGAGACTTACATCTCACTCGCCATTCATTGCAATAAAAAAAAACATCAATAATTATCAAACCCTTATTAATAAACTCGGATTAGCGTGGGATTAACTTTAGTCCAAGGGATTAAAATTGATTTAATTATTTTAAATGGCGTAGTATTCGTGGCTTTATTAATAAACACGGATGTTCTTCGGCCTAAAATGGCAATCCTGTTCTGGCAATCCACTGATTTTAAATACACGCACTGTAACGGTCAAGGAAAACATCGTAAGGAAACCAGCATACCATAGCGATTTGCAAAAGGTGAATGCCCATTTTACTGTGAACCTTAATATCGGTGCGAAGATTTTTTTTCCCGCAATGAAACCTGCTTTTTTGTGTAGGAGAAAAATATATTTTCAATAAATATAAACATAATTGCGACCCATTGTCCCCTCTAGTATATATCTCTATGATTGTAATCCTGTATATATTATATTATTCCTCAGGGTTATGTGTTTCCATCCTGACTCATCGATGACTATACCACTGATGTCTGTTGAAGAAATACAAGCAGTAATTGATGAGTAAGTGACAATTTCTATACAATTTAACATTATACAGGGTATATCAAGACTGCGACCGAAAACAAAGACTACAGACCTGTGCTATAGACACAGTATAAATAAAATTTTCGGTATTCAAGTGACAATTCTTTTGTGATGTTTTACTTATCATCGTATTTGAATGGTAATTACATGGTTTATTATTGATAAAATAATAATTTTCATATTCGTTTCATAACGTCTTTAAAAATCAAAGTAGACATTATTAATTTAGTAAAAACTATGTATTTACCACCCAAATACGACGATAGGAACTTTTTTATTTTATTTTTAAAGTAGAGCCCCTGGTTTCGGTTTCCGCCACAATCTGAATATACTCTGTATATATAACGAATATATTTGTTGAAAAAACAGAATATTACAATTTCTTATCAGTATAAGAATATAACAGTTTATGTGATGGTAAATGTGCAATCCTAACTACTGGACTTATTGAGACTTAACATCTTATGTCTCAAGATGGCGAGTGCAGTGGAAAGCCGAGCATTGCGTTGTAATTCATGTTGTTGTTTGGTTTTGCTACTGTCCTTGAACGGTCGTATCGCTTACTATAAGACGAATGGCATGCTCGTCTCGTCATTGCAATAAATACATTACAGCATCATAAGCATATATTGCAGCAATATAAGCTGAAAGAGTAGCCCGTTGTTGGCACAATGATTAGGCAAAAACATAATTGTTTAGTTTTAGTTAAGCTGTGCCAATAATAAAAACATTTCATTTCATTTACAGTATAGTATTCATTAATTATTTATCAGATGGGTGAACCAGATGAAAGAGCTCGGCAGGAAGTACACCTGGGTGCAAATCTTCGAGAACAAAGGCGCCATCATGGGCTGCTCAAACCCACACCCACATTGTCAGATCTGGGCTTCCAGTTTCCTACCCAACGAACCTAGGGTTAAAGAAAGGTAGGTGACGTCACTCTTCCATTCCATTCCATTCTATTCCAGCTAATATGTATGTTATGATGTAACATTTGTATATTTTAGATGCCAAAGAGAGTACTATGAGAAGAACGGAAAGAATATGCTGGAAGACTATTTGGAACAAGAATTGGAAAAGAAGGTATTATTTTTCATTACTATACTACGTATAAATACTGCTAACATAAAGGGATAGTGCGTGATGCCATGTTGGTAAACGGACCAGACGCGGCTGCCAACATGTTCACAGTAGTCGCGGGTTCAAATCCCAAGGCACACCTGTGACTTTTTGGAGTCATGTGTTTATTGATAGTCATAACACATTCTCAACTCCGTAGTCAATATTAGCCAGTGGAAGTGATAATTGACCATCAATATATTTTTTTCCAATCACCGAACCTACATCATCAAAATCTGTGATACCCTCAACAAAGGTTAGGTCAGAAGTACCCTGAATCGACGAGAACGTAGGAATAGATGAAGCAATAGTAATATGTCAGAATCGAGCAAAGTGGCGATCTATAGTCTCTGCCTACCCCTATGAGATACAGGCGTAACAATTATATATGTATGTATATCCATATGGATATTCCAACCCCATCACCATCAGTCTTAAAGATATTTTTCCCTTCCAGGAACGCTTAGTCCTACAGAACTCAGAGTGGGTGGCCTTAGTCCCGTACTGGGCCGCGTGGCCCTACGAGACCATGTTACTGCCGCTGAAACCCACGCAAAGAATGACGGACCTGGACCAAGACCAAAAGCGAGGGTTGGCGGAGATCATGAAGCAATTGAACACCAAATATGATAATCTTTTTAACTGCAGCTTTCCGTATAGCATGGGCTGGCATGGTGAGTAATAGAAAATATATCAACAATCACCCATCATCGCAATAAAAAATCACAAAAACACAAAAAACAGCAGTGTAAATGCACTATTGTGTTCCGGTTTGAAAGACATTGTAGCCAGAGTAACTACTGGACATATTGAGACTTAACATCTTGTGTGTCAGGATGGCGTGTGCAGTGGAATGCCAAACATTGCTTTTTAATTCAAGGTGTTTGGTTTTTCGACTGTCCATGAGCGGTCGTATCGCTTACCATCAGGCGAATGAAATGAGAGGTCGCGGGTTCGATCCCCGCACCGAGAGAAATGTTTGTGAGGCCCACAAATATTTCTTTCGGGTCTGGGTGTTTGTGAGACCGAAAAGTCTCTCGTAGTTCCTGATACCCACGATACAAGACTCGATTTTAGTGTGGGGTCAGGACTATGTATATTACTGTTGGGTGTTATTTATTATTTATTTTAATTTCCAAGTTGAAAGTCACCGAAGAAATATATTCTCGACTTGGCTGTCAAATGTAGAACCTCACGAATTACAACTAATATTCATCACCACTACACCAATGAGACAATTTGTACAATTATATGAATATAGAATTAATTATATTTTTCAGGAGCACCAACGGGTCCCACCGCGAAGTCAGGAGATTCCCCCCACTGGCTTCTCCACGGTTTGTACCTTCCCCCACTTTTACGGTCCGCTACAGTGAAGAAATTCATGGTGGGATACGAAATGCTGGCTCAACCTCAAAGGGACTTGACGCCGGAGCAAGCCGCAGCGAAGCTTAGAGAATGTGATCATTTAAGACACTATAAAACCACAAAGGAATGAATTCTGATTTATTTAAAATAAAGGGGTTTTATTATTTGGTTTGTTTTATTTATTCAAGTGCTGAAACTGAATTAATTAGTTGGAGTAGGCTGTATGGTTTCTGACCTTCAGTTGGTTGATAATCAACTATAAAAAAATTTACATATTTTGCAGGGAGTTTTGAATTTTAAAATGAACTAAATGTGAAGAAATGTTTACATAAAAAGACTTCCATTGTGCTTAAAATCATATTTAATTGCATGAAATTCCTATACCGAGTTTTTTTTTTACAAAATACGTATTAATGGTATATAGTCTATAGAGGTATTCAAATTATTACTTTTATTTTAGTGAAGAAAGCCTAGTTTGCCTACCGTGATAATAAATAATAGGTCATTGTTATTTCAAATAAATATAATGTTATCTATATAATTGCTTAATATAAATAAAATAAGTTTATATGGATTAATCCCAGGTCTTAAACATGAAACGAATTGTTTTACCTGAATTTAAAACGCGTTTTATCTTATAACTTCCTTGGCTGTAACTTTGACGGCTCTAAATTGACGTTTGTGACAGACAGTCAGGTGGTGCACCTCGGCCTTCATTTGTCAAGAAATTAGTACCACGCTATGCTATTCCTCGGATAGTTTTGGGTTTTGTTTAGTTGTTTGTAGTCTTGGATTAACTATTCCGGGTTTAAGTTTGACATAAGAGTGGAATAGGCATTTGTTATTGATAAGACGGTCTAAAAGTGAAATCTGCGATTGACCCATAATAATAAATAGAAAATGCAAGAATCTAAAAAGAAAAGAAGTGAGAATTGGATGGAAGAAGATAAGGTTTGTAAAACTTTCTGTGGGCACTTGAATTTTTTAATCCCCGCGCCGAGACAAATGTTTTTAAGAACTTATTCAGGTAGGTATTGTAATAGGTATCCTAATAATAACTAATTAATGCCTCAATCTTCTGATACTTTAAACCACAAGTATTTGTTTCATGTAAGGACTATGTATGTAACTTGGGTGTATTTATCATGAACAAATGATAGTGTGCATTACCTACTTCAAATATATATATCTTTATTTAAAGTTATTGTTCTAATTTAGACCATCTAACAATATTGTTCTCATTCTCATAAATTATAATGAATATACTAACACTATACACTGTTTGGTTTGCAAAGTAGGATGCCCATTTTACTATGAAACTTAGTATAAGTGCGATGATTTTTATCCCTTGTTGAAACCTACTTTTTGTGTAAGGAAAAAATATATATTTTCAATTAAAATAATCATAATTGCGACCCAGACCCGGAGTTCTTGGAGAAATTAACTTGAAGTCCAATAAAAATATTTTTTGTCTTCGGCTCTGTCAACAAAATGTAAAATGTGATAATAATTACTTTATTTTATAAAAATCTGTCACTCAGGATAAAACAGGAAAATGTATAACGACAAACCATAAAAATACTTTTAACTGGTGGTAGGTCTCTCATATGTGAGAGGCCATCTGGGTGGGTACCACCGCAGTGTCTATTTCTCCCGTCAAACAGCAGTGTAAGCGCACTGTTGTGTTTCGGGTTGAAGGGCATTGTAGCCAGAGTAACTACTGGACATATTGAGACTTAACATCTTATGTCTCAGGATGGCGAGCGCAGTGAAATGCCAAGCATTGCTTTGTAATTCAAGGTGTTGTTTGGTTTTGCTACTGTTCATGAGCGGTCGTATCGCTTACCATCAGGCGAACGGCATGCTCGTCTCGCCATTCATAACAATAAAAAAAAATAATACAATAATTAATTTTAAGCATTATCACTATCAAGATCTGCAATATTTTTTACCAATACTATGAATGGGCATTTCTCCTTTAAGATTTTTATTTTTTTCCTATCTGTATCAGTCCATGTACGTCCCACTGCAGGGCACGGGCCTACTCTACAACCGAGAGTACGATTGAGAGTGGTTAGGCCATATAGTCCACCACACTGGCCTAGTGCAAGTTGGATTTTTTTACTAATCGTCTTTTATTTTTGTTTACAAGACTTTATTGAAAGTATTGGTGAGGGAGAGGGCGCGTGCCATCGAGAATAAGAATTACACTTCTATTAGCAACATGGCCAAACGGAGGCATGGAGTAACATTAGAAAGAGGTTGGTACCAACATCAATATTACTATGCTTGCTTTGTTTAGCTTAATATGTCAGCCTCCGTGGTACAATTACGCGCTGGCTCGAAAAATAGAGGCTGCGGGTTCGATTCCCGCACCAAGAAAGAAAGAGGGGAAAATTATTTATTTGTCACTGTTGCAAAAACAAACATAGATAATACTTTTCATCACAAAAATCTAACCACCTTGCAAGCTTATGTTTGTAAAGATTATCAGAAAATGTGAATATATTTAATTTGAATTTAGAACATCAACATTAGGATTTGAAAACCTATTCACTGTAAAACTCACTATTAAAACACATTGGACTAATAGGTATTCCTAAACATACACATTTTTCTGATCAGAAGTTTATAAACAACATAAAATTTTAAAAAATATGATGCCTTGCGGCTGTGATTGGTAGCCGGTAGGTGTCCACTCAGCTTATGTTATGATGTGTAGGTAAACCACGACACAATGCTGATTTTCTGTGGACACCTTAAATGACGATAAGAAAAATGTTTGTTAGGCCCTAAATGTAGATATATATCTTGTATCTGGATGTTTGTGGGACTTAATTAATCTTAGACTGGGCTTAGGATTATTTCTGTGACTTAGGTACATTTAATTGTTCATATTTTTACAATTGACAAATATTTTTATTTTAGTTTTAATGATATGTGCAAAGGAGTACCTCGCTCTGTAGCTCAACTTAGACTTCAGTGGAAAATTATAAAAATGCGTGCCAAAAAGCAGAAATCTGTTGAAACGAAGGACCCGCTGAATTGTTGTGATCAAGAAAAACTGATGGCCACCAGAGACATCAGCACCACAACTGATGAAACTCAAACTGATTCTGATGGAATTCATCAGGTAATATTTATTAATAAATGTTTTATACATTAAAATAATGTCATCATAATACTAGTGGTAGGTCTCTCATATGTAAGAGCCCCCTGGGTAGATACCAGCAGTGTCTATTCCTCTCGCCAAACAGCAGTGTAAATGCACTGCTTTGTTTCAATTTGAAACATATTGTAGCCAGAGTAATGACTTGATATATTGAGACTTAACATCTTATGTCTCAGGATGGTGAAGACAGTAGAATGCCAAACATTGCTTTGTAATTCATGATGCTGTTTAGTTTTACTAGAGTCCATGAGTGGTCGTATCGCTTAACATAAGGCGACTGGTATGCTGGTCTCGCCAATCATTGCAATAAAAAGAAACATAAGATTGAACCCCCCCCCCCCCCCCCCCCTCAATTTATATTTCAGTGCAATGTTTCTAAAAGCTAATCTTCCCCTATACCCATCTATTTTTAGATGTAACAGTAGTAGACTTTTTACATCAATAGTTCTCAACAAGGGCGTCACAAAGGGGGGGCAGGTAGGGGCAGCTGCCCCCACCCCCCCTTAGAGATTTAAAAAATTGCCATATGTAAAGCAACCAAAATATTTGACTTGACTTGCAAAGTATACCGTATTTTTTTGCATATTGCCGTAGATGTAAGGCTCGTACTACAAGTGAAAAGCTTCATGTGCTCTTGACTTTCCTAAAATTCATACTTTTCTCATTCTCCATATTATTTGCCCTCCCCAGGGTCATCGGCTGGCGACGCCCCTGGTTCTCAATTTTTTCTGATAAGGGACCATTTGAAAATTTTTTCGTCAACCCATTGACCACCAATTGGTAGACTGGTTGGTTTTATGTTAATACAGTACTGATATGTGAAATGAAGGGTTTTTCTATCCATAAATGAAACTTACATAAAATTATTTTAAGGATAGTCTAAACTTGGCTCCACGGATTATATGTACCATATGTCGATATCATCCTGTATATTATGAACACAAAGATAAGTTAAATTTTATACAATTGTAAACATATATCTTAAATACAATTTCTATTTTCAGACCAGTCCATCGCAGTCTTCCGGCTTGAGGAAAGATCAAGAAACAACGATTAGAGAAAAGGTTCCTAAATATTATTATTGAGTATATCGAAATATACAGGGCAATATACAGTTATATACAGGGCGTCCAAAACTCGATGAATAGTTTAGGAAAGAAAATTAATGGAGTTTTCAGGAAAATGCTTTTAAAATAATTCCTAATTTTTTTTTTCAATTCACTCCTCGATTTTTGTTCGCCTCATTTTACCATATCAAGAGAAATTTTAGTATATTTTAATGTATTCTTTCAGGAACACACGGAGCATTCAGCAGAAAGTTTTTTGGCATTCGAGATGCAATGTCGAGAAGAGTTGCATAAAGCCCAAATGGCCAATGAGGAATTAAGAAAACACAATGAAGAATTAATAAAAAACAATTTAATATTAAAACAAAAACTATTGAAAACAAAATTAGAATTTTATAAAAGAAAAATAAATGAGAATTAACCCTCCTTTACAGTCAGGCTTCGATCAAATATATACTAGATACAGGGTCCGGAACAAAATTACGCGCCAAAAGTGGCCGAGGTTGCTTATACTTATACATTTGAATTTTGAACTACGAGATGTAGCAAAAAGTCTTAAATTATAATCAACTTCAGGTAACAATAAACCATATTCCTTTAAATTAAGATTTATTACGTTTTGGACTATACTAAAATGAAATAAGCACGCTTATTTGTGCTCTTATTTCTCTTGCCGTTTTTAGCCCGTTACTTATAATCTAGTGTATATTTGATCGAACTAGTCGAGTGATAATTTTAAATAGAGGGTAATTAGGCATACGGTTCAACTGATGGTAAGTGATCACCGCCCATGAACATGTTTTTACTTGTAATAAAATATCGATGGTTGTCATTGAGGTATTATACTAGAGCGAATATCGGGAACAAAATCCATGCGTATGGCGCGAGCACACGGGTACACAGAGAAGCGAGAGGGAAGATATTGTATTTCGTAGGCGCGACAGAGACAGCAATATAATGTACCGTTCATTTTGTTGCAAATATTTTGTTTGCAGTGTCCCCTCTAGTATATTATCTCAATGATGGTTGTACTATTTTTATCTTGTTGGTTTTAATTAAAACTAAAATTAAGAGTACGATTGAGAGTGGTTAGGTCATATAGTCCACCACGCTAGCCTATTGCAGGCGGACTTTACATACCATAGAAATTCATATAAATCTTTATGGTATGCAGGTTACCTCACGATGTTTTCCTTCACCGTTATAGTGCGTGGTGATTGTCCGTTTAAAAATATTCCTAACTCCTATTAATTTAAATTTGATTAATTTCGTTGCGTGTTAAAGACAAGTTAGACATTCCCGGAGACTCGGCGAGCTTCAATGCTCGGTGTCATTACATTGCGTGCTTGTTGATCCTGCGACACAGGAGTTGCAGTGGTGGGTTTGAGGGACAGTTTCAAAGTCAGTTAATCCAATCAGGGTCATCTTTTAGATACTTCTGTATTGTAGGAATTATATCATCATAAGTAACTTCATTTGCTGAATTGGGCTCAGCCGATTTCAGGTTTATACAACCTTTTCGAAGTCTGGATCTGCACCCGATTTTCCCTGAAAATAAAAAGAGTTTTATTTTATGATATGTAGAATATTATATCAATAACTTAAATAATATAGAGTATATCTAGACAGCGACCGAAAATAAAGCCAGGTTGTAGTTTTAGTGACTTCATACGCAATGCAACTAACAATTTACCAAGAAAAAAACGAGACAACTTTTTTTTCCTATCATCGTATTTGGATTTTATTTACATAGTTTTTCCTGAAACACCTTTTTATTTTAAAGACGCTATGGTACGCCAGGGTTTAAATCATTATTTTAGGAAAAAATATGGATTTACCACCCAAATACGATGATATTTAAAACAAAAGAAATAGTTGCGTTGAGTTTGTAGTCACTAAAACTACGAACTGGCTTCGTTTTCGGTAGCAGTCTTGATATACCCGGTATATATCAAGTATATTTCTTGCATTATTCGAATGTACCATGCAGAATTCCCTACAGATAAATTTTAAATGAAACAGTGAAGAGATATTCATGCTATTAAAATTTAATACTAAAAAAATGTGTACAGTTCCTTCAGGTATTATACTAGAGCGGACATCGGGAACAAAATCTCTACGCATTGTGGTGGTACATAAACCCAGTGGAGCGAGAGAGAAGATAATGTTACTGCGTAGGCGTGACAGAGACAGAAACAGGAGTGGTATGGTACCTTTCATTCCATTTTTGATGCAAAGATACGCAAGGATTTTGTTAGTAGTTTCCCCTCTAATATAACACACCAATACACAGTCCTGACCCCACACTAAGATCGAGTCTTGTCCCGTGTATCAGGAACTACGAGAGACTTTTCGCTCCCACAAACACTCAGACCCGAAAGAAATATTCGTGGGCCCCACTAATATTTCTCTCGGTGCGGGGATCGAACCCGCCGCCTCTCGTTTCACATGCGGCGTCTAACCAACTGCGCCACGGTGGCTGTCAAAAATATAACATTTAATGGTAAATTTACAATTAAAAAAATAAACATCACTAAATAATTTTGTGAACAATTACCTGAGTGTAAAACATCATTCACCAAAATGTTTCACTATGAATTCCTGCAGCGTTGAATTCCTTTCCTGTCCAAGGTTTGAGTCAAGAGCAATTGTTTGATCAAACATATAATCATTTTCATACTCCTCCTTAATATGAAATGTTTCTTGAGTCATAGCAATATTATGCAGAACTGCAAGGGCTACTATAGTTGTTTTGACATTGCCCAATTCTCCAGTCATTCCATGGAGCAAACATTGGAACCGCTGCTTCCAAAGATCAAAGCAATTTTCCACGACATTTACAGTGGCCGCATGAGCCTCGTTGTATTTCTCTTCAGCACTACTTTTGGGTGTCAAAATAGGAGTTAACAAATATGGTTCGGGCCCATATGATGACTCTCCAACTAGTCTCCCCCTGAACTTTCCTGTCTCAAACCGTCTTTTGAGGGTAGATTCATGAAAAATTCGCACATCAGTACTACCTCCGCTTTCGGCCACAATATCCATGATTTGGAGGTTTGAGTCACAAGTTACCTGCAATATTATTATTATTTATTCTTAACTGCACATAAAGAGGACAACATTAACATATAACAAACAATAAAAAGTACAGAAGGTGGTCTTGTCGCTCTAGGCGATTTCCATTTGCTATATATATCCATTTGAACTTATTTTGGACAATTAATTAAAAATATTTAATATTAGTGGGCCTCAGTCATCCGACTATTTTGCGGCGGTGATGGACTATCAAATTTGATGGATTACAAAACCCTTTAGTGTCCGGACATTTTTCTAAAAAGGTATGTCAAAGTTGCTTTAATATGAAATATGAATAATGCCAAAACAAAATGTATAATTTTCTGGTGGTAGGTCTCTCATATGTGAGAGACCGCCTCGGTAGGTACCACCGCAATGTCTATTTCTCCCATGAAACAGCAATGTTAATCCACTGTGTTTCGGTTTGAAGGATATTGTAGCCAGAGTAAATACATATTGAGACTTACATCTTATGTGTCAGGATGGCGAGCGCAGTGGAATGCCAAGCATTGCTTTGTAATTCAAGGTGCTATTTGCTACTGTTCATGAGCAGTTGTATCGCTTACCATCAGGCAAACGGCTTGCTCGTTTCGCTATTCATAGCAAAAAAATATATTAAGAATCGCATTTTGATCTATAACAAGGGGTGCTGGATTAGACAGAGGCCGGATAATCAGAGTGCACTATACCCTTAAAACCTTACCTGAATGTTGAGAGAATAATATCCCTGTCTATTAAAATAGTATGGGGCTATATCAGCACCTGGCTTCTTAATTTTTACGTGGGTGCAAGCAATACTCCCAATTACAGATGGCAAGCCTTTTATTTTATGAAATTCCTTCATTAATTGCAATTCCTCTGGGAAAGATGTGGGCATCCTTATGTATTCATCTGCGTGCCGAGCTAACGCACGCGCTACCCTACTACATATCCGACTAGTTGTGGCTTGTGACAAGCCGTGGATGTCTCCAGCGTCTTCTTGAACCTACGAAGATGATACAAATGTTAGTTAATACTAAATATCTTGATTGTACACCACATGTTATAAAGATGTTAACATTTTAAAAAAATTGTTGTGGTGCCCAACAGGGCCCACATTGTAATTTAGGAGAAAGGTGGGAGCCATATTAAAAAAAAATATGTATCAATATAGTTAGAATATCAAATCCTTATCATTTTTATAAAGTGTACATATTTGTATTAAATATGCACTTATTTAATAGCATCATTATTTTAAGAAGTTATTATTATTATTTATAATTATATAATTAATATATAATATATAATTTTTATTTTATAACGCCAGCATGTAGGTATTGCTAGGGACCCAGCTTAGCCACAATATCATTTGTACCGGGCTGGAAGGCCAAAGACCTTGACATACCCCTTTCAGCCTCCCCGGGGTTATCGAAAGGAGAGTTTAATAGCTTTTCCACTTGGATAAAAAAGTTAGCTCAATCAATATAAAATATGTATGTACCTAGATTCTTATTGCTTATATATATTTTTACTGTTTTAATTTTAAAATAAAAATTGATATGTCCCACTTCAGTTCATCTTTACATCACCCAAAAGTAGACTTTAGTAGGTAATAAAATGTACTCTGTGGTGCACCGGTAGATATTGTCTCCAGCATTAAGCTTTCCTTGTATACAATGAATATAAAGCTTTAATAAATAAAAAATTCTGAATGTATTGACCCACCTCACGGCGACCCCAACATTTTATTGCCGTCAATACTTGCAGTTCGGGTGAAGTGCCAAAGCCTTGGGAGTTGAGTTGCAATTCCTCGCGCACCAGATCGACGATAAACTTCGCCGTACTTTTAGTAAACCGGTAACGTGCCCTGAACTCTTCGTCGTCCAAGGAGAATGGGTCGAACCTCTGTCGATAAACTTTTCGACGTCGCAAATTCTCTATTAGCCTAATGGTACGCAAGCATTGCAAGGCCTGCATATTGGAAATAATAAATATATTTTTTTAATTGAAAGTGACGATGTTTTGTATCGAGGAACGTAAATAACACAGGTAAATAACAACAATAACACAAATTTAGTAAACAAACACATCTGACCACAGATCACTATATTAGTAATACATCTGACAGCTGATAAATGCTCGAAGCCACAGACTAAAAATATTAGCGGTAAGCGACCTTATTGGGCCTTATTCATAGATAGTTTATAAACCTGTTGGCTTTTACAAATAATATTAAATGTTTCGTCTTCTTCGCTCAAACTGAATTCAAAAGTCGTTCGAAAAAGACAAACATTTGATAACTAAAATAAGTTTATAGGCTATATATAGGTCTACCAGAATCTCATGGCATTTTGGGAAATTTGAATTTACGCATTGCAACACTGGGGTAATTGGATGAACATATTTTGATACTTTCAATAATTGTAATTATTTTTTATTTCAAATTGACATTACTTTTTTAATACAACTTTTTAAATAAATTACATAATGTTTTAAGTAAAAATATAAAGGTTATTTAAACATTAAAATTACTTCAAAATTGTACTTTTAGATTAATAGCCAATTAAAATAGGCAAATAAGATTTTTTTTCAGTTTTAAATTATAACATACATACGAGTCTTACGAGTGTTTATAATATAGATGGAGCGCTGGTACTTTCAAAACGTAGATAAAAAAAGTGGTACCGAGCCACCAGTTTCGTTTTAATTCTCTCTTCTTGTTAGTTCTCACCTTATCGAACAACTTTCAATTTCCAAATTGTAAGTAGTTTGATTATGAGTCGGTTTTATTTAAATAATTATTAGATTCGATAAATGTAATACGAAAGATGCAAGATTGTATAATAAAAACGTATAATTTTATTTCCAGTCTTCTTTATTTCATTAACACTTTAGTCAGAGCTTACTTCTAAATACTCTTCCTGTAAATCTTCTGATGAAGACGATGAAGATAAAGGAATAATAATAAACTGTTCCTTATCTAATATCTCTGGAAACTCCTGTAAATAGGTATTTAATGCATTACTGTATAGTTTCAAAAAATGATATCAATATACGATAAAACACATACACATATCTAACACTAACCAAAAAAAAAATGAAGTATCAAAACTATTCGCTCCGACTTACTTGTTAAAACGACGTCGATTTTAAAATCGACGATTTCGTTTAAATTTGACCAAATTATTCACGGATCTAGCGATAAACCTTGTAAACAATGTGTCGCACTTGTGATTGTAGAACTAATTTGTATCTTTTCGCTAAGAAAGGATAGAAATCTTAAAATATTCACATCGAATGACGTAACTCAAGTTTTGAATCAGCTGTTCGTCGATGGTATTGCCACATAAAAATCATTGTTTTTTTTTTAAATTTTATGCCATGAGATTCTGGTAGACCTATAACTATATAGCTATATATAGGTCTACCAGAATCTCATGGCATAAAATTTAAAAAAAAAAAACAATGATTTTTATGTGGCAATACCATCGACGAACAGCTGATTCAGGGACTTTTTGGCGGGAAGTCAAACAAGGCGGACTATTTAAAATTTTTAATTTTATAAAATATTTTATATACTTTAATTATCCGGAGTAATGGGGACCCATAGCGATGGAGACCCAATAAAAGATAATAAGAAGAGAAAGTATGATCGGATTGCTACTACTTCTACTAGTAATCCAGCAGAAGAGATTTTGGCGCCAAAAACATTCTACAAACCTGGCTACAAGAGGCAATATACCGATAACTGTAACAATAACAACTTCCCAGTATTTATTGAAAGTACTGAAAATGAATTTATTGGAAACAAAGATCCGATATTTATATTAAATATTTTAGGAGAATTCATTAAAGGACAGTATGAAATTAGTAGAGTAAATGCTCATAAAATTCAAATTGTTTTTAAGCAAGCCAGTTCAGCCAATGATTTTCTGAACAACAATTCCAAATTAGAAGCTCATAATATAAAAGCATACATTCCAGCATCTTCAGTGGAAGTCATCGGTGTAATCCAGTTTGTTCCCTTCGACATCTCCAATGAAGAACTCTACAGAAAACTCACATGTGAATATGAAATGGTGGCGGTGAGAAGGTTCACCAAAAAGGACAGTAATGGAGTTAGACAAGCTTTGAAGACGGTAGCTATAACATTTGTTAGTAACACCTTGCCTGAATTTGTTTTCTTAGATCACTGGCGCTTCAAAGTTAAACCATATATTAAACCCTTATTACAATGTTTTAAATGTTTAAAATTCAATCATTCAGCCAGAATTTGTAAAAATAAACAAGTATGCTCGATCTGTGCTGGTGAGCATTCCTACAAAGAATGCATTAATGAGGAGGAAATTAAATGTGTTAACTGTGGGGGTCCTCACCTAGCTATTGCCAGAACATGCCCAATGAAGGAAGCCAAATTGAAACAGAAAAAACTTTCCTATGCTGCTACAACGGCCACTTCTGTTAATAATACAAGTAGTAATAGGAATTTCCCTCCACTTCCCTTACCTAAACATGATACATTAAAATTCCAAAATTCAGGACTGAACAAATTTAAACATATTTCTTCCATTAAAGAAACCAATGACATAATTAATAATGATAGGATAATAAATGCATTAGTAAAAACTCTAATTTCATTAGGAAACAATAAAGACGCTCCTAAGACTACAATTAAAATTAAAGAGATTTTATTGAAACACTTACATAATGGATAGATTTATAAGAATAGTACATCATAATATTCAGAGTATTAATAACAAACGGCCACTTGTAATGTCTTTATTAACAGAATTTAACATTGATATTTTGCTGCTTAATGAAACTTGGTTAAAAACTAACAATTGTCATAATCTGAAATTTCCAGGGTATAATTTAATCTATAAAAATGCTAAAAATGATCATGGTGGTGTTGGTATTTTGATTAGAAATAATATTAAATATGAAAACATACAGCTCCCATTCTACCAGGATATTCAATCAGTTGCAATTTCAGTTCAAACTCACACTGGTCCTTTATCCATTTTGACTGTGTATTGTCCACCTAAAAGTAGTAGATTTAAAATAAATAAATTAAGAAATATATTTAATTCCTTACCTAGACCCTGCTTAATATCAGGAGATTTTAATGCGCACCACATAGCTTTTGGGTGTGCAACAACAAAGTCAAGGGGTACTCAACTATTTAACCTACTGGATGAAACTGATCTGTGCTTGTTAAATGATGGCAAGGCCACAACAGTACAGGCCCCAAACAGAAATCCATCAGCAATAGATCTCACCTGTGTTAGCCCAGACATAGCTCCACTATGTGAATGGAGTGTTGGTGAAGATCCATTAGGAAGTTACCACCTCCCGATCTTTACTGACATCCTGATCTCCCCCTGTAAATACCAAATAAATTATAACATACAAAAATATCTATTTCATAAAACTGACTGGATTAAATTTGAGATTGAGGCTGAGAAATTATTTGGTGAATTTATTCCGTCAGACTCTGACCCTCTTTCACAATATAATAAATTTTGTGAATTATTATACAATTTAAGGGACCAATGTACACCTATCTTCAAATGTGTGTCATCAAATCATAGGAAAATCCCAGCACCATGGTGGAACGATGAATGTGCAGAAGCTGTATTAAAATCAAAAATGGCTTTGTTAGCATATAGATCATCAATGACAATGGAACTGTTTATTGAATATAAAAAACTGGATGCAAAAAAGAAAAAAATTATCAGTGAGCAAAAACGTAATAGTTGGAAAACCCTATGTTCATCCTTAGATAGATACACTCCTGTTTCAAAAATTTGGAATTACATCCGTAGATTTAAAAGGATTAATGTTATGACTAAACCTAAACAAGACGAATGGTTACCTGATTTTATTAATAAAATTAGTAATGGATCAAACAGTAGTTTAGTGGGTAATGATATATTTTTCGATAAAAATAATGACAATGAAATTAATACTTTTTTGTTAAGAGAATTTACATATAAGGAACTTTGTATAGCTTTAGATTCAAGAAAGGATTCGGCTCCTGGACTAGACAATATTCCTTATATCCTTTTACGAAAACTTCCTATCAACTGTAAAAAGAAATTATTAATAGTCTTAAATTCACTATGGCTTAATCAAATTATTCCTGAATCTTGGAAAACTCAGTGCATTATTCCAATTCTGAAACCTGAGAAACCTCCTAAAGATTACAATTCATATAGACCCATATCACTAACCTCTTGCATAGGTAAAGTAACAGAACAAATTATCAAATTAAGACTTGATTATTATGTAGAGCATTACAATATTTTACCAGATATCCAATTTGGTTTCAGAAAAGGTAAAAGTGCTCCAGAAAGCTTTGTCACTTTTATCACAGACATGAAAAAATGTCTACTTTCAAAATCTGTTGCAGTTTGTGCCTTCCTTGATGTTCAGGGTGCATATGATAATGTAGATATTAATCAACTGATACTGGTATTATATGAATTAGGTTTACCCGGAAAATTGTTAAAATGGATACATAACTTCCTTAACGATCGGTCGTTTCATGTTAAATTTAATGGGATATTACACGGCCCACATTCTGTTTGTAAAGGTCTAATGCAAGGAGCATCTCTGTCACCTATCTTGTACAACCTGTATACTTCTCAGATTTCACAATATCTTACAAAAAACGTTAAAGTGTTACAATTCGCAGATGACATTGTTGTTTACTCAATTGACAGAAATATTTCGGTTGCTCAACAAAATTTAAATCTAGCTTTATGTCAGTTAAATTCATATTACAGTAATAAGTTAAAATTAAATATTAATACGGAAAAAAGTTCTCTTGTTGTATTTGGTACTGATGATTTGATCAATATTCAATATAGTAATTTATCCATTCCTCAAGTGAAAGAAAAGAAATTTTTAGGAGTAATAATAGATAATAAGCTTAAATTTCAAAGTCATATAAATTACATATGTAAAAATGCAACAAGAAATTTAAATATCTTGAGAAGTTTGGCAGGAACATTCTGGGGTTCAGACCCTAAAACCTTATTAATGCTCTATAAAAGTATCATTAGGAGTCATTTTGATTATAGTTATTTAGCTTATATGTATGCCGGCTCTTCATTGTTAAAAAAATTAGATGTTATTCAAAATATTGCATTGAGAATAATAAGTGGTGCAATGAGAACTACGCCTATACATGCACTTGAGGCTGAGGTCTGCGTACCTCCTCTGGCTATTAGAAGGTTACACTTTGCGGAAAAGTTTTGTTTAAAAGCTTTATGCAAAACCAGCTCAATATTATTAGATACTGTTAAATTGCCTGAAAATTTATGCGATGCCTCATTAGACGATTACATTCGTCCTTCTGATATAATGTATAACAAAATTCCTGAATTGTGTACTATAATGGCTCATATGAATGAGCTTAGTGTAAATATGAATAAATTTAGTATTTACCCTGTATATAATTGTAAATACGATGCTCTGTTAGATTCAACTCAAGGAAGGGATAGCGTAGGTGACATAAATAATGTGCTCTGGTATAAAATATACACTGATGGCTCAAAGACCCTAGATCGTGTATGTGCTGCTTTCTATGACTCGTATAAAAAAATAAGTAAAAATTATAGAATTAATAACGAGAGTAGTATTTTCACAGCAGAAGCATACGCAATTTATAGAGCCTTAATGTACACGAAAGATTTAGGTAACGTTGACAGAATACTTATTCTATCAGACGCTCAAAGTGTTATTAAAACAATATATGGTTCAACTTTGGCTTATAAAACCAACTATATAATTTATGATATAAAAGAATTGTTGTATAATTTGAACAAGAGCAAGGTGGTTAGGATTGAATGGGTACCCGGACATTCGGGAATCCAGGGTAATGAATTAGCTGATAAAGCAGCTAATTCTCATTGGGATGAAGACCATAATGATGCACTGAAAATACCCTACACAGATTATTTTCTGACATTAAAAGAAAAAACTAGATTAAGATGGGAGTGCTACTGGAAGGAAAAAAATAAAAGTAAAGGAAAATGGTATGCATCAATACAAGAGAACCTACCCGCCCGCCCATGGTTTAATAATAATAAAATGCAATTTGAAGAAAGGAAATGTATAACTATAATAAATAGATTAAGATTTGGACATTGTCAGACTCCAGCACATCTGTTTAGGATGAAAATATTAGCATCTGATCATTGCCAATATTGTGGCGTACAAACAGCAGACTTAGATCATATTGTTTTAACTTGCCCTAAATTTTATTTATTACGTTTAATTTTAATTTCGGATTTATTAGAAATATCAACATATAAGCCTTCGTCAGTTAAAGAAATGTTAAAGAATCCATTAATGTATAAACCGTTATATAAATATATATGTAGTACAGTAGAAAAATTGTAAAGGTTGTTGATGTTGTAAATGTATATAGATTTATGATTGTATATAATTCGAACAGACGATTTGTAATAGTTAAGAATTGGCTAAAAGGACTTGTTTCCATGGCCGTAAAATTTAAAAAAAAAAAAAAAAAAAAACAGCTGATTCAAAACTTGAGTTTTGTCATTCGATGTGAATATTTTAAGATTTCTATCCTTTCTTAGCGAAAAGGTACAAATTAGTTCTACAATCACAAGTGCGACACATTGTTTACAAAGTTTATCGCTAGATCCGTGAATAATTTGGTCAAATTTAAACAAAATCGTCGATTTTAAAATCGACGTCGTTTTAACAAGTAAGTCGGAGTGAATAGTTTTGATACTTCATTTTTTTTTTGGTTAGTGTTAGATATGTGTATGTGTTTTATCGTATATTGATATCATTTTTTGAAACTAAACAGTAATGCATTAAATACCTATTTACAGGAGTTTCCAGATATATTAGATAAGGAACGGTTTATTATTATTCCTTTATCTTCATCGTCTTCATCAGAAGATTTACAGGAAAAGTATTTAGAAGTAAGCTCTGACTAAAGTGTTAATGAAATAAAGAAGACTGGAAATAAAATGATACGTTTTTATTATACAATCTTGCATCGTTCGTATTAAATTTATCGAATCTAATAATTATTTAATTAAAAACCGACTCATAATCAAACTACTTACAATTTGGAAATTGAAAGTTGTTTGATTAAGTGAGAACTAACAAGAAGAGAGAATTGAAACGAAACTGGTGGCTCGGTACCACTATTTTTATCTACGTTTTGAAAGTACCAGCGCTCCATCTATATTATAAATACTCGTAAGACTCGTATGTATGTTATAATTTAAAACTGAAAAAAATCTTATTTGCCTATTTTAATTGGCTATTAATCTAAAAGTACAATTTTGAAGTAATTATAATGTTTAAATAACCTTTATATTTTTACTTAAAACATTATGTAATTTATTTAAAAAGTTGTACTAAAAAAATAATGTCAATTTGAAATAAAAAAAAATTACAATTAATGAAAGTATGGATGAACATATTTTGATATGTTCATCCAATTACCCCAGTGTTGCAATGCGTAAATTCAAATTTCCCAAAATGCCATGAGATTCTGGTAGACCTATAACTATGTATAAAACCGTAAGTATTGAAAGAAAGCATAGAATACATATATATAATTTCTCCGTCTATGAATAGATCACTAGCCTCTGGTATAGATAATCTAAATTCTATTAGGGTGTGGTGAAATTTAGAACTACAAATAAAATTATAAAAACGGCTATATTTTAACGTATTCTTAGAGACAAGTTTTCATAATATAAATAACAAACATGTAGACTTTTAATCCAATATAGTTAACATGTACAGCGAAATAAAATGTGAAAAGACAAAAACTATTCGTATTATTTCGACGAAAGCGCTTCCGATGATAAAAGATTGTAGACGACCTGTATGGATTTTGACGTCTATGAATAACGTTTTTTATTACGCTCATGTTGACAATTGACGCTGTTGTTGACGGCATTATTAAAATCCTGCGATAACTCATTTATGAATAAGACCGAGCCATATGTTAAATAAATTAAATTAAACTGAATTGAAAATGGAAGGACAAAATAAAAAGAAAAGGGAAAGGAGTGAGAACTGGTTGAAGGAAGACAAGGTGAATAAAGCAACTGTCTGTGCCTTGAAAGTTTATAATTCATGATAGCGTCTTATTAATTTTGGGTTTTCTTTACAAGGTTTTGTTGAAAGCATTGGTAAGGGAGCGAGTACAGGCCATCGAAAACAAAGATACGTGCACCAATAGTAACATTGCCAAAACGGAGGCATGGCGTGATCTAAGAGAGAAGTACTTATCATTATTATTGCTATACTTGCATATTATCTCAAACAATATGACAGTTCACACGCCGATAGTGAAACAAGAGGCCGTGGGTTCGAATCCCGCACCGATGCAATTTTTTGTGAGGCCCAAAATATATTTATCTTGTGTTTGGGTGTTTGTGAGACTGAAAAGTCTTGTAGCTTCCGATAATCACGACACAATTAATTGATCTTAGTGTGGTGTCATTATTATTTATGTGACTGTTGTATTAATATCATTATTAAATATGCACAAGAATAGACAAATATTGTTGTTTTTTTTTTTCAGTTTTAATGCTATGTGCCAAGGTGTTCCACGTACCGTAGCTCAACTTAAGGCTCAATGGAGCCTGATAAAAATATATGCCAAGAAACAGAGGGCTTCTGTTGATCCGGCACCAAAATTGGCCCCGGATACAAGTGTTGTGAATGACTCTGATTCTGATGAAACACAGCAGGTAATATTTATTTAATAAATTTTATACAGTGAGATGGTACTGTACTTGCTCTTAAGTAAACATAGTGTGGGAAGTCCTGCTGCACAATAGACTGAAGACATGAAAAGGGCAGCGGAGAGCAGATGTATGAGAGGTGCTCAAGACCGGGATGGTTGGCATTTACCTTGGGCGGGCCTATGTCTAGTAGTCGTCGGCGATAGGCTGAATATTAAAATAATGTATTATGTATACAGCAAAATATTAAAATAATGTATTTATGATAATGTTAGACCACCTAAAGGACACCATTAATATTCTGTAATATAAAATAAGTAATTGTTTTGTTTCCATATTTTATTATTCCTTTCCAATTTTAGTTAGTATTTGGGATGTCCTCTGGCCAGATGGCTGGATGACTTGCACAAGAGGGCCGGCAGTGACTGGATGCATGAAGCAGCAGACCGGGCTCTGTGACGTACCTTAGGAGAGCCCTATGTCCAGCAGTGGAATGCAATGATCTAATGATGATAATAATTATAAATAGTTTTATTATTATAATAATTAGGTGTAGTGTTGATTTGTTAAATTTTATTTATGTTGTGTATGTCTTTAATTGGTATACAGTGATTTTGTCTTATACATATGTAATACTATTGATGTAATATATATATATATAAACAGAACAAAGAAAAAATAACTGGGAAAACACCAAATGATTGTTAAATGTATTTAAACAACCTTATTCATAGAAAGTTGTAAAACCTATTTGAGTTTAAATAGTATTTATTTATTAAATTGGTAAATAAATTTGCAAAATAATAAGGATTAAAATAAAATAAAAAAGATTAAATAATTGACTCACAACTAAAAAAAAATATAAGACAAAGCCCCTTATATTTATGTTATTAATATTTGTCCTTTTAGAATTATTTTTGAATGCATTTTGAGTGAAGGAGACAAAACATTCATACATACATACATAAACTCACGCTTTTTTCCCAGAAGGGGTAGGCAGAGGTGCCAGGACACCCACATTACGCCTTGTATGTTCCGTCCCACGATGTGATAGGGGGCGAGCCTATCGCCATATCGGGCACAAATTTCTGACTCCGGGCTGATAATGAATAGAAAAATCCAATATCACTTTGCCCGACTCGGGATTCCAACCCGAGACTTCAGCTTTGCAAGCGTACCTTAGTACAACTACGCCACCGAGGCAGTCGAGACAAAACTTTCGATAGCTAAAATAGGTTTTGATGTCTATGAATAGGCCAAAAGACAAATGTTTTATAGAGTTATGAACAAACGAGCTGTACCCGCTACTTCGTCCGCGTGGAATTTGACAAAAACTTTATTTTTCTAAAATAAATGTAGCCTAAGTTACTCCTTATTATATCAGCTACCTGACAATAAAAGTCCCGTCAAAATCGGTCCAGCCATTTCAGAGATTGGCCGGATCAAACAGACAGACAGACAGACGAAAAAAATTCTAAGGTCATTTTCGTTATAGGTATCGTGTATATAAGGATATGTAGTTGGACATTTTTTTAAATTTTCATTTTACAAACAGACACTTCAATTTTATTTATATGTATAGATGAATAAATATAACTTTATTTTTCAGATAACCCTATCACAGTCTTCTGAGGTGAAGGAAAAAAAGCAACCACCAACTGTTAAAAAAAAGGTATTTAAATATTTTTTTTATTATACGTATTAGGGGCCATCCATAAATTTTGATTTAAAATATTATATTTTGACAAATGTCTGTCTGTCTGTATCAGCCCATATACGTCCCACTGCAGGGCACGGGCCTCCTCTACAATCGAGATTACGATTGAGAGTGGTTAGGCCATATAGTCCACCACGCTGGCCTAGTGCGGGTTGGCGGACTTACATACCATAGAAATTCTTATAAATCGCTATGGTATGCAGGTTTCCTTACGATGTTTTCCTTCACCGTTTTAGTGCGTGGTGATTGAATATCAATACACACATGACTCCGAAAAGTCAGAGGTGTGCCCTGGGATTTGAACCCGCGACCACCGTGAACATGTTGGCAGCTGCGACTGGTCCGTTTACCAACAGGCCACCACGCACTTGAAAAATGTGGTGTTATAAAATACTGGACCCTTCTCTGACTCTTGACACACAATATCACACTTCATTGACCCCCTCTCTCCCACTTAACATGTCACATAATTAATGGATATTCCCATGAGTTCATTAAAATATAATATTTTTTTATAGAATACCTTTATTTTATATGTATAATAAAGTTTTGAAAAGTGCGTGGTGGCTTGTTGGTAAACGGACCGGATGCGGCTGCCTACATGTTCACGGTGGTCGCGGGTTCAAATCCCAGGGCACACCTCTGACTTTTCGGAGTCATGTGTGTATTGATAGTCAATCACCACGCACTAAAACGGTGAAGGAAAACATCGTGAGGAAACCTGCATACCATAGCGATTTATAAAAATTTCTATGGTATGTAAGTCCGCCAACCCGCACTAGGCCAGCGTGGTGGACTATATGGCCTAACCACTCTCAATCGTACTCTCGATTGTAGAGTAGGCCCGTGCCCTGCAGTGGGACGTATATGGGCTGATACACACAAAGTTTTGAAAAACTAGTGTTTTTTCAGCCTCTGTCTCGCAGTTAGACGCCGGCTGTGAAAAAAGGGACTGCGGGTTCGATCCCCGGCACCGAGAAATATATTTGTGTGATCCACTGGTATTGGTTTCGGGTCTGGGTGTTTGTGAGCGCGAAAAGTCTCTCATAGTTCCTGATACCCACGACACAAGACTGGTTCTTAGAGTGGGGTCAGGAATGAGTGATTGTTGGGTGTATTTATTTATTCACGGCGCTTTTGACCTTTTTTGGTCACGAGAAAACTACACCCTGAAAGCGGTCTAGCGCTGCATGGTTATACTGTTTGGTTAAACGACTAATTATTTGTTCTACGCTGCAGCAATTTAGTTTCAACTTTTACCAAAATCAAACAAGACATTTGTACGGGATAGATTCTCTATACGTAGTAATATATCTCAATGATTGAATATTTTCAATGTATTTTTTCAGAAATTCCACGGCCAGCATTCAGCAGAAAGTCTTGTGGCATTCGAAATACAATGCCGGGAAGAGCTGCATCAAGCCCAGATGGCGAATGAGGAATTGATCAAAAGCAATTTGTTATTAAAACAAAAACTATTATTAAAAAAATTAGAATTCCTTGAACGAAGTATGCATGAGAAATAAATTATAAATAAAAGGCAAATGAGCATATGGTTCGCCTAATGGTAAGTAATCACCACCGCCCATGAACATACTTATAATAAAATATCAGACTGTACTATTTGTATATGGCTGGTTTTATGACATAAATAGGTTATATTTAAAAATAAGAAAAAAAAATTATAAGTTTTCCCGCTGTTTTTCATTTATTTTCCTTTCAATATGAGTGAACTTTGAATCCACGGACTAAGAAGTAGGTAATGTGAATTTAAAGTTTAATATCTTCGATTTAAAAACTAAGGTCAGGCAAGGGCCTTAACTGGTGGTAGTCTCTCATATGTGACTAAGGATCTAAATTGTTAAAATATGTGCTGGCACAGTCACCTAAACGGTACGCTACCGGCTATCTCGAATGAACCTATAAATCAATACACAGTATAAAACAAAGTCTCTTTCTTTGTCCCTATGTCCCTTTGTATGCTTAAATCTTTAAAACTACGCAACGGATTTTGATGCAGTTTTTTTAAAGATAGAGTGATTCAAGAGGAAGGTTTATATGTATAATACGTACATATTATTGTATGGAAATCTATTTGTACCCGGGCGAAGCTGGACTGGGCCGCTAGTTAATTAATATTTAAATACTCCCTCAGTCCCGTGCATAGTCCTGACCTAGGCTTGCCAGACGGCCGGGATTTCCGGGATTGTCCCGGAAATTTGCCTCTTGTCCCGTGTCCAGTAATTAGAGCTTATTGTCCCGGGTTCTAAAAAATACTATATTTTTAAACGGTTTTATTTAGCTCGACCAGTACGGTATTTATTAACAAAATAAAATAGGGACGAATGACATAGCAACGGCTTACGGCTAAGCTAACCCGCCGGCTAGGCTGCCGGTGAGCGAGTGCGGATTGCGGGAGGAGAGTGCCGACTGCCAGTGCCAACAATTCATTTTGCGAAAGAATTTTTAGTCTTTTAAATAGTTTATGGACCAAAGAGCGAAACCGGATGTCCATAGACTTAATTAAATCCGAACTGCAGACACGCATAAATTTTGACGTGTCTTGCGCGGAAATTTTAACAATTATGCAAAGCTCTGACGGAGAAAAATTAATTGAAATGGCGAAATCGAGTGAAAAATATTTAAAAAAATAATTGTTTTACTGTTTTATTTACGTAACACCAGTTTTTTTAACGATAATTCGACTAATTTTTTACCAAAGATAAATGTAGTATGTTTTATCTTAAAATTTTAACTTGCGTTAATGAACACATACAGTATCTAATAAAAGTATGTATTTGAAAATAAATGGGTCTTTTCTTTTCTAATACAAATATGAATCCATTGAAAATAAAAAAAATACACGAAATTTCGTTTTCCTAAGTTAAGGTCTCGGGATCGAGTCCCGGGTTGGGCAAAGTGAAATTGGATTTTTCTATTCATTATCAGCCCGGAGTCAGGAATTTGTGCCCGATATGGCAATAGGCTCGCCACCTATTGTGGGACGGAATATATACGGCAAAATATGGGTGTCCTGGTTACTTACTAAGACACCTCTGCCTACCCCTTTTGGGAAACAGGCGTGAGTTGGCCACGACCCGACATTGTTGTCCTAGAATTGTCCCGGATTTGATAAGTTACTATCTGGCAACCCTATCCTGACCCCACACTAAGATCGAGACTTGTGTCGTGGGTATCAGGAACTCCGAGGGACTTTTTGGTCTCACAATCGCCCAGACTCGAAACAAATGCTACTTCAGACAAACATTTGTCTCGATGCGAAGATTGAATCCGCGACGTCTCATTTAACGGCCGGCGTCTAACCAACTGCGCCACGGAGGCTGTCATAATACTTTTTTTTTTTTTTTTTTTTTTTTCTTTGGCAATTGTATAACATTATGCCATTTTCAAGTTAGGGAAACGCTTTGGGGAGACAGTAAGGAGAAAAACAGAATTTGGAAAATAAAGGATCAGTAGGTAATGTAGGAAAGTAATAGGATTACAAGGAAATAGAAAAATAAATATATATAAATCAAATTTTTATATCATTTTGAATGATAAACGTACATAAAGCCTTATATATATTATAATCATTAGAATATAATAAAACTGGAATAGATGTCGGGAAAGGAATTTGAAGCAATCTAAGATTATGATATAGGGTTGAGGTATCATTTCTAGGACACGACAGAAATATATGGTTTACATCTCCAACATCTTCCCCACACTCACACGATTCAGATTGTACAATATTGAGCCTTGAAAGATGATGGGGGGTGCAAACGTGACCCAATCGCATGCGTATTAAAATTGATGTGGTTCTTTTACAAAATTCCATTTTGGAAAACCAAGGTTTGTTGCGGATACATGGTTGTACATAATAATACGATTTACCCTTATACTGACTACTGATTGACCACACATTACTCCAGGAGTCCAAAAGATAATGTTTAGGACATGCTAAAATATCATGAGTAAAATTTTTAAATGGAAACATATCACCACACGATATGGCCAGTTTAGCGAGTTGGTCTGCTTTTTCATTACCACAAATGCCGGAATGGCTAGGAATTCGAAGGAAAACAATTTCAATACTATTATTTAAACATTTTAAAAGCAAATTTCTGCATTCGCTAATAATAGCATTACCTTTGGACTTAAAGGGATTCTGAGCCAACGCTTGAAGAGCACTCATGCTGTCAGTAATTATCAGGACGTTTTTAATTTTAGAAATGAGTGCATATTCTAATGATTTGAAAATACCGTAGCATTCCCCAGTAAACACGGATGTTTCCAAGGGAAGTTTAATTTGTTGCACAATTTTATACTGGGGATGATATACTCCTATACCTACAGAGGATAAACCATTTTTCGAGGCATCACTATATATATGATGCCAATTAGGCCACCTAATATTCACTATATCATTGAATTTCTTATTAGCATTAGGGTCACTCTTAGTAATACCGATATCAACTATGTTGGGAGTTGTAATCAATGTACAGTAATCATAATTAAATATAGGTAGGAGACATGAGCTGTAAGAAGGGGCACTTAAAGATTTATATTTATTAAAGCTTATCACTAAACATGGGGTCGATTTGTGGAGCCAGAAAGAAGAGGAGGATAATTCATTTATTAATATAGGAAGTTTCGACTGCAAGGGATGGTTGGAAAATTGCATTACTCTAAATAAAAATCTATCAGAGAGGTATTGGCGCCGTAAATTCAAGGGGGGCTCAGCACACTCAACACCCAAAGCATTTAAAGGACTTGATTTCATTGCACCAGTAATTAGGCGTAAACTTTTAGATTGGATTTTCTCAATTTTTTTAAGACCAGCTAGGTTGCACGGCTCTAGTAAAAAAGTACCATAGTCCAATATTGATCTTATTAATCCGTTGTAAAAGTCATAATACTTAGAAGCTCTTGGAACAATATAAATCACCAGACAACATTCCCCGCTCTTTGGGCTTGCTTTTAATTAAAGCTTCTATAAATTAAATCAAGTAATCTAACAAGTTGAGGAATTTAAAATGTTGTTTGCGTATTTTGAATTGCGTTAGGTTGTGAAATAGGTTTTAAGAAAAAAAATATTTACTTATTCAATAGATTTGGGATGAGAAATGAGTAATAAATCAATAGGATGTTATATGATTATGCTATGCTAATTATACTTTGGTTTCATAGAAATAAAAATCGTCGATAAAATCTGATAATTAATAATCAATTGTTTTTGTTTTAAAATAAAAACAAAATAAATTATCGAGTTCTAAAAATCAGGAAAAAACTCAGTTGTTTACCATAAGGTCTTCTAGCTCTGTCTAACATCAAGGGCTTTTGTATTGCTATCTCTGTCGTGCGGTGAATATAATTTGACATTTCACACGGAACGCGACATATTAATACAAAATGGCCGAACGAAAGGAATAAAGCCTCCTTTGTTTGTAAAAATATTTTACCAAGTTAATGTGATAAATTGTGTTCAAAATGAGGGAAATTAACATTAATATAGAAGGTTACAATGTGAATGGGATATGTGTTGGCTGTTTAAATTATGACCGGAAAATGTTTTACTGCAACGAAGCCAAGGAGTGTTTCAAACTTATAGCAGATATCGACGTAAGGAGGTTTTATATTCATTAATAATTCATCCACAATATGTAGGAAAGTCTGTTAAAATTGCAATAATGTCCGATAAACACGCACTTTATGTCATGTTTTTAAGTTTTTTATTGTTTTTATTCGGAACAAGAAACATTGGATCGGCCCTTGCAAATTCAGTTTAGAAAAAAAAACAATGCAGATTTTCATAATATATACCCGTCTTTGGAATGTTTTTAAAAACTATTGATTTTAATTGTTCAGAATATTGCATTTAATCATAAAAAAAAATCTAAAAGCTATTCCTTAACTATTTTCTTTAAAATAAAATACTTATTTTTTAAAATAGTTCCTTATTTGCTCAAAAAAGAAAAAGTATTAACAGAGGTAAGGGGAATAGGGGATATGAATAAACTGAAACAAAATGTAGTATGGTAATAAATTAATAATATTTTTTAGGTTTATTTAAATGTTAATAATTTAGTACTAGACTAGACTCCTTGGTGTAATGTAGATTCCAAGTTTTACAATAATATTCTTATTAGATTAATTGGCTTAATTGGCTCTCAGGGATTTTTTTAGCATTGGATGTTAAAAGTTTTGACTGAACAATTTATTTTAAATTTAACTATTAAAACTTTAATTTAACTTACATGCATATTCACACCTGCATGCCAAAGGCATAAGCAGAGACAATGGTTACACACTATAATATAAAGAAGGTAGTAATAACAAAAGTTTCATTGGCCTGTTTGTTATAGAGCACTCAGCTGCCAACTTGTTCACGGTGGTCACAGGTTCAAAACCCCAGGCACACGTCTGACTTGTCAGTCATGTGTGTATTGAAAGTACTACTATAACGGTGGAGGAAAACATAGTGAATAAACCTGCATACCATAGCCATTTATTATAACAATTTCTATGGTATATAAAGTCTACCAACCCACACTTGCCCAGCGTGGTGGACTGTACTAACCACTCTCAATAGTACTCTAGTTTGTAGAGGAGGCCCGTGCCCTGCAGTGGGACGTATATGGACTGATACAGTCATTGATCCTATTGGCCTCAAATTCAATATCAGAGGGAAAAAACTACCAGGTTTTTTTTTTCAATTTCTTGAGGTGGTCATGTACATGTGGGGGTGGGAGGCATATGAGCCGATACATATCGTATTTTTAGAATTAAACCTGTAAAAAATATATATTTTTTATGGGAAACATTCTTTTAAAGATTTGTAACATAAGATCTATTCTATCTAATCTAGGGCTCTACTCTGAAAATCTGAAATAAAGTTCGAATCTCCGGACGATCGAAGTTTATGACGATACGAATGTACCTACATAGACTTATGGTCGGTATTGACTTATGGTCGTAACCATAGACTTATGGTTACGATGTACGTTATACGAATGCGAACATTTACAGAGTAGGTACATGCGTCGAAGATCCGAACTTCGTTTCGGATTTTCAGAGTAGGCCGTAGGGTCCCTTTTTTTTTTTGCGCTATATATACAACATTGAATATTGTTTTAGGTCCCTGATGGTCTCACAATACAGGTGTGTTGGGAGTGCCTCGCTAATGTCAGGACTGTGATGAGGTTTCAAGAAAGAGTTCTGCAGTCTTATGCAGTATTAATTAAATATTCTAAAGAGGTGAGTGACTTAAAAGATGTCTATCAAAAGACTTAGTATAAAATTAATAAATACACCCAACAGTCACATACATAGTCCTGACACACTAAGATCGAGTCTTGGGTCGTGGGTATCAGGAACTACGAGAGACTTTTCGCTCTCACAAACACCCAGACCAGAAACAAATATCAGTGGATCACACAAATATTTGTTTCGGTACTGGGATCGAACCCGCGGCCTCCCGTTTCACAGACAGCGTCTAACCAACTGTGCCACTGAGGCTGTCGATAGAGATAGATTAATAGTAATAGAAAATCTGACATGAAAGCCATTGATTTAAAACTAAGGATAAGCCCTTCAGTATATGACAGCCTCCGTAGCGCAGTTGGTTAGACGCCGCCTGTGAAACGAGAGGCCGCGGGTTCAATCCCCGCACCGAGAGGAATGTTTGTGCGGACCACAAATATTTCTTCCGGGTCTGGGTGTTTGTGAGACCGAAAAGTCTTTTGTAGTTTCTGATACACGACACAAGACTCGGTCTTAGTGTGGGGTCAGGACTATGTATGTGACTGTTGGGTGTTATTTATTTATTTATATTTGGTGTTGCAACAAGATCACTCAGAAAATCGCGCAGAAATAAAAATTAAATTAACTCAATAGATTTCGTCTAAACGGTGATAAAAAATGTTATCTTCATTTTTATTAAATTTTTTGACATAATACAAGCAAGCATTTTCAAAATTGTTGCGTGCGACGACTAACTTCAGTAATGCTCCACTAGAGATTCACTGGAGCGCGGGCTAGTAATTTGAATTATTGCTATTTCAAATTAACATCACCACTTTGTTAATTTTAAAGCCTTAGCATGCTCTATATTTCTGCTATTGCTAATTGCACCCCATAGAATTTGTAAACAAAAAACTGACCATATATTATAACCATTTATAACATCTAAAATTACACACACAATATTGACTGTTTAGTTTCTTCTTTAAATGTGTTCGTAAAAAAAACTCCTTCATAGATAGCACGAGATCGTTTAAAAATATTAGCCGATCGGCTATCTGAATCCCAATAGCAAATCGCAAACTTGTGAAGAGTTATTAGCGCTTTCTGCATTGTCCATATATTTACGCCAATTCCTCTATCCAGATTATTTTCTTTCATACCAATATATTTTTTTCAGCACACATTCCTAAACTCTCCGGAGGATTTCACAGATTATTCATCGACCCGGCTCTGTACCTCATTGGTTGAGACATTCGATTCTTTGAAGACTGAAGTTGAAATCACAGATATAGAAATCAAAATAGAAGATAGTGATGAAAAGTATGAGGTTTTAGGTGAGTAATTTGTAGTGACTTTAGTACTGCTGTATCTCGTAACGGTAAACACGGTAACGCCTCTACCTACCCCTTCTGGGAAATAGTATTGAGTCTAAATAACAACTACAAAGCATATTTACCGATTCGGTCTAAAACGTAGCATATTGATAAACTAGCGGCTCGGCCCAGCTTCGCTCGGGTACAAATAGATTTCTGTACAATAATTTGTATGTATTATACATATAAACCTTCCTCTTGAATCACTCTATCTATTAAAAAAACCGCATCAAAATCCGTTGCGTACTTTTAAAGATTTAAGCATACAAAGGGACATAGGGACAGAGAAAGCGACTTTGTTTTATACTATGTAGTGATGAATTACTAACCTAAGCAGTTTTTTAAATTGCACCTCTACCTACCCCTTCTGGTAAAAAGGCGTGAGTTTAAATAACCCTTACAAAGTATATTAACAGATTCGGTCTGAAACGTGGCACATTAATTAATAAATAACTAATCCATACGATTTTTCAAATTTGAAAAGAAAATAAATTTCCTGATCTGCCAAACGAAGTCTTGGCCTCAAAACTTCAGATCCCTTAAGCTACTTACCTACTGACATTCAAATAACAATTAATATTATATTTCTAGAAGAAGATTATCTTAAAAACGAGCCGGATTTCGTCAAAGATGATCTATCAGAAGACTTGGCGTCGCAAGATATCGATGCAACTTCCGAAGACGACATACAACTGTCTAAACTAAAAACTAAGAAGAAAAGAGAGAAAAAGGTTAAGAAAGAGAGAAAGAAGAAGGAAAAGGTAAGATTTTGATTCATTTACTTTTTAAATTACACCTAAAAATCACATACAGTACTCTCACACTACCACACGAAGATCAAGTCCTCTGTCGTGGATATCAGAAACTACTTTTCAGCCTCTTGTAACTTACTGGTGAGAGGATGCCTGGGTAGGTACCACCGCAATGTCTATTTCTACCGACAAACAAATGTACTGTTGTGTTCTGTTTTGAATCTATACTTAATATTATAAAGCTGCAGAGTTTGTTTGAACGCGCTAATCTCTGGAACTACTGGTCCGATTTGAATGATTCTTTCAGTGTTGGGTAGTCCATTTATCGAGAAAGGCTATAGGCTATATATCATCACGCTATGATCTATAGGAGGAAAGCAGTAGTGATATTTCTAGCAAATACGAGGAAATTTTGTTCGTTTTTCGTGGTCCGGTTGGTCGATATTCTAAACTGATAGTCAGAATTAAACATTTTGACCGCCATTTTAAAACTTGTATGCACCCGGGCGGAGCCGGGCCCGACCGCTAGTGATATTATAGCCAGAATAAGTACTGGATATATTAAGATCATATGTGTCAGGGTAGCGAGCGCAGTGGAATGCCAAGAATTTCTTTGTAATTCAAGGCGTTGTTTGGTTTTGCTGCTGTCCATGTGCGGTAGTACCGCTTACCATCAGGCGAATAGCATGCTCGTCTCGCCATTTATTGCAATAAAAAAAAACAAACGTTTTAAATCTTGTAGCAAGAGTAAAAGGAAAAAATGAAAATCAAAACAAAAAAGTGACGTCACTAGTCATAACATACATTACAGTGTGCGCGTGTGAAAGATACGGTAGGATTCTCGCACTACACCCGCCATTTTTAATTTAAAATACTTTATTGATTTATCACTTTTACAAAATAATCATATTTAACATATCACAATAGTAAGCATTGAAAAATCCACTAAGATTAGTCAATAATGCTATGATCTGAATCCATTATCGAAAATTCAAGAACGCTGATAATAACTACTAAAATTAACATTAGACAGAATACAAGAGCTAGATAAGCGTAAATTATGTTAAAATAGTAATATGGGAAACAAAAACAACAATAAAACAAACGGTTAATACTATTCAGTGTTAAGGAAATACGATTTTAATTTACTAATCATCATCATCATCATCATGTTCATATCAGCCACAGGAAGTCCACTGCTGAACATAGGCCTCCCCCAAGGATCTCCACAATGACCTGTTGTCGTCGGCCTGCATCCAGCGACTTCCTGCAACCTTAGCCAGATCGTCCGTCCACCTTGTAGGCGGGCGTCCGACACTTCGCTTGCCTGTACGTGGCCTCCACTCGAGAACCTTTCGGCCCCAACGGCCATCGGTTCTACGAGCTATGTGCCCGGCCCACTGCCACTTCAACTTGCCAATCCTATGGGCTATAATTTACTAATGCCTCACGTTAAATATTTTTTCCAGCATACACAACAAGAACCCGAAAAATCGACTCGCAAATTGAAGAACCTACCTTCAGATCTAGTCGAACTGTACAGCATGAGTGAAGAGGAGATGTGGAATGTTCGGGAGTGTGACGTCACTAGTTCGTACTTCACAAACTTGAAGTATAAGTGCCAGGACTGTATACTAGGGTTTAATACTGAGAAACTTATGGCTGATCATCTCAACGGGAAGCATAGATTGGTGAGTTTTTTAGAGAAATTGAAAACTATTAGTGGTGGTAGGTCTCTCATATGTGAGAGGCCATCTGGGTGGGTACCACCGCAGTGTCTATTTCTCCCTTCAAATAGCTGTGTAAATGCACTGTTGTGTTTCGGATTGAAGGGCATTGTAGCCAGAGTAATTACTGGACATATTGAGACTTAACATCTTGTGTCTCAGGATGGCGAGCGCAGTGGAATGCCAAACATTGCTATGTAATTCAAGGTGTTGTTTGGTTTTGCTACTGTTCACTGTACCATATACCATCAGACGAACGATATGCTCGTCTCGCCATTCCATTAAATAAATAAAAAACGATGCGTGTTTGGGTATCTCAATTGAACACATAACAAAACGTTATGATTTAATGACCACATCCATGATCCGCGCATTGTGTATGTTCATGTGCAGTGATCACTTACCATTACAGGACCTGTTTGGTAGTTTGCCGGTTCAATGCAATAAAAAACTAATGCCATGTAATAATCACTTTTATGACATTATATGGACCCTCATTTTTTAAATCAAATGCTATCTTATAATCTCCGCTATGTATTATATACCCTTTAAGACCCTTGTATGAGTAAAAATATGAAATATTTATTAACCAAGTCACACTAGTTGTATTATGTATCCCACCAAACACCAGTGTAAATGCACTGTTGTTATCCGGCTTGAAGGAGTAATGACATATGGACCTGCCATAATTGTTCTTAATAATCTCTATTCCAGAAAGGCGACACCTGCCATCAATGCAACATATGCAAAGCATACTTCTTAACAAAGGATAACCTCTCCGTACACCGTTCACTGCACCTCACTGCGTACAAATGTAAAGAGTGCGGAGTGAAAACCTCCCTCAAACGACTCATGATGAAGCATGTTTCCACGCACAGGAAGGACTCGGAGGAGTTTAAATGTGTCACTTGCGGAAGTGAGTTTAGGTGAGTAATGATGATCCTTCCTAATTTCATGCGTCACTTCCCCAATTACAAAAAAATATGAGGTTCGGTGAGTAGATAAGTAGCTTAGGGATTATTGCGTGTCTGACTATCCTAATTCCTCCCCCACCTCAACTTCCCTCAACGAAAAAAATATTCTCGGAGGAGGTTTAATGTGCCACTTGCAGGAATGAGTTTAGGTGAGTAACAAAAAGCTTAAAAAAATCCTCCCTAATTACATACAGTCACTTGCCCAATAACAAAAAACATGATATTAGATGAGTAGATAAGTAGCTATGAGATTATTGCGTGTCTGACGATCCTTATTCCTCCCCCACATCCTTAATATCATGCTCAACTTCCCCTAAAAAATCCCAGTAAGTCCTCATCCTTCACTGCGTATAAATGTAAGAAGTGCGGAGTGAAAACCTCCCTCAAACGACTCATGATGAAGCATGTTTCTACACATCGGAAGGACTCTGAGGAGTTTAAATGTGTCACTTGCGGGAGTGAGGTTAGGTGAGTAATAGATGATCCTCCTTAATTACATGCGTCACCTCCCCAATGACAAAAAACATGAGGTTCAGTGAGTAGATAAGTAACTTAGGAATTATTCAGTGTATGGCTATCTAAATGCCTCCCCCACCTCCTTAATATCATGCTCAACTTCCCCCCCCGAAAAATCCCAGTAAGTCCTCATTCTTCACTGCGTATAAATGTAAGAAGTGCGGAGTGATATCCCTCAAACGACTCATGGTGAAGCATGTTTCTACACATAGGAAGGACTCGGAGGAGTTTAAATGTGTCACTCTAAATGGTTTCATGCGTTCTCGCGCGGGCTGATTGAATGTGTTCATTCTAAATGGTTACGAAATATAGTCACTTTTTTATTTACAAATTCCGAGGGAGGCATTTAGCAATAGCAGAAATATAGAGCATGCTAAGGCATCAAAAATAACATGATGGTGATGTTAATTTGAAATAGCAATAATTTCCATTACTAGCCCGCGCTCCAGTACATCTCTAGTGGAGCGTTATTGGAATTACTCGTCGCTCGCAACGATTTTGAAAATGCTGGCTTGAATTATGTCAAAAAAAAAATTAACAAAAATGAAGATACATTTTTTTACCGTGGCGCAGGCGGTTAAAAAAAAGGCCGCGGGTTCGATCCCCGCTCCGAGAGAAATGTTTGTGCGGCCCACAAATATTTCTTCCGGGTCTGGGTGTTTGTGAGACCGAAAAGTCTCATAATTCCTGATACCCACGACAGAAGACTCGGTCTTAGTGTTAGGTCAGGCCTATGTATGTGACTGTTAGTTGTTATTTTATTATTATTTATAATTATCTCAATTTTTGCCAGTACAAAATCAAAGTTAACATACCACCGAGGCGTTTGCCATCAGGAGAAACCTCAATGCGACTGTTGCGGGAAAGTTTTCGCCAACAAAATGACACTCAAATATCATTTGAAGTAAGTATTTTTTTTCTTAATATAATTTTTTATTTTGGCACGGCAGTTACTTAATATATTTTTTTATTTTGGCACGGCAGTTACGGCAGTTACTTTAGTTAGTTAAGTGCGTGGTGGCCTGTTGGTAAACGAACCAGACGCGGCTGCCAACATGTTCACGGTGGTCGCGGGTTCAAATCCCAGGGCACACCTCTGACATTTCGGAGTCATGTGTGTATTGATGGTCAATCACCACGCACTAAAACGGTGAAGGAAAACATCGTGAGGAAACCTGCATACCATAGCGGTTCATAAGAATTTCTATGGTATGTAAGTCCGCCAACCCGCACTAGGCCAGCGTGGTGGACTATATGGCCTAACCACTCTCAATTGTACATTCGATTGTAGAGGAGGCCCGTGCCCTGCAGTGGGACGTATATGGGCTGATACAGATACAGACGGCAGTTACTGCAGGTAAGTGCAAATGCCGTTCAGGCAGAGTATCATCTGATTATAACGTGTCGTGATAGCAGTGATTCATAAATAAAGAAATATAGACCGGTGGCGTTATCACCGGTCTGGTTACAAATAATTGACACATGGTTTTAGTTTCGACATCCTACATATCGTTGCTTATATTACAACAGCGCGAATATGCATTTTCTTAACTTTACAGGAGAAGCAAAAAACTTAATTATTAACAATTGAAAATAAATAAAAAGCAGATGGATATTCTACAAATTTTGAATTCTAGCTCGTGATTGGCAAGTATCGAACGCGATTGGTGCAAAAAATTTACGCGGGATTTTTTTTTCTATCCAATTACATCAGTAAGTCAATAACGGAAAAAATGCACATTCGTGGTGTTGTAATATAAGCGACGATATGCAATTATTCTGGAGAAATGTTTTTTTTCTAAAAAAAAAGTAGTCTACAGTTCCAATTGTATTTATGTCAATGTACGTTTTATTTCCAGAATCCTGCCTCAGAATAAAGACGATAAGCCTAAGGAGAAGTTACACATACCATGCAAGGGTTGTAACAAAGTGTTCCATTCCAAGAAAAGCTATAGAGCTCATGTGTAAGTACCTTATAACTTAAATTCTGCATTTTTAAATACTATAGTGTTTGGGTGGTAAATTCATAGTTTTTTCTAAAATAATAATTGAACTTGCCCTTGCATACAAAAGGTGCACATTATTATTTAAAAAAAAGAAGCTACGAATTCAACACCCAAATACGACGATAGGAAAAAAACATTTTTTGCAACATTTTTAGTTACATTGTGTCTAAACTCACTAAAACTACCACCCGGATTAGTTTTCGATAGCAATCTTGACATAACCTGCAGATATTTCTTTCTAGAGTAATCCACGACGGCCTAACCTACCCCTGTCCGACTTGCGGGAAGTTATTCCAGTGGAAACGCAACCTGGCTCGTCACGCGCGCAACCACAGAGAGAGGGAAGCCGGGGCGCTGCACGAGTGCAAGGACTGCGGCAAGACGTTCGCGAGCCGAGACTGCTACGCGAACCATTTAAGACTGAGCAAACGGCACGCCGGTGAAGATTCTTATGCGTGAGTATTGAAAAAAGCAAAACAAAAAGTTTTTGGAAATTTTTCATAAAAAAAATAAGGGTTTTTATGCGTGGGTGATGAAAAAAGGGATAAAGATAGCGAAAAAAGAAATACGTCTGTGGAGTGTGGTCTGCTATGCGAACCATTTGAGACTGAGCAAAAGGCACGCCGGTGAAGATTCTTACGCGTGAGTAAAGAAAAAGCAAAAAAAAATAAAAAAAAAACAATAAAAGGTTTTTTATGCGTGGATACTGGAAAAACTGGAAAAAAATTTTAGGGTTTTGCAACAAAAAAAAGATATACAACTGTGGAGTGTGGTGCTATGCAAATCATTTGAGACTGAGTAAACGGCACGCCGGTGAAGATTCTTATGCGTGAGTATTGAAAAAAGCAAAGAAAAAAATTTTGTAAAAGTTTTTTTGAAAAAAATATAGGGTTTGCGTGGGTACGGAAAAAAGGGAAAAAGAAAGAAAAAAATTTTTTTTTGTGATTTGGAAAAAATCACTACTGGAGTGTGGTCTGCTATGCGAATCATTTGAGACTGAGCAAAAGGCACGCCGATGAAGATTCTTATGCCTGACTTCAATACTCAAAAGAAAAAAAAAGACTGTAAAAAATTTTCCAAAAAAAAAGAATGATTTTTATGCCCATTTTACTGTGAAACTTTGTATCGGTGCGAAGATTTTTTTTATGAGATTTGACTTTCGATGAATGACCTACTTTTTTGTGTCGGAAAAATATATATTTTTAAAAAATATAAACGTCATGCCGAATGCAAAATACACTTTTCCTTTATCCCATCCCTTTTTCCAGCTTTGTGGATGTTAATGGGCAACACTGATTACTTACCATCGTGTGACAGAGTTGTCGTACAAAAGAAAGGTTAGAGAAAAGAAAAAAGTTTTTGCGAAAACATAAAAAAAATATTGTGGCAAGAGATTCGCGGGCAGTTATGCGTAGCAAAAATAGTTTTTTGGGATTTGTGCTTATTGTTTTTACAATAAATGAAATTTCCAAAAAAACTTTTCGTTATGTTTATAGAGCATAACATTCATGCGATTTGAATAGGGTCAAATATTATTATGAAAATACATGTTTCTATGTTTAATTTAAAAATATTATACTTTTATAACAAGTGCACATATTTAAAAAAGCCGATAAATTGAAAATCTCCTCCTTTTTTTAAGTCGAATAAAAAGTATGTGGGTCTATTTATTATTTATATCAGAAAAAAACACCCAGCTGCCATTTCATTTAAGTTAAATGTACCCAACATGTTTACAATATAATATTATTTAAAAATATCGACGGTTCCTACGTATATAAAGACATGTCGAAAATGCCATTTTTTTTTTATTGTACCATTGGCTTTAGATGATTTATGCGCACATACTGACATACTCATTTTTATTTTATTTTATTTATTTACCTTGTTTTACAAATCGTACAAAAGAACAAGTATTATAAATACAACAAATAAGTGTCGTAGATACAGACATCTATTACATATCTTTTTGTACGGTGTTTTAAAATGTGCGCCACTCGGTGCGAACGCGGTCTTGTCAGACTTGTCGCCATTTACGGGAGTTCCCCGGACGAGACAAGTCGATGCTAAAAGAATAGAGAAGAAGAAAAGAAAATGCTGCAAAAAGAAGGAACAAGAACTAATTTTAGAGAAAGTATACAATAATCCTATTCCTATCACTGAAGTGAAACATAAGGATTTGATTAAATTATGCGACACGTTAATTATTCCTAATAAGTATCACAACTTCTATAAAAACCTTAAGCATAGTGAGGAAGAAGAAGAACAGGGCAATGATGAATCGTATCGTATCGTATCAGCCCATATACGTCCCACTGCAGGGCACGGGCCTACTCTACAATCGAGAATACGATTGAGAGTGGTTAGGCCATATAGTCCACCACGCTGGCCTAGTGCGGGTTGGCGGACTTACATATCATAGAAATTCTTATGAATCGCTATGGTATGCAGGTTTCCTCACGATGTTTTCCTTAACCGATTTAGTGCGTGGTGATTGACTATCAATGCACACATGACTCCGAAAAGTCAGAGTCAATGATGAATAAGATTGTTAAATTTATCATTACGTTTTTATAGATATTGTTTTGTATTTTTTTTCCTTTTTTTTATACTGGCCCGGCATGTTGGCGGCATTGCACCTGATGGTAAGTGCTAATGCCGCCCAGGCAGAGTATCCATTGGCATCGGACGGCGGTCCAATACCAATGGAAACAATAATGCCGGCCTGCTAAGGTGCCCTTTCACGCTACGGCGGAAAGACCCAGGATTGTAGGAAGGAGGAAACACGTGAGACGGCAAACAATTTCACAGTTTGACGGTGCGGCACAAAAACGAATTCGAGAACCGTTTCGTTCGCGCCGGGATGGTGTGGACCGTCAAGCTATGGCTTCGCAAGCCAGCCCGCGTGGTTCTGGTTAGGAATGGAGAGGAGGGGATCAAGTTGAACAATTCTTCAGAGCACTCACCGTGATACAGGCGATAGAACACGCTTAGAGAGGCGACATCCCTCCGGAGTTGTAGCGACTCTAAGTTGCTCGTAACGACTGCATCATTCACAATGCGAATGGCCCGCCGCTGCAATCCATCCAAGGCATCGAGCAGGTACTGGGCGGATCCATCCCAGAGGTGCGAGCAGTACTCCATACCCGGTCGAACCTGCGCTTTATATAAGCGACAAAGCTGACCGGGCGTGAAAAACCGACGCACCCTGTTCAGGACTCCAAACCTGCGTGATGTGGCAGATATTACGCCCTCGATGTGATTCCTTAGATTGAGATCACAGCGGATATCCACACCAATGATACCCAGGTCATCCCGCACTGAAAGGGGAGTACCCTGAAGAATGGGGAGGGAGAGAACGGGGATTTTTTGCACGTGAACGCACACACCTGAGTTTTCTTGGCATTGAACTCAACCATATTTCTGGAACCTCATGTAGAAATAAGATCCAAGGTCCGGTTGAATTATTAAGTTAGTAATAAGATGAATCAGTCTGAATAAACCAGTGATGATTGTTAAATTTTACCAATTAGGTGTTAAAATGAGGCACATACTCAAACAATGCTGTGATGATTATTACATTTTACTAATTAAGTCGATAGGTAGTTAATTAAGCTGGGGAACCTTCTTAATCAAACTGTGATGATTATTGAATCAATCAATTAGGCACAATCTTTAAATATAATAGTTAATTACTAATAAGTATTAGACAACAGTGATTTTTTACGTTTAGTTCCTACTTCAGAGAGCCTTTAAGTGCCTTTTATTTATATGTTAAGAAGATTGTTGCTTAATAATAAATAATGTTGAATTTATAAATCTTGTTTAATTAATAAAACATAAACCGAATCATTTTATTTAAAGACATGTCTTTGTATACATTAAAAGAACATATTCCTACCCCGAATTACTAAATCCACGTATAAAGTGATAAGTTTACGTTGGAGTACTTATCATATACATGGGTGATGATTTGGGGATATTTAACGTATTAGTTTAAAAATAGTTGATTAATCCTTTATTTTCATAAAAAAATATATTTAAATTCTATATCAGACACATTTTTTTTGTTTCCTGCGTATAAAAAGATATCATAGACATGACTTACATGCTTCTATTTTATTATCGGTGTAGAAACAGTCATCTATCAAGTTTTCTAAGAAAACGTAAAAAAATAAAATATGTGTAAATGGCACTATAAAGCTCTTAAAACAGTTAAATGATTGTAGAAAGATGTTTTTTATTTTTGGTCATAGAATTATTTCTAGGGCGAATTGAACACAAATTACGCTCTCCTGTAAACCTCGGTTTTTGACTTGTCCTTATATACGTAGGAACCGTCGATATACTATTTTTATTCCAGTCACGAATGTAACTACTGTGGTAAGAAATTCCCGACAAAATGGTGCATGGTGGACCACATAGACTGGGACCATCGCAAGATCATCAAATACCAGTGCAATGTGTGTTTTAAGGTAAGATATGATGGACTGCCGCTGTTGGCACTTTTTTCCATTCAATATTATTACTATTATTTAAATCTTTATTATGACAGCCTCCGTGGCGCAGTCGGTAAGACGCCGCCTGTGAAACGAGAGGCCGCGGGTTCGATCCCCGCACCGAGAGAAATGTTTGTGTGGCCCACAAATATTTCTTCCGGGTCTAGGTGTTTGTGAGACTGAAGTCTCTCGTAGTTCCTGATACCCATGACACAAGACTCGATCTTAGTATGATGTATGTGACTGTTAGGTGTTATTTATTATTATTATGTATTGTACACAAACTTAAACTATACAGAAACAAAAAAAAGTACAAATGGCGGTCTCATTGCTCTACAGCAATGTCTTACAGACAACCATGGGATTAATTTAAAAGGAGAGAGAGAGAGGGCAGTGTAAAATAAATAAATCAATATTTTTATTTTTGTATTAACTTTTCCGTGTTTTAAATAGAGAGCGTAAATAATAGTGTTATTTCTTTTCTGTAGGTTCTATCGGTTATCTTTTTCGTTTCTAGGTAGGTTCTATCCTTTACGCTTTAGACTGCCCTTTGTTTATCCTGTTCTTAAATCCCATGGTTGTCTGTAAGACATTGCCTTTCGGCGATAAGACCGCCATTGTATTTTTCATATACCTATGTTATTTCTCTTTGTATTTGTTTTCTTTTTGTGCAGTAAAGTGTAAATAAAATAAATAATTATTTCTTTTGCAGCCATTCAAAACCGCCAAAATTATGGTGGCCCATGTGAACAACATACATGAAGGAAAGAAGAGAGAGCAAGAAGGGGAGCATTTGTGTGAAATCTGCGGCAAATCTTACAAGGTCTTTATCTAACATTTACTTATCCTTAACATATGTAGAATAAACCATTATGAATAGAAAACTTAATGAACGGTTTATCTTCTCTTAACATTATTTAACTGAGGAACTGCTTATCAATCACACAAACGTAACTTAGTTAAATCAGGTTATGGGTAGCTAATACGTTCATTAAGCTTTGCTATTCATAATGTTATTTTTACGTATTTTGCTAATATTGCCACTTCACATAAAAAAAGGGATTTCACTCATTTTCATGTGTGTATTGATAGTCAATCACCACGCACTAAAACGGTGAAGGAAAACATCGCGAGGAAACCTGCTTACCATAGCGATTTATAAGAATTTCTATGGCATGTAAGTCCGCCAACCCGCACTAGGCCAGCGTGGTGGACTATATGGCCTAACCACTCTCAATCGTACTGTCGATTGTAGAGTAGGCCCGTGCCCTGCAGTGGGGCGTATATGGGCTGATACATATCCTACTAATATTATAAAGGTGAAAGTTTGTATGTATGTTTGTTACTCTTTCATGAAAAAACGGCTCATCAGATTTTGATGAAATTTGGTATAGTGATAGCTGACACCCTGGATTAACACATAGGCTACTTTTTATCCCGAAAAATGTAGTGTTCCCGTGGGATGAGTCAGGAAACCAATCAGATTTTGATGAAATTTGGTAAAATTTGGTATAGTGATAGCTGACACCCTGGATTAACACATAGGCTACTTTTTATCCCGAAAAATGTAGTGTTCCCGTGGGATGAGTCAGGAAACCAAATATACATATTTTCTACTCTTTCAAATTTGGTATAGTGATAGCTGACACCCTGGATTAACACATAGGCTACTTTTTATCCCGAAAAATGTAGTGTTCCCGTGGGATGAGTCAGGAAACCAAATATACATATTTTCTACTCTTTCAAATTTGGTATAGTGATAGCTGACACCCTGGATTAACACATAGGCTACTTTTTATCCCGAAAAATGTAGTGTTCCCGTGGGATGAGTCAGGAAACCAAATATACATATTTTCTACTCTTTCAAATTTGGTATAGTGATAGCTGACACCCTGGATTAACACATAGGCTACTTTTTATCCCGAAAAATGTAGTGTTCCCGTGGGATGAGTCAGGAAACCAAATATACATATTTTCTACTCTTTCAAATTCAAATTGTTGGCACGGGATGTCCTCTCCTACGGAAGGGAAATATAGTCGACGGCACGCGGGAAATATAGTTAGTAGACACGCGAAATAATATGTTCTTGATGTGGATTGGACTCAAAAACTATCTGCACCCGGGCGAAGCCGGGCCCGACAGCTAGTACAGACATAAAAATAGCTTAGTAAATAAATAGCTTATTAGTGATATTTCACGTCTATGAATAACATTATTGGGTCAGCTCATATTAAACACATTTGAAAACTGCATTAATTCCTTATGGGTTGGGAAATATTTATATGATCTATATTTACTTTAGGACTTCTTTTAGTCCCAGACTAAACTTAAACCTATGTACTATGACTTATAACCCTTTAATTTTAACTATTACAGACAGTAAAAAGACTTAAGGGCCACGTCTGGGCGATGCACACAAAACGCTCAACTACAAAGAGTTTCAAATGTAAATTGTGTCCAGCGACCTTCACGTGGCAGACTTCCATTTACAAACACGTCAAAATGATGCACGATAGCGGGAAACGGGCCAAGGTGAGTCAATACCAAGACGAGAGTTATTTATTTATAACTTTACTGTACACCAGAAAATAAAATTAACAGAAATTAATACAATATTTAAAATAAGTACAATCGGCGGCCTTATTGCACGAGGCAATCTCTTCCAGGCAACCTTGGGATGGAGATAAGAGACAGGAAAGAGAAGGAGAGTTAATTTTCTTTCCCAATTTGACCGCCTCCATGTGAAAAAAAACCAATCGAAAAAATTTATAACTAAAAATTTTTGTCGCTGGACGACAAACTAGTTGCAAAAATTGTTACGCGATAATACCTACTGTTTTGTTTTGTAAATTTTTTGTACAGACGTTTTATCTGAACTGGACATTTAAAATCGTTCGTGATAGTTTACTATATTATTTGTGTATCCGACGTACCTAAAATGTTTATATTTTTTCAGCAACAAACCCGCCCACCACCAGTGAAGAAAGAAGAGCCTTACCCGGGCGTTGAACTGGCGAACCGAATGCAATACTTCCAGCAGAACATTGCGAGTAACCTCGTGCAGAACATTGTGCAGACAGTTCACGTGCAACACGCGGGCGTAGTGCACAATCTAGTCTAGTCTATTACCTAGAACCTATATTACTTACTAGAAACCTTAAACGCCGGGCAACTTTAGTTGAAGAAACTTGTCCAATAATATGAAATGAAATTATTTATTGAATCCATAAAATGACACATTATTTAGATTCAGTCACTTTCTTTCCATTACCACCCGGTTCATAAGGTTGTTTTCGCCAAAGAAGAACGGGCAAGAAACTCTAGCGTTGCTCATTTTAAAATAAGTTTACAATACAGTGATCATACAGGAGTTGCAAATAAATCTCCAAAACACTCAGACCCGAAACAAATACTTGTGGTTAGTACAAATATTTGCATAGGTACGGGGAACGAACCCGCGGCCTCTCGTTTCACAGCCGGCGTCTATCCAATTGTGTCTAATTCTATGAAAATTTACAATCGCGTCAACTACTGAATATATTGAGACTCAACATCTTATGTCTCAGGATGGCGAGCGTGGTGGAATTGCATTGCTTTGTAATTCGAGGTGTTGTTTGGTTTTGCTACTGTCCATGAGCGGTCATATCGCTTACCATCTGGCGAATAACATTCTCGTCTCGCCATTCAACTTTTAACAGATTTTAATGAACTGTTGACATTTTCCTTCAAGTAAAGTTGATCTGTGTACAGCGCTTATGTAAACCCATTGGGCCTTATTAATTAACTCGGATTAGCGAGAGATTATTTTTAGTCCCAGGCTTAAGAATTGAGTCGACTATTTTGAATAGCAAAGTATTAACGACTATATTATAAACACAAACGTACCACGGCCCATTGATTTTAAAAGTTAAGAGAATGAATAATAATCGGGTCTAGTCTAAACCTGGGACTAAAGTTAATCCCTCGTTAATCCGAGTAAGTAATAAGTCCAATAATACAAGTGTAATAAGGTTTGGGATCAGGGGCCCTACTATATTCATCCGAAACGAAGTTCGAATCTTCGGATGATCGAAGTTTATATACGATACGAATGTACCTACATATACTTATGGTCGTTATTGACTTATGGTCGTAACCATAGACTTATGGTTACGATGTACGTTATACAAATTCGAACTTTTACAGAGTAGATACATTCGTGTCGTATAAAAAACTTCGATCGAACTTCGTTTCGGATGAATATAGCAGGGCCCCAGTTTGTGTATGGTTTAAAATGGCCGACATAATTCTTGCACTCTATAATTCACAATTCTTGCTATTAAATCTGTTGGTCTAACGAAAAAATCACTGATTTTTCCCCAGTGAAATTAATGTGAAAAGTAACTTTAAGAGTGTTTTTGCACTGAATGTGATTTGGAATTTCAAAATGAATTCTCAACTATTTATAAGATTATGTATAAGTATATGATGTACCTTTTATACAATATATGAAATACGAAAATTAAGAGTTTTTTGTATAATTAACTAGCGGTCGGGCCTAGCTTCGCCCAGGTGCAGATACTTTTGAGTCCAGTCCACATCAACATATTATTTCGTGTACTAACTGTTTTACATTTAAACTCAATGTGACAGCAGACTATGTTGCTTTTCCCGCCCCGTCCCGTTATGTCCCGTCTCATCTGTCCAATGCCGAAATTATGCAATCCTGTTCTTTCCTGTCCCTGTGCCATTCATATTTGAATTTCAGACTCATCCCACAGCAATACTACATGTTTTCGGGATAAAAGTAGTCTATAGCCATTTCCATACTCCGATATATCTCTATGTTCAATATAATGAAATCCGGTCCTGTTGTTTTAGCGTGAAAACGGAACATACATACGTACACTTTCGCATTTGTAATATTAATAGGAAATAGGGATATTTCCACGTTGTACAAGAGTTTTAATCCAATAAATATACACAAAGTAAAGTACCCTACCTGGGAACTGAACCCAGATTATATAGTCCCCATGTATACCTTACTCAAGATCAGTCTACACAGGACTCCAAAGTCAGGTGTGTCCTGGGATTCCAACCCAGGACCACCATTGTAGCAGTCACGTCTAGTCTTATACCATCAGACCACTACTCACTTCAACTTTGCACACAATATAATTAAGAAATTAAAAATATAATAAAACGACTTAATAAAATACAAAGCATTTTATTTGTGACATATTTACAAATAGCTTATTAATTATTGGCAAGTAGCTGCTTCTATTCCCGATGCGGGACTTTTATCAGCCCGGGCCCATGTCAACTAGTAGTTGACATACTTTTTTAAGTCTCACCCAACGGATAATGACACTACTGAGCTCTCAACTCCTCTACAATCTGTTCGATTGAGAAGGGTTAGGCCGTCACTCAGGCATAATCCAAACAAACTTCACATATCCTTTTTAACAACTCTGATTGCTCTGCAATCTGTTCGATTGAGAAGGGTTAGGCCACCATTCGAGCATAGTCCAAGCAGACTTCACATAGATAACAAATTTTCTTATCATATTTATAATATACAGCTTTTCTCACGATGTATTGAAAAATATTTGAGGTTATCAATGGCACAGTAACATTCTAATTCATAGATAACTTAAACCTATTTTAGTTAACGAATCAATTATCCCTTTAGAACGGCTTTTGAATTTAGTTTGAGCGAAGAATTGTTTCTTATATTTCCACGAATGTTAATGATTGAATTTTTTTTTAAGTATTTTAACGCGAATTTGAAGCTAGCATGGGATCCAATTCTACATTTAATTAAGCCGGAAGCTAAGAGACCAACTGCCAGACCTCAAGACATAGTGAGATCTTTCTGCGTGGATCGGATCGCAAACAACAACATTTTGAAATGTTAATATCTATTAAAAGAAGGTAGTTTTCGCAATATTCACCGATCGGTTAACTAACACTAGTCCGCCCCGTGATCATGAAAATTGCAAAGTAATCAAAACGCCGGGAAGTAAAAAATATGAAAATTAAACTTAGCTCGCGATAAAATCCGTAAAAAACAGTTTTATTTCATTGACTGAAGAAGAAAAAACATGTGATGACTAAAATAGGTTTTGAAATTGTATGAATATGGCTGCAAGTATCAAAAACATATTTGGTTTTTATTTCAATACAACTCGATTAAAAGTAAAAATTAACAGAGAGTTAATTCTATGAAACAGTCCCATTACGATTTTTAAAAATGTTTTTTTTTTACAGTACATTTGTTTTGTCAATTACTTATTTCTACAAATAATTTAGTTAGTTAAATAAGTATTCTTTTTTTTCCATCTTAAGTATCATCAAAGACCGCCGTTTTATTCTGTTCAATCTTATATTTTTGTAATAACTTTGTAATGTTTTAAATAAAGAGTTTTTCTTAGTATTACTGTAACAGTTTAATAAACTACCTTCAAAATACTAAAATTATTGAAAATTGTTCAATAATTGGAAATCATACTACCCTCAAAATAATTATTTCTTAAATTTGTTCAATCAAAGTTTAAGTTTCGGACACGCGAACAAAATGTACAAAGTGAACAGACTTGGTTAAGGTTGGAATTTGCTAGATGCGACTTCCAAAAGGTCGATATGGAGATCATTGGGGTAGGCATATAATCACGAGTAGATTTTCTGTGGCTGAAGAGAGAAATATAATCTGTTCGACTTATGTACAGAACAAATGCTACGCGAGCGAGACGGAATATACTACAACGGACGAGTGAGAAAGAGAGAAATAAGGTAAGTACAAATATTTTTGTTACATACAGGGAATATCCTGTCCAATAAGACTGCTAACAAAAACGAAGCCGGGTGGTAGTTTTAGTGACTTCAGACACAATGCAACAAAAAAATCGCAAAATAACATGGTTTTTAATGTTTTAAATATCATAATTCCATAGTTTTCGCTACAATAATTATTTATTTAGGCTGTATATTATTATTCCAGGAAATAGTATGTAAATAGTAATAGTAAACAAATGCCTGTGGATCACACAAGCGTTTGTTTCGGTGCGGATATCGAACCCGCGGCCTCTCGTTTCACAGCCGGCGTCTAACCAACTGCGCTACGGAGGCTGTCAGGATTTTCTGTATCAACCCATATACGTTCCACTGCAGGGCACGGGCCTCCTCTACAATCGAGAGAGGTTGTAGAGGAGGACAAGTGTTGCTTTATCAAGCAAAGCTTATAAGGAAGACAGCCGTAGTATTTGGTAGACGTTGCCTTAAAGCCTTATATTCTAGAATCTAGACCTTAAAAAAATATTTTTGTAACTTAATATACTCATGAAAATATTAGTTTCTATCAAAATATTGGAATGCTGATAATGCTCGCATTTTTAATGGCGAGATATGCATGCCGTTCGCCTGATGGTTAAAGCGATACGACCGCTCATGAACAGTAGCAAAACCAAACAATGAATGACAAAGCAATGCTTGGCATTCCACTGCGCGCGCTATCTTGAGACATACGATGTTAGCCTCAATATGTCCAGTAGTTACTCTGGCTATAATGTCCTTCAAACCGAAACAAAACAGTGCAGTGACACTGCTGTTTGTCGGAAGAAATGGACAATACGGTGGTACCTACCCAGGCGGCCTCTCACATATGAGAGACCTACCACCAACTTGACAGAAACATCAAAAACAAACTTTAAAATATTCAGTAATAAAGTTGATTTGGCATTGTCGCAAACTTCATTGTGTCTCGCTCTTACTCATACGTCAACTGTTTTGTCCTACTCTTACATTAGTGTTAGACAAGGATAGCGATAAAGCCAATATATTTCGAACTCTTTATTGTCCAAATACATATTTTGACAGAAAATAAAATTTCCATGATTTTACTAAAATAAATATTTTAATAGTTGCATTTGGTCAGTTCTGTAAGATAACTTAGCTGCAATAAGTAATGTCTTTTATATGCCTTAAATCTAAAATATTGTAGTTGCATAAATTACATGCATAAACTCACGCCTCTTTACTTGAAAGGGTAGGCAAAGATGTTAACAGGATATCCACGTTACCTAGCCTTTCGCCATATCGGGCACAAATTCCTGACTCAGGGCTGATAATATAGAACTATCTAATATGACTTTTCCCAATCGAGGATTTGAACCCGAGACCTCAGCTTCATAATCCTACCGTAGTACAACTGAGCTACCGAGGCATTCGTTTTTTTTATAAGTAACATAAGTTTTTGTAGTAGTAATTAAATTAACTTAAAAGTTAAACCATTCCATTGGTCTCATTTTTGGACAAATTGCATTTTTATCACACCCGCGAATTTTACATAAATCATTTTTTTTTTGCAAAATATATATTTTTTCGCTGTATATTTAATCCCATTCAGTGGTATTTTAAGCCTATTTTTGCTTTTTGCCAGAACATTTTGGACAAATAGCATTTTTATCACAAAACCACAACTTTTCCTAAATTGTTTTATTTTAGGTAAAATATATTTTTTTCGCAGTATATTGAAAGCCATTGACTGATATATTAAGCCTGCTTTTCTTTTAGTTAGAGCATTTTATACAAATTGCATTTTTATCACAAAACCACTTTTTTTTTGTTAAAATAAAGTTTTTCCGCAGTATATTTAATCCCCATTCACTTGTATTTTAAGCCAACTTGTTTTTTTTTCAAAGCACGTTTTTTTGTAAATCATTTTGCTTTGTTTTGATGTATAATACAGATATTTAATCCAAAAACTGTTCCATACGATATCAACACGAACAATACTCTTTATTTTTCGCTTTGGCCGCCTCTTCTCTTTGCAATTGTAGTTTTTGTTCCTCTACCATTCTCATTAGTCTCATGTCCTGCGCACAATCATCGACAATCTTTTGGAAGAGCTCATCTGAAACAAGTAAAAAAAAACGTAACATTCACATACCAATTGTTCTGTAAATATAGGTTAAGTTTTTTGTTTTTTTTTTGTGTTTTTTTTTTCATTTTGTGTTGTACAACAAAGTGTAATAAAATATCTGTATCTGTATCAGCCCATATACGTCCCACTGCAGGGCACGGGCCTCCTCTACAATCGAGAGTACTATTGAGAGTATTCAAAAATAAAATAAAATGAATAAAATACTTTTTAATCACTTTTCCTTACACGGGATTCGAACCCGAGACCTCAGCTTTGTAACCGTATAGTACCACTACGCCACCGAGGTAGTATAAATATATTTTTGGCAAAAATATACTTATTTGATTGATAAATTTTATTTGACGGTTAAAAATGTTTCCTTTAGTGTATAAAAATACATACCAACATTTTCTCCAGTTTTACTTGATGTAAGAAAATGTCCATTTAAGTCTCTTGAATATGTAGATATGATATCTTCAGACACCTCTCGTTTAGCGTACCCAGCGTCTAACAGGTCCTTCTTAGTACCACACAGGTACACTTTACAATCCTGAAAGGAAAATATAAATAAATACACTTAAAACTGAAATATATATCTTTGATATACTGTTGGCTCATGAAAATTTTTCATTAGAAGATTTTTCGGAAAAAATAGAAAAAATTCCGGATATTTTTCCATTTGAAAGGAGATCGGTCGATTACCTAAGGAAATTGGGCCTAGTAGTGAAAACTTGACGGACACAAATGAGACCTAGAATTAAATAATAAAGATTCAATATCCTTTAAATATAATATAGTCTTTTTGAGCTAGGATATGGGGTTTTTAAGATATATCCTCTTAAAGTTTTACAAAAACTACCATATTCTACTATCTTCACATATATCTTATTTGGAAAAATATTTTATATTTTCTGTAACTATGTAAATAATTACGTTTAATAATATTGTAAAATGTATTACATAATTATAAACACGTTAAATACATTTTGATAAAAAGTTGTTAAAGAAAGCATTTCTGGAGGTAGAAATATCCGTTTAAAAAGTAGGTAAGTCATTCTAAAAAGGGAATGATGGCAGTAAAAATGTCGGTATTGATAATAAGAAACACATTTTATAATAAAAAGTTCTATTGAACTTGTTCCTAAACCATATCTCATGTATCTGGTAGTAAGAATACATTGTCGATTGTGCTTTGCAGGAGGTGTGATATTATTTTGGTACCTAGCCCAACCAAGGTAGCACATAATAGTCATCACATGTGCACAGTGAAATGCATTTTTCAAGGCAGATGCAACTGAAAAATCTTTTATTAGATTGTTGGAGGCTGAATAATAATAGTTTTATTCGATATCGAATATCGAAATATTTAAAAATCTCTTTTTAATGTCCCGTTTTCAGTTTCCACTACCCAACGACAAATTGTAACGGCTCTTGACTGATTTCTGTGCATTTTTGATAACTTTCACCCTCCTGTACACTTCCGGGCGTACCCACACGCGTTTAATAATAATAACGCATTTCTAAAACCCCTATCCAGTATTAAACGTCTCCAGGATGAAAATAATTATACAACAGTCGCTTTTCTCTAAACTCATGTCTTACAATGTCACCATTGGATTGCGTTGCGTGGCGTTCATTGGATAAGGGCCTAGCACGTCTATATAACCAGCAGTACTTACAACTATAACTATTTATACTAGATAACAATATTTATGTAGGGAATAGGTGTTTTTAGGTACAGATAGTTAGGCTTTTCTTAACATTTATTTAATATGTTCCATCCATAATAACCATTGGTACAGTCTGATCACTACGACAAAATAAACCATTTGGTAATACCATATTCCTATTAGATAATTTTCCCTGTTTAAATGGTTAAGGCCCAAATACCTAGGAACAAAGTCTTGAAACAAGCAATCACGTGCGTGAGATGTTAGGGTTCTCAATGTTTTTGTTGGTATTTGCATTAGGGATCCAAATCTTATCTAAGAGTTCCCTGTACGATTTTTTATTAAATATGCTGTCAAAGCCGTAGGTCCTTTAAGCATTTGGGCCAGTCTAGGAACCATGGATGATATATTATTATGTATATTGATCTTTAGTAGTCCTAACCAATAACGCACTAAGTGGGCTTTATAAACATCTTAGTTTTATGTCATTAATATCGATTGATGTTTTAGAATTCTTTATAATTTTAAACATGTCTTGTAAATATTATTAATATTATAGGGGCTTTCCCTCATAAAATCCCATGAGGTATTGCGTACATGCACTAAGCAACCCCTGCTATTTTTGGGAATATAATAATTATAATCTTTTCTTAGAGTAGCCAAGAGTTGTCGTAAATAATAAATTCAAAATAACCAACACCACAAAAGCACATTCCTTTCGCGACCAAGCACAAAGAATAGAATTTGACAAATACTAATTATAAGACAGATATCAATTCTGATAATATTGCAAACATTGCAAAAAGTAGCAAAAAGTGGTAGAATATTTTATGATATCCTTTTTTTTACAAAATCTGATCCCGACGGTGTAGGATAAAACTAAATAGAGAAATGAATCTAAAAAAATACGCCTGATTTTTTAGTCATACTTAATTTCTTGTCCGTAGTTGGACCAAATCGACTGATCTCCTTTTACTGATTTATGGGTCGAATCGAAACTCAGGGAAAATAGAAATAAACTGGACGCCTTGTTTAATAATCAATTTGATGAACTTTAATTAGAGATAATCATTTCAGACTCATTTTGTTCAAAAAAAAACATCAGCTTTGATTCCCATCGTGAATTTGGACTTTACAGTACAAAATTTACTGTTATTAGCAAACTAAACGAAACGAATTATTTTTAGTTATAAGCAAACTAATTAAAAATATAGAAGCATAAAATTTATTTGCCAATTTAATTCTACATTATTTTTCCATTTTGAATTTTTCCGACAAAGCTGAAATTTTATTAAAAAAAAAAACACAACACTACTCAGACCTCATGTTAATGTTAATTTTTTATGTATGTTAACATTAATACTACCTCTTCAACAGTCCTTAACTCGTGTAGCCAATGCCTAAGTCTCACCCATGACTCTGTACTCGAAGGCTCATAACATATTATGGCGGCGTGGGCGCCTCTGTAGTATATACGAGTCATCGCTTCGTACCTGTGAAGATATTACCATACATTAGAAAAAAATATACAATATAACTATACCATCTGTATGTATCTGTATCAGCCCCTATAAGTCCCACTGCAGGGCACGGGCCTACGCTACAATCGACAGTACGATTGAGAGGGATTAGGCCATACAGTCCACCACACTGGCCTAGTGCGGTTTGGTGGACTTACATACCATAGAAATTCCTATAAACCGCTATGGTATGCAGGTTTCCTCACGATGTTTTCCTTCACCGTTTTAGTGCGTGGTGATTGACTATTAATACACACATGACTCCGAAAAGTCAGAGGTTTGCCCTTGGATTTGAAACAACAACCACCGTGAACATGTTGGCAACCGCGGCTAGTCCGTTTACCAACAGGCCACCACGCACTTACCATAGTAGAATTAAAAAATAATACTATTACAAAAAAGATGCAACTTAGATAATATTATGACTTATCTTTAGAATTAAAATGACCTATTTCAAAAAATAGATTTCGGCTTTTAATCATATATTGGCTCAAAATGACTATCTCCATCGACCCTTAAAGAAGGACCTATTGATATGTGAAAGACAGAAAGGAGTATACTTCGGTTATCTTTATGTATCTGCCATAAGTACAAAATTTCTTATATTACAAATCTTTAAAGAATATTTCCCAAAAAACTAAGATTTTTTAGTTAGGTCTCTTTAATTCTTCTTCTTCTTATAGTGCCTCTCCAACTAGTGAAGGTTGGCAGTCAGCTCAGCATACTGTTCCTAGTCTTTAATTCTAAAGGTACAATATTACCTTTCGCTGCCTGCCGTGTCCCATATGCCAACTTTAAAATCTTTTCCATTTGAATGCATTATTTTTGCACAAAACGCCGCGCCCACTGTCTGGAAAGAGAAAACAATTATTTCATCAATTTATTTACATAAACAGAAAAGATACACTATGATTTCTGTAATAAGGTTGGAGTCACACAAATATTGGTTCTGATGTGTGTTTTGAGATGGAAAAGTCTCTTGTACAGTGAAGAAAAAACATAAAGATACTTGCATACCCTAGTGATTTTGACAGCCACCGTAGTGCAGTTGGTTAGACGCCGGCTGTGAAACGAGAGGCTGCGGGTTCGATCCCCGCACCAAAAGAAATGTTTGTGCGGTCCACAAATACTTCTTCCGGGTCTGGGTGTTTGAGATCGAAAAGTCTCTGGTAGTTCCTGATACCCACGACACAAGATTCGATCTTATTGTGGGGTCAGGGCTATGTATGTGACTGTTGGGTGTTATTTATTATTTACTAGCGGCCCGGCCCAGCTTCGCCCAGGTACAAATAGATTTCTGTACAATAATATGTATGTATTATACATATAAACCTTCAACTTGAATCACTCTATCTATTAAAAAAAACCGCATCAAATCCGTTGCGTAGTTTTAAAGATTTAAGCATACAAAGGAACATAGGGAAGGGAAAGCGACTTTGTTTTATACTATGTAGTGATTATTTGGAAGAATTGCTATGGTATGTAAAAGTCTAGGGACCTGCAATAAGCCAGCTTGGTGGACCCTTATCAAACCTGTTTTTATTAAACTCCCAATTTTGAAGCAATCCCAAGGTCAATATTAGGCATGTATAAGGTATAGACTGCCTCAGTGGCGTAGTTGTACCAAGGTACGCTTGCAAAGCTGAGGTCTCGGGTTCGAATCCCGAGTTGGGCAAAGTGATATTGGATTGTTTATTCATTATTAGCCTGGAGTCAGGAATTTGTGCCCGATATGACAATAGGCTCGCCAACTATCACAACGTGGGATGGAACATACAAAGCGAAATGTAGGTGTCCAGGCACCTCTGCCTACCCCATCTGGGAAAAAGGTGTGAGTTTATGTATGTATAAGGTATATACAAATAGATAGTTTCTATACCATTCTATAAATTATAACAAAGAAGTTTGACTAATAATTTTAATTATTAAGAGCGTTTACACCTTGCGCGCAAAGTCAACTATAGGCATTTCTTCGTTTAATTTCACGCACACATAGGCGACCAAAGCTGTGTGCGTAGAGCTGCCGCGTCGGCTCGCTGTAAAATCAGATCAACCAACTTTGATCCGTGCGCTTCAAATATTTAATTGAAATGCAACGTATGATTTATACATTGGTAATATAAAGTAATAAAAAAAAAAATGGTTGCCTGTAAAGTCGGTTTTACGGGCGAAGATTTTACGTGACAACGTCTTTTTCTCGGTAGAATATTTATTGATATGAATATAATTAAATTAATCACTCAACTATAATTAGATCATAGTTGAGTGGGAGAGAGACGCAAGGCATTCGGCGGGCCTCTCTCTCGTTCGGTGACTCATCGTAACGTTACCGGGCGTTACACTTTTTCATAAGTGACTCCCAGCCGCAACCTAATTTAAGACGTTGTCACGTCAATATTTTATTTACATTATAAGTAGACAAATATTACTTTACGAGTAATTAACAATACAAATTTAGGTACTAATCATATTATCGTTATTAATACATTGTTAAGTTGAATTCAAATCAGTGTTCAATCAGTAGACACTGCGGACGTTTTATCAATGATTTCGTGTTCGAACCGACACGCACTCGTTCGAACACAGGAATAGAGTTAGGGACCATACAACCCCTTACAACTACGAAACATATTGAATTTCAAATTACAGTACGTAACATAATTTAGCCTCGCAATTACATTTGTCGCAATGTATTAAATCAATGATCTACTAATACCTATGCTAGAAGAAACGATGTCATAAGTATAACCCAGTTGCTATGTGACGAGCTGTGTCGTTTTCGATACTTTTCAATCCACGTTAAAAGATGTCATAATTATTCTAATACCATTTTTTTCTATACAGCGCTGCTATCTAAAATATCGTAGTACGCATATCTAATAACAATAATAAATTGTATTTCTTTAAAATTAATATATTAATATAAACTAAAATTTAATACTAATCTAAAATTTAGTAAGTTAGTCTAAAATACTATTAAACTCATTATGAAACTATGGTTGCCATGATAATGGAACGCAAATCACTAGTACTGTGTATGCTTTTTTTATTCTATTAAATGGGAAGAGGAACAAATATAACAACTTTTATAATTATCGATATGACGATGCTATTAAACAAGGTTATTTTGTTCTGAGTATTCAAATTTTAAGAGGAGGTTCAGAATCATGAGTATAGTCCATTAGTGAATTAAAATATATAGGGCACAAATGCATGACATATTATTGAGAAACTATAGCTTTAATATCGATTTGATGCATGTCTCTGTTAAATTTTCTTTAGGATAATAGCTATGTTCCACGTGTCGGTTTTATAGGTGTACTAGCGGTCAGACCCGGCTTCGCCCGGGTGCGGATAGCTTTTGAGTCCAGTATTGAATTAGCAACAACATATTATTTCGCGTACTAACTATATTTTTCCCGCGCACCGTCGTCTATATTTCCCGTCCCGTTATATCCGGTTTATGTCCCGTCTCATTCAGTCCCAAGATGAAATTTTAATTATCATTTATTGTTAAATTTCTTTATATACAATATTTTGTAATTGTGATATTGATTTGTTGGTGGGAGAAGTGGTGGGGGGCGCTCGACGTGAGGGCCCAGTGGTAGCATGCGCGTGAGCTGCGCGCGGTACTGGACATTGCTTACTTTATTTTTCTAAAATAAAGAATTTTTCTAAAATAAAGAATTTTTCTAACATAAATGTAGCCTAAGTTACTCCTTATTATATCAGCTACCTGACAATAAAAGTCCCGTCAAAATCGGTCCAGCCATTTTAGAGATTAGCCCGAACAAACAGACGGACAAAAATTTTTTAATATAATTTTCGCCATATGTATCGTGTATATAACGATATGTAGTAACTAGTAGGACATTTTTTAAATTTTCAATTTTCATACAGACACTTCGATTTTATTTATATGTATAGAAGATAAGCGCATCCTAAAAAAACAATTATATATTTTCCAAACAGCCTAAAAAACAACAAACTTAATTATAGTTTCACGCTATAACATTAGTATTGTTCCAGTCAACTTTCCAATATGTTGTTTCCTTTTATAGCTTAGAAATGACTTAGTTTTATTTCTCATTATATTATCTGAAACATAATTTATACTAACAACAAAATCATTGTAGGTAATAAAAATAAAATAAAATATTTTACTACCAAAGTACTAAGATGTGGCATTCGCAGTACACGCGTGGCTATTTTTACTACGCACGACAACGATCAACTGCAGCCAGGCCGGAGCGACGAGCGTTACGTCCTCCCTCTAGAAGGCCTTGCGGCGGTCTGATTTGTTGCAGGTCGGACAGCGTGTTTTATAGTGGTTTTTAAAATATTTGTAGAAAACATGAAACCTAATTTGGCTGTAATATAAAAATGTTAATTTATTGATAAGATGTTCTTCTATTATAATATGCAATTGCTATAAAAAAATATGTACGATAAGTTGGTAAAAAAAAATATGTTCTTGACGGGAGTTTCTGAATAATTTTGCATTGTTTAAATTTTTATTTTTCAGGAACTAAACACAAAAAGATTATTTTTCTTAGCAAAATCCCTCCATAAGGGTCCTATTAGTCTAACAATATTTTTATTTTCATCTTATATTTAGTGATTTCGGATATCTTAAGCTTCTAAATTGCCATTCGAGGCCTAAATATCGAAACCTGGGTTCAGTAATCCTTATAGTATTCACAAATTATCTATCAATATATAATGTTCTCCACCAAAATCCCTAGATGACAACATTTTCTAAAATTAGTATTAGTTATATTTCCTTTAAATTGTTTATTGGTGGATATTAACTCGTTTGAAAAGTCCTGTTTTTAAGCCAAAAAGCGCGCGGAAGGTATAAACGCTCTTAACCACAATCCAAGAAGTATGTGTAATTTCCTAAAATATCCATTACCAAATTAAACTCATAATTTATTTTTAGTTTCTTTAAATTATGATGTACAGGAACTGCAAGTACCGGGCTATCATGACAGACAAAGCATTGAACAAAACTCACGCAAGTGTGAGTCATTCCCAATGATATTGATTTCTCATTTCCTGATTCAATGGTGTTTGAATACCATTTGTTAGAAAGAGAAACATATATGTATTCTATGTGAGTAAAAGAGATGGATAGTGGGATATTCCAAATATAAATTTTCAGCTTCAGTGCTGAAATTGTGTGAAAGGGATAAATGTAGGTGGATAGTAGAGATGAATGAATATTCCTAATTTAAAAATGCTGTAGATTTTTTCTTTGTTATTATTTTTAAGTTGCATTTAAGTCAAGGACTAAGTAATTAAATTATACAGCCAATATTGTTTTTATTTAATTTACTGTTGTATTTATTTTCAAAGCAATACTTTGGGTACTGTTGCTTGAAATACTTCGATAAAATATTTCGTTAAAATATTAAAAGCAAAAAGGGGCGGTGTTTAGCGGCAGTTAACAAGAGAAGATACTAAGATTACTTATATTACTAATATTAATTTAATCATTTAGTTTTCATTCGTATATTTTATAATGATGATGATGTTGAATCAAAAATAAATACTTATATTATTTCCGGTGTGATCGACAAGGTTTATTTTCTCAGTGATGAAAAACATAGCCAATTTTATCTTTGTTTGCTAGAACGTAATAGCGAAGTTTACAAATATACAGCCGATGAATTTAATTATAATTACTTACATTCTGATACGGCATCGCCTCATTAAACCTACAATTAACAAATCTAAGCACTAAACTCGTCTTTCCAACATGTTCGCTGCCCAAAAGGACCACTTTAATATCGTTTACACTCATGTTTTAAATTTTAATTTATTACTGCGAAGTTACGCCTCGTAATCCACCGACAGTACCATAAAAATATAATAAAACATGGAGCAGTGTTTAAAAACAAACTATTCAGTGTACAAATAACACTAATGTTTAAATATCTAGTTGTTTTTGTTGTGATTTATTATCGTTCATACAAAATCTTCCACAGTTTGACTTTGACAATCACGTGAGACGTTCGGAAATTATATGAATAGTGAAGCATGATTTTGTATAATTTTTATAAAAAATAAATATGTTGGTGCTATAAAAGCGATATTACTGTCTAAGTATGCACACAAAAGTATTTATTTATAGATTGATTATACTACATTTATGATTAATTATAATGTAAATGATTTTTTTTAAATATATGGTGAATTTCTGAACGAAACGAATGATGGTTTTCTTTTTTGTTATTTTCATCATTCGGCCTGTATTAATGTAAGGAAGTATGGACGTTTTCATAGAATCCTCTTTCATCGCTATTACTCATCTGCAACTATTTTCCGAAGATGGTTTCTGCAGATACCTTTAGGGCGTCCTATAGTACAATAACCGTCGCGTATTCTCCTCTCTAGATCGCGTTTCCTATAGTGACTAACTCTTCTCAAGTGATATGGTTCATCTATCCAAGGGCGGATCCAGACCCCACACTAAAATTGAGTCTTGTGTCGTGGGTATCAGGATCTACGAGAGACTTTTCGGTCTCACAAACACCCAGACCCGAAAGAAATATTTGTGGGCTGCGCAAACATTTCTCTCGGTGCGGGTATCGAACCCGCGACCTCTCGTTTCACAGACGGCGTCTAACCACCTGCGCCACGAAGGCTGTCAAGTGTCATATGTGAGAGGCCATCTGGGTATGTAGCACCGGAATGTTTATTTCTCTCGTCAAACAGCAGCGTTAATGCACTGCTATGTTTCGGTTTGAAGGAAGAAGGATATTGTAGACAGAGTAACTACTAGACATATTGAGACTTAACACCTTATGTCTCAGGATGGCGAGCGCAGTGGAATGCATTGCTTTGTAATTCAAGAAGTTATTTTGATTTGCTACAATTCATTAGCGGTCGTATCGCTTACCATCAGGCGAACGGCATGCTCGTCTCGCCATTTTATGAAAATAAAAAAATATTCCTCTGATATTGAGAATGTTCATGGGTGGTGATATGCATTTTATAGAGATGATAGGGTCCGTGGCGCGGTTGTTAAGACACCTTCTGTGAAACGAGAGGCTGCGGGTTCGATCTGACACAATTTATTGTGTGGCCGACAAGTATTTCATAGTTGTTTCAGTGAGTGTTAGTGAGAACGAAAAGTCTCTTTTAGTATCACATGACACTTCACAAAACTTGACTGATATTAATACGGGGTCCAAACCATGTATGTGACTGTTGGGTATATGAAATGTTTGTTTATTTGGTCATGTAGGCAATTAAATAGCTCTTACGACAAGGCAATACACATAGTGTATTTAATCTGAATGTTTTTATTTATATATTTTATTTACCGGAGTCAGGAATTTGTGCCCGATATGGCGATAGGCTCGCCACCTATCACATCATGGGACGGTACATACTAGGCTAAATGTAGGTGTCCAGGCGCCTCTGCCTACCCCTTCTGGGAAAAAGGTGTGAGTTTATGTATGTATGTATTTTATTTACCATCAGGGAGTTTCACTTGTTATTTGCAAATACTATCGTAAAGTAATAGTTTTACGTTCGTGATTGGTTCGGTGAGTGAGATTAAAGGAGGCCCAATTAACAATCTTTTTTTTTTTAAACTTATTCCTTATATGTATTATTAATAATAATATTTATTTATTCTCTCATACAGAAAAAAGGGTACAAACATATTAAAATTACATATTGGATGTGAGACTGGTGTCTGATATAGGCAGGGCCTGTGTTTCAGATCACCAGGATCTTCACGCCATGTGGTTATTTTGCTTACAGCTCGTTAAATACATTACAAGTGGATAAATAAATCTGTGTATGCGACTGTTTATAATGGTCCACTAAGTTACATATTAAATTAGTCCTTTTATTTTAAACTAACATAATCAATAACAAGTAGGAAACAATGCAAATGAGATTTTTTAAGAACTAAGATGAATGTGACAATAAATTAACACTCTATCTAAAACAACTTCCGTCTTTCTTTCATTCATTGGTATTGGCGTATTTATATTTATACACTGTTATGGTCTAGCTTGACGTACATTGCAGCCAGAGCAACTACTAGCTATATTGAGACTATAGGTGTACCAGAATCTCATGGCATAAAATTAAAAACAAACATAATGATTTTTATGTGGCAATACCAACGGTCAACAGCTGATTCAAAACTTGAGTTATGTCATTCGATGTGAATATTTTAAGATTTCTATTTTTCCTTAGCGAAAATATACAAATTAGTTCTACAGTCACAACTGCAACATATTGTTTATAAGGTTTATTACCAGATCCGTGAATAATTTGGCCAAATATAAACGAAATCGTCGATTTTAAAATCGATGTCGTTTTAACAAATAAGTTGGATTGAAAAGTTTTGATACTTCATTTTTTTTGGTTAGTGTTAGATATGTGCATGTGTTTTATTGTATATACGTTGATATCATTTTTGATACTAAACAATAATGCATTAAATACCTATTTATAGGAGTTTTCAGAGATTTTAGATAAGGAACGGTTTATTATTATTCCTTTATCTTCATCGTCTTCATCAAAAGATGTACAGAAACAGTATGTAGAAGTAAGCTCTGACTAAAGAGTTAATTAAATAAAGAAGACTGACGATAAAATTATACGTTTTTTATTTTTCAATCTTGCATCTTTCACATAATATTTTTGGAATCTAATAAGTATTTAAATAAAACCGACTCATAATCACACTACTTCCAATTTAGAAATTCAATTTTAGAAGTTGTTTATTATATGATTAAGTGAGAACTAATAAGAAGAGAGAATTAAAACGAAACTGGTGGCTCGGTACCACCATTTTTATCTACGTTTTGGAAGTACCAGCGCTCCCTCTATATTACAAATACTTGTAAGGCACGTATGTATATTATAATTTAAAACTGAACAAATCTTATTTACCTATTTTAATTGGCTATTAATCTAAAAGTACAATTTTGAAGTCATTTTAATGTTTAAATAACCTATATATTTATACTTAAAACATTATGTACTTTATTTTAAAAGTTGTGCTAAAAAAAATCATGTGAATTAGAAATAATAATTAATTACAATTATTGAAAGTATCAAAATATGTTCATCCAATTACCCCAGTGTTGCAATGCGTAAATTCAAATTTCCCAAAATGCCATGAGATTCTGGTAGACCTATACCAATCTCATATTTCAGAATGGCAAATGCATTAGAATGCAATTGCTTTGAAATTCATGGTTTAGTTTGGTTTTTTTACTGTTCATAAGCAGTCGTATGCTTATAGGCGAATGGCATACTCGTCTCGCCATTCATAGAAATAAAAAAGATATCTACAAAATATCTAGTACATTCCACAACTTTATAAACTGGCAACACTGAAGTACACTCATGTCAATAGTACAATGACCTTCGAATTATTTTTATTTGTAGCAGCTGGACTCAGAAGCCTTACGTTATCTATTGATTTGCACGATTAAAACACGTTCGTCACTCGTAACACGACCGATTAGGACAGTTGCTATTTGACTTTTTGCGCTCGAGTTGCAGATATGAATAGTATATACAAACATACTTTTTTATTGCAATGAATGACAAGACAATCATGCTGTTCGCCTGATGGTAAGCGATATGACCGCTCATCAACGGTGGCAAAACTAAACACCATATATTACAAAGCAATGCTTGGCATTCCACTCCGCTCGCATTCCTGACACATAAGACGTTAAGTCTCAATACGTCTAGTAGATACACAGGCTACGATGTTCTACAAGTTACAACAATGCATTAGTGCTGCTGTTTGTCGGGAGAAATAGACATTGCGGTGGTGCCTACCCAGGCGGCCTCTCACATATGAGAGGCCTATCAACAGTATAGAAATTATTTCAACTGCGTCCATTGATCCGCATCGTACGGATTGCACGAATCTGTGAATTCTTGCTATGTGATGCGTCCGATACTAATGATGCAAATATGTGGAAGCCTGCCTTAAAAGTGAAGATTACACGCCCTGTGACCACAAAAGCTGTATAGTAATGGAAACGTCGGGAAGATAAAAAATGTAAAAATTAAACCAAATCCAAGACAAAGTCCGTTAAAAATAGTTTTATTTCAAGGGAAGATAACGTGAGGGACCCAAAAATTAAAGTATGTACCACGGAACATTTTTTTATGGCGAACCAAAGAGTAGGACGTCCGCCGACAAGGTGGACAGTTGACTTAGACTAATTCCTTTATACATAAGAAATTAATACAATTTTCAAGTGTACTTTTTATGTGAAATGGCAAAATAAGTTAAAATATATATTTCGAAAAAATAATTATTTATAGAAAAATTTAATGAACATTTTATCTCTTCATAACATAATTTTACAATTTTTTGTTAATATAGTTGACCAGCGGTTTCTTGCTTCCAACAGGTCGTTGTGAGGATCCAACAGGTCGCCATTCCTGCTATATGTCTAGTGAAGAAACTTGCATAGCTTTTTATGACGTCATTGAGATAAATAAAAGTAAAACACCTGCCAAATATTAATAGTCAAACATCTACTTTAACAGTGAAAAAAAATATTGCGAGGAAACCTGCTTAGAATAGAAATCCTAGTTTATTGATAGGTGCTAGAGCCACTCTGTTGTCAGTCATGACTCACCATGAACCATGACTGAATTCACTGGTGGTAGGTCTCTCATATGTGAGAGGCCGCCTGGGTAGGTACCACCGCAATGTCTATTTCACCCGACAAAAAGTAGTGTTCATGGACTATTGTGTTTCGGGTCGACGGACATTGTAGCCAGAGTAAGTACTGGACATATTGAGACTTAACATCTTATGTCTCAGGATGACGAGTGAAGTGGAATGCTAAGCATTGCTTTGTATTTCAAGGTGTTGTTTGGTTTTGCTACTATTCTTGAGCGGTCGTATCGCTTACTATCAGGCGAACGGCATGCTCTTCTCGCCATTTACTGCAATTAAAAAAAAATGAATGAGCTCGTCTTGGGCGGTAACACTGTCTCAGAATAAATCGTCGTGAAGCGTCAGCTTTGTTGTGTGGTTTCGTTCGGTGGGTGAAATAGCCGGATACCCAATACCCTCTCTATCAATCCTTTTCCCTTCCCGCTCCCCTTTTTTTATTGCAACGAATGGCGAGACGAGAATGCGGTTCGCCTGGTGGTAAGCGATACGACCGCTCATTAATAGTAGCAAAACCAAACAATACCTTGAATTGCAAAACAATGCTGAGACATAAGGTGTTAAGTCTGGCTACAATGTGCTTCAATCCAAACCACAATAGTGCATTTACACTGCTGTCTGGTGGGAGAAATAGACATTGCGGTGGTACCTACCGAGACTGCCTCTCACATATGAGAATGATACGTCGGGGCAACAACATTACACAATGATTTAAGGGGTAATATAGTAAACTCCTATATTTTATGTAGCAGTTCGGACCAACTCCACCCGTGTGGCAGATACACTTCAAAATGGTGGCAGAAATGTTCAATTCCAAATTAAAACTATCGAATAGGTATCGGAGCAAAAGGTCCCTCAAATATCGATTTTGAGATCAATCAGACCACCAATAAAATATCCACGTATTGGCTAGATTTTTCACTACTGTTTCTCTAATATAGGTCATAGCGTGATGATACTCGTATGTATCCTATACCATCCCTTAATAAATTATCTTTCCAATACAAAATATTTTTTCAATTCGACGCAGTAGTTCCTGAGATTAGAGGTAACAAACAAACTCTTCAGCTTTATATCTATACCATTAGAGTTTACGTTTTTGCCCTATAAACACTTTTTTTTATTTCTTTGAATGGCGCAACTAGCTTGCCATTCGCCTGATGGTAAGCGATACAACCGCTCATAGACAGTAGCAATGTTTGGCATTCCACTGCGCTCACCATCCTGAGACATAAGATGTTAAGTCTCAATATGTCCTGTAGTTAATCTTGCTACAATGTTATTCAAACCGAAACACAACAGTGCGTTTACACTCTTATTGCAGTGCTACCCCAATGCACCTTGTTTCTGTATAAAAGCTTTTGTTAGCGTGAATACCGCGGAGCGTGGCAGGTATTGATCTAGACCATTTCTAGGTCACAATTGATTTTAGTAACTGGCTTTGCTTTGCTTGCATATTGTTAGACGTTGCATAAACTCACGCCATTTTCCCAGAAGGGGTAGGCAGAGGTCCAGGACTCTCACATTTCGCCTTGTATGTTCCGTCTTGTATTTGTTTAAGGTTTTTGTCTCTCGAATTTAAAATAAAATAAATACATCCAATGCTCACATACATAGTCCTGACCCCGCACGGAGATCGAATCGTGTTGTATTAGAAACAACGAGAGACTTTTCGCTTTTAGAAACACAAATAGATCAGACAAATATTTCGATGCGGCATCTACCCCGCGACCCCTCGTTTCACAGACGGCGTCTAATCAACAAACCATAGAGGCTCTCATATAAAACAATGACTATTGTATTCTAGTCTACATACATAATTGTCACGCCTGTATCCCATAGGGGTAGGCAGAGACTATAGACCGCCACTTTGCTCGATCCTGACATATTACTTTCGCTTCATCCACATTCATCAACCTCTTCATGCATTCTCGTCGGTTCAGGGTACTTTTGACCTGACCCTTGTTGAGGGTATCACCGATTTGGATGGTGTATATTCGGTGAGGTCGACCCCTACCGACTCTTCCATCCATGCTCGCCTTATAAATTTTAGATGTTATTATTTTTTATGTGTATAGCTTCTGCAATGCGCAATAGCGTAGTTGTTAGCGGGTGGACTGCTGTATAAAAGGTCATAGGTTCGACCCAGGGTAAAAAATCCTCTGACTGAATAAATATATTAACTATGTTTCCGCAATTTATGACTGAATTCAATAATAAAAATAATGTCTGGTAGGATACATATTTTTAGTGCTTTATTTCATTAAGAGGCGAAAAATTACAACTTGAAGTGCAAATGGCAATTTAGAAAACTGTAAAAATTACTCTGCCTTGTGTTACCTTTTTTAATTCGATTAATTGGCGTTCAGACATTAATTATTGTTGCTGAATTAAAAATATTCAATTTTCAAAATAAATATTAATATTTTTTATGCTAAGTATTTTTTTTAATAATTTATATTGATGATTGATATATAATAATTATTATATTTTGTTTTATATCAAATATAATTAAATAAATGTATAAATAATGTTTTATATAGCAGTGATTAAAAAATACTCAGTGAATTTAATTTATTATTATTTTAATAAATTATAACAGGTTACACGTAAACAAAATTTAAATTATTTTTAAGTTTTCATGACACTTATCACTTCCTAACAAAGTTCAATTTAAAAGTTCACCAAAAACTTTTCCCGAAAAATAAAGAAAACATTCAAACTAAACTCTCACAACACATTTCAAAGTAACTTGTTCTCACGATTTTAACTAAGAATACGTGACCTTATTTAAATTAAAAACACAATAATTTTACGTCAGCGCTGCGAGTAGTGGCACAGTAGTGGGGACTACAAGCAAGGTGAACCGATAACGAGGCGATAACATGCCAACGCAACATACAACCTACCTATACGTACCATCCTATGACACTGCCCCGCTCTGTACTCACACCCAAAAAATGTTGCCTCAACTTGTTGACAAACTATTTACAGAAGCCGTTATATATTTTACAAAATATTTTACAAATTCAATACAAATTTGAAAGGATTTTTGGTTGTATAATTAGATTTTAATATGTTGAGGATAATCGATTTGATATTTTTAATTATTACGCGACCGTTTTGAGAGGTTGATAGCGTGCTGTCAAAGATTTATGACTTCCGTCAAATTATGTTCCGACATCTAATTGTGAAATAGTATTTAATTTATTTCATAACTAAAATTCTGGGTAAATTAAGAACTAAAATATCGAAAAATTCTTTAAAAAAATGTAATTTGTGTGATAACAAGCTTTAATGGTATTAGTTTTTATGATTAAGCTCAATAATTATTATTTACGAACAAATTAGGCATCATAAATTACTAAATATGAAAAGACCATGTATTTTATGGAATACAGCGTACTTAACATGATTTTGGTTTTATAAAAGACTTTTAATTTTGTTTGTTGTTGTTGAATATTATGAGTTGTGGATAGCTTTCGGACAGCGTCAATGACGCATATCGCCCTAACGGTAAATAGCCAACTGGCGCTCAGTGTTGCCAAAACAAAAATATTCTTGTCTTTTTCACACTTTTCGTAGGCAGTAATCACACACCGCTCTTGCAAATGGACGTTGCACTAGTTATTTATTAAGATCATGATTTTTGTTTATATCGACGTTAATCGGCATCAAAAACTTTTCTAATCACTTTTAAAACGTATATAAAAGCGTAATTATGTAGTGTGTGTATGTAATTTAAGCTTAAAATGTTGTGTTCATGCCTGTTATAGTGCGTTTACTTTTCACAGTTGGTTGGGAGAAGTCTACTTCAATCCCGCAGTACATTTTTACGTATTGAATTTTTTTACATTAATTTTATAACAAACGCGTTTGTGTACGTTGCTAGTTGTTTATTCATTGTTGATGTGTAGTAATAAGGATAATATATAGTTTGGATTTGTGGTTTTCGTGCGATGCCAGTCTGCTAATGGTAAGTACTTACGTCGTTTTGTTATTAGTGTGTTGTTGTTTTACCACTTCGGTTTCAGATAAGGCTCGGAACGACGTCTCCACGCCGTATTACCGTTTTTAAAATCGATATGCCCGTTTTTTTCACCGATAAAAACCTTATTGTATTAAACAGGAAAAGTTTAACGATTCATAATCAATTTCCGATATCTTGGCTGTACAAAGTGTTCCTTCAACATTTTTGTTTGTGAAAAAGTTTGTCTTAACAATGCAATAAGATTGATTCTTTTACATTTCTTAATAGAAATAAATTACAGAGCTGCTTTGTTTTCTTATTAAAGATAGTGACAAAGCTAAAATTATGAATCACAAGCATTGTGTTACAAAATAGATTTACTTAGATGTGCAATTTTTCTAATTAGTTTATGAACAAGGAATATAAATAATAAAGTCTATGGATTTTTTTAAGTAGGTATTTAGTAAATGTGATATTCAACTCTAGTATCTTATGTTTACCCTATATTTACCTGTTTCCTATGTCATTTGTTATAATTAATTCTCAAATCTCTTAACACATACAACACACTTTATTAGGTAAATTGACAATTGTCATAGAAAACCACATACAAATTAATGTTTTAATATACAAATATACTAGACAGAGTACTGGATATATTGAGACTTAACATCTTATGTCTCAGGATGGCGAGCACAGTGGAATGCCAAGTATTGCTTTTTAATTCATGGTGTTGTTTGGTTTTGCTACTGTCCATCAGCGGTCGAATAGCTTACCATCAGACGAATATCAAGATTGTCATTTATTGTATCTTAAAAAAACATGTAAAAAAAGAAAAAATACAGTTTTGTATCCAATCCAATGTTCATGAGTTGATATTGTATTGCTTACCATCAGGCAAATGACATGCTAGTCTCGCCATACATTGAAATTTAAAAAACAAATAGGATGGTAAAGTATAAGTTGATAATATAGTTATCTTTTACCATTATTTGGTAATATTATTTATTTTAATTTTATTTATTTATTCCATAGATCTCCAACGCAGCATTTACACAATTAAAGATTCAAATACAATATATGCTGACAGACTTATTCTAGCGTACTCCCACAATTATAGAAGACCATAGCGTTCTGACTAATGAAGACTAAACTTAGACAACACAAACATAATTAATGAATTATAATATTTTCAACATTATACATGTCAAGAAGTTTGCTGTTATATGCCAATTCTAAATGAAAGATAGAAGAATAAACAATTTATTACAAATTTCAATCAATTTATATACAGAATTAATTATTACCAACAAGATTTAATATATTTTATTTGGTGTTGACGTAATATTGATCATATTAATATTGATGAAATATACATGATAATAATCAATTTATTTAACATATTATTATCTTAAATAATCGGCACAATATTAAATATTAATTTCTTAATGATAGTTATAAAGTTATCCCATCCTAAATACAATATTAAAACCAAAATTATCTATGCATAAATGTTGTCACAATTGATAACTAAATAACATCCAATCACAAAAAATTGATTATTATTGCAATAAGTTAGTAATTCATGTAAGATAATATTAAGATTGGTACATACAATAATATATTTAGCTATTTAAATTACAACCTTAATATGTTGGTTTATTTGTTGTCTGCTTTTGTATAAACATAGATAAACTCAGGCTTTTCCCAAAACTGGTAGGCAGAGGTGTCAGGACACCCATATGTCGTCTTGTTTGTTCCATCCTACAGTGTGACAGTAGGCAAGCCAATTGCATTTTTTTTGTTATTGTTTATTGGTCATGGCCTATATGGCCTATCTTCTCTCAACCGTACTGTCGATTGTAGAGTAGGCAAGTGCCCTGCAGTGGGATGTATATGGGCTGATACAGACAGACAGAATCAGAACCAAAACAATACCCTATGTGTCGAGCACAATAGTGACGGTGTGTACAAGTTGTAACTTGTTCAATCATGCATTAGTGAATATTATCAAAAACATATTCAATAATAAATAATAGACCATGTGGGACTCTAGGGGGTACCGAATTAGACATGGGCCGGATTACCGGGGGTCCACTGTACATATAATTTTATTTCTTCCTTTGTTCCCTCACTACTGCAGATCGAAACCACACCAACCTCCATTGTGTTCGGTCATGGCGCATGGACTGCGTGATATAGGCTACCACCATCTTCTCTCTTCTCTCCTCTTTACTATATCTAATCATTTGGAGGATACTCTACCTGTGGCGCCCTTGCTCTTTATGTGTCTAGTGTATGTGAGACAAAATGTCTCATTGTTTCTGATACACAACACAAGGCTTTGTAATGTGGGGTCAGGACTATGTATGCAGAGTATATCTTTATCTTTATTTATTCTTAACTGCACATAAAGAGGACAACAACATTAACATATAACAAACAATGAAAAGTACAGAAGGCGGTCTTATCGCTCTAGGCGATTTCTTACAGACAACCTTTGGATGGATACGAGAAAAAAGGAAACGAAGAGAGGGCAGTCTAGAAAAATAAAGGAAATAAGCTCCAGTAAAATAATAATATATAGATGAATTATTATATATATTATACATATACATACACATTTACACATACATACATATATACATACACATATACAACTATGATTATACATAAACACTTATAAATACTATATATTGCCTGTAGGTTTTATTATCCATATATAGAAGCTATACTACTCGGTTTGTATGTTTAGTGAGAAAGATAGTAGTCTTTCACCATTTTCTTAAACGATGTCAGTGTTTGAGCCTGTCTGACTATGGTTGGTAACTCGTTCCACAGTCGTACAGCTTGGACTGCAAACGACTTATCTGTGAAAGTAGTAGTGTGCAACGGCATTCTCAGTTTCAGGTTCTCTGATGACCTCAAGGACTTAGAATGAGATTTATGAGTATACTGATTCTTCGTTCATTTGGCTTTGCTTCACTTGCATATATTAAAAACTAGCGGCCCGGCCCAGCTTGGGCTGGGTACAAATAGATTTCTGTGCAATAATATGTACGTATTATACATTTAAACCTTCCTCTTGAATCAGTCTGTCTATTAAAAAACCGCATCAAAATCCGTTGTGTAGTTGTAAAGATTTAAGCATACAAAGGGACATAGGGACAGAGAAAGCGACTTTGTTTTATACTATGTAGTGATATCATAAACATGTAATAATCACTATATTGTAAACTGGTTTTGAAATGAGCAAACACTAGAGTTTCTTGCCCGTTCTTCTCTAGTGAAAACCGCTTTCTGAACCGGGTGGTAGATAAAAAAAATGATTGAATCTAAATAGAAAATTTTAATGGATTCAATAAATTATTTTTAATTTCATTTTCAATATGGGATGTATTCATATAGCCAGGATTTATGTTTAAAATAAAAATTGTCATAACCATATTGACTGACAAAAGAACACATAGATTCACTATCAGTTTTGCAAGGTACATATTTACAATTGGGCTCATTGTAGTAAATACAATGTTGCAAGCACTAACTAATATACTACATATATGAAAGAAGTCTTGTTTTGTATTGTAACAATCCATACTAATATTATAAAGCTGCAGAGTTTGTTTGTTTGAACGTGCTAATCTCTGGAACTACTGGTCCGATTTGAATGATTCTTTCAGTGTTGGGTAGTCCATTTATCGAGGAAGGCTATATATCATCACGCTATGACCTATAGCAGGAAAGCAGTAGTGATATTTCTAGCAAATACGAGGAAATTTTGATCGTTTTTCGTGGTCCGATTGGTCGATATTCTAAACTGATAGTCAGAATTAAACATTTTGACCGCCATTTTAAAACGTGTATGCACCCGGGCGGAGCCGGGCCCGACCGCTAGTAAATAATATCTAGATAGTATATTTGTACTGTGATGTATCAGCCCATATACGTCCCATTGCAGGGCCCGGGCCTCCTCTACAATCGAGAGAACGATTGAGAGTGGATAGGCTAAGGATGACGAACCAATGGCACGCGTACATATTTTGGGCACACCACAGATCACAAATGCACTACGAGAAAAAACCTATATTACGAAAGTTTTCTCAATACAAGAAAACATATTCCGCGATCTTTTGTTATTGTAGTATACGCTATTCTTACCCAATGATTTCGTGTTTATATAGAACTAGCGGTTGGGCCTGGCACCGCCCGGGTGCATACACGTTTTAAAATGGCGGTCAAAATGTTTAATTCTGACTATCAGTTTAGAATATCGACCAATCGGACCACGAAAAACGAACATAATTTCCTCGTATTTGCTAGAAATATCACTACTGCTTTCCTCCTATAGGTCATAGCGTGATGATATATAGCCTATAGCCTTCCTTGATAAATGGACTACCCAACACTGAAAGAATCATTCAAATCGGACCAGTAGTTCCAGAGATTAGCGCGTTCAAACAAACAAACAAACTCTGCAGCTTTATAATATTAGATCCACGTACAAAATAACAGCAATTTCACAAAGATGTCAACATCCCTATTCATATAGCTATTCCGTATGTGTAAAGCCGAGCTAAAAGCTTCAATTATCGTACGGATCAGAGGGGAAAGTCCGCATCGACGTAGAAGGGTGTTCACGGTACCAGGTGGGGTGCGCACGCGCCGCGAGTCGCCCGCGCCCGCGCGCTGTTAAATCCGATGCACGCCTATCACACACAGATAGAACCTCTTCCATGACATTTTTTTATTGCAATGAATGGCGAGACCAGCATGCCGTTCGCCTGATGTTAAGCGATACGACCGCTCATAAATAGTAGCAAAACCAAACAACACCTTGAAATACAAGGCAACGCTTGGCATTCCACTACGCTCGCCATCCTGAGACATAGATGTTAAGTCTCAATATGTCCAGTAGTTACTCTGGCTACAATGCCCTTTAACCCGAAACACAACAGTGCATTTACACTGCTGTTTGGCGGGAGAAATAGGCAATGCCGTGGTACCTACCCAGGTGGTCACTCACATATGAGAGACCTACCACCAGTACAAATAAAATATGAAAGAACGGACAAAATAATCGGGTTGATTTTAAAAACTTGGTCTAAAGTCGACAGCCTCCGTGGCGCAGTTGGTTAGACGCCGCTTGTGAAACGAGAGGCCGCGGGTTCGATCCCCGCACCGAGAGAAATGTTTGTGTGGCCCACAAATATTTCTTCCGGGTCTGGGTGTTTGTGAGACCGAAAAGTCTCTCGTAGTTCCTGATACCCACGACACAAGACTTGATCTTAGTGTGGGGTCAGGACTATATATGTGACTGTTAATCCCACGTTCATCCAAGTTTATTAACAACGCCCTTTATGAATAACGACGACGGAATAAATTATAGTAATATTTTAACCACTCAAGTGGATGAAAATGTTACCACACACGCATATACTTAGTTTGGTAATAAATTAGTTTGGTTCTTGAGTTGTTGAGTGAGTTATATTAGAAAAAAACTATGTAGAAACCAATAGGATATTTCACTACAATCGATTTTTGTGCTCTTTTGCGAAAAAAACACAAATAAATAATTTCTGTCGAAACAGTATTAAAGTAGCTTTTAACGTGAGGAAAATATTTTTTTTTAAAATTAAGAATGGAAGTGTAGTCAGGAAATCTTACCGTCTCTTTCACACTCGCACATTGTAATGCACCTTAAGACTAGTGACGTCACTAGTTTTTTTTTGCATCCCTTTTTCTGTACTCCCACTAAATCATTAAAAAACGTTTCTATCATGTTATTCTGAATATTTTATATTATTTTTTTTAGTTTATAATCTATTTTAATTATCGAAGGTTGTTCAAGAAAATAGGGTTTTAAACAGTCATTATAAGGCCTATACTGTTTAAAGCCATTAGTTAAAGCTACAATACAAATGTGTAATGACTGAGGTGCTATCTCAAACTCGACGTAAAGTAACAGCTTTGCTGTCGCGTTTCGTTCGGCAGTGAGGTTGCCTGAGACTGTAGCTGGTGGTAGCATGTTCGAATACTGGATAGTGACTGCACATTATGGTGTACCTGTTATCTTCATACGCAAGTGTCGCATTTCGGGTTGAGCTTGTATTTCCGGTTACGTACGGTAGAATTGTATCGAAGGGCGAGGGATGTTTATTTCCGCTAAATATTCTTTATATTTTAATGCATTTACAATCAGGTCGTAATATAATAATAATAACACCCAACACTCACATACATAGTCCTGACCCCACACTAAGATCGAGTCTTGTGTCGTGGGTATCAGAAACTACGTGAGACTTTCCGGTCTCACAAACACCCAGACCCGGAAGAAATATTTGTGAGTCGCACAAACATTTCTCTCGGTGCGGGGATCGAACCCGGGGCCTCTCGTTTCACAGGCGGCGTCTAACTACCAGCGCCACGGAGGCTGAAAAATATTCTTTATATTGCAATGCTTTTACGATCAGGTGTGTCGTGGTATCTTTGTCAATATAACAATCTTAAAGTTGGATAGAGCTACCTGATTATTTAGGTTTCAAAATAATGAAGTGTAGCAAGGCTTTCTAATTTAAATTAAATAAATAAATACACCCAACATTCACATACATAGTCCTGATCCCACACTAAGATCGAGTCTTGTGTCGTGGGTATCAGAAGCTACGAGAGACTTTCAGGTGGCCCATGATAATTTATCATGTTTCTTAATCCCGACATTGCTAGCATTTATTGAGACTTAAATAAGTTCTGCAAACGTTGTATGCAATTAGGATCATCTCTGTTTGAAACCGCGACCACCGTGAACATGTTGGCTGCCGCGTCTGGTCCGTTTACCAACAGGCCACCACGCACTTCGTTTAACTTACATAAACATACATACATACATAAACTCACGCCTTTTTCCTAGAAGGGGTAGGCAGAGGTGTCAGGACACCCACATTTCGCCTTGTATGTTCCGTCCCACGATGTGACAGGTGGCGAGCCTATCGCCATATCGGGCAATAATTCCTGACCCCTGATAATGAATAGAAAAATACAATATCACTTTGCCCGACTCGGGATTCGAACCCCGAAACCTCAGCTTTGCAAGCGTACCTTAGTACAACTACGCCACCGAGGCAGTCGATTATGAAATTGAACGACGTTTTTTTTATTTTTTATTTCCAGCACCTGTCAATCACAAAATGGCTTTGTGCGAGAGCCAACTGGATTCGAACCTGGGCCAGCTGAAACGTGAGAAGTCGCCGGGCGGCAGTAAAGATTCGCCCGAGAAACGGCTCAAAATTGAGCACAATGGAGACATGTACGGTCTCGATCAAGGTGGGTATAGGTTTGAGGTACGTTGAAAGAAATAGGAAAAATATAAACATTAAAAGTAGCACTTATTATAAGAAAACAAAAATAGGAGACAAAAATGGCACCGAAAAGCAAATTTTTGGATGTTGATATAAAAAGGGTAAAATAGAATTGAAAACTAAAAATATATAATAGTTTAAAAAACTTAAAAAACATGCTTTAGTAAAAGACTTCACTAAAAAAAAATTATAATGAGTTTGAGATTAGAAAATAGTTTGAAATACATTTATTTGATGGTTGAAAAAATGAAAAAGCTTTGATAATATTTGATGATTAAGGTGATTGAGGATAAGGTATTGATGTAATCACCCCACGATATACATATGAAGCTAATGAAATCGTGGTAACTAACTTAGACAAGACAAGAAGGAAAATAATGATAAAAATATAGTACTTTATGCTTGTCTCAGGCAAAATTCTGTCATATTTATATAATGAAATGGAATGAAGCATATGTTTATCTCTTTTTGGTGTCACTATTTCGTTTCATCGAATTTCCAAATCACAACTGTGATTTTATTCAAATCACACTACTATATACACTACATATAACTATTTGTTGGCAGTGCCTGGTGGTCTGCCACTCAGCGTGGACTATCGCTCGCCCGTGTCCCACTTCGTGCCCCCAGCGGTGGAGTTGTACGCGGCGAGACACAAGCAGGAACAGATGAAGACACGTGAGTAACTAACCTCAGTTTAAAAAAAAGACTATTAATACCAAAATGCGGGAAACGATAAAGAAATGTGACAGCCTCCGTGGCGCAGTTGGTTAGACGCTGACCGTGAAATGAGAGGTCGCGGGTTCGAACCCTGCACCGAAGCAAATAGTTGTGTAATTCACAGGTGTTTATTTTCGGGTCTGGGTGTCTGTGACACCGAAAAGTCTCTCGTAGTTTCTGATACGACACAATACTCGGATCTTAGTGTGGGGTCAGGACTATGTATGTGACTTGGGTGTTCTTTATTTATAGAAAGTATCATAAACTAGAAGACTTTTTCTATTAATCTACAATAAGTATCCATCATCCGCATTTTTTACACAATAAATTTATTAAAATGAGTGAGAGGTTGTAGGTCTGTGCTCAGCAGTGGGACTTAAATGGGCTGATACAGGTACAAAAATGAATTGACTGTTGATTTTTTTTTCTCCAACAGAAACTATTGAAACACCACCGCCTATAAAGAGGAAGCGTGGAAGACCTAGAATCGATAAGACAAGCCCTGAATACCTAGCTAACGTAGCTGCTAGGAAACAGGCTAAAGAAATGGGTAAGTAACATATTACACAATTATTATATTATTGCTTGTAATGAGTCTTTTATCAAGTTTCTATGTAAGTTGTAAGACGAATGTTGTCGAAAAAACGGCTTAGTAATAGCAAAAACAATTTTTGGGGCCGTAACATGTAAAATTATGCACTACAACGGTGAAGGAAAACATCGTGAGGAAACCTGCATACCATAGTGATTATTTGTATGAGTTTCTATGGTATGTAAAGTCCGCCTTGCATTAGGCTATCGTGGTGGATTATGGCCTAACCACTGTCAATCGTACTCTCTATTGTGGAGGAGGACCGTGCCCTGCAGTGGAACGTATATGGGCTGATACAGATACATATTACATAGCATGTAAAAGTATGATACTTTTACATGCTAAAATAAAGCAATGAAAAGAAAAAAAAATTGCTGTTGTTAAAGATCAATTGTCTTTTATTAGATTTTGTACGCTTTAAATTGCGGTTTTGACTAAAAGATAGATATCTTGTATATAGATAGACATCTATATACCACGATTAGTAATGGAAATTGATTTCTATAATGTCTAATGTATATGAAAGTTATTTTGAGTTCAAGAGAGTATCTCTTACAACATGTATAGTTTAATAATGGTTAATTTTATTTTTTGTGTGTTTTCCCCATGTATTTTGGTATTTTTTATTTTAGCGCCTGGGTTTATTTTTAATATTTTAATGATTTTTATTATGAGTAAAATTAACTATGAGAAATATTTTTATTATTTATTTTTTATTCTGTTTTAATATTCTCAAGTTTTTAATTATTTAAGCCATGTCTTCAATGTATTGTAATCAGTTATCTCAGATGGTTTAAAAAAGAAATAAAGGTTATAATTAAGTAGTATATTGATATAAATGCATTATGTTTGACGACATTTGTACAAAAACAAAATGCATTTTGTCACAAAATATATGTATTTATACATAATATCTATAAAAAACAGTATTTGGTCCATCAAAAAGACTTTTCAACATTTTGTTATATTTTTTTTAATTTTGTTTTTTTTTTGTTTTTGTTTTTACATTTTTGTTTTTCTTTCTCCCCCCTTTCCAGCCGCCATGATGAATAATTCAAAGCCCGTTTCGGAAACAGGGGAGAAGAGGAAGCGTGGCCGCCCGCGCGTCGATAAGACTAGCCCGGAATATCTCGCTAGGAAACGGGCTAGGGAGCTAGGTAAGTTGTCTAGTGCCGGTTTGAGCACTAAGGTCGGCTAAGATTGCTAGACTTGGGCGATTTTGCAAAGGAAGCCCTAGGTGTTATTGCTAAGATTATTTATATGACTTTGAAATTTATGAAAAATAATAAAAAAGGAAAAAGCAAAAAAAAAAATTTTCCTGTACCACTCATTGAAGTATTATATCATACTAAACTAGGTAAGTCGGTATCTAGTGCTAAAATCTATAGATGAATGATACGTTTTGACCGGGTGCCCTGGGGTAGATTGCTACACTAACCACTTTATGTTTTTATGCAAGAAACTGAAAAAAGAAGAATACTAGAACATAAAATTTAAAAAAATCTAGGGTGCCTTTATATACTGTGTATATGTCTTATCGACGGATAAGACTCGTCTGAAAGTCCGGAATGTTTGACTAGTAAACGGACTAGGGGCTAGGTAATTTGGTGTCCATTGCTTGTATCTATCTTATATCACCTGGATGAGAATCAAGCACTACTGGAGGTTATAAGTGATTTCGTTAGGTCGCTCTGGGCCATATATACTTTTTTAACTGATATTCAAACCCGTGCAATAATAAAGTAATGATGGACAATACATGATAGGAAATCGTTCTATGGTGCATAATGATTGTATTATAAAATTATGGCATCCTTTTAAAAAAATCTGTGATGACATGAAAGCCATAGGGGTGCGACTTCGTACATTAAAAATATTGAAAACGATAATTTCGATCCTAACGCCACGCTCCGGTGAGAACGAGAAATTGTCGTATACCTAGTTTAAATGGCCGTAATGTGCCACTAAATCAAGAAATATGTTTTATATGTTGATATTATATACTATCTTGATATTATAAACAATTTTAACTTGATATTGGTTAAAATTACAAGAGGTTACGAAATATACACATTTTGAAATATTGACATAACAAATATGAAATTTCGCGCGTTTACCTATCGCGCCCTCTGATGGCGAAATCACGTCGAAAAATAAAAAAGTAGAGTTGCGCATCTATCTCTGTATGTAATACTAATCTATGATGAAAGCCCCTCATAAGAAAATCACTAAATATACGTATATATAACTATTTTCTGTACGTGTAATCATCAGTTGGTCAATTTCAGCCTAATACTTTATCTGGGCTTAAAAAAGAGACAGCTAATGGCTATATCGCTTTGCCTCTCATGCGCCAATGTAATATATCTTTCGTCCTTGTCTAGCTTAAGCTTCCGCCACGCGTGAGAACGAGACAGAACATTGGGGGATTTACTATACTTTTATATATTTTTTTTTTGCTTTTGGTATATTAAGTTTATTTATTTATATTTTGTTTCCAGAGGCCTTAGAACGCAAAGCGAAGAGGGAGTACAAACGACGCGGGACCGCTGGTGAGTGATCTTTAATTACTTAAAGCCGAAAGTTAGATCCGAAACCGAAAGTCAGATGCAAAGCCGAAGGTCAGATGCCAAGTTGGTATATGAGTTTCGGCTTTTGTTCTAATGTGTTTATAAGTTATGAATCTACTAGGTGAAATTAAAATAGGACGTCAACCAATCTCAGACTTTGGTTTGAAAGTATTCTTTTATATATTTTTATAATATACGTCTCCTCAGAAAAATCGAAATACCTTGCAAGTTTATGTTTTGTAAGGATTACCAGAAAAATGTTTATTTTAATTTGAACATAGAACATTAACATTAGGATTTGAAAACCTCATATTATTTACTATTAAACGACATTTGACATATATTCCTAAATATACACATTTTTCTGATAATCCTTACACATTTAAACTTGCAATGTGCTTAGATTTTTCTGATGTGAAGTATTTTTTGTTATGATGTGAGGCAATACATCATATGTATATTATATTGATAATGGGTATATTATTATATTAATAATTAAACTATTTTCGACCATATTTATAGAGTTTATGACTCTATTTTAACTATCGAATGGTTTGTCTTCTTACTCAAATTGAATTCAAAAGTCATTCGAAAGAACAGAAGGACAATAGGACTGTTAAAGGTTTTTATGTTGGTTTAAGCATAGTGGTAAATTAATGGTTCTATGAACTGCGAATTTAATATCGATACATAGAAAAAAATATTTATTATGTGAAAGCAACTTGGTCTAATTAAAAATAAAATAAAGGGTTTGAATGATCGAAACAAGCAATGATTATGTGTATGTAATAATAACCTTCCATCGAACTGAAGAATGTACAAGCCAAATCACAGTGCAAATGCACTGTTGTTTTTCGTTTCGAAGGATATTGTAGCCAGAGTAACTATTTGACTTATTGAGACTTAACATTTTATGTCTCAGAATGGCCACCAGCGCAGTGGAATGCCAAGCATTGCAACCATTTGTTGTTCATGGTCTTGTTTGGTTTTGCTGCTGTTAATGAGCGGTCGTATCGCTTACCATCAGGCGAGTGGCAATCTCGTCTCGTTATTCATAGCAATAAAGAAATAACACAAAGTCAGAGAAGAATTCTATTGCTTCTTCAGGAAATTTTAAAATATCTTTAGTTAGTTATTATATCGTTTTGTAAATCTGGTCAAGCGTCAAACGACAAAAAATGTTTTGTTATTTTATTATTTGAATACTCGTATTAGAAATTTTCAAAGTTAAAATATATTTATTTGTATGTATAAATCGACTTTTAAAATAACTGCAGTCAAACCATAAAATGTGTCATGTAGCCCAAAGCGTCAGTATGAAGTCTCGGATCGCGAAAAAGATACCCACGAAAAACAAAATGGCGGGCTCGGTGCGAAAATTGCAACAGAAATCGGGCGGTATGAGAAAGGGCGGCGAAAAGACTGTTATCGTGAGGCGTAATGCCAAATTTATTAAGCGGAAAGGTAAAAAAAAATGTTAAAAAAGTAGGACTGATTTTTTACGTAGTTTGATGCATGTTATAGTAAAAAAGGAGTATTTGAAATTGTAGATTTGTTTTGCGAAAAATTGAAAAAATATGGGGTTTGGCATGATTTTTTAAAAGTAGAGTTGTTGAATTGATTTTTATTTTATTTATAAAAAGTTTTTGTTTGCCGATAAAAGAGTAGATTTTATTAAAATTAAACTATATAAAGTGAAATGTCCTCTTGAATTATGTATTTAGGTATATTTTCTTGGAAACTTGTTTTTTAATATATTGTAATTTTTATAAGTCTGTCTAGTGTATTTTAGTATTTTGTGTTTATATGCAAGAAGTTCTTATTTATAATTCAATTATAAAGGCATTATTAAATCATGTAAAAAGTAAACACATATGTAATAAATAAGATATATTTATACAGAAAAAAATAATTTTTATATTAAAAAAAAAAGGATAAACAATAGAACAATTATTCAAATGTTTTTAAAAAACTCTAATAAAATTACATGCATAAATATACTGACAAATGTAAAAAAAATACGAAATATGCGGAATTGAAACAGACCAAAGTAAAAATATGCCAACCCGCACTAAGCCAGCGTGGTGGACTATATGGCCTAACCATTCTCAATCGTATTCTCGATTGTAGAGGAGGCCCGTGCCCAGCAGTGGGACGTGCATGGGCTGATGAAGAATATTTTTTTTTTTGTTACAGAAGTAAGAGTGATGAGTCTAAAACCCTAGATTGTAGAAAATCAAAATAAAAAAAGTAGTTTAAGTATTGGATTTGATACCGAATGTATATTTTTTTTACTATGTGCATGGTAGAAAAAAAAATAAAGGCATTTTTGGGTCAAAAATTAATGATTAAATTCTGTATTTTTTACTTTTTTTTGGAAGATGGTACGTTGTTTAGCTTTTTAAAGATTTTTACAAATTACTATGTGCATGGTAGAAAAAAAATAAGTTAAGATAGAAAAAAGTAATTTGTAAATTTTTGAAATATTTTCTGTATTTTTATAAAGATTTTTGTGATTAGTTATAAATATTTGCATGGTAGGAGAATATTTTGATTTGATTTGGTTTTTTTTGAGATGTTAAGATTTTTTTATGAAGTCGTGAATTACGATTAGGTAATCTATATTTTGTGAAAAAAAAAATACTTACAATAATTTTATATTCTTATGTGTTCGCAAATAAATTGAACACACAGTATAGTCAAATGACTTAATCCCTATTTTATAATCTTCAAATTAAAGTTATCTCATAACTTTAATTTGATTTACTGGTGGTAAGTCTCTCATATGTGAGAGGTCATCTGGGTGGGTACCACCGCAATGACTATTTCTCCCGTCAAACAGCAGTGTAAACGCACTGTTGTGTTTCGGGTTGAAGGGCATTGTAGCCAGAGTAACTACCGGACATATTGAGACTTAACATCTTATGTCTCAGGATGGCGAGCGCAGTGGAATGCCAAGTATTGCTTTGTAATTCAAGGTGTTGTTTGGTTTTGCTACTGTTCATGAGCGGTCGTATCGCTTACCATCAGGCGAACGGCATGCTCGTCTCGCCATTCATAGCAAAAAAACAAACATAATAGATGTATCATGTTACATCAAATTACCTGACTTTTTGTAAATAAGGGAGTTTTACAAAACACATTCTTTTGTATTTTTCTTGTATATTTGAGAAAATTATTTTACTAATTAGAACACAATTTTTTTTATTCATTATTATTGTGTAATTGTTTCTTATATTTAAGTGAATTACACATTATAATAAAACTCCTCATTTTACGGATTTTAGAAGACTGCCCCTCGACCACTAAAGGCGAAATCAAAACGTGGGGAATAGTTCAGTCAATATGTAAATTACCCTTCGAATAAAGAGCTACCCTTATTTAACATAATGAATCGTTAGGAGGGAATGTCAAGAGGTCACAGAAAAATTAAAAAGGCCGCGCTGTTTGCTGATTTTGAAAATTTCAAAAAAATGAATTAAAAAAATTTGAAAACCTTTTTTCTTGGAAACTATTGCTTTTAGGAAAAAGTTTGTTAAATAAAAAATGTAGAGGGTATTGCGAACTACATTTTTTGTCATTAGAGTGACGTCATCCGATTTGAAATACAAAAAGTAAAGGGCGTTAAAAAAGTGTTCTAACGCTATTTTCGATAGGAAATATTGTTTTTTTTTTTATAATCATGTAAATTAGAAAGTTGTTCGTCACAAAATTAGCTACAACTTTTATTTAAACAATTTTTTTATAAAACTTACCGTTTTCGAGCTGGAACTTGTCGAAGTGTACAAATTGTACATTATGTACCGTGCCGTTGCACAGTACTCATGCCATTCAGTTTTTATCTTTTTTTTTATTCAAATGAAATAACAGTAATTGTTTTCTGAATTTTTAACAAAAAATTTGAACTTTTGTTCAGCAAAAATTTGAACTTAGGTGAATTTATCTCGCCCTCTACTTTTTGTATTTCAAGTCGGATGACGTCACTCCAATGACAAAAAATGTAGTTCGCAATGCCCTCTACATTTTTTATTTAAAAACTTTTTTCTAAAACCAATAGTGTCCAAGAAAAAAACATTTCAATTTTTTTTAATTCATTTTTGAATTTCTTAAAATCAGGAAACAGCGCGACCTTTTTAGTTTTTTCTGTGACCTCTTCACATGCCTCCCTAACGATTCATTATGTTAAATAAGGGTAGGTCTTTATTCGGAGGGCAATTAATTATTCCTTACATATTGATTACAATTTACATATTGACATATTGACTGAACTAGAAGTCAAAATGTAAATAAAACCTTTCCGCCAAAAATACATAATTATATAATCCGTAAAAAATAGTTCTATTTAATTTTTTGCATGAATTTTAAAATCAGTATTGTATATAGCGGGTTCGATCCCCGCACAGAGAGAAATGTTTGTGCGGCCCCCAAATATTTTTTCCGGGTCTGTTTGTGAGACCGAAAAGTCTCTCGTAGTTCCTGATACACGACACAAGACTCGATCTTAGTGTGGGGTCAGGACTGTGTATGTGACTTTTGGGTGTTATTATTATTGTTATATTTATTTTAATGCTTTTTTCTATAGACTCAGCGGCGTCCTCATCGACGGGCGATGCCACGCCTCGCGTAAAACGCAAATATACGAAACGAACGCCAAGCACCAAGAAAGATTCTGTGAGTATGTTAAAAGGTATATCATCGGTACATAGTATATAATCAAATGTGTGTAGTAAATATTAAAGTGTTTGGTGGCATGTTGATGAAGAACTAGGGGTTTTACTCTATGACATATATACGTACATAAATATACAGGGTATCTCAAGAATGCTACCGAAAACGAAGCCGGGTGGTAGTTTTAGTGACTTCAGACACATTGCAACAGAAAATGTTGCAAAAAAAAGCGATTTTTTTTTGGATTTTTTTTCCTATGGTCGTATTTGCATGGTATATTAATTTTTTTCTTAAAATAATAGTGTATTCCCTTTTATTTATAAGGACTCTAACGTATAAAAGAGTTTAAGTTATTATTTTAGCAAAAACTATGGATTTACCACACAAAAGTTACGATCTTTAAAAAGTCATAAAAAAGAAATTGTCGCGTTCCTTTGCAAAAATTTTACTTGAATTGTGTTTGTAGTCACTAAAACTACTACCCGGCTTCGTTTTCGGTAGCAGTCTTGATATACCCGATATACATACAATAACTCATGCCTATTATGACAGAAGGGATAGGCAGAGTTGTCAGGACACCCACATTTCGCCATGTATATTCCGTCCCATGATTTGATAACGGGCCAGCCTATCGCTATATCGGGCACAAACTCCTGACTCCGGGTTGATATTGAATAGAAAAATCCAATATCACTACCCGACCCGGGATTCAAACCCGAGGCCACAGCTTTGCAATCATACCGTAGAACAACTGCACCATGTAATAAAAAATGTAATTATTTATTTATTTTCAGACACCGAATACAGAGAGAGTGAAGGGCAAGCGTGGAAGACCTAGGAAGATAGATCAACTGGCCGCCAGCAAAGAAACACAACAACCAAGTAAGCAATCGTATCCTTATATAATAGTGTAGACGCTTTTATTTTTGAAGACGCTAGGGTACGCAAGGACTTAAATAATTATTTTAACAAAAGCTATGGATTTACCACCCAAATATTAAAAAACACGCGACAAAAAAATATCGCGTCTCTTTGTGACATTTTTAGTTGCATTGTATTTGCAATCACTCAAACTACCAAACACAAAAATCGCGTCTCTTTGTGACATTTTTAGTTGCATTGTATTTGCAATTACTCAAACTACCAAACACAAAAATCGCGTCTCTTTGTGACATTTTTAGTTGCATTGTATTTGCAATCACTCAAACTACCAAACACAAAAATCGCGTCTCTTTGTGACATTTTTAGTTGCATTGTATTTGCAATTACTCAAACTACCAAACACAAAAATCGCGTCTCTTTGTGACATTTTTAGTTGCATTGTATTTGCAATTACTCAAACTACCAAACACAAAAATCGCGTCTCTTTGTGACATTTTTAGTTGCATTGTATTTGCAATTACTCAAACTACCAAACACAAAAATCGCGTCTCTTTGTGACATTTTTAGTTGCATTGTATTTGCAATCACTCAAACTACCAAACACAAAAATGGCGTCTCTTTATGACATTTTTAGTTGCATTGTATTTGCAATCACTCAAACTACCAAACACAAAAATGGCGTCTCTTTGTGACATTTTTAGTTGCATTGTATTTGCAATCACTCAAACTACCAAACACAAAAATGGCGTCTCTTTGTGACATTTTTAGTTGCATTGTATTTGCAATCACTCAAACTACCAAACACAAAAATCGCGTCTCTTTGTGACATTTTTAGTTGCATTGTATTTGCAATCACTCAAACTACCAAACACAAAAATGGCGTCTCTTTGTGACATTTTTAGTTGCATTGTATTTGCAATCACTCAAACTACCAAACACAAAAATCGCGTCTCTTTGTGACATTTTTAGTTGCATTGTATTTGCAATTACTCAAACTACCAAACACAAAAATCGCGTCTCTTTGTGACATTTTTAGTTGCATTGTATTTGCAATTACTCAAACTACCACCTGGCTTCGTTTTCGGAAGCAATCTTGATATACCCGGTCTTCGATCAAATATACACTAGATACAACATGAGCGCTTAGAAAATGGCACCAAAAAAGAGTGCTCTAAGCACTCTTTCGCCTTCAGTCACGCACCGACCGTTGCTTCCAAAAAGTCGCAGAACTTTTTTTTTTTATTGCTATGAATGGCGAGACGAGCATGCCGTTCGCCTGATGGTAAGCGATACGACCGCTCATGAACAGTAGCAAAACCAAACAACCCCTTGAATTACAAAGCGATGTTTGGCATTCCACTGCGCTCGCCATCCTGAGACATAAGATGTTAAGTCTCAATATGTCCAGTAGTTACTCTGGCTACAATGCCCTTCAACCCGAAACACAACAGTGCGTTTACACTGCTGTTTGACGGGAGAAATAGACACTGCGGTGGTACCCACCCAGATGGCCTCTCACATATGAGAGACCTACCACCAGTATTTGACGGGAGAAATAGACACTGCGGTAGTACCCACCCAGATGGCCTCACACATATGAGAGACCTACCACCAGTGTTTGACGGGAGAAATAGACACTGCGGTGGTACCCACCCAGATGGTCTCTCACATATGAGAGACCTACCACCAGTTTTTTCAGAACTTTAGACATTATTATGTGAAAAGCTACTTTAAGCTCCAGGAATAAGGTGGAATTTGTGTTAATATATTTGGAATATGTGATCTTTTATTTCTTTTCATGTCATGCATCGGTGCCACTTTTTAACAGAACTTTTACAGGGAACTGTGTATCTAGTGTATATTTGATCGAAGTACCCTGTATATATGTGCGCTCCGGACTGAAAAGATTGTGAATCCCTAGTATAGAACTTATACAGGGTGATGTAGACATATGGTATTTAATTTAAACCACATGTTCCTAACCCTCCTGTGTAACATTGTACCAACTTTGGATAAAAACTGCCCGATAGTTTTGTCAAAAATCGCGTTTTTAGTTTTCAAGACTTGATCAACCTCTATAGATACCGAGTTTACCGATCAAGTAAGTTCACGAAACGAACTAAAGTTCAGCTAAGCGGTAATATACTCATATCTATATGGGATGCCCAAGAGTTGTGAAAACTAAAATCACGACTTTTCAAAAAATCTACATACATACATAATCTCACGCCATCCCAGAAGGGGTAGGCGGAGGTGCCAGGACACCCACATTTCGCCTTATATGTTCCGTCCCACGATGTGATAGGTGGCGAGCCTATCGCCATATCGGGCACAAATTCCTGACTCCGGGCTGAATCAAAAAATCTACTGTTTTTTTTTCAAGTTATGTCCAATGTCACTTAGAATAATGAGAAACATGTGGGTAAAATTAAGTACCATGTGTCAATATCACCCTTTATAAATGTTTTACCAACCCGCACTAGGCCAGCGTGGTGGACTGTACTAACCACTCTCAATCGTACTCTCGATTGTAGAGGAGACCCGTGGCAGTGGGACGTATATGGACTGATACAGAATAAATGTTTTTGTTACAGAAATAAGAGTAAGGAGTAATCTTATGCCGGACTCTTCGGAGCCGATACCCGTTGACAGCGATGACGAACCGGATCTAGGTATGTCCTCATATGATGTAGATTAGGGGCCTTTCATAAATCACGTAAGGCTCAAAAACTGCTGCAACCTTTCTGTCTAGACTTTTGAATAATGGTCCTTAAAATTGAAGGCCTTAAAAAAAAATTAGGACTCTTAGTAGGTAATAAAAATACACGTGATGTAGTGGTGATGTATTAGGGTAGTCTTAAATCTCACCACATATTACAAAAGCGGAGAGGGGGGGGGGGCGGGATGTAAAAGAATTCTAAATAAAAAATCACGTGATTAATGGACGGCCTCTTAAAAATAGGGTTATGTTCCGCATATTTTTATTGCAATGAATGGCGAGACGTCTCATGTCTCAGGATGGCGAGCGCAGTGGAATGCCAAGCATTGCTTTGTAATTCAAGATGTTTAGTTTTGCTACTGTCCATGAGCAGTCGTATCGCTTACCATCAGGCGAACGGCATGCTCGTCTCGTCATACATTGCTATAAAAAAAAACATTTGTAGTTTGTTACGTTCAATGAAGTGTTGTGTTTTACAATACAATAGTATTGTAATATGGTATCTTTTAGTACTTCTGTATCGCCAGGTTCGCCGAGTCAAGCATCGGATTCCCTCAGTCTGGATGAGAACCTGCGAGCACTGAGACACATTCACGAGAAATACGCTAATATTGATAAGGTAATGTATACTAATATTGTTATACCTTTTATATCATACGTCATTTATTCTTAAATTTTTATTTTATATACAGGTTGATATCGACATATGGTATTTAATAGGGAATATGCACGAGACTCCAAAATAAGTCAAATATTTATTGTTGTAATCTTTATTGATATAGAAATATATAGTTAAGATATTTTTTTAAATTCATCAACTCTAAATCGGTAAAAAAAATACTTAAAAAATGACATTTCAAAATTACCGCGCAATTTTTTCGAAACGTTTGAAAAGGAAAGTGACGACAGAGTACACTATCTTATGAAGGTTTAGCTAGTTGGGTCTATTGTTTTACGTTTGTTTAAGAGTTATTTTGTGTTTTCGTTGTATTGTAAAAAAACAAAAATATTTTGTGACGAAATACAGTTATGTAGCAATTAATAAAAGAAGCTTAATCCAAATACTACGTTGCTGACATAGGGGGCATTCCACGCGAAGCGGACAGGTAAAAAATCGCGATGTTTCTGATTTCAGAAATATTTGAGTATGTTCTACCTATATATGTCCTTGATTCGTGTATCAAATATTTTTCTAATATAGTGACTGGTTAAAGAATTAAGGAACTTTGAAATTTTGGCCAACTGGTGGGCATACAGTACTTCAAAGGCGATTATCTAGTCAGAAAATTATTAATTAAAATAATTAAACCACTGGATTTAAAACTTCATTTAATGAGCTTTTTAATTGCATTTTTGGATATTAAAATAAATTATTTTGTTCCAATCTTTTTTTATTTTTTATTTTTTAACTTCGATTTTCACAAACTTAGACCATTTCGATTTTTTTTATTTTTTTTATTAAAATAGCTAGTATTGTATAGAACATCCTTGCCAAGTTTTATAATGGGCGTGGAAGTGGTTTACGAGCTATGCTGGGAATACTGCCGAAGCGCGGCGTCCTGCGCGAGTTACGTGAAACTATCAATAAAATAAAATCACTTCCGACCGAATAGTTTGCATATTTAAAACGATATAAATACATTTTAAACACTTTTTAGATACCGTAAAATCATACAACTATAGTCCTGAAATACAAATATGGTCCATTACCATACTTTGACATATTGTATTATTAATTGGTTCCATTCAGCGATTTTTTTGACAACATTTGACTAGAATGGATGTAGGCGTTGAAATTAAGAGCAATTGCGATAGCTAGTATGTGAAATCAACAGCGAGCGGTGCGGAATTAATCAGTTATTGCGTGTTTTCAAAACTCCCCTAACTTTTATTTAAAAAAATAAGTATATGTAGCTGCCCAGTCCTACAATTTATTTTTTTAAAAGGTAATATGTTTGTATTTATTATATTATAGCTGTTTTTTTATATCAGTTAATTATTTTAATACTTAGGCTAGTTTATTCTAATTTTCATACTTTGTTTAAAACAATAGTCCAACGGTTTTCTTGGATAATAATTAAAAACCAATTAAAACAAATTTAGAATTACATCAGGGATTTGAAAACAATGTCAAGGAAGAAGCCTGGAGCCAGATCATATAAATATTATTCAAATCGACAAATGGAATTATGTCTTTCTGATATTAAAAACAGAAGACTGACTCAGCAGAAAGCATGCCATAAATACACAACCAAACAAACAGGGATATACAATTGCAAATTCAGCCTCCTTAAACACGCAGCACTAAAAGAGCGCTTTTTCAAGTTGCTGAACTGGAGAGGGTCAAATGCAAAAAAAATAGCAATTGTACCCGGTGACTTTTTAAATTAAATTGTTGTACTCATGGACTACTGATTTAATATAAAAATATGTTACGTAAATGTAATATCATAAGTAAAAAGTGATTTATTAATCCATAAAAGACATAAAGGAACGAACAAAATGTCAAAGTATGGTAATGGACCATATTTGTATTTCAGGACTATAGTTGTATGATTTTACGGTATCTAAAAAGTGTTTAAAATGTATTTATATCGTTTTAAATATGCAAACTATTCGGTCGGAAGTGATTTTATTTTATTGATAGTTTCACGTAACTCGCGCAGGACGCCGCGCTTCGGCAGTATTCCCAGCATAGCTCGTAAACCACTTCCACGCCCATTATAAAACTTGGCAAGGATGTTCTATACAATACTAGCTATTTTAATAAAAAAAATAAAAAAAATCGAAATGGTCTAAGTTTGTGAAAATCGAAGTTAAAAAATAAAAAATGAAAAAAAATTGGAACAAAATAATTTATTTTAATATCCAAAAATGCAATTAAAAAGCTCATTAAATGAAGTTTTAAATCCAGTGGTTTAATTATTTTAATCAATAATTTTCTGACTAGATAATCGCCTTTGAAGTACTGTATGCCCACCAGTTGGCCAAAATTTCAAAGTTCCTTAATTCTTTAACCAGTCACTATATTAGAAAAATATTTGATACACGAATCAAGGACATATATAGGTAGAACATACTCAAATATTTCTGAAATCAGAAACATCGCGATTTTTTACCTGTCCGCTTCGCGTGGAATGCCCCATAGTAGACTCTGACGTCACAGCGAGGTCGCGCCAAAATGGCGTTTAAATGCTCTGAAACTGATAGCAGTTTTTATTATTTTTTTGTACTTTTTTGATTGATATTTTTAAAGCCTTATATTTTTTTCTGGTAATGTTATGACATACACAATCGATTAAAAATATAAAAAAATGGCATGCATATTCCCTATTAAAACCATATATTCCTAACTACCCATGGTAACATTGTACCAAATTAAAAAAAGAACTGCCTGTAGTATTGTTAAAATTAAAAAAAATCACGATTTTATTCTTTCTACGGCTCAAATTAGTTCTCAAACCGAACTGACGTTCAGCTTAGGGGGAACAGTACTTGTATCTATAAGGGGTGGTCAGAAATAGTAAAAAAAACAAGATGGTGATGCTAAGTTGAAATAGCAATAATTTTCATTACTAATTCTGAGTCATGACAACAGCTTGGCTCTACCACTTCCAGATTATTCATCCTCAAATTATGTATATGTGTTTGTTTTCAGGACGATTTATACGAAGCACATCTGTTGGCGGCGAATTGTAAGAAACCCACAATAGACCTTACGCAGAGAATCAGGGATGATGATGAAGTCCTCTCCGTCAGGAGTTCTGAAGGTTAGTCACATCCCTATACACCCCACTGTTTAGAATTCCTCTACAACCAAGTTTTATTGAGAGAGGTTAGGCTACCACAAATGTAGTATGCAGTGCGTGGTGGCCTGTTGATAAACGGACGGTGGTCTCGGGTTCGAATCCTGGGTCGGGCAAAGTTATATTAGATTCTTATATTCATTATCAGCTTGGAGTCAGGAATTTGTGCACGATATGGCGATAGGCTCGCCCCCTATAACATCGTGGGACGGAACATACAAGGCGCGAAATGTGGGTGTATCACATTCTTGGACGGAAAATACAAGGCAAAACGTGACTGTCCTGGTTAAACCTCTCCCTACCCTTTCTGGGTAAAAGGTGTGAGTCTATGTATGTATTTAAAATGTTTGAAATATTGCAGGATGTGCGTCAGTCAAAGAGTTGGAGACGAGGGTGGAAAAGCTCGAAGACAGTTCCAATTCAGATTCGGATAGCAGTACATCTGGATCGGGTAAGGACACTTTTATAATCCTGACTTAATACCTAGTTTAATGTTTTTTGTGCAAGAGGATAGATATTAAGCTCCCCTTTCGGTACCCCGGGAGAAACTAAAAAGGAGGGGAGGTTGGGGGCGGGTCAGTTTCAATAAATATAAGTATAAAATATTTTTTTGGTTATTCATCTTGCTAGATTTTGATTAAAATGAATGCATTGCATTTTAAAATTGCTGTCATGTATTTTTTTACTAGTTGTAGGGTTTGTCTGTTACAAAATGATTGAGTGATAATTATATTACGTATGTTAGTCTGAGAATTACATATTATAAAAAAATAATTTCAAGGCCCGGAGTTTTTGGAAAAATTAACTTGAAGTCCAATATTTCTTTTTTGTCTTCGGCTCTTTTGACAAATTTTAAAATGTGATGATAATTATTTTTTTTTATAAAATTCCGTCGCCCGGAATAAAACAGTAAAACGTTTAAGAACAAACAATAAAAAATGCTATAATGAATTTTAAGCAGTATCGGTATCGGGATCTACTATATTTTTTACCGATACTATGTATGGGCATCCTCTTTTCCAAACGTCCTGAAAGAAGTATACATTTTGAAGTCAGCCAGGAATCTTCATTCGATTCGCCACCTATCTAGTATTTTTAGCTAGTCGAAAAAATTGTCGTCTCCAGAAAAATCTACTACTCCATATTTTCTCGTCTCCAGGCAGTTCAGGGTCCTCTTCATCATCGAGTTCGGACAGCTCCAGCTCCTCGGACAGTTCGGACTCGGAGTCAGGGTCGGAAGACGAGAAACCCAAGGAGGAGGCGCCCAGCAATCCAGTGGAAGATGACAGGTGAGTACATACAGGGTGTATCAAGACTGCTACCGAAAACGAAGCACCCGGCTTGTATAATAATTGATAATCATTTTGTGCCAACTTGTGATTAAAAGCAAAAATCTATTTTTTTTGGATTAGGTCATTTCAATTCTAAAGGTGCGATATATACAGGGTGTATCAAAAGTGCTACCGAAAACGAAGCCGGGTGGTAGTTTTAGTGACTACAAATACAATGCAACTAAAAATTCGCAAAGAAACGCGACAATTGTTTTTTTGTGATGGGTTACCACCCAAACACGATGATATTAAATCCATTGAAATATCTAATGATATATCTTGTTAAAGATAGATAGATTATAGAGACTCTAAAATTCTTGGTTCCAGATCGTTCGGCGCGTGGTCCTATAGCGGAGCCCAATCTGACTCTGACTCGGACCCGGAACGCGCCGCCGACGCCCCGCCCCCCGACCACGACGACATCAGCGAGTCCGACAACGAGTCGCCCGACAAGAGCTTCCAGTGTCACATATGCAGGAAGTGGTACTCCACCAGGGTCACGCTCAAGTGAGGATATATGAGATATTCTATTTTATTTATTGAGGATTTTTTAGTCATATCTAAAATAAAGGTTCAACTTTACACGCAAACATTTTCTAAAATTAAAAAACTAAAAAAAAAGCTTGCATAAAAGATCCAACTAAAAACAAAAAAATAATTGATAAAGAGTTTAAGATCCGGAAGAAAATTGTTAGTTTTAGTTGGATCTTTTATGCAAGTGTTTTTTTAGTTTTTTAAACTATCTGAATTACTTGCACTAAAAACATTATCTACGGCTGTCTTATCAAAGAAAGACAGCTGCAAATATATATTTTTTACGTTTCTGGATAAGATAATATATTCCTTTTAAATTATTGCGTGGTCAACGGTCCCGGATAAGTATGCAAAGTTTGAATTAAATCTGATCGTTCTAAGTAGGGCAAAACCGAGCTCAAAGGAGTCTGTTACATACATACAAACATACAGGTGAAGCTAATAAAAGCGTGTTGAAAAATGGCAAGAGTTCACTATACTACAAGTTTGTCGATATTTATTTTATTAAGATTTTTTTACATATATACTTTTGATCATATATAGTAAATTCAAGTTCGCACACAACCACTGCCAAAAAAAAAATGGCAAGAGTTTACTAAAATAAAAGTTTTTTTTACAATAAAACGGACAAGCGCTTAACACAAAATGGTCAGATACGAATTCTAGCACTTGTTCAGGAAATTTTAAAGTATCTTTACTTTGTTATTATATCGTTTTTTAAATCTAGGCAATCGTCAAATGAAAAAGGTTTTGTTCTTGGCATACTCGACTCGCCATTAATAGCAATAAAAAAAAATAAGTCCGCGTTATTTATTTAGTATGCTATATACGTAAGATATATTTCCCCCCCACAGAATCCACAGAAGAAGCCATCAGAACAGGGGAGGGGGTAATTCCCGCTCCCGCACGAGATCTTCAGACAGATACGAGTGCGACTGTTGCAACGAGACATTCAACAGGCGCGAGAAACTCTGGGAACATAAGTGAGTGTCCGGTTTACTTAGTAAACCGTCAGTAGACCAAGTAGTTTTTAGTAGACTTTGGTTATGATGAATGCTCTGTCTGTATCAGTCCATATACGTCCCACTGCAGGGCACGGGCCTCCTCTACAATCGACAGTACGATTGAGAGTGGTTAGTACAGTCCACCACGCTGGCCTAGTGCGGGTTGGCGGACTTACATACCATAGAAATTCTTATAAACCGCTATGGTATGCAGGTTTCCTCACGATGTTTTGTGTTTTGATGATCAGTACAATATTGTGTTTTTGAGTTGTTGGTCAACCCAGTTGACTTTTTTATTGTATTCTAGCAAACAGGGAAAGAGGTCACCTGATGGTAAGTGATGCTGAATGCTGCACTTGAACATCCACAACGCGCGGATCATGGATGAGTTTCCGGACCATCAAATCGGGAGGGCATACAAAAAAAAAAAGAAGAATGTTCATTTTACTCTGAAACTCAGTATCGGTGCGAAGATTTTTGACCTTCTATGAAAACTTCTTTTCTGGCTTTTGTTACATTGACAGTAAAAATATACCTTATTTCAACTGACTTTAAGTTGCAATTACATTGACAAACCGCTTTAACGGTAGGGACGTAAGATTATATAAAACTGGTTACAGGTCTCTCAAATGTGAGAGGCCGTCTGGGTAGGTACCACCGCAATGTCTATTTCTCCCGCCACACAGCAGTGTTAATGCACTGTTGCGTTTCGGATTGAAGTGAATGTAGCCAGAGTAAGTACTGGACATATTGAGACTTAACATCTTATGTCTCAGGATGGCAAGCGCAGTGGTATCCCAAGCATATCTTTGTAATTCAAAGTGTTGTTAGGTTTTGCTACTGTTTATGAGCGGTCGTATCGCTTACCATCAGACGAATGGCATGCTTGTGTCGCCATTCATTGCAGTAAAAAAAAAAGTCTTATTAGGATGTTTTGAAATGTTCACTTTTTTTTTTTCACTTTAATAAAAACGCTCACGGTCCACTATTTATACTTATGGTCTTTTGGAATACACCATTATAAAATTACTTTTTACCACCCTTACAACCCTTCCACATCCAAATAACCTTCGGTCTTTTTCGTATACCCCTGGTTGGTTAAGTAGACCTTCGGTCTTTCGAGTAGACCATTACAAAAACCCCTCCATCCCATCCCAAACACCTTTATAAACCCAACGGACCCTCAGTCTTTTGTATATACCCTTGGTCTACTGGGTAGAACTTCAATCTTTCGAGTAGACCATTGCAAAAACCCCTCCATCCTACCTCAAACACCTTCCAAAACCCAAAGAACCCTTATTATTTTGTTTAAACCCTTGGTCTACTGAGAAGACCGTTGCCTTGCAAACAACGCAGCGGTACAGTTGCTTGGCGTGGTTGTGCAGATGTCTTACAAAAATCAGATCACTCATCCAAGCCTTCGTTTCAGGGCTGAAGCTCACCGCGGTTCTATGACGGTTCGTTGTGAAGTGTGCCGCAAGTGCTTCGAGGACGACGCCGAGCTCGCCGCGCACGACCGCACGCACACCGCCGACGAGAGAGCCGGTAGGATAGTCTGTCTCTGTCTTACACATACACACGCACATGCACTGTCTTCCTCTCACACACTAGGTACAAAGATATGTTCCAAGTTCTCTTCGTTGCAAAGAGTAGGTAGTATATTTTATATCTTTCACACAAATTCGGCAACAGACGGACAGTCCCATGCCATTCGATAGTTATGCTGGTTTGCTAATACTATATCTCTGGCAAAATAACATTTAATATCGCCTTCTTTGTGGCCAGGTCGTTGCACAGAATGCGGCGCGACGTACCCCCGCTACGAGCAGCTGCGGCGGCACCGCGCATGCGCGCACGGCGTGGGGCCCGCGTCGCCCGCGCGCCTGCCGCACGTGTGCGCGCAGTGCGGCAAGCGCTTCGGACACCCGCAGTCGCTCACGCGCCATCTGCACAACCACGCGAAACAACTGTACCGATGCGTCGTGTGCAAGGTAACGGTCTACTCAGTAGACCAAAGTTTAAATCAAAAGACTGAGGGTTTTTTTGGGTTTGGGAAGGTGTTGGAGATCGGATGGAGTAGTTTTTGTAATGGTCTACTCGAAAGACCGAAGGTCTACTCAGTAGACCAAGGTATACTCAAAAGACTGAGGATTCTTTGGGTTTGGGAAGGTGTTTCAGGTTGGATGGAGGGGTTTTTGTAATGGTCTACTCGAAAGACCGATGGTCTACTTAATAGACCAGTAGTATAGGCAAATTACCGAGGGTTATTTGGATGTGGATGAGTTGCAGGGGTAGTAGAATGTTATTTTATAATGGTGTATTCTAAAGACCATCGGTATACTTAGTGGATCGTGATTGGTTTCAATAAAGTGACTATTAGAACATAGTAATAAGTGGTTTACATTGTATAATTTGTTTATCTCCATTTCACTTGAATAGCTAGCTAAGTTTTAGAAAAAAAAATCTATGTGGTTCATTCAAACTTACCTATTTTCAATATTCGATTCCAAAACCTACTCAATAGAACCGTTTATTAAATCACTGTAGTCTTTTCAGTAGACTATAACCAGTCTTCTCTCCACAGGCGTCTTTCGCGCGCGCAGACCAACTGGCACAGCACCTCAACAGCCATCTCGCGAACTACAAGCGCATGAAGCCGTGAGACCGCGCCGTCTTCGCGGTCTTTCGGTCTTCTAGGTCTTCTCTACGCGACAAGGGTACTTGACCATTACGCGATCACTTTGACCTTGTATGGGGACGCGCGATTTGCACGCGAATTGGACGCGAATTGCTAATGTTCTGTTTGAATTTCGGTTTCGATATTTGGGACTGAAATTTGTTAGGTTTGTTGTGTAAGTTAGGCAGGATATATGATTTAACTGATTAGATTGATAGTTATTCTGCCTATCCCTTCACAAATGCGTGTTTAAACTTCGCGTGATGTTTATATAGCGTTCCATAACGCGCCCAATTCGCGTGCAAATCGCCTCGTCTGTACAAGGTCTTAGAATAAAAATATACCCCCCTTATTGTGCGCGGAGGTGACGCAATATTTAGATATTTAAGTGTTTTCTTTACACCATGAAAAATCTGGTAATTTAAATTATACTTCGAAAATATATTTTGTATCCTGTTGCTTAGACTGGACTGTCCATACAATCAGGTGCAATATGGTCCCTTTTACGTTAGAAATAAGGTGCAAAATCGATTAACACTAAGTCTTGCGTCGCCAACGCCTATAGGGGGTTTTGTAGTTAAATAATGGCTTTACCGTGAAATTATTATGTTCTTGACAGTTGGAATGCTTGGAAAATCAAAAGTATACCCTATGCTTTAGGAATACAGTTCATTTTGAAGTATCAGATGTGAATGGTATTCGTTTTTCATAGCAATAAATAATTGTTGATATCATTATACGCTTTGGTACCAAAAAACGGATCCTTATAGTTGATAGGATATTGATACACCGGTTAAGGAGTCCTCATAAGTGGTAAATACTTAGTTATTGCTAAAATAATAATTTAAACCCTTGCGTACCATTGTGTATATGAAAAATAATAGGGTGTACATTATTATTTCAGGAAAAACTAAGATTTACCGTACAAACAGGACGATAGGTAAAAAAAATTGTCTGAAGTCACTAACACTACCTGGCTTCGTTTTCGATTGCAGTCTGGATATATCTAGTATACTAATTCATTTTCCAGACATTTTTCAGCATTCCAGTTAGACAGAACATAATAATTTAACGGGCTTATCATTATGACCGATAAGGTCATTGGCACTTCAATTTTTGGTACCGTTCGGGGTCACGGGGTCGCATTTAGAGGCAGCAAAGGACCACGCTAAATTAAAAAGCTGCCGATAATCGGAAATGAATCGTGTATAATCGATTCCGGAATCGATTAATCGGATAAATCGATTTTAATAATTTTATATGTAATGCAAAATCGATTTTGAATTGTACGATTAATCGATTCGGTATCGTAACTGCTAAGTTAAGTTACAGGTGCAATAGCTTGTGGATAGATTTTTTTAAATCGATATTATGAAAAATATAATCGATTGCAATCGGTTGTCAACACTTATCGATTGTGTAATTATTTCGTGTTTACTAAATTGACTTGCAATTTTAAAAAATTGTTCTACAGGATGATATTGATATATGGTATTGAATTAAAACCAAATATTCCTAATTTAGGTAACATTGTACCGCGTTCTAAAAATAGCCTTGTAGTTTTGACAATAATTGCGATTTTAGTTTTCAAGGCTTTTGATCAACCTGTATAGATACTAGTCTTTTTACGAACCGGAGTTTAGGTAAGCGGTAAAAATACTCGTATTTTACGGGATGGTCAAAAATTATAAAGACAAAAATCACAATTTGACGAAAAACTCAGATATTTGTCAAATTTTGTACAATGTCACATAGGGTGATGGGAATCATGTGGGTTAAATTTAATATGTTATATCCGTATCACCCTGTATACAAGTAAAAAAATAGACAAACTACATTTATGACTCTTATTACTAAAAATAATATGAAAACAGTATCGCCGTTTTATAGTTACGTTTACGCAATGAAAATAATTGCATTTTGTTTTTTATACTTTATTATTACAGACTAAATAATCTGATGAAAGTTTAAAAAAATAAATAAGAATGGGCAAGGAAATTACTATAATATGTTTTGTTGAAACTTGTCATTTTTTATCTCATGACTTTACTGATAATTAATATTTGATTGGAAAACAATATTTGACTTAAATTAGACAAAATGTCAATTTTAATATACAGTATGACAAAAAAATCTTGTCCGATCCAAGACGCGTATTAAGGTATCTCCATTGTAGTGTAAAAAAAAAAGAAAAAAATATAATAAAGTATAACATAATTTTCGTGAGTTGTAATATACATTTTGGTAACAATATTGCCCTAAAATGTAGCAAAGTTTTAAATTCAGACAACAGCAACACACATTCTGGTAATTCTGAAATGTCGCGCCTATCGTTGCTTTTTGCAAACGCGGGTGTTAGCAGTGTATTGTTTCCCTATTATTTAATTTATTTTATTAAAGATATTTTTTTTATCATATTATGTGAAAGGTGACTGCCTCGGTGGCGTAGTTGTACTACGGTGCGCTTGCAAAGCTGGGGTCTCGGGTTCGAATCCCGGGTTGGGCAAAGTGATATTGGATTTTTCTATTCATTATCAGCCCAGAGTCAGGAATTTGTGCCCGATATGGCGATAGGCTCGCCACCTATCACGTTGTGGGACGGAACATACAAGGCGAAATGTGGGTGCCCTGGTACCTCTGCCTACCCCATCTGGAAAAAAAGGCGTGAGTTTATGTATGTATGTATGTATGTGAAAGGGATCTTTTGAATACAATACATGAATGATGCCTGATAACATATTTATCGATTGAACGTAGTTTTTTTGACACCCTGTATTTGACACTTTATCGATCGGACGGATTTTTTTGACATGCTGTATTTGACAGTCTGATTGGTGGTATAGACGCTTGTCAAATGAAAGGCGGCTACCATCCAAACACAGGCGAGGTTTTGTCACACAAATATTTATTTAGAATGTTTTGTGAGACCCAAAAGTTCATAGTTTCTGATACAAAAGACACACAGCTTTTGTTGAATATTGTATACCGTACGCTATTGTGGATGGCCCCCTCTCAATCGTACTGTCGATTGTAGAGGAGGCCCGTGCCCTGCAGTGGGACGTATATGGGCTGATACAGATACAGATTTTGTAATATACGGTAAATAAAATATGTTGAAATATCGAAAATAGTCGACTTAATTTTAATATACTGCTTAAAGATTAAAAAAATATACATGTTATCAAAATCTGTATCAGCCCATATTCGGCCATTCCTGAGCATGGAACAAAAACCGATAATTCAATTGAGAGGGGTTAGGCCATACATGACGGCCTACCCACATTAGGCCAGCGTGGTGGACTGAACCCAAAATTTAGTTGTGAAGCTATGCCCAGCATTGAGACTTATATGGGCTTAAACAAAAGAGGAAATATATATGTGCACTGAAAAATGGACATAAATAGTCCATAATATGTGTTCAGAATAGTATAAAATATTATGTATCATAAATAAATAGAAAACGGATTATGTGCATTAAGAATCGAAAATAAAACTTTACAGTGCAAATAAAAAAATATTCCCAATTGTGCTTTAAAAATATGAATCTTTAAAATAGACCAATCGGGTCAAAGGTTTTTCGCCACGCCTATATTTTACTCCTTTCTCATTGGTCTGTTTTGATTTGATCCATAGATAGCTTTTGGGGGGAAAGGGGGAGGGGGGGGGGGGGGGGAGTACTACGAGAGATATATCGTGTGATTCGCTTAAGTCTATTTTGGGTATGGAACCATAGATAGCGAATGGCGGGAATAAAGAGGAGGGGGAGAGAAGAGGGGGAGGGGGGGGGGGTGTAAATACGTATGATATATCGTGCGTTTCGGATCTGGGTGTTTGTGCGACCAAAAAGTCTCGTAGTTTCCGATACCCGCGAAACAAGACTCGACCTTAGTGTGGGGTCAGGACTATGTATATGACTGTTGAGTGTTATTTTGTATTTTCTTGTTACGTAGAAGCCCCTTAGGATTGGTAATTAATAAAGGTTGTAAATTAAAATCATTTAGTTCTTTCAATAAAGATATTTGACATATTGTGTTGTCTTAGAAATAGGTACTATCGAAATAGTAATGTATTTCGAATCTAATTGTGAGGTCATAAGGTCTATTTTTATTTGGCTTGTACAATCGTTTTGTTGACGGTAGATAGCTAATTTATAGGAGCAATGGATGTAAAATATTCACATTTTACACTTTTTTCTACAGAATATTGTAAATATACATCGCTAGTGTATAAGTTAAATCATGCAATAATCGAGAAATATTCACATACAGGGTGTATCTATACTGTGACCGTAAACGAAGCCGGGTGGTAGTTCAAGCGACTTCAGACACAATGCAACAGAAAATGTTGGAAAAAAAAGCGACAATTTATTTTTGTTATTTTTTTATAATATGGTCGTATTCGGGTGGTAAATACATTTTTTCGTAAAATAATAGTATACCCTTTTATTTATAAAGATTCTAAGGTATAAAAGAGTTTAAATTATTATTTTAGCAAAAACTATGGATTTACCTCCCAAAAATGACGATATTTAAAAAATGATAAAAAAAAATATCGCATTTCTTAGCAAAATTTTAGTTACATTGTGTTTGTAGTCACTAAAACTACCACCCGGCTTCGTTTTCGGTAGCAGTCTTGATATAAGCGCTATATATTATATGCATATAATCCGTTCTATATTTATAAAGTTATTTGATAAACTTTGTGGTAAATAGAGGTATTTTTTGGACCGGACATCGTAAATAAAATATGTGACATGTACAGGCCGTCTACGATTTTTTGACGAAAGCGTTGTTTTCAAAATGATAACAGTTTTTCTCCCTTCCCATTTCATTTAGGACATGTTAATACTATCAGATTATGAGTATAAAATATGTTTTTTTTTTTTGTATTATGAAAACAATGATTTAAACCTTCGATCAAATATACACTAGATACAACATGAGCGATTAGAAAATGGCACCAAAAAAGAGTGCCTTAAGCACTCTTTTGCCTTCAGTCACGCACCGACCGTTGCTTCCAAAACGTCGCAGAACTTTAGACAATATTATGTGAAAAGCTACTTTAAGGTGCAGGAATAAGGTGGAATTTGTGTTAATATATTTGGAATATGTGATCTTTTTATTTACTCATTTTAATGTCATGCATCGGTGCCACTTTTTAACAGAACTTTTACAGGGAACTGTGTATCTAGTGTATATTTGATCGAAGATTTAAACCATTGATTTATAACTACGGGTACGCCCTTCAGTACATTTGGCATTTCAGAAAAGATGATAGTGAAAATCGCGCTAAAATAAATATTAAATTAATTTACTAGATTTCGTCTAAACAGCAATAAATAATAATAACAGTATATTATTTTTTATTAAACTTTCTAAAATACAAGCAAGCAATTTCAAAGTCATTGCGAGCGACGACTAGTTTTAGTAACGGTCAACTAGGAATGATCCAGAGGTACTGGAGCGCGCGCACCACTTCGCAACACTTTACGCGCTTTCCGCCCTGTCCATATATTTGTCAATGCGTCGAACAGATATTTTTTCATTTTATTTTTAGTTCCAAATTGCGCCACACGTCAATAGATTGTAGATGAACTTTATTTTTCTCTCTTTCACTCTTATACACAATATCTTCTATCTCGTTCTGGTTTCCCTAACAGATTTTATTTGCGCTATCCGTTCCATATACCTCATTATTTATACATTCAATAGTTACATTAAACATATAGATATAAGCATCAAATAGTGGAATTTCTATTATCGCACCGATCGGGATTTCCGTGATGTTTTATTCCGGTTAAATCCGGTTATGTCTAGTTGTATCCGGTTCACTTCGTGGGATCATCGGACCGAGAGTATTGGTAGATGAATTTTTAAAAGTTATATGTAACATTTCTTTGTAAGTATTTGTTTTGGGGTCGTTTTATACCTCACACATAATGTTAGTGGATTTAAATGGTTAGTTATTAGACGTTTCATTACTGTTATTATTTTTAAACATACTGTAGTGAAAGATATGGGGTCTGTTAGATCCCACGAAGTGTATTTGGTACTATTTTTTTGGTATTTTTGTTGTGAATTTGCCTACAGCGACCCCGGGCCAGAAATTAGGACAGGGAGAGTGCAACAAAAGAATACATTATTAAATATGATTATTATTATTATATTATATAAATATAGAGTTTTATTTAATTTGAAGTTTTATTTGTATCCCTTTATTTCGAATATAAGCAAATTAAGGTATTTAATATTGGTGGTAAGCTTTTCAAGATGAGATATCGTGTGATTCCGCCATTTTGACAATTAATGATATTTAAAAACCATTGCTAAAATATCACATTTATCGTTGATATACACTTGCAATAAAATACTGGTTTGAACGAAACAAATTAAAAAATAAAAATAATGGCGGTAGTTAATAATGTTTGTTTCAATATTTCACATCTTGTAAACATGAGAAATCATTAAACAGTGAAATAATTATTAAGAGGGTATTTTAAACTAATATTCATTCATTGAAAATGGACCAATGACAAACACGATAGTAATGGCCAATGAGAACTTGAGAGTCTATCCTGCTCGCACCAATGTGCAGTATGAAGTGCCATCTCTTTCTACAACTAATATAGTAATATTTACGACAAATGGACCAATGACAAACAAAGGTACTGACCAATCAGAAGCCGGCAGGCTATCCTGCTCGCACTCATGTGCAGTGTATATTGCTATCTCACTCTTAATGTTGAATGAGTAAAATTGACTTCCTACGATGTTCTGTCGCCCTAGTACTTTAGATGAGAAATGATGTTGGGTTATGTGAAAAACATCTACTAAAATTTGTGTTTATCTCGCTCGCACCTACGTTTAGTTTATAGCGCCTTCCTATTTTAAGTGTGTTCGTCTGCCTCCTATGATATTATGTTGTCCTAGTACTTTTCTATTAGTTAAAATACGCTTTATGTATTGATAATTTATTGGACCAATCACGAGCCGATATCTTTCGACCAATGAGAACACGATAGTCGCATCTCAATCGCACCAATCACAAGCAACGGTATTGACCAATGAGAACTTGATAGTCTATCTCGCTCGCACCAATGTATATTGTGTATTGCCTTCTCTTTCTAATTGATGCACTTTCAGTTACTCCTGTGATATTATGCTGCCCTAGTACTTCTTTATGATTTTGCGTCGTTTTGTGACTTGAAAAGTGAAACATTTTTGCTCTGGTGCGAACTATAGAGACACATAAATTGCAGGAGATTCGTTTGTTTAGGAGATATTTATCATTTGATGTAGTCATTTTAAACTATCCTTTTTCCTGGACGTTTAATCTAGATTCTAGAATGCGCTACGGTTACCATCAGGTATATTGGAGTGATTTGGTCATATCACTAAAAAGTTTTTATTTTGAACTTTAATCCCATGCTAGGACTATGTATGGCATCAAGGTCATATTCAAGGTCACGGTCATGATTAAAGCTCACGCTAAGTTTCAATAGAAGACTTCGTTATCAAGGTCAGTATAGTCATTATGGTTATAAGCTAACAAGGTCAAGGTCATCCAAAGGTCACGGTCAAGGAGAATAAATAAAACTACAAATTTTATTCTTGTATTTATTTCGCATCATATCATTCTTACCTCTAAGGTCATACAATATGTTTTTTATGACTATGTTATGCTATAGGTAGGTACAATTTTTATCGTTTTTTTTATACTTAACCGAGTAATATTTTTTTTTCTCCATTATATTATGTGGTAAGAGAACAAACGAGAAAATCAACAACTAACATGGCCGCCGTTTTGGAGGGAAAACGCTTTTTCAAAAAAGATCGAATGTTTTTTTTTTTTGCTAAAGCAATGTTTTCTGCCTACCCGCATTAGTAAAAATTACTACCGTAATGTATTTTTCATTATACTTTACGTAAGGTACGAATGTATTTTAAAGAATTGTATGATTATTCATTACAAGAATGAAGACTGAATTGTCTACCCACCAGCTAGATAAAAATATATGAAAAAAATACAAATAACTTTCAAGGTTAAAATAAATAAAGTTATTAAAGACACAATTAAAATAAAAATATTTAAATTGTCATATAGGTTCAAGGTCAAGGTCAATTTCAAGGTTTATCAAGGTCACTTTACGAAAGATATTTTGTCTAGAATAAATTAAGTTGAGTATCCTACATGGTTATAAGAAGTGCAAAGCAATGTTTTCAATCTTGAAATTAGGAAGAGTAGCAAAAAGAGCTAAAAAGGTATATCTAAGCATATAGTGAATATATGCAGGATGTAAGTTAAAGATGTTAAACTTATTGAAAGGACATTTTTTTTGCCGCCCAAAATATATTCCAAAACTTTAATTTTGACGAATTAGAATTTTTCAGTACATTGGGCATATCAATAAAATAGCTGTGAAAATCGCGCCATCTACTTTTCAGAACTATGGAAAGAAAATTCGAAAACGAATCATTTTTCTGATCTTAGAACTACTTAACTTCCTATCATAATACATGCTGGCATCGCAAAAATCATTGCGATAGATACAGTGGCGCCACGCCGTCGGCCACTCCACTGGAGCGCGCACCACTTACATCGTAACACTACGCGTACTCCATCTTGTCCATATATTTATGTTAAAGGTTTAAACTAACATCTTGAATTTTGTTTATAATTGTATAGCAAAAAACTTAACTGATGACAATTTTAGCAATCTACAAGATATAGAAAACTGCAGGAGTACAGAGAATGTAGAGAAAAGACAGTATATGGTATGAAAGGGACACAATAAATAAATAAATACACCCAACAGTCACATACATAGTCCTGACCCCACACTAAGATCGAGTCTTGTGTCGTATCAGGAACTACGAGAGACTTTTCGGTCTCACAAACACCCAAACCCGATGTTGCGGGGATCGAAGGAAGTCAGATTCAGAAAGGATAAGAAATGAAGTTTGGGGATATTAGTTATAGAAACTAAATTACGGCGAAGAGAAGATAGTCTATAATAATTTAAGACTATGAAAAATTAAAGACGGCAGTATGTTTAGTAAAGGACAATTAAAAAGTAATCTTCTAAAAGTAATTACCAACCGTTTCATTCCCTTTCCCAGGTTTTTTTCTAATGCTAGGCAAGCTGAAACGAAAAATAATTAAAACGACCGTAAAAACATTTTCCCTCCAATCCGTCAAATAACCTCCATAGACAACAAAAACAGCTTCATTAACAAAAGGAAACAAATATATAACGTCTTACTTACTTATCTATATTTAAAATCTAATTCGACTAGAAATTATGAAGAAATCATAGGGGAAAATTAAAATACAGGGCTTGTAATAGCCGTCAATATCGACATTAAAATCTTTTAAAAGGGTTCAATAAATATCAAAAAAATCACTAACATTTTACTGGTCAACCTTTTGTTCGTTCGTGAACCGAAAGCTCTGTAGAATTGTGTGCGTTTCAAATAAATTGAGCTGAAATGAACTACACTAACATTCATGGACGGTAGAAAAAAGGGGGGAGAAATAAAATGGTGGCGAAAACGACCGTAAAGTATTGAAGAGTCAGAAATGATTGCCGTTTTCTACCGAACATTACTTTAGTCAAACGAACACATTTAAAAATGTACTAGCGGTACGTTAAATAAAATTACTACAACATCTATTGCTTTTTATTGCTGAGTTCCTATTCCAATGAAAACTTCGGATTGAGTGATACAGTATGCCACAAAGTTGAGCTAGCGCGGCTGGTTGTGATTATTACTGACACTTGAGCGGGCGGGTGTACAAATAAAACCTAAACGAGAAACAATGATTAATTTTGTGCGTCTCGATATTTCGAACACGGCATAACCCGAAGTTTTCATTAGAAGTCGTTTATAGTAGGTATATATTTTTAAATTACTTAATACAAAGGTAACGAAACATACTACGAGATATATATGTATAGAATGTAGAAAAAATTCTCGAAATAAACGTTCCTAATCGCACTTTAAGTCGGTGATAACAACGCCGTCTATGAGGTATTTACCGAACTATCTGTTTCTACTATGTTTCGACGGTCAAACGCTTATCAAAAATACAAGCATTTAATGTTAAAATGACCGTTGTTCACTGAAAACGGGGAAAAACAGCCCCCGTTTAAGTAATTAACTTTAAGTGGCAGATCTCTGCCACATTACCACCGACCAAAGTCAAACACCGCATTTTCCAAAATGGCGTCCAAACGGCTTGTTTCAAAGCTGTCAAAATTCGCGCGCTCGTGACATTTTGAAAAACCGGTGCTGCCACACGAAAAAAAAGAACATTCAAATAGATACAATATTACATTTTTCAAAAAATATGATTTTCTGTTACACGATTCGCTTTATATGTAGTAAAAACAGTATCTAAGCACACGGGTACGACTACAGAACATCAAAATTCTAGCATGTTCTAGAAAAAAATCCACTACTGCGGATCGATTTCAGGCGTCCATTTTGACTACAGCATGTCTTAGAGGAATGAGCAAGGTATGAGCGTCTAAAATTGATTTTCAAGGTTTCACAAATAAATAAATTGTAATTTGGATTTAGTGTTTATGTTATGAACTCGCCAAAAGCTATCTAATACTTGATTTGTAATATTTACGAATTGTTTCAAATATTGCTCTTTTGCTGAAAAGACTAATTATTAATTTTTGTTAATCGATACAATTATTAAGAAATTTACATTGGCTGATGCCGAAACGCGATACTCATGTATATTGATCTACTAATAGACAGATTCAAAGCATGTTAGCAAGCGTGGAAGTATACAAATGAAAGACACTTCTCCATGTAACACCGATACTATTTACATTTCTGTAATTTTATTTAGGTAACTCTTTTAACATATGCAAGCTAAAGATGGTAATACCATGCTGTCTTAAGAATAATGCCTGCTTAATTTACAAACCTACAAGACATTTTTTATTTCAATATCAAAGACAAAAACACGTTTTGTGGCAATATGCTTTTTAAATTATTGAATTGAAATTGCCATCTTGTGTGACCATTTAGCAGAATGGTCTATTAGGGTAATTTGTCCATATTTTTAACTATAAGACTAGGGTTCCAAATTACAATAAAAACGTTATGTGACAATATGCTTTTAAAATAAATGATTTGAAATTTTAAGACTAGAAATTCAAATTGATATTTCGTTCTGTTTCTAGCAGTGCAAGATGCTAATGTCTCTAATTTATTATGAAATCCAAAAAGCAATATTTTCTTTTTTCAACTTCCGTCCCCTGTATAGATTCGCCTGAAAACGACCCTATTGACAAGAACAGAACAACATTTAGATCTAATCACGCCTACATTATGATTTCCCACAGCTTTGACTGATATTAACACATCTCTTATCGTTCATTACATTCATTTAGCCCTAAGAAGACTAATTAATACAAGCCTTTTATGAAATACAGCGTCCAATTAGAAATGGTCTGCATTCAGCAAATTCCTGTAGCTTTATTTATTTTCCATTCAATATCCGATGGTCACATTTTAGCGCCTTTTACACAGAGAGTTTCTCGCGGCGAGAATTGCATGACATAATCGCTATAAGATTATCGTGCTTGTCAAATGTTTGCAAGATGGAACATTTTTATATCCTTACGAGATGGCTTCGAGGCGAGAATCTCTTCCCCAGGTAAATGGGGCTTTTAGTGCATAATGGTACATCCAAATAGCAGTAAATTATCACTGAGCAACATTTCCAAGTCTTAAGCTGAAATCACACTATAGTATTCCGTCTTACGCATAGAGTAAAGAAGCGGCTAACTGACCAATCAGGACAATGGAATATACAAGGTCACATCATAAGCGTTCAACTGATAATGTGCACACAACAAAAGAATCCATTGTTCAGATCGGCTTGAGACGCGTTTCTCTACTATTTATGGCCGCTTCTCTACTCTATGCATAAGACGGAATACTATAGTATGATTTCACATTTACTCAGCAACATTTGATAGCAAAACGCGATTTATTGATAGTACATGTTGCCATGTTAGTTTAAGTTAAGTAATGTTGCGTAATATGTGGTAGCAATGAATAACACTGTCGAATGGTGCTCCATGAAAGGTGCCTACAGTGTGGATGCATTCTATCCATACAATGATATAACAACGTTGTCGATATTTCTGTTTAAATATGATTGTACAACCTCTGACTACAATAAATCCTTTTTTTTTCAATACACCTCAAGATCAACAAACTCTTGTTTGTAATAAAAGGTCGAAATGTTCCGAATTCATCTTTAATTTGGTATTTTTATCAATGTCCACTTAATAAATCGAACAGTTCTCTGCTATATGTTGGCGGTATTGGAGTGGCGTATGTAGGTTGATTAATAATGAATAAGTTTCAGATTGTTATCATTAAGATCTGGTAAACCTGAGGTTCACTAGAAAAATAGGATTTATCGTAGTTTAAGCATTAAGGTACATAAAATAATTACATAGAAAATTGAGTTCTAAGTTTTTCAAAATGGCCCACTCTCTAAAGACAAATCTACATTCCCCTCTTTGCTCATAAACTTACGGCGTAGAATCATAACAATAGGTACCATTTTGATATGCCGTAATTGAATTTCCAATTTACTTCTTTAAACCTAAGTTCATTTAGCGTTAGACAAGTGTTAGATTATTTTAGGACATTCGTAGTGGTACTAGTAAACTTATTCAGCTCATTTCTGTATAATCTACCCTCAATAAAGTTACGGTAGGTATTTAAACAATCTTTTGTATCTACAGAGTGGGTAATTTGTCATAATCAATACGTCCATGCAAATAATTAAAATTTTACATTTTGGCAACAGAAATTAGTTTTAAAAGATTCGATATTCAAAACGCCAGGAAATTGATTTTTTTCTCAACATTCCATATTGCCAAGGAATTTCGTCCCAAATTCCTTAGCCCATTGCAAAGCTGTGGAAAACCAAAGAAATCCTTAAAGGACAAGTCTGAATATTTGGTGTTCTCATTTATCTGGTAAAGACGGATAGTATGATTTTTCCGAACTGTAAAAACTAAAAACAATTAATTTGGCACTTGGTGTGTTAGTAATGGTACGCGAAAATTGCGCTCGTGGCGCCATCTTTTAATCGTGAATGGCTATTTTGAATGTTGCCAGCTTGCGAAATCTTAATCGAGGAAGAAATTGACAGAAATATCTCCTTGTAAATATTTAACCTTTTGTCATTATTTTTATTGATTATTAAGATATTTATGGACTTAATATTTTTGAGAATAAAGGGTGAACCTTAGAAAATACAGATAATTGTCATTTAACTGTGACATGTTCTTTCCAAAAGTAAAAGGAAATTGAAAAAGTTCCCTTGGTAAAAATTACTTCATTACACTGTAAATAAAACAACACAATTCAAATATTTAGACTTGAAATATATCTATTCCACCAATTTCCTACGCATATTTACCATTTTCATATAACTTTTTATATATCTCTTAAAAGTGATCTTCACCTCGGTCATAAATAAGATATTGGTACTACTCCGGTCATATATTTCGTATCTTTGAGGCGAGAAGTTTTCCCCTTGAAAATGTGGGTTTAGAGATACCACTTATGCTACCTACAGTTCGACAAAATTATTTTCATCCAAAGATATAGAGAGTAAAACGTTTACTATAATTTCTGTATCTGTGTCAGCCCATATACGTCCCACTGCAGGGCACGGGCCTCCTCTACAATCAACAGTACGATTGAGAGTGGTTAGTACAGTCCATCACGCTGGCCTAGTGCGGGTTGACGGACTTACATACAATAGAAATTCTTAAAAACCGCTATGGTATGCAGGTTTCCTCACGATGTTTTCCTTCACCGTTTGAATGCGTGGTGATTGATATAATTTCTGTCTTGAATGAAATAAAGTGAAGAATTACTGGCCGTTGAAATAAAGTAGTTTTTCGTACACCATTACTAATACTTTGTGACGCTTACAACAAACAAACAAACTAAAATACATGTAAGATAGATTCTTTATAAGGCATACAAGTTTAGTTTTAAGATGTAAATCTTTACACATGTATAATATACATATAATAGCCAATTTCTAAATTTTAATAATTATTTCGAGGATTATAAAATATTTGGTGTTATTGGGACTTAAAATTATGCGTATCCTTACATTGGAATTGAAATATAAATGAAAACACGACTAAATGAAAACGTAAATGAATGAACACAAAACACGTACACACGAAATTTCAATACCCTATCTAACTGTTAAGATACTTTGCACAATATTTTTTTACCATTTTCTTTTATATGTTGTATATATATATATATATGTATAATTTACTTTTATTACATCTCGCAAATTCACCTAGCTAGTTAATGTTACCCATTTTATAATGGTATATTTAAATGTAACTTAATCTTAGTGGAGACTTCGAAGCCTTTATCATACTCTTACGATTAAATGTAGCTTTTCATATTGAAGGAAGTAGAGCGAAGAAAAGGCAGCGACGGTGGTACATAACCATTTGAAATCAACCGTCCGCGTGTTATTCTAAACGATAATTAATATTCTTATTCTAGTTGGATATATGTACCTTTTACGACTAAATGAAGCGATTATAGGCTTAAATGATATTAAAACTAGCATTGTTTATATATGTCGACTAAATTTTTCTATCTAATATATATATTTTTTTCATGTCATTAATTTGATGTGATACGTTAGAGGTCCTACCCCGTTGGGGTTTGAGTGGGGTTGGGTTTTTAGATTTTTCGGAAGGAAACAATATATCCATAGCTTCGAGGCTATGTATTCTTTTCCACATTTCATAATTACAATCGAAGAAGAATGTTTTGAATGAAGGTATTTGATACAACGCAAAATTGTGAATATTTGAGGTATCGCAACAAAAAATCAAAACAGATGGATATAGTTATAAAAACTTTAAAATTTTCGAAAACTAAACACAATGTTACCATTCAGACATCAGATAAATAACCTGAATATATCCAGACGTGTTCAAAATTCAGAACTTTTGCAACTGAATTTTGTATTTTATCAGATCAGTAACTACGAGAGACTTTGCTCTACAAACCCGAAATATTCGCGGATCCCATAGATTAATTTCTTTTGCGTCTAGATCCACATGTTGGAAATATTAATAAATAAAAATCTAAGCAATAAGCGGTTAGTGACTTAACCCCACTCAATAACCCCATAGAAAAATTCATTACCGATTGACAGTTGAAAAATTGACATGACAGTAATAGTTGGAGAAAAATAATATTTTCAATAGTTCCCATCCTTTATTTATATCTTATCTCTATCTAGCGATATGTCTGCCGTATTTCGTCTACGCGAAGAGGAAATAAAAGACAGCTAAATATTTTATTGTGGGCGCATCGAGAATCTAGCTGTGCTAGTATTTGTAATTTTTCTTTTGGGCACTGGCCTACTTTTTCTTTCTTTTTCCTTTTATCTCTTTCATACTAGCCAGCTTTTCCTTTCTTACCTTTTATATTTCCTTCTTACAAATTAGGTAATTCTTTCATTATTACCTTTTTAAGTCTAGCCCTTTCCGCCATATTTATTTTAAAAAGAGTGCAAATTTAAGTGGGATAACACTTGATAATCGTTTTCGATTGAATCTAAAATTGGGATAAAAATGTCATTTTGGTATTAGTGAACAAAGTAATGCAGTGGATTTTGATTACAATAAACAAAATCAAGTGTTTCATATCCCTGCTGATCCTCAATATCAATTAAGTTTTGCGTAAAAGACTTCATCATAGGTTTTTGAATGACCATAATTCTTTTTTCAATGTCTATTCCAGATTTATGTTATGCTGATAATGATCTATGTACCCCAAATATTATTTGATGCAGATCTCATTCTTTACTGACGTCAAGTATTAAGAGCTCCAACCCAAAACACATCAGACAAAATATTGCCCTCAGCTCTAAGTACGGCCAGTTATGGGGGAATCGCTACTCGACCCCCCAAATTACCCCCACTCAGATACGCCCACATAAACAACAGAAATACTAAGACAGTCAACATATAGAGAGGCCAAGGTTCCTTCACTCCCACCCCTTCCATTTTTGATTTTTCATAAGAATCGCGTTGGCTGCCCTCGGAAATATTGATGTTTTTCTAAGTTTAATACAGGACATTTTGAATATAATCTCCCCAGTTTTCTAACATTTTTCGCCGCTGGCAACCCAGGCGTGGAAGTGAATACCCCGCCGAACATTAAATTTAATGTATAAAATACAATTTTACATATATAAAAACAGCAACGTACCGCCGAAACGCGGTTCGTTCGTAAAAGTTTCGAAAAGATTTCATTATTTTAGTCTTTCAAGTCGAAACGCTAGCCAAATAAATAACTATTCACTTTTATTTTTAGTTTTTTTTTTCAAATTGTATACACAATCTGGGAAAGACTCCACGCGACGCTTACGCTGGCAACACAGAACGATGGCCGAATTTTCATTGCGTTTTTGTGCATTCGAGACCGATTATGTTAGAGGCAAAAATCTAAACATTCACAAGATTGAGTAGAATTTTGGTACCAGGGTTTGAGAAAGTTAAAGAGGTGTATCGAGGCATACGATTGTATAGAAATCAGGTACAAGAAATCGTAAATGCTAGAGAGGTGAAAACGAAATTACGTCACGTTGCCATCAAACTTTTGTCTAATTGTCATTGACATCCATAATTGATTAATATGACTTTAGTTAACAGCAAATTGAACTTTATCATCAATATACTAATGCCCATATTTCTATTAAAATAAAATTATGACGCGAATTTGTGCGCACTCTACGTAAAACGCGCGTCTGCATTCAACGAGCCCTGATTGGGCAACATATGGTCATCTGCGTATAACGCGCGTCTGCATTCGGCGAGCCCTGATTGGGCCTAACATAGTCACGTGATTTCAAGCGTCTACCACGCGAACTAAATTATCAGTTGGGTCTTGTCTTAATAGAAATTAAGAATTGAACTTATGAGTTTTTATTTAAATAATAATACAACCAACAGATACATACATAGTCCTGACCCCACACTAAGATCAAGTCTTGTATCCTGGGAATTAGAAACGTCGAGAGACTTTTCAGTCTCACAAAAACCCACTCGAAACAAATGCTTGTGGTTCACACAATCATTTGTCTCAATGCGGGGATCGAACCTGCAACCTCTCGTTTCATAGGCAGCGTCTAACTAACTGCGCCACGGAAGCTTTCTTTGTCATTTCCGTTATGTTATTTAAGATGTCATCACATGTATGCTTCATAAGAAGACAAGATAGTTTTTAAGAGAGTGGTCAAGTTTCGATATTATTGCAATTCTTTCGAACCTGGCTTTCAATAAATTATTTTCATTTCATTTTCAATGAGCACTAAAGTTTAAAGTCATTCAGTGGGTCCATAGAATAGTCGATAGAAAAACTAAAGATTAGAAAAAAATATTTTTTGGTACCAAAATCGATGTTTTGATGTAAATTCCGTCCTCGAATGCACAAAACTTAATCAGATGCGTATATATTTCTTAAATGAAATGAAATTGTCTCTCTTTCATAAACTACAGTAAAGATTACATTCTTACGTACTACGATTAATTTATAAATATTCTTTCTTCTCTTAATATTACAATAAATATCTAACTAATTTTTTTCACCTACATTTCGGTTTTCAAAGTTTTCCATTATTAGTGTATCCATTAATATTATACACAACCATAATTTAACAGTAATTTTTTTTAGTTTACGACACTGGATTTTGGCATTGCGTTGTTCTGAAAAAACTAAGAATCACCGTTCTCTCTGGCGGGTAAAAATCTCATAAAATTTCTCACTCAGATGACCTCTTTAACTCTAGGTAACATTTGTCCAAAAATCTAATGTTTCTGCTAACTTATGCTACTTGTGCTGTCCGGCTGTCCCGCGAGAATAGCTCGTTTGGCCCGCGTAGCTGATAATCACTTAAATTATCTTAAACTATGCTAATTAAATCCTAAATTATGATACGCATCCGAAGCCGAAGTGACATAGAAAAGTTCGTCGCAAAAACAAACTCTTTAAACAAAAACTGGATGCTCGAGATTCGAAAATCAAAAATTTGAATCGCGTTCCATTTGCCGCTTGTTTGACAGGTTGAGTTTTGACAGATGGAACGTCAGAATACAGACTAGAAAATAATTGCGTTCCGTTCCACGCAGAGTATAGTTCGGTTAGAAGTGGAACGGTTGATGATTACTTTGCTGAATGTTGGTGGTTATGTCCATTCCTTCTGCGTGCAGTTGCAGTGCGGTTCGGAGGGCGCCGGCCTCTGCCCTCACACTAGAAGGCTGGGTGCAAGCCATTCGTCCTCCCCGATCTGGAAATCATGTTTACGATATGTTTTCATTATTAGCTATTTAGTTATTATTTTGAATATCGTGAAATAATACCTAATAAATAAATACATCCCACAGTCATAGTTCTGACCCCATATCAAGGTCAATTAAGTTTTGTATTATGGGTATCAGTAACTACGATAGACTTTTCGGTCTCACTAACACCCAGACCCGACACAAATATTTGTGGGACACATAAAAATTTGTGTCGGTGCGGGGATCGAACCCATCAAAAAAATATTGCTATCAGGACTGCGGGAAACCAGTGGAGTGAGATGAAGATAGCAGTGTTCATGAGAGTGACAGAGACACAAACAAAAATCTTTTTGTTAGTATATAGTTTATTCTTTTATAATTATTATGCATTACGAACCTAGTCATAGTAAGGATTAGTAGTAATCAGGTCCAAAAACGTTCCACTGTAGGGCATGGGTCTATACTTCACTCGATAGTACCATCGAGAGGGGCTAAGTCATATATTCCATCACACTGGGTTAATATGGGGTGGTGGATTTTACAAGTCACGAAAATTCTTGAAAATATACATGTCATGCAGGTTTTTTCACGATATCTTCCTCTATTGTTTAAGAGCACGGGGACTGACTATCAATACACACATGATTTCGAAAAGACAGAGGTGTGGCCTGGGATTTACCCAACGACTGGTGGTCGTGTCCGCTTCTATAGAAACATAAAAAAATTCACGCTTTTTACCAGAAGGGGTAGGCAGAGTTGCCAAAACAGCCAAATTTTGGCTTGTGAATTGGTCAGATTTTGATACACAACACTGTTTTAAATGTATTATTCGATGTTCTATTATTTTTATGCTGTATGTGGACGATAGAGATTTTTATCTGTAAATAGTATTATTTGTAAGTACTTACTGGTTGTACCTGAAAGTGTTGCACCGGGTAATGGAGCACTTGCGGGGGCTGGGACATGGCCGCCACGCCCCCTACACCCCCCACCCCTCCCACTCCTCCACCCAGGGCCCAGGGGATCTGCACGCCTCCCATACTAGAACAAAGGAACACGTGAGAATATACTATAGCGGGAGCGCTGGTACTTCAAAAACGTAGATAAAAATGGTGGTGCCTGGCCACCTTTTCTGCTCTCATATTGGCTGATGTTTGACAGGTTGTCCAACATACATAAATTACTAGGAAAAGGAAAGTAAAAATAAATAGTTTAGAGCTATTTAATTCCACTCAAACTCGTTTTAAAATGATAATTGCTAAATATAATTTCGGTTATCAAAGGTTTTTGTAGCAAATAATTGCTAAATCATCATTTTCACTGCTACAGGAGTGCTACCAACATTACGAACAAGAAAATATCTACGGTTTTCAAAACGTGAATGAATGACAGCGCTCCCTCTATATTATATCTAAGATGTTTATAAAGCATAGATGCGTTGTCCGAGCTTTATAATGGCAAGACGTTTTGAAGGTAATTGCCCCACGTGCAATCAGTCACGCTTCAACCAGTGGCGCGGATACACGTTCTCTGACTATTTGTATTCTCAAAACCAATAGGGAATATGCATGCCATTTTTTTATATTTTTAATCGATTCTGTATGTTATTACCTTAGAGTATTTATATATAGAGGGAGCGCTGTCATACATTTGCAACTTCAAAAACGTAGATATTTTCTTGTTCGTAATGTTGGTAGCACTGCTATATTAATGTTACCGATAAATGACTTTTCCACGAAAAATATATAAATAAATAAATAAACGGAAATTAACATATTCACGTTACATTGTTTTTAGCTATCATAATACAAAATATTAATAATAAATGAAAAATAAAAGTTGCCCTTGGCTTATTATAATTTATTTCGCTCCAATTTCAAATATTTTATATTTTTTACCTAAAAATTATTCCGGAACTTTTTCGGAATTTCAACAATTTAATTACTTGCAACATTGAATAAAAAGGCGTTCGAAAATTCAAAAATATGAATGTTTTTCTGTAAAATTATTTAAATAATTTCTTGTTAATTAAGGGGGTATTCTAGTCTAGAATTTTGAAAAAAAAGAAAAATTTTTTTTTTCATAAATCAATAGTTTAGATATATCAAAAATATCTCCCTAGAAGGATTTTTCAAAATTCAAATTATTTTCAAAGTTACAGCCGTTTTAGTGTCGTGGCAACTAGACCGGTTTGAGCGGACGACTGTAACAATAGACTACGGGCGGTCCGGGCTACCTGAGTATGAATAGCTTTCTTTTTTTCTTTTCATGTACTTTTAGTTTACTATATCAATAGTCTGAAGGTCATTGTAACGTATTATACAAGAATCTATACTCAATTTGTTTTTAGTTTGAGTTAGTTCCATGTAAACCTCGAAGCTGTGAAGAAGTATAAATGAGAAATTACGCGTGCATTTTTAATGAAGGCTTTTATCCTATTTTACAAATTATGAGTCTAATGGGAATAAAAATAGGTCTGGAATCCCATGGGTTTGCTGTTAGGCGCAACGCAGTAAGAATTAAACGGTCTGAGGTTCGAGCTTCAGATGCTTCAAAAGAGGAAAGAACTGCTCGTTATACAGAGAGAAATGCTGAAAACAGTCAATATGAAGTAGAGGAAGGCCCAATGTATGAAGCTGGGATGGCTGATTAAAAGAATGTAAGTTATACGTACTATTTTATCAGAGTTATGCTGCTTGAAACTGAACGTTAAACTTTAAACGCGTTTTTCTCGAAACTACTTTTTTCGATACGGTGATGCAGATATCTCAGGTTCTAATCAGCCGATTTACTTGAAATTTACCATGAATATTCTTCAACTATCTCGCTTTTGCACAAAGCAATAAAAATCGAAAATTTCAAATTTGTAATATTTTTAAAAAATTGGAGGAAGTTGAAAAATGAGTAAAAAAATCGACCATTATTTTCAAACAGCCGCCATTTTGTGAAAAAAATTTTTTTTTCAAGTTTTGTTGGTTTGTGCGATAATGACATTTGTACTGATCAATAATTTGGCATTGTTTTTTTGTTCAGATGAATACAAGGGGAGAAATCCTTTTCACGAGGACACGGCCTTTTTTTTTTCTCTACTTCAAGGACTTATATCTTTTTGAATTTTTTTTTTTTTAAATGTATTTTTTTGTATTCTTGAAATATCAATAAACCAATGATAAAAAATTCGATAGTAAAAATATTAACTGCTTCTTTTATATTAATTGCCAAAAAACGCTCGAAATTCGGACCTCTAGACTAGAATACCCCCTTAATAAGAAATTGGATTTATTGTCAATGATAAATGAATACACAGTTAATAATTAACCCCTAAAGTAAATTTGGATGGTATTCGATAACGCTAAACCACATTTTTTGATTTTTCTTTTTCACGAAATCCATGCATATTCCACGCTGTCACAATTCATACTGGATGTAGGGAAGAAAAAGGTGGCCCCGGCACCACCATTTTTATCTACGTTTTTGAGGTACCAGCGCTCCCTCTATATATATATACTCTAAGGTTATTACATTACCAGAAAAAAATATAAGGCTTTATAAATATCAATCAAAAAAGTACAAAAAAATAATAAAAACTGCTATCAGTTTCGAAGCATTTAAACGCCATTATGGCGCGACCTCGCTGTGACGTCAGAGTCTACTATGTCAGCAACGTAGTATTTGGATTAAGCTTCTTTTATTAATTGCTACATAACTGTATTTCGTCACAAAATAATCCATTTTTTTTATAATACAACGAAAACACAAAATAACTCTTAAACAAACGTAAAACAATACACCCAACAAGCTAAAACTTCATAAGATAGTGTACTCTGTCGTCACTTTCCTTTTCAAACGTTTCGAAAAAATTGCGCGGCAATTTTGAAATGTCATTTTTTAAGTATTTTTTTTACCGATTTAGAGTTGATGAATTTAAAAAAAATATCTTATTGATATATTTCTATATCAATAAAGATTACAACAAAAAATATTTGACTTATTTTGGAGTCTCGTGCATATTCCCTATTGCGGAAAAATAGATTAGACTGATTTAAAATAACGTACAAATTATTCTGAAACTGTGAAACAAAATAAATATTTTATTTAGTGCGCAAGTACACACAAATTTATTTTTTTATGAAATAAAATTATTAAATTCGCTCTCATGGCGACGTTTGACAACTCTCGCCACGTCATCCCGTACTTGATGCTTGGTGCTACGTCACACGCGCTTTAGCCAATAACAGTGCGGCACTTATTGTTACGTAACTAGCGATGTCTATTCATCGCGTTTCATGGCATCGCGCCATTTTTTTGTGCCATTATGTTAGTGTATGACGCGTCTATTTGTAAATCGTCATTGTATTATATGACATATTTTGAAATAAAATTATTGTTCACAGTCAGTAAGATAGTCTGCCCCGTGACCACGAAAGCTGTAAAGTATTCGAAAAGATGTTAAAAAAATGTAAAGATAAAACCAAATCCGCGATAAAATCCGTGAATAATAGTTTTATTTCAATAAGTAATATTCGCGTAAATCTAAGAAACCAATATTACATAATTCTCAAAATCAAACCTTGGACACAACTCTATTGTCGATGATATTAAAATGATATTATAATGCTCGGAAAACCTTTATCAGTTTATGGTTGCATTATTTTAATTTAATAAGCTGTGTATGTTTGTATTACCTGTATAAATTATGAAATAAAATTTGAATATATATACATACTATTAATTGTACGTAATGAAATAACACAAGGTAACTAATAAAAAATATGGCAGCCATATTGCATTGAGCGATTTCTTCCTGGCAACCTTGAATGAAGAATATGATTTGTAACCACTCACCCCATATACTGCTGCTGATATCCTGCAAATTGCCCTGCGTAGGTGTACCCCTGCACTCCCTGCACGCCCTGCAGGAACCCCCCTATCTGCTGGGGGTAGGTGTTGTACCAGTAGGAGGTGGGGGGCACCCCCCCTGCGGTGTATGCCGCGCCGAATGGACTGTATGCTGTGCCTCCAAGCTGGAAAAAAAGAATAAAGAAATATGAATTTGAGGCCGAAAGCATCGCCTGGGTTTCTTCTCTTCTCATTCCCTCACTGCTGAGTAGTAATGGGAATTATTGCTATTTCAAATTAACATCACCACCTTGTTATTTTTGAAGCCTTAGCATGCTCTATATTTCTGCTATTGCTAATTGCCCCCCACAGAATTCGTATACAAAAAATCTGACCATATATTATAAGCATTTTTCACATATAAAATTACACACACAAAACTGACTGTTCAGTTTCTTTAAATTGGTTCGTAAAAAGCTCACTCATTCATAGATTACACGAGATCTCTATTAGCCGATCGGCTTTGTGAAACACAATCGCGAATCGCAAAATTTAGCTTATTTATATAACTTGTGAAATGTTAATATCGACTTCACTTGCTATTTGATTTGATTTATTCCAACACTACTACTGAGTATCGCGACTATGTACGATCTATCTCCACTGGGCGCGGTCATGTGCGGTGTGGCCGCACGGTTTTACTGGTGGTAGGCGGTGGTAGGTCTCTCATAGGTGAGAGGCCACCTGAGTAGGTACCACCGCAATATCTATTTCTCCCGTCCAACAGCAATTTAAATGCACTGCAATACTCACACTACACTACTACACTGCTGTGTTTCGGATTGAAGGACATTGTAGCCAGATTAACTACTGGACATATTGAGACTTTACATCTTATGTCTCAGGATGGCGTGTGCAGTGGAATGCCAACAATTGTTTTATAATTCATGGTGTTTTCTGTTTTGCTACTGTCCATGAGCGGTCGTATCACTTATTTAAGGCGATCGGCATGCTCGTCTCGGCATTCATTGCAATAAAAAAAGCCTTAAGTAGTCTATCAGTTGACCTACCCAAGCGTGAAATGGCATCTCACAAATGAAAAAGAAATGACAATTGGTTTATTTATTTATCTCTCTCGATGTGTTTAATAAATGGAGCAAGAACGACTCAAAAGGACCTGAATATCGAATCAAAAACTTCACATTTGTCAGTCAAAGCCTCTCGACATACCTGCTCATAATTAAATTCATCCGGCCAATTAGCTCAAACAAATTATTAATTTAATTAATTATTAATGTAATGAATTGCCGTACGATATAAATTATTCCGTCTGTATCAGTCGGCTTATTTGCACAATTCATACGTTTCCTTTGGGCTAATTGAAAATGTTTTGATCAAATATTCACAGAAAGGCAAATAGGGATTTTAACATTTCAATGTTGGTAGTACTGTCAGCAGTTGCCAACATTCAAAGAAATATGGAGCTTGATAAAGAACGTCCACGGTCTTTTGGCGTTCAAATGTTGTCAAGGTGTTATCAAAATGTTAGGAACACTTTTCTCTCCTTACATTTAATATATTAGACACTAGCGTCCCAGCCCGGCTTCGCCCGGGTACAGATACGATTCCAGTTCATATTTTATCTAAACTCAACATGACTGCCGCTCTCGATAATCTGTATCAGCCCATATACGTCCCACTGCATATAGTCCACCACGCTGGCCTAGTGCGGGTTGGCGGACTTACATACCATAGAAATTTTTATGAACCGCTATGGTATGCAGGTTTCCTCACGATGTTTTCCTTCACCGTTTTAGTGCGTGGTGATTGACTATCAATACACACATGACTCCGAAAAGTCAGAGGTGTGCCCTGGGATTTGAACCCGCGACCACCGTGAACATGTTGGCAGCCGCGTCTGGTCCGTTTACCAACAGGCCACCACGCACTTTTTGTGTTAATAAAGAAAATTAAAAAAAAATTCTAATCACCTGTCCTTGAGTCTGGGAGTTGTTGGGATCTCCGGACTCCTTCCCCCAGGAACACTTGACGGGCTGTCCGTTCACATCGGTATTGTGAACCGCCACTATGGCGTGGGTGGCGCTCTCCTTCGTCGAGAATCTGGAAACAGAGGAGGTTGGTTGAAATATTGTATAGGTATTGTGATTTGTGACATGAACCATTGTAATTGTAAATGGCGATATAAAAAAAAAGAAAAAGAAAGAAAAAAGAAGACAGTTCGTGTTGCTGAGGGAGTTTCTTGCGCCGCTTCTTCTTAACAGCTACAACATGTTCCGAAGCGGTGGTAGCAGAAATGACGATTCAAAAGATCTTGTGAAAGATTATTTGAATAAAGAATATTTTGATTTGATTTGATTTGATTATCCTTTTACATTTCCGCTCCTTTCTCAATTTGATAGTCCGGCTACACATCATAATCTAAGCGTTGTGGATGTTCATGTGCAGTAGTGGTAAGCTATACGACCGCTCATGAACAGTAGCAAAACCAAACAACACCTTGAAATACAAAGCAATGCCTGACATTCCACTGTGCTCGCCATCCTGAGACATAAGATGTTAAGTCTCAAATGTCCAGTAGTTACTCTGGCTACAATGTCCTTCAAACTGAAACACAACTGTACATTTACACTGCTGTTTCGCGGGAGAAATAATCGCGAGATACCTACCATCAGTTACAACTAATCGGAAACCAATGCATAATAATAATAATAATAATAACCCCCCCAGGGATTGAACCTTGACGTGGTGGGGGGGCTTAAAGAAAGCAGGAACTTATACAAGGTCTGAACATCTAGACTAACATACCTCATTGCGAGAGATACTTGATTTATACGCGAATAACAACTGCGCGACCCTTTCTGAACAAATCGTCCCAAACTACCCTAATATAAATGGAGCCAAGTGAAAGAAGATACAATTTACGGTCGCTGCCCGGGGGTCGCCGGGGCGCACCTGGAGCCGGTGCTGGGTGCTTCAGTTTGCGGGACACCGGTGGCGCTGCGCTGAGCAGGCGGGCGCACGCCACACAAAATGCTACAGCCGATCGTCGCAGGTTGACCAGGCGGGCTCGCGACGTAGAAGTTACAGCCGACTTATCGGATGAAGACACCGTATCCCTTTTCTCATCCGTTCCCTCAACGTGCCCATCTTATATGACAAGGCGAACACCTACCTTATCCTCTACAAGCACGGTCGATGGTGTTGTTCAAGATGTCGATTTAGACGTAGAGCTTGAACCCACCGTAGACGTCAGCCGAACGCGCAGGCGATGGACATCTGAAATGAATCAATTTATCCTGCGCACTTACCTGAAATTAACTTCACTAGACACTGACAGAAAGACCTATCTCGAACCGCTTCATGTAAAGTTCATAGAAAAATTCCCTAACATGCAGGTAAGCCGCCAAAGGGTGGGAGACCAGCGGAGAGCTATAATACGCAGTAAACTTTTGCCACAAAATGTTATCGATCAAATCTATAAGGAAGTTGAAGAAGAAATCAATACCTCACAATCTTGTACCCATTCCTCACAGACAAATATGATTTCACAGATAGAATCAATTCAACCGAAAAATACACCAAGCAGTACCAACCGTATAAGGTGGACAACTGCACAAAATGAAGCTATAATGCGATTTTATTACCGAATAACCCAATTAGAAACCAATAAAACCGCATATCGTAAATTACTGCACAAAGATTTTATCAATAATTTCCCATCCATGTCACATGTGTCGGAACAAAGAATAGCAGATCAAAGAAGGGCTATAATCGCTAACAAGTATATTGCAGATGATCGACTATATGCAATTAGGCATGAAGTGGCTCAAGAATTATCACTTAATACCAATAGTAATGTTAATAATAGTAGTAACCCACAATATCCTTGTATAAACACCAACGAAACGATATTAAATAACGTAGAAGTAAATTACTCTAATGAGCACAATATAAACCTTGAAACCACAGAAGACAGAGATAAAGAAATAGACGAAACGTTTCAAAAAGTAGTAGATTATTTTAAAAATACTGAACCCACTAGTAGAAATTATATTCCGAAACAAAAACCATCTAAAAAATTGGCGAAGATTGTACAATATATAAATAACATTATACTCCCTGAAAATATTAACCACGATACAGACTTTAACACTCTACAAACAGTTATATATTGCGCTGCTTGGGCAGCAGCAAAGGTTAATGGGTCCAAAATCAATCTAGATGCTCAGGAGAGGACTCCTATCAGTCGAAAAGTATATAAGCCAGCTTGGCAGGTCCGTTTAGAACGTAGAATAAATGACTTACGTACAAAAATAGGCAGATTAACACAATATATTAACGGCAATAGGACAAAGAAACTAATAAAACACGTCAAAGCCATAACGGAACAATATAAAACACACTCTTTACATGAAGAACCAAATACTCAGTTAGCTCACACATTAGACACACTAAAACAAAAATTAACAGTTATTGCAGGTCGCTTACAAAGATATAAAAATTGCACATTAAGAAAACAACAAAACAGCCGATTTAATAACAATGAAAAACTTTTTTATCGTACAATTAAACAGACAGCTACAAACACCGAACCCGATAATACAGCCGATAATATAAGTAATATTCCAAGCTCCGAAGAACTAAAAGATTTCTGGGCAGGTATATGGGAATCGCCAGTAGATCATAATACGCAGGCCAACTGGATAGAAGAAGAAATAACAAATTATGCTGGATGCACAGAAATGAATTTCGAACAGATCACCTCAGAAACATTTGCGAAAGTAGTTTGTAACCTACATAATTGGAAAGCAGCAGGATCGGATCACATACATAGCTATTGGTATAAAAAATTTACGTACATACACCCATACTTGCTTAAACATGTTAATGATTTTTTACGTGAACCAAATAAAATACCATCTTATATTACATCAGGAGTTACTTACATGATACCTAAAGACCGGAATGACCCCATGAACCCCGCTAAGTATAGACCGATTACATGCCTACAAACATTGTACAAAATCATCACCTCTTGCCTCTCTGAATTAATTTATCAGCACATAGATGCCAACAACATTCTTGCCGAACAACAAAAAGGGTGCCGTAAATTCGCGCAAGGTTGCAAAGAGCAACTGATCATAGACTCCGTAATACTTAAACATGTCCATAAAACCAAAGCCAATCTTTTCTCGATGTATATCGACTACAAAAAAGCCTACGACTCTGTCCCCCACTCGTGGCTACTCCAAATCTTGAAAATCTACAAAGTTCACCCAAATATCATTATATTTCTTGAAGCAATAATGAAAAACTGGACAACCCGATTAAAACTTTCTTCTCCTACTAAAACAATAGAAACTGACCCAATTAAAATACAACGTGGTATATTTCAGGGAGATTCACTCAGCCCGCTTTGGTTTTGCTTAGCTCTAAATCCACTTTCCAATATTTTAAATTCAACACCATTCGGATATACCTTAAAATATAGAAATGTAGAACAACCCATAGACGAACAAGAAAGTACAAATAGGTTAAATCATTTACTCTACATGGACGACATTAAACTATATGCCCAAGATGAACACCAACTTGACCAGCTAGCTAACCTCACGGAATTATTTAGCAATGATATCCGAATGGACTTTGGTATCGATAAGTGTAAGATCAACTCTGTAAAGTCAGGACTTAATTATCAACACCACTACACCTTACAAACCGGAGAACAAATAAACCCCCTTACAGAGCAGGAAACCTATAAATACTTAGGGTATAACCAAACGACGCAAATTAATTTTAAAACCACAAAACTTAAACTCAAACAGCAATTTCAACATAGACTTAACACTATTTTAAAAACGCAGCTTTATGCCCGAAATACAGTAAAAGCAATTAATACGTTTGCCGTACCAATACTCACATACTCCTTTGGAATAATAAACTGGTCTAAATCTGATTTAAAAAACTTACAACGCTCCATAAACACCTCAATGACTAGATTCCGTAAACATCATCCCAGATCATGTATACAAAGACTCACACTGCCAAGAAAAGAAGGGGGTAGAGGACTTATTGATATTGTTAATCTCCATAACAGACAAATCACAACACTGAGACAGTATTTTTTCCATAAAACAGCATCCTCGTTACTCCATAAATCTATAGTAGAAAACGATAACAACTTTACTCCGCTTAATTTGAAAGACAGAATAGAGCAAAGAAATGAGCGACTGACAGACGACAAAACAAAACTAGAAGAATGGATCCAAAAGTCTCTACACGGAAGGCACCGCCAAGACCTGAGCCAACCAAATGTCGACAAGGAGGCGTCGAACGCATGGCTCAGCCAAGGCCAACTCTTCCCCGAGACTGAAGGATTCATGCTTGCCATACAAGATCAAGTAATAGAGACAAGAAATTATCAGAAACATATAATAAAAACCCTTAGTTCCGACATATGTAGAAAATGCAATAGTTCAGCAGAAACAATCCAACACATAACCGGAGCGTGTAAATCAATAACCCAAACAGATTATAAGCACAGGCATGATCAGGTGGCTAATATTATCCACCAGAAGCTAGCACTTAATTACGGATTGATTGATAACTTTCAGCCCTATTATAAATACAACCCCGAAACAGTATTAGAAAATACAAGAACTAAGTTATATTTTGACAGAGCCATCCTTACAGACAGAACCATTCCTTACAATAGGCCAGATATTACATTAGTGGATAAAATTAGCCAAACCGGATACCTCATAGACATAGCCGTCCCAAACACACACAACTTACAGACAACAATTGCAGAGAAATTGACAAAATACACCGAGTTAAAAGATGAAATTACCCGACTCTGGCACCTCCGTAAAGTTATTATAGTCCCTATTGTTATTTCCACCACAGGAGTAATACCCAAACAGCTACACCAGTCATTAAAAACTTTGAATCTCCCTCCTAAACTTTACCTTCTACTACAAAAAGCGGCCATCCTCAATACATGTCGTACCGTCCGAAAGTTCTTACAGACGGAATCAGATTTACCCACTTCCAATATTCTAAGATTAGCTGCAGCCTAAGGAAATTCCTCTGATGCTCACTTGGCTTAGGCCCGTGAACATCAGTCCACCGGAGTAAATCCGAGTAAAACAAATAAAACAAAAATAATAATAATAATATAAGCCTTTATTTCAGACAATTTACACTTTTACAATTATTAACTTAACCTAATGACTCTTTCGAGTCAGTAACATCGACAACTTGGTCTGTTTGCCCTATTTTGGCAAAGGCCTCCTCCATCTCTTTCCACTTCGTTCTATTTAGCGCCGTCCTTGTCCATGTTTTTCCTGCTGTCTTTTTAATTTCATCTTCCCACCTTCGGAACTGCCTGCCTCTATTTCTTTTACTGTTTCTTGGGTACCAAGACATTATATTTTTGGTCCACTTTTCAGTGCCTCTTATTATGTGACCGGTCCACTTCCATTTTAGTTTCCTAATTCTTGTTGTTACGTCTTCGATTTTTGTGCGTTTTCTAATTGTTTTGTTTCTTATTCTATCAGATTTCCTTATATTTAACATGCTTCGTTCCATTGCTGTCTGACAGGTTCTCAGTTTATTATTTTGTTCTTTGGTGAGTGCCCAAGTTTGGCAGCCGTATGTCAAGACTGGGAGTATACAGGTATTGTATAGCTTAGCTTTGACGTTCATCTTAGTTTCGGTATTCTTCATTAAGTCCTTGAACCCCCAGTAGCATTTCCAAGCTTGCGCAATTCTTGTGTCTATTTCTTTTGACATCATATCGGTTGCTGATATTTGTTGACCCAGGTAGGTGTATTCTTTGACAAACTCAATCCGATTTCCGTTAACAATGATGTTTTCTTCTGATGCGTTTGTCATGGCTTTTGTTTTTGTCGCGTTCATTGTCGTCAGCGAATCTTAAGTGTGATAGTAGTTCCCCGTTTATATTTAGTCCATACTGGTCCCAATTTAGTTTTCGGAAGATTCCTTCTAACACAGCAGTGAACAGTTTAGGCGAAAGCGGGTCTCCCTGTCTTACTCCTCTATTTATTTTTATTTCTTTCCCCTCTTTTTCTAGTTTGATTTTAGCTGTACTGTTGGTGTAAATATTTTTTATGATTCTGATGTACTTGTGTTCGACTCCTTGTTTCTTCAAACAATTCCAAATGTTTTCGTGCTCTATTGAGTCGAATGCCTTGTTATAATCGATGAAGCAGCAGTAAAATGGCATATTAAATTCTTTAGTCTTTTCGAAAATTTGTCTTACTGTATGTATATGGTCGAGTGTCGAGTAGCCCGTCCTGAATCCCGCCTGTTCTTTGGGTTGATTTTCGTCTAAAGTTTTAGTTATTCGCTGTAATATCACTTTTGCAAAAACTTTGTAGACATTGGACATAAGGCTAATTGGTCTGTAGTTGTTGATTTGGTCCCTGTCTCCTTTTTTGTGAAGTAGGATGATCGACGATGTGGTCCATTGTGTTGGAATTTTTTCCGTGTTTACTACGTCGTCGAAAATGTATTTTAATATTGGTGCAATGACGCTTTTACAGTCAGCAAGTAGTTCATTACTAACCCCATCAGGGCCGGGAGCTTTATCTTTCTTCTGTGTTTCGATTGCTTTAATTATTTCGTCTACTAGAATAGGTGGTACATTATCGTTGCTGTCTAAGTCTGTATTTTTAATTTTGTTCTTGCTCGAATAAAGGTTCTCGTAGAATCTTGTAGCTGTTGATAGTATGTCAGATCTTTTAGTTTTTATTTTGTTTCGATCTTTTACTTTAGGTATCCAGGTCGTTTTATCAGACAAGAACTTAAGCGCCTTTTTTATTCCTCCCGTCTTATTTATGTGGTTTACAAAAGTCATGAGTCTAAACTGTTCTCTGTCTTTTCTCATTTGGCTTTTTATTTCTTTGCTTATTTTTCCTATTTGTTTCCTGATATTTTTTGTTTTGTTTTCCATTCTAATTTATTTTGATCTTTTTTCTAGGAGTTCGTTTGCTTTTTCTGATATGTGTTTGTTAGTCTGTTCTTTCCCTTTGCAGCTAGTTTCTGATCGTGCCGTTAGTATTTCGTTTATAGTGTTATATTTCTGTTGGGTGTCTAAGTGCTGAAGAGATGATTCCGTCACAGATTTGAGGTTTTCTTTGATGGTGGCTATTCTTGTTCTGTTGTTTATTGTGGCTGATTTAATTTTGAAGGGTCTATTTAACCTTAAACTAGATGATGTATTCAGACGTGCTCTGATCATTCTATGATTACTATTGAAATTTAGATTAGCAATGGTGCCACAATCGTAAATTGATTTCGGTCTATTTGTTAGAAAGTAATCTATCTCATTTCTATATCGGCCATCTGGCGATATCCAAGTCCATCTTCTGGAATCTTTTTTTTTTAAATACACTGTTCATTATTTTCATGTTGTTTTCGAAAGCCATTTCCATCAGTTTTTGGCCGTTTCTAGTTCTTTTCCCACTACTGTATGGCCCTAGTACATAATCTTCTCCAATCCGTGGCTGGCCAACTCGTGCGTTAAAATCGCCCATCACGATGCAGTTTTTGTATGCGTGGTCTTTTAAGGCGTTATTAAGAGATGTATAGAAAAAATCAATTTCGGAAGTGGTTGATTGCTCGGTTGGTGAGTATATTTGTACTATGGACCATACTTCATTCCCCGGTGGTATTTTAATATTCAGTATAGCGATTCTATCTGATATGCCTATTATTTCTACAATAAATTTCTTTAGTTCTTTCTTGATTAGGAACCCCACTCCATTTCTTTCTGGAATTTCACCTTTATGGTACAGTATAACTTGACTACGTTCTTCGATGGCTTCACCATTTCTTCTTACTTCACTTAATCCTATGATGTCCCACTTGATACTTTCCAAGGAGTATAGAAGCTCTTGTAAGCTCTCTTCGGTTCTTAAGGAGAGTGTGTTGTATGTAGCAATATGTAAGTTTTTGGAATTCAGTTGTTTCTTATTTATGAAGACATTCATTAGAGGCAAGGAGGTAGTAATTGGAGGGTAGTGGTCGCAATTCCCCGCGGTGACCAACCGTCTTGGGGTGTTAAAACACTTGGGGTGGTAAAAAAACCAATGCATATGCCTGTTTAAATAAATAAATAACACCTAACAGTCACATTCGAGTACATAGTCGCGACCCACACTAAAATCGAGCATTGTGTCGTGGGTATCAGGAACTACGAGAGACTTTTCGCTCTCACAAACACCCAGATCAGAAAGAAATATTCGTAGGCCGCACAAACATTTCTTTTGGTGCGCGGATCGAACTCACGACCTCTCGTTTCACAGGCGTCGTCTAACCTACTGCGCCACGGAGGCTGTCATAAAAATAATTATTTTTTGATTGCAAGATTAGAAAATGAAATCAATTGCATTTATTTTATATTCTGGCTACAATGTCCTTCGTACTGAAACACAACAGTGCATTTACACTGCTATTTGGTGAAATCATCGCGGTGGTACCAGACGGCCTCTCACATATCAATGAACCACCAGTTACAACTAATCAAAAACCATGTGGCTATTAAATAAAAAGCTTTTAACAAAATGAATTCTCACCTGATGAAGGCATACCCCTTATCCTTGAAGACCCTAATCTCCTGGATAGTTCCGAAGGGCTGGAAGGTCTTCTGCATCAGTTCCTCGGTCAGGCCGGTGGTGAGGCCGCCGCAGTAGACGGTGCAGTTGGTCGGAGAGCTCTGGTTGTACACCTCGTCGAAGGTCAGGGGCTTGGAGTTCACTGGAGGAAGATAGATGAAGTTTTAACTGATACATGGATATTGTTTGATGGAGTAATAAATTATAATTAATAGCAGTCCGGCCCGGCTTCACCCGGGTGCAGAATTGACAATTGTAACTATCAAATTAGAATATCGACCAATCAGACCACGATAAATCAATAACATTTCCTCGTGTTTACTAGATTTTTCGCTACTGCTTTCCACTTATAAGTTTTAGCTTAATGATGTATAGTCTATAGCATTCCTTGATAAATGATCTATCCGACACAAAAATATTTTTTCAATTCGAACCAGTAGTTCCTGAGATTAGAGGTAACATACAAATAAAATAAACTCTTCAGCTTTATATACTCGTATAAGTATAGATATACAGACAGAAACGGTAAAAGAACGGCAATTTTTTGTTGTTATGAATGGCGAGTGTACTTTGGTAAGCGATACGCCCACTTATGGACAACAGCAAAACCAAAAAAACACCATACATAACAAAGCAATGCTTGGCATTCCACTGCGCTCACCATCCTGAGACATACGATGTTAAGTCTCAATATGTCCCGTAGTAACTCTGGCTACAATTTTTTTTTAAATTAAACTCAACAGTGCACTAACACAAAAAGTAGCCAGGATTTTCTTTGTAATGTTTTACCTATCGTCCTGTTTTGGAGATAAATATGTATAGTTTTTCTTAAAATAATAATTGTATATATGTTTTCTTTTATTTAGGTTCACAAAACTGGTTACAAATATTTGATATTCTTAAAATACCACGAACTTATATATTAAAATAAGAAATTGTATTCGAAACCTTCTAGATGTGAAGACGAAATGTTTCTGTCACAGAGAATATATAAAATCGTAATTGACCATATACTCAATACTGTATCACCCCATATATGTCCCACTGCAGGGTACGGGCCTACTCTACAATCGAGAGTACGACTGAGAGGGGTTAGGATATACAGGGTATATCAAGACTGCTACCGAAAACGAAGCCGGGTGGTAGTTTAAGCGACTTCAGACACAATGCAACAGAAAATGTTGGAAAAAGAGCGACAATTATTTTTTTGTTTTTTTTTTATATGGTCGTATTTGGTAGGTAAATACATTTTTTCGTAAAATAATAGTGTATACCCTTTTATTTATAAAGACTCTAAGGTATAAAAGAATTTAAACTATTATTTTATCAAAAACTATGGATTTACCCCCGAAAATGACGATATTCAAAAAATGGAAAAAAATTGTCGCGTTTCTTAGCAAAATTTTTAGTTGCATTGTGTTTGTAGTCACTAAAACCACCACCTGGCTTCGTTTTCGGTAGCAGTCTTGATAATACCCTGTATACATTACATATAAATGTAAGACTACACACCCAGGGTAGGGTCCTATTCTCTCGACTACAAATAATAAAACCCATTCGATACTTACACTTTCTCTTTATTTACATATTTACTATAAAATCCAGTTTATCACATTGAGTGGAACTTATTCATACTTCTTCAGATATAATCTTAATACCATAATATAAATTATCTTAAATGGAGAGCTAAATCCCTTCAATTACAATAATTATGCAACCCATTTTTCCAAATCCGTAACCAAGAGTGTCATTCCAAAAACAATCCTTTTCATATGTCAATCGATTCAGCGATTGCCAGTACTTTTGTAAACATATTTTGATTAAAACCTAACACTCGTCCATCCTGACCATGTGCATGTCCCCATGCACATAAACAAAAAAAATAAAAACATACACTCTAATATGTTGAGATTCAAACCTAACACTCGTCCATCCTGACCATGTGCATGTCCCTATGCACATAAATAAAAATAAAAACACATATACATATGTTGAGATTCAAACCTAACACTCGTCTATCTTGACCATGTGCATGTCCTAATGCACATAAACAAAAGAAAAAATTGAACTCTGCCTTCTTGCTTTGACATTCATGAAAAAGAAAAATTATATATATTATTTCTTTGACAATACAAATATATACAATTATTTAATATGGTAACGTGATTCCTTATGCATTCGCGTACCTCAATTCAATTTTCACTATGACTAACAAATACGTAAGTTTTCTATCTTTGCTAACGCTAATAGCGCAGACAACATCCATTATATTAATGAACCTAGTGTACCTCGTATAACATTTGCAATAAAACTCATCAATACATAATTTGAGAATATCTGTTACAAGCTATAATCATCATTTTTTTATAATCCATATTTAGCTCCATATCAATAATGCTGATTAACCTTGTGTACCTCGTTTACACTTCCCGCTAAAACTTACAAATACATAACTTGTGTATCTTTGCTAACGCCAGTAGCGCAGACAACAATAATTATATTAATAAGCCTTGCGTACCTCGTGCAAACTTCTCACTAAGAGTTATCAGTACAACTGCTATCAACTTTACTAATAACCTTGTGTATCTCATTCACACTTCTCACTAAGACTTATAAATACATCAGTTGTATATCTCTGCGATCGCCAACATCAGAGACAACAATAATTATATTAATAAGCCTTGCGTACCTCGTGCAAACTTCTCACTAAGAGTTATCAGTACAACTGCTATCAACTTTACTAATAACCTTGTGTATCTCATTCACACTTCTCACTAAGACTTACAAATACATCAGTGTTGTATCTCTGCAATCGCCAACATCAGAGAAAACATCAATTATATTAATAAGTCTTGCGTATCTCGTGTAAACTTCTCACTAAGTGTTATTAGTACAACTCCTATCAACTTTGCAAATAACCTTGTGTACCTCATTCACACTTCTCACTAAGACTTATAAATACATCAGTTGTATATCTCTGCGATCGCCAACATCAGAGACAACATAAATTATATTAATAAGCCTTGCGTACCTCGTGCAAACTTCTCACTAAGAGTTATCAGTACAACTGCTATCAACTTTACTAATAACCTTGTGTATCTCATTCACACTTCTCACTAAGACTTACAAATACATCAGTGTTGTATCTCTGCAATCGCCAACATCAGAGAAAACATCAATTATATTAATAAGTCTTGCGTATCTCGTGTAAACTTCTCACTAAGTGTTATTAGTACAACTCCTATCAACTTTGCAAATAACCTTGTGTACCTCATTCACACTTCTCACTAAGACTTATAAATACATCAGTTGTATATCTCTGCGATCGCCAACATCAGAGACAACATAAATTATATTAATAAGCCTTGCGTACCTCGTGTAAACTTCTCACTAAGTGTTATTAATACTGTACTGATGGTGTGATCTGACATATCTAACATACCAATCTCTGTAACTCCATAGTTCTCACTTCAATTTAATAATAAATATACCATTCCAATTTAATTAGCAATTAATTTCCATTAGACTCCTTACTATCATTATCTCTATCACTATCGCTATCATCAACATTTAGTTCTAAAGAAGCCACATGAATCCAAGGCGACATTCCATCAGCCACAACTGTTGATTTGCGTTTGTTTCGGCGTATGGCCGAAATTTTATAGCGATCATTATCTAAAACTCTTATTACCTTATACAGACCTACGTAAGACGATAAAAGTTTCTTGCTTTAATCGTCATTTTTGAATCAACTTCTGGTGATTTTTACTAAATCTCCCTCACTGTAAATTTGGAAAGGACGTCTACATTTATCGTAGCGTTCCTTCTGTATACTCTGTTCATAATCTTTAAATATATTATCTTTAACAGATTCTCTAATTCTAGCAAGATCAGTCTTATCTCTAGTCTCCGTTACAATTTCATTCAGCTGGGGATCTATTTCAGATTTCATAGAAAGACCAGACAATACTTTCGAGGGAGTTTCATCTGTTGTTTTTGGATTTGTATTATGTAAACCCCATTGTATAATTCCTACTTTATTATCCCATTCTTTATCATTGTCATTCAGATTCTGAGCTGTCAACGAACTAAGAATAGTGCGGTTGTACCATTCGACATGACCATTTGCCCTAGGACTAGCAACGGCATTAAAAATGTGCTTCATGCCTTTATCCAAACAAAATTTCTTAAAAGCATATGACGTAAAAGACGTACCAAGATCAGAAACAATACGATCGGGATTACGAAAAGTATCAAATATATCTTCCAAAACTTTTACAGAATTTTGAGATTTCGTATTCCGAACTGACTTGATCCACACAAATTTTGTAAAAGCGTCTACCAAAATGTAAGAATTTCCTCGTTTAGACCTTGTGGACTGATGTGGAGAGTGTGAAAAAGCATCTAATTTTGTGATAGGATGTATGAAGGCCATTCGCCTTCATTTACCGTTTTCTTTTTAGAATATGCACTCTCTATACACGCCTCAACATATTTTTTTAACGAAACGGTGCATTTTTGGAAACCAATAAACACCTCTTTTTCGATCCAGAGTCTTTTCAAAATGTCCTATTTCATCATGATTTTTATGTAATATTTGCCACTTTGCCCCTTTAGGGACCACCCAACGTAACTTAGTTTTGTCACCGTTTAAATATCGATACAAATTTTCGTTTGGAATACAATAATTGTTCTTTATGTACTTTAAATCGTCAGAATCGAGATTACTGATTAAAATGTCTCGAATTCTACGTAATTTAGAATCTCTAAGCTGCAAAGTAGTCAACCAATTCTCACTTTTTATAGACATTACTGAGGGAAAATATTCTAAAGAGCTTTCGACTTCGCATACTGGGTTGCGAGACAAAGCATCTACGTGAGTCATTTTAGTTCCTGTTCGAAATTCTACGGTGCAATTAAACTCTTGAATTAATAGCCACCACCTTGCTATGCGAGGAATAAGATCGCATTTGACAAATGTTGATCGCAAAGCACTACAATCGATAACGATTTTAAAGTCACGGCCTAGTAGGTATACTCTAAACCTTTTTAAAGAACATATCACTGCGAGTGTCTCTAACTCATAGGCGTGAAAAATTTTCTCCTCGGGTAACGTTTGCCGACTCTAATAACCAACCGGCCGAAAAGCATCACTATCGTGGAGCCTTTGAAATAATATTCCCCCAGCACCAATCTTACTAGCATCGGTGTGTAACTCGGTTTGAGCATCCGGATTATAAATTGCTAAAATAAGTCTATCTACAAGCGTATTCTTTAAATCTAAAAAACTACTATTCCTGATATGTTCTCCATTAGCAAGTGGCATTCTTTTTTTTTTAAGTTTATTTAAATGAGAGGATAAAGTTGCAAAGCCCTTTATGAATTTTCTAGAATATCCAACTAACCCTCAAAACTGTCGTACTGCATTTTGGTTACTAGGGCGAGGAAAATCAATGACGCATTAGCATTTGGATAAGTTAAGTGTTAAATTCGCTTGTCTATTAATATCAAAAAAATTTCAAGTCTTTCTAAACATTGGTCGATACTTTTTTCCGTAAATCAAACTAACATCAATCAGCTGTAGCTTCAGTAAACTGAGATGAGCATAAAACCTTACAGTTATCCGTTGGAATACGGCCGGGGCGTTTGCTAGTCCAAAAGCATACGATTAAATTCATATTGACCATCTGGAGTGACAAAAAAAGTAAATGATTTTGAATTTTCAATAATCGGAACTTGATAATAGGATGTTAAATCTAAAGTAATAAAATAGGCTTGGTCTGACATACATGCAATCTCATCTTTGATAAATGGCATAGGGTAACGCTCTTTGACCGTTATAGAATTAAGCATGCAATAATTAACACACATTCTTAGACGTCTTTCTTGCGAACTAATATTATTAGACATGCATATTCCGAAACAGACTCTCTAATGATTCCTGCATCTAACTTTTTGCTGACCATATCCCTAACCTGTTCCCTTTCCTTATGTGACAATCTATATGGGCGGTAAACAGGTTTATGACTGTTTAATTCTATATCCATTTCTGCAATTTGGGTATGGCCCAGACCTTTCAAAGTTACATCAAAATAATGTTCATAAGTTCTTAATACATTGAATAAAGATTGTTTTTGAGACGCACTCACGTTTTTCATCCCATACGAACCTGGTTCTCATCAATCTTAGCATAATTTGCTACAGACAAATCAACAATTGACGTTACGGCTCGATTGACCATTCGTACTATAGTACCTCGTACTACTGTTATTCCTTTTCGTAATAAAACAACGTCCGCCATTGGATAAATATCTACATACAGTAAACTATCCTTAACATAATAAACTCCTCCAACAATTACAAAATTTTAATTAGGTAAGACGATAAACTTGTTATCCAAAAGGGTGTTTCTGCCTTAAGGCGAGTTTAAACCAAATTTTGACAGTAATAGGGCCAAAAATTTCTATATCAGCAAGTATTGTAACAGGTATGTTAATCTCATCTCTTTTACAAACTCCGTTTGAAACAATGCTTTTATTTATGTCATAAAACTTTTCATTTGCAGTTTTATAAAGACTGACCAACTAAGAGTCGAAGATCTAAAAACGCATCCTCAACGACCTGACACAGAACTCGTGCTTCAACACCGTCAATGTTTAAATTAATGTTAACTATACCCAAAGATTTCACAACTACATTGCCGAAACCCCTCCAACCTAACTATGTTTCTTCAGGGTGTAAATCAAACATTTTTGAAGCAGCTAAAGTAATCAATGCCACATTACTACCAAAATCAACAAAACAATTCATAGATATCCCATTTATTGAGCATCTTTTAATATATGTATTTGGAATTGAAACTAGAGCTCAATATTTGTATATTCTTTAAATTAGAATCAGATTAGTGACCTAACTCTTTTGAGTATTATTTTTAAATATACGACTCTCAGTCTTATGTCCTACAAGATTACACTTTGCACACCGCAACAAGGGCTTTAAACATTTTGAACAAGTATGTCCTTTTTCTCTAAAATTGTAGCAAACATTTTTGCCCCGTGTAAACTTGGTTTGAATACTTTCTGCGAATTTTGTTATAACTGCCTTCTTTACGTTCAAAGTTTATTCTATTCAGAGTATTGCTACAACTCATAAGGAACTGTAGCAGCTCTTCAGACTCAGTATATCGAAGAGCATTAGCGCTAGACTTCATAGTTTTATCATTTAAACCATGAATCAAACAATCTACAGCACATTTACCGCTAAGGTCGCATTGGCACAATAAGGCTAAGTTTTCGTAATAATATATCTCTACTGGTTCATCCAATTTACATCGTCTATGGAGCATATCCTCCAGGGATTGTCCATAATTCTGTTTACATAAAAAAAAACATTGAAAAGATTTTCCTGCCATTCATCCAAGTTAACAAGATGGGATTTTGACTCTCGTACCAAAACTTTAGCCAATCCCTGAAGTTTTTATATAGTACCTATAGTGCACAATTGTACATTCGTTCCAACCATAGACAGCGGCACACTTATTTACCTTCTTAAGCGGCAAAAGTCGGTTCTTTGATTTTAGATGACGGATCAAAATCAGACAAAATATTTTGATGACTAACAAAACTATTGTTTCTAGTTCCTGCTGTGACTGGTTAGGATTTCTAAGATTCTAATGATTTTAAAGCATCTTTAAACGTAAAATAAGGGTTATGTGACATTATATTACATCGTTTACATTATCGTCCTTATCACCTCGTTGAAGATGTTGATTACGTTTCCTGATAATGTCCTCCTCGAGGATGTGAAGTTACCTCCGCTGCCTATTAAGTTCATGTTCCCATAAATTCTTTACCCTACTGTGTAACTCTCGACTGTAACGATTTTCACATTCACGATTTTGACGATCATCATCTTGTTTAGGGTGGGTGCCACTTATGATGCGGGGATTAAGATCGCTACTCCCATCGTAGTGGCTTTGACTACGGCTGCCTTGTTTCCCAATTCTTACTTCCGTGCCACTTCTGTCAGATGTCAGCAAAGGGCGTCGAAGATAGTTATCCGAGTCAAGCGGCATTTCCTGAAACTCCATCCAAAAGGATTGATTTCTATCCTGTACTTACTACTTCACCCTATGGCGACAAAATTGGAAATGAAAGTAAAAAGAAATAAAAATATGAAAATTTGACACTACAAATTTGAAATCATGCTGTCATATTGAACAATAAATATAATTCCTTCAGTGGGTAAATTCTAATGTAGCATCATACGACTTGCACGTGAGCTTTTATATCCACTTCTGAAATGTAAGACTACACACCCAGGGTAGGGTCCTATTCTCTCGACTACAAATAATAAAACCCATTCGATACTTACACTTTCTCTTTATTTACATATTTACTATAAAATCCAGTTTATCACATTGAGTGGAACTTATTCATACTTCTTCAGATATAATCTTAATACCATAATATAAATTATCTTAAATGGAGAGCTAAATCCCTTCAATTACAATAATTATGCAACCCATTTTTCCAAATCCGTAACCAAGAGTGTCATTCCAAAAACAATCCTTTTCATATGTCAATCGATTCAGCGATTGCCAGTACTTTTGTAAACATATTTTGATTAAAACCTAACATAAATTATGACCATATACATTAATCTAAAAAGTACTATACACAAAAGACAGAAATAACTTTTAAAATATCTTAATACCAACGTGTGAACCTGATTTAGGTACTGTAAAATGTAAATATCATCATGTTTGGGTGGTAAATCCATAGTTTTTGCTAAAATATTAATTTGAACCGTAGCGGACCATACCGTCTTTAAATAAAACGGTGTGCACTATTATTTTAGGACAAATTATGTCTTAATATTATTTTAGGATAATTTATGTATGTACCACCCAAATACGACTTTAGGAAAAAATCGTTATTTTGTTTCTGCAAAATTGTATGTTGGGTTGTGTTTGTAATTACTAAAACTACCACCCGGCTTCGTTTTCGGTAGCAGTCTTGATATACCCGGTATAATAATAAAAAAAAAGTGCGTGGTGGCCTGTTGGTAAAACGGACCAGACGCGGCTGCCAACATGTTCACGGTGGTCGCAGGTTCAAATCCCAGGGCACACCTCAGACTTTTGTGTGTATTGATAGTCAATCACCACGCACTAAAACGGCGAAGGAAAATATCGTGAGGAAACCTGCATACCATAGCGGTTTATAAGAATTTCTATGGTATGTAAGTCCGCCAACCCGTACTAGGCCAGCGTGGTGGACTATATGGCTTAACCACTCTCATACTGTCGATTGTAGAGGAGTGGCCCTGCAGTGGGACGTATATGGGCTGATACAAAATAATTGATAGAAATATGTACTTTTAGTACGCCTAGTGAGATAAATCGTACACACTTCTAAATCGTACATCAAGCTAATTTATAGCTGAAATTCGAAGCGCATGGTGGCAAAACACGGAAACTAGCGCCCTACCCGGCGGAAATTGTGAGTTGCTGCGGAGTCGTACAACATGATTTATGTATGGGAATTTGGACGTATCCTACAAGTCATAAATAGTTGAAAATCATTGACGTAAGATATATGGACGGGGCGAAAAGCACGAAAAGTGTTGTCACTAAAGTGGTCTGCAGCACCAGTGCAGCGGTTGTGACGTAACTGCGCACCGGTTTGTAAGTCGTTGACAAATGCCTAATTTATCGTGCGTGGGTGTAATAAAGATGAACAAAAGTTAACAAAAAAAAAGACAATATTTCTTATCACCGCTAAGTAAAACTTATATTACTTTAAGTCAATATAACATTTATTTTAGCATTATTGAAAAACGATTTCATGGCCGCCATTGACGTAAAAATCTGACAGATGGCGCGATTTTCACAGGCATCTTTTTGACGTACCCAATGTACTGAAGGGCCTATCCGTAGTTTTTAAATCAATGTTGAAAATAAATTTAGACAAATTTTGTGAGGCCCCCAAATACCGGGTATCTCAAGACTGCTACCGAAAACGAAGCCGGGTGGTAGTTTTAGTGACTAACAACACAATGCAACTAAAATTTGCGCAAAGAAACTTTTATTTATGATTTTTTTTAATATCGTAATGTTTGGGTGGTAAATCCATAGTTTTTACTAAAATAATAATTTAAATTATTTTATACGTTAGAGTGCTTGTAAATAAAAGGATATTATACACTATTATTTTAGGATAAAACTGAATATATATTCATTTACGACCGTCACTAAAACTGCCACCCGGCTTCGTTTTCGGTAACAGTCTTGAGATACCCTGTATATCTCGGGTCTGGGTGTTTGTGAGACCAAAAAGTATCTCGTAGTTCCTGATACCCACGACATAAGACTTGATCTTAGTCAGCGTCAGGACTATGTATGTGACTGTTGGGTGTATTTATTTATTTACCTAAGGTTGGTAGACTTGAAATACCATTGAAATTATTAATAATCTCCAAGACATCCAGGTTTCCTCACGATATTTTTATTTGTTAAAATGCGTGGTGATTGACTATCAATACACACACATACCTACCTTGCTCCTACATTAACAAATTGACGTGGATAACTTTCCTATGTGTATATATGTACTGATGCTCTTATATATTATATATATATATTTATGTATGTATATTTGTTATATGGATGTATGTAGATTTTTATTATTAATTAGTAATTATTTGTATTTCTTATATTTTTCCGTCTTAACTCCTATTCTTTACACTTAAGACTGCCCTTTATTTATCCGTTTATAAAATCCATCCCATGGTTGTCTGTAAGACATTGTCTTTGAGCGATAAGACCGCCAATTGTACTTTTATGATTGTGATTTTCGTTTTATTTGTATTTTTTTTTGTGTGCAATAAAGTGTATAAATAAATAAATACTTAAATAAACACATGACTCCAAAGAGTCAGAAGTGTGCCCCGGTATTTGAACCTGCGACTACATGACATCCTGACATTCAAACTCTCTACTTATATTGATATATTGGCAAAACTGGAATGGAATTTCATTAGTCACATCTTACAATAGCGACGCCTCGGAAATTTAATATGTTATCGATTTTCTTCGAATAACATTGAGAAGCCTTTATAGCTTTTTAGACAGTGTATTGCAAGACTGCTGCCGAAAACAAAGCCGGGTGCTAATTGTAGTGACTTCAGACACAATGCAACTAAACATTTTGCAAAATAGGACGATTTATAGAGTAACTACTGGACATATTGAGACTTAACATCTTATGTCTTAGGATGGCGAGCGCAGTGGAATGCCAAGCATTGCTTTGTAATTCAAGGTATTGTTTGGTTTTGCTACTGTTTATGAGCGGTCGTATCGCTTACCATCAGGCGAACGGCATGCTCGTCTCACCATTCATAGCAAAAAAAAGTTTGTTATTTTTTTATATCGTCGGGTTTTGGTATTAACATAGTTTTTTCTATAGTAATTGTGTACACCCTTTTATGTTTAAAGACGCTATGGTACGCAAGGGTTTATACTATTATATTAGCAAAAAGTATGGATTTACCACCAAAAAAGGGGTGATATTAAAAAAATCCCAAAAATATCTGTATCAGCCCATATACGTCCCACTGCAGGGCACGGGCCTACTCTACAATCGACAGTACGATTGAGAGTGGTTAGGCCATATAGTCCACCAAAAATATATTTTCGATTTATTCTGCGATTTTTTTACCCTGTATAGTATAGCGGCTCGACCCGGATCCGCCCGGATTGATACACTTTTTTTAAATATTCTATCGCCTATTCATCAGGAATAATGTAGTATTCTAATGGCTAAAGATTTTTTCAAATCGGTCCTGAAGTTTCGGAGTCTATTCAGTGCAAACAAACATATATTTTCTCTTAATAATATTAGTTTAAACTAGCGGTCAAAAATATTCTAAATGTAGGACTTGTTGAAAATATTTTAGCTTACCCTAAATCCGACATTGCCAAATATTTATGTAACCTACTTAACCTTTGTAACTAAATATTTTGTTTACTTCTATTTTCATCCGAACCATTACCTATCTTTACTTCAATTTATATTTCTACTAGCGTCCCGGCCCAGCTTCGCCCGGGTACAAATAGATTTCTGTACAATATGTACGTATTATACATATAAACCTTCCTCTTGAATCACTCTATCTATTAAAAAAACCGCATCAAAATCCGTTGCGTAGTTTTAAAGATTTAAGCATACAAAGGGACACAGGGACAGAGAAAGCGACTTTGTTTTATACTATGTAGTGATTCCTTTTATTTTTATTGTATACCTTTAATATTATTTAGCTCTTAAGACAATTATGTAGTGTATAGTTGATACGGTACAATAGGGTTGGCGTATCCGTGTGGACAAAAACCCCTTATGAAAAAAGGGACAAAAATCGAGTCTTGTGACGTACCAAAAACTACGAGGGACTTCAGTCTCACAAACACCCAGACCCGAAACAAATATTTGTCTTGTAAAATTCTTTTTGCGAGGTTATTTACCTCTTTAGTTCATTGTTTTGTCACCCGCTCTGCACGGAGAGAAGTGGACAATAATTTATTTCCAACTCCTATTAATTTGACTTTCTGATTGATTTCGTTGCGGGTTAAAGACAAGTTAGACATTTGACAGACTCGCCGCTTCAATGCTCGGTGTCATTACATAGCGTGCTTGTTGATCCTGGCTTACAGGAGTTGCAGTGGTGGGTGTGAGGGCGGGACAGTCTCCAGAAATGTTGCGGGGATAAAACCCGCGTCCTCTCGTTTAACTGTCTAATCAACTGCGCCACAAAGGCTGTCATATTTAGTTGTTTATTTATTATTCTATCTTAAACTGCTGTCTAAAGTCCATTGGTTATTAAAGCTGTTTTTCTAATTATTAATGAGAACCGTTGGACACCAACGGAGTTGTTAACAAAGAGACCGAATTGAAACAGCTCTTTATAATTACACTTTGAACATTTTGGACGTCGTGCGATGGTAATTAATTTCGTGATCCGTCAAAGCTACAAGTTAATTAATTTTAAAGTGTTTGTAAATTGGTTTCGTATTAGAATTTCGAGGTGTTAGGATGTATTCCCTGGTTGGACGAACTTATTATTATATACTAGCGGCCCGGCCCAGCTTCGCCCGGGTACAATAAGATTTCTGTACAATAATATGTGCGTATTATACATATAAACCTTCCTCTTGAATCACTCTATCTATTAAAAAAAACCGCATCAAAATCCGTTGCGTAGTTTTAAAGATTTAAGCATACGAAGGAACATAGGGACAGAGAAAGCAACTTTGTTTTATACTATGTAGTGATATATTTAGATGTATCGTTCTCTACCGCAGTTGGGAGGCAATTTATTATACTTTGGGAGAAGGCAAGGCTATATAGAGTATATTCAGAATGCTACCGAAAACGAAGCCAGGTGGTAGTTTTAGTGACTTCAGACACAATGCAACTAGAACTTTTGCAAAATAAGACGACGATTATTTTTCGTTTTTTTCTGTCGTCGTATTTGAGTGGTAAATACATAGCTTTTCGTAAAATTCTATTATTGTTGGTCTGTATTAGTCCATATACGTCCCACTGCAGGGCATGGACCTTCTCTTCAATCAAGAGTGGTTACGCCATATAGTCCACCACGCTGGCCTAGTGCAGGTTGGCGGACTTTACATACCACAGAAATCGCTATGGTATGCAGGTTTCCTCACGATGTTTTCCTATCAATGTGTGGTGATTGACTATCAATACACACATGACTTCGAAAAGCCAGAGATGTCCTGTTATTCGAACCCGACCATCGTCAATATATTGGCAGCCGCGTCTATTTCGTTTACTAACAGACCACCACGTACTTCTGCATTATCTTTTTTCTCTTTATTTTACAGGGGTTTTTTTAAATTATGAAAAAGACTCCCCCGTTGTTAAGTACAGATACATTACAATTATATTTAAATAATTAATACTACATTAATATTATAGGAATATAATCAAAACACTAAAAATCAAATTACTCACCCACTACTTCTGAATTCTTATGGACCAATTTCGTTGTAATAATAATAATAACTCTTTATTATAACACCATGTAATAAAGGATAAACAAAATACAAAAAAGAAAAGAAAAAAAAGAAGAAAATACAATAATCACAGAAACACGTAAAGTTGGTGATATAACTGGCGGTCTTATCGCTTTAAGCGATCTCTTCCATACAACCGGTTGGTAAAGGAAAGATCCAATGGTTATGGGCGGTTAGTACTTACATTCGTTTTTCGGCGCTGGTGGTTTTCGGGTAGCCCAGTTGGTACGAATCGATCTGGAGCCGAGCCACTGACCGTTCATCGAAGTTATAGCCGACTCTGCCTCCTGAAACAAAACAAAGAATTATAGATATTTGAAAGAAATAAAGTAAATTGATTTATTAATCAGATCCAGGATAAAAGTATGCAAAAAGTAATTTCACTGGTAGGTCTCTCATATGTGAGGGGCCGCCTAGGACTGATCTAGCTTCAACTATCATCATAATCATCTCAGCCATAGGAAGTCCACTGCTGAACATAGGCCTCCCCCAAGGATCTCCACATCGACCTGTTGGAAGCGGCCTGCATCCAGCGACTTCCTGCAAAATTAGCCAGGTCGTCCGTCCACCTTGTAGGCGGGCGTCCGACATTTCCCTTCTCTGTACGTGGTCTCCACTCTAGAAACTTTCGGCCCCAACGGCCATCGGTTCTGCGAGCTATGTGCCCGGCCAACTGCCACTTCAACTTGCTAATCCTTTGGGCTATGTCGGTAATCTTTATATCTCCTCATTTCTGAGTCGATCTCGTAGGGAAATACCGAGCATAGCCCTCTCCATTGCTCGTTGAGTGACTTTGAGCCTTCTAATGAGGCCCACAGTGAGAGGCCACGTCTCGGTGCCGTACAATTTCAATACAATGATTTTAAAGTTTGTTACTGCAGTGATTTGTAGACACACACACACACTTTTTACTTTATTTATTACATTAATCTGTACTTATACATTTTATCTGGAAGATAATCAATAAATTAAGTAAATCTGAAGCCAGCCCATAACTCCTGGATCCGCTGTTGGAGGCCGCCTGGGTAAGTACCACCGCAATGTCTATTTCTCCCGCCAAACCAAACAACACCTTGAAATACAAGGCAATGCTAGGCATTCCACTACGCTCGCCATCCTGAGACATAGATGTTAAGTCTCAATATGTCCAGTAGTTACTCTGGCTACAATGTCCTTTAAACCGAAACACAACTATCAATTTAAATTGCTGTTTGACGGGAGAAATAGACATTGCAGTGGTACCTACACAGACGGCCTCTCACATATGAGAGACCTACACATTATGACCAATTGATGCCGGGCTTTGATGAATATTGCAAAAACGAGGAAATATTTTGGGAGTATTTTTGGTGTGGAGTCAAATATCTGAAACCGGGCAAAGCTGGGACAGGTCGCTAATATATAAATATCACTAAGGAAAAGTAATTGATTTGCCAATCGTCTAGTATGGGAACGCGCGCATTCCTATACAAGTAAATAAATTATTAACGGAACATTGATCTGCACATGTCGTCATTCCCACGATAGTACGAGCCAAGGTTTAATTGAATTATAACGCATTTTCCATACTTTTTGCACTTTCCACACCAGTATCAGCCCATATACGTCCTACTGTAGGGCACGGGCCTCCTTTACAATCGAGAGTACGATTGAGAGTGGTTAGGCCATATAGTCCACCACGCTGGCCTAATGCGGGTTGGTGGACTTACATACCATAGAAATGGTTATAAATCGCAATGGTATGCAGGTTTCCTCACGATGTTTTCCTTCACCGTTTCAGTGCGTGGTGATTGACTATCAATACACACATGACTCCGAAAAGTCAGAGGTGTGCCCTGGGATTCAAACCGTGACCATCATGAACATGTTGACAGCCGCAATTGGTCCGTTTACCAACAGGAAACCACGCACTTAACATACACATAAAATATTGAAATAAAACGATTATTTACGGATTTTATCGCGGATTTGGTTTAATTTTTACATTTTTTAATTTCCCGACGTTTCGATCACTTTACAGCTTTCATGGTCACGGGGCGGACTGAGGTATTAGTCATCCGCTCAGTGACTGTTACAATTAAACTACCCTTATTTTGAAAATATTAAATTAAAAACTTAATTCAAATAGCTAGTCTATGTTTGCGTTCCGATATACGCAGAAGGAGCTCACTGTGTCTTGAGGTCTGGTAGTTGGTCTTTTGGGTTCCGATTTAATTAAGTGTAGAATTGGATCCCATGCTTGTGCAAGCTTCAAGCCATCTTCTCTATTGAAATTAGGATGTTTTTTTAATCTCAATAGCCTCGCGAAACATCCTGGGCAGGAAGCGGTGTTCTTTTGCGAGGACTTGGGGCTGGTCAAAGCGAAGGTAACGCTTGGAGCCTTCTTCAATGTGTTCAGCAACTGCAGACTTCGTTGAGCGTCGATGTTTCACATCAGCTATGTGTTCTTTTACGCGGGTCCCTATGCTTCGTTTAGTTTGACCTATGTAAGAGAGACTACAGTCGCAATCTATTTTATATACGCCCAGTTCTTGCAATCTGCGATGAAATCCGTAAATAATCGTTTTATTTCAATGTGTAACATTCGCGTAAATCTAAGAAACCATTATACACATAAAATATATTTGATCAAATATATATACTAGATACAGGGTCCGAAACAAAATCACACGCCAAAAGCGGCCGAGGTTGCTTATACTTATACATTTGAATTTCGAATTACGAGATGCAGCAAAAAGTCTTAAATTATAATCAACTTCAGGTAACAATAAACCTTATTCCTTTAAATTAATATTTATTATGTTTTGGACAATACTAAAATCAAATAAGAGCACACGCTTATTTGTGCTCTTATTTCTCCTGCTGTTTTAGGCCGTTATTTATAATCTAGTGTATTTTGATCGAAGTAAAATATACCAAAGCGAAAAATACACACAGCATTTATTTATTTTCAATCAAAATTCGGCATTTCCAATTCAACCGGCAACTTTCATTACAGCGCAATGTCACTCAATGAACGAAAACATTTTACTGTATATGAAAGTTATTTAATCATTGCGAGAACACTAGATTTTCAATTTTATTTTACACAATTTTTAAGCTGGACTTTTATTAATTGAAAATTTAAAGTAACATTTTATTAAAACTGGACTGTATCAGCCCATATACGTCCTATTGCAGGGCACGGGTCTCTACAATCGAGAGTACGATTGAGAATGGTTAGGCCATATGGTCCACCACGCTGACCTAGTGCGGGTTAGCGGACTTACATACCATAGAAATTCTTATAAACAGCTATGGTATGCAGGTTCCCTAACGATGCAATGTTTTCCTACGCCGTTTTAGTGCGTGGTGATTGACTATCAATACACACATGACTCCGAAAAGTCAGAGGTGTGTCCTGGGATTTGAAACCCGACCACCGTGAATATTTTAGCAGCCGCGTCTAGTCAGTTTAACATCAGGTCACGCCCTCACATTTTAACTTTTAAAACACACATAACGCTTTTTCCCAGAAGGGGTAGACTGTCCCGCCCTCACATCCACCACTGCAACTCCTGTGTCGCAGGATCAACAAGCACGCAATGTAATGACACCGAGCATTGAAGCTCGCAGTCTCCGGGAATGTCTAATTTGTCTTTAACCCGCAACGAAATTAATCATGAAGTAAATCCCAGAAAGGGTAGGCAGGGATTCTACCAGACACCCACGTTTCGCCTTGTATTTTCCGTCACATATATATGGGGCGAGTCTACCGCCATATCGGGCACAAATTCCTGTATCCTGGCTGATAATGAATAGAAAAAAATAAACAACGTTTTGTTCAACTAAGCTCAGCTTTGCAATTTGAGGCAGTTGATTTTTTTATGAAGTTTATAACTAATTTACTAATTCATTCACTACATTAATTTAAATAAAGGTGACAATTGGCGGTCTTATCGCTAACCGCGATTTCTTCCAGACAATCATTAGATGGAAGGGATTTTTTTTAATAATAAAAACATTTATTTGGCACAAAATTACAAAGGTTACATTTTTAATGCATAGGGTGAAAATCATGTTATTGCTTACACAAATTATAACAGCTGCAGTTTAGCAGGGGGCCCCACACTAGGCAGAGCCTGTATCTTGGTATTTGGATTGAAAAGAAGTTAGGAATAAAATTGTGGTTATAAGAAAGGCAAAAAAGAATAATATATTATGTTGTTAAACTTACCGATTTCTTCAAGAAGGAGACGAAACCGTAGCCTTTGGATTTCAGTGTTTGCGGGTCTCTCACCACACGGCAGTCACTGCGAAAAAGAAGAAAATAATGAAGGTCTTTTGAAAAATAAAATTCATGATTGTTGTGGGTAGTAGGAAAAAAATGTTGATGGTTTAAAAACGTGTTTTTAATGACTACGGACACAATGTAACTAAAAGTTTTGCTTTTTTTTGTTTTTTTTTTCTGTCGGCATATTTAGGAGGTAAATACATAGATTTTCCTAAAATAATACGACGCTATGGTACGCAAAGGTTTAAATTATTTTTTTACCAACCAAACACGACGATATTTAAAAAATCACAAAAGATGTAGCGATTGTCGTTGATATTTTTGAGTAACTTGCCGAAACAATCTATTTTTCGGAAAAAAATCACAGTATACTTCGAATAAAATTAAAAATAGAAAAATTTTATTTCTGATTTTTATTGGATCTTGTAAATCATAAAATTTACTTTATTCTTTAGTATTCTTGATTAATTTTCTAATAAAGTAAACATCGGTACTGTTTAGACTTAAAGTCCAAATTCTTTCGAAGGCTTTAGATCTCATGCCTATTTTTTTGAACAAAAAGAGTCATAAATCATTATTGAATTTAAAACAATATGTCCAGTTTATTTCTATTTGCCCCTGAATTTCGATTCACCCCATACTTCAGCCAAATATTAAATTTCGAATATCAAATGGAAAAATATTCATGACCCAACAGTACATAAATGTGTTAACGATTATTAATTATTTCTTATTATTACGACACAAATGGTGACTGTATGTATCTTAATTTATCGTCTAAAGATTGTTTATAATAATTAATTAAAATCATACTACTCAATGGACGTCTCTGCATAAGGCTGTATGACTAAAACATCTTTGCATATAACCTCAACATTAAAAACTTTAATGTCAAATCACCCGCCATTCAGGGTTTAATTTCGCGCCAAAGAGAAAACATTGTTTCTGTATTTAGATTTTATGAAACGAATATAAAAATACAGTAATTTTACCTCTGACTTTTCGGAGTCATGTGTGTATTGATAGTCAATCACCACGCACTAAAACGGTGAAGGAAAACATCGTGAGGAAACCTGCATACCATAGCGATTTATAAGAATTTCTATGGTATGTAAGTCCGCCAACCCGCACTACACACTAGGCCAGCGTGGTGGACTAAATGGCCTAACCAGTGTCAATCGTACTCTCGATTGTAGAGTAGGCCCGTGTCCTGCAGTGGGACGTATATGGGCTGATACAGAATTTTAAGATATACGAGTACTAGCGTTCCATTCGTGATATCTAACATATCTTAACATATCGCTCATCCATTAGAACATTGACGTACCTAATTACGAAAAAGTTTGTTTTATTTCATAACATTTTTTAAAATTCTGGAGTTTTCACACGAAGTAATTATGTACTATGGTTTATAGTAAAGTAACACACGTGATTATTAAAACATTGAATCAAAATAATTGGAAATATACAGGGTATATCAAGACTGCTACCGAAAACGAAGCCGGGTGGTAGTTTTAGTGACTACAAACACAATGCAACTAAAAATTTCGCAAAGAACCGCCACATATTTTTCATGATTTTCGCGTGGTAAGTCCATAGTTTTTGTTAAAATAATAATTTAAACTGTTTTATACCTTAAATGTTTATAAATAAAAGGGTATACACTATTATTTTTAGGAAAAAATGTATTTACCACCCAAATACGACCATAGGAAAAAAATTGACGCTTTATTTTGCAAAAAATTCTGTTGCATTGTGTCTGAAGTCGGTTAAACTACCACCCGGCTTCGTTTTCGGTAGCAGTCTTGATATACCCTGTATGTTCATCCCAAACTTTTAAAACATTATTTCTAAAAACAGCTAAACGTAATAAAGTCATTGTTCTTTTTGATGCCCAATACGTACATACTAGCTGTGCCCGCGACTTCGTCCGCGTGGAATTCAACAAAAATTTTATTTTTCTAAAATAAAAAAAAAAAATCTAAAATAAATGTAGCCTAAGTTACTCCTTATTATATCAGCTACCTGACATTTTTAGAATATTTTTAGACGAAATAAATCAAAGAAACATAATGAGCTCATCCACCCGCATGTCATAATACCATATTTAAAAAAAACAACCTCAAAATTTAAGGGTTTATTTTTTCTGCGGAACCCTAATTTGTTTTTCTAAATTAAAGTAGCCTATGTTACTCCCGCAAAAAATAGCTATCTTTCAGTGAAAGTCCCGTCAAAATCGGTCCAGCCATTTCAGAGATTAGCCGGAACAAACAGACAGACAGACAGACAGACAGACAGACAAAAAAAATTCTAAGATCATATTCGTTATAGGTATCGTGTATATAACGATATGTAGTTGGACATTTTTTTTTATTTTTACTTTACAAACAGACACTTCAATTTTATTTATATGTATATATGTATAGATATTATACTAGCGGCCCGGCCCGGCTCCGGCCGGGTGCAGTTACACTATTGAACAAGAGATAATTTTGAATTTTAATAATGAAAGAATTTTCCAAATGGGTTCAGTAGTTTTAGTTTTATTCAAAGCAAACAATCAAATCTTGCCTCTTTATAATATTAGTATAGATATATATTTATTATACTGGCTGCTTCGGTAGTGCAGTTGCACTATTGTAGAATTACGCTGAGGTCTCAGGTTCGAAATCCGGATGGGATCATGATATTTTTTTTTGTATTCATTATCAGGAAGTAGTCAGGAATTTGACGATGTGGCGGTAACTTCCCTATTTTGGGACGAAACACACAAAGCGAAAGGCACCTCTGCCTACCCCTTCTGGGAAAAGATATTTTTTATAAAATAAAGTAATTATCATCACATTTTACATTTTGTTCAGAGAGCCTAAGATTTTTTTTTATTGTACTCTAAGTTAATTTCTCCTAGAACTCCGGGCCTGGGTCGCAATTATGTTTATATTTATTGAAAAAAAATTTTGCTCCCTGCACAAAAAAGTAGGTTTTATCGAGGGACAAAAATCTTCGCATTTCATAGTAAAATGGACATTCTCCTTTCATCAAAATTAGTCATGCGGTTTGATCATGTAGAAGTAAAAAACACATAAATCGCATTTATAATATTACTAGCGGCCCGGCCCAGCTTCGCCCGGGTACAAATAGATTTCTGTACAATAATATGTATGTATTATACATATAAACCTTCCTCTTGAATCACTCTATCAATAAAAAAAACCGCATCAAAATCCGTTGCGTTGTTTTAAAGATTTAAGCATACAAAGGGACATAGGGAGAGAGAAAGCGACTTTGTTTTATACTATGTAGTGATTTCGTTATATTAAAAAGACAACGCAGTCAACTGGTGCCAATTTCAATAAAATAATCAATAAGCCATTATGCTATCTCATTCCCGCGCATACAAATTGATCTTCCCTCTCTTTCTGATACACATTTGATGATGACATATTTTTTTACGATTGCCCTAAAAACTTTTTGATTGGAATTCATTTTCAAACAATCTAAAATTTGTAATGTATTTTTAAAATTACTTACTGGTGGTAGGTCTCTCATATGTGAGAGGCTGTCTAGGTAGATACCACCGCAATGTCTATTTCTCCCGCCGAACAGCAGTGTAAATACACTATTGTGTTCCGGTTTGAAAGACATTGTAGCCAGAGTAACTACTGGACATATTGAGACTTAACATCTTATGTCTCAGGATGGCGAGCGCAGTGGAATGCCAACCATTGCCTTGTAATTCAAGGTGTTTGATTTTGCTACTGTTCATGAGCGGTCGTATCGCTTACCATCAGGCGAACGGCATGCTCGTCTCGCCATTCATAGCAACATAAAAAAATAATTTTCAAAATCGTCACAAACAAACATCGGAAAAAAATATTCTGTCGAATTGATTACTTCCTCTTTTGAAGACCGTCAAAAAAGTTTAATCATGTTAAGAGGAAATAAAGCGTTCATTAAGAATCGCTATTCACAGAAAAATTAATTTAATCACTTGAATAGCAAACGTCCAGCTGACAGATATCCGGCATTTTTCTGCTTACCATCAGGCGAACAGCATGCTCGTCTTGCCATTCATTGCAATAAAAAACAAACACAAAATGCATTTATCCGAATCTAGAAAAAAAACCTAGTTGTTTCAAGCGGTTGAAGCCGCAAGCAATTTTTTTTTATAAAATTAAAACAAAAGGAACATTTAAATCACTCGACCTTAAAACTCGACACAGACGTTTTTTTTCTCAAATAACTTGAGAAGAATGCTCCGAATTTTGGCTGGAGCGAGCAACGGGCGGGATGCGTGTAAAGCTACGGTGGGAATTATAGCGGGGACATGAGCGGGGCGGATTTTATGATCAAGCGTTTTTTCTATTGAAAATTTATAAGGGAATGGGGATTTTTAAAGAAAATGTATTCTTAAGATCAGTTTATGAGTGATTCTGACTTTGTGTCATGATCAAAATTTAATAAATCAAAAGATGGCGTGTTGGTCGATCTTTGATACAATTTGTCTTTTTACGATTGATATTAACAACTAAATTGTTAATTGATTCTCTAGGATATGCAGAAAATATTTCTCTGCTAAAATTAATTCCTTTTTTCATTTGAGCATGGGTGTACAAATTGGCAAAAGGCTTTATATATAGATTATCTATCGTAGTTTTTAGTACTCATGCTACCAGACTGGGTCTTACTGCGGTTTCAGGACTATGTATGTGAGTTTTGGGTGTATTTATTATTATTCACGCCTTTTTGCCAGAAGGGGTAGGCAGAGGTGTCAGGACACCCACATTTCGCCCTGTATGTTCCGTCCCACAATGTGATAGGTGGCGAGCCTATCGCCATATCGGGCACAAATTCCTGGCTCTTATTATTATTCAGTAATTATTATATTTTATAGTGCCTTACCCTTACATTGTCGCCGTACATGTCAAGCTCAATAACATGTATGAAGCAATACCTAAAGTGTACTAATTTATTTTATTTGGTTGAAGCATTTTCTTATGTTTTGCCCCGATTGGGTAAGACATTCATTTGATTTATTTCAAATGCTTATTATTTATTTTTAGAATCAAACCTCATGTGCATATTAAATTAAATTAAAATATGCTTTATTGTACACCAAGATAACTCACAATTTACAGGATAATCTTACATAATTATGTACAATGGGCGGCCTTATCACTAATAGCGATTTCGTCCATATTAGGATTGTTTACTTACGGCCGATGCCAATAATCAATCGAAAAAAATAGATTGAAGTAAATCTGGATTGTTTTCTACTTTTCGATTTGTCATTTACTATGTTGCCATAGTTTTTTCACTACTGAGATTGATTATTGGCAATATAGTATCAGAAAAAAGATTGAGCTGTCGATCTTAAACGGCAAATTTTGGATTGGGATTGTTTATTGGCAGCGGCTGTTAATTTCTCCCTAAACGCTAATTCTCCGCCCGCTGTAAGTATGACCGCAGCGCATTGGCTGCGCTCCAAACGGGGAATCTTTATCCCAGTTTATAGTTGGGTAATTTTTTAAAGTGCTCCCCAAAAGATCTGTCATTTTATTGTGACAATATTACATAGACGCCTCGACGTCTGTCTGACAAATATTACAACTCAGTACAACGATATGTTACTATATATTTTATGAAACTTAAAGCTTACTGGTAGGTCTCTCATATGTGAGAGGCCGCCTGGGTAGGTACCATCGCAATGTCTTCACCTGCCAAACAGCAGTCTAAATGCACTGTTGTGTTTCGGACTGAAGGGCATTGTAGCCAGAGTAACTACTGGACATATTGAGACTTACCATCTTATGTCTCAGGTTGTCGAGCGCAGTGGAATGCCAAGCATTGCTTTGTAATTCAAGGTGTTGTTTAGTTTTGCTACTGTCCATGAGCGGTCGTATCGCTTACCATCAGACGAACGGCATGCTCGTCTCGCTATTCATCGCAATAAAAAAAAGAATGCAGTAAATAAAGTTACTCACGATATTTCTCCAAACGGCGCGAATGCGTCTCTCAAGCTCTGCGTCTCGATCTCCGGACTCAAATCACCCACGAAGATGTGGTAGTGCTCTGAAACAACAGAAATTAATATATGTTACAAAAAATACACTTTTTAAAATGGAGCTGACAAAATAATTTTATCCGATCGAGACGCGACTGCCAACATGTTTACGGTGGTCGCAGGTTCCAGTCCTACGACACAAGTCTGGCTTTTCAAAGTCATGCGAGTATTGGTAACCAATTACTAAATAATTTGACGGTGATAGAAAACATCGTGGGGAAACCTGCGTACCATAGCATATGTAAAGTCCGCTAACGCTCACTAGGCCTGTATAGTGGCCTAATCCATCGCAATGGAACTTCCGATTTTAGAGGAAGTTTGTGGGACGTATATCACTACGATCACGACGTATATCCGTGGGACATATTTAGGTGAAAAAAGGGTGACAAAGACAATTTGCACCATATTGCAGCCAGTACGCGCAACATAATGACGAAGATTTTGCCTAAATAACATAAGATTTCCAATTTAATGCTGTAAAAATATAAAAATGAACCAAATGTGTGTAAACTGAAAACGTAACATATAAACAAATTCACATTGTCATTTAAAATATGATTAATTTATATTAATATGTACATCACATATTATATACAATAATATTTTTCGAAAATTTTCAACTTCAGTTCCTGGATAGGAATATTAACTTTTACATAATCGGGCGCGTGACTTTTTTCCTTAGTAATTTGCCTATCCATGCCCATTTGAAAAATTATACATACATAAACTCACGTAGACGTATTCTTATCAGCTACGTGAATGTGCATTAGCGACCAGTATACGCTGTGTGTACAGTGCATGATGGCCTGTTGGTAAACGGACCAGACGCGGCTGCCACTGTTCACGGTGGTCGCGGGTTCAAATCCCAGGGCACACCTCTGACTTCTCGGAGCCATGTGTGTATTGATAGTCAATCACCACGCACTAAAAACGGTGAAGGAAAACATCGTGAGGAAACTTGCATACCATAGCGATTTATAACAATTTCTATGGTATGTAAGTCCGCCAACCCACACTAGGCCAGCGTGGTGAACTGACATAACTACTCTCAATCGTACTGTCGATTGTAGAAGAGGCCCGTGCCCTGCAGTAGGACGTATATGGGCTGATACAAAAGTACGCTGACCTCAATCACCTTATTCAGAAGTTTCTTTGACAGTTTTTTCAGACTAGGCTTAGCTTAAATAAGCATTGAGAAAAGAGAGTTTGGGTGATAAATTCATAGCTTTTGCTAAAATAATAATTTAAGCACCTGTATAACATAGCGTCTTTAAAAGTAAAAGGGTGTACACTATTATTTTAAGAAAATCTATGTATTTACAACCCAAATACTAACACAAAAAAATAATAAAAACAAAAGAAGCTTTTCTTGCAAAATGTTTAGTTGCATTATGTCTGAAATTATTAAAACTACCGGCTTTGTTTTTGGTAGTAATCTGCATACATAGATTAGTATAATATACAGATATAGATGCGCAACTATACTTTTTTTATTTTTCGACGCGTTTTCGCCATCAGAGGGCGCGATAGGCAAACGCGCGAAATCTCCAATTTGTTCTATCAATATTTCAACATTTGTATCTTTTATAATCTCCTGTAATTTAACCAATATCAAGTAGACATTGGTTAAAATATAACTTACAAAATATATTTCTTAATTTAGTGGCACATAACTGCCATTTAACAATTTCATTTAAACTTACACGATAATTTCTCGTTCTCGCCAAAGCGTGGCGCTAGAATCGAAATGATTGTTTTCAATATTTTTCATTTTATTTATTTATACTCTTTATTGTACATCTTAAATTACATAATAAATAAATATATCAGGCAAAATTAAGTACAATGGGTGACCATATCGCATTGAGCGATCTCTTCCTGGCAACCTTTGGATGAACAGGAATTATTGGAGTAATAACTAGGGCTTGACGTGCAAAAAGAGTACATTAAGAAAAGATACCAAATAATAAATAAATAATATATATATATATATACACACACATATAAATATACATATATACATACACATATATAATTATATACATAAATAAATACTATAAAATTACACATAGGCTAATATACAATATTACATAAATAAAACATAAGTTTATAAACAAAAACAATTTTAATGCAGAAGGGATAGGTAGTGATCTTTGACTAGTGATTTAAAAGTTGTACGAGACTTAGCAAGTCTAATATTTAAAGGTAATGCATTCCATAACCGAGCTGCTTGAACAGTGAAAGATTTGTCAAAAAACACTGTAGTATGGATTGGTATATGCAACTTCAGATTTTCGGATGACCTCAGGGATCTCCCATGTCTCTCACTGAGGAATTGGAATCTTTCTTTAAGATATAATGGAGAAGAAGGACAGAATAATACATTATAAAGTAAAGAAAGTATGTGAGCATTCCGGCGAAAGCGAATTGGTAACCACTTGAGCTTAGCGCGAAATTTTGAAACGTGATCATATTTACGAAGTCCAAATATAAATCTTATACAGAAGTTTTGAAGCCGCTCAAGTTTGTCTAGTTGGTCTTCTCTGAGGTCAAGATAGCTGGTATCGGCATAGTCAAGAATTGGTAGAAGAAGAGACTGTGCAAGCGCAATTTTAGTGGTAAACGGCAAGAAGTTCCGGAGTCGTCGCAAAGACCCCGCAGCAGCAAAAATCTTGCGACTTACGGACTGTACTTGAGAATTCCAGGACATTTTAGGGTCCATTAATATCCCCAGGTTTTTTACATATGTCTCACTAAAAGGAACGATTGTTCCATCGAGAGACACTTGAGGAAGTCGAGTCCAGTCCAATCTTGAAATCATTCTGGGGCTACCAATAATAATGACCTGGGTTTTTATGGGATTTACTTTAACACCATACGATTTACTCCATTTGCAAATTTCCGATAGGTCAGCATTGATTCTCGCTATCGTTTCCGGCAACCCTGCTAAGGGTCCCTGCGAATAGATTTGGAGATCATCTGCATAAAGATGGTAGGATGAAGTAAGTTTTTGAGAAATTGAATTTATAAAAATAGCGAAAAGTAAAGGAGACAAAACGCCACCCTGAGGAACACCAACTGTAGTATCGCACCATGATGAAAAGGTGTTCTCGATACATATACGTTGTCGGCGACCAAACAGGTAAGTATGAAACCAGTCAATTACCGTTGGAGATATGTTAAGAGAGCGCATAATACCAAGGAGAATATCAAAATCTACAGTATTGAAGGCGTTACTAAAGTCTAATAGAGTAAGTACCGTAAGATTTCCATTCTCCATGGCAGCCCTAATATCATCTGTAACATTGATCAGAGCAGTGACGGTACTGTGGCCAGGACGGAAACCGGATTGCATGGGATTAAGGAGATTGTTTTTACAGAGGAAAGAATTGATTTGATTATAGGTAAGTCGTTCAAGGACTTTGGATAGGAATGGAAGTATGGATATAGGGCGATAATCGGAAAAGGACACGGGATTAATCTTTTTTGGCAAAGGAATGACTTGGGCTTCTTTCCACGAATGTGGAAATTCGCCGCAGGTTACAGAAAAATTAAAAATATGACAAATAATGGGTAGGATTTCATCAAGGATAGGAGTTATCATTTTACGACTAAGACCGTCACTCCCAACCGCGCTAGACGATATGGACAGGATGCACTTCTTAACATCACAATCGGAAAATTTACTGAAGATAAAAGGTGGATATTTAGGAGTTGGAAGAGAGGAAAGATTTTTCAAAGTCATGTCTTTAGCTGTCCCGTCACAATGGGGCGAATTGGAGAAATACTGGATAAGCGACTCGATGTCTAAATCATTAGGACAAAAACTCTGACGTGTCTTCCCAACCCCTATAGAGCGGAGAAATTTCCATACCTTTGATGGATCTCCATTTTCAATGGACTGATGGATATTTTGGCGTTGTGCATTCCTACACATCTTGTTGCAGTGATTCCTTATAGTAACGTACTTGTCTCTATTGACAGCTGTTGGTTGATATTTTAACCTAGCTTTGGCTTTAGCTTTAAGATTTATCATTTTCTTTATTTCTTTTGTAAGCCAAGGAGCCGGAAAATGCTTTACTTTTATGGCGCGAACAGGAGCATAAAGGTCGTAAAGTTGCAGCAATTGAGACGTAAAAATGTTAACCTTATCATTAATTGATGAAGACGCAATAAGGGAACTCCAGTCAATACTACTAGCAGCCCCACAAAGATCTGTTAAGTTCATTCCACTAAAATTGCGTTGCAGAAGAATTTTTGACTTTACCTTGGGGGGACGAATTTTGTAAGAAGTGAAGATCAAGTCATGGTGAGAAAACATTGATGCTGAGCATTGACCATGCTTAGCAACATATTCGCAAGAAGAAACGAGAATAAGGTCAAGTAAAGACGGGGTACAATTAGGAAGGTGGTGAGTAGAGCCTAAAGGAAGGATAGAGAGATTAGTCGATTCTACAATCGAAAGAAGAGACTTAGCACGTGAATCATTTTTTAAGAGGCATGTATTAAAGTCACCCATAATAATTGTATGATTGTATGCGGGGACTAAATCTTCCAAAAGTTTTTCGAAAGAACTGAAATAGTTGATGCGAAGAGAAGGACAGTAATAGACACCTACCAGGACTTTGCTATGACGCATTTCTGCCTCAACGAATAAATGTTCGCCAGCGTTTGGTGGTGGGGGTTGTGGAGACATGTCTATTATCCGAAATTGGATATAATTGCGAAGATATATGGCAACTCCACCTCCACCGCCAACAGCTCGATCGTTTCTAATTAGGTTAAATCCTGGTAGGGTGTATGAAATGGAAGGGAGACAAGGTTTTAGCCATGACTCGGAAACAAGAATGGCGTGAATATTATTGCAGTCAAAGCTAGCCAGCATATCTGGGAAATGAGCCGGAATACTTTGGGCATTTATGTGAACGACATTAAAGGTCTCGAGAACATCAGAAAATTGGTTGTCAAGCATGTTTGCCAAAGATGGAATACTTTTAAAACTACTATCACTGCATGCACTGTGAAAGCTATCATTGTCACTATCACTATCAAAAGATAACATAATATTTAAATAAAAATAATAATACTAATAGTAAAAATATATATAAAATCCTATAAATATAAATCAATATAGAATTATAAATAATATTTATTATAGTTTTCTCTTCAATTTATAAGTTCATCTGCCAGTGCCAACAACATATAAAATAACAAGGTAAGTAGTAACTTTCATTAGAAACAAACAAAAATAACAAAGACTGCTATCAACATCAAGTTGCATATAAAATAGTAATAAATAATGATCAAACAATAAAGGAGGAAAAAAACAGAATTCATAAAATAAAAAAGAATAAAAACTAAAACAATTAAAAACTAATTAGCAAAGTATCATGGAGCCATTAAAAATAATTAAATAGATCAAATTTAGTTATTGAATACAATGCCATCTATGCGGTGAAGTTGGAACTAAATTGAATGCAACAATACTAACTAATAAACAAGGTGTAAAAATATAGATAAAAAAGGAAATAACTATTAAATTGACAGCTGTCGTCTGCTTCCCAATTCACAAGTAGTGATTAGTTACTCTGTGATTCACAATAACAAAACGGTGACAACGACACGAGTGTTAAGGTTATTAAAGTGTTTAATATTTAAAAATAATGTTAACCAAAAACAAGTTACTTCTTGCTGACTACGTTTCTTCTGGTTCTAGGCGCAGAGGTACCTTTTGCGATGGATGTTGGTTGTGGACTACTCGCCTCAAGAGACTTAACCTCTGCATGAGAAGTTATGCGGTGTCGAGTGCCATCCGGTCCTATAGCAAATATGAAACCATCTCTGGTCCAACATTTTGTGACGCCGAACTTTTGACGTGCAGCCATGAATACACTGTGACGCGATTTGGTTAAGAATTCCGAAAGTGTGACTCCAGAACCTTTCAAGTGCTTCTTTGACGACCAGGCCTTATCACGGACAACAGCTTGTTCAAACTTGCAAAGGATTGGCCGGGGCTTATTGGCATTGCTTTGGCGACCCATCCTGTGACATCGCCTGACATCACTGGCACTGAAATCATCCAACTTGAGCTGCGTGCGGATCACTTTGACGACGGTTTGCGCCACATCTTCCTCCTTAGCCTCGTCGATACCGTGTAGGAGCAGGATCTTCCGACGACCACTCATCTCCAAGTTGTCTACAGTCTGGGCCAGTGAATCAACTTGGCTCTGCAGCACATTCAACGTGTTGACGATGAAGGTCCTAAACGAGTGAAAGTCGGAGGCAAGAGTTGTGATGGTGGTTGTGGCTACAGCAGGCGTTTTTTTAAGTTCCGCTTCGAAATTGGCCATCCTGGCATGAAATTCTTCCCTGAGTATGGACACGGTGTCTTGGACTGCCTCAGTCATAGTGTTGCGTATTGTGATCGTAAGTAATTTACACTGGCAGGTGACTTGTAAAATTACACTAGCACATATAAGTATTGATAAATACTGTTTATATTACTATAAAACTAATTTTTAAATAAAGAGCTAATCCGTTACGTGTTTAATTGTCAAAGTCCCAAAAAAAAAAAAAAAACAAAAAAAAAAAAAAAAAAAAAAAAAAAAAAAAAAAAAAAAAAAAAAAAAAAAAAAAAAAAAAAAAAAATGTATGAAGTCCCACCCCCATGTCTCCATATACCTTGTATAACTGACCCAAATACACAGCCGACATAACTTCAATGAATTAGCAACGTTTTTAACAAATTAAAACTGTTCAAATAAAAATTGAAAGTCATTTAGCATGAACGTATTGTGTGGCCACAACGGTTTTAATACATTAGTTCGCGTTTAATCAAGGATTTTTGCTTCAATTTTCGGTATATGTGGAGTTATTATACGTTTGTATACCTAAATTATTCGTTCTTTCTCTTCAGCCAAAGAATACACTTGAAATAAAACTATTTATACGGATTTTATCGCGAATTTGGTTCCATTTTTATAATCTTTAAAATTTCAATTGCAATGAAAGCATGCCGTTCGCCTGATGGTAAGCGATACGACCGCTCATGAACAGTATAAAACCAAACAACACCTTGAATTACAAACTGCGCTCGCCATCCTGAGACGTAAGATGTTTAGTCTCAATATGTCCAGTAGTTTACTCTGGCACCAATGCCCTTCAATCCGAAACATAACATTGCATTTACACTGCTGTTTAGCGGGAAAAATAGACATTGCGGTGGTACCTACCCAGGCGGCCTCTCACATATGAGAGACCTACCACCAGTAAAACAAATAAAAATAAAAATAAAATCCTTCAGGCATTAGTTTTTAATCCGGAATAAGATAATCTTTTGAAAGGCTACATTAAGGTATAAAAGATTTGTTTTTCTTTGAACATAGAAATTTAAATTGCGTTTAACGTTTCTGTTTAGAATTTATTCATGGTTTTATTAACTATTAAAATTGTTATTAATGTAGTTATATACGAGATCGAATCAGAAATGAGGAGATCCGTAGAAGAACTAAGGTTACCGACATAGCCCATAGGACTGGCAAGTTGAAGTGGCAGTGGGCCGGGCACATAGATCGTAGAACCGATGGCCGTTGGGGCCGATAGGTTCTAGAGTGGAGGCCACGTACAGGCAAGCGAAATGTCGGACGCCCACCTCCAAGGTGGACGGACGATCTGACTAAGGTTGCAGGAAGTCGCTGGATGCAGGCCGCTTCCAACAGGTCATTGTGGAGATCCTTGGGGGACGCCTATGTTCAGCAGTGGACTTCCTGTGGCTGATATGATGATGATGATAATTATACATATATTTATTATGTCCAATAGAAAGTTTGTTTTAACAACCATCATACATTTTTGCAAACATACTGACATATTGGTTTTAATTAATTATGGACTCATGATATTTTTACTGTTAAAATTGGTGTTAATATAATAATAATAAATAACACCCAACAGTCACACACATAGTCCTGACCTCACACTAAGACCGAGTCTTGTGTCGTGTGTATCAGGAACTACGAGAGACTTTGCGGTCTCACAAACACCCAATATAAAAATATATTTATTAAGTTCAATAGAAAGTTTTTTTCGCCACCATCATAATTTTTTGCATACATATTGGCAGAGGTACAGAGAATCACCCGGGGTTCCTCTATTCGGATAACCTAACCTAACATCGCCTTCTTTCCAGGGCTAGGCAGAGGACCACCATTGCCTACCCCTGGAAAGAAGGTAGCAACCAGGACACCCACATTTCACCCTGTATATTCCGTCCCACGATGTTATAGGGGTCGAGTCTATCGTCATATCGTGCACAAATTCCTGACTCCCATTGATAATTAATAGAAAAATCCAATGTGATTTTTCCGACCCAGAATTCGAACCCGAGACCTCAGCTTTGTAACCGTACCATAGCACTACGCCACCGAGGCAGTCGTTAGTGTATCTATACTAATATTATAAAGCTGCAGAGTTTGTTTGTTTGTTTGAACGCGCTAATCTCTGAAACTACTGGTCCGATTTGAATGATTCTTTCAGTGTTGGGCAGTCCATTTATCGAGGAAGGCTATAGGCTATATATCATCACGCTATGACCTATAGGAGGAAAGCAGTAGTGATATTTCTAGCAAATACGAGGAAATTTTGTTCGTTTTTCGTGGTCCGATTAGTCGATATTCTAAACTGATAGTCAGAATTAAACATTTTGACCGCCATTTTAAAACGTGTATGCACCCGGGCGGAGCCGGGCCCGACCGCTAGTATAGATATAAAATCTGCTTTTTAAATACGGGCAAAGTCGCAGGGTTTACTAGTTCGTAACAGATCGTTGTAAATAAAGATTAAATCGGAACTGAGTTTTTGCTGACGAGGCGATTATCTTCCAAAGGCCCATTTCATTTCCGGATTATACGTAATCTGACAAGCCCAGACCATCGCTTTATACTATTAAATATTATACTTATACTGTTTTATTTTATTTATTTATTTTATTACTTGAAGTTGATTATAATTTAAGACTTTTTGCTACATCTCGTAGTTCGAAATTCAAATGTATAAGTATAAGCAACCTCGGCCACTTTTGGCGTGTGATTTTGTTCCGGGGTCTGTATCTAGTGTACTCGTATATTTGATCGAAGATATTTTAAGTGTATGTTAAGTGCGTGGTGGCCTGTTGGTAAACGGACCAGATGCGGCTGCCAACATGTTCACGGTGGTCGCGGTTTCAAATCCCAGGGCACACCTCTGACTTTTCGGAGTCATGTGTGTATTGATTGTCAATCACCACGCACTAAAACGGTGAAGGAAAACATCGTGAGGAAACCTGCATACCATAGCGATTTACAAGAATTTCTATGGTATGTAAGTCCGCCAAACAGCATTAGGCCAGCGTGGTGGACTGTACTAACCCCTCTCAATCGTACTCTCGATTGTAGAGGAAGCCCGTGCCCTGCAGTGGGACGTATATAGGCTGATACAGAGAGGCCAAATATAGGTACATAAAAGTGTAGACAACACAAGTTATAAGGGCTGTTTCCCTATTCTATGTAAATAAGAGCTAATGTATTATGTACCATCACGCGCGTATCACAGGGGGGTGACCTGGTTGCATGAATTACGAGGGAAATGAGGTAAACATAATTTATTATGCAAATAGCCGAGTTTGCGACAAATAACCGGTATGTTGCATAGTAACGATTTAATCGGGTGTTTTTTGAGTTTTTTAAACTGTTACAGGCTTGTGGTAAAAGGTAGGGAGTAGGTTTAGGTCATTTAAAAAATAAAACGGTTAGGATGATAAAAAATATGTGAAGTAACAGCTTTGATGATTGAAACCATTGATTACTGGTTACCACCAGTCTCTCATATGTGAGGGACCATCTGGGTGGGTACCACCGCAGTGTCTATTTCTCCCGTCAAACAGCAGTGTAAATGAACTGTTGTGTTTCGGATTAAAGGACATTGTAGCCAGAATAACTATTGGACATATTGAGACTTAACATCTTATGTCTCAGGATGGCGAGAACAGTGGAATGCCAAGCATTGCTTTGTAATTCAAGGTGTTATTAAGTTTTGCTACTGTTTATGAGCGGTCGTATCGCTTACCATCAGGTGAACGGCATGCTCGTCTCGCTATTCATAGCAATAAAAAGAACCTTGTTTATAATGACACACACAGAGGTGACAATTAGAATTAAAGAAATACAACACTATTAAATATGTCATTGTGCTCGCTGAATAATTTTATACGTAGGTATTTCCATACATTTTCGTACGTTTTTTGTTTTGTTTTGAGATTTAAATTAACCAAAGAGAATATTAACAACAATATATAAAATTAATAAGTATCTAAACATTTCCGTCGCAGTATTAGGTTGTCATATTAATATTAAATTCGATCGTAGCGCCCTCATTAAAAACAGACTCTTTTTGCTTGGCAAAAATATATTTACATATTGAGTTAGAGACGTCACTTAATCAATTCAAGATGCCCTCTGGCGTTAAGTAGAATAAATAAATAATTCAGAAATATATCTATACTTAGGTTTTTTTATTGGAATAAATTGCGAGAAGAGCATGCCGTTCGCCTGATGGTAAGCGATACGACCGCTCATGAACAGTAACAGAACCAAACACACTTTCATTGGCATTCCACTGCGATCGCCATCTTGAGATATATCCAGTATTACTGACTACAATGATCTTGAAAAAAGTGCAACGCCAGAGTTTCTTTGTTCTTCTCTAGCGAAAAAGCAACAAAAATAATGAACAATGTTAAATATGCATCCATTACATTATTTTCTACTTCCACCCCCTAAATAAAGATTAATTCGTCCATATATCAGTAAACCAATAGGCAATCACCACGCACTAAAGCGGTGAAGGAAAACGTCGTGAGGAAACCTGCATACTATAGCGGTTTATAAGAATTTCTATGGTATGTAAGTCCGCCAACCCGCACTAGTCCAGCGTGGTGGACTATATGGCCTAACCACTCTCAATCGTACTGTCGATTGTAGAGTAGGCCTGTGCCCTGCAGTGGGACCTATATGGGCTGATACAGATACAGATATATCAGTAATTCTAGTTAGATAGCGTATTGTCAACCTTTAATTAGCGACCCCTGGCGAAATGTTCGCGAACCCCGCTTCCCGTATCTGCATTGGCGTATTGAGGTGTGAGGGGCCGAGTCGAATATTATGCGTGGACGTAATCAAGGAGGTTGTGAATGGGGGTAAAAATATCATTTTTTTCAGGAAACAAGGGAAATATAAGGCATGTCAAGATTGCTACCGAAAATGAAGCCGGTGGTAGTTTTAGTGACTACAAACACAATGCAACTAAAAATTTCGCAAAGAAACAAGACATTTTGACAGCCCCGTGGCGCAGTTGGTTAGATGCCGTAAACGAGAGGCTGCGGCATAAATGTCTACAAAATCAGTGCGGTATACAGGTTTCTACACGATGTATTCCTTCACCGTTTTAGTGCGTGGTGTTTGACTATCAATACACACATGACTTTGAAAACAAAAGTGTGCCCTAGGATTTGAACGCGAGACCGCCGTGAGCATGTTGGAAGCTACGTCTGATCCGTTTACCAACATCACGTATTCCAAAAAATATTTGGAGTAATTACTAGCTTGGTAGAGTGACTATAACGAACCTGGAGGTAAGCGTGGGCCCAACCAATAATTTCAGTGGCGAGAAAAGGTCATCTGTTATCAGTCGATATAATTAAGTATGCTTTCGTCGACAAGATAGAGCCTAGTGGCGTGCCATAGGAGAGCCTATAGTGGACGCGTATGGGCTGATGATGATGATGATGAGGCAGACAAACATGCGGTCCGTCTGATGGTAAGCGGTCGCGACTGGCTATGGACCTTTGCAATGCCAGGAGTCCCGTATAACCAGATCCCTATAATAAATCACCTGCCTTCTCTAAATCAGACACAGGACAAAAGTGTTGTTCATTGTTTTCTCACTCGCTTTGCACGAAGAGAAGTGGACAATAATTTATTTCCGACTCCTATTAATTTAACTTTCTGATTGATTTCGTTGCGGGTTAAAGACAAGTTAGACATTCCCGGAGACTCGGCGAGCTTCAATGCTCGGTGTCATTACATTGCGTGCTTGTTGATCCTGTGGTGTGTGGTGAGTGTGAGGGCGGGATATTCTCCAAAATAAAACGCAGAGATATAGGCTAAACCCGAAACGTCACATTTGCGTCTGTCACTTTGACTTTAAACCACCGTCTACTATCATGTCCCCCATTTATTACCCCCATCACTCATACCTAAGTCCATCCCGCTCTGCGAATACATTTTTTCATCCCATTTTTACGTTATAACCTAAAACAGCCACATAAAGTATACCTAAGCTTATATTTTTCCGGAACATAATTCTATGGTATATAAAGTCCATTAAGTGTGTAGTGGCCTGTTGGTAAACGGAATAGACGTGACTGCCAACATGTTCAGGGTGGTCGCGGGTTCGAAAACCAGGGCACACCTCTGACTTTTCGGAGTCATGTGTGTATAGATAGTCAATCACCATGCACTATAACGGTGAAGGAAAACATCGTGAGTAAACCTGCATATCATAGTGATTTTTATGGTATGTAAAGTCCGCCAACCCGCGCTAGGCCAGCCTGGTGGACTATATGGCCTAAACACTCTCAATCGTACTCTCGATTGTAGAGGAGGCTCGTGCCCTGCAGTGGGACGTATATGGGTTGATACTGAAACTTTGGTAAGTCAAAAGTGTGTATCGAACTTTGGCCTTTAGTTTAAACACTACACTAAGATACTTAAGTAAGTTAAATCTCTTTTTATCTAGATATATATCGACAGCCTCCGTGGCGCAGTTGGTTAAGATGCCGCCTGTGAAACGAGAGGCCGCGGGTTCGATCCCCGCACCGAGAGAAATGTTTGTGCGGCGCACAAATATTTCTTTCGGGTCTGGGTGTTTGTAAGACCGAAAAGTCTCTCGTAATTCCTGATACTCGCGACACAAGACTCGATCTTAGTGTGGGGTCAGGACTATGTGTGTGTTGGTTACTGTTGGTTGTTAAATATGTATATGACGGCGCAGGCAGTCCTGGCGCCATCTGTTGAGTTTGTAGGAACAAGATTGACAGTTGTCAGTCTAGCGGAGCGTCTGATCGATGGAGCGCTGTCATGTTTTGGAGAAGTGGAATAAGGAGTTTGAAGAGTTGCGCACCACGTCTCAGACGAATCGCTATAGTTCCTCGCAATATATTAATCTTATCGAATCAAAATGACTTGGTTTGTAATCTGGCTGTGAAATCATTCCAAACGCCCAAATGCCCACGCATGACGCTCTGGCCGATTCTGATATAGGCGATGATCCGCCTATATATATATATATATATATTGATATGATTGATATTTGATCATATTGATATAATGTCGATGGAAGAGTCGGTAAGGGTCGACTTTACCGAACATACACCATCCAAATCGGTGATACCCTCAACAAGGGTCAAGTACCCTGAACTGACGAGAATGCATGAAGACGTTGATGAAAGTGGATGAAGCGAAAGTAGTATGTCAGGATTGAGTAAGCGGCGGTCTATAGTCTCTGCCTACCCCTGTGGGATACAGGCGTGACGATTATGGATGTAAGTATGATATAATGATATTGCTATGATTCGGTGGCACATTTTTATTATCGCTTAGACGCCGCCTGTGAAACGAGAGGCCGCGGGTTCGATCCCCGCACCGAGAGAAATGTTTGTGCCGCCCACAAATATTTCTTCCGGGTCTGGGTGTTTGTGAGACCGAAAAGTCTCTCGTAGTTCCTGATACCCACGACACAAGACTCGATCTTAGTGTGGGGTCAGGACTATGTATGTGACTGTTGGGTGTTATTTATTTATTTATTATGGTACAGTTACAAAGCTGAGGTCTCAAGTTAGAATATTAATAATATTGGATTTTCTATTCAATATGGAGTCCGGAATTTGTTCCTAATATGACGATAGGTTCACCTTCATTGTAGGACAGAACATACTAGGCGAAACATGGATGTTATGTCTATCCCGTTTGAGAAAAGAGAGTTTTTTTATAGCTACGAATGGTGAGACGAGCATGCCGTTCGCCTGATGGTAAGCGATACGACCGCTCATAAACAGTAGCAAAACCAAACCACACCTTGAATTACAAAGCAATGTTTGGCATTCCACTGCGCTCGTCATCCTGAGACATAAGATGTTAAATCTCAATATGTCCAGTAGTTACTCCGGCTACAATGTCCTTCAAACCGAAACACAGTAGTGTATTTACACTGGTGTTTTGAGGGAGAAATAGACGTTGTGGTGGTACCTACCCAGGCGACCTTTCACATATGAGAGTATGTTACGTAAAGTAATATATTACTTGTTATAAAAACATAAGAACAATTCTAATTATGATGTCAGAATGTCATGTTACTTTTATAAGGAAATTATATTTTTTCTTGTTTTCATTCCAATTTGCGGGCGGCGGACTCCACTCGACATTTTCGACGAGAAAAAGTTTTCGCGACATTTTTCGCGAATGCTCCGCTCCTATTGGTCAAAACATGATGTTATGTAGCCAATAACATTCTTCGATAAATGACCTATCCAACCTAAAAATATTTTTTCAATTCGAACCAGTAGTTTCTGAGATTAGCGCGTTCAAACAAACAGACTCTTCAATTTATACTAATACTAATCTATAAATATAAATAAAATTAAAGTGGCTGTTTGTAAAGTGAAAATTAAAGAAAATGTCCAACTAAAACAAAAAAAAAAAGGTTAATTAACTTTTTGTTAAATTCCACGCGAACGAAGTCGCGGGTACAACTAGTATATAGAGTTTGTTTGTTTGTTACCTCTAATCTCAGGAACTATAGGTCTTTTATCGAGGAATGCTATAAGCTATATATCACCACGCTATGACGTATAGGAGGGTAGCAGTAGTTAAGAAATCTAGTGAATACGAGGAAAAAATAGTTTTCGTGGTCCAATTGGTCAATATTCTAAATTGATAGTCGGAATTCAACACTTTGGCCGCCATTTTGAAAAGCGTATCAGCACCCGGACGGAGCCGGGGCGGACCGCTAGTCTTATATAAGTATAGATTTGTTTCGCAATCAAAAATCGAACCTATAGACAGAGAAAAGCTCCGTAACTTCGCCTCCGAGCTTTAAGCTATCGCAACAAGAGCTATAAAAATTAGCTTACTTAAAACTTTGGAAGTTGCGCGATAAAATACTTTATCCTAACTTTAAGTACGGGAAGTTTCCTGCGCCCCAGTGGTGCTAGGGAGTGGGCTGTGTCGATAAGCTTATCGATACTTTGAAATATGACGGTATTTTTGCCAATTATTATGTATATAAAGTTAAATTGGATTTATGTTTTTGACTAACGGCCGATGCCAATAATCAATCGAAAAAATTAGATTGAAGTCAATCTGGATTGTTTTCTACTTTTCGATTTGTTTTACCATGTTGCCATAGTTTTTTCACTACTGAGATTGATTATTGGCAATATAGTATCAGGAAAAAGATTGAGCTGTCAATCTCAAACGGCAAATTTTGGATTGGTATTGTTTATTGGCAGCGGCTGTAAAACATTAGAATTCTGCCGATCTTATGTCAATTTGTTCGTGTTTTGTTTAATTATATACGCATATATTTTACAAGCTCGTGAAGTAGTAGAAACTATATTAAACTAAGGAGTTTAAAATATACATGACAATTATTTAATTAGTGTACCAAAAATATTTATATCCAATAGACTGTTAAAAATATTATAAATATTTTATCCTGCCAATCTGCTGTATAAGCCCATATACGTTCAACTGCAGGGGTACCCTGCTTCCTCTACAATCGAGAGTACGATTGAGAGTGTTTAGGCCAAATATTCCATCACGCTAGCTTAATGCGGGTTGGCTATCCTACCAATAAAATAATAAAAGAGCGTTTAAATATTTTAAAACTCGATACCCGGCTCTTACCTACAATCACATATATTCAATGTCAAGATATCGATAATTTTATTAAACTATCGATAATCATATTCGCGTCCCTACAAGATCACGTGCAGGTCAACTCGCATTAGACCTCGGGGATCGCAACCAAATTAACTAGACCCTTGGCAACTCAATACGGATATTATATTTCTTTCTTAAAAACTTGAATGATTGCTCGATGGCCCAGTTGTATTATGGAAGGATTACAACGTTGAGATCTCGGGTTTGAATCTCCGGTTGGGCACAGTAATATTGGATTTTACTATACAATATCAGTACGGAGCTAGATTTTTTTTATTGCCGTGAACGGCGAGACGACCGTGCCGTTTTGATGGTAAGCCATACGACCGCTCATGATCAGTCATACACTAAGCTACAAGTCTTGTATAAGGTATAAGGAACTACAAGTGACTTAATTCGTAATCAAGATTCGAAAAGACACAACTTTTACTGGTGGTAGTTCTCTCATATGTGAGAGGCCGCCTGGGTAGGTACCACGGCAATGTCTATTTCTCCCGCCAAACAGCAGTGTAAATGCAATTTTGTGTTTCGAGTTAAGGACATTGTAGCCAGATTAACTACAGAACATATTGAGACTTAACATCTTATGTCTCAGGATGGCGAGTGCAGTGGAATACCAAGCATTGCTTTGTAATTCAAGGTGTTGTTTGGTTTTGCTACTGTTCATGAGCGGTCGTATCGGTTACCATCGGGTGAACGACATGCTCGTTTCGCAATTAAATGAAAAAAAACTGGGGGGTAATTAGCAATAGCAGAAATATAGAGTATGCTTATGCTTCAGAAATAACAAGGTGTTGTTAATTTGAAATAGCAATAATTGCCATTAGCAACACTATTTCATAAGACAGCTGAATAACTTGATGTTATCATAAAAGAAATGGGTCGGGTTTAAGTGTCTCATTAGGGGCGTGCTTAGACCTTATTTCGCAGTACGTGTAGATATATGACAGTCGGGGTGCAGTTGGTTAAATATTACCTGTGAACCATGAGGTCATGGGTTCGATCCCCGCATCGAGACAAAAGTTTACAATATTTATTTGTTTTCTTTTACTTTGCTTGCTACCTTAAATATTTCTAAAGCTAAAAATGATTGTTTTTAACAACACAAACGTATTGGGTAATAGCGTAAGTTTGTGCTGTAAATTTATAAATAAATAAGTACAATACAATACAAGAACTCTTTATTGTAACCAAAACAAGGAAATACAATAAATAAGAAATAAAAAAATGACAATATTATTATACGGTCTTATCGTTTAAAATTTCGATCAAATATATACTAGATACAGGGTCCGGAACAAAATCACACGCCAAAAGCGGCCGAGGTTGCTTATACTTACACATTTGAATTTCGAACTACGAGATGTAGCAAAATGTCTTTAATTATAATCATCTTCGGGTTAATTCCTTATTCCTTTAAATTAAGATTTATTGTGGTTTGGACAATACTAAAATCGAATAAGAGCACACGTTTATTTGTGCTTTTATTTCTCTTGCCGTTTTTTAGGCCGTTACTTATAATCTAGTGTATATTTGATCGAAGGCTTAAAGCGATATCTGCCAGACAAACGTGGGATGGACAGTATCGGGAATAGTGGTACACGGTGGTCCACAGTAAAGAAAGAGAACGAAAATGAATTTCATCTATACTAATATTATAAAGCTGCAGAGTTTGTTTGTTTGTTTGAACGCGCTAATCTCTGGAACTACTAGTCCGATTTGAATGATTCTTTCAGTGTTGGGTAGTCCATTTATCAAGGTAGGCTATAGGCTATATCATCACGCTATGACCTATAGGAGAAAAGCAGTAGTGATATTTCTAGCAAATACGAGGAAATTTTGTTCGTTTTTCGTGGTCCGATTGGTCAATATTCTAAACTGATAGTCAGAATTAAACATTTTGACCGCCATTTTAAAACGTGTATGCACCCGGGCGGAGCCGGGCCCGACCGCTGGTAACTTAAAAAATACGAATATGCTAATAATACAAATAGACTAATACATATTACATTGTGTGATTCACTGGCATTTGTTTCCGGTCTGGGTGTTTGTGAGACTGAAAATTTGCCCATTTACGTCCCACTGAAGGGCACGGGCCTCCTCTACAATCGAGAGTACGATTGAGAGAGGTTAGTACAGACCACCACGCTGTCCTAATGCAGATTTTACATTCCATAAAAATTCTTATAATTTGCTATGACATTCAGGTTTCCTCACGATGTTTTCCTTCACCGTTTTAGTGCGTGGTGATTGATTATCAATACACATATGACTCCGAAAAGTCAGAGTAGTGCCCTAGGATTTGAACCCGCGACCACCGTGAACAGACATATAATATTGCATTTGAACTCAACAAATACAATCTGGAGAGTAATAACAAAGAAGTCTTTTTGTCTCTTTCTATCGCACGGAAAGCTATACATCCATCCCTGTCGCTCCGTTAAAACGACAAGAGATTTGGAGTAGGAACATTAAAAAAACAAAGACAGTTTAAAAAAAAGACAAAAAAAAAGAAATAAAAATGTTTGGCACGGTTCGCTGACTGCCACGCGGCGTAAGTTATAAGCGGAAGCGATTTTATGAATTAATTTTGGAATTTTTGAACTTGGAATATTAAAATATTATAAACTAGCGGCCCGGCCCGGCTCGACCTTGGTAGATGCACTTCATTGAGAATATTTAATAGCATATGTTCGTCAGGGATAATGTTGGATTCTAATAGTGTTTTTTATTTTATAGTAGTATCGGAACCTATTCAATGTAAAAAATCAAATATTTCCTCTTTATAATATGTATTAGCTTAGGTAATTGAATAATTATATAAATATACCCAACAGTCACAGAGTCCGTACCCAACACTAAGATCGAGTCTTGTGTCGTATCAGTAACTATGAGAGACTTTTCGGTTTCACAAAGATATAGACCCGAAAGAAATACCTGTAGATCACACAAATATTTCTCTCAGTGTGCGAATTTAACCCGCGTTTAATGTTACTAAAATAACTACTTTAAAGTTATTTATGTATTTAAAAATGGTCGAGAATTCCGGCATGGCATGGCATAGTGACTGCATTGCACTTGGTGGCAAGTGCAAATGCCGTCCAGACATAGTATCGAATGGCATTTCACAGCAGTCCCATGCCATTCGATACAATCATGCCGGCCCGTTATGATGCCACGGTGGAAGAACCCAGAACTATATTCTCCTGAATTGTTGCGAGTATTTTGAAGTTTCTTAATCTTCATTACGAAAGTTCTCTCTTTCTCCTTCTTTTAAATCCATCCCATGGTTGTCTTTAAGACATTGCTTTAAGCGGTAAGACCGCCATGTGTACTAGTTTATTATTTTTGTTTCTGTATATTGTATTTTTTTTGTGTACAATAAAAAATTAAATAAATAAATAAAATTAAAGGGGCAGAGACTACAGTTGTATAATAGTGAGAAAATGACTAGGTTATGGGATACCATTATTAATTATTGATTCAAGTTATAAAGAAAATTTGATTTCATCGGTGGCGTAGTTGTACTACTGTACGGTTACAAAGCTGAGGTCTTGGTTCGAATCCCGGGTCGGACAAAGTGATATTGGATTTTTCTTTTCATTATTAGCCTAGATTTAGAAATTTGTATCTATGGCGATAGGGTCGCCTCCTATCATATCATACATAGCGAAACGTAGGTATCCTGGCACGTCTATCTACCTCAGCAGGGAAAAAGGCGTGAGTGATAAATAAAGTGTGTATGTACAGTCAGCAACATAAGTCGCTACACATTCACGAGATTTGGAATTGTCTTATCATCCAAAATAATAATTATTTTCAATATCGTAAGGCACTTCTTGGCATAGATGACTTTACTTGGTTATATTTTACGACTACAGAGTAGTACGTACAAATTATAATTCATGAAAAGGTTATCAAAAACTGTAAAGTGTTCAGCGACTTATGTTGCTGACTGTACAAAGAAAATGAAAAAAGATGATAGCTACTTTAATACAATAGTACATCCAGCAAAACATTTAAATAAGTTTACGTAGGTTGTGTCAATTTAATACTGAGTTGGTAATCTGTGTGTCGGGCCGCTAGTCTAATAATATTTCTATTAAATTTAATTTTAGGAAACATTTTAAACCAAAATTTTATTTATATAAAAAAAATATCCGCCATAAGCTTATAACTTACACAACCACCCCAGAGATATGCCGAAATACTTTTAGGTACAAGTAAGAACAAAAAACAAAAGGAATAATTGAAATTATCCTGCACAAGGAAACTGCCAAAGAGACTTGGAAATTTCAATATTACTCGCAACTGTACTTTGAATTTACCTCGCGACTGTACCCGTGATAATATTGTTTATATTTTGTATCCGACTGTACATAAGAAATACTGAATTTATACATAGTCTTGACCCCACACTAAGATCCTATGAATCACAACAATAGTTTGACATATTGACATACATACATACATAATCGTCACGCCTGTATCCCATAGGGGTAGACAGAGACTATAGAACGCCACTTTGCCCGATCCTGACATATTGAATTATTGAGTATGTATGTATTTTATCTATACTTATGAATAAAATTGAAGTGTCTGTTTGTAAAGTGAAAATAAAGAAAAAGGCCAACTACATATCGTTATATACACGATACCTTTAACGAAAATGACCTTAGATTTTTTTTGTCTGTCTGTCTGTCCGTCTGTCTGTCTGTCTGTCTGTCTGTTTGTTCCGGCTAATCTCTGAAATGGCTGGACCGATTTTGATGGGACTTTTATTGTCAGGTAGCTGATATAATAAGGAGTAACTTAGGCTACATTTATTTTAGAAAAAATCTTTTATTTTAGAAAAATAAGGTTTATGTTAAATTCCACGCGGACGAAGTCGCGGGTACAGTTAGTATATATGCTACCAAAACGAAGCTGAGTGGTAGTTTTAGTGACTTCAAACACAACACAACTAGATTGAATTGTTAGAGGATGCCTCAGGAATTACGAACACCTATACAATCCTTACTATATTATAAAGGTGAAAGTTTGTAAGTATGGATGTATGGATGTTTGTTATTTGTTACTCTTTCATGAAAAAACGGCTCATCAGATTTTGATGAAATTTGGTATAGTGATAGCTGACACCCTGGATTAACACATAGGCTACTTTTTATCCCGAAAAATGTAGTGTTCCCGTGGGATGAGTCAGGAAACCAAATATACATATTTTCTACTCTTTCAAATTTGGTATAGTGATAGCTGACACCCTGGATTAACACATAGGCTACTTTTTATCCCGAAAAATGTAGTGTTCCCGTGGGATGAGTCAGGAAACCAAATATACATATTTTCTACTCTTTCAAATTTGGTATAGTGATAGCTGACACCCTGGATTAACACATAGGCTACTTTTTATCCCGAAAAATGTAGTGTTCCCGTGGGATGAGTCAGGAAACCAAATATACATATTTTCTACTCTTTCAAATTTGGTATAGTGATAGCTGACACCCTGGATTAACACATAGGCTACTTTTTATCCCGAAAAATGTAGTGTTCCCGTGGGATGAGTCAGGAAACCAAATATACATATTTTCTACTCTTTCAAATTCAAATTGTTGGCACGGGATGTCCTCTCCTACGGAAGGGAAATATAGTCGACGGTACGCGGGAAATATAGTTAGTAGACACGCGAAATAATATGTTCTTGATGTGGATTGGACTCAAAAACTATCTGCACCCGGGCGAAGCCGGGCCCGACAGCTAGTTTGTAATAAAAAAGTACCCAACAGTCACATACATAGTCTTGACCACATTAAGAACAATTAAGTCTTGTGTCGTGGGTATCAGAAACTACGACAGACTTTTCGCTCTCACAAACACACAGACATTTACATTTTATGGTGTTGCTAGGTTTTTTTACTGCATACTCGTCTCGACATACAGAGAAAATAAAAAAAATGATTATGACAGTAAAATTATACACAAATAAATTTGTAGAATTTTCCAATTTCCCTTCCTTATTATCTTTACCCATATTTTGTTTATTAAACAATATTTTTCAATTTTCACCCCTAATAAAAACAGTAAATCAAAAATTACTTCCCGAAGAAAAATATTCATCCCAAGATGGGAATGCAATCCCATTCCATGCCCCCGTAATAAAGCTCGTTTCTCCAGATTCCTATAATGGAATTGCGTGGATTCGCATTATCTGATCGGAGTTTCCTTTTAACTGACTTTGAAAAAGAGGTTCTGTTTTCGTCTGATAAAGTGAATACAATGCGACTGATGAGTATCAACTTATGTAAAATGGATGTCTCTCTGGCCGGGTTGATTTGTTTCCAGATATCTATATCAGCCCAGGGCGCGGACATCCTGTACAATCGAGAGTACGGTTGAGAGTGATTATTATAGTCTCTCTATTGATGGTAGGTCTCTCATATGTGAGTGGTCGCCTTGGTAGGTAACACCGCAATGTATATTTCTCCTGCCAAACAGCAGTGTAAATGCACTGTTGTGTTTCGGTTTGCAGAAAATTGTAGCCATAGTAACTACTGGACATATTGAGACTTAACATTTTATGTCTCAGGATGGCGAGAGCCGTGGAATGTCAAGCATTGCTTTTTAATTCAAGGTGTTGTTTGGTTTGAGCTGTCATATCGCTTACCATCAGGCGAACGGAAGCTTGTTTCACCATTTACCATTGACGTAAAATATATGGACGGGGCGGAGAGCGGGAAAAGTGTCACGAAAGTGGTCTGCAGCACCAGTGCAGCGGTTGTGACGGCACAGCGCACCGGTTTGTAAGTCGTCGACAAATGCCTAATTTATCTTGCGTAGGTGCAATAAAGATGACCGAAAGTTAACAAAAAACAAAGATAATATTTCTTATCACCGCTAAGTAAAAATTATATTACTTTAAGTAAATATAACATTTATTTTAGCATTATTGAAAAACGATTTCATGGCCGCCATTGACGTAAAAATCTGACAGATGGCGCGATTTTCACAGGCATCTTTCTGACGTACCCAATGTACTGAAGGGCCTATCCTTAGTTTTTAAATCAATGCCATTTACATAATTATGAGAAACCTAACACCAGTAATTTCATTATATTCCCCTAATATTCTGCATTTCTGTAAAATACACCGTCTCTTGCATCCGGCATCGATCCGCATAAAGAAGATTAGTTCAAGTGATCCATAGTCTAACTATGCTAATACGGTAAATAGGGAGCGCTCGGGAATGTTCGGGATAACTCGGGTGTTTCCGGGATTATTTGTTATTTATTCATTGCGTATAGACTAGGGGAGGGTTGAGATAACTTTAACTTAAATACACCCAACAGTCACATATATAGTCCTGACCTTACACTAAGATCGAGTCTTATGTCGTATCAAGAACTATGAGAGACTTTTCGGTCTCACCAAACCCAGACTCGAAACAAATACCTGTGGATCACATAAATATTTGTCTCACAGCCGGCGTCTAACTAATTGTACCACGGAAGCTGTCTATTAATTATTTTTTGTCTGTATCAGCCCATATACGTCCCACTGTAGGGCACGGGCCTACTCTACCATCGAGAATTCGACTGAGAATGGTTAGGAAATATTAGTCCACCACGCTGGCCTAATGCGGGTTGGCGGACTTACATACCATAGATTTTTTTATAAATCGCTATGATACGCAGGTTTCCTTACGATGTTTTCCCTCACCGTTTTGATGCGTGCGTACTCAACATTTAAGTACGTATTTTCCGTCGCTATCCTCGTTGTTAATGCACGTCTAAATACGTCGGCCATTTCCCGCTAAGTTGGCACGTGTTTAGCCGCTGTCCGCGAGGGCGCTGCGCACTCGATTGAGAGACCTTACTGGCGTGTGTGGTGCAAGTTATAGGTTTATAGCGGGTATAGATGTTAGATCAGTGAAGGACACAAGATGAGGTGATATTGCTAAGAAAAATTGAATAAAAATGGATGAATACTCAACTAACTGACAGGTTTTGACAACCTCCGCAGCGCAGTTGTTAGACGCCGGCTGTGAAACGAGAGGCCGCGGATTCGATCCCCGCACCGAGAGAAATATTTATGTGAACCACAGGTTTTTTTCGGGTCTGGGTGTTTGTGACACCGATCTCGGTCAGGACTACGTGATCGTTGGGTGTATTTATTTAGTTTTATTTCTCATACAACATAATAAACAAAAGCACTATTGCACTTATTATCTTCCTTCGTAGTCACTTTAATGCGAATAAAAAAGTCATACATACATAAACTCATGTATTTTTCCCAGAAGGGGTAGGCAGAGGTGCCAGGCCACCCATATTTCGTTATGCATGTTCCGTCCCACGATGTGATAGGTGGCTAGCCTATCGCCATATCGGGCAAAAATTTCTAACTCCAGGCTGATAATGACTAGAAAAATTCAATATCACTTTGCCCGACCTTGGATTCGAACCCGAGACCTCAGCTTTGTAACCGTACCGTAGTACAACTACGCCACCGAGGCAGTCACTGAAGAAATGTGATGTATTGAAATAAAACTATTATTTATGGATTTTATCGCGGATTTGGTTTAATTTTTACATTCTTAACTTCCCGACGTTTCGATTACTTTACAGCTTTCGTGGTCACGGGGCGGACTGTCTTTAATATGTTGTAAAAACGACAGTAAAAACATATAATATACTGCCCTTTCTTTTTTCTTGCTCATATGTCCATCCCATGGTTGTCTGGTAGAAATTGCCTTAGAGCGATAAGACCGCCATTTGTACTTTGTTGTTTGGTATTATCTCTAAACAGTTATTCCTTTTTATTGTATACAATAAAGAATTAAATAAATAAATATATATAAATCGCTACCGCTCATGCCTCAATCCTGTACACCGTAAAAGGATGGTGTAACGAACCATGCTTTGCTATAATTTCCCCCGTTACATGGGACTAAATTATTTTTCAACCAAAACTGGGACAATGTTTACCCAACGGTCGATTGTGTTACGAAACGAGCTTTGAGCTTTTTACTGTTAAAAGAAAAATAATTGGGGTGAAAATACCAGTAGGGAAAATGTAATATTATTACGTAAACATTAACGTAAAAATATTTATAGTAAATTTACAATAAATTAATGAACTTTTTTTTATTGCAATGAATGGCGAGACGAGCATGCCGTTCGTCTGATGGTAAGCGATACGACCGCTCATGAACAGTAGCAAAACCAAAAACCTTGAATTACAACGCAATGTTTGGCATTCCACTGCGCTCGCCATCCTGAGACATAAGTTATTAAGTCTCAATATGTCCAGTAGTTACTCTGGCTATAATGCCCTTCAATCAGAAACACAATAATGCATTTACACTGATGTTTGTCGGGAGAAATAGACATTGCGGTGGCATCTAACCAGATGGCCTCTCACATATGAGAGACTACCACCAGAACTGCTCTGAATCAAATCAACTAGTAAAGGAGAATGCCCAGTCATAGTATCGGTAAAAAATATCGTTGATCCCGATACCGATACTGCTTAAAATTCATTGTAGCATTTTTTATCTGTATCTGTATCAGCCCATATACGTCCCACTGCAGGGCACGGGCCTACTCTACAATCGACAGTACGATTGAGAGTGGTTAGGCCATATAGTCCACCACGCTGGCCTAGTGCGGGTTGGCGGACTTACATACCATACAAATTCTTATAAACCGCTATGGTATGCAGGTTTCCTCACGATGTTTTCCTTCATCGTTTTAGTGCGTGGTGATTGAATATCAATACACACATGACTCCGAAAAGTCAGAGGTGTGCTCTGGGATTTTTACCCGCGACCACCGTGAACATGTGGGCAGCCGCGTCTGGTCCGTTTACCAACAGGCCACCACGCACTTTTTATGGTTTGTCCTTAAACGTTTTCCTGTTTTATCCCGGGCGATATATTTATAAAATGAAGTTTTATCATATTTTACATTTTGTTCACAGAGCCGAAGAAGAAAAATAATTTTTATTGGACTTCAAGTTAATTTCTCCAGGAACTCCGGGCCTGGGTCGCAATTATGTTTATATTTATTGAAAATATATATTTTTGTCTACACAAAAAAGTAGTTTTAGTCGACAAAAATAATCTTTGCACCAATACTAAGTTTCAGAGTAAAACGGGGATTTTTCTTTCGTAATAATCACTAAATTGTAAACTGGTTTTGAAAAGAGCAACACTAGAGTTTCTTGCCCGTTCTTCTTTAGTGAAAACCGCATTCCGAACCGGATGGTAGAGAAAAAAAATACTGAATGTAAATGATGTTAATGGATTCAATAAAAAATAAAAAAAATATCCACTAGTGATCCGGCCCATCTTCACTTGGATGCAGAGATTTCTTCTACATACCACAAACAACTTATTTTCTGTATTAAATTTTCTATACAGCGACTAAAACGATGCCATGTTGTAGTTTTAGTGATTTCAGATACAATGCAACTAATGATTTTGCAAAAAAGTGTTGATTTTTTCGTAACGTCGTATTTGGGTTGTAAATATACAGTTTTCCCTAAAATAATAACGTACACTCTTTTATTTTTAATGACGCTATGGTACGCAAGGCTTCAAATTATTATTTTAGTAAAAACTTTGGATTTACCACCCAAACATGAAGAGTAAAACATCGCAAAAAGGTAACACGTTTTTTTGTAAAATTGTGTCTGAAGGCACAAAAACTACCACCCGGCTTCGTTTTCGATAGCAGTCTTGATATACTCTGTATTTTCTCTTAACCTAAGTACCATACCGTCCTCTTTGCTTCTTTTTCCATCTTTTTCCGCTGATTTACAGTTCATAAGAAACATAATAATTCACAAATAATATTCATAATAATCTAATTTTAATTAACATCTAATTTCATAGCAGAGAAGAAGCCAACTAAGTTACAAACAATATTTTTGTAAAAAGAAAGTGTGTACTTATTTGCTTCATATTGAAATAATAATTAAAATAAGATGTTGCAACAACTTTCTTTTTGAAAACTTAAATTGACTTGCAATACGTTTACCATCTCAAGCGAAGCCACATACAAAATTTAGTCTCACCAAAAAGTGCTACGCTTAAAGCTACACAACTACGCCGTAGCATCGTAGACGCATTCGTAGCAGCTACGTGAATGTGGATTAGCGACCAGTATACGCTGACCTCAATCACCTTATTCAGAAGTTTCTTTGACAGTTTTTTTTTCAGACTAGGCTAAGCTTAAATAAGCATGGAGAGAAAACAGCTTTGGAATGAGAGGGTCCGGGTTTAATTCCAGTATTCAGTGACATTTTAGTAAAGGTAGGTACAACAGTGCATTTACACTGCTGTTTGGCGAGATAAATAGACACCTATGTCTGTATCAGCCCATATACGTCCCACTGCACGAGCCTACTCTACAATCAAGAGTACGATTGAGAGTGGTTAGGCCATATAGTCCACCACGCTGTTCTAGTGCGGGCTGGCGAACTCATTCATTCAGACATAATGGTGGTATAATTGGTAAATATATTTTATTTCAATCGATACCTAAGTAAAATCACAGGCACAATGTAGTACATAACTGTGAATTGGATTTGAACGCCTGACCTTCATTTGAACGTTTCTTGAAACGTTTGACTCCATTTAGCTCTTAACTAAGCACTATTTGACAATACTACGCTTGAATTATCTTGGATTGCTACGGCGTAGCTTCGTAGACGACGTAGGCATTCGTAGCGCTACGATCTACGTAGCATTTGTGTATTATTATGTTGTATCTTCAAAACTATATTATACAAGGGGTTGGCAGAAATCTTGCTGGAGGTAGTTCTCTTAAATGTGAGAGGCCTGGTACCACCACTATGTCTATTTCTCCCGCCAAACAGTAGTATAAATGCACTGTTGTGTTTCGGTTTTAAGGACATTGTAGCCAGAGTAACTACTGGATATATTGAGATTTATCATCTTATGTCTCAGGATGGCGAGTGCAGTGGTATGCCAAGCATTGCTTTGTAATTCTAGATTTTGGTTTTTTTTGCTACTGTCCATGAGCGGACGTATCGTTTGCCATCAGGCGAAATATTATAATAGTTTGCCGTGGGGCCTTACAGCTGGCTTTTTCGGCTGTAACATTCTTTATCAGAGGTTATTTACCTCTTAGTGCACACACATGACTCTGAAAACTCACAAATGTGCCCTAGGATTCGAACCCGCGACCACCGTGTACATGTTTGCAGCCGCATCTGCTCCGTTTACCAACAGGCCGCCATTTCATATAAAACGAGACAGTTAAATAAAAACCATATTATTATGTGACATGGTAACTGAACAAAAAACCAACCCCAAACAATGTCGGCTCGGTTAATTAATTATTTTTTCAGTAGTTATATGTTAAATTAACGATAATACGCCGGGAACACGCCGCCGCGCCCTACACCCTTCATTTTAATTTTCACCCCCTCGGAGGGTGATTCTGAAATGTGTTTTTAAAATTGATTTACTGGTGGTAGGTAGGTCGGATATGTTAGAGGCCATCTGGCAGGTACCACCGCGTGTATTTCTCCCGTCAAACAGCAGTGTAAATGCACTGTTGTATTTCAGATTGTAGGACATTGTAGCTAGAGTTACTACTGGACATATTGAGACTTAACATCTTTTGTCTCAGGATGGCGAGCGCAGTGGAATGCCAAGCATACCTTTGTTATTTGAATAAATAAATAATTTAGTTACTGTATCATAATCAGCCTTAGTTAAACACAAGATATAGAGATTGGGGAGAGGAGGATCAACAGAGAGTACTATTGACAAGAGTTAGGCTATTATAGTGGACAATGGCCCTCTCAATTGATCTCTCGGTTGTTGTTTTTGTGAGCAGTAACGTGGGAAAGACCATTACTTTTATATTCCTCTTTCAGTGCGTAAACGGACCAGTCATGACTGCCAACATGCTCACAGAGGTCGCGGGTTCAAATCCCAGGGCACACAATTACCACGCACTTTAACGGTGAAGGAAAACATCGTGAGGAAACCTGCATACCATAGCGAATTTGTAAGAATTTCTATGGTATGTAAAGTCAGTCAAACCACACCAGGCCAGCGTGGTGGACTATACGGTCTAACCACTCTCAATCGTGCTCTCGAATGAGGAGGAGACCCGTGCCCTGCAGTAGGACGTATATGTGCTGATAAAGATTGTGTTAACTGCCTTAACTGTTATGAAAAAAATATTTATCATACCGGTTTGAATGGATAACAAAGCAATGCTTGGCATTCCACTGCGCTCGCCATCGTGAGTCATAAGATGTTAAGTCTCAATATTATGTCCAGTCCACTCTAGCTACAATATCCTTCAATTCGAAACACAGTGTGCATTTACTCTACTGTTTGGCGGGAGAAACATTGCGGTGGTAATCCAGGAGGCCTCTCACATATGAGAGACCTACCACCAGTATTCCGGGAAAAAGGCGTGAGTTTATGAACGTAGAAAGAATGGTAGGTGTCTAAAAAATTCACGTCCATTAAATATAAAATTCGTGACAAAGAATAACCCAGCTGGGCGGTGCCGGGTCAAGTCTGTAGTAATTAGTTGAATTTATGACACCGTCCCTGGGGTAGCGCGGTTTTAAAACTATACCGGGTTCGATTTAAGGGTTTTTGTGACCTAATTTTAGGGTTATTTGGTAGAGAAATTCTTCTAAATCACTATAGTGTGAAGAGAGAAAAGAAAGAAAGTATTTATGTTTATTTCTAGCGGCAAACGGCAGTGTAAATGCACTGTTGTGTTTTGGGTTGCAGGACATTGTAGCCAGAGTGGATTGGATATATTGAGACTTAACATCTTATGTCTCAGGATACGATACTGTTTAAAAGTAATTATAGCATTTCTTATTAATAGTTTGTCCATAAACGTCTTCCTGTTTTATCTCGGGCGACAGATTTTTATAAACTAAAATAACTATCATCACATTTTACATTGCGTTCACAGAGCCGAAGGCAAAAAAATATTTTTTATTACACTTCAAGTTCATTCGTTCAAGAACTCCGGGCCTGGCTCGCAATTATGTTTATATTTATTGAAAATATATATTTTTCTCTACACAAAAAAAGTAGGTTTCATCGAGGGACAACAATCCTCGCACCGATACTAAGTTTCATAGTAAAATGGTCATTCTCCTTTTTGTATTGTATTGTATCAGCCCATATACGTGCCACTGCAGGGCACGGGCCTACTCTACAATCGACAGTACGATTGAGAGTGGTTAGGCCATATAGTCCACCACGCTGGCCTAGTGCAAGGCGGACTAGACATACCATAGAAATTCTTATGAATCGCTATGGTATGCAGGTTTCCCCACGATGTTTTCCTTCACCGTTTTAGTGCGTGGTGATTGACTATCAATACACACATGACTCCAAAAAGTCAGAGGTGATTGAGATTCTCCTTTTATTGTATGTTTTTTAAATACATTGCGCAGCCCATTTACCTACTAAAATGACTCCTTTCTAAACAAGCAGTAATGTACACTCAAAAACATCATGTAATGTGCTACAATTTTTTATGGTTGTTTTACGGGGCAGGTAGTTGGTTTTTTGTCTTCATTCGTGTCGCGGGAATGTTCACGCGTCGGACATTTGGTAAAGTAATCGGGCAGTTAATTAATTATGTGTTTAGTGATATTTATTGATGGTAGGTCTCTCATATGTGAGAGCCGGCCTGGATAGGTACTACGGCAATGTCTATATCTCCCGCCAAACAGCAGTGTAAACACCCTGTTGTGTTCCGGTTTGAAAGACATTGTAGCCAGAGTAACTACTGGATATATTGAGACTTAACATCTTATATCACAGGATGGCGAGCACAGTGGAATTAAAAGCATTGCTATTTTCCATGAGCGTTCGTATCGCTTGCCATCAGACGAATGGTATGCTCGTCTCGGCATTCATGGGAGTAAAAAAAAATTATCAACCCGACTCCTTAATACAATACAGAAAAAATAATCAAATATAATGCATGTAACGATAAAAAAAAAGCATCATAAAAATCTAAAATGCCAGATTTTCCACGAAACATCCGATTCAGTAGTCTACCAACAACATTACCAAAAAATTATGGCTTAATTTTGAATATGATTTGTTTTTATATTCATGCTTCGGTTATTTTCTGACTTGTATTACCCTTTAGGGGTTGAATGTGTGGGCGATAACATCCCTTATCTGTTTGGGGTTGAACTGTATTTTCCAAGCTTGTATACCGAGGAAATATTATATTTTCTGATTTGCGCATTTTTCATATTGGTAGGTCTTTCATATGTCTATTTCTCGCGTAAAACAGTAGTGTCCAAAAAATGTCCTTTACATGACATTTAAACTGGAACACAACAGTGCGTTTATACTGCTAGTTTGCGGGATATATAAACATGGTGGTACCTAGGCGGCCTCTCACATATGAGAGACCTACCACCAGTAAATGTGTTTTTAAAATATTTTTTAATCTGGCCCGGCATAGTGGCCGCATTGCGCCTGATGGTGAGCGCGAATGCCGCCCAGGCAGAGTATCCATTGGCATCGGACGGCAGTCCCATGCCAATAGATACAATTATGCCAGCCTGCTGGTATTATGCTGCGGTTTATATTTTTAATGGTTGACAGTTTTTCATTTCTCTGCCCCTTAAGCTGTAGCAAGATTTTACCTTCGCCATTTCCAGCTTCCATAATTAAAGTCATAATTGACTTGATTCCTTTACTGATGAGGTTTCACTAATCCCTGCTTCTTGTAATTAAAACAATTAACTCGCCAAATAATTATTTTTAAAATAAACGTGATGAGATTTTTAAGACTTTAATATAAAATAAAAAAGTGCAATTTTAAAAAGTCATTTCTACTGTCTCTTCTGTGATTTTAATCCACTTCCCCCTTGGAATGAAATATAACTAACTCATAAAGTTATATTTAGTTTAAAATTTGTATGTCCAATATGTAGAACTTGAATATTATGATGAATGATCAGTGGAATGAAATATTCGATGAATGACTGATATGGAACATGTTGCGTGATAGAAAGGCATATGGGAATACTAAAGAGTGAAAGAGTTAGAGCATGAATGTTTAAGATGTTGAAAAAAGGAATATTGGAATAAGAGACAACTGAATGGAAAACGTTAACTACGGATAACAAATTAAAGTTGCGTTTAAAGATTATAATAAATTGAAGATTATTTACACAATCATTGTTTGATTTGACCCGAGGCGTAACTATTGCCACTTAAACAACATTTTCACAATTTAACATTAGAGTTACAATTCCCCTTCCCTCCCCCTTTCATACAAGAGTTTTATCACCACCTCCCGCTTCAAAGAGCTCCTTACATATTTCCCCCTTTTATAGAAGTAGCAGAGTTTTATCACCACCTCCCCTTCAAAGAGTTCCTTACATCTATCCCCCTTTTACAGAAGTAGAAGAGTTTTATCACCACCTCCCCTTCAAAGAATTCCTTACATGTAAAACTCACCGAGTTTGTTGTTGCTGTGCATCTGATGCTGGTGTTGCTGAGGCAGTTGCTGCATCAGCGCCGGGTGGGGGAGTTGCAGCAACTTCGCCGGCTCCAGCTTGGTAGCCGCTGCGACCGGGATTGGCCCGGCATTCGTCATTGTCGTCATAGTAGCAGCAGGCATCATGAGTGTTGACATAGTAAGCATTTTGTCCGACACAACAGTCTCTCGTTTAGTTGTAGCGCATGTTTTGAACTGTACTCTCACTTTTATTTAAATTATTGAGTTATTTAATATTTATTTCGATTTTAAATGGTTTAGACTATGGACTATAGACAATTATCGTTTAGAGTTCGAATTATAGAACATATATCAGTGTTTCGAGGTTCGATTTAGGTGGGAATTGTCAAGTATCAAAAATATACTGCCACGGTGGCGCAATAGTATAATGGTATGATTGAAAAAGTGGTCTCGGGTTCGAATCCCAATTCGGGTAAAGTGATATTTTTTTTATTCATTATCAGCCCGTTATGAATTTGTGCCCGATATAGCGATAGGCTCGCCCCCTATCACATTGTGGGATGGAAAATACATGGTGAAACGTGAGTTTTCGACACCTTCAGGGAAGAAGGCGAATGCTTATGAATTATAATTAAATTAAATTAATATATATTGTCTTTTGGCGTACGAATGCGTTGTTGTCATGCTGTTGTCAAAATATTAAGAATAGTTTTTTCGCTTCACATTTTATTATATTGGATATGTTAATACTATTAGATTATGAGTATAAATTCTTGTTATTATTATTAAAGCATATATCAACCAATACATTTCTAGTTCCACACGCATATAGAATTTATACAGGGTATATCAAGACTGCTACCGAAAACGAAGCCGGGTGGTAGTTTTAGTGACTACAAACATAATGCAACTAAAAATTTTGCTAAGAAACGCGACAATTGTTTTTATCATTTTTTAAATATCGTCATTTTTGGATGGTAAATCCATAGTTTTTGCTAAAATAATAATTGTAACTCTTTTATACCTTAGAGTCTTTATAAATAAAAGGGTATACACTATTATTTTAGGAAGAAATGTATATACCACCCAAATACGACTTTATAAAAAATAACAAAAAAGTCATTTTCTGTTGCATTGTGTCTGAAGTCGCTTAAACTACCCGGCTTCGTTTTCGGTAGCAGTCTTGATATACCCTGTATGACTTGTATGACTTGGCAAAAGAGCACGATGCGGTGGCAATTGGCATTCAAGAAAAACAATTCTTGCAACAATATTACAAATGCCTGATGGTAAGCGGCTACCGCTGCTCATGGACCTCTGCAGTACCAGGGGACCGGCACAATAAAATCGCTGCCTACCTTAAAGAGAGTATCTGTATCAGCCCATATACGTCCCACTGCAGGGCACGGGCCTACTCTACAATTGAGAGTACGATTGAGAGTGGTTAGGCCATATAGCCCACCACACTGGCCTAGTGCGGGTTGGCTACCTTAAGCAGATTACTCTCTTTAAGCCTCGTTTGAAGAAGGACAGGTCATAGCGCTGAGCAAACACCGATTAATGATAAGTGGTATTAGTATTTGTACGGAATATAATGAAAAAATCGATTATAGTCAAATAACCTAGCTTGGTTTAGATAATAAGCATTATTCCACGTGGCGATATTGTGTTTCGAATTTCAATTTTAATAGGGTATTTATTAAGGTAAGTAGGGACAATTGACTAGTCTAGTAGAGACTAGTATACACTCTATGTACAGTACATCTAAATAATATTATAATCAAGAAAGATTTTAGTGCTGTTATTATTATTTTATTCTTAGCTGCACATAAAGAGGAAAACCACTTAATGATATTACAAATTTTAAAAACACAGATTTCTTACAGAGTACCTTTGGATTGATATGAGAACAAGAAAAGAAGAGAGGACAGTCTCAGTCTCTCAATAAAATAATAATATATAGAGGAATTATTAATTATATTTAATATATACACAATATATGACGAATTATTTATATTGTTTGAATTGAATAGACTTTGAAACTACTAGACCGATTTGAAAAATGATTTCACCATTAGAATCTTGAATCTAATGAACTTAGGCGATAGAATATTTTCAAAAAGTGTATTTGCATCCGGGCGGGGCCAGACCGGGCTTATACGTAATTAACACACTGAATTGAGAACGGTTAAAAAAGATATCAAAAATAATATTTGACAGCCTCCGTGGCGCAGTTGGTTAGACGCCGATTATGAAACAAGAGGTCGTAGATTCTGTGGATATTTGTGCTCTACAGGTATTTGTTACGGGTCCAGGTTATTGTGAGACCGTAAAGTTTCTTGTAGTTTCTGATACGACACAAGACTTGATTTTAGTATGGGGTCAGGAGTATGTATGTGACTGTTGGATGTATTTATTCAATTTAAAGTTATCACAACCTCACATAGTCTATATGTAATGAATTAATAACAAACCATTCCGGAAACAGCCGAGTTATCCCGAACATTCCCGAGCGCCCCCTATTTACCGTATTAGCATAATCAGACTATGGATCACTAGAACTAATCTTCTTTGTGCGGATCGATGCCGGATGCAAGAGACCTGTCTATATTACCGAAATGCCGAATATTAGGGGAATTTTGTCGAAATTACTGGTGGTAGGTTTTCATATGTGAATCGCCTGATGGTAAGCGATACGACCGCTCATGGACAAGAGCAAAACCAAACAACATTACAAAGCAATGCTTTACATTCCACTGCGCTCGCCATCCTGAGACATATGTGTTTGATATTATAGTAATTAAGTTCATGTGCCGTTTTCAATAAATCAAATGATGGTTGGTCTCCAATGAAACAGAGACAAGACAGATCGCTAATTCTGCACTAGGGAAAAGCTGTATACTGATACAGCTCTGTATCAGCCCATATACGTCCCACTGCAGGGCACGAGCCTACTCTACAATCGAGAGTACGATTGAGAGTGATTAGGCCATATAGTCCACCACGCTGCCCTAGTGCGGGTTGGCGGACTTACATACCATAGAAATTCTTATAAACCGCTATGGTATGCAGGTTTCGTCACGATATTTTCCTTCACCGTTTTAGTGCGTGGTGATTGACTATCAATACACACATGACTCCGAAAAGTCAGATGTGTGCCCTGGGATTTGAACCCGTGGCCACCGTGAACATGTTGGCAGCCGCGTCTGGTCCGTTTACCAACAGGCCACCACGCACTTCAGGAAAAACTAGACCAGGATATTTTTTAATTTAAATTTCTGAACGGGTGTTTTCAAAAGAATGTTTGTAACATTTTTAGTCGCGCGCGCACCGACAGCCTAAATGTGACATGATGAAATATTTTTTTTGTAATATATACTTGCTTTTATATTCTTTTGCATTGCCTATCAATAAAATACTTTTCTTTGCTAATCACATTGTTCAATTTAGGCCAAGGCTACATAAGGCGCCCTGCTGGCACACATTGAAAGCTTTCACTAACAGAGAAGCTTTTAAAGCTACATGAGCTTACGCAGCTTTCCTTATAAAACATACATTTTATTATTTTATTTAAGCTGATAGCAACCTTCTGGTATTTTCTTTCAATTTGAAATAATTGTACGCTTGAATCAATAATACTATGGATGGAAAATAACTTATCAATTGAAATAAAAAATACCATAAATATCTAATACATTATTTAGATTCAGTCACATTTTTTTCTCTCCAAACCGATTCACAAGACAGAGAAGAACGGGCAAGAAACTTTGCGTGGCTCTTTTCAAAACAAGCTAACAATACAGTGATTATACAGGAGTCGTAGCTTAGTTGAACTCAGAGCAGATTACTAGGTTAGGATATACTATATCGGTGAAGAAAAATATCGTGAGGAAACATGCATAGCGATTTTTAAAAATTACTATTGTATGTAAAGTCCGCTAACCCGCACTAGGCCAACGTTGTGGACTACATCTAACCACTCTCAATCGTACTCTAGATGGTAGAGGAGGCCCGTGCCCTGCAGTGGGATGTATATGGGCTGATACAGTATAAGATTAACACTTTCGTGGACGGTCTCAGTTCAAGTTGTATTCTAATATGACACAATAAATTGCCATACAAATATATTTGGCGTGTAAATACGTTGTGTTCTATAATATTGAATGTTAAAAAGACAATATGACAAAAACGTTTTATCACGTTATCGTTTGCAAACGTCGTTTCGTGTGATATGTATTATGATGGACACAACGTATAATAACGTATGGATACGTTGGACGTCATTATACGTTGTGTCGTATCAAAATCTTAAATCATGACGTACAATCACGTTGTGTCCGCGAAAGTGTTAAAATATATAAATATTAAGATATTAGATTAGTTCATATGGTTATATTCTACCTCCGCGGTTGGTTGTATAGACGCCAGCTGTGAAAGGAGAGGCCGCGTGTTCGATTCTTCTGTATCAGCTCATATGTGTCCCACTGCAGGGCATGGGTCGTCTCTACAATCGGGAGTACGATTGAGAGGGGTAGTACAGTCCACCACGCTAGCCTAGTGCGGTTTAGCGGACTTTACATACTATAGAAATTCTTACAAATGCAGGTTTTCTTACGATGTTTTCCTATATTATTGTGCGTGACACATGACTCTGAAAAGTCAGAGGTGTGCCCTGGGATTCGTATCCGCGACCACCGTGAACATATTGGCAGCCGCGTCTGGTCCGTTTACTAACAGACCCAAGGCAATTCAATCGATTGGTTTAATTCATTCGATTCTTGTATAGAGACAAGTATTATACACAAGTATTTGTTTCGGGTCTGGGTGTTTGTGAGAGCGAAAATTCTCCCGTAGTTTTATGAAGACAGTTTTTTACTTTTTAAACAGCATTCGAAAAAAATATTATTAAAGAAACTAAAAAACATGCCAACATGCATATATAAAGACATGCCTTTTTCCAGAAGGGGTAGGCAGAAGTGCAACCAGGACCACATTTCGCCTTGTATGTTCCGTCCGGCGATGTGATAGGGGACGAGCCAATCGCCATATCGGACACAAATTCCTGACTGACAAAAATTAACTTAATACTGATATAATACTATATGAAATATGTACTATTCATAATTTAAATTCGTATAACGTATTATTTTTGTAGAAAAATAAAATTTTGTATATGAACTAAAACAGTAGTCTTTTTTTTAACAAACAATGAATTCAACTATATCAAAATAAATCCCCAAATACATTATTTTTCATCTTTTTTAGACTAAGCAAAAACAAAAATTCAATCTCGTAGCACCGTCTACGCTCGTAGCGGCTACGGCGTAGCGGCTCTACGCGGGTTGGCAAAAGCTACAAATTATATTTAATGCGAGGGTACCTTTTTACGCCAAAATGGCGTTTGCTATGTACTGGGGGCAAAAAAATTCGTTTGGCCAAAGGATTGTTAGAGCTCAGGGGTGATTTGTCAGGGTGACAGGGGATGGACGCGGTAATTGAGTAAATGCCGGCGTTGTGAGTGCGACTGGCAATTTGTTTTTTTGTTGTATTTTGAAAAGTGAAAAAAATTACTAGGTATTAAAAATGACTACACCGTATATTTAACACAGCCTCCGTGGCTCAGTTGGTTATACGCCGGCTGTGAAACGAGAGGCCGCGCGTTCGATCCTCGCTTCGAAACAATTATTTGTGTGATTCACAGATTTCGGGTCTGGGTGTTTGTGAAACCGAAAAGTCTCTCGTAGTTTCTGATACTCACGACACAAGGCTTGATCTTAGTGTGGGGTCAGGACTATGTATGTGACTGTTTTTATTTACTTAAAAAATGTGACTGTTGTATTTATTTATTTTTATTTCGTCGTTGTCCTACATGTGCACTCTATTGTGATTTTGAGTATTTGACTATTTTTTTTTAATATTTGCACTACGTAGAAAATTAATTACAGTAAAGAAATAATATAATAATAATAGTTTAAGAGGTAGCTCTATTACACGCGGCAATTTCTTCCAGGCAACCTTTGGATTGATATATAAATAGGAAAATGAAAGGGCAGTCTAAGGTGTATACGAAATTATAGTAATCTTTTATGACTAGTATGCCACTCTATATTTTTCTATTGGTATATTATTTAAACAATTCTGTGATTCTAATCAATACACGACGAACTATGAGTGTTAGAAAAAAAAATGCTGTATGTACAAAAAATTACATGACAATGTTTTTACTCCAAAAGTTTAAGTTTAAGCTTATTCATATATTTATTATACTTATATATATCATTAGTATATTTGTAAAAAGCCTAGGAGTTGTTTATTAAACGTGGTTTTGAATATTTATGCCTAATATACAAGATGAATTCAGAGTGCGACCGAAATTTCAACCATGTGGTAATTTCAGTTACAACAGACATTGTGTCTGCAATCGAAAAATTCTGAATAAGCGACTATCAATATACACATTCCAAAAAGTCAGAGGTGTGCCCTGGGGTTCAAACCCGCGACCACCGTGAACATGAAATCTGTATCGGCCTTTGTACGTCCCGCTGCAGAGCAATGGCTCCCCAAATTACAATTGAGATGGTTTAGGCCATATAGTCCTCAAAGTTTGCCGTTAGGTTTGTCTTCCAAATCGTACAAAATAATTAAATGATACTCCCAAAAAATCTACTCCTTATTTTTTTGCTGACGCTTCCTCAAAATTGGCCTCACATTTTGTTGACGGTACATTTACCCGAGAGCACATTCAGATGTTAAAAAGCATTCATTAGATATTTGATGAGTTTCTACTCTCGAATAATAAAAGCTTAAAATTCTGGTGATGTTTGCTGGTATAGAGTATCAAAAAATTGACTTCTTTTAGTTGAAAAAACAGAGAGATAGTATCAACAAATTTTCCAACCTGATTGTACTCGGATATATACAGAAATCGAAATTCTACACACAATATATTTATTGTAAAATAAATAATTAATTTATTGTTGCATGTTTTTTCCAAAATAAAGAAAATAAAATACTACTATGACGACTCCTGAAATTAGTTTGCTAAAATAATAATTTAAGCCATTGCATATCATGACATTATTAAAGATAAGATGGTGTACACTATTATTTTAGAAAAAAATATGTATTTACCACTCAACTATGATAATATTTAAAACATCAAATTTTTTAGTTGCATTGTGTTTTTGTCGCTAAAACTACCACCCGGCTGTGTATATATTTAATATACACACATATATGTGTCATCAGCCCGGAGTCAGGAATTTGTGCCCGATATGGCGATAGGCTCGTCTCCTATCACATCGTGGGGCGGAACATACAAGGCGAAATGTGGGTCCAGTGACCTCTGCCTACCCCTTCTGGGAAAAAGGCGTGAGTTTATGTATGCACATATATATGTATATCTATACTAATATTATAAAGCTGCAGAGTTTGTTTGTTTGTTTGTTTGAACGCGCTAATCTCTGGAACTACTGGTCCGATTTGAATGATTCTTTCAGTGTTGGGTAGTCCATATATCATCACGCTATGACCTATAGGAGGAAAGCAGTAGTGATATTTCTAGCCCCTCCTCCTCGCGTCGTTTTCCTCATTGCTGAGGGTCGTGATCCCCTGAACCTGGAGTAATCTTTGACCGAATTATGCTGCGCCACCTTTTTCTATCCTTGGCATAGTGGAGCGCTTCATGGAACTTGATGTTAAGGGTCGAGCTGACTTGGTCCGACCATCTGATGGGACATCTGCCTCTCGGACGTTTACCATCGACTTTGCCAGTAATGATCAGTTGTTCCAAGTTATCTCCGTCCTTCCTAGCTATATGGCCAAAGAACTCCAGTACTCGGCGCAAGCAGATGGTAGAGAGCCTGGTTTTGATTTGGAGATCGCGTAGAATGGATACGTTGGAGCGAAACGCAGTGCTGTAGGAAAATGCTTCAGATACCACTGATGCATTTTCCTCCAGCACCGCATCTCGAAAGCATCTATGCGATCTCTGTCGGCTTTCTTCATAGTCCACGTTTCCGATCCATAGTTGAATATGGAGAAGACTAGGGAGTTGACTAGTTTTACTTTTGTTTTCCTCCTGATGTTGCGGTCTTTCCATATTTTGTGCAGCTGCGTCATTGCATTTTTGGCCATATCTATACGCCTTCGTATTTCCTTTTCACAAGATCCCGTGCTGCAGATGATAAATAAATAATATAAATAAATAAATAACACCCAACAGTCACATACATAGTCCTGACCCCACACTAAGATCGAGTCTTGTGTCGTGTATCAGAAACTACGAGAGACTTTTCGGTCTCACAAACACCCAGACCCGTAAGAAATATTTGTGGGCCACACAAACATTTCTCTCGGTGCGGGGATCGAACCCGCGGCCCCTCGTTTCACAGGCGGCGTCTAACCAACTGCGCCACGGAGGCTGTCGATATATGATATATGATAGATCCCAGATAATTAAAATCTTGTATATTTCTAGCAAATACGAGGAAATTTTGTTCGTTTTTCGTGGTCCGATTAGTCGATATTCTAAAGTCTAAACTGATAGTCAGAATTAAACATTTTGACCGCCATTTTAAAACGTGTATGCACCCGGACGGAGCCGGGCCCGACCGCTAGTTTAATATAATTATTCATTGCGTTGGCAAAGCTGAGGATACTGATTCTACATATTACAAACTAAAGAGGCTTTTCTCAAGACCCAGAAGAAACAAATACTTGTCTAAAGGTTTCTTAGATTTCTATCTATCTATCTATCTATATCAGCCCATATACGTCCCACTGCAGGGCACGGGCCTACTCTACAATCGAGAGCACGATTGAGAGTGGTTAGGCCATATAGTCCACCACGCTGGACTAGTGCGGGTTGGCGGACTTACATACCATAGAAATTCTTATAAACCGCTATGGTATGCAGGTTTGCTCACGATGTTTTCCTTCACCGTTTTAGCGCGTGGTGATTGACTATATCAATATATTCTTAGATTTACATACATATAATAACTCACGCCTTTTTCCCAGAAAGGGTAGTCATAGGTGTAACTAGGACACCCACGTTTTGTTTGTATTTTCCGTTCCAAGAAGTGACAGGGGGTGAGCCTATCGCTTATCGAGTTTCTTCGATTTACATGAATATTATACATTGAAATAAATCTATTTATGAGTCCGCCCGTAATAACGAAAGCTATTAAGTAAACAAAAGGTAGGAAAGTTAAAAAAAATGTAAAAATTAAACACAAACCGCGATGAATTCGTAAAAAGTTTTATTTAAAACTAGAGGCCCGGCCCAGCTTCGCCCGGGTACAAATAGGTTTCTGTACAATAATATGTACGTACTATACACATAAACCTTCCTCTTGAATCACTCTATCTATTAAAAAAACCGCATCAAAATCCGTTGCGTAGTTTTAAAGATTTAAGCATACAAAGGGACATAGGGACAGAGAAAGCGACTTTGTTTTATACTATGTAGTGATACTTGTCGATAAAATATTCGTCTGTTTGTATTGTAGCTTTTCGTTTTATAAGCATTTAACCAAATTTCCACGGAGGTTGTCATAATAAATAAATACACCCAACAGTTACATACATAGTCCTGACCCCACACTAAGATCGAGTCTTGTGTCGTATCAGAAACTTCGAGACATTTCGCTCTCACAAACACCCAGACCCGAAACAAATACATCACACAAATATGAGAGCGGGAATCGAACCCGCAGCCTCTTCATACCCGGCGACTAACCAACTACGCCAGACCCAAAATAAAAACTGCTTGCGCAAACCCTCCTTCTCCCCATCCTTGATTATGCCGATGTCAGCTATCTAGATCTCACCGAAGACCAACTAAATAAACTTGAGCGTCTTCAAAATTTCTGCATAAGGTTCATATTTGGTCTTCGCAAATATGACCATGTTTCTGAGTTTCGTGCTAAGCTCAAGTGGTTACCTATTCGGCTTCGTCGGAATACTCACATTCTCTCTCTTCTTTATAATATTTTGTTTAATCCTCTCACCCCATCTTATCTTAAAGAACGATTCATTTTTCTTCATGACTCCCATTCGAGATCCTTGAGGTCGTCTGAGAATCTTAAGCTGAGAATGCCTGTGCATACCACGACAGCAATGGATAATTCTTTTACTGTCAAAGCAGTTCGGTTGTGGAACGCGCTTCCTGTTGTGGTGAGGCAGGCGCAAACGCTGTCGTCATTTAAAAAACAGATTAAAGAGCACTACCTTTCCCTTTAAAGCAGTCTTCACTATTACTTCTTTTCATTAATTCATTTGGAAACTGTAGTATATTATAATTTATATATGATTTTGTATTATTTATTTTTTATGTATGTATATATATATATATATATATATATTTATGGATATGTATATGTATATTAGTAGTTATGTTTAATTAGTATTATTTAGCTTTAAGTAATTCTTTATTTGTTATACTGCCCTCTCTCCCTCTCCTTCATTTAAATCCATCCCATGGTTGTCTGTAAGATATTGCTGTTGAGCGATAAGACCGCCATTTGTACTCTTTGTTATAATTATTTCTGTTTGTTTGTATTGTTAAGTTTGTGTGCAATAAAGATTTAAATAAATAAAAATAAATAAATAAATAAAAACTGTGGTTCACACAAATATATTGTGTGTCGGAGCGGGAATCGAACTGCGGCCTCTTCATACCTGGCGGCTAACCAATTGCGCCACAGAGGCTGTCTTTTCAGTGAAAATGTTATTTTTTAATAAATGTTTTGTTGTTTTAATATATAGCTATAAGTGTGTTCCGAAGGGTAATGAAATGTAAACATTGGGCGCCCCAGGTCAACCCTTTCTGAATATTGTTATAATTGGCTGGAAAAAATACGATTTCAAAGGGTTTTAGGGTTCCGTACTGAAAAAGGAAAATTGGAAAACATATTATAATTTATTCTTTGTAATTTGTCAAGAAACTTTACTTTACTGGTGGTATGTCTCTCATATGTGAGAGGTCATCTGGGTGGGTACCACCGCAGTGTCTATTTCTCCCGCCAAACAGCAGTGTAAATGCACTGTTGTGTTTCGGATTGAATGGCATTGTAGCCAGAGTAACTACTGGACATATTGAGACTTAACATCTTATGTCTCAGATTGTCGAGCGCAGTGGAATCCCAAGCATTGCTTTGTAATTCAAGGTGTAGTTTGGTTTTACTACTGTATATGAGCGGTCGTATCGCTTACCATCAGGCGAACGGCATGATCGTCTCGCTATTAAAGGCAATAAAAAAAAAAGTGACAAGGTATTTCCCATTTAGTTTATTAGGTAAGAAGCAAACTCTTACTAATACTAAATAAGTAAATTTTGAGTATGTCATATACAAAGCCTTTTTTATATCTATGAATGGCGATACGAACATGCCATTCGCCTGATGGTAAGTGATATGATCGGTCATGGACAGTAGCAATGTTTGGCATTCCACTGTGCTCGCCATCCCGAGACATAGATTATTAAGTCTCAATATGTCCAGTAGTTACTCTGGCTACAATATCCTTCAATTTGAAACACAACAGTGCATTTACAGTGCTGTTTGGCGGGAGGAATAGACATTGCGGTGGTACCTACTCAAGCGGCCTCTCACATATGAGAGACCTACCACCAGTTTAGGGTCAATCCTAAATTCAAAATGGTAATAAAAAATATTTTTGTGAGCGATTATAATCTCAAATACTTATAATATGGCATCAGACGGTATTATATGAATGGACCCTACATTAATAATCCCAACTCACACTTGGCCGTTTTTTTGTTTTTTATTGTAATATTTGCTTAGGAATATTATGCGGTCTTTTTATATTATAAACATCGTTTTGCTAAAAGAGTTATTTTATTATCAACGTTTATTTTACGTTAATTTGTACAGGGTCGAGTTTTCGATTGGAAAATAGAAAACGTCTTCATAAAAGCAGAATTTAAATTATCAGATGTTTTAATTTAATAAAATGTAATCAGTAAATAATAGTTTTATTTAAATGTGTTACATTTGCGTTAATATAAGAACCCATAAGACAATTTCAATAACATTTTCCGAAAAACGCTAAAATAGGGATGTTGTAAAATTTTTGTAATTGCTTTTATTTCATAGATATTTTTCTGTATCAGCCCATATACGTTTCATTGCAAGGCACGGGCCTCCTCTACAATAAAGAGTACGATTGAGAGTGGTTAGGCCATATAGTCCACCACCCTGCCCTAGTTATTGTATTGTATTGTATCAGCCCATATACGTCCCACTGCAGGGCACGGGCCTCCTCTACAATAAAGAGTGCGATTTCATGTGTACGATTGAGAGTGGTTAGGCCATATAGTCTGCCACGCTGGCCTAGTTAGCGGACTTTACATACCAAAGAAATTCTTATAAATCGCTATGGTATGCAGGTTTCCTCACGATGTTTTCCTTCACCGTTTTAGTGCGTGGTGATTGACTATCAATACACACATGACTCCGAAAAGTCAGAGGTGTGTCTTAATAAAACGAATAAGTTGCCGGTTGAGAAAAGACAATTTATTTAATTTGTATTGTTTTATTTGTTTATGTCCATATTTTAATAACTAGATGGCGTTAGTATGAAGAAAACTATTATAGTATTATTTTGATATTAAAAACATAAACAACACCTCGAATTACAAAGCGATGCTTGGCATTCCACTGCGCTCGCCATCCTGAGACATAATATATTAAGTCCCAATATGTCCAGTAGTTACTCTGGCTACAATGTCTTTCTGACCGAAACACAACAGTGCATTCACACTGCTGAGTATGAAAGTAAACTAGTATTGTTTTGATATTAAAAAACATAATATTTTAACATGCCCTGGGATTTGAATCCGCGACCACCGTGAATATGTCGGCATCGCGTCTGTTCCGTTTACCAACAGGCCACCACGCACTTCAATCGATTGGTTAGATGGTTTTGTTTTTTGTATAGAGACAAATGTGATACACAAGAATTTGTTCCGGGTCTGGGTGTTTGTGGGAGCGAAAATTCTCTCGTAGTAAATATTTATTATTAAAGAAACTTAAGAAGATGTGGGATAATTAACTTACATACATAAACATACGCCTTTTTTCCCAGAAGGGGTAGGCAGAAGTACTACCAGGACACCCACATTTCGCCTTGTATATTCGTTGACCAACCCACGTACTTAACAAATATTCTACTACAAAGTTTTATAAGCCTGAATTCACGCTTGTGAAATGACGGTCAACGTGGAAAAGCGCGCTTGTATGGAGACAAAAGGCGCGAGGCTCCATATGCAATTCTTTAGACGGCGCGGCGGCTGTTTTTTTAAACTTCCCACTCGGCGCTTTTCATATGCCTCCATGGTTAGTTGCAGATGTTTCTGTACTGTACTGTATCAGCCCGTATATGTCCCACTGCAGGGCACGGGCCTACTCTATAATCCAGAGTACGATTGAGAGTGGTTAGGCCATATAGTCCACCACGCTGGTCTAGTGCGGGTTGGCGGATACACTTTTCAAAATGGCGGCCAAAATATTCAATTCTGACTAATTTAGAATTCGAACAATTGGACCATGAAAAACTAATTTTCTTCGCATTTGCAACATTTTCACTACTGCTTCCCTCCTATAGGTTATAGCGTGATGATATATAGCCTATAGCATTCCTCGATAAATGACCTATCTAACACAAAAATATTTTTTCAATTCGAACCAGTAGTTCCTGAGATTGGATGTAACATACAAACTTTTTAGGTTTACAAATTAGCATAGATGAGGAGGGTAGGCAGAGGAAATATAGTTGTAATTTATTTATTTTAAAAGGATATTTATTTAACCCTTTTTTTGTACTTTAAAGAAACGATATCAGTAGAGAAATAATATAATAATAATAATAGTACATGAGGGCGGCCTTATTGCTCTAGGCAATTTCTTCCAGACAATCTTTCAATAATAATCTCTATATTATAAATAGGAAAATGACATTATCCTTCAAATCGAAACACAACAGTGCATTTACACAGCTCTTTGGTGGGAGAAATTGACATTGCGGTGGTACCTACCCAAGCGGCCTCCCACATATGAGAGACCTACCAGTAAAATGAATGAATTTTTAAAAATATTGCACTCCGTGGTCCAATGTTGGTTCCAAGCCTGTTATTTATGGCAAATAGACTCTTGTTCACCGTTTTGTCATTAGGCCCTTAAAGGGAAGGGCGGCGACGATAAGCGAAATTGTTTTTAGCAGATCGTGACGTATCTACATAGTTAATATTGATTGCCTGCTTCGGTTGCGTAGTTGTACTATTGTACGGTTACAAAGGATTCTTGGGTTGGAATCCCGGGTTGGGCAAAATATTGGATTTTTCTATTCATTATCAGCCCGGAGTTAGAAATTTGTGCTCGATATGGCGATAGGCTCGCCCCCTACCACATCGTAGGATGGAAGATACAAGGTGAAATGTGGGTGTCCCGGCACCTCTGCCTAACCTTTCTGGGAAAAAAGCGTGAGTTTATGTATATAAAAAAAGCGTACATGGTCAACAACCGGTCTAATATCCAAGTAAAATATTTTGAACCATCAACCTTTCGTGAATTTATTTTTAGCCTTATCGATGTTGCCATGTCACACCCCTCACGGATATAATTAGTCTGCGGCGTTGCTAATGAAATTTCCAATATAAACAGCGACAAAAACTTGACGCTTGTTGGGCTGGGTTAAATTCTTCCTTAGAGTTTGGGAATCTTTATCTGGGGCCCTACTATATTCATCCGAACGAACGAACGAAGTTCGATACTTCGGACGATCGACATACGAATGTATCTACTCTGTAAAAGTTCGAAGTTGTATAACGTACATCGTAACCATAAGTCAATTACGACCATAAGTATATGTAGGTACAATCGTATCGTATATAAACTGCGATTATCCGAAGTTTCGAACTTCGTTTGTTCGGATGAATATAGTAGGGCCCAACTTCGTTCGTTCGTTCGTTCGTTCGTTCGGATGAATATAATAGGGCCCCTGTATCTGTATCAGCCCATATACGTCCCACTGCAGGGCACGGGCCTACTCTACAATCGAGCGTACGATTGAGAGTGGTTAGACCATATAGTCCACCACGCAGGCCTAGTGCGGGTTGGCGGACTTACATACCATAGAAATTCTTATAAATCGCTATGGTATGCAGGTTTCCTCACGATGTTTTCCTTCGCCGTTTTAGTGCGTGGTGATTGACTATCAATACACACATGACTCCGTAAAGTCAGAGGTGTGCCCTCTGAATTTCTGTGTGTGTGTGTGTGGCAATCTTTAGCAAGAAGAATATTGTCTAAATGATGCTTAGGTTGCTGTGAATGTTACACATTTTTTATTGCACTTAATGGCGAGATGTCGTTCGCTTGATGGTAAGCGATCCGACCGCTCATGGACAGTAGCAAAACCAAACACCTTGAATTACAAGCAATTCTTGGCATTTCACTGCGCTCGCCATCCTGAGACATAAGATGTTAAGTTTCAATATGTCCAGTAGTTACTCTGGCTACAATGTCCTTTAATCCGGAACACAACAGTGCATTTACACTGCTATTTGGCGGGAGAAATAGACATTGCGGCGATACCTACCCAGGCAGCCTCTCACATATGAGAGATCTACCACCAGTAAAACCAATCTTGAAATCAAACTAATTTGATTTGATTTATTGTTGTTCTGGGTTTAATTCTTCCTTAGGGTCGATAGGAATATTGTCAAAATGTTTGTTAAATTTACGCGAATATTATACATCTTGAAATCAATCTATTTTCTTTTGATTTATTGTGGCAATGGATTAAATTATTTGTATATATTATCTTTAGGGATTCTTATTGGAATCTTGAGCAAGACGAATATTGTCAAAATGTTTCTTAGTTTTACGCGAATATTACTAATTGAAATGAAACTAATTTGTACAAATTTTATCGCGGATTTGGTTTAATTTATACAATTTAAATACATACATACATAAACTCACGCCTTTTTCCTAGAAAGGGTAGGCAGAGGTGCCAGGATACCCACATTAAGCCTTGTATGTTCCGTCCCACGATGTGATAGGTGGCGAGTCTATCGCCATATCGAGCACAAATTCCTGACTCCGGGCTGATAATGAATAGAAAAATCCAATATCACTTTGCCCGACTCGGGATTCGAACCCGAGACCTCAGCTTTGCAAGCGTACCTTAGTACAACTGCGCCACAGAGGCAGTCAGGCATTTTAATACATCGATTCCTAAACAAATTTCTATCCCATGATAGTCGCATTGAGACTAATCGATTAATCAAGGGATTGCTTCGTGCGATACGACCGCCATTTGTAATCTATACATATAAATAAAATTGAAGTGTCTGTTTGTAAAGTGAAAATAGAAAAAAATGTCCAACTACATATCGTTATATACACGATACCTATAACGAAAATGACCTTGGATTTTTTTGTCTGTCTGTCTGTCTGTTTGATCCGGTTAATCTCTGAAATGGCTGGACCGATTTTGACGGGACTTTTATTGTCAGGTAGCTGATATAATAAGGAGTAACTTAGGCTACATTTATTTTAGAAAAATTCTTTTATTTTAGTAAAATAAAGGTTTTGTTAAATTCCACGTGGACGGAGTCGCGGGCACAGCTAGTGTTAAAATATATTCGTTTAGTTTAAATTTTATTTGGTGTACAAAAAAAAATACATACTGATGGTAAATCTATACTAATATTATAAAGCTGCAGAGTTTGTTTGTTTATTTGAACGCGCTAATCTCTGGAACTACTGGTCCGATTTGAATGATTCTTTCAGTGTTGGGTAGTCCATTTATCGAAAAAGGCTATAGGCTATAAATCATCACGCTATGACCTATAGGAGGAAAGCAGTAGTGATATTTCTAGCAAATACGAGGAAATTTTGTTCGGTTTTCGTGGTCCGATTGGTCGATATTCTAAACTGATAGTCAGAATTAAACATTTTAACCGCCATTTTAAAACGTGTATGCATACGGGCGGAGCCGGGCCCATCCGCTAGTCTTTCATAAAGAGGCTGCCTGGGTAGGAACTATCTCAATGCATCTTTTTATTCAAATTACTTTTTTATTAGGATAACCTTGTGAAATATCCTTAGCATGACGGTGTTCTTTTTCTTTTGTAATAAATAGTTTTATTTCAAGAAGAAATATTCTTCTTCATTTTATCTATTGTATATTATATGATTTATAAAGGGTATATCAAGACTGCTACCGAAAACGAAGCCGGGTGGTAGTTTAAGCGACTTCAGACACAATGCAACAGAAAATGTTGGAAAAAAGCGTTTTTTATGTTATTTTATTAATTTCGTCGCATTTGGGTGGTAAATTCTTTTTTTCCTAAAATAATAGTGTATACCCTTTTATTTATAAATACTCTAAGGTATAAAAGAGTTTAAATTATTATTTTAACAAAAACTATGGATTTACCACCCAAAAAAGTACGATATTTAAAAAATGATAAAAAAAATATTCACGTTTCTTTGCAAATGTTTCAGTTGCATTGTGTTTGTAGTCACTAAAACTACCACCCGGCTTCGTTTTCGGTAGCAGTCTTGATATACCCGGTATTAACCAAGCTACGAGGGAGATTTTTTTCCTTAACAACCGTTAAGATAACATAGAAAAAAAATATCATATAGAATAGAATAAAACTGCAACAAAATATGTCAAAATAAATTCGCAACCCGTACTAGTATTTCCTGAGTTTTGAAGGTTCAAACAAACTCTTTAACTTTATATATGAGTATAGATAAGAACGGTGAAGGAAAACATCGTGAAGAAACCTGCATTCCATAGCGGTTTGTATGAATTTCTATGGTATGTAAGTCCGCCAACCCGCACTAGGCCAGTGTGGTGGACTATATGGCCTTAAGTCCGCCAACCCGCACTAGGCCAGCATGGTGGACTAGCTGGCTTAACTCTCAATCGTACTGTCGATTGTAGAGGAGGCCTGTGCCCTGCAATGGGACGTATATAGTCTGATACTTAATCTGTCTATCTGTATCTGTATCAGCCCATATACGTCCCACTGCAGGGCACGGGCTTCCTCTACAATCGAGAGTACGATTGAGAGTGGTAAGGCCATTTAGTCCACCACGCTGGCCTAGTGCGGGTTGGTGGACTTACATGCCATAGTTTTTTTTATAAACCGCTATGGTATGCAGGTTTCCTCACGTTGTTACTGATAGATAATACAGTGTTTATATAAGAAAATATATTGGGTGGAAGCATATGGCGTAAGAAAGGGATGCAAAGAGGTAAAAACGTGTAACATAATGGTAAAATTACTTGGTTACCGATCACGTATCTTAATAATCATGTATTTATACAGGGTGTTTTCGTTCAAATACAGAATATTTATGTGTACATACAGGATGTAATCGGAAATGTTAATTGCTGGTAATAATTATGTTTTATTATACTATACGGGATATCTTAGCATTATTGAGTATAATGTATGATTACAGGGGCGTCGCCAGCCTTGTGCAGGGGGGGGGGGGAGAGGGCAAATAATATGGAGAATGAGAAAAGTATGAATTGTAGGTAAAGTCAAGAGCACATGAAGCTTTTTACTTGTAGTACGAGCCTTACATCTACGGCGATGTTCAAAAAAATACCGTATAGGCAAGTCAAGTCAACGATTTACATTTGACATTTTTTTTCAATCTCTAGGGAGGGGATGGGCAGCTGCCCCTACCTGCCCCCCTTGGCGACGCCTTTGTATGATTATTTATTATTTGGATCGAAGCAGATCATATAACAAGACTCTAACAAACCTCGGAGGCTTTCACATATCCCTACTGATATTATAAATAGTAGTCAGTTTGTTTGTTACGCTTTCACGCGAAAACTACTTAACCGATCTTGGTGAGATTTTGTACACATATTCTTGGAGGTATTAGAAGTAACATAGGGTGACTTTTTATGAAAAACAATTAGTCCATTAGGCCAAATTGAACATTTTGGATGTTTTTTACGAAAGATAAAAAAAAAAATATTTTTTTGAAATTCAACATGTTGGCAGCCATTTTGAAAAGTGTGTCTGTGGACCGCTAGCATTTTATATATTTAATTATGTATTTTATTTTACTGTACGGCCTAGTCTGTCTTAATTGTACTCTCGATTTCAGCGGAGGCACATAACCTGCAGTGAAAAGTATATTGGATGTACAGAAAATAGATACCTATATGACCCAACGCATCTTAATTGTACTCAAAATTGTAAAGTATATGGGTCGAACAGTACACATATGTCTTCGTGACCTAACCCCACTCAATCGTACTCTCGATTGTAAAGAAAGCTCGTGCCGCGCAGCGGGACGTACATGGCCTGATACAGATTAGTTTGGAATAAATAGCAATAGCAATCAAGAATAGTAAGTGAAGTAGATGATAATATTTCAAAAGTTATATAAATAAAGCTAAATTTTGTGATTCGCAATTGTAATTCACAAAGCCGATCAGCTAATATTTGAGTGAGTGAGTTTTTATTACAATCCCATTAAAGAATAAACTAAATAGACAATTTTGTGTATGTAATTTTAGATGTGAAATAAGTTTATAATATCTGGTCAGTTTTTTCTTTACAAATTTTGTGGGGGCAATTAGCAATAGCAGAAATATAGAGCATGCTAATGCTTCAAAAATAACAATGTAGTGATGTTAATTTGAAATAGCAATAATTCCCATTACCAGTACAGGAAATATGATTTCCTTGCCAGTAATATTATCATAGATATTTTTCGACATTCTTTGACAGAATAATTCATATTGTTTAGTACAACAGATGTTCCCTTAGGAATAAGCCGAGTGGAAAAATATGTTCTATATATTGATCGTATCAAGGACTTTTGGTATTGTTATGGAAATAGGTATTAATAATAATGCGGCCTATATACCCCATTACAAGTGAGAGTTCGATTGAGTGGGGTTAGGCCATCTATACTGGCTTAATGTGGGCTTCATATACGATAGAAAGTCTTATAAAATCAGATATGAATAAGATATACTGCAACCGAAAATGGAGCCAGGTGGTAGTTTTAGTGACTTTAGGCAATGCAAACTAAAAATATTGCAAATAAAAGAGACGTGTTTACTTACTTACTGTTTTTTTTTTCTTCGCTTCACTCAGCCATATTAAATATAACGTAAACATATTCGTATTTAAAATTTTATAACAAATTATTAAACTGCTTTGATTTAAACCAATTGTAATTTTTGTAATAATCACTAAGTTGTAAACTTGTTTTGAAAAGAGCAACACTAGCCCGTTCTTCTCTTGTGAAAACCGCTTTCCAAAACGGGTGTAAAACGTATTAATGGATTCAATAAATTATTTTCATTTTATTTTAAAAACATAAAAAACAATATCTTCTTTGCAATATGTTTTGTTGTATTATGTTGGTAGTCACTAAAACTACCACCTGGCTTTGTTTTCGGTAGCAGTCTTGAGATACGCTGTATATTTAATGAAATTGAAAGTATTAAATTATTCTTATGCTGCCTCGGTGGTATTGTTTTAATATAATAAGTAAATAAATAAATAACACCTAACAGTCACATACAAAGTCCTGACTCCAGACTAAGATCCAGTCTTATGTCGTGGGTATCAGAAACTACGAGAGACTTTTCGGTCTCACAAACACCCAGACCCGAAACAAATATGTGTGTGCTGCACAAACATTTCCCTCGGTGCGGGGATCGAACTCGCGGCCTCTCGTTTCAAGGGCGGCGTCTAACCAACTGCGCCACGGAGGCTGTCTACTATGCTTGGATTATGGATGTGTTGACGTTATTAAATAAAATTAAAGAGAGGAACGGGAATGAAAAAGGATGGGAAGAGGACAGGGGTAATTTTATTTTTATTCGGCGGATAAATGTGTGATGGGAAAATCCACCTGTACGGCTGTTAAATTTTACACTGAAATTTACTTCAGAAACAATACTTAATGAACGTTTTATCTCTTCTTAAGTCTTAACATGATTTAACTAATTTACATTTATGTAGCGGATTTTTTACAAATAAGAGGGTACGTGTTTACGATCCTACTTTTTTGATATTGTCAATATCTATGTTAAATCTTTGTATTTAAATATTATAATCATACTAGCGGTCGGGCCCGGCTCCGCCCGGGTGCATACACGTTTCAAAATGGCGGTCAAAATGTTTAATTCTGACTATCAGTTTAGAATATCGACCAATCGGATCACGAGAAACGAACAAAATTTCCTCGTATTTGCTAGAAATATCACTACTGCTTTCCTCCTATAGGTCATAGCGTGATGATATATAGCCTATAGCCTTCCTCGATAAATGGACTACCCAACACTGAAAGAATCATTCAAATCGGGCCAGTAGTTCCAGAGATTAGCGCGTTGAAACAAACAAACAAACAAACTCTGCAGTTTTATAATATAGTATAGATTAAATTGATGTTATAGAACTAAAGTAACCGACATAGCCCAGCGGATGAGTAAGTTGAAATGGCAATAGGCGGCGCACATAGCGTGAAGAACTGATGGCCGATGGGGCCAAAAAGTTCTCGAATGGAGGCCACGTAGCGGAAAGCGCAGCGTAGGGCGTCCACCCACAAGGTGGTCAGACGACCTGGTAAAGGTCGCGGGACGCTGGATGCGGGCTGCCTCCAACAGGTCACTGTGGAAATCATTGGGAGAGGCTTATGTTCAGCAGTGGACTTCCTTTGGTTCATGGAGACTATGTTATATAGATAATATGTAGCCGTGTCAATTAAATTAAAATAAATAAATAATTTGAGGTTATATTTCCAAAAAGTTTTTGAACATAAACTTCTTTTGAGACGTTTGAAAAATTTACGACACTAATTTTTTTTACAATGCGCACACATCGACATCCTAAACACGACATGATGAATCGTAAAGTACTAGGAACACATGACGTTGGCAGAGATATTTGTGTGTCTAAAGGAACAGCAAGGGATTTGATTTTTAAAGGATATTCAACCTTATCTAACGGGAATACGACGTAAATTCCAACGTTTTAAATTTATGTCGCGGTATCGGAGACTTTCCTTCGAATGCGTTATTTTTAAACAATTAATGTTAATTATATTTTCAAAGGTTAGTTAAAATTAAGATGTAACCTGATTCTTTGTTCCCCAACGCAGCCGGGCAGATATCTGAAACAAAATGAAATAATATTACTCATTATAGAATGACAGTGAAGGAAAACATCGCGAAGAAACCTGTAAACCATAGCGATGTTTAATATATTTTGATGTGAAACATATTGATATTATTAATATTATGAAGCCAATTTAAATTTTTCTGTATATTTTAATAACATATTTTAATACTTTTGTAACATACTTCAGTTACCATCGACCAATTGTCACAGTAATACCGTCCTCAGAGGCAACATCGAATATAACTATTACCGAAGTCACTGATTAAACGAATTAAGTAGTCACGATTTGATAAATTCGTAATTTTTTGTATGTAATGATAATAAATGTTCAATAAATAGTCATCGTTATCTGGAAAAAAAATCGTAATATTTTATTTCATCATTATGACATATTTAGTTTCTATCACAATCTGTTCTTTTCTGTATATTACTTATACAAAATAATGTCGATGTTTCACATCTGCCAGGCGTCCCGTGACGACTCACATTTTTTTTGGTATACGGGTAACTTAGATTTATGGAATGTTATCCATTGAAATAAAGCTTAAATAATAATTTACATCTTTTTATTTATAAAGACGCTATGGTATGCAAGGATTTAAATTATTATTTTAGCTATTATAACTATGGATTTACCATCCAACAAAGGCGATTTTTAAAACGACACTAAAAATGTCGCACTTTTTTGCGATGCTTTCTGTTGTTGCAATGCTTTCTGTGTTTCTGTCTTGATATACCGGAAACCTTGTACGATAAGTTCTGTCAAACGAGCAATCAGGTCACCTGATGGTAAGTGATCACTGCACATGAACATCCACAACGCGCGGATCATGGATGTGAAGGACCAAGATTTTTTTCTTATTTTTTATTGAAATCAATGCCTAGACGAGCATGCCGTTCTCCTGATGGTAAGCGGTACGACCGCTCATGAACAGTAGCAAAACCAAACAACGCCTTGAATCACAAACCAATGTTTGGCATTCCTCTGCGCTCGCCATCCAGAAACATAAGATGTTAAGTCTCAATATATCCAATAATTACTCTGGCTACAATGTCCTTTAATCCGAAACACAACAGTGTATTTACACTACTGTTTGGCGGGAGACATAGACACTTGATTAACGTTTTATCCTATCTTAATATGATTACCCTAATTTAATTTTATGTGGTTGATTAACAATTTTTTATGAATATGGATGGATATGCCAGTATAAGCGAATATCTCCAAAATTTCTAAACATTTCACGAACTTATCATGCCTCGCCCATGAAAAACTTTTTGGGAAAATGTGGAAAAGTTTTCCCTTCCTAACTTTTCTTAGTATTATGTACAAAGCCACCTGAACATAATGTGTTTTACTGTTATTTCTCATAAAAACATCAGTTTATTTACCTTTTAAAAAATTTGGGTAGGGATCATTTTATACTGGTCTAAGTTTTCGGATAAAAACATTGCTGAATATTTTCCTGGCATCTTAAGTATATAGTTTTCCCCAACGAATAGACTCGATCAAGATACTAAGTTTTATAGTAAAATGGGCATTCTCCTTTGGAACTGTATGTATCGTATACCCACATATATATAGCCCATATACGTCCCACTGCAGGGCACGGGCCTACTCTCCAATCGACAGTACGATTGAAAGTGGTTAGGCCATATAGTCCACCACGCTGGCCTAGTGCGGGTTGGCGGACTTACATACCATAGAAATTATTATAAACCGCTATGGTATGCAGGTTTCCTCACGATGTTTTCCCTAACCGCTTTAGTGCGTGGTGATTGACTATCAATACACACATGACTCCGAAAAGTCAGAGGTGTGCCCTGGGATTCGAACCCGCGACCACCGTGAACATGTTGACAGCCGCGTCTGGTCCGTTTACCAATAGGCCACCACGCACTTTTACTGTCATAATAGAAAAGAGAAAAAAACAAAATCTCAACTAGTCAATGGGCTACTAAGCTGATCAAGTTAAATCACCTTTCAAATACCTTAGTAAGATATCCTTAAATTTCTCAATAGGCATACTGAAGATATCTATATCATTGTAATGCTTATATACAGGACTAGCGGCCCGACCCAGCTTCGCCCGGGTGCTATATGCATTTCTTTACAATAATATGTACGTATTATACATAAACCTTCCTCTTGAATCACTCTATCTATTAAAAAACCGCATCAAAATCCGTTGCGTAGTTTTAAATATTTAAGCATACAAAGGGCCTTGACAGCCTCCGTGGCGCAGTTGGTTAGACGCCGCCTGTGAAACGAGAGGCCGCGGGTTCGATCCCCGCACCGAGAGAAATGTTTGTGCGGCCCACAAATATTTCTTCCGGGTCTGGGTGTTTGTGAGACCGAAAAGTCTCTCGTAGTTCCTGATACCCGCGATACAAGACTCGATCTCAGTGTGGGGTCAGGACTATGTATGTGACTGTTGGGTGTTATTTATAAAAAAAAAAAAGGGACATAGGGACAGAGAAAGCGAATTTGTTTTATACTATGTAGTGATTGATATATCAAGACTGCTACCGAAAATGAAGCCAGGTAGTTTTAGTGACTACAGACACAATACAACTAAATATGTTGCAAAAAAAGGGACGATTTATGTGTTATTTTTTTCCTATTTGTGTGGTAAATACATCGTTTTTACTAAAATAATAGTACACATATACATACATACATAAACTCACGCCTTTTTCCCAGAAGGGGTAGGCAGAGGTGCCTGGACACCCACATTTCGCCTTGTATATTCCGTCCCACGATGTGATAGGTGGCGAGCCTATCGCCATATCGGGTACAAATTCCTGACTCCGGGCTGATAATGAATAGAAAAACCCAATATCACTTTGCCCGACTCGGGATTCGAACTCGAGACCTTAGCTTTGCAACCGTATCTTAGTACAACTACGCCACCGAGGCAGTCATAATAAAAATAATAGTATACACCCTTTTTTTTTTAAAGATGGCATGGTACGCGAGGCATAAATTATTATTTTAGCAAAACTTTAGATTTACCATACTAACACGACGATATTCAAAAAAATCACAAAACGATATGACATTCCTTTGCGAAATTAATAGTTGCATTGTGTTTGTAGTCACTAAAACTACCACCCGGCTTCGTTTTCGGTAGCAGTCTTGATATACTATATATCTATGGCCCGGCTTAATGGGTAATATTATGTTGAAAATGAATAAATCTAATCAAAAGTGACAAGTCCTGACCCCACAACCTTATTTCGTATCAGAAATTAGATTTTGCAGACTCACAGACAACAAAATACATTTACTCTATATTTTTCGGATCAAAACCGCTCTAAATCACACCAAATTTCGTCGTAATTATTACACAATCGATTTTAAGTATAAACAAAACACAAAATGTTGTTCTAAGCCAACAAAAACGCAGCAATTTTAAAGGATCAATGACCTCTCCAAATATTCATATATAATATTAAGCTGAGATGAACAAAGAAAAATGGTGTACGCATGCGCGAGCCGAGTGAGACGGCACTACGGTCGAAGCGCATAACACTGTGTTTGTTAGACAAGGACGGGTATAGTCATAAATTTAAACGAGACATGGTACTACGGGGTTTAATTGTAACGAAATTCCAACATTGAAGCCGATTTTGACTTCAAAATGGCACGGTGGCTTTGGAAAACGACTTTAGGACAATATTGGAATGTTATTGCTCAGGAATTTTTTTGTATGACGCTTGCATTCAACAAATATAAGAAGATTTGTTACTATTGCGTTTTTCCGTCTTATAATAAGGGTTGGAACTAATACGAGGCGGAAATTCCAGTTCCGAATAAGTTATATGAGATGTTGCTAAACTTGGAGTGATTTTAAGATCTGTATACAATAGTGAATGAATGAATTTCTATGGTATGTATGTTCGCCAACACGCACTAGGCCAGCGTGGTGGACTATATGGCTTAACCACTCTCAATCGTACTCTTGATTGTAGAGTAGGCCCGTGCCCTGCAGTGGGACGTATACGGGCTGATAAAGATACAGATACTATAGTGAAAACCTTATTGAGTATAATAATGATACAATTTGAAAGAATTGTCATTTTCAATTTTATTTTGCTCGTGTAGTATTTTTTCTAAGAAATATTTATTTGACTGTAGAATAATCGTGACTTGGTTGCATATCTACATAAAATTTTATTCTTGTACATTATTATTTATGTTACATATTTGTATCGATACTTTCTATATTTTTTCTTCAATGAATGGCGAGACGAGCATTCCGTTCGCCTGATGGTAAGCGATACGACCGCTCGTGAACAGTAGCAAAACCAAACATCTTGAATTACAAAGCAATGCTTCATACCATTCCACTGCGCTCGCCATCCTGAGACATAACATGTTAAGTCTCAATATGTCCAGTAGTTACTCTGGATACAATGTCCTTCAAACCGAAACACAATAGTGCATTTACACTGCTGTTTGACGGGAGAAATAGACATTACTTTGTAACTCAAGGTTTGGGTTGGTTTTCCTACTGTTCATGAGCGGTCGTGTCGCTTACCATCAGGCGAAAGGCATACTCGTTTCGTCATTCATTGACAGCCTCTGTTGTGCAGTTGGTTAGACGCTGGCTGTAAACGAGAGGATGCGGGTTCGTTCCCCGCACCGAAACAAATATTTGTGTGAACAACAGTTATTTCTTCCGGGTCTGGGTGTTTGTGAGGCCGAAAAGTCTCTCGTAGTTCCTGATACCCACGACACAAGACTCGATCTTAGTATGGGATCAGGACTATGTATGTGACTGTTGGGTGTTTTATTAGTATTGCAAAGAAAATACAAGATGGACTATTTCATGTTAAAGATTATTAAAAAAAGAGTATAAAAACAATTAAGATCATGTTAATACATTTTTTGAGTCAAATAACACATTTATGAGCCGAGAAATTACTAAGTTCTGCAATTTGCCTCCGGGTCCGAGAATTATTTAACTTAACGTCGCGTCGGCTCTATTTGCTTTTCAAGTTTAAGGGGAATGTTGTACTAGAATATTCTAGCCATCTCGAATACTAATGTCGATGAATTTTCTTACAGGCTTAGCTTCGCTCGGGTGCAATATTTATCAACAGAAGGTATAAGAAGAGACTTCTACAATTCTTTTTTGTGCCGCACCGTCAGGCTGTGGAATTGTTTGCCATCTCACGTGTTCCCTCCTTCCTACAATCCTGGGTCCTTCCGCCGTAGTGTGAAGAGGCACCTTAGCAGGCCGGCATAATTGTTTCCATTGGCATGGGACTGCCGTCCGATGCCAATGGATACTCTGCCTGGGCGGCATCTGCGCTTACCATCAGGTGCAATGCCGCCATTATGCCGGGCTATTATAAAAAAAAAAAAAACTGTTCCGCCCTCACACCCACCACTGTAACTCCTGTGTCGCAGGATCAACAAGCACGCATTGTAATGACACCGAGCATTGAAGCTCGGCGAGTCTCCGGGAATGTCTAACTTGTCTTTAACCCGCAACGAAATTAATCAGATTAGTCTATAAGAAGAAGAAGAATAGAGGCTAAAAAGCAAAACTATAGCAAATACAATATTTAATAGTTAGTTATAGACACAAATTTCAAAATGGCGGCCAAAACGTTCAATTTCGACTACAAATTTAGAACATCGACCAATCAGACCACGAAAAACGAATAAAATTTCCTCGTATTTAATAGAATTTTCACTACTGCTTCCCTCCTATAGATCATAGTTTGATGATATATAGCTTATAGCATTCCTCGATAAATTACCTATTTGACACAAAAGTATTTTTCAATTCGAATCAGTAGTTGTTGAGATTAGAGGTAACAAACAAACAAATACTCTTTAGTTTTATACAAGGTATATCAAGACTGCTACCGAAAACGAAGCCGGGTGGTAGATTAAGAGACTTCAGACAAAACACAACTAAAATTTTTGCAAAAAATAGCGCCGATTTTTTTCCCTTTCGTCATATTTGGGTGGTAATACATAGATCGTCTAAAATCATAGTACTACCTTCTATTTTTAAATACGCTATGGTACGTAAGTTTAAAATTATAATTTAACCAAAAACTATAGATTTACCAACGAAAAATGACGATATTTAAAAAATGATAAAAAAATGTCGCGTTTCTTAGCAAAATTTTTGGTGCATTGTGTCTGTAGTCACTAAAACTACCATCCCGCTTCGTTTTCGGTAGCAGTCTTGATATATGTATATCTATATCTGTATCAGCCCATATACGTCCCACTGCAGGGCACGGGCCTACTCTACAATCGAGAGTACGATTGAGAGTGGTTAGGCCATATAGTCCACCACGCTGGCCCAGTGCCAGGCGGACTAACATACCATTGAAATTCTTATAAATCCCCTGTATATTAGTATAGATGTACATATGTATACAATTTAACTGTGTCAACCTACCCTTAAAATTTCGGGATTGCAACCCTTTCAAACCACCCGAATGGGGTTGTTGTAATAAACATTCGGGGGTGCGATTTAATTCTGTAAATTGTCTTTTGTGAAGTTATTTTTACAGTAAATATAAACTTTTGGACAAAATGGTTGATGGATCTTGTACTATTCGTAATATTTATCAATTATTTATCTTTGAATTTAAGTATCACTAGTATTGCATGCGACTTCGCCCACGTCAAAATGTTTTCAAATCTCAGGGCACACCTCTTACTTTTCGGAGTCATGTGTGTATTGACAGTCAATCACCGTGCACTAAAACGGTGAAGAAAAACATCGTGAGGAAACCTGAATACCATAGCGATTTACAAGAATTTCTGTGGTATGTGACGTCCGCCTTACAATAGGCCAGTATAGTGGACTGTACTAACCACTCTCAATCGTACTCTCGATTGTAGAGGAGGCCCGCGCCCTGCAGTGGGACGTATATGGGCTGATACCGATACAGATGGTCAAAATGTGACAAATTCTATATATCCTTATGCATTTTTGGCTGGTATGGCGTCTCTTCACCATGATTAATAAATTCCTCTCCAAATACCTATAGGACCCTTTTTACGAGATTCTATACATAACTAACTAACGGCTATACAGGTGTTTGATAATAAATCTTCAAATTATACAGGCTGTTGGAAAAAATTAAAATAATTTGTTGGATCTTTAAAATGCAATAATTTGGAGTCTTAATGACTTAGGTGAGTTTATTCGGATTACATGGCCTAACCCTTCTCAATCGTACTCTCCATTATAAAGGAAGCCCGTGCTCTAAACAGATTTGGGTTTTTTATAACCTAAGTGAATCTCAGTGTGGTAGATAAAAAAAAAACTGAATCTAAATCATGTAGAACATCTTAACGACACAATTGTATCGATTGGCATGGGACTACCGTCTGATGCCAATCAATACTCTGCCTGGACGGCATTTGCGCTTACCATCAGATGCAGTGTGGTCACTATGCTAGGCCAGAACAAAAAAAACATATCAGTAATATTTATATATTGTGGTGTTTTAAATAAAGAGTTATTATTATTATCAGATATCGATTTCGGACCAATCGGACCAATAACTAAAAAGTTAGAAATGGCGGCCATATTTTTCAATTCTGACTGTTAATTTAGAATATTGGAGCGAAAATCGATTTTGAGACCATACGGACCACGCGGAAACAACGCACGCAAGGAAAGTCTGCGAAGCTATATTTCCCCGTTCTTGCTAGATTTTTCACTACTGCTTTGCCTCTGGTGATGATGTATAGGATTCCTAGACAAATTATATACCTAACAAAAAATATTTTTAAAATTCGAACCAGTAGCTCCTTAGATTAGCGGGCACAAATAAACAAACTAACTCTTCAACTTTATATAATTTTACTACTATTTTTTGTGCTTTTTTGTTTTTATTTTAATTTGCATTTTGTTTTATTTTAATTTTAAGTTCTTATTATTGTACCTTGTCAGTAGTTGTGGCAGGTAGTTGATTTCTAATGTCACTCGCATTTTACATACTTTTATTCTGTGTCTGTGACTAATTAATCAATTTTCTTTCTTTGTTTCTATATCACTACATAGTATAAAACAAAGTCGCTTTCTCTGTCCCTATGTCCCTTTGTATGCTTAAATCTTTAAAACTACGCAACGGATTTTGATGCGGTTTTAATAGATAGAGTGATTCAAGAGGAAGGTTTATATGTATATTACGTACATATTATTGTACAGAAATCTATTTGTACCCAGGCGAAGCTGGGCCGGGCCGCTAGTATTAGTATACATTGTTAAATTATGTTTCCTGCACCGCTATTCAGGTAAAAACCAAATTCAAAATCAGAATTATTGTAGTGAAATTATCTTTTCATAATAAAATAACATCTAAACTACAAAATGAAATAGGAAATTGGAACACGCTGTACAAGACGTTCCACCCTTGTCCGAAATTTAGTATCCTTCAAAAGGGGTTGCAGAAACCGTACACCCCTTGTTAATGCGAAACCTAAGGGTGCGGTCTTTTGGGTGGGTAATGACCGATATATTACAGGTACTAGGTTTTAGAGGCGGCTTTTATCGCTTAATATGAGAATAGTTTTCTAAATATTAGATTGCGTTGGTGGTAAGTATCTTATATGTGAGAGGCTGCCTGGGTAAGTGCCATTGCACTGTCTATTTTTTTTTATTGCTATGAATGGCGAGACGAGCATGCCGTTCGCCTGATGGTAAGCGATACGACCGCTCATAAACAGTAGCAAAACTAAACACCTTGAATTAGAAAGCAATGATTGGTATTCCACTGCGCTGCCATCCTTAGACACAAGAGGTTAAGTCTCAATATGTCCAGTAGTTACTCTGGCTAAATGCCCTTCAACCCGAAACACAACAGTGCGTTTACACTGCTGTTTGACGGGATAAATATTGTAACTCAACATCTTATGTCTCAGGATGGCGAGCGTTGAATACCAAGCATATTTTTGTAATTCAAGGTGTTGTTTGGTTTTGCTACTGTTCAAGAGCGGTCATATCGCTTACCATCGGGCGAATGGCCTGCTTGTCTCGCCGTTCATAGAAATAAAAAATAAGTATTAAAACGTCTAACAGCCATTCTCTATAATCTATCTATCTATAATAAGACATTTCAGTAGATATTTCGATGCAATTTATGTTTCAGTAAACAAAGATATAAGGCCTTACCATTCTCAATCGTACTCTCGATTGTAGAGTAGGCCCGTGCCCAGCAGTGGGACGTATATGGGCTGATACAGAAACCAAGATAGAAAGCTATAAATATATATGAAGGAGTGTTTTTTTACAAACCCATTTAAATAAGAAAATCAACGGTCAATTTTGTATGTGTGTTATTTTAGATGTGAAAAATTGTTATAATATTTATTTATATGAAAAGAATGCATGAAAAGACTGATGAAAGTGGATGAAGCGAAAGTAATATGTCAGGATCGGGCAAAGTGGCGTTCTATAGTCTCTGCCTACCCCTATGGGATACAGGCGTGACGATTATGTATGTATGTATTTATTTATATATGCTTTATTGTACACCAAAATGAAAGACAAATACAAAATACTTAAAAAACTAAGACATGGTTATAATAGGCGGCCTTATCGCTAATATGTGGTCAGTGTTTTTTACAAATTCTGTGGCCCCCCACAATAATAGAAATTAGCAATAGCAGAAATATAGAGCATGCTAAGGCTTCAAAAATAGCAAGGTGGTGATGTTAATTTGAAATAGCAATAATTCCCATTACTAATAGGGGCCATTATTTTTATGGCTCAGATGAGTCCCCGAACCGAAGTGAAGTTTAGCTAAATGGTTAAAATTCTTGTATTTATACGGAGTGGAATCGTGAAAGCTAAAATTAAGATTAATGCTAAATGTACTTGGTGTTTTTTTGACTGCCCTGCTGGCGCTGTCGTACTATAGATTACAAAGCTGAGGTTTCGGGTTCGAATACTGGGTCGGGCAAAATGATAATGTATTTTTCAATTCATTATCAGCCCGGAGTCAGGTATTTGTGCCCGATATGGAATAGGCTCGCTCCGGGCTGAATATGAATAGAAAAATCCAATATCACTTTGCCCGACCTTAAAGGTATGAATACATAGATGAGTTGAGGCCCTTTAGTGTACAAAGGTGTGAAAAAACAAAGCGTTTCTGTGCTATCTACTGTGGCGTCGCAATAGAGGTTTAGTAATGAAATTATCTGCGCGAAATTGATTTAAAGTTTTGATATGCTTTGAAGAATCTGATAATCACATTTAAATTGTGTAAAAATGACAATAAATGATACATATAGATAATAGATTTGTAATGTCGATGTATTGTAATATTTTGACGGCCTTCGTGGCGCATTTGGTTAGAAGTCGACTTTGAAACGAGTGGGCCGCGGGTTTGATCCCCGCACCGGTACAAATATTTGTGTGGCAAAAGTATTTGTCTCGGGTCTGGGTGTTTGTGAGAGCGCAAAAGTCTCTTGTAGTTTCTGATACCCACGACACAAGACTCAATCTTAGTGTGGGGTCAGGACTATGTATGTGACTGTTTACTTATTTCAATAAATAAAGACATCTAGATTTTTTTTAAAATATACACATCATGTGAACTTATCTATCTGAAACGAAAAATTTCATCGACAGTTACTTAAGATAGCCATTCTACCTCCATGTTGAAGATAGATAAGTTATTGAGACGGAAACTGCCCATTAGAAAACAAATGAAAACGACAAAGTGAACTATAAATTAAGCAAATAAGCCGCGCCATAATGAAAATATATTAAAAAATATAATATTTTTGTCACGAAATGGGTAGGTTTGCGTGCCTCGTCGAGGGGTTAATGCAATGTTGTACTAAATGCTATGCTTTGAAAGATATAGAATTATATAGCTTCAAAATATTGGCTCTGTTGTTGTATAAGTATACTTACCTCTTATTCCTAAGGACTTAACGCAGCTTTCAAATGCCGTTAATCTCGGCTGACCCAAAAACGTCAAACAAATTCTATATCTTTATATATTTATAGATGAATACGTAAGCTCGGTCTTTATACAATGTTTGACTTTTTTGAATAAATGGCGAGACGAGCATGCCGTTCGCCTGATGGTAGGAGATATGACCGCTCATAAACGATAGCAAAACCATACTACACCTTGAATTACAAAGCGATGCTTGGCTCGTCATCATGAGACATAAGATGTTAAGTCTCAATATGTCCATTAGTAACTCTGGCTACAATGCCCTTCAATCCGAAACATAACAGTACGTTTGTACTGCTGTTTGGAGGGAGATATAGGCATTGCGGTGGTACTTACCCAGATGGCCTCTCACATATGAGAGACCTATCACTACCAGGAATAACAAATATATTGTGCAACAGAATTCAATATTGATAGTGCTAAACGCATTATGAGAATTGCTATTTAGGTTTATGGAATTGTCTATCGATATTAAACCTTATAACATCTACTATAGGGCATAATTTAGCTTCTGATATGATTTAGAAGGTATATTTAAACAGAAACTTTTACTGGTGGTAGGTCTTTCATATGTGAGAGGCCATCTGGGTGGATACCACCGCAGTGTCTATTTCTCCCGTCAAACAGCAGTGTAAACGCACTGTTGTGTTTCGGGTTGAAGGGTATTGTAGCCAGAGTAACTACTGGACATATTGAGACTTAACATCTTATGTCTCAGGATGGCGAGCGCAGTGGAATGCCAAGCATTGCTTTATAATTCAAGGTGTTGTTTGGTTTTGCTACTGTTCATGAGCGGTCGTATCGCTTACCATCAGGCGAACGGCATGCTCGTCTCGCCATTCATAGCAATAAAAAAAAAAAAAAAAAGAAACAAACAGTTAATGGTAAAATCTCAGTTAGATTATCAATAAATAAACTAATCTAACGTGCGAGGCTGAAAAGTTTATTTGTTTGAACGCGGTCTTCTTCGAAAATAGTAATTAGAATTGGAAATTTATCTTTGTGTTGGATAGCCTATTTATTAAGGAAAGTTATTGGCTACATAACATCACGCTATGACTAATAAGACTGAAGCAATAATGAAAAATGTTGTGAAAACAGATTTCGTGTCGAACCATTAGGATAAATAAATACTCTCTAAATAACAGTTGCAGACATCATCTAGAATCACATTAACACTTTCGCGGCCGGTCTCAGTTCAAGTTGTATTCTAATATGACACAATAAATTGCCATACAAATATATTTGGCTTGTAAATACGTTGTGGTCTATAATATTGAATGTTAAAAAGACAATATGACAAAAACGTTTTATCACGTTATCGTTTGCAAACGTCGTGTCGTGTGATATGTATTATGATGGACACAACGTATAATAACGTATGGATACGTTAGACGTCATTATACGTTGTGTCGTATCAAAATCTCAAATCATGACGTACAATCACGTTGTGTCCGCGAAAGTGTTAAAATCACTTTAATATTGTGTCGTATCAGAAACTACTAGACTTTTTTATTTATTTAATACTTCTTATACATATTTGTATAAAGGGGCTTAATGTAAAAAGCATTTTCTAACAGCCAACCTTTGGGTGATGGAAAGATAAATTAAGAAGGTACATTAACATGTATTGAGAAGTAAACCAAAAGAAATATACTTATGATAGTACAAACACAAATATAACACAATATACTATTATATAATATTCGTGGGACGGAACATACAAGACGAAATGTGGGTTTCCTGGCACCTCTGCCTACCCCTTCTGGGGAAAAGGCGTGAGTTTATGTATGCATGTACTATTATATATATAGTTTTCATTCTCAAAAACACCCAGACCCGACACAAAGACCTGTGGATCATAAACATTTGTCTAGTTTGGTTCGTAGCGACGGCCTCTCATTTCAAAAACATCTAATCAATAACGGAGGCTGTTAAATGTCGCCATTGGACAATTGCATGGCGTCCAATGTTTGGCTACTTATACTGCATACACAGGTAAATTGAGTCTCCACATTTCTATCAAAATATCATTGAAATTGGTCGACACTGTGATTTCTAGATATGGAGACTGTCCCGCCCTCACACCCACCACTGCAACTCTTGTAAGCCAGGATCAACAGTGGCACGCATTGTAATGACACCGAGCATTGAAGCTCGCCGAGTCTCCGGGAATGTCTAACTTGTCTTTAACCCTCAACGAAATTAATCAGAAAGTTAAATTAATAGGAGGAGTTGGAAATAAAATATTGTACACTTCCCTCCGTGCAAATTGTGATTGAGTGATGAGTGTGTGATTTCTAGAGGACAGAACGCATGGTATTGTATTTATCGTAATCTATAAATGGAAGCCTCCGTGGCGTAGTTGGTTAGATGTCGCCTGTGAAACGAGAGGGGTCGGGTTCGATCCCCGCACTAAGAGAAATGTTCGTGCGGCTCACAAATATTTCTTCCGGGTCTGGGTGTCTGTGAGACTGAAAAGTCTCTCGTAGTTTCTGATACCCATGACACAAGACTCGATCTTAGTGTGGGGTCAGGACTATGTATGTGACTGTTGGGTGTTATTTATTTATTTATTTTATTTCTTCTGGGTCTGGGTGTCTGTGAGACTGAAAAGTCTCTCGTAGTTCCTGATACTCACGACACAAGACTCGATATTAGTGTGGGGTCAGGACTATGTGTGTGACTGTTGGGTGTTATTTATTTATTTATTTTATTTCTTCTGGGTCTGGGTGTCTGTGAGACTGAAAAGTCTCTCGTAGTTCCTGATACTCACGACACAAGACTCGATATTAGTGTGGGGTCAGGACTATGTGTGTGACTGTTGGGTGTTATTTATTTATTTATTTTATTTCTTCTGGGTCTGGGTGTCTGTGAGACTGAAAAGTCTCTCGTAGTTCCTGATACTCACGATACAAGACTCGATGTTAGTGTGGGGTCAGGACTATGTGTGTGACTGTTGGGTGTTATTTATTTATTTATTTTATTTCTTCTGGGTCTGGGTGTCTGTGAGACTGAAAAGTCTCTCGTAGTTCCTGATACTCACGACACAAGACTCGATATTAGTGTGGGGTCAGGACTATGTATGTGACTGTTGGGTGTTATTTATTTATTTATTTTATTTCTTCTGGGTCTGGGTGTCTGTGAGACTGAAAAGTCTCTCGTAGTTTCTGATACCCATGACACAAGACTCGATCTTAGTGTGGGGTCAGGACTATGTATGTGACTGTTGGGTGTTATTTATTTATTTATTTTATTTCTTCTGGGTCTGGGTGTCTGTGAGACTGAAAAGTCTCTCGTAGTTCCTGATACTCACGACACAAGACTCGATATTAGTGTGGGGTCAGGACTATGTGTGTGACTGTTGGGTGTTATTTATTTATTTATTTTATTTCTTCTGGGTCTGGGTGTCTGTGAGACTGAAAAGTCTCTCGTAGTTCCTGATACTCACGATACAAGACTCGATGTTAGTGTGGGGTCAGGACTATGTGTGTGACTGTTGGGTGTTATTTACATTTATACTAATATAACATTTACAGAGTTTGTTAGTACGCGCTAATCTCAGGAACTACTACTTCGAATTGAAAAATTATTTTAGTGTTGAATAGCACATTTATCAAAGAAAGCTATAGGATACTTTTTATTTCGGAAAAGTATCCCACTGCAGTGCACAAGCCTCCTCTACAATCGAGACAATACAATTGAAAGGGGTTAGGCCATATAGTCCATCACGCTGGCTTGTCTAGTATGATTGTACATGCCATAGATTTTTTTCAAATCGCTATGGTACGCGGGGTTCCTCATGATAATTATCGTTATACTGCGTGGTGATTGACTATCAATACACACATGACTCCGAAAAGTCATAAAGTTCCCAGGGATTTGAACCTGCGACCACTGTGAACATGTTGGTAGCCGCGTCTGGTCCATTACCAACAGGCCACCACGTACATCGAACAGTGTAGCTATTAAACAACCTTAATACAACATACATACATACATACATACCCTCACGCCTTTTTCCCAGAAGGGGTAGGCAGAGGTGCCAGGACACCCACATTTCGCCTTGCATGTTCCGTCCCACAATGTGATAGCCTATCGCCATATCGGGCACAAATTCCTGACTCTGGGCTGATAATGAATAGAAAAATCCAATATCACTTCGCCCAACCCGGGATTCGAACCCGAGACCTCAGCTTTGTAAGCGTACCGTAGTACAACTACGCCACCGAGGCAGTCATTAATACATCAACTGTCTTAATACAACAACTTTAATAAAAATTAATATAATTAAAACATAGCTTTATATATCACATCTATTACTGTGAAACAAGCTTTGCCATTGCGTGCATTCTTATCAGCGACTCGCATACAAAAACTATTTGAAAATTAACAGTTCGACTGTAGCTTTAGTCCTATTGTTCACTCTATAACTTGATAAGTCAATGGCTTTTACCAAATATTACGGGATCAGTTCAGTAATATATTATTAGGTATTTTTTATCGCTATGAACGGTAAGACTAGCATGCCATTCGCCCGATGGTAAGCGATACGACCGCTCATGGACAGTAGCAAAACCAAACACCATGAATTACTAAGTAATGTTTGGCATTCCACTACACACGCCATCCTGAGACTTAATAAGTCTAAATATGTCCAGTAGTTACTCTGGCTACAATGCCCTTCACTCTGAAACATAACAGTGCATTTACACTGCTATTTGGCGGGGGAAATAGACATTGTATTTGTACCCAGGCGTCCTTATATACGAGAGACTTACTAGTATATGGGCTGATACAGACACAGTATGGTTGAAAATTAGGCGCGGCATTTTCCACGGAGTTTATTGATTTAATATAAACAGAGGCTATGTATAATAACTTTATAATATTGAGTTAACTGGTACATAACATGCGATTTACTCATTGCTTTTGCCTGTAGCACAAGAGCCCGTGGCAGCCAGACTTTCGTAATTTTTTAAAGCTGAAAGTTTGTCTGCGCATGCCTCTGACATAGGCACACGATCAGCTATTATGAAGTTCCGATCGTGGTTGCCTTGGAACTATCAGATTTAATGTGTCTGGCAAGATGAAAGAACCATCAATAAATATGGCTACCAAGGAAACAACTTTTATAATTGTCTTGATTGAAATAAAATTATTATTTATATTCTCTTTATTTAATTTAACATATTTTTTCTATTTTTACATATATAAATTATAAAAAATATACATATATTGTATATATTTTATAATGTATATAGGGTATTTAAAAATAGAAAAAATATGTTAAATAAAATAAAGAAAATTAATATTAATGAAATTCGGTATGGAAGTAGCCGATACTCAGGCTTAACGCATAGGCTATTTTTTATCCGGAAAATGTAGTGTTCTTGTAGGAGGTCAAGAAATTCAAATATGTACATGTCATCTTATGTCTCAGCATGGCGAGCGCAATGGAATGCCAATCATTGCTTTGTAATTCCAGGTGTTGTTTGGTTTTGCTACTGTATATGAGCTGTCGTATCGTTTTTTGAAGGTAGCTAGGTCGTATTTGTCTGGAAATGCTGCCGCTGGCAACTGGTTCCACAGATTTGTAGTACGTGGGTGACAATACAGCCTGACCACTCTGAATCATACTCTCGATTGTAGAGAAGGCCTGTGCCCTGCAGTGGGACGTATATGGGCTGATACAGAATACAGATTAAACAGTAGATTTAGAATTTTTCATATCGTTGAAAAACAAAGAATAAATTACTTCGCATAGTACTGTTTACTGGTGGTATGTCTCTCATATGTGAGAAGCCGCCTGGATAGGTACCACCGCAATTTCTGTTTCTCCCAACAAGCAGCAGTGTAAATGCAATGTTGTTTTTCGGATTGATGGACAATGTAGCCAGAGTAACTACTAGACATATTGAGACTTAACATTCTATGTCTCAGGATAGCGAGCGCAGTGGAATGCATTGCTGTGTAATTCAAGGTGTTGTTTAGTTTTGCTACTGTTCATGAGCGGACGTATCGCTCACCATCAGGCGAACGGCATGCTCGTCTCGCCATAACATAATAATTATTATTAAATATTATATTTTGAGGTCACCTAAAAGTTGTCAAGAGAACCCGCGTTCACAACCTAGTAACAAAACTGTTTAATAGTTAACAAGCCCGCCGTCAAGTCATCCCGTCATCATTTGAAGGGTTGAGACTGGTGTAAGGCATAAGCTGTCGCGATTGTTTGCTTTCTTAAAGTCTTGAAGATTCTGCGATTTATTTGAAGTTAATTATATTGGTGAACATTCAGGGTTAAAAGAATGATTATAGGGTAGAATTTGTTGTGAAGTAAATGCAGTAATTAATTAGACTTTTTTGCCTTTGTAGGCAGACGAGCTAGCGGCTACTGTTGCTCATGGACCTCCGCAGTGCCAGGGGACCAGCACAACAAAGTCGCTAAGATAAAAATAAATAAATAACACCCAACAATCACATACAACTATCATCTGTATCAACCCATATACGTCCCACTGCAGGGCACGGGCCTACTCTACAATCCACAGTACGATTGAGAGTGGTTAGGCCATATAGTCCACCACGCTGGGTTAATGAATAAATTATTTTTATTAAATTTATGGCATACTATTAGATTTTCTAAATATGTTATTAAGTATTAAAATATTATCATTAATGTGTAAAAAATAAATTGACACAAAGGAACATGAGTCAACATCCCTATTTAATTTCTTTTCACCCGCTATCTTCTTTGTCTCGATCCACCCCCGGTTTTGTTTCCCATTCCCTTTGAACAGTGAGTTGTGCATAGTTAATGGCGTAGCATCAACGTTTAATGTTGCCGTCCAATTAGCGCGGACGCGCGCGAATTACACGCGAATTCCACGCGAATTGTGCGCGAAACATAATGAAGATGTTTGTTTTGGACTACTGTTTTGTGGTTGACCATATCAAATCTTTGATAAATATTTTTTTGATAACGGTGTTTGAACAAGTTACAGCCCCTCCGTAGCGCAGTTGGTTAGACACCGGCTGTGAAACAACAGGCTGCGGGTTCGAACCCCTGACATAAACAAATATTTGCGTGAACCACAGGCACTTATTTCGTTTTGGGTGCTTGAGAGACGGATTTTTTTTTAACACGCGTTTATTAGCTTCACCTGTATGTTTGTATGTATGTATTTATGTAACTCCTTTGAGCTCGATTTTATCCTACTTAGAACGATCAGATTTAGAGTTAAATTATAGTTTAAAAAACTAAAAAAAAAAACACGCTTGCATAAAAGATCCAACTAAAAACTACAAAATAATTGATTTTTAAACTATAATTTTTTTTTAAATGAATTGAAATGAAAAAAGTCGAGCAAGCCTTTCCGCTTACCATCAGCCGAACGGCATGCTCGTCTCGCCATTCACAACAATAAAAAAAACAACCGTTGCTAGTCGCAATCAATTTGCCGTCCTCATATAGACGCTGTAATTTTAATATTAGGTAAAGCCGACGATTTTAAGCCACGGCGGCGAGATCAAAGGGCGGCGAGCACAAAGGAGCGGCGCCTCAAAGAAATATAATGTTTACTTGAACTACAAAAGGAGCTTATATAACTCGGACTATCAAAATTTTGGCTACTTAGTCAATCACCCACATAAAGTTGCCCAATTTAGGGCAACTATTCTTAAAGTAAAATACCCACTTTTGGGCCTATTTGTAACTATTGTATTTCTATTCCAAAAAGAGCATATTTTATCCAAAACTATTGAAATACTAACAAATCACTTAAGTTGCTGGTGGTAGGTCTCTCATATGTCAGAGGCCATCTGGGTAGGTGCCACTGAGATATCTATTTCGCCCGCCAAACATCAGGGTAAATGCACTGTTGTGTTTGGGTTTGAAGGGCATTCTAGCCAGAGTAGCAACTGGACATATTGAGACTTAACATCTTATGACTCAGGATGGCAAGCGCAGTGGTGTGGCATTGCTTTGTCATTCAAGGTGTTGTTTAGTTTTGCTACTATGTCTGAAGTCACTTAAACTACCAACCGGCTTAGTTTTCAATCGCAGTCTCATATACCTTGCATATTTGTATATATTATAGTAATTAATTATAGTAAGTAAGGAACGTAGACATAAGAACAAGGACAAAACTCACAGACATTATTACCCGGATAGACGTCCAAAAATGAAGATGGGCTGGACATAATATGCTAGGCCACCCCACTAACAAATGGAGCAAGAAAATCACCCTCTGGCAACCAAGAGACGGCAGAAGAGGTAGGGGGCGTCAAGTCAGGAGATGGGAAGATGACATGAAACAGACAGCGGGACCATTCTGGTTAAGAGCGGCAAGGGACCAAACGACCCATTGAAAGGATTTGGAGGAGGCCTATGCCAAAAGGCACACCAAACTTAGGGACCTCTTGTGACCCTATGTTTAGGAATAAAAGGCTATTATTATTATTATATTATAGTACCTAAGTGAATAATTGAATTTGTGCGGGATATGGCGATAGGCGCAATCCTCCTATCACATCGTGAGATGGAACAAGGCAATATGTGGTTTCGGTTGCACATCTACCGACCCCTTCGGGTAAATAGGCGTGAGTTTATGTATCTATGTAAGTAAATATACCAGACACATAAAAATCAATTTGTAATCCCAATTTAAAAGGTAGTTAGACAAAGCGTGGTGAAACCACTCGACCCGATTCCGAAATGTCTGTATGGATACATCGCGTTTGAGCCGCGGCTCAAAACGTTGAGGCTAAAACGACACTCATTTTAGCATGTGTCTTTGAAGGGTGAGCAGAGTTGCTAAAATTTCGTATACTTTAATTGCTAGGCAAATTGAATGCCTAGCAATATTTTTACGCTATAAATAGCGAGACGAGTATGCCATTCGCCTGATGGTAAGCGACACGACCGCTCATGGACAGTAGCAATGCTTTGGGTTCTACTGCGCTCGCCGTCCTGAGACATAAGATGTTAAGTCTCAATATGTCCAGTAGTTACTCTAGCTACAATTTCCTTCAAACTAACTTTTTTTTATTGCAATGAATGGCGAGACGAGCATGTCATTCGCCTGATGGTAAGCAATACGACCGCTCATAAATAGTAGCAAAACCAAGCAACACCTTGAATAACAAAGCAATGCTTGGTATTTCACTGCGCTCGTCATCCTAAGACATATTAAGTCTCAACATGTCCAGTAGTTTACTCTGGCTACAATGTCCTTCAAACCAACTTATAGCCAAATGGTACTTATATAGTATATATATACTTAAACTCACGTTACACAAATTACTCCAAGAAAGGTTCCAGGTTATTCCAGGACACTCACAATTCACCTTGTGTGTCCCATCCATTCTAGTAGAGGTACGCATAGGTGGACACCCGTAATTCAGCTTGTATGTTCCGTCCCACGATGTGATAGGGGCCAGCCTATCGCCATATCAGGCACGAATTCCTGACTCCGGGCTGATAATAAATAGAATAAAGTGGCAATAATATACAATATGATATTGATAGTCAATCACCACGCACTAAAAACGGTGTAGGAAAACATCGCGAGGAAACCTGCATACCATAGCAATTTATAAGAATTTCTATGGTATGTAAGTCCTCCAAACCGCACTAGGCCAGCGTGGTGGACTATATGGCCTAACCATTCTCAATCGTACTCTCGATTGTAGAGTAGGCCCGTGCCCTGCATTGGGACCTATATGGGCTGATACATACAATATACATTGTTTCTATGGATTACTATGCAATTTTGGTAAAATATAATCCATTATATTATTCGTATGATGTTTATCAAACTAAAAAGATCAAACAAAACACATTTATTTTGTTAGGACAGCAAAAGAGAAACATAATAAAGAAAATACAAATAAATACTCAAAGGAAAATAAATACATGATTATTAATTACGATATCACTACATAGTATAAAACTAAGTCGCTTTCTCTGTCCCTATGTCCCTTTGTATGCTCAAATCTTTAAAACTACGCAACGGATTTTGATACGGTTTTTTTTAATAGATAGAGTGATTCAAGAGGAAGGTTCATATGTATAATACGTACATATTATTGTACAGAAATCTATTCGTACCCGGGCGAAGCTGGGCCGGGCCGCTAGTGAAAATATAAAAAAATACAAAAATGGCCGCCCATCTTCGTTCATTGAATTTAATTCGAAAATTATTAGAAACTTCGCGGCTCAAACAATGCCGCTAGGTTGGACATCAAAGGAACCGCCCCGCGGCTTAACTTTTAGCTGTTGCGTTTTGTTTACCCAATCCGGTTATCTATAAAGACGGATTTATTATCACATTAGACGAAATTGCTTCTAGTCAGGGAAAATAGTTAAATATATTGTTTTATTTATGGAATTTAACAAAACTTTATTTTTCCAAAACAAAAGATTTTTTCTAAAATAAATATAGCCTAAGTTACTCCTTATTATATCAGCTACCTGACAATAAAAGTTCCGTCAAAATCGGTCCAGCTATTTCAGAGATTAGCCGGAACAAACAGACAGATAGACAAAAAAAAATCTAAGGTCATTTTCCTTATAGGTATCGTGTATATAACGATATGTAGTTGGACATTTTTTTTATTTTCACTTTACAAACAGACACTTCAATTGTATTTATATGTATGTATGTATGTATGTATAGATGAAAAATTCTACCTACAATTTTTATGATGATGTTTCATTAAAAATATAAAACATAAATAATGTTAACTAATTGCACAATTAATAACAGGTAAACAAAACAAACAAGAGAAATTACGTCAACTTAACAAACTAAGAAAAATAAAATAATTATACTTAAAAAATAAATTGTTAATCTAAACTAAACTGCGTGGTGGCCTATTGGTCAACAGACTAGACGCGGCTGCCAACATGTTCACGGTGGTCGCGGCTTTAAATCCCAGGACACACCTCTGAATTTTTGGAGTCATGTGCGTTGACAGTCATTTACCACACACTATATCGGTGAAAGAAAACATCGTGAGGAAACCTGCATACCATAGCGATTTATAAGAATTTCTATGGTATGTAAGTCCGCCAACACGCACTAGGCCAGCGTGGTGGACTGTACTAACCCCTCTCAATCGTACTCTCGATTGTAGAGGAGGCCCGTGCCCTGCAGTGGGACGTATATGGGCTGATACAATTTGTTTTATACCATAGTTCCGGCAAACGAGCAAACAGGTCACTGATGGTAAGTTATCACTGCACATGAACATCCACAACGCATTTTCAAAATCGTTACAAGCGACGATTAATTTCAGTAACGCTCCACTAGATGTACTTATTAGAATATAGTAATGCTGTTATATAAAGAGGATGTAATATTGTCGAGGCTTGGTTATTAACTCTGTCTGTTTTACCTTTTTGCTAGATTGATTGTTAATTTTAAGAAAGATTAGGTTGACAGACAGATATTAGACAGAACATGTAATTTGAAAAAGAATGATAAAGAAATATGATTTTGTTGAATTCAAATCAAATGAATTTTATTATAACAAAACCTGAGTTGACCCTACATACTGGAGCGCGCGCACCACTTAAGTCGGAACATTACGTGCTTCCCGCCCTGTCCATACACCATAGAATTGCTAACAATATTAAAGGTAAATTTACCTTATACAACGCAGGGATATTAGATTTTCAAACACCTGTTCCCTTGGAATATCGCCAAGTGTAACCCGAATATTATTTATGTCAAATACATACAAATATTGTTTTTGCTCTGGCAACGTAGTGACAATCCACCTGGTGGAGAGTTTTTTGTTATTGTAATGAATGGCGAGACGAGCATGCCGTTCGCCTGATGGTAAGCGATACGGCCGCTCATCAACAGTAGCAAAATCAAACACCTTGAATTACAAAGCAATCCTTGGCATTCCACTGCGCTCGCCATCCTGAGACATAAGATGTTAACTCTCAATATGTCCAGAAGTTACTCTGGCTACAAATGCCCTTAAATCTGAAACACAACAGTACATTTACACTGCTGTTTGATGGGAGAAATAGACATTGCGGTGGTACCCACCCAGATGGCCTCTCACATATGAGCGAATTTACCACCAGTAATAGTATCTAGATAGGATATAGAGAACGGCCCTTAAACTATTTGTAGGTAGTCGAAATAATAGGTTCCTAGCTTTTAGAGTGTTAATCTTTTAATTGTGTGCAAACCGCGTCGTAAGAATTATTTTTTATCGTCCGTTTATTTCAAAACTCTCTATTGCGTACGTCAAATCTAGATTTTCCCAACTATTTTTTTAACTTAATTCCCTAAAGATCTTACAAATTAACCTTTGTAATAATAGCAGAGGTCCTAAGGGAAGATAAATCAACAGTAGCGATCAATTTCAAATAACTTGGAAACAGTTTTATAATTGGACAATTCCTTAAGGGGAAGGCCGGAAAGAACTAACATTTAGTTAAGTGGTAAATTATAAAGAAAAATTACATACATACTCACGCCTTTTTTCAGAAGGGGTAGGCAGAAGTGATACCAGGACATCCACTTTCACCTAAAAATTGCGAGACGAGCATGCCCTTCGACTGATTGTAAGCGATGCGACCGCTCATGAAAAATAGCAAAACCAAACAACACCATGAATTACAAAGCAATGCTTGGAATTTCACTGTGTTAAGTCTCAATATGTCCAGTAGTTACTCTGGCTACAACATTCTTCAATCCAAAACACAACAATGCATTTACTGCTGTTTGGCCGGAGTAATAGACATTGCGGTGGTACCTACCCAGGCAGCCTCTCACAATGAGAGACCTGCCACTAGTAAAAATCGTTTTCTTCTCTCTTAGTACCATTATGCTTCTAAATCAATGCATTACCTAAAAAAATTTTGGGTTTGCCCTAGTCTACCATAAGCACTCGTATATATACAGAACCTATCAAATTCCTAACTACTGGTCGCTTCCAGTCGCAAGTCTTTTGTCAAGTCTTTCTAGACCAACGCCTTGGTATTTAGGGCAGACATCGTGATCGAATGCAAGACAAATGGAAGAACAAATATGGATACTCCCGCTCCATTTCTCAACCATTGCAGAATTAATGTGGACGTTGGCACATCGCCATGGCAGTTTTAGTTTTCAATATCGCAACAATTTCCAATTGTGTAGTTGCTGGCTTTCATTGTTGCTCCAGTTTATGCTGACCTGGCTGCGTGAAGCAAGTCATACTGCTAAGGGTTTATGTTTAAATTGTCATTAATTTTGTCTCATAGCGAGGAAGGTGGGACGATGACGAGACGTAAGCGCGGCGGTGACGTCCCCTATCTAAGATTTTCAGCCTAACTGTCGTTCTCTGCATACATACATAAACTCACGCCTTTTTTCCCAGAAGCGGTAGGCAGAGGTGCCAGGACACCCACATTTCGCCTTGTATGTTCCGTCCCACAATGTGATAGGTGGCGAGCCTATCGCCATATCGGGCACAAATTCCTGACTCTGGACTGGTAATGAATAGAAAAATCCAATATCACTTACCAAACCCGGGATTCGAACACGAGACCTCAGCTTTGTAAGCGTACCTTAGTACAACTATGCCACCGAGGCAGTCGTCGTTCTCTATAATCTATCTATCTTTGACAAGCAGTTACCATTACATTAAAACAGTTACCATTACTGTGTTGGTCCAATTCAACGCTTCATTGAACAGAGATGAACATATATAATTATCTTACCTAGGTATCTATTTTATTTATTTATTTATTTATGCTTCATATACCATAATGTATAAAGGCGGACTTAATAATAATAATAATAATCTTTATTGCAGACCCAAGATCCATATTACACGCAAGTAAAACACACAAAATAAAGTAATACAATAAAACAATTAAAATATATGTCAAACAAAAACAATAATAATCATAATTATATATCACAGTCGGGTGGTTACCTTCACCCAGTGTCTGTATGTTGCAGTCAGCATCAGCCTTTCAGCCAGACTGATAATAATTGTGTTCTTGCACGCGTCAACTCTAGACATGAAACACGCAATGCGTTTTCTGTGTATGGCTTCGATCAAATATACACTAGATACACAGTTCCCTGTAAAAGTTCTGTTAAAAAGTGGTACCGATGCATGACATTAAAAAAAGTAAACAAAAAGATCACATATTCCAAATATATTAAAACAAATTCCACCTTATTCCTGGCGCTTAAAGTAGCCTTTCAAATAATATTGTCTAAAGTTTTACGACGTTTTAGATGCAACGGTCGGTGCGTGACTGAAGGCGAAAGAGTGCTTAAGCACTCTTTTTTGGTGCCATTTTCTAAGCGCTCATGTTGTATCTAGTGTATATTTGATCGAAGGTGTATGGCATTAAACTTAATGCCTGGTGCATTCTCTGCCAGTCTACCTTTGGTTGATGCAGAGAGAAAACAAAGTAGGCGCATAAATTAACAAATTTGAATATGATAAATCTATAAATATTTGCACCATATCCTATACCTCTCTGTCTGTGTTAACTGAAACATAAAATGTATTGAAATATCTAATGAAATCTCTTGTTAAAGATAGATAGATTATAGAAAACGGCTGTAAGTAAGCATTCGACCAACGGAACAGTGAAGTATTAAAGGTAACAAAAATCTCTTAAAATAATGATTATTTTTAGCAACATTTCTACTGGTGGAAGGTTTCTTATGTGTGAGAGGCCACCTTGGTATGTACCAATGTCTTTTCTCCCGCCAAACAGCAGTGTAAAACGCACTGTTGTGTTCCGGTTTGAAGCATATTTTAGCCAGAGTCACTACTGAACACATTGAGGCTTAAGTTATGTCTCAAGATGGCGAGTGCAGTGGAATGCCAAGCATTGCTACTGTCTATGAGCGGTCGTATCGCTTACCATCAGGCGAATGGCGTGCCCGTCTAAAAGTACTTTAAGCCAGTCACCCACGGAGGCTGTCAAATTATAATTGCTTTATATCTTCGTATTTCACTCATATAAATTCACATTATGGGACGGTGCGAATATCTCCCATTCCTACCGGTATGGTATGGGATGACAAAACCATAACAAAGCACTTCCTTATTTTGTACGTGATCGGAATGAGAGCCCGCCATTTTATCATTCCAATATGGCTGCCTGTCAAATTGTCGTATACGGTGTCATGATTTTATTTAGGTTATGGCTGTATGGAGGTTTTTGAAACAGATGTGAACGAGATATCAGGGGTTAGAATCGAAGAATGTGTGATTTTATAAATTGCCATGCACATATACATATAGGTATGTACATGTATATATACCGGGTATATCAAGACTGCTACCGAAAACGAAGCCGGGTGGTAGTTTTAGTGACTACAAACACAATGCAATTAAAATTTTCGCAAAGAAACGCGACAATTTTTTTATTATTTTTAATATAATAATTTTTGGGTGGTAAATCCATAGGTTTTGCTTAAATAATAATTTAAACTCTTTCATACCTTAGAGTAATTATAAATAAAAGGGTATACACTATTATTTTTAAAAAGAAATGTATTTACCACCCAAACAGGACCATATGAAAAAACTAACAAAAAAATTGTGGCTGTCTGAAGTCGCTTAAACTACCACCCGGCTTCGTTTTCGGTAGCAGTCTAGATATACCCGGTATGTCGGAGAATCAAACAGATTGCCATATAATGATGGTAATTGTCGACCAATATGGTAATTCTTAAGAATCAGTCAGTGTCGGACGGTGTTGCCATTCTAATAAAACTAATTGCCTATGCGACCTCTAACATATATATCTAGTGCAAATTTTGTGACAGCCTTCGTGGCGCAATTAGTTAGAATGCTGGCTGTAAAACAAGAGGCCGCGGGTTCGACTACAAATATTTATTTTTGTGTGAACCACAAGTATTTGTTTCGAGTCTGGGTGTTTGTGGAGCCGAAAAGTCTCTCGTAGTTCCTGATACCCACGACTCAAGACTCAATCTTATTATTTAAATAGTATTCCAAATAATCAGAAATCGTGAGAAAGTTATTTCATAAGCTAATAGCTACAGTGTACAAAAGATTCTAATAATTACTTTTCATTCAAAGAACATTAAAATAATAAAACAGAAGGTAATTCAGAGAATAAACTTAAAGAACAATTTCACTAAAGAAATTAATGGAAGTTTTTGCAATGCAAAAAGGAAAAAAACTATTCAGCTTTATTTAAAAAAAACTGCCTCATTGGCGCAGTTGTATGGTGTATTTCAATGCTGAGTCTTGGGTTCGAATCCCGGGTTGGACAAAAATATTTTTTTGTATTAATTATCCGCCTGGAGTCAGGAATTTGTGCCTTATATGGCGATAGGCTTTCCTATCACATCGTGGGACAAAAAAAAGACGAAATGTGGGTGTCCTGATTGCAGTACTGCCTACCCCTTCAAGGAAAAAGGCGTGAGTTTATGTAGTATATGCTATTCATACAGGGTATATTAAGATTGCTATTAAAAACGATACCGGCTGGTAATTTTTTTGTTAAAAAGTTACGATTTTTACACGCTTTATATTAGCTTCACTTGTATGTTTGTTTGTATGTTTGTAACCGACTCCTTAAGACGCGATTTTGACCCACTTTATTTTGTTATGTTTTCCCTATCGTCATTTTTGAGTGGTAAATATATAGTTTTTCATAAAATAATTACAAAAGAAATAATTGTCGCTGTATTAAGTCTCAATATTACATCCAGTAGTTACTCTGGCTACAATATCCTCCAATGCCAAACACAACATTGCATTTACACTGCTGTTTGATGGGAGAAATAGACATTGCGGTGGTACCCACCCAGATGGCCTCTCACATACGAGAGTTACCACCAGTAAAAAAAACATATCCAGCAAACTATGTTAAAACAAAATACATCCATATTGTATGTCAAAAGAACTAACAATATTTTTCTAACCTTTATATTTGGACTTCAATCGTAATATATACTAAAAAAACTTTAGACAAAGATACTTGTTGCTTTAAGCTTACAGAAGCCTCATCCCCTCTTTTTAGCTTTAGGGTGCCCCCCTCCCCCCTCCCCCTTTCGGATAGTGTGGGGTATTTGGTAACAAATTTGTCTAGAGGTTTTTCAATTTAGCACACATTACTGGTAGTAGATATATGATGTGAGAGGCCGCCTGGGTAGGTACTACCGCAATGTCTATTTCTCTGGCTAAACAGCAGTGTAAATGCACTGTTGTGTTTCGGTTTGAAGGACTTTGTAGTCAGAACTACTGAGCATATTGAGACTTAAGTTGTCTCAGTATGGCGAGCGCAGTGGAATGCCAAGTATTGCTTTGTAATTCAAGGTGTTGTTTGGTTTTGCTACTGTTCATGAGCGGTCGTATCGCTTACCATCAGGGAAATAGCATACTCCTCTCACCATTTATTGCAATAAAAAAATACAATTAGTTTTATATATTGGCACAAATTATTAACTAGAATGCGTATAATGCTGAGCAAAATGCAGGTTAAGAATTTATATGAATGAAAACCTTTATAATAACGAGCAAAGCCGCGAACTAAACCATATTCAACAATATTCTGCGCATGACAACTACGTGTACTGTGTGGCTACGGCGTAGCATCGTAGACACATTCGTAGCAACCTTGCTACGTGAGTGTGAATTAACGTCCAGTATACGCTGACCTCAGTCGCTTTATTTAAACGTTTCTTTGAGGTTTTTTCAGGCTAGGCTAAGACTTAATAACTATGTAGTCCTAAATAGCATCGAATTTTAAAAAAATAGTATTTTCGTCTGTATCAGCCCATATACGTCCCACTGCAGGGCACGGGCATCCTCTACAATAAAAAGTACGATTGAGAGTGATTAGGCATTATAGTCCACCACGCTGGCCTAGTGCTGGTTGGCGGACTTACATACCATAGAAATTCTTGTAAATTGCTATGGTATGCAGGTTTCCTCACGATGTCCTTCACCGTTTTAGTGCGTGGTGATTGACTATCAATACACACATGACTCCGAAAAGTCAGAGGTGTGCCCTGGGTTCGAAATCGTGACTACCGTGAACATGTTGGCATCCCCGTCTGGTCCTTTTACCAACAGGCCACCACGCACTTGTAACATTTTTGCATTAGGTTCAGTATAAAAGCTAAGCTACAGTGGGGGATTGAAGAAGGGGCATATACTCAATATCTTCGGCAGCTTTTCATCGATTTAGTGATATGTTTTTCTTTATATATTTATAATTAAATTAAATATATAAGCAACGTATGGTATGAGACTGCCACCTGATGCCATTCGATACTCTGCCTGGACGGCATTTTTTTATTGCTATGAATGGCGAGACGAGCATGCCGTTCGCCTGATGGTAAGCGATACGACCGCTCATGAACAGTAGCAAAACCAAACACCATAGATTACAAAGCAATGCTTGGTATTCCACAGTGCTCGCCACCCTGAGACATAAGATGTTAAGTCTCAATATGTCCAGTAGTAACTCTGGCTACGATGTCCTTCAAACTGAAACACAACAGTGCATTTACAGTGCTGTTTAACGGGAGAAATAGACATTGCGGTGGTAACTACCCAGGCGGCCTCTAATATATGAGAGACCTACTACCAGTAAGTAATTTTCATTTACCACCAGGTGCAATGGAGTCGCTGTGCCGTGCTAGCTATATACACTAGATTATAAGTAACGGTCTAAAAAACGGCAAGAGAAATAAGAGCACAAATAAACGTGTGCTCTTATATTATATTAGTATGGTACTAAAGCATAATAAATTTTAATTTAAAAGAATAAAGTTTATTGTTGCCTGAAGTTGATTATAATTTAAGACTTTTTGCTACATCTCGTAGTTCGAAATTCAAATGTATAAGTATAAGCAACCTCGGCCACTTTTGGCGTGTGATTTTGTTCCGGACCCTGTATCTAGTATATATTTGATCGAAACTGCCAGAATAAAAAGGGTACCCTCTATGTAGCTAAATATTGAGCTACGTGGTATTCTCTGTCGATGTTAAGATGTACATCTGAAGAAGCCAGAATTAAAAAAGCAATCATAAACATCGACACAAATCTACAGGTACCCATATTAAATATACCGGGTATATCAAGACTGCTACCGAAAACGAAGCCGGGTGGTAGTTTTGGTGACTACAAACACAATGCAACTAAAAATCTCGCAAAAAGAAAGCGACTTTTTTTTGTCTTTTGTTTTACTTTTGTCGTGTTTGGGTGGTAAATACGTAATTGTCCCTAAAATAATATTGTATACCCGTATATTCCAAAAGACGCAATGGTGCGCAAGGGTTTAAATAATAATTTAGAAAAAACGATGTCTTCACCACTCAAATACAGTGATATTTATACAATGATATCGCAAAAAATAATGGTTGGGTTTTTTTTAACAGCATTTTTATTTGCTTTGTGTCTGAAGTCACCACAACTACCACCCGGCTTCGTTTTCGGTAGCACTCTTGAGATACCCTGTATAGCAAAATGGATTTCTCAGAAATTCTTCAAACATACACTAGAAATATGGACAAATAGAAAAATTGTTTTAAATTCCCCAAAGTCATGCAAAACAAGATATTTCCTTATTGATCAACATTTTTCGTTCATCGGAGTTCGGGCCAATGGTTTTTTTTATTGCAATGAATGGCGAGACGAGCATGCCATTCGCCCGATGGTAAACGATACGACCGCTCATGTACAGTGACAAAACCAAACAACAATTTGAATAATATATAACTACATAACATACATTCACAATGCAATTATATACTGTATTCTTTATCAAAGTAATTATTTTTTACTTGAATCACTATTTTCATATTTTTTTCCTGTTTGCTCATCATCCGAGCGTCGTGGCGTGATGATAATTAGCTCAAAACCTTCCTTAAAATTTGTGTATCAAATGCAAAAAAATACGACGCATTATTCCTGAGATTACCGTGTACAAACAAAGCAGCTTTCTTATATTGGTTAATACAGACTGATCTTTTAAAACATGTTCCCATAGGAACAGTGGTATTTCCGGGATAAAAAGTAGATCAATTTTCAATTACCCACATGGAAAATATATTTTTCTCCCGTCAAAACAAAAATCAACACTTTCGCACTAATATTTATGTATAACAACATTTAAAAAATAAAAACAAAAAACATTGTACAAAAATATGTTGGCATTATGATGTTTCCTTGGTCTTTGTGTGAAAACTATTTGCTTTGGAGCTACGGACGCGCAGGGCGTTGGTGCCCGCATACGGCTTTGTTCTGTATCGGAATAAAACCTCTTTGCTGTTAAATATTCATTTAAAATGTTCACAACTGTTCGAATAACTGCCATTTCAAAAATATTACGATTATTTTTCTATAAAAAAATCGGAATAATTTTTTATTCGCATATAAAATATATTTTGATAAATAAGGAAGTCGTTTAAGTAGTCATACCTATATGCATAAATAAACGTATGTAATTTCCTGAAAAAAAATATTGATCAAAAACATTTGCATAGAATAAACAATGGTTATAAAAATTTAAATAAAGGCTATCGACGTTAACCCGACACGGGCGAAACATACCAAGAACTCCCTGCAAAATCATAAAACCAGCCTGGAAACGAAACGTCGTATGTGTGTATAAACTTGACTGTACTTAATACCTTATTCCACTACGCCGGCACGATACAAATGCAGTAGGGGAACAAAGAACCAGCGGTGCACGCCCCTCGCCCCGCACTCGGCGCAAAAATAACAGCTATACAACGTTATAGCACGTTATTTCCATTAAAATAGCACAATATATTATTCTAAATTCAAATAAAAATAACACATTCCCGAATCGAAATTCGAAACACGCTCGAAACACTGGTACACGTTATAACGTTAATAGCGTTTGTTTTAATTAATCCTGGCACTCGCGAATAGGAATATTTGAAAAAAAAAAGCGCATATCGCCACTACACGGACGCTTTTGTTCGACGCTCGCTCGAGTAACAAACCTTTCCCGGCTGTTTGTGACGAGTGTTCGATTTTCAAAATCGATTGCAGTTTGGAATACGTTTTTGAATTTGAATTAGTGTTTCTTTTTCCTATTTTTTTTTTTTAATAATCCGAACGCAACGCGACCGTTACGTTGGAGGGAACGCGGCACACTGAAATCTGCAGGCTTCAGAAGGCTCTGTGTGCATTGATTGGGCGTAGCTTACAGAATATAGCCGTCTCTGTCTAACGCGTGGTGTTCTGTCCCTCTCTCGCAGCCCGTTCAGTCGTTAGCAGCAACAAAATTTGGCTTCGCGAAAACTCGACGGTTCTCAAACATTTCGCGTGGAAATTGAATATTATTTTTAATGCTCTAATTAAATATTTAACAAAGGTTGTTTTAATGTGTTTATTTAGTAATGTTTTCGTTGTTTAAATATCTCTTACAAAGCGATGAAATCGTAGGGATATCTGCATAATTGATAGTTTTAGAAATGGATTTTGGATTGGATTTTAACCTACCCACATTACCCTGAGTGGTGGAATAATATCTCTTAATTATTGAGGTCTGTTCTCAGCAATGGGATGTATAAAGAGTAATATAAATTAGTTAGTTTAGTTTTTTTATAACTAGAATGATGATTGTGTTTCGGTTTCAAGGACATTGTAGCCAGAGTAACTACTGAACATATTGAGACTTAACATCTTGTGTCTCAGGATGACGAGCACGGTGGAATGCCAAGCATTGCTTTGTAATCCAAGGTGTTTTTTTGGTTTTGCTACAGTTCCTGAGCGGTTGTATTACATATCATCAGGCGAACGGCACAATTGTTTCGCCATTCATTGCAATAAAAAAAAACACACAAGACGAGTAATTCCACCCACGTTGTCTTTTATTTTCCGTCCCATGATGTGATACGGGCGAGTTTATCGTCATATGAAAGAAGAAAGAAAGAAAACTATTTATTTGTTACTAGCGCACAAAACTACGTACATATGTAGATGTAAAAAAACCGTTTAAAAACGTCCACCATTGTAATTCAATCACTGTAACATCTTCACATAGATGTGGTGTGCAATAAATGAATTGAAATTGAAATAAAACTATTATTTACGAATTTGATCGTGGATTTGGTTTAATATTTACATTTTTTGACTTCTCGACGTTTCGATTACTTCATAGCTTTCATGGTCACGGGGCGGACTAAGGTATTAGGCATCCGCTCATTGACTGTTACAATTTAACTACATTTTTTTACAATTATGAAATTAAATAGTTTGTTGGTTTTTGCGATTCGACCTACAAGAAGGAGCTCACTGTGTCAAAAAGTTACTTTATCACAATCTCTATCATCACTTTCGTCTGTATCCCGGATAGGGTAGGCAGAGATAATATATAAAATATTAACTTTTTTATTTTAACAAGTTCAAGTTTATGAAAATGTTTGTTTTATTACACTAATAATCATTTTAATACCTATTTGCCCGACCTGGTATTCAAACCAGAGACCACAGCTCTTTGCAATCCTTTGAGATCATGTATGAGGCGAGGTTATTTGTAATATTTTTAAATTTTGCAAAGTTTATCATAATAATTTACAATAAACTGCGCCAAAGAAGAATATAAAAGAAAAGAAGTGCTAGATTCAAAAAGTGGTGTTGTTGGACACGGCACGCATAGTGAGGAGGTTCCTCACTTTTGATCCCTAACCACCGGTGACTTGGCTCTGGAGCTTCGCCACTGAAGGGTCAATTTTTTGAAATATATATTTATGTTCTCTCTTGTTTAAATATATATGTATAAAAATATAAACCAAAATTACATTTGTTAGAGAACTTGTGAGAAATTTTCAATTTATAAATCTTATAGAAATTGTCTGAGCCTGAAATTTAATATAGCATAATTTTAGAATCGCCGCCTATATGTTTGAAGCGCAAATAAGCTGAGATACCGGAAAATAAATAAACACACCAAACAGTCACATACATAGTCCTGACCTCACACTAAGATCGTGTCTTGTGTCTTGGATCAAAAACTGCGAGAGACTTTGGGGTCTCACAAACACCCAGACACGAAACAAATACACGTGGATCACAGAAATATTTAAATTATATATTTGTCTCGGTACGGGAATCGAACTCGCAGTGTCTCGTTTCACAACTGGCGTCTAACCAACTGCGCCACGGAGGCTGTCTGTGGTTAATGGCTGTAGTTAATGAAGCGATTTCGAAATATTGGGCTGGAAGTGTATCTCACGCTCTGGTTGACTTTATTTCATTCAGTTGTATAAAAGCATGTTACCTTATTTTCTAATTGATCAAATAACACATATTTAGGACAAGTTTGTACATGTGCTGCTCAAAATAAACAAAGCTGCTTTTTATATCAAAATTACTGTCTTATAAACTGGTTTTGAAAAGAGTAGGACGACTTTCTATATGAACTGTTCGGAATAAAACAAGTAAAACAAGCTGCGATTTAATTCAAAAATCATTGTTGAAATTGGTTTTGAAAACAGCAATGCTAGAGTTTCTTGCCCGGTTTTAGCGAGAAAAATGCATGTGTGCACGAATCGGCTATTTTATTTATACTCGTGGTATTAAATATACTCGTTTTATTTTTATATGTTGAGGAAAGTTTTGTATGCTTTCGATGAGAATTTATCTAATTAACAGTTACTTATGTATCAATATTTACCGGGGGGACAAAACCTCCGGGGGGCGTGAAACATTCAACAACCGCTGCGCCACAATGGTCGCTGCATACAATAACTTTAATGGGACATCTGCGTCTGATCAATGTTCAATACGAGGGGCGTGGAAAGTTTGAGAACACTACAGGTGTTTAAGGTAGATTTATTAAATGATTTCGCTTCAATTTGAAATGGTTCAGGGGTGTTCCGCTAGATGGGGTTATAAGTAATTTTGTATTATTAAATTGTGGATTGGTTTTGGTGGCGGTGACACAGTTGTACTATATATTGCAAAGCTGAAGTCTCGGGTTCGAATCCCGGGTTGGGCAAATTGGTATTGGATTTTTCTATTCATTATCAGCCCGGAGTCAGTTATTTGTGCCCGATATGGCGAAAGGCTCGCTCCCATCACATCGTGGGACCGAACACACAAGGCGAAAGGTAAGCAAAAGTGCTATCAGGACATAGCACTTCTGCCTACCCTTTCTGGGAAAATGGCATGAGTTTATGTATATATAGTTTTGTGATATATTCGTATGCGCTTGGATGTCTATTTATCCTGGAAAAACATAATAAGATGGCGATTTATGGGTATAGCTTAAACAGGGTATATCAAGACTGCTACCGAAAACGAAGCCTGGTGATAGTGATAGTGACTTCAGACACAATGCAACTAAAACTTTTGCATTGAAAAGCGACGATTTTTTAATGTTTTTTTTTTCTTTTCGTCGTATTTGGGTGGTTAATCCATAGTTTACCCTAAAATAATAGTGTACATCCTTTTATTTTTAATGATGGTATAGTACACCAGGGCTTAAATTATTATTTTATAGAAAAACATTGGTCTTACCACCAGGGTTGTAGCTAGAGTTGAATTTGACGTAGGGCAGCATTGATTACAGGTAGGGCGGAAGTAAAAGAATATCATAATTGATCTGCCCTCGAAGCAAGGGCTTCTAAATCAATCACCACGTATACTGACATAGATGGTTGAACTTCCAGATTTGGATGTAGAGATCCACGTATGAGTGAGAGTTAGGTAATAATTAATTGTTGGGTGGTTGGGCTAATTATAATAATATATCTTAGTTTTTGGTATTTTTTAAGATAGGGCATTGTGATTTCAAGGTAGGGCATTGCCCCACAATGCCCTACCCTAGCTACGGCCGTGCTTACCACCCAAAACGACAATTTAAAACACATTTTTTTTATTGCTATGAATGGCGAGACGAGCATGCCGTTCGCCTGATGGTAAGCGATACGACCGCTCATGAACAGTAGCAAAACCAAACAACACCTTGAATTACAAAGCAATGCTTGGCATTCCACTGCGCTCGCCACCCTGAGACATAAGATGCTAAGCTTCAATATGTCCAGTTGTTACTCTGGCTACAATGCCCTTCAATCCGAAAGACACAGTGCATTTACACTGCTGTTGGACGGGAGAAATAGACATTGCGGCGGTACCTACCCAGATGGCCTCTCACATATGAGACCTACCACCAGTAGGTATTTTGCGAAATATTTATTTGCATTGTTTGAAGTCACTAAAATTATCACCCGGCTTCGTTTTCGGTAGCAGTCTTGAGATACCCTGTATATGGTTTCGACAGAGCTGCCATAATTGGATGTAAACATTTTATGGATTCAATAAATTATTTGCATTTTCTCTTTACATTTTATTAAGTACATAATACATGTTAATTTTATTAAATTACGGGTATTTAAAATGCTTCTTAATGTACTATTTATTTAATTTAATAATAGCTGTACCCGCGACTTCGTCCGCGTGGAATTTAACAAAAACGTTATTTTTCTAAAATAAAAGATTTTTTCTAAAATGAATGTAGCCTTAGTTACTCCTTATTATATCAGCTACCTGACAATAAAAGTCCCGTCAAAATCGGTCCAGCCATTTCAGAGATTAGCCGGAACAAACAGACAGACAGACAAAAAAAATCTAAGGTCATTTTCGTTATAGGTAACGTGTATATAACGATATGTAGTTGGACATTTATTTATTTTCACTTTACAAACAGACACTTCAATTTTATTTATATGGATAGATGAAGTATTTACATACTCTCTCTTTTATTAATTACCAATTCTTTTGTCTCATTATTTTCTACTGTATCAGTATCTGTATCAGCCCATATAACGTCTCACTGCAGGGCACGGGCCTAATCTACAATCGAGAATACGATTGAGAGTGGTTAGGCCATATAGTCCACCACGCTGGCCTAGTGCGGGTTGGCGGACTTACATACCATAGAAATTCTTATAAACCGCTATGGTATGCAGGTTTCCTCACGATGTTTTCCTTCACCGTTTTAGTGCGTGGTGATTGACTATCAATACACACATGACTCTGATAAGTCAGAGTAGTGCCCTAGGGTTCAAACCGCGACCACTGTGAACATGTTGGCAGCCACATCTGGTCCGTTTACCAACAGGCCACGCACTCTCACACATTTTCTACTGTAATTACTTAATTATTTTTTTAATAGAAAAGATGGCATAAATAAGATAATGCGATTGCGCAGTGCAAAATCCAACAAGAAATGCTTATATCTCTAGTTGAAACATTTATGCCGGCCCAATCGATACTGGAAATTTCCTAAACACAAGCAAATTGGAACATAGACATGCGCGGAGAACTTGAGTGCATTAGTGGCATTCCTACCTACCCTTCAGGAATACAGGCATGAATTTATGGAATAAGTAAAACGACAGACACAGTTCTGAATCGTTTACATACAAAATCTTTTCAGTAGAAAAACACACAAGTACCAGTTTTCAATCAAAGAAAGAATGGTCGCATTCGGTTCACACAGTACAGAGAAATGAGGTAACAAACATAAAAAAAAAACATACAGTAGAATTGAGAACCTCCTTCTTTTTGAAGTCGGTTAAAAATAGTAATTAATATTATGATAAAATACTAAACAAATTAATATCAACAATACCTAAATAACAAATATTTTGTACATATAGATTAAGTACTATATATTGACTTGTCATAAGAGCTATTTAATATTACCAATCAAAAAAAAAAACACTAAATATTAGGCACTAACAACAAATCCGAAAATAATATATCTTAAAGTGCGGGAATAGAACCCGCGTCCACTCGTTTCAGAGCCGTCTAAACAACATGGAGGCTGTCACTTTGACTTCAAGCATCGAACCTAAACTCTTGATTAACAAGGTGTCATGTAACCTCAACCCCCCTCTCCCCCTGTCTACCCCTCCCCTCCGCTTAGTTACTCTGTAATTCGTAAGTAAGTCATGAATTTTACAGACCACGGGTCGAGCGGCGTTGTGTGCGTTTGATGTGTGGTACAAGTGATAAGCAATGGCGAAAATGTTGTATTTTATATTTTAGCTATATTTTAAGGTAGCCGTTTTGCACGACTGAACATGTGTTTAGGATAAACGTCACGCTTTATATTTTTGCTGGGATAGAAAGTATCCTATAGCTTTTCTTTAAAAATAGACTAGTCAACAAAGACTTTTTTTGAGACTGACGCGTTCAAAGAAGCATAGTCTTCAACTTTTGTATTCGTAATGATATATTAGTAGATTTTGCTCGCGGGTTTGCACGCGTGTTGAAATAATTAGACAATAATGTTATTTACTTCAGATTTTGGTCCAAGATACATATATCTATTTCTGACAAGCATTTTGCAATTCAATACCTTTTCACCTCACTGTCTGTCTGTATCAGCTCATATACGTCCCACTGCAGGGCACGGGCTTACTCTACAATCGACAGTACGATTGAGAGTGGTCAGGCCATATAGTCCACCACGCTGGCCTAGTGCGGATTGGCACTGACCCCACACTAAAATCGATCCTTGTGTCGAACCAAAAACTACGTGAGACTTTGCGGACTCACAAACACACAAACCCGAGACAAATATCTGTGGTCTTCACAAATAACTACGCTACAGAGGCTGTCAAAAATAAAAACACACGCGATCAAATACATAACTTCCATCATTTTAAAAACAGTTTTGTTTTTTCTCGTATTTAACATTCTTAAAACTAAATACAATATTTGTTATTAGATAACATTGGGAAACCACTTAGGTTTATACTTTTGCTATCAGAGTTGACAATGGGGTTATATATACTAATATTATAAAGCTGCAGAGTTTGTTTGTTTGAACGCGCTAATCTCTGGAACTACTGGTCCGATTTGAATGATTTGTTCAGTGTTGGGTAGTCCATTTATCGAGAAAGGCTATAGGCTATATATAATCACGCTATGACCTATAGGAGGAAAGCAGTAGTGATATTTCTAGCAAATACGAGGAATTTTTGTTCGTTTTTCGTGGTCTAATTGGTCGATATTCTAAACTGATAGTCAGAATTAAACATTTTAACCGCCATTTTAAAATGTGTATGTACCCGGGCGGAGCCGGGCCCGACCGCTAGTAACTTATAACAAGACATTTATACTGTAGTGCTGTTAGGAGTTTGAGAGTAATGCATTCAAATTTAAATTATTTAAAAAATATTGTTGAGTTTATATTTGATGTTCTTTGGCGTTAAACTATCACGTAAACCTGGGTTAAAGTGGTATAAAATCGCTCCCGCTCCCTCCTCCGCTGCCGCCTATCCCTTGCGACTATAAAGGCCCCTGCACGCGCCCCGCCCGCACAATGTGTACACACCATGATTTCCCAAATGTATCGCCGACGGCCAAGTTCGCCGACGCAGGCATGTTGAATGGAGCCAAAATATATATTTACTGTTGAAATATATTGTAATGGGAGTATCGATTTTATAATATTATTATTATTTTGACAGCCTCCGTGGTGCAGTTGGTGAGACGCCGCCTGTGAAACGAGAGGCCGCGGGTTCTATCCCCGCACCGAGAGAAATGTTTGTGCGGCCCACAAATATTTCTTTCGGGTCTGGGTGTTTGTGGGACCGAAAGTAGTAGTTCCTGATACGACACAAGACTCGATCTTAGTGTGGGGTCAGGACTATGTATGTGACTGTTGGGTGTTATTTATTATTATAAGGCAAGAGTTAAAACAACTGATGTACATCCCAATAATCTTAGTCATTTTTTAACTTTAAAATATCTAAGTCTGTTCTTAAATATAAACTATTTCTTTTGGCAATTTATTCCACACTTCGACTACTATATATTACTATATACTATTTTAGCATTAATTTACACTTTATTCACATTGTGGGACGGAACATACAAGGCGAAATGTGGGTGTCCTGGCACCTCTGCCTACCCCTTCTGGGAAAAAGGCGTGAGTTTATGTATGTAAGTATGTATTCACTTTATATTGATGTAAAATATAAATTAAAAAACAAACAAGTCGCTTCAATAAATCGAAGGAGAATGCCCATTCATAGTATCGGTAAAAATATCGTTGATCCCGATGCCGATACTGCCTAAAATTCATTATAGCATTTATTATCGTTTGTCCAGAAACATTTGATAGGTGCAAAACTGATGGTAGGTCTCATATGTGAGAGGTCGCCTGGGTATGCACCACCGCAATGTATATTTCACCCACCAAACAGTAGTGTAAATGCACTATTACGTTTCGATTTGAAGGAAATTGTAGCCAGACACTACTGGACATATTGAGACTTAATATCTTATGTCACAGGATGGCGAGCAGTGGAATGCCAAGCATTGGTTTGTAATTCATGGTGCTGTTTGATTTTATTACGGCCCAGGCGGCCTCTCACAAATATGGCAAATTCTTGGCTCTCTTCCGCATAAAATCATTCTAAACCGCGAAGATATGTTAAACGAAGGGAAAGTTCATGCGTTACCTGAAGATTTGAACCCGAAATTAGGTGTCCAGTGACCTCGATACACAACTTGTTATGCCGGCATCAGACACATTAGGAAACTCTTCACTCCCGCCATTGCAATAAGCTAGTCTGTATCAGCCCATATACGTCCCACAGCAGGGCACGGGCCTACTCTACAATCGACAGTACGATTGAGAGTGGTTAGGCCATATAGTCCACCACGCTGGCTTAGTACGGGTTGGTGGACTTACATACCATAGAAATTCTTATAAATCGCTATGGTATGCAGGTTTCCTCACAATGTTTTCCTTCACGGTTTTAATGCGTGGTGATTGACTATCAATACACACATGACTCCTAAAAGTAAGAGGTGTGCCCTGGGATTTGAACCCGCGACCACCGTGAACATGTTGGCAGCCGCGTCTGGTCTGTTACCAACAGGCCACCACGCACTTTACCTACCATCAGTAAATTACATTTAGAATGAAAGGGCCTTAACTAAAAAATCTTATTTTTTGGGCAACGTTCTTTAAAGATTTGTGAAGAAATTTTGTACTTATGGAAGATGCATGGAGAAGACCGAAGTATACATCTTTCTGTCTTTCACGCGTCAATAGATCCTTCTTTAAGGGTCGATGGAGATAGTCATTTTGAGTCAATATATGTTTTTTTTTTATTGCTATGAATGGCGAGACGAGCATGCCGTTCGCCTGATGGTAAGCGATACGACCGCTCGTGAACAGTAACAAAACCAAACAACACCTTGAATTACAAAGCAATGCTTGCAATTCCACTGCGCTCGCCATCCTGAGACATAAGATGTTAAGTCTCAATATGTCCAGTTACTCTGGCTACAATGCCCTTCAACCCGAAACACAACAGTGCGTTTACACTGTTGTTTGACGGGAGAAATAGACGCTGCGGTGGTACCCACCCAGAAGGCCTCTCGCATATGAGAGACCTACCACCAGTAATTGACCTATCAGCAGTAATGATTAGCCATAATCTATTTTTTTGGATTAGCTCAGTTTAATTCTAAAGGACAATGGCGAAATCGTATTTGCACTAACAACGCGTTTAGAAATATCATACTTGATAATAATAATATTATTATTTTTCATGAGTTTTCAGCATACTCCCTATAGTTGTGTAACGATGTTTAAGTTTCACAATAAAATAAAAAGCTTTATTGACTATTTTGTATGGCCGTCAGATTTTTTTCATCAATGGCGTAAGGTCTTTTAAGCCGCCAAAAATATTTTTCATCGAATTTCGCAAAATCTGTTACAAAAATAGCTTTATTTGGTAAGACAAGTGCGGTAAATATTTATTGCATAGCCCTACTTCACCAAATAACATTTTTAAGAAAACAATAAAATAGAACATAACCTCAAAATATATGAATTGAAAACGTTTAGTAAGTAATTTAAACTTTTTCAACCAGTATTTCTTAACACATTATTGTTTAGGAACAACAGGGAATTCATATATATTTTTTTCATCAATAAACGTTCCAAATTTTTATCAACTAAAATCATGTCGCTGCTTTAATTTGATAACGACATATCTCAAAAATGAACTTTTTTCAGGGGAGCAGTTTAAATAAAGCAAAAGAAGTAATTATTTATATATTTTATTTTAATATTGACAACTCTTTGAAAGGTGCTTAAATCAACGTATTAATCAATCAAAAATATCAGTTTTATTCACATGATATTTTAGATTAATTTGTGTTAAATGGTAACATTATCATAAAAATTACATTTAGTTATGTGCCACTATCAAATTAAAGCAGCGATGTATGGAAATCTGCCATTGTCCTTTGCGAGATGTACAACAATATTCTAGTTATTTAAATATGTCCGGGTGAAACACGGTATCCAATTTTCAGCATTTAAGCCGGTTTTCTTGAGTGGAGTGCCTCAAAAGCACTCGCGCTTACACTCCTCAGCTCTCGGGTTAACAACTCACTTTTAAAACTACTTTTATGTATGAATTTATATATATTCGACAGCTGGGCCTTTTTATACATACATATAGTATACGCTTACGAAGACGAGGACTCGGGTTCGAATCCCAGGTTGGGCAAAGTGATATTGGATTTTTCTATTCATTATCAGCCCAGAGTTAGGAATTTGTGCCCGATATGGCGATAGGCTCGCCACCTATCACACTGTGGGCGGAACATACAAGGTGAAATATGGGTGCCCTGGCACCTCTGCCTACCCCATGTGGGAAAAAGGCGTGAGTTTATATAGTGACACCCACATTTCGCCTTGTATGTATCGGGCACAAATTCTTAACTCCGGACTGTTAATGAATAGAAAAATCCAATATAACTTTGCTCAACCCGGGATTCAAACCCGAGACCTTCATTTTGTTACCGTAACGTAGTACAATAAAGGGCGGATCCAGGGGGGAGGTCATGGGGGTCATGACTCCCCCCCCTGGGCTGGCTCCAGATTGACATAATGTATTTATTATATTGTTGATACAATTTATAATCACAATTAATTCTTTGTATGTCGATAAATAAAGTAAAAAGGTGTGCGTGTGTTCACAAATAACGGCTGTAACAAATTTTTAAATCATTATTACAAATTCGAGTATTGAAATCGTACTATATGACCCCTCTCCCCCTGGCGTAAAAGAACTAAATGACCCCCTGGCGAAAAAGCTGGATCCACCCTTGAGTACAATAAATAAATAAATAACACCCAACAGTCACAAACATCGTCATGACCCCACACTAAGAGCGAGTCTTGTGTCGTGGGTATCAGGAACTACGAGAGACTTTTCGGTCTCACAAACACCCAGAGCCAAAAATATATTTCTGTGCAGCACAAATATTTCGCTCGGTGCGGGGATCGAACCCACGGCCTCTCGTTCCACAAGCGTCTAACTAACTAGCGCCACAGTGGCTGTCTTTTAGTTAAATGTACTTATATCGCGTTAAGTGTTCAAAGTCTTCAAACAGCAGTGTAAATGCACTGTTGTGTTCCAGTTTGAAGGACATTGTAGCCAGAGTAAATACTGGACATATTGAGACTTAACATCTTATGTCTCAGGATGGCGAGCTCAGTGGAATGCCAAGCATTGTTTTATATTTCATGGTCTTCTATTTTGCTACTACCCATGAGCGGACGTATCTCTTACCATTAGGCGAAAGGCAAGCTTGTCTCTCCATTGATTACAATACAAAATAAATACATACATACATACATACATACATAAACTCACGCCTTTTTCCCAGAAGGGATAGGCAGAGGTGCCAGGACACCCACATTTCGCCTTGTATGTTCCGTCCCACAATGTGATAGGTGGCGAGCCTATCGCCATATCGGGCACAAATTCCTGACTCTGGGCTGATAATGAATAGAAAAATCCAATATCACTTCGTCCAACCCGGGATTCGAACCCGAGACCTCAGCTTTGTAACCGTACCGTAGTACAACTACGCCACCGAGGCAGTCGATAAAAATACATTTAAATAAATCCTCCATCGAAAATCCGAAACAAATAAATATTCCCAAACCGTTTGATTCAAACGCGCAATTGCGTGAAAAAGCTCCTTTCGTACCATTGCTAATGAAAAACAAATGAATCTGTATTTGTATCTGTATCAGTCCATATACGTCCCACTGCAGGGCACGGGCCTACTCTACAATCGAGAGTACGATTGAGAGTGGTTAGGCCATATAGTCTACCACACTAGCCTAGTGCGGGTTGGCGGACTTACATACCATAGAAATTCTTCTTAACCGCTATGGTATGCAGGTTTCCTCACGATGTTTTCCTTCACCGTTTTAGTGCGTGGTGATTGACTATTAATACACACATGACTCCGAAAAGTCAGAGGTGTGCCCTGGGATTTGAACCCGCGACCACCGTGAACATGTTGGCAGCCGCGTCTGGTCCGAAAAAACAAATGAATGAGGGACTTATATTTTAATATACTCATATTCCTCTTTTGCAGCACAAAAACAGACGCTTTGAAAGGAACTACGCATTGTTTAAATAGGGGAGGGATAAATGGGGATGATTTTAAGGGATGTTTTAATAAGGTTATGGTTCCTGGAGACTGTCCTGCCCTCACACCCGCCACTGCAACTCCTGTGTGGCAGGATCAACAAGCACGCATTGTAATGACACCGAGCATTGAAGCTCAGCGAGTCTCCGGAAATGTCTAAATTGTATTTAACCCGTGACGAAATTAATCATGAAGTAAAGAAGGAGAAGTAATAATAATAGTAGCTGCCAAAATATCCACCATGGTAGCGGGTTCAAATCCCACCACAAATATTTGTGTGAACCACAAGTATTTGTTTTGAGTCTGGGTGTTTGTGAGACGGAAAAGTCTCTCGTAGTTTCTGATATGACGCAAGACTCGATCGTAGTGTGGGGTCAGGACTATGTATGTGACTGGGGGTGTATTTCATTACTTATCGAAAATACTCCGCAAATATTATCAAATAACTATACAACTCTTGATTCAAAGAATATATTCATATTAATTTTTAACTAGCCCTCAGGCGAATTTGAATGTACATGACAGTATAAAAAGTAATATAAAAATAATTTCGTATGAGCAGCGTTTTTATAAAAGACTTTTAATATTTTCTAAAGGTTTTGAAGCACAAAGTTATTCCACGATTTAATGCTTTTTAGTAATTGTATTAGGCCAACCCGCACTAGGCCAGCGTGGTGGAATATATGGCCTAAGAACTCTCAATCGTACCCTCGACTGTAGAGTAGGCCCGTGCCCTGCAGTGGGACGTATATGGGCTGATACAGATTTATTTATCATCATTGTCAAGTCATTGTCGTGGCTGTAAGTACCAGTGTTGGACAGTATAACGGTTTCCAGTTATTTCACGTTTCAGCCTGTTTTAACATGAATAACATCACTACACAGCGCCGTTAGCGTGGACGTCTGAAGTGCTAGGGATGGGGGAGTGTCGATAGTGGATATCGATAAAAATAAATAAATTCACTCATAGTCATATCATACATAGTCCTGAATTCACTGAAGAGTCAAACTTAATCCTTACTCCACACTTAGATAGAGTGTTGTGTCGTATTAGGAATTACGAGGGACTTTTCGATCTCATAAACACCCAAATTTGAAACGTATACATGGGGCCTCATTCATTTATTTCGGTGCGAGGATCGAACCCGCGGCCTCTCTTTTCATAACCAGCACATAAATAAATAAATTATTAAAATATTTCCCTCATGTTACAAGCTACTTTATATTTTGACAGAAATGTTTTATTTTAATTGTATTTTCGTTTTTATGCAAAATAATAAAAAAATGACCATCATCCTTTCTGGTAATTATTTAAATCTGAATATTTATTTTTTAAATTTAATAACCTTTATGCACGGAGAAAACATTTAGTTACCTAGGAACCAAACGTTTAATGGTGCATAGCCCGAACAACTGGTTAGATCAAATAGTGGTCTTAATAGGTTTATTAAGGTATTTATTACTCTAACATAATTGTTACTCAGATGATTAGCATTAATTCAATAGATAAACTAATCTTTATTCTATAAGATTGATTCAGGCTCTAACCCTTGTAAAATTGAGCAATAAGTTTATATCAGATTGAATATCTAATAAAAAAATGGTTGCCTGTAAAGTCGGTTTTACGGGCGAAGATTTTACGTGACAACGTCTTTTTCTCGGTAGAATATTTATTGATATGAATATAATTAAATTAATCACTCAACTATAATTAGATCATAGTTGAGTGGGAGAGAGACGCAAGGCATTCGGCGGGCCTCTCTCTCGTTCGGTGACTCATCGTAACGTTACCGGGCGTTACACTTTTTCATAAGTAGCTCCCAGCAGCAACCTAATTTAAGACGTTGTCACGTCAAAAGTTGATCCTGATCAAATACCCTTTACTTCAAGAGGCATTTGAAATCTACATAATATATTTAGATTTATATAATACAGAGTGTATTAAAGCTTAATATAACCTTGATTTTGTTAGCGCTACAATACGAATGTGTAATGGACACGTAGTGACAGCTTTACTGTCGTGTTTCGTTGTGTGACAGAGACTAGATCATAGTAGAATATTTGACTCCGAAAGCGTGCTCCTAATGGTGCGTTTAGATAACGACATAAATTCTAACATAAATGTCCGACATGAATGTCGGTACTGTTTACACTAGTACACTTGGACACAACGTGTTCACACAGCGTCTGATGTGACTCTCATTATCGTGTCACAATAAATTTTGCATCAGAGACACTCGTGTTCATACAGAGACACTTCGATGTATACACTAACGGACGAATACTGGAACGCCATTCAAATAATAAGTTGCTCTTAACAGCGCACGGCCCACTTAGCCAGTACATTTAAGCGGGATTAACGCAGTTAAGCGCAATTTATATTTAAGTTGCGTTCCAGTATTTGGGCGTAAGTGTGCTGTGTAAGTGTCATAGTCTAAACGTACCTTAACACTACTAGGAAAGACGTGACAGTACCACAGGCAATTAATACATCGTTTTATTATGATAAATGGTGTGACGAGCATACCATTCGCCTGATGGTAAGCTATACGACTGCTCATGGACAGTAGCAAAACCTATGACCATGAATTACAAAACAATGCCTGGCAACCCACTGCGCGCGCTATCCTGAGACATAAGATGTTAAAACTCATAATGTCCATTAATTACTCTGGCTACAATGTCCAACCAAAGACAGTCGTGTTTCTAATCCTTTGTATATCCGGATACTATTAGGCCGACATAATGATATCACCAGTAGAAAAAAACTTATTTTTATCGATATCGATAAAACTTGTCACATCACTACAAAGTAAAGGTGAACTTTGCATTAACTATCTCTTTAGTACATCGCTTAAACTCTGACACTTGATACGACGCTTCACACTGTAACGTAAACCTTAAAAGTATACAAACAAGGCTCAATATCCAATAGCATGTTTATGGCACTTACGCCTTTCAGCACAGTGACGTCATTTATCTTTCATGAAAGTTGCTTCAATGGATTTTGGACTTTAACGTGTTCAAATAAAGTAGGATTTGGATTGGCTTGGTGGTTTAAGGGGCAACTTTTCATGTCATGAAAAAAAGAAAACCGTATGTTTTATTAATTATATTCATTTGCTCTTTCTGGTTGTGTTGGTGATAGTGCGGGTTCGAGTCTCGGGGAAGGACATATAGAGACTAATAAATACAGCTTAAATTGACAAATTAATTGTAATATTATGCTTTGTGTTGCGGGTGAGACATTTGTGGAAGGTCGCGGGTTTGATGTCCGGGTAAGAACATACAAGGTGAGTGAAAGTGAAGTGAAATGTGGGTGTCCTAGCATCTCTGCCTACCTCTTCTAGGATAAAAGGCTTGAGTTTATGTATGTATGTATGTATGTATGTTTAATACATATATATATATATATATTTCTTACCTTTAGCAGAGCTGTTGGAAGCAGGCACCATCACAGGAACCGCCGCCTGTAATCAGAAAAATATTGATAAGGGGCCATTCAAGTATTACGTAAGCCGATTTATTACAATTATATACCTCCCCACCCCCCTTGTCAGCAAAAGTAAGCAAAGCTCTTACCCCCTCCCCCATGCTTACGTAAACATTTTTGAATTAATATACTTTAAATTTTTTAATTTTTCCTGAAGAAGTTATAATTCTAAAAATAAAATAACAAAAACTTTTTTTTTGTTGCATTGTTTCTTCTATTGAAATAAAACGATTGTTTACGGATTTTATCGCGGATTTGGTTTAATTTTTACATTTTTTAATTTCCCGACGTTTCGATCACTTTACAGCTTTCATGGTCACGGGGCGGACTGAGGTATTAGTCATCCGCTCAGTGACTGTTACAATTAAACTACCCTTATTTTGAAAATATTAAATTAAAAACTTAATTTAAATAGCTAGTCTATGGTTGCGTTCCGACCTACGCAGAAGGAGCTCACTGTGTCTTGAGGTCTGGCAGTTGGCTTTTTGGGTTCCGATTTAATTAAGTGTAGAATTGGATCCCATGCTTATGCAAGCTTCAAGCCATCTTCTCTATTGAAATTAGGATGTTTTTTAATTTCAATACCCTCGCGAAACATCCTGGGCAGGAAACGGTGTTCTTTTGCGAGGACTTGGGGCTGGTCAAAGCGAAGGTAATGCTTGGAGCCTTCTTCTATATGTTCAGCAACTGCAGACTTCGTTGAGCGTCGATGTTTCACATCAGCTATGTGTTCTTTTACGCGGGTCCCTATGCTTCGTTTAGTTTGACCAATGTAAGAGAGACCACAGTCGCAATCTATTTTGTATACGCCCGGTTCTTGCAAGGGTATATGGCACTTGACAGGTGGTAGAAATTGACTAATCTTCTTGGGCGGCTATACACAGTGTATCGGAAAAAGACCCATACAGATAAATATCTGAACGGTGATTCTAAACCAACTGCCAGACCTCAAGACACAGTGAGCTCCTTTTGCGTAGGTCGGAACGCAACCATAGACTAGCTATTTAAATTAAGTTTTTAATTTAATATTTTCAAAATAAGGGTAGTTTAATTGTAACAGTCACTGAGCGGATGACTAATACCTCAGTCCGCCCCGTGACCATGAAAGCTGTAAAGTGATCGAAACGTCGGGAAATTAAAAAATGTAAAAATTAAACCAAATCCGCGATAAAGTCCGTAAACAATCGTTTTATTTCAATGTGTAACATTCGCGTAAATCTAAGAAACCATTTGTTTCTTCTACTCACCAAAACTACCACCCGGCTTCGTTTTCGGTGGCAGTCTTGATATACCCTGTATATAACATATATCTTATATTTTCTAACTTTCTTTTCATAACATCCCTGTGTTTATCTGGGCAACTGCGTTTTGAATCTTCCTGTTAAGATTGTTTTGATGACGTAATCATCATCTAGACCCCCCTACCCCCCATGTCATACAAAATAAGCAAAGCAAAGACCCCCCCGCCCCCCTATGGTGCTTACGTAATACTTGAACGGCCCCTAAATACACACAGTCACATACATAGTAACTGGTGGTAGGTCTCTCATATGTGAGAGGCCGCCTGGTTAGGTACCACCACTATGTCTATTGCTCCCCCCAAACAGCAGTGTGAATGCACTTTTGTATATCAGATTGACGCACATTGCAGCCAAAGTAGCTTCTGGACATATTGAGATTTATCATTTAACATCTTATGTCTCAAGATAGCGAGTGCAGCGGAATGCCAATTCCATTTCCATTTCCATTGCTGTGTAATTAATGGCGAAACTAGCATGCCACTCGCATGCCAACAATTCGCATACAAGTTACAAGCCCTTGAATTACAAAGCAATGCTTGGCATTCCACTGCGCTCGTCATCCTGAGACATACGATGTTAAGTCTCAATATGTCCAGTAGTTACTCTGGCTACCTTCCTTCAACCCGTGGACCTGGACATCCACATTGACCTGTTCGAAGCCTCCAGCTTTTCCAACCTTAATTATCACCTGTTCAGGTTATACCCAGACTGCGACCGAAAACGAAGGCAAGTAAAAAAAGCGACGATTTTTGTTGCATCTTTTTTATCTTTGTATTTGGGTGGTAAATACTTCGATCAAATATACACTAGATACACAGTTCCCTGTAAAAGTTCTGTTAAAAAGTGGCACCGATGCATGACATTAAAAAAAGTAAACAAAAAGATCACATATTCCAAATATATTAACACAAATTCCACCTTATTCCTGGAGCTTAAAGTAGCTTTTCAAATAATATTGTCTAAAGTTTTACGACGTTTTAGATGCAACGGTCGGTGCGTGACTGAAGGCGAAAGAGTGCTTAAGCACTCTTTTTTGGTGCCATTTTCTAAGCGCTCATGTTGTATCTAGTGTATATTTGATCGAAGGGTAAATACATAATTTCTTTGACAGTAATAATGTTGTAGTTGCGTTTTATTTTAAGTAAAATATAAGTTTACAGTATTTATAACATTAAGTGCGTGGTGGCCTGTTGGTAAACGGACCAGACGCGGCTGCCAACATGTTCACGGTGGTCGCGGGTTCAAATCCCAGGGCACACCTCTGACTTTTCGGAGTCATGTGTGTATTGATGGTCAATCACCACGCACTAAAACGGTGAAGGAAAACATCGTGAGGAAACCTGCATACCATAGCGATTCATAAGAATTTCTATGGTATGTAAGTCCGCCAACCCGCACTAGGCCAGCGTGGTGGACTATATGGCCTAACCACTCTCAATCGTACATTCGATTGTAGAGTAGGCCCGTGCCCTGCAGTGGGACGTATATGGGCTGATACAGATTTATAACATTACACTTAATCCTAAGTAATAACCAACGGAACATAAACAATCTTAATATTACTTCAATAAACAACAAAGTACATTTACACATTTATCAGTAAAAATAAAAAATAAAACTAGTTAACAAAGCATAAGCAAACATAGTAATTTTAGTTAACAAAAAAATTAAATAAAATAATAATCAAAAACTTAATAACTACAAAATAGCCGTTAGGTTTTTAAGAATTATTAAAAAATCTTGCATTGTGTTTATAATCACTAAAACTACCACCCGGCTTCGTTTTCGGTAGCAGTAGGATTACTGTACATCCTGGTCCTAGGCCTAATTGTGAGTTATTTCTTAGTTTCTTAAAGTATTGTTTGTGAGTCGATGTCAGTAGTCGACTGCGGCCATGTACGCCGGAGGCGGACGCGGTAGCATTGTCTCACGATATTTTGGAAATAGTGACGGACTTTATTATAGCAATTATTTTGATAAACTCTATCATGTTAAAATACAATGTGTATGTCTCCCGCCAAACAGCAGTTTAAATGCACTGTTGTGTTACGGATTGAAGGATTTTGTAGCCAGAGTAACTACTGTTGAATGCCAAGCATTGCTTTGTTATTCGAGGTGTTGTTTGGTTTTGCTACTGTTCATGAGAGTTTGTATTGTTTACCATCAGGCGAATGGCATGCTCGTCTCGCCATTCATAGAAAAAGTCATTTGTTGTTTATTTGTTTAAACGTTTTATTTGTTTATACTTTACTGCACACATATAAATTAATAATAGTAATCTAGTTATAACAATTAAAAAAAGTAAAGTCGGTGGTATTCCACTTCTAAATTTCAATACTATTCTTTGGCGAAAACAGCCTTGTGAACCGGGTGGTAGGGGAAAAATAAGTGTCTGAATCTAAATAATGTATGACATTTTATGGATTCAATAAATAATTTCATTTCATTAAATATTTTTATTTCAACTTTTCTTTTATTTTATTGCTATGAATGGCGAGACGAGCATACCGTTCGCCTGATGGTGAGCAATATGACCGCTCATGAATAGTAGCAAAACCAAACAACGCCTTGAATTACAAAGCAATGCTTGGCATTCCACTGCGCTCGCCATCTTGAGACATAAGATGTAAAGTCTCAATAAGTCCAGTAGTTACTGGCTACAATGTCCTTGAATCCAAAACACAACAGTGCATTTAAACTGCTGTTTGGCGGGAGAAATAGACATTGCGGTGGTATCTACTCAGGCCACGGCCTCTCAAATTAGGACACTCTAAAAGGATAGTTCTCATTCAAATAAAAGTATTATTTACGGATTTTATCGCGAAATTGATTTAATTTTTACATTTTTATCTCCTTCCATGAGCTCCTTCTGCGTAGATCGGAACGCGAAAACCAATTAACTTTTTAATTTAATATCTGTAAATTAGGGTAGTTAAATTGTAACAGTCACTGAGCGGATGACTAATAAACGCCCCGTGACCATGAAAACTGTAAAGTCAATAAGTAATTAGTATTAAGCAATAAATTGATTTTTATTTTTATTTTATTTTATTTTATTTAAAGTGATGAAAACGTCGGGAAGATAAAAATGTAAAAAATGTAAATCAATCAATTTCGCGATAAAATCCGTAAATAATACTTTTATTTCAATGTGGAACATTCGCGTAAATCTAAGAAACCATTAGGATAGTTCTCGTACCGTGCCCGACCGTGGATTCGAACCCTGGCCACCGTCTCGGTTGGTCCATGTCTGCTAATTAGATACCGTGTTGCCCCGAGCGCAGTTGTTTACTGGGGGGTACATCTGAGGTGAGAGGTCGTGTAGGGCGAAGATAGGATATGCGGAGCTATTTTACTTTATTTTATTTTATTGGACTGCCTCGGTGGCGTAGTTTTACTACGGTACGATCACAAAACTAAGGTTTCGGGTTCGAATCCCGGGTTGGGCAAAGTGATATTGGATTTTTCTATTCATTATCAGCCCAGAGTCACGAATTTCTGCCCGATATGACGATAGGCTCGCCGCCTATCACATTGTGGGACGGAACGTACAAAGTGAAATGTGGGTGTCCTGGCACCTCTGCCTACCCCTTCTGGGAAAAGGCGTGAGTTTATGTACATATATATGTAAGGTGAAATTTACATATGGTATTTTATTTAAACCACATATTCCTAACCAAGTTTAATAAAAAAATACACCCAATACAGATACATAGTCTTAACCACACAGTCTTGTGTCGTGGGTATCAGGAACTACGAGAGACTTTTCACTCTCACAAACACCCAGACCCGAAAGAAATATTCGTGAGCCGCACAAAAATGTCTCAAGGTCTGGGGATCGAACTCGCAGCCTCTCTTTTCACAGGCAGCGTCTAACCGACTGCGCCACGGAGGCTGTCATGTACATCAATAATTCTTTTTTTTCTCTCTCACACTATTTGCACTACCCATTATTCTATATTACAGTAATCCAGTCCATCCTAAGGTTGTCTCGAAGAGATCGCAGCTAGCCATAAGGCCGCCTTTTGTAACCATGCCTTTAGTTTTTATGTATTTTGTAAGCGGCTTTCATTTTAGTTTACAGTATAGCATATACCGGGTATCTCAAGACTGCTACTGAAAACGAAGCCGGGTGGTAGTTTTAGTGACTACAAACACAATGCAACTAAAATTTTTGCAAAGAATCTCGACATATTTTTTTAAAGATTTTTTAATATCATCATTTTTGGGTGGTAAATCCATAGTTTTTGCTAAAATAATAATTTAAACCCTTTTATACCTTAAGTCTTTAAAAATAAAAGAGTATACACAATTATTTTTGGAAAAAAATGTATTTACCACCCAAATACGACCTAATAAAAAAAATACAAAAAAAATTGTCGCTTTTTTTCTGTTGCATTGTGTCTGAAATAGCTTAAACTACCAGCCGGCTTCGTTTTCGGTAGCAGTCTTGAGATACGTTGTATATAAAAACATAAATAAAAATCGGTTATTGTATAGCGTAGCTCTGTGAACGTAGCAAAACCCCGTGGGGCACGCAAAGTATTTTTCTAAGAAAATTAATCTTTGCTTTTCAAAACGTTGTAATCATTCGTAATTTATTAATTTTGAGAGCACACAGAAATCTTATTACGCATAGTCATTTTGTTCTGTAAATATTTCTAAAATGTTTATTTTTGGGGGAAATTTCGTATAAATTAGCAAAATTATCTGTTTGAGAAGGAAAAATATAATTTGATTTTGTCTGAGTCATAATTTATTTATTTATTTTCACTTTAGTGCATTAAGTTTTTAATTATTATTTCTTAAAAACAAATTTACAACATTTATTAATATTTTTTAAATTAGTTTTCCTTTTAAGTGAATACTTCTATAAAATAGTTATGATTAGAAATATGAAACGATAACGCAACACAAAAGAGGTTATATGAAAAAAGTTCTTCCATATCAAAGTGTAAATATCTATTTATACAAGGTAATATCAAGACTGCTACCGAAAACGAAGCCGGGTGGTAGTTTTAGTGACTTCAGACACAATGCAACTAAACATTTTGCATAACTTGATTTTTCAGCATCATGAAAATGAAAATACCACGTCGATTTGTGAGAATTTCTATGGTATATAAGTCCGCCAACCTGCACTAGGCCAACGTGGTGGACTATATGGCCTGACCACTCTCAATCGTACTGTCGATTGTAGAGGAGGCCCGTGCCCTGCAGTGGGACGTATATGGGCTGATACAGTACAGTACAGGTAGAATGTTTTTTTTTTGCAGTGAATGGCGAGACGAACGTGCTGTTCGCCTGATGGTAAACGTTACGAACGCTCATAAACAGTAGCAAAACCAAACAACACCTTGAATAACAAAGCAATGCTTGGCATTCCACTGCGCTCGCCATCGTGAGACATAAGATTTTAAGTCTCAATATGTGCAGTAGTTACTCTGGCTACAATGCCCTTCAATCCGAACCACAACAATGCACTTACGCTGTTGTTTGACAGGAGAAATAGACATTGCGGTGGTACCCACCCAGATGGCCTCTCACATATGAGAGATCTACCACCAGTAAAGTTAGAGTAGTTTATTAGATTTACGCGAATGTTACATACACATTGTAATAGTCACTAAGTGGATGACTAATAACTAAATAAATATAATATGAATAAGTGGATGAATAACTGACCCACAAGATGGTCAGACGACCTAGTAAAGGTCGCGGGACGTCGCTGGATGCAGGCTGCCTCCAACAGGTCACTGTGGAAATCATTGGGGGAGGCCTATGTTCAGCAGTGGACTTCCTTTGGCTGATGGATGGATGGATGGATGACTAATACCTCAGTCCCTGACAACGAGAGCTGTAAATTAATCGAAACGTCGGTAATTTTTTTTATGAGTCCCTATTTTTAATAATATCCAGAAATAATAGTCTTGCTTCAATATCAAAATTCGCGAATTCTTCAATCGAATGTCACGATGTTTCGGCCAGGGATCGAACCCGCAGCCTCTCGTTTCAGAATAACCAACTGCGCCACGGAGGCTGTCATACAGTAAATACAATAGCAGAAAAATGTTTTGAAAATCCCTGGAGTTCACAAAAAATAGTTAATAAAGTTACAAAGGTGAGTAATCAAAGGATTTTATTAAAAAAACTAAAAACGTATTTAGCCGAAAGCTAATTCGGTGTGAATTTCGAGCGTGATTTTGCTAAACGAAATATTATTTTATGGTTCTGTTTATACATTCATTCTAGGCTTATTAAAAACTGGGAATTTATAAAGTATACGTTTGTTTTATACTGAACAAGCAGCCTGGCCCACCTCGCCCGGGTACAAATAGATTTTTGTACAATAATATGTACGTATTATACATATAAACCTTCCTCTTGAATCACTCTATCTATTAAAAACCGCATCAAAATCCGTTGCGTAGTTTTAAAGATTTAAGCATACAAAGGGACATAAGGACAGAGAAAGCGACTTTGTTTTATACTATGTAGTGAAGTATATTATTATTTTAACTTTGTTTGCCTCGATGGCAGTTGTATCAGCCCAAATACGTCCCACTGCAGGGCACGGGCCTACTCTACAATCGAAAGTACGATTGAGAGTGGTTAGGCCATATAGTCCGCTATGCTGGCCTAGTGCGGGTTGGCGGACTTACATATCATAGAAATTCTTACAAATTCGCCGTGGTATGCAGGTTTCCTCACGATGTTTTCCTTCACCGTTTTAGTGCGTGGTGATTGACTATCAATACACACATGACTCCGAAGAGTCAGAGGTGTGCCCTGGGATTGAAACCTGCTACCACCGTGAGCGTGTTGGTAGTTGTATCTGGTCTGTTTACCAACAGGCCACCACGCGTTTGTAGCAATGAAATTATATACGTTACGATTTTATCTGAGGTCTCGGGTTCGAATCCCTGGTCGGGAAAATATCGTGAAGAAATCTGCAGATCATGTTTGTAAGGCACAAATATTTGTGAGACTGAAAAGTCTCTCGTAGTTTCTGATACACGACACAAGACTTAATTGATCTTAATATGGACTCAGGACTATGTATGTGACTGTTGGGTGTATTTATTTAGTAAAAATATATATTTTTAATAGTTCCTATGAAGTTTGAAGTCATTCAATACACACTAGGCAAGCAATTGTATTGCCTAAGTTCTCTCAAATAGTCGCTAAATTGTAAAGGATTCCTGTCTTCAGTAGTTTAGAAATATTTTCCCCCCACCAAACAGCAAAATGCAATATTGTTTTACTTTGAAGGATATTGTAGCAAAAATACTGGGTATATTGAGACCTAATACCTTATGTCTCAGGATGGCGAGCGCAGTGGAATGCCAAGCACTGCTTTGTAATTCAGGGTGTTGTTTGGTTTTGCTACTGTTCATGAGCGGTCGTATCGCTTACCTTCAGGCGAACGGCATGCTGGTCGCGCCACTACTATAATTAAAAGAATATATACAGGGTATATCAAGACTGCTACCGAAAATGAAGCCAGGTGGTAGTTTAGGCGACTTCAGGCACAATGCAACAGAAAATGTTGCAAAAAAGCGTAAATTTTTTTGTATTTTTTTTTATATGGTCGTATTTGGGCGGTAATTTCTTTTCGTAGATAAATAGTGCATACCTTTTTATTTATAGACTCTAAGGTATAAAAGTGTTTAAATTATTATTTTAGCAAAAACTATGGATTTACCACACAAAAATGACGATATTTAAAAAATGATAAAAAAAACTTGTCGCGTTTCTTTGCAAAATTTTTAGTTGCATTGTGTTTGTAGTCGCTAAAACTACCACCCGGCTTCGTTTTCGGTAGCAGTCTTGAGATACCCGGTATAATATGCAATGCAATACAAATTATCCAATGACTATAAATTTAGAATTTGTATAATCTACATACCCCATTTAATAGTTGATATAAAACTAATTGCCACTAATATTTTCTCGGACTTGATTTAACTTTAAAAATTTTTAACGCGATTTTTGATAAGTTACTTCTTTTGTAGTGGTGGTATTAGTTACCCACTTGGTCAATGTAAATACCTTCCTACCTTCATTTTACAATTATTAAAATAAAAAAATCGGAGCTATTTTTAATTTAAATGCACTTTGACGTTGAAAGAAAATATCGTGAGGAAACCTGCATACCATTATAGTGTGTAAAGTCGTCAAACGCGCTCTGGGCCGGCGCGGCGTACTGGACTATATGGCCTAACCCCTCTCAATCGTACTCTCGATACTGGAGGAGGCCCATGTTCTACAGTGGGACCTATATGGGCTGATACAGTACAGTGTATCAATCGACTAAATCTAAGAAACCTAATATTACTAATTTTCAGAATTTATTTTTACATTAATTCCCAAATTGATAAAGTTAAATGAAAAAAATGTATTCATGCTTTTTGCATATTTCGCGACTTTCTTTTGTTTCAAAGAATCATTAAAATGCAAACACGCGACATCTAGTGGTAGTTTGTAATAAACACAAGATTTTAATTTAGCGCCATCTATTGAATTATATTAAAATCATTTGGTACATCAATTAAGCAAAACTGAAGTGGTCAACTGATTATGTGCGTAGTTTGGCATAAAAGACAAAGATGGCGCTGTTTTAAGAAAAAATAAGTTTTATATGCATAATTTATTTAGATTGTCAAAGAAAATATTGTTTGTTTTAAAATTATAATTTTTTCTATAGTAAATAATACATTTTAATCATAATAATTTGCTGTTTCAGTGGTGCCCGCGTCAAGTAGTTCTAATTTTATTCACGAGATGTCGCTAGGGTTAATGCAGATCTTCTTTGATTTATATAGTGTAAGTTACGCCGCATTGGCGCAGTGGGTGTAAAGTTTCAGGTTCTATTCCTATACGATTATTTTTTTAATACATGATTCATAAAATATTAGTCACGATTTGGGGTTTCTGGGAATGAAATTTTCTTTGCTAACGCACGTACAAGAAAAAAAAACTTTTTAAGAGAAACAATCCCGTCATACATGATTGTAGCGTAACTTTAACCGTTTACACAGCACACAACTGGTGGTAGGTCTCTCATATGTGAGAGGCCATCTGGGAGGTACCACCGCAGTGTCTATTTCTCCCGTCAAACAGCAGTGTAAACGCACTGTTGTGTTTCGGATTGAAGGGCATTGTAGCCAGAGTAACTACTGGACATATTGAGACTTAACATCTTATATCTCAGGATGGCGAGCGCAATGGAATGCCAAGCATTGCTTTGTAATTCAAGGTGTTGTTTGGTTTTGCTACTGTTTATGAGCGCTCGTATCGCTTACCATCAGGAGAATGGCATGCTCGTCTCGATATTCATAGCAATAAAAATAAAAAAAAACGGAAGCTCACAACAGGTATAAGATTTTCTCGTTTTTTAACACTTGTCACTACTGCTCCGCTCCTATCCATCTTAGCGTGATGAAATATGTCCTATAGTTTTCCTAGAGAAAGTACCTATCTAACACAAAAAGCATTTTTCAATTCGAACCAGTATTTCCTGAGATTAGCTGGCACAAACAAATAAACGAACTCTTCATCAGATTTATATATTAGTATAAGTATAACTATACAGATAAGCAGCAGTATAGTTTAGTACATATATACAGGGTATATCAAGACTGCTACCGAAACGAAGCCGGGTGGTAGTTTAAGAGATTTCAGACACAATGCAACAGAAAATGTTGCAAAAAAGCGTGAATTTTTTTTGTATTTTTTTATAATATGGTCGTATTTGGGTGGCAAATACATTTTTTCGTAAAACAATAGTGTATACCCTTTTATTTATACAGACTCTAAGGTATAAAAGAGTTTAAATTATTATTTTAGCAAAAACTATGGATTTACCACCCAAAAATGACGATATTTAAAAAATGATAAAATAAAATTGACGCGTTTCTTAGCAAAATTTTTAGTTGCATTGTGTTTGTAGTCACTAAAACTACCACCCGGCTTCGTTTTCGGTAGCAGTCTTGAGATACCCTGTATATGTTTATACATGTTATGAATATATTTAACTAATTATGTTTTTAAAAGGCCATATGTACACGAAGACGTCAATCCTCATTTTTTAATGTAGGTTAAATAGCTAATTACCTTTTCAGGCATAAATGCAACGCTATATTTCATTGCGTAGTTTAACCGCCATTATTTTGTAAACATCCATCGTTTTCAAAAACAATACTAGAGTTACGTTTGAGAACGTTCATAACTCAGACTGTGTTTGAAATTACTACTAAAAACCACATTTTCTGATAGTTATTTCACAAAAAACTACGTCAACATTTGCGTGTATAAAAAATAATATTTAAATATCCAAGTTATTTCTTAATTGTGACGCTGATAGTAGATTTTACAGTGATAACGTATGAAAAAGTGAAAAAAAAAATCTTGCTTGTAAATCCATGGCATTAGTTTTTTAAAGTGACCAATATTTGAGACATACAAAATACAATAAATTTTAAACTGACAAATCATAGTTGGCTATCCAGTATATATTTTTAGAACAACAACTTCCTGGAAAATCAATTTTTTTTTACATTAAACAGTACAAAAAAACAATTGAAAACACAAAAATGACTCCATACATCCTAATCCCCGTAATTTTAGTCCCTATTTTAATAATAAGTACTAAATGCCACACATCGAATGACACAGACGTGATCGTTCAATATTCCGGACACGCTGAAGCCATAGACACACCAATTACCAATGAACCAAAAACAACTGAAAAAATCAAAATATTCGTACCAGAATCTATTACTACTACAACTACGATCGAAGCAGAAGATATTACAGAAGATATAATGTTTATTCCTAACGAGAGAGTTGTAGAGAGAAATGACGATAGAAGTGACAGAGTAAAAATTAGTGATATTTTGTATAAGAAAACAGTTGCTGATATTATTTCCGATCAGAATGTTAGGATTGAAACTGGTGAGTAGTGTATTGTTATTTTTAATTTTATGGTTTTCCCTTGAGAATAAATTGTTAATATTAAGTCTGGAAGAGGGATTTTTTATCGCCTTCGTAGGCAGACGAGCCAGCGGCCCGCCTGATGATAAGCGGCTACCGCTGCTCATGGACCTCTGCAGTGCCAAGTGCCCAGCACAACAAAGTCGCTGCCTAACATAAGGACAGTACTCTCTTTAAACCTCGTTTGAAGAAGGACAGGTGATAGCGCTCAGGAAACACCGATGCAGGGAGTTCATTCCAGAGCTTACACGTGTGTGGGAGGAAAGAACGCTGGAAACGGAACGTTCGAGAACGGTACGCTTCCAGTTAGTAGGAATGAACTTTACTGCGGTGACTGGTGGTGCGATGGTAAAAATGCAACGATGGTATCATCGCAAACAATTCCTCGGAGCACTCCTCGTGGAACAGACGATAGAAAACACAGAGAGACCCAAAGTCTCTCCGCAGTCATAACGGTTTCAATTTGTCCGTGAGATTTGGATCATTGACAATTCGACAAGCTCGTCGCTGCAAAGAATTTTGGGAGAGGCCTATGTCCAGCAATGGATAACAGTGTGGGCCGACGAGAAAGATGATAAAAACTGGTAGCAAAAGAGCATTAATTAGTGATCCTGGATATCACGTTGGCAATTTGTAGAAAAGTATATAATAATAAACTTTTATTTGGCACAAAATTACATAAGCTACAATTTGGACTACATGGCCTAACCACTGTCAATCATACCTTCGATTGTAGAGAAGGCCCGTGCCCTGCAGTGGGACGTATATGGGCTGATACAGTAAATGTTTTTATGCATTGAGTGACAGTCATGTTAGTGTTTACACAAATTATAACAGCTACAGTTTAACAGGGGTTCCTTAACTAAGCAGAGCCTGTATCTTGGAGACAAGTATGTGTCTATTATAATTGTTACAAAGCTTAGTATTGCTCTTATTGGTTATACTAATTGGGTCTGGGTGATTGTGAGACCGAAATGTAGTTGAAATATCGCACCTTTAGAATTAAACTGACCTAATCCAAAAAAATATATATTTGCTTTTAATCATATATTGGCTCAAAATGACTAATTCCATCAACACTTAAAGAAGGACCTATTGACGCGTGAAAGACAGAAAGATGTATATTTCGGTCTTCTCGATGTATCTTCCATAAGTACAAAATTTCCTATATTACAAATCTTTAAAAAACGTTGCCCAAAAAATAAGATTTTTTAGTCAGGTCTCTTTAAGTCTAAAGTTGCGATTTGTATGATGTCTTGTAGTTCCTGACACCCACGACACGAGCCTCGATCTTAGTGTGGGATCAGGACTATGTGTGTGACTGTTGGGTGTTATTTATTTTTTATTTGTTACAGAGGCTCCAACACAAGACATAGTTTTTATATCTGGTAAAAACAACGAAAACATAGAAATAGGAATGAATAAGAAAAAAGAAAGAAATCGAGAAGAAAAACAACCAAAAGAAATACCTAAAAAGATGCTAAACTGTACGAATTTAGATTGTGATAGTATTTTGAAATCAGTTTGCGGGGTCAAAAGGGACGGTGGGCAACTAAAATACAGATTGTTTTTAAACGATTGTTACTTCAGAAAAGTTAATTGCAATTTTAAATATGAGGAGAATCGTAAGTATTTTAGTTCATAATAAAAAATTATGTCACAGCATAAAATTACGACTTTCGACAGAAGTTTTAGAGACAGTTAACAGTTAATTTCATGTTGTTTTTTTGGGCAGTGGATGAAAGCATGCATAGTAAAAACATACATACATACATAAACTCACGCCTTTTTCCCAGAAGGGGTAGGCAGAGGTGCCAGGACATTTTGCCTTGTATGTTCCGTCCCACGATGTGATAGGTGGCGAGCCTATCGCCATATCCGGCACAAATTCCTGACTCTTCCTGACTCGCCCAACCCGGGATTCAAACCCGAGACCTCAGCTTTGCAACCGTACCCTAGTACAACTACGCCACCGAGGCAGAGGCATAGTAAAAAACACTTACATTTTTTTTTCAACCGCGCCAAAAACTTCATAAAATATTCGTTTATATAGGTCTACCAGAATCTCATGGCATTTTGGGAAATTTGAATTTACGCATTGCAACACTGGGGTAATTGGATGAACATATTTTGATACTTTCAATAATTGTAATTTTTTTTAATTTCAAATTGACATTATTTTTTTAGTACAACTTTTTAAATAAATTACATAATGTTTTAAGTAAAAATATAAAGGTTATTTAAACATTATAATTACTTCAAAATTGTAATTTTAGATTAATAGTCAATTAAAATAGACAAATAAGATTTTTTTCAGTTTTAAATTATAACATACATACGAGTCTTACGAGTATTTATAATATAGATGGAGCGCTGGTACTTTCAAAACGTAGATAAAAATAGTGGTACCGAGCCACCAGTTTCGTTTCAATTCTCTCTTCTTGTTAGTTCTCACTTAATCAAACAACTTTCAATTTCCAAATTGTAAGTAGTTTGATTATGAGTCGGTTTTATTTAAATAATTATTAGATTCGATAAATGTAATACGAAAGATGCAAGATTGTATAATAAAAACTTATAATTTTAATTCCAGTCTTCTTTATTTCATTAACACTTTAGTCAGAGCTTACTTCTAAATACTTTTCCTGTAAATCTTCTGATGAAGACGATGAAGATAAAGGAATAATAATAAACCGTTCCTTATCTAATATCTCTGGAAACTCCTGTAAATAGGTATTTAATGCATTACTGTTTAGTTTCAAAAAATGATATCAATATACGATAAAACACATACACATATCTAACACTAACCAAAAAATAATGAAGTATCAAAACTATTCACTCCGACTTACTTGTTAAAACGAAACGTCGATTTTAAAATCGACGGTTTTGTTTAAATTTGACCAAATTATTCACGGATCTAGCGATAAACCTTGTAAACAATGTGTCGCACTTGTGATTGTAGAACTAATTTGTACCTTTTCGCTAAGAAAGGATAGAAATCTTAAAATATTCACATCGAATGACATAACTCAAGTTTTGAATCAGCTGTTCGTCGATGGTATTGCCACATAAAAATCATTGTTTTTTTTTAATTTTATGCCATGAGATTCTGGTAGACCTATACCATCTTGCATCACTCTAATTAATTATAAAAACATAATTAACAGCTCTTGAATAGTTTAAAAATTAAGCGGTTATTCGCGAGTTCAAATCCCAGGACACACCTCTGACTTTTCGGAGTCATGTGTGTTGATAGTCAATCACCAAGCAGCGGGCATCTGATATTGATTCTTCTCTCGACAATAATGAAATTATTTTCAGGATACAAGAGAGTAGAATTAGAAAGGTGCAAGAACATTGGCTCTCATACTATTGAGAAGCCATTTTCATTCAAACCGATGCTTTTGCCTCCTCCAAAGCCGGAACCATACAACAATTTCAGAAGAACTTCGGCTTCTAGAAGGTAAAATCATCACTTTACGACAGGTATACAGCGGAGTACATATTTTCTTTAATTTTTTGAGGGTTTGCCAAATAATGTTTACAAGATTGTTTGAAGTTTTTTTTACACGCGTTATTTATTTATTTATTTACACTTTATTGCACAAAAACAGGAAAAATACAGAGAGAAATCACATACATGAAAAGTACAATTGGCGGTCATATCGCCGAGAGGCTTTATTTATTTATTTATTATCAAATTGCATAATCTGTATCAGCCCATATACGTCCCACTGCAGGGCACGGGCCTACTCTACAATCGACAGTATGATTGAGAGTGGTTAGGCCATATAGTCCACCACGCTGGCCTAGTGCGGGTTGGCGGACTTACATACCATAGAAATTCTTCTAAACTGCTATGGTATACAGGTTTCCTCACGATGTTTTCCTTCACCGTTTTAGTGCGTGGTGATTGACTATCAATACACACATGACTCCGAAAAGTCAGAGGTGTGCCCTGGGATTAGAACCCGCGACCACCGTGAACATGTTAACCGCGTGCAACCGCGTCTGGTCCGTTTACCAACAGGCCACCACGCACTTTACAGGCCACCACGCACTTTGCACACCATTATAGTAGCATATTAGCTTCACTTGTATGCTTGTTTGTAACCGACTCCTTTGAGTATAATTTTGACCCACTTTAAACGGCCAGATTACATTCAAACTTTGTAGATTTGCCGAGGACCGATGACAATGCAAGAATTTAAAAAGTCTATCACATATCTTAAATCACTAAAACTATTTTTGGTAGCAGTATTGATATACCCTGTATATTTGATCGAAGATTTGACGGTTGGGTGTATATTTCCAGATCTCTAACCAAGGATATAGACGGAAGTTTCTGTTCCCATTCATGCCCTGTCTCCTGTCCTGATGATTACAGTCCAGAATGCGCTGTCTCAGACACTGGACTAAGAAAGGTCTTCGTAAACCATTGTAGTATGGACTACAATTCTTGTTTTTATAATGTTGGTGGGTATTTTTACACGCTTTATATTAGCTTCACTTGAATGTTTGTTTGTATGTTAGTTTGTATGTTAGTTTGTATGTTTGTAACCGACTCCTTAAGACGCGATTTTGACCCACTTTAAACGGACAGATTTCATTCAAATTTTGCACACCTGTCAAAGACCGATGACAATACAATAATTCGATTAAAATATATGATTATCCTGATTAGATTCGCCAGGATTAATTATTTTTATAATTGATGACCATTGCCACTGACCACTAGATGGCGTGATAACGTCAATAATGAATATTTGCACTATTCATCGCTAGATGGCGTTATGTTACAAAAAAGTAGAAAATAAATAATAGTTTAAAAAAAACTAAAAAACACGCTTTATATAGAAAACCCAACTAAAAAATAGAAAATATTTTTTTAAAAATTTAAATTAAGAATATTGTATATAAGAAAAAAATATTTTTTATTGTAAAAAAAGCGTGGGGTGCTTTTTAAGATATTATCAAAATGATAATCCTTCTACGTATATCTGTCGATAAAATAATTATATCTATTGAAAACATGCACCCCACGCTTTTTTTACAATAAAAAATATTTTTTTCTTATATACAATATTCTTAATTTAAATTTTTAAAAAAATATTTTCTATTTTTTAGTTGGGTTTTCTATATAAAGCGTGTTTTTTAGTTTTTTTTAAACTATTATTTAATTTAGATATTTGGTTTGTAGTAAATGATTTTATTCTCAGAATTATTTGTGACCGCCTCGGTGGTGTAGTTGTGCTAAGGTACGCTTGCAAAGCTGAGGTCTCGGGTTCGAATCCCGAGTCGGACAAAGTGATATTGGATTTTTCTATTCATTATCAGCCCGGAGTCAGGAATTTGTGCCCGATATGGCGATAGGCTCGCCACCTATCACATAGTGGGACGGAACATACTGGCGAAATGTGGGTGTCCAGGCACCTCTACCTACCCCTTCTGGGAAAAAGGCGTGAGTTTATGTATATTATTTGTAGTATAGTAGTTTGTAGAATATATAGGGCTGTACCCAGACTGCGGTATGCTACCGAAAACGAAGCCGGGTGGTAGTTTTAGTGACTTCAGATACAAGGCAACGAAAAATTTTGCATAAAAAAACCAACGAGCTTTTTTTCCTCTATCTATGTATTTGGGTGGTAAATACATAGTTTTTTTTTCTAAAATAATAGTATTTATCCTTTAATTTTAAAGATGCTATGGACCACAATGGTTTAAATTATTATTTTAGCAAAAACCATGGATGGACTCAAACACGAAGATATTTAAAAAATATATATTTCTCCTTAAATTAAAAGTGCCAATATATTATCCATACTAATATTATAAAGCTGCAGAGTTTGTTTGTTTGTTTGAACGCGCTAATATCTGGAACTACTGGTCCGATTTGAATGATCCTTTCAGTGTTGGGTAGTCCATTTATCGAGGAAGGCTATATGCTATATATCATCACGCTATGACCTATAGGAGGAAAGCAGTAGTGATATTTCTAGCAAACGAGGAAATTTTGTTCGTTTTCGTGGTCTGATTGGTCGATATTCTAAACTGATAGTCAGAATTAAACATTTTGATCGCCATTTTAAAACGTGTATGCACCCGGGCGGAGCCGGGCCCGACCGCTAGTATTATTTAAATGTATTTCCTTATTATTATTCTATACCAAAGTGTTTTTTTTTTTTCAGTATTTGTTACTTTTCCCATATACCATTTATGTACGAGTAATAATACAATTTAAAATATTGAACTAGTACATAAGCAAAAATTAAGTATTCCCTTGTTTTTAATTCACGTACCTTTAGGTTTCTGCAAATTGTTTTCTTAACTATAATAGTAAAATATTTTATTAAAAGTAACTGCCTAATAATTTATTAACATTAAAAAAGTAAACCAAAATAAAAAAAAGACAGTGAACTGTATTTTTTTAAATATAGATTCAATTCAATTTAGTTTTAAGTATTTTTTTGTTGTTTCAGTATGGCACAGACGTCCTTTATCAGAATGTGTTGGAGGTAAAAAGGCTGATATGAGACAGAACAGAGGTTTTATCAACTGGATGCAGAAAGTTGGAATAGTTGACAATAAAGGAAGACTTGTTTTGTCTTAGGATATGTTTTTATCGTTTGGAAAATGTACACTAAGCAAGCATTTGAAGCCCGTTGGCAAATGACAACTTTTGATGGCGGGCTAGTCGACGGCTTTACTCTGTATCAGCCCATATACGTACCACTGCAGGGCACGGGCCTCCTCTACAATCGAGAATACAATTGAGATGTCCAGTAGTTACTATGGTATTATTTTATTGCAATGAATGGCAAGACGAGCATGCCATTCGCCTGATGGTAAGCGATACGACCGCTCATGGACAGTAGCAAAACCAAACAACACCTTGAATTATAAAGCAATGTTTGGTACTCTACTGCACTCGCAATCCTGAGACATAAGATGTTAAGTCTCAATATTTCCAGTAGTTACTTTGGCTACAATGACCTTCAACGTTCAAACCGAAACACATCAGTGCATTTACACTGATGTTTGGCGGGAGAAATAGACATCGCGGTGGTTCTTACCCAGGCGGCCTCTCACATATACGAGACCTACCAATGTGTAAATAAAATTTCTTATTTTTTTTAACCAATTCAAAAAGGTCCTTATAGCACTACGATTGACAGGGGTTAGGCCATGAACCTGCTACATACATATCATTTTACACCATCTTAACCGATTACGCCACAAAACGCTGTCAAATTAGTCACTTATATCTGCTTTCAGGACTGCAAAACTGTCATTCTGAAATATCTGTCGGAGATTCTCCCCTCAAAGATAAAATCACTAATTAAGTTTGCTAAACCGTCGTTTTAAATTTTAATTAGGATTATCAACGCTTAGGGAACTTTATGTAAAGAAGGAATGGGGAATTTGACTATTTTTTCTATTATTTTTAACAAAGTATGGTAGCGCAATACCACAGTACGATTAGAACGCTGAGGTCTCGGGTTCGAATCCCGGGTCGTGCAAAGCGATATTAAATTTTTCTAATAATTATTATTAGTTCGGTGTTAGGAATTTGTATCCGATATTGCGATAGTATATCTCTCATATGTGAGAGGCCACCTGGGTAGGTACCACTGCAATGTATATTTCCCCGCCAAACAGTAGTGTAAATGCACTGTTGTGTTTTGGTTAGGAAGACATTATAGCCAGAGCAACTACTGGACATATTGAGACACAACATTTTATGACTCAGGAGGCAAGGGTAGTGGAATGCCAAGCATTGCTTTGCAATTCACGGTGTTTGGTTTTGCTACTGTCCATGAGCAGTCGAATCGCTTACCATCAGGTGAATGGCATGCTCATATCGCCATTTATTAAATAAAAAATCCTAACCCGGTATTCGAACCCAGGACCTCAGCTTTTTAATCGTATGTCCAGATGCCACCAAAGCAGCAGTACTTTTTAACTCCGGTAATAAATGCAAAACCACTGTAAAAAGACACTGTCTGATAATTCAAATGAATATTCATAGTAATTTAAATTCAAAGATTTCGAGGAGTTTTCGCTTCTCTGATGAGCTATTGTTGCTTTAGACAAAATAGAACTCCTTTTTAACCGACTTCAAAAAGGAGGAGGTTCTCAATTCCACTGTATCTTCTTTTTAACCGACTTATTTTTTTTACATAAGACCAGAGGATGATTTTTTAAAAACGATACGATTTGTAACTTAACTTTGAATGTTCGGATGTTCGACGTCCGGAGTAAGATATAAGTTTTCCACTTCTAAAAATCAATACTATTCTCTATTATACTTATCATTTTCTCCGAACTTAGTCTATGGTTACGACGTACGATTGAGGATTCCAACATATTGTGCAGTATCTAGGCACATTAGTGAAGTTTTACGTACGGCCTCCTAACACCGGGGTTCATATCGTTTTTTTGTAGTAACCCCCCTAAATGCTTGTAAATGTAGTTAAGATAGAATATCATGAGATTTTCATCTTTGGATATAATTATGCCTAATTATATGGCCTAACCACTCTCAATCGTACTGTCGATTGTAGAGTAGGCCCGTGCCCTGCAGTGGGACGTATATGGACTGATACAGACAGATATCCAGATGTCCACATAACTACAACGGTGAAGGAAAACATCGTGAGGAAACCTGCATACTATAGCGATTTGTAAGAATTTCTATGGTATGTCAAGTCCGCCTTGCACTAGGCCAGCGTGGTGGACTGTACTAACCACTCTCAATCGTACTCTCGATTGTAGAGGAGGCCCGTGCCCTGCAGTGGGACGTATATGGACTGATACAATGATACAAAAAAGGTCTAATACGACCTTTCATTTTTAGTCGGCTCCTTAAACAATGTCACTGAGGCTGTAAATTAAATTACCTGGTAATTATTTACTGGTGGTAGGTCTCTCATATGTGAGAGGCTGCCTGGGTAGGTACCACCGCAGTGTCTATTTCTCCCGGCAAACAGTAGTATAAATGCATTGCTGTTTCGGTATGAAGGACATTGTAGCCATAGTAACTACTGGATATATTGAGACTTAACATTTTATGTCTGAGATTAGCAAGCGCAGTGGAATACCAAGCATTGCTTTGTAATTCAAGGTGTTGTTTTGTTTTGCTGCTGTTCATGAGCGGTCGTATCGCTTACCATTAGATGAACAGCATGCTCGTCTCGCCATTAATTGCAATAAAAAAAATAACCTACAATTTTACGGTTTACATTCAAACCACTACAAAAGCAATAAAGCGTCTAGCACATTTTAGTGTCTAGAAAGTCTGATATCTAGACATCTACATCATCTTAGGTCACAACACTTAGACGCTAATGCACTAATGGACACTAAAAGCCTAGGCATTAAGCTTTTAGTCTAGATCTAGATAAGTCTGGTAAGGATTTTTATTTGACATGTTTTATACGTTCCTATTTGTTTAGTGCAGTTGGATAGACGCCGCCTGTGAAACGAGAGGCCGCGGGTTCGATCCCCGTATCGAGACAAATGTTTGTGCGACCCACAAATATTTGTTTCGGGTCTGGGTGTTTGTGAGACCGAAAAGTCTCTCGTAGTCTCTGATGCGACACAAGACTCGATCTTAGTGTGGGGTCAGGTCTATGTATGTGACTGTTGAGTGTATTTTTTTTATTTCCTTTATAAGCAGACGAGCTAGGGCCCGTTTGATAGTAAGAGGCGACCTTTGTATTGCCAGGGGACCAGTTTTATTTTGATTTATTTATTATATCTTTTAACTAGATTTATGAGCACTTAAAAACGTCGGATTAATATCAAATTTTGCACCCTTATTAAGAACTGATGACAATTGTATGGGGTAGGTATATCAAGACTGCGACCGGAAACGAAGCCGGGTGGTAGTTTTAGTGACTCCAGACACAAAGCAGCTAAAAATTTTGCAACAAAACGCGAAGATATTTTTGTCCTATGATTGTTTTTCTTAAAATAATAATATACATGTATTTTAAAGACTCTGTGGTACGCTAGGGTTTTGATTATAGTTTTAAGCAAAAACCATCGATTTACCATACAAACACGATGATTTTTAAGACATCACAAAAAATTATCGCATTTTTTTGGCGTAAATAGTTGCATTGTGTCTGTAGTCACTATAACTACCACCTGGCTTCGTTTTCGGTAGCAGTCTTAATATAACCTGTATATAAAAAAGCGGGTAATTTAATGTTACGATACGTGTACAAGTTAGTGAAACGATTCCAACTATTGTGAGCGACAAATGATATGTGTTTATTAATAAAACATGGAGGGGACACATTACTGTGATGAATGGCGAGTAAAAACAAAACATATATAAACTCACGCCTTTTTCCCAGAAGGGGTAGGCAGAGGTGTCAGGGCACCCACATTTCGCCTTGTATGTTCCGTCCCACAATGTGATCGTTGGCGAGCCTATCGCCATATTGGGCACAAATTCCTGACTCTGAGCTGATAATGAATAGAAAAATCCAATATTACTTTGCCCTACCCGGGATTCGAACCCGAGACCTCAGCTTTGGAGTCGAAAAAAAACAAATATATTTAAATATTAGCACTACAAAGAAACAATTATTCACCTGATGTTATTGTATCTGTATCAGCCCATATACGTCCCACTGCAGGGCACGGGCCTACTCTACAATCGAGAGTACGATTGAGGGGGTTAGGCCATATAGTCCACCAGGCCTAGTGCGGGTTAGCGTACTTTACCTACCGTAGAAATCGCTATGGTATGCAGGTTTCCTCACGATGTTTTCCTTCGCCTTTATTTTGTTGACCGAACAACACGTGTTGAAATTAATGAAATGATTCCAACTATTATGCGCGACAAATGACATGTAGTTAGTTTATTAATATAACAACGAGATTGGGACACATTGACCTGAAGGATGGTGAGCGGAAATAATCAAAGACATAGATTGTTCCACGTTTGTGTAACATGGATGGTAAGTATACTTGTTGTAGGTCTCTTTTTATTATATTCTCTTAACAACTCCTTTTACTAGGTCGGTTCCTAGTAAAGTAATGTTGACTACTATCCAACTAAACTAACAGGTACCGTTTGACGTTTCATACTTTTCAACTTTGTACAGGCGTAACTTACACAATTTCAATAACATTTCGCCTAAAACCATGGAATTGTGGCTTTACGGCAAGCGAAATTAAAATTGTGTGAGTTACGCTTGTCTAAATATGTTTAAAATTGAAAAATATGAAACGTCAAACGGTACCTGTTAGTTTAGTTGGATAGTATCCTATTTTATTCTCCTGTCTTTGAAGCTTAAAATCTATTTTGTACCATAACAAATTATGAACAATGACACCTGTATATTGCATTAGAAGCCCCTGGTTACGACCGCAATGTCTATTTCTCCCGCCAATCAGCAGTGTAGAAGCACTGTTGTGTTCCAGTTGTAGCCAGAATATCCACTGGACATATTGAGACTTAACCTATGTCTCAGAAACCATTATGCTGGCACTTCACATGGCTATTTGTATTTGTGTATTTGGCATATTTGGCAAACAATTTAAGTTTAATTGAGAAAGTGTGGCGTTATTTGCCTATTTGACAAACAAGGCCAATAACAAATACGTAAGTATAGATGGTCATATTTGCCTCTATTTGCATGTTTGCTTTTAACGTCATTTATTTTGCTAAATACAACAAACATCCAATAGCAAATACAAACAGCCATGTGAAGTGCCAGCATAAAACAAATTGTTAGTCGTTCTTTGTATCTGTGTGTGCGCATTATTGAAATAGCCAACTACTGTCGCCTTTCAACAGTCCAGTTAGATCTTTGGCTTCGGATCAAATACTAACTAGGCTTCTAATTTATCACTGTAAGAGATAAGAATATTCATATTGTTACCGAGAATGTATTAACGTAATAGAAATATACTCCTCATCAGAAAAATCTAAACACATGTGAACAACAAATGTGTATGGCGCTAGGCTCGCCATCTATCACATCGTGAGACGGAACATACAAGGCGAAATGTGAGTGTCCTGGCACCTCTGCCTACCCCTTCTGTGGTAAAAGGCGTGAGTTTATGTATGTATTTATGTGTATAAATTTAATTGGAATTTAGAACACCAATATTAGGATTTAAAAACCTCATATTATTTGCTATTAAACTACATTAGACATATATTCCCAAAACACATTTTCAGAGACAGTGGTCTGGGGGTACTGTCTTAGATGAGATCCACGTGAAGCGACAGTGTTACTGTCGCGTTTCTTTCAGTGAAGGAGATTGTCGTATGCCTGATTATTCCTTATTCCAATCCTTTTCCCGTTCCCCTCCCGATTTTTTGAGCCGGTAACACATCTATGATCCCAGTTTCCCATCAGTTGACCTATTTGCTCGTTTGCCCGAACTATGCAACAAATTATAGATTGAAAATTTAAAAAAAATACTGTTTGCCCGTGTTCCCGAACTATGCAACAAATTTTAGTTAAAAAAAAAAACAAATAAATACGCTTTCATAAATGATCCAACTAAAAAGTAAAAATGTGGGTGCCCTGGCACCTCTGCCTACCCCTTCTGGGAAAAAGGCGTGAGTTTATGTATGTATGTAAAAAGTAAAAAATAATTGATAATGAGTTTTATAGAAAATTGAGTAAAATACACAATTTTTTTCGCAATAAAGAAATTCAAATATGTAAGCGTATTTTTTTAGTTTTTTTATATACCTTAATTTAATTGCTTTCACTAAAAACAGCTATCTACGGCTGTCTTATCAAAGAAAGATAGCTGCGCGCAAATTTCCCACTTTTGATTTAATTGTTAAATTTCTGAAGATACTGGATAAGATAATGTCAAATATTTTTTAATTTATGTATTGTCATCAGTCCTGTATAAGTATGCGAAATTTCGAGTCAATCCGACGTTTTGAAGTGCTCTAAAATCGACTTCAAAGATTTCGTTACATACACACATACACACATACATACATACATACATATAGGCGAAACATACACACATACATACCTACTTACATACATACATACAGGCGAAGTTAATAAAAGCGGATTTAAAAATATGTCTCGTTGCGAAGATAGAACCAACTTCCTATCATTCCAAAGCCTATTTCTAACTCATTTGCCAGCGATGCTCTCAAATCATGACTTATGTGTATTTTTCAACCATTAAGTGCATACTCATATTAATGGACAAACTTTACAATAGAAAGGGAAGCGATTACAACAATTCATACCCATTTCATCTCTTTGTGTAAGCGTCATTAGCAGAACTTGTAATGTCAAAAGCATGTCCATTATTTTCTCAAAGGAACGATAAGCTATCGTAAATCAGAGACTCATAGTTTAAAAGCTTCTCTATATTTTATCTGTCTTTGATGAGGAGTTAAAATGGGTGAAATTAGCTAGGTTTATGTATTTAAATACGCTTTTACAGCCTCCGTGGCGCAGTTGGTTAGACGCCGCCTGTGAAACGAGGGGCCGCGGGTTCGATCCCCGCACCGAGAGAAATGTTTGTGCGGCCCACAAATATTTCTTTCTGGGTGTTTGTGAGAGCGAAAAGTCTTTCGTAGTTCCTGATACACGACACAAGACTCGATCTTAGTGTGAGGTCAGGACTATGTATGTGACTGTTGGGTGTTATTTATTTTATTATGTAACAGAATCTTTGAACATGATTTTGACCCCTTTCAAAACGTCGGATAGACTCAAAATTGTATTGTGCTTACAAACTTTACTTATCCTCCAGCACCCTTCAATTCCATATATTTTACCCCATTTTTTAATTTTAAACTCATTATCAATTATTTTGCTTTTTAATTGGATCGTTTGAAAAAGTTTTTTTTTTGTGTTTTTAAACTATAATTTATTTATGTTTCAATAATGTATCTACTGTACTGTACTGTATCAGCTCATATACGTCCCACTGCAGGGCACGGGCCTACTCTACAATCGACAGTACGATTGAGAGTACAAATAATGTAATAATATTATTTTTATTGATTGTTATTAATAAGCTTTTTGTGTATTTTATATCACGAAACATGGAAAACCGTACGAAAATGTACAAAAATACCTACGTTTAAAATTATTCAGGAACACTATGACATTTTCAATAGTGTTGCCATAGTTGTTTTTCTTTAATGGCAATTGTCACCGCATCGTACTCTATTTTGCCAAGCTTAGGCTGAGTTGCACGAACTAACTTTGTCAATACCTTTGCCTTTGGAACTGTCATCGCCATACATTTGACACGTATTTGACCTTGCTAATGTATGGGATTGACATTATCAAGGTGAAAGGTATTGGCAAAGTTAGTTTGTGCAATTGATAATTTAGAGGGAGCGCTGTCATACATTTGCGTCTTCAAAAATGTAGATAGTTTCTTTTTGTAATGTTGGTAGCGCTTCTATATTAGCGAAAATTGACCTAATTATTAATTTATTTGTTTTAAATCTTTATTGTACACATAAAAACAAATTACAACATACAAAAACTAAAAAATAAAAAGTACAAATGGCGGTCTTATCGCTTAAAATAATGTTTTTATCAACATATTTATGTAAATTGCGTTTATAATCGAAAGTTGAGTGGTGTTAAATAGTCCTTATGAATTTATTTTTATTTTACAATTAATTCGTGCCTGTTGGAAAAACTGTCAAATATCAGCCAATAGAAGGGCAGAAAAAAGTGGCCCGGCACCACCATTTTTATCTACGTTTTTGAAGTACCAGCGCTGTCTCTATATTATAAATATTCTAAGTTGCCAAATTATAAATGTAGTAAGTGAATCTATACTAATATTATAAAGCTGCAGAGTTTGTTTGTTTGTTTGAACGCGCTAATCTCTGGAACTACTGGTCCGATTTGAATGATTCTTTCAGTGTTGGGTAGTCCATTTATCGAGGAAGGCTATAGACTATATATCATCACGATATTTCTAGCAAATACGAGGAAATTTTGTTCGTTTTTCGTGGTCCGATTGGTCGATATTCTAAACTGATAGTCAGAATTAAACATTTTGACCGCCATTTTGAAACGTGTATGCACCCGTGCGGAGCCGGGCCCGACCGCTAGTTAATAAATAAATACGTAATATTTTGATTGTTATACGTCGTGTTGTATGAGAATTAGCCGGTAGATCCACGTCTATAGCTTCGAGTGGCGTGTTTGGTTTAGCTAATTGGAGCCCGTCGTCGCCTGCGGGTGAATAGGGACGTGAAAACAATTATCGTGTGTCGGTAATTAAATATTCTCATATTTTTATGACCAATTTTTCAATTATAATACTAAAGATTTCTACTATTGGCAGCAAACCGTACTAGGCAAAAGTGATGGACTATATGGCCTAACCACTCTTAATGGTACTCTGGATTGTAGAGGAGGCCCGTGCCCTGCAGTGGGACGTATATGGACTGATACAGTATAGTACAGAAGTGGTGGTAGATCCCATATGTGAAAGGACGCCTGGGTAATGTCCACCGCAACGTCTGGACATATTGAGGATTAACATCTTACGTCTCAATATGGCGAGCGCAGTAGAATGCCAAGCAGTGTTTTATAATTCAAGGTGTTGTTTGGTTTTGCTACTGTTCATGAGCGGTCGTATCGCTTGCCATCAGGCGAACGGCACGCTCGTCTCGTCATTTTTACTATAAAATATATAATATACAGGGTATATTCAGATTGCTACCGAAAACGAAGCCGGTGATAGTTTTAGTGACTTTCGAGACAATTCAAGCACTAGGCCAGCGTGGTGGACTATATGGCCTAACCACTCTCAATCGTACTCTCGATTTTTTTTTTATTGCTATGAATGGCGAGACGAGCATGCCGTTCGCCTGATGGTAAGCGACACGACCGCTCATGAACAGTAGCAAAACCAAACAACACCTTGAATTACAAAGCAATGCTTGGCATTCCACTGCGCTCGCCATCCTGAGACATAAGATGTTAAGTCTCAATATGTCCAGTAGTTACTCTGGCTACAATGTCCTTCAATTGAAAAACACATCAGTGCATTTACACTGCTGTTTGACGGGAGAAATAGACATTGCGGTGGTACCTACCCAGATGGCCTCTCACATATGAGACCTACCACCAGTACAAAGCCTATATAGGCTAACCACTCTGAATCGTATTTTCGATTGTGGAGGAGGCCCGTCCCTTGCAGTAGAACGTACATATGTATACCGGGTATATCGAGACTGCTACCGAAAACGAAGCCGGGTGGCAGTTTTAGTGACTACAAACACAATGCAAATAAACATTTTGCAAAGGAACGCAACATTTTTTTTTGTCTATTTAAATATCGTCATTTTTGGGTGGTAAATCCATAGTTTTTGCTAAAATAATAATTTAAACTCTTTTATACCACTATTATTTTAGAAAAAAAATGTATTTACCCGCCAAATACGACCATATAAAAAAAATACAAAAATAATTTTTGTTTTTTTTTGAACACTTTCTGTTGCATTGTGTTTGTAGTCACTAAAACTACCACCCGGCTTCGTTTTCGGTAGCAGTCTTGAGATACCCGGTATGTTAATAGAGTGTTACATCACATTCGATTACAACTTCAGAACTTTTTCCCTTTTACTACCAAAAATAAATAATGTATAAATAATTAATGATGTTTATATCGACAATCCACCCAGTACAATGGATATTATCGACCGCGCCCCATCCCTCGTTTCTAGTTTAAATATTAATCTAAACGACAAAGGGTGGCTGTGGGCGCTTTGTACCCCTCTTTGTACCCCTTCCTCAGTTTGCCCAGTATTGCTTTTATTTTTGGGGAATTTTGGGCACGCTCATGTGGCATTGTATAGCCACAGTTGTGGTATCTTTATTTCCGCCTGATTGTATACGGTTATACTGTTCTCATATGTGAGAGGCCTAGAGTGCCACTGCAATGTTCAATTTCCTCGCTAAATAACAGTGTAAATGCAATCTTGTGTTTCGGATTGAAGGACATTGTAGCCAGATTGAATATTGGGCATATTGATACTTAAATATATCAAATATAAATATATATAAAGTGCGGTGGCCTGTTGGTAAACGGACCAGAAGTGCCTGCCAACATGTTCACGGTGGTCGCGGGTTCAAATCCTAGGACACATCTCTGACTGCTCGGAGTAATGTATTGATATTCAATCACCACGCACTATAGCGGTGAAGGAAAACATCGTGAGGAAACCTGCATACTAATGTTAAAATAAATAGCAATAGCAATCACAAATAACAAGTGAACTCGATAATAACAGTGCACAAGTTATATAAATAAGCTAAATTTTGCGATTTGCGATTGTGATTCACAAAGTCGATCGGCTAATATTTTTATACGATCTCGCGTAATCTATGAAGTAGTGACTTTTTTTACGAAGCCATTTAAAGAACTAACTGAACAGTTAATTTTGTGTCTGTAGTTTTAGATGTGAGTATAATAAAATATGGTCAGATTTTTTGTTTTCAAATTCTGAGGGGGCAATTAGCAATAGCAAAAGTATAAAGCATGCTAAAGCTTCAAAATTAACAAAATTGTGATATTGATTTGAAATAGCAATAATTCCCATTAGTTCCGTAAATTATAGCGAATTTGTATGAATTTCTATGGTACTTAAAGTCCGCCAAACCGCACTAGGCCAGCGTGGTGGACTGTACTAACCCCTCTCAATCGTACTTTCGATTGTAGAGTAGGCCCGTGCCCTGCAGTGGGACGTATATGGGCTGATACAGACATATTAAACTTATTTGCTGTCAAAGCATTAACTATTTACAAAGACCCTTGTATAAGATGTTGAAATCTAAGTTAAACACTTTAGTTTGAAATTTACGCAGTTAATAGCTGTTGGAAATTAAGTTTCAGTTAACTTAACAATGTATTTCTGTAGATATTTAACTTATATGGGAGTTTATGAACACGAACATAAATCAATTCAAAATATACTTTATTCAAATAGTCTTTCACAAGATCTTTTGAATCGTTCATTTCTGCTACCACCGCTTCGGAACGTGTTGTAGCTGTGAAGAAGAAAAGACGCAAGAAACTTGCGAAAATTTGGGAAAGAAAATATGTTAAAAAAATACAGGTTATAAAAGACTGCTGCCTAAAACGAAGCCGGATGGTAGTTTTAGTGATTTTAGACACAATGCAACTAAACAATTTCCAAAAAAAAGGGACGTCTTTTTTTGTTATTTTCTCCTATCGTCGTATTAGGGTGGTAAATACATAGTTTTCTCTAAAATTATACTGTATGTACATTCTTTCATTTTTAAAGACGCTCTGGTACTCAATTTACCACCCAAACACTGATATTTAAAAATCACAAAAAAATTGTCGCGTTTCTTTGCGAAAATTTTAGTTGCATTGTGTTTTTAGACGCTAAAACTACCACCCGGCTTCGGTGGCAGTCTTGATACATCCTGTGTTATTTTGTTTTTAACTTCTTTACATTTTATGTTTAGTTGTTGTTTGATGGCGTGATTGTCTATAATTGTAACAGCAACTTTAGGTACTTATTTTTATTGAATTAAATGTATCACAATTGTATGTTACGTTGGTGTCCTAAATAAATAAAATAAAAACCACCCGGCTTCGTTTTTCGGTAGCAGTCTTGATATTTTGCAGACTGTCCCGCCCTCACACCCGCCACTGCAACTCCTGTGTCGCAGGATCAACAAGCACGCATTGTAATGACACCGAGCATTGAAGCCGAGTCTCCGGGAATGTCTAACTTGTCTTTAACCCGCAACGAAAGTAATCAGAAAGTTTTTTTTTATTGCTATGAATGGCGAGATGAGCACGCCGTTCGCCTGATGGTAAGCGATACGACCGCTCATGAACAGTATCAAAACCAAACAACACCTTGAATTACAAAGCGATGCTTGGCATTCCACTGCGCTCGCCATCCTGAGACATAAGATGTTAAGTCTTAATATGTCCAGTAGTTACTCTGGCTACAATGCCCTTCAACCCGAAACACAACAGTGCGTTTACACTGCTGTATGACGGGTGAAATAGACATTGCGGTGGTACCCATCCAGATGGCCTCTCACATATGAGAGACCTACCACCAGTAAAAAGTTAAATTAATGGGAGTTAGAAATAAATTATTGTCCACTTCCCTCCGTGCAAAGCAGGCAAAACAATGAACTAAAGAGGTAAATAACTTCACAAAAAAAAAAAACTTGATATACCGCGTGTTAAAAGTAAGACTTGTATGATTGTATCAACCAGCCACGAAGATATCTGATAAAGACACTGTTTTTCCGTACAATTCCCCATTTAGGTAAGGCGTGAGGGGCAGTTACATCTCACTGAGCAATCCGACTTGACATTAGCACCGCGTGACTTGTGCACGGAATGGCTGGTCTTGATACTTGAACGAATAAAATGGGACAAAATCAAAATCTAATGGTGCATTTACACGCTTGGCCGACCTCAGCCGGCCTCCACCAAAGCAAGCGTGTAACCAGGGTGTTTGGCCCGGGCTGGCCTTGATTTTTCATTGTTGATATCTTGGAGTTGGTAGACGTTGGCCCAGCCTCAGCCAACGTGTAATTGCACCATAATATTTACGTGCAATTGAAGTAAACCTTTGACACCGCTATTTAATTACACTAATTAATATTGGATTTTATACAGACTGATCTGATTTACCCTCTTATCGTATGTTAATTAGTTTCACTTCATTGATTGATTAAATTTTTTTATCATAATTTTAAGTTATGAAAGACATCAATGGCAAATATGTAGTTAGACGTGTGATTAATGGGAGAGTAAAGTTTCGGTCCCTGTACGAAGAAAAATAGTTGTTTGTTTTAAAGTACAAAAGTACAAAGTATTTTTTACAAAGCTTTTGTCTTAGGGTGGAGTCCGGACTATGAACGTGAGTATTGTATGTTTTTATTTTTTTATCTAAAAATGTATAAACCCACACAGAACACCACAAAAATAAATAATTCTATCTTCTTTGAGGAAAACACAAAAATACTTATCAGTAGGCAAATAACATGCTCTTCTCGCCATACATTGCAATAAAAATACTCCATAGTCTTCCAAGACAAAGTATCAAGATGTAAAAAATACTCCACAGTAACAAAGTATCCAACCCGCACTAGGCCAGCGTGGTGGACTATATGGCCTAACCACTCTCACTCGTACTGTCGATTGTAGAGTAGGCCCGTGCCCTGCAGTGGGTCGTATATGGGCTGATACAGAACAATGTATCAAGACGTGTCTCTCGAAGTACATCCGCCGTTCCTTATCTTACGCTGTAGCATGAATTTTAATATTTAATTAAAAAGTTACAGCAGGGTCGTTCCCTTATTCATATTGTCGAAATGTTTGCTATCGACAAAGGGTTTAATAAATGCGGTGAAGGAGAAGATTTAGCATCATTTTTAACTTGACAAAGTGACTACAATGCAAAGAAAATTTAAAATTATTTAGTTGATCTAATACCTGTTAGACAGTGGTACAGCTCGGACAAGCCTGTCTATTCATTCATTTATCGAGTTTGTTTTTATTTTTATTGCAAATAATGGCGAGACGAGCATGTCATTCACCTGATGGTAAGCGATACGACCGCTCATGAACAGTAGCAAAACTTGGTTCATAGCAATTCTTGACGCTCGCCATCCTGAGACATAAGATGTTAAGTCTCAATATGTCCAGTAGTTACTCCGGCTACAATATCCTTCAAACCGGAACACAACAGTGCATGTATTTATCATCATTAACTAAGATTAATACATAATAAACTACGAGAGACTTTTCGGTCTCTCAAATACTTGGCACATTGAGTATGTTGTTTATGATACAGGAGACAAAACAGCATATGAGGCACTTGATATTAAATAGTCATAATGGCTTTTGAACATTCGCATTGCCAGAGTATCTGGTGATATTAGTTTTAATTTAAAAATGCGTGGTAACCTGATCGCAGGTTCATATCCCAGGGCACACCTCTGACTTTTCGGAGTCATATGTGTATTGATAGTCAATCACCACGCACTATAATTAAGGCAAACATCGTGATACCGAAGAGATGTTAACATTTGAAGTTATAAATAAAATAGAATAAAAAATATTACTCATGGAAATTACAAAAATAAAAATGACAGTTTGATTGTAATTTTTGTACCTATTTCAAGTAACTACTTTAATCCAGTTGGCGCCGGCTATGTTTTTGATATCCTCTTCCCAATTTGCTTAAGGTCTGCCTCTCCTTCTTTGCCCTTGTGGGCCTGACATTTGAAGATAAAAAATGTAAAAATTTAAACCAATTACGCGATAAAATCTGTAAAAAATAGTTTTATTTGAAGATGTTAACATGTTTTCTATATCTGAAGTCCACAAACCGCAATAGGCCAGCGCGGCCTATAGCCTAATCCCACACAATCGAACTCTATGAGTTAATAGTTCGTAGTCTATAAGCTGATACAATACAATATATTAGATTTCGGTAATTTTATCAATTTTAGAATCACATCGTCAATTGAACAAATTCAACCCAGCAATTAGCAAAGTTAATTAAATAAGGGTCGGGGTGAATCTCGAGACTGGCAAACTAATTACTGAGTCTCCCGTCGTCTGCGATACAAATGAGTGATTGTGAAATAATTCTTGTGTTTTTTATTTATTTGATAGCCTCCGTGGCGCAGTTATACATACTGTTATAAAGCCTGTGGTTTTTGCTCTCATCAGTTTATTTCGTCGCGGTAATCGAGTTATTTTTTTTAATTTACTGTCCTATGGGTATTTGACCCTATGTATCCGGTAGAAGCTGTGTTTAATTTTATTTATTACTTCAGTATTTTACTCTTTATAAATCCAAACACCAGTTCTTTAAAATTCGCAAATGTATGTGCATGTATTAAGTTCATGTCAACACGGCGCCATAAAGTTGAAGTTGAGCCGTGAAACGTGTGGTCACGGGTTCGATCCCCGCACCGAGAAAAATGTGCATGATTCACATGAATTTGTTTTGGTTCTGGGTGTTTGTGTATATAATCACTGTATTGTTTGCTTGTTTTGAAAAGAGCAACGCTAGAGTTTCTTGCCCGTTCTTCTCTGGAAAACAGCTTTGTGAACCAAGTGGTAGAGAAATCAATGTATAACATTTTAATGTCTTAAAAGCTTTGAAAAGTAATATTTAAATTCTTACAGTTGCAAACTTTTGCATTATTGTTCTACCTAATAAGTTCATTTTAGTTCAAGCTTTTACAGAGATAAATTTATATGTATCCCTACTTATGGCTAGTAGTTCAAGCCGTAAATATTTCTATGTTTTTCTTTAAATTTAATGTTATGTTTACTTTTTTGCTATTTTTTCTTAAATGTCAATGCATGCAGTGGCAACTAAAGATAATGCATTTAGTTTATTGTTGGATTTTTTTTAAATTTAATTATTGTAATATAATGTTATTACCACTGTTTGTCCTTAAACAATAAAAAAAAATAACCAATAAAGATTTTTCCGTTTATTGAGAGACCGAAAAGTCTCTACTAGTTTTGTTACGACACAAGACTCGATCTTAGTGTGGAGTCAGGACTATATACCGGGTATCTCAAGACTGCTACCGAAAACGAAGCCGGGTGGTAGTTTTAGTGACTATAAACACAATGCAACTAAAAATTTTGCAAAGAAACGCGACAATTTTTTTTACAATTTTTTTAATATGTCATTTTCGGGTGGTAAATCCATAGTTTTTGCTAAAATAATAATTTTAACTCTTTTACAGCTTAAAGTCTTTATTTATAAAAGAGTATACACTATTATTTTACGAAAAAATGTATTTACCACCCAAATACGACCATATGAAAAAAATAACAAAAAAAATTGTCTCCTTTTTTTGCAACTTTTTCTGTTGCAATGTGTCTGAAGTCGCTTAAACTACCACCCGGCTTCGTTTTCGGTAGCAGTCTTGATATACCCTGTATATGTTGGGTGTATGTCTATATATTTTATGTTAGGACAGTCTCAGTAACACAATTGTACGGTGCAATAACAAATGAGGTTTCGGGTTCGAATCCCAGTTCGGACGAAGTGATATTGGATTTTTCTATGAATATTATAAGTCCGGAGTCAGGAATTTGTGCCCGATATGGCGAAAGGTTCGCCCCTTATTACATCATGGGATGGGACATACAAGACGAAACATGGGCGTCATGGAAGCACTTCTTACTGTTCCATCTGGGGAAAGAAAAAAGAATTTGATAAAAAATAGATAAGTATATAGTAGATAGTTATAGGCCACGTAGCGGAAAGCGCAGCGTGGGACGTCCACCTACAAGATGGTCAGACGACCTTGTAAAGGTCGCGGGACGTCGCTGGATGCAGGCTGTCTCCAACAGGTCTCTGTGGAAATCATTGGGGAAGGCCTATGTTCAGCAGTGGACTTCCTTTGGCTGATGGATGGATGGATATATGTTAAATATTGTATTATTTTTTTTCTTTTGTGTGCAGTAAAGAATAAATAAATAAATAAAATAAATAAATATATCAGAAACGGCTGCCAACAGTGGTATGTAAAGTCCGCCAACCCGCACTAGGCCAGCGTGGTGAACTATATGGCCTAACCATTCTCAATCGTACTCTGGATTAGAGTAGAGTAGGCCCGTGCCCTGCAGTAGGACGTAATGGGTTGATACAGAGTAAAGATATCAAATATTTACAAACCTTTTTCTGGTGGTAGGTCTCTCACATGTGAGGGGCCATCTAGGTGGGTACCACCGCAGTGTCTATTTCTCCCGTAAAACAGCAGTGTAAACGCACTGTTGTGTTTTGGGTTGAAGGGCATTGTAGCCAGAGTAACTACTGGACATATTGAGACTTAGCATCTTATGTCTCAAGATGGCAAGCGCAGTGAAATGCCAAGCATTGCTTTGTAATTCAAGGTATTGTTTGGTTTTGCTACTGTTTATGAGCGGTCGTATCGCTTACCATCAGGCGAACGGCATGCTCGTCTCGCCATTCATAGCAATAAAAAAAAAATAAAAAAAAAAATCTATGATATAATATTAATCATGCTAAGATCGACCTCTCGTTTCACAAACTGCGTCTGACCAAAGCAGTGGAAGATGGGTGGAAAGCTTCGATCAAATATACACTAGATTATAAGTAACAACCTAAAAAATGGCAAAAGAAATAACAGCACAAATAAGTGTGTGCTCTTATTTGATTTTAGTTTGGTCCGAAACATAAATCTTAATTTAAAGGAATATGGTTTGTTGATACCTGAAGTTGATTATAATTTAAGACTTTTTGCTACATCTCGTAGTTCGAAATTCAAATGTGTTAGTATAAGCAACCTCGGCCACTTTGGCGTGTGATTTTGTTCCGGACCCTGTATCTAGTACTAGCGGTCGGGCCCGGCTCCACCCGGGTGCATATACGTTCAAAATGGTGGTCAAAATGGATCACGAAAAACGAACAAAATTTCCTTGTATTTGCTAGAAATATCACTACTGCTTTGCTCCTATAGGTCATAGCGTGATAATATATAGCCTATAGCCTTTCTCGATAAATGGACTACCCAACACTGAAAGAATCATTCAAATCGGGCCAGTAGTTCCAGAGATTAGCGCGTTCAAACAAACAAACAAACTCTGCAGCTTTATAATATTAGTATAGATACATTTGATCGAAGTTGGCAAGTTAAAAATACCGGCGACAGATACCAGGCGTTGCTAATTGACACGATCCAGAACCCTCCGAGTATTCGCTGAGACCAGATGGCGGGCTGTCACATTCAATATTTTTACACCGCCATTTTGAATTAAATTCGGTTTTTAATTGATTTAAAAAAGACATACGGCAATACAATTTACAAAAGATTAACTGCAATTTGTGACTTTGCGAGTTGATATAAAAAATAAAGAAAAAAAAAAATACACCCAACAGTCACATACATAGTCCTGACCCCACACTAAGATCGAGTTTTGTGTCGTTTCAGGAACTACGAGACTTTTCGGTCTCACAAACACCCAGACCCGAAACAAATGCATGTAGTTCTCACAAACATCTCGGTGCGGGGATCGAACCCGCGACCTCTCGTTTCACAGCCGGCGTCTAACCCACTGCGTGAAAATTTCTTCCCGGTCGAAAAGACCTTGTAAGTTTTATGTATATTTTAACCCTGTACGGTACAATCGGCCCCCAAGGCAATAAATCTACCGTTTGAGAAGCTACACCATTCCACACTTAACTTTTACGGGTTATAAGACATGTTAAGACACATGGTTTCTCTTATATTTTCGTTTCACAGCATCGACTGGTGGTAGGTCTCTCATATGTGAGAGGCCATCTGGGTGGGTACCACCGCAGTGTCTATTTCTCCCGTCAAACAGCAGTGTAAACGCACTGTTGTGTTTCGGGTTGAAGGGCATTGTAGCCAGAGTAACTACTGGACATATTGAGACTTAACATCTTATGTCTCAGGATGGCGAGCGCAGTGGAATGCCAAGCATTCCTTTGTAATTCAAGGTGTTGTTTGGTTTTGCTACTGTTCATGAGCGGTCGTATCGCTTACCATCAGGCGAACGGCATGCTCGTCTCGCCATTCATAGCAATAAAAAAAAAACTAACCAACCGCGCCACAAAAGTTATATCTCCCATCAATTCCTTTTGTACAGCACAATTCTAATTTACAATTCCATCTTTGTACAACCAAGTCTTGCCCAAGGGGATCAATTGTTTGAGTTTAATTCAGAACTTCATTTTATATTCATTAATTTATTACTTGTTGAGTGTTAGAGGGAAGAAATGTGCTATCTCTTTCTAATTACGCAGTAATCTGCGGTAGTCGCGGGTTCAAATCCCAGCTCTGACTTCGCATATGTGTGTGTTGATAGTCAATCACCACGCTTTAAAACGGTGAAGGAAAACATCGTGAGGCTTCGATCAAATATACACTAGACTCTAACCAAACAGTATAATTATGCAGCGCTAAACCGCTTTTAGGATGTAGTTTTCTCGAGACCAAAAGTTCGAAAGCGTGTGAATAAATTAATAAATAACACCCAACAGTCACATACATAGTCCTGACCCCACACTAAGATCGAGTCTTGTGTCGTAGGTGTCAGGAACTATGAGTTTCGGTCTCACAAACACCCAGACCCGGAAGAAATATTTGTGGGCCGCACAAACATTTCTCTCGGTGCGGGGATCGAACCCGCGACTTCTCGTTTCACAGGCGGCGTCTAACCAACTGCGCCACGGAGGCTGTCGTAATTTCATGGAGCCACGCGTTTTTGAATTATTCGTGTGCGGTGCATGCATTGCACCTAGGTGGAACACGTTGTTCACAAATAACGTTTTATCTAGTATTACATTCATATCGATGGCTATACGTCTGTGATATAAGTAATAATAATGGAAAAACCCACCCCATACGCCAAATAATCTGATCGACCCTTAATTACCAAACGGTAGTGGGAAATAGAAAAAACCGGCCAAGTGCGAGTCGTATCGGGCACGAAGGGTTCCGTACCATCATATATACAAGAAATCCTAAAAATCACGTTAGTTCTTGTTTATTAAGAGCGAGTTAAAAATTTCTTAAAAAATACGTTTGTTTGTGGGAGCCCCCCTTAAAATTTACACACACACATACCTTTTTCCCCGAAGGAGTAGGTGCCAGGCACTCACATTTCGTTGAAACGTAACAGTGCATTTATATTGCTGTTTGTTGGGAGTTGGGACATATAGACATTGCGGTGGTACCTACCCAGGCGGCCTCTCACATATTTACGAGGGACCTACATAATATAATAATTAATATGTCAAGATTGCAACGTTCATCTACAAATTGAAATAACTTGACAATTGAAAAACCATCGCTGGAATAAGTAAAAGATCGAAAAAATTATACGACATGAGCGTGGTGGCCTGTTGGTAAATGGACCAGATGCGGCTGCCAACATGTTCACGGTGGTCGCGGGTTCAAATCCCAGGGCACACCTCTGACTTTTCGGAGTCATGTGTGTGTTGATAGTCAATCACCACGCACTGAAACGGTGAAGGAAAACATCGTGAGGAAACCTGCATACGATGGTGAGGAATAAAAAAAACGGTATGTAAATCCGCCAACCCGCACTAGGCCAGCGTGGTGGACTATATGGCCTAACCACTCTCAATCATACTCTCGATTGTAGAGTAGGCCCGTGCCCTGCAGTGGGACGTATATGGGCTGATACATATACAGATACAGATTCAATATTTGACATCCCACAAAAGTGCTCACGGAACCCTGAAAAAGGTGTATCGGTCATCGAAATCGCTGACCGTTCACCCCACCCCTTCCCCCCTTGCGGTTTTTTTGGCACCGGGATTGAAATCGCTTTATTTTAAAACAGCGATTTTTCCGCCAGACGTGCTCTTTCAATTCTATAGGATTGAGGTGTGATGGAAAATTGTAAAAGAATTGATTGATTTACTGGTGGTAGGTCTCTCATATGTGAGAGGCCATCTGGGTGGTTACCACCGCAGAGTCTATTTCTCCCGTCAAACAGCAGTGTAAATGCGCTGTTGTGTTTCGGGTTAAAGGGCATTGTAGCCAGAGTAACTACTGGACATATTGAGACTTAACATCTTATGTCTCAGGATGGCGAGCGCAGTGGAATGTCATTGCTTTGTAATTCAAGGTGTTGTTTGGTTTTGCTACTGTTCATGAGCGGTCGTATCGCTTACCATCAGGCGAACGGCATGCTCGTCTTGCCATTCAAAGGAATAAAAAAAAAAGTGTTGTATATTAATTCTTGTAAATTGTCTCTTTGTTTATTTTATACTAGCGGCCCGGCCCAGCTTCGCCCGGGTACAAATAGATTTCTGTACAATAATATCTACGTATTATACATATAAACCTTCCTCTTGAATCACTCTATCTATTAAAAAACCGCATCAAAATCCGTTGCGTAGTTTTAAAGATTTAAGCATACAAAGGGACATAGGGACAGAGAAAGCGACTTTGTTTTATACTATGTATTGATTAACAAAAACCGTACGAAAATGCATAGAAATACCTACATAAAAAAATTTTCAATGACATTTATACTAGTGTTGCCATAATTGTTTTTCTTGAATGCCAATTGTCATCGCGTCTTGCTCTTTTTTGCTAAGTTACGTATATATATATATATATATATATATATATATATATATATATATATATATATATATATAAGTTACGTACATATATAAGTTACGTATATAAAATACTTCTTCGATCAAATATACACTAGATTATAAGTAACGGTCTAAAAAACAGCAAGAGGAATAAGAGCACAAATAAGCGTGTGCTCTTATTTGATTTTAGTTTGGACCAAAACATAATAGATCTTAAATTAAAGTAATAAGGTTTATTGTTACCTGAAGTTGATTATAATTTAAACCTTTTTGCTACATCTCGTAGTTCGAAATTCAAATGTATAAGTATAAGCAACGTCGGCCACTTTTGGCGTGTGATTTTGTTCCGGACCCTGTATCTAGCATATATTTGATCGAAGATAAAATAAATAAATAAGTACACCCAATAATCACATACATAGTCCTGACCCCACACTAAGATCAGTTAAGTCTTGTGTTATGTGCATTAGAAGCAATGAGACTTTTCAGTCTGACAAACACCCAGACCCTAGACAAATATTAGTGGGCCTCACAAGCATTTGATTACCAATATTCATTAATTTAGGATTTAGGATGTATCATGTATTTATTTATTTAAATCTCTATTGTACACATAAAAAACAAATTACATCGTACAGAAACTAAAAAATAAAATGTACAAATGGCGGTCTTATCGCTTAAAGCAATGTCTTACAGACAACCATGGGATGGATTTAAAAGAAGGAGAAAGAGAGGGCAGTGTAAAATATATAATTAAAAGAGAGGAAACTTAATAATACTCATACTAACTAAACATAAAAATACACCAAAATAACATACATACATAATAAATGGCATAAATACATACATATAATGACAGCCTCCGTGGCGCAGTTGGTTAGACGCCGCCTGTGAAACGAGAGGCCGCGGGTTCGATCCCCGCACCGAGAGAAATGTTTATGCGGCCCACAAATATTTCTTCCGGGTCTGGGTGTTTGTGAGATCGAAAAGTCTCTCGTACTTCCTGATACCCACGACACAAGACTCGATCTTTGTGTGGGGTTAGGACTATGTATATGACTGTTGGGTGTTATTTATTTATTTATATATAATACTACATATATACCGGGTATATCAAGACTGCTACCGAAAATGAAGCCGGATGGTAGTTTTAGTGACTACGAACACAATGTAACTAAAAATTTCGCAAAGAAACGCGACAATTATTTTTTATTATTTTTTAAATATCGTCATTTTTGGGTGGTAAATCCATAGTTTTTGCTAAAATAATAATTTAAACACTTTTATACCCTAGATTATTTATAAATAAAAGGGTAAACACTATTATTTTAGGAAAAAATGTATTTACCACCCAAATATGGTCATAGGAAAAAAATAACAAAAAAAAAATTGTCACTTTTTTTTTTCAAGTTTTTCTGTTGCATTGTGTCTGAAGTCGCTTAAACTACCACCCGGCTTCGTTTTCGGTAGCAGTCTTGATATACCTTGTATATATATATATATATAGGAAATAATATTATCGACTTAAATCTGTTTAGTTAAAGGAGAGGTAGTGTTCTTTAATTTGTCTCTGTACCAACTTTTAAGCAAAAAAAGATTCTTATTCAAACGGCCACCACTCACAAGTAAATCAATAATAAATAAATTATATTTCGAATAACAAAGGCTTAGTGCTGTGTGTTTAGTGTTAAAAACCGATTTCGGTCGAACCGACCCTTTGAAGTAACCCTCCGTAATTGCGAAAAATCAACCCTCTTGTTAATTTTCCGTGCGCGACGGCAATTAACCCTGTCGCCGTGTGGAGTATGTGAAAAATTTATAACGGGTCGAAACGACCCCCGCACTGGAGAACTTAATTTCAGATATTTTTCAATTTAACCCGTCTGGATTTGTTTTTTATGATTTTAACGCCATCTGCTGTTATTAATGTGAAGTTAGGTTAGGTATCTCCATTGCATTAATAATCTGAAACTTGGATTATACTGGGTATATCAAGACAGCTACTGAAAACGAAGCCGGGTGGTAGTTTTAGTGACTACAAACACAATGCAACTAAAATATTTGCAAAGAAACGCGACAATTGTTTTTTGTGATTTTTTAAATATTTTCTAAAGTAGGAATTTAAACCCATGCGTCCCATAGCGACCTTAAAAATAAAACAGTGTACACTATTATTTAAGAAAAAAACTAGGTATTTACCACCCAAATACGACGATAGAAAAAAACACGAATTTTTTTGCAAAAATTTTTGTTGCTTTGTGCCTGAAGTCACTAAAACTACCACCCGGCTTCATTTTCGGTGGCAGTCTTGAGATACCCTGTATGTATGAAATGTATGTATGAATGCTAAAGAGTTTGTTTAATCTCAGGAAATTTATTGAGAGAATCTAAAAATTAAAATACTTTATACCTGGTATACTAAGATCGCTAACGAAAACGAAGCCGGGTGGTAGTTTTAGTGACTTCAGGCATAAATCACAATGTAATTAAGATTTTGCATTTTACGTTTTTTTTGTTTTTTTTTTCCTATCGCCATATTTGGGTGTTAAATCCATAGTTTTGCTTACATAATAATGTACGCCCTTTTAATTCAAAGACCCTATATTACACAAGGTTCTTCATTATATTTTTTTCAAAAACTAACGATTTGCCATACTAACAGAATGATATTTAAAATACATTTTTATTTTTCATTGTTTCTGTAGTCACAAAAATTTGCCCGACCCCGTACCCGTTACGCGGGATGCGAAACCGAGACCTCACCTTTGTATTCGTACCGTACAACTACGCCACCGAGGCAGTCAATTAATATAATGGTAACAAATCTATACATATAAATAAAATTGAAGTGTCTGTTTGTAAAGTGAAAATAAAAAAAAATGTCCAACTACATATCGTTATATACACGATACCTATAACGAAAATGACCTTAGAATTTTTTTTGTCTGGCTGTCTGTCTGCTGGTTTGTATGTTCCGGCTTATCTCTGAAATGGCTGGACCGATTTTGACGAGACTTTTATTGTCAGGTAGCTGATATAATAAGGAATAACTTAGGCTACATTTATTTTAGAAAAATAAAGTTTTTGTTAAATTCCACGCGCACGAAGTCGCGGCTACAGCTAGTACAACGTAAATTTGCCGCCATTATAAGACCACTTTATTTAATATCTTGTATGTAACACCTAGTTCTACGGGGGTTGGATTCAATATGGGGTGGAAAAAAAGATATTAAGCGGTCACATATGGGAAGAAAATGTCCAATATTATTTGATTTACATCTAGGGGCTCGTTGTGTGTATATTTTTAGGGTTCCGCAACAGAATGAAATGAACAGAATACTTGTAGAATCACTTTGTTTTTTTTATTGAAATGAATGGCGAGATGATCTAGCTACAATGTCCTTCAATCTGAAACACAACAGTGCATTTACACTGTTGTTTGATGGTAGAAATAGATATTGCGGTATTACCTACCCAGGCGACCTCTTACATATGAGAGCCACCAGTAATTTTGTTGTAAAGATTTGGTGATGTAATTTTTTTTAGTTATTGCAATGAATGGCGAGACGAGCATGCCGTTCGCCTGATGGTAAGCGATACGACCGTTCATCAACAGTAGTAAAACCAAACAACACCTAGAATAAAAAACCAATGCTTGGCATTCCACTGCGCTCGCCATCCTGAGACACAGGATGTTAAGTCTCAATATGTCCAGTAGATAATGAAAATGAAATGAAAATAATTTATTGAATCTATTAAGATGTTTTACATCATTTATATTCAGTTTTTTTTTTATCTACCACCCAGATCGAAAAGCGACTTTCACTACAGAAGAACGGGCAAGAAATCTAGTGTTGCTCTTTTCAAAACAAGTTTACAATTTAATGATTATTAGAAAAATTACAAGTGGTTTAAATCAGAGTAGTTCAATACTAATTAATTTGTTATTACATTTTTACTCTGGCTACAATATCCTTCAATCCGAAACACAACAAAGCATTGACACTGCTGTTTGGCTGGAGAAATAGACATTGCGGTACTACCAACCCAGGCGACCTCTCACATATGGGAGACCTACCAGTAATAGCCAATAACCAATATGGTAAAGCCACGCTGTTGTCAATTATGTCTCAGCCTGAAAGTGCTCGTCCGGACCGGTACCACTGTCTCACAGAAGCTCGACGTAATGTGACAGCTTTGCTGCCGCGTTTCGTTCGGTGGGTGATTGCCAAATGCCTAACATTCCTGTCCGTTTCGAATATGTTTTCTGTACAAGTACCCTCCCGATTTGCTGGTCCGGCAACACATCCATGATCCGCGCGTTGTGGATGTTCATGTGCGGTGATCACTTACCATCAGGTCACCTGATTGCTCTTTGTCCACATTAAATTAATAAAAAATGTAACAAATACTTGGATAAATTTATTTCAGTATTATCTGTATCAGCCCATATACGTCCCACTGCAGGGCACGGGCCTACTCTACAATCGAGAGTACGATTGAGAGTGGTTAGGCCAATATAATCCACCACGCTGGCCTAGTGCGGGTTGGCGGACTTACATACCATAGAAATGTTTATAAACCGCTATGGCATGCAGGTTTCCTCACGATGTTTTCCTTCACCGTTGTAGTGCGTGGTGATTGACTATCAATAAACACATGACTCCGAAAAGTCAGAGGTGTGCCCTGGGATTTGAACCCGCGACCACCGTGAACATGTTGACAGCCGCGTCTGGTCCGTTTACCAACAGGCCACCACGCACTTTCAGTATTATAATACTTTTATATTCATAGCACTGAAAGTTAAAACCCCCTATGCAAGATAATACACATTTAAATAGAAAAACTGTTAGAACAATGGGAGGGATGTAAAAATGTTAATTTGCATGACGGGGGACTCGTCTTAAATATACAAGATTGAAACATTCTTTTTCCGAGGGCTGTTTGCGGGAATATAGGGGATGAGACTTTTAAATATATTTTTTTGAAATAATAACTACTTTTTTATTTTATTGCAATGAATGGTGAGACGAGCATGCTGTTCGCCTGATGGTAAGCGATACGACCGCTCATGAACAGTAGCAAAACCAAACACCTTGAATTACAAAACAATGCTTGGCATTCCACTGCGCTCGCCATCCTGAGGCGTAAGATGTTAAGTCTCAATATGTTCAATAGTTACTCTGGCTACAATGCCTTTCAAGACCAATCATAACAGTGCATTTATACTGCTGTTTGGCGGGAGAAATAGACATTGCGGTGGTACCCGTCCAGGCGGCCTTTCACCTAGACCTAACACCAGTAAAAAACAACTTGTGAATTTTTTCCTTTTTTTAGATAAACAATTGTTCAATACATTTTGTTAAGTTTTACTTCGAAGTTGAGTAATTCATTTTGTGTAAATTACAGATTTTAATACGCCCATATGTGTTTCTCTGCAGTAAAATTATTGTTATATGATATACACTAGATACAACATGAGCGCTTAGAAAATGGCACCAAAAATAGTGCTTTAAGCACTCTTTCGCCTTCAGTCACGCACCGACCGTTGCTTCCAAAACGTCGCAGAACTTTAGACAATATTATATGAAAAGCTACTTTAAGCTCCAGGAATAATAAGGAATTTGTGTTAATGTATTTGGAATATGTGATCTTTTTGTTTACTTTTTTTCATGTCATGCATCGGTGCCACTGTGTTGTTTTTATGGGTGTTTGTGAGACCGAAAAGTCTCTCGTACTCGTAGTTCTCGATACCCACGACACAAGACTCGATCTTAGTGTGGGGTCCGGACTATGTATGGGACTGTTGTGTGTGTTTATTTATTTACTAAAACATTTATAGGAGATTGTTTAAGTCCCATACGCTCTGCGGCAAAGTACAGTTACGAGTTCTAATAGATCTCAAACGCACAGTCGGTCCTTTAAAAATGAGCCCGCAGTAAAAGTTTTAAATGTCTATCGTCTTATCCATGCTTTCCGTCGCGCCATTTCATTTGATTCGTAAAATTGTGCTCGGTGTACCGTGTTATTCAATGTTGATTTGTATTGAGCGGGGCGGACGGAGCCGGGCGGAAAAATTACCTTTTATACCGCTCAAGATGGCGTGTCGAATGTCGCAGACTTCGCGCAGACTTTACGGAAAATTGTTTTATACAGACTGTCTCGATTTTCTTATAGCAATGAATAGCGAGACGACAATGCCATTCGCAATTTATTTATTATTTATTTATACATACATTCATAAACTCACGCCTTTTCCCAGAAGGAGTAGGCAGAGGTGCCAGGACACCCACATTTCGCCTTGTATGTTCCGTCCCACGATGTGATAGGTGGCGAGCCTATCGCCATATCGGGCACAAATTCCTGACTCTGGGTTGACAAAGGATAGAAAAATCCAATATCACTTCGCCCAACCCGGGATCCGAACCCGAGAACTCAGCTTTGTGACCGTACCCTAGTACAACTACGCCACCGAGGCAGTCGAGTCGTCGGAGAGCAGTATAAAATAGTAATAAAATAAAATATAGCCCAGTCAAATAAAGTTGTCACCTCGGATTGAAAGATAATAAGCGTGACACTCGTATAGACCTTGTTTTAAATCATTTGCATCATATTAATACACCATCAAAATAATATTTTTCTTTTATCATTCGCTTAGTAACATATTTTTGATTCTATTGAAGCGTGATATTTGCAAATGATTTTCGAGACCTTTGACCAGTGATATCTCGCTTAGCGGTGTTTCACGAAAAATTCTAGAATACGAGGCGAACACGTAACTTTTATAATATGAACTAGACAAGCCATAAGGTGGGAAAAACAAGAAATACAAAACTTAAAAAAAACAGTACAAAAATAGTTCCAATTAGCAAAAAATTTCACATATTTCGATTTGGTTCATAGAGTTGAGTTATGCTGTGAACCCACAAACAGCTGCTATGACATACAATCAAATATATCAGAAAATGCCTGCTATATTTGATTGTATTGCATTTTTTCGTTTTATTCGACTGGGCTAGGGCCCTACTATATTCATCCAAAACGAAGTTCGGAACTTCGGACGATCGAAGTTTTTTATACGATACGAATGTATCTACTCTGTAAAAGTTAGAATTTGTATAACGTACATCGTAACTAGAAGTCTATGGTTACGACCATAAGTCAATAACGACCATAAGTATATGTAGGTACATTCGTATCGTATATAAACTTCGATCATCCGAAGTTTCGAACTTCGTTTCGGATGAATATAGTAGGGCCCCTCATACGACCGCTCAGGTGCAGTAGCAAAACCAAACACCATGAATTACAATGCAATGTTTGGTATTCTACTGCGCTCGCCATCCTGAGACATGGTGTTGCTCTAGCTACAATCGTCCAAACGGGAGCACAACAGTGCATTCACACTGCTGTTTAATGGGAGGAATAGCGCTTTTATGAGTTTTTATCACTTCTTTGGGTGCGTGAAAAATAGTACTATAATAAAAAAAAAATGTAAAAATGTGGTCCTGAGAAATTAATAGTCAAACATATAAACCATGTGCAGTTTAGTTTCTGGATTTTTTAATTTCTTAAATTCCGGTAAAGAAGCAAATAAGTCACCTGAAGGGATATCAGGCATCCGGCAATCTCACTCACCAAACAAAATGCGACAGGAAAGCTGTCGCTTCACGTGGATCTCCTGTGAGATCATAATACCGCCCGAACGAGCCATTCTGAGTCATGACGGACAAAACCGTGTCTCTACCACTTTAAAAGATTTTTTCTTATGCTTAATACAAGTTACTCAAACATGACCTCGCGATATTTTTTCATATAATATAACTAACGATCAAAGTTGGAACGTAGCACCCTCCTTTCAAAGTTGGTTGCACAATAGCGTACAAGCTGTAAAATCTTCCTCGTAATTAGAACTGCGAAGGGATTTTTTTCTTAAACGATTACTTTTGTGGCTCAAAATATGAGAGACTGAGGAAGATTTTACTGATGGTAGGTCTCTCATATGAACTTCTATTTCTACTAACAAACAGCAGTGCAAATGCACAGTTGTGCAGGGGTCAGGTTGTATGTATGTGATGTGACTATTGGGTATATTCAATTATTAACATGTTATTTCCTATCCAAACTAAAGCAAAGGTTTTTGAGATAATTGCAGACATACAAAGATTATTATTAAACTTAGTTAAATTAATTGACAGCCTCCGTAGCGCAGTTGGTTAGACGCCGCCTGTGAAACGAGAGCCCGCACCGAGAGAAATGTTTGTGTGGCCCACAAATATTTCTTCCGGGTCTGGGTGTTTGTGAGACCGAAAAGTCTCTCGTAGTTCCTGATACCCACGACACAAGACTCGTTCTTAGTGTGGGGTCAGGACTATGTATGTGACTGTTGGGTGTTATTTATTTAAAAAAAAAAAACAAAAAAAAATTAATAAAACCATACGGGTCGAAAACAGGGCCTTTATTTATTGAAGTTTTTTTTATTGCAATGAATTTCGAGACGAGCATGCCGTTCACCTGATGGTAAGCGATACGACCGCTCATAAACAGTAGCAAAACCAAACTACCTTGAATACCAAAGCAGTACTTAACATTCCACTGCGCTCGCCATCCTGAGACATAAGTTGTTAAGTCTCAATATGTCCTGTAGTTACTCTAGTCGGTAAAAAACATGGACATATATTTTATCTCGCTGTCTGTTATGAAATGGGCCATCCGTACCATCACAGGGCAAGTTTGTCAAGCGAGAAAGGTCCCTAATAAGCATACAAATGGTCCTTTAGAGTTTGCGCTAATCACTGTTTTCAGAGGGTGGACAGAGAGGAGAAATTTAAAAATATAACCTTTAAGGCTTAAAGATAAGCTTTCTTTGCAGATTGTTCTTGTTAACGTCGTTTTTTGTGGAAAAGTTTGTAGGATATTCTATATGGCCATATATATTTTAGTATATACAGGGTATATCAAGACTGCTACCGAAAACGAAGCCGGGTGATGGATTTAGTAACACAATGCAATTAAAAATTTTGCATAAAGACGATTTTTTTGTTATTTTTTCTTATCATTTTATTTGGGTGGTACATAAGTACGTAGTTTTTCTTTAAATAATAATGTATTTTGACTTTTGTTTTTAAAGACGCTATGGTAAGCAAGGACTTAAATAATTGTTTTAGAAAAAACTATGGGTACCACCCAAACATGATGATGATATTCGAAAAATCACAAAAGATATTGTCTCGTTTTTTTGCGAATTTTTTAATTGTAAGCTATGTTTGGCATTCCACTACGCTCGCCATCCTGAGACATAACATGTAAAGTTTCAATATGCCCAGTAGTTACTCTGGCTACCATATCCTTCAAACCAAAACACACTGCTGATGATATATGACTTAATTGTCTCTTTACTAGAATTATAAAGCTACCAAAAAACTGTAGTAACATAACAAATAGCATTTCAAACTATCCAATAGAAAAAAAGTTACAGCTTGACCCCTCCCCCTATACGCCGTCATACAACAAACAGGTCAAGTTATAGTGGTTATTACACAAGTCGTTCTACCCACAATGTAATCCAAATGTTATTTGTCCAGGCGTTATCGGCGGTCAAGCAGCCGGGGGAGGTACAGGCGCGGTGAAAAGTGCTTGTAAAATTAGACATAAACATAGACATGATTTTATTTGTCAATAAGTTATACATAAACAAATTTTCAGTAAGAAACAAATAATGTGAGAACTTAAAAAAAAAGAAAAAAAATATATAAAAAGATAAAATATATAAAACAATTAATATTTTTAGTGCATGCGAAAGCGATGTGATGCCAAATCTGGACACCGACTCAGCATGAGGTGCTGTCGAACCAATAGGTACGACAGCGCTGGTTTTTATGTATAATAAATTGATTATTATACATAAAGGCTCGTCACCATGCACATTTTTTTTTGTATCAGGCCATATACATCCCACTGCAGGGCACGGGCCTCCTCTACAATCGAGAGTACGATTGAGCGTGGTTAAGCCATATAGTCCACCACGCTGGCCTAATGCGGGTTGGCGGACTTTACATACCATAGAAATCGCTATGGCATGCAGGTTTCCTCACGATGTTTTCCTTCACCGTTGTAGTGCGTGGTGATTGACTATCAATACACACATGACTCCGAAAAGTCAGAGGTGTGCCCTGGGATTCGAACTCGCGACCACCGTGAACATGTAGGCAGCCGCGTCTGGTCCATTTACCAACAGACCACCACGCACTTTTTACACAATATAATATATATAAAAAAATATATAATTTTATCGGTGACGCACCGATGGTGTATTGATTTAATAATTAATATAATATAAAATAGAGCGGACATTGGGAACAGAATCTCTGCGCATTGTGCTGGTACATGAACCCAGTAAAGCGAGAGAGATGATAATGTTACTGCGTAGGCGTGACAGAAACAGAAGGAGTGGTATGGTAACGTTTATTTTTGTTTCAAACAAAAGGATTTTTCTTTTCATTATCGGCTTGGAATCAGGAATTTGTGCTCGATATGGCGATAGGCTCGCATATTACATCGTGGGAGGAAAAATACAAGGCGAAACGTGGGTGTCTTAGTTGCACCTCTGCTTATCTTCTGAGAAAAAGGCGTGAGTTTATGTATGTATGTATGAATGTTATATACAATATTGTTCGTGAATATTTAACACAGATACGACATTATACGTATGTAAAACTCTCCTATTATGACATTTCTATTACACTTCTCTCGTTCATTGTACGGTCCCTCAAGGGTTTCCTATCGACGGTCCACAGATCACTTAAGAAAATATTATTTTTACTTTTCTCTCCTGATGGAGTGGTACGATGGACTACACACATGAACAGTCCACTAAACACATATACGATTAGAAAACTTAAACGACATAAAAAATGAGTGAATTCAGCATTATCTTTATTTTTGTGTGCATTCAAAATCAAAATTCAAATTCGAAATGTTTTATTGTGGTACATAGGTAAATACATAAGTGTTACATTGGCCCGCCACATTGGCGTACAATAATTAAGGTTAAAAAATATAATAACTAATAAATCAACCAATCAATTAAAATGTACAAATCATGCTTATTATTTGTTCATAAATTTAATTTCTGATATTTTGTATTAGCCTATATACATACGTCCCACTGCAGGACACGGGCCTACTCTACAATCGAGATTACGATTAAGAATAGTTAGGCGATATAATCCAAGTATTTCTAATATTACTCGAAAATATCTCAATTTATCAAAATTTGAGATAAAATGTTATTTGTGGAAATTGTCGATAGCATATCGACTCATAATCGACACATACGACGTTGTTCGTAGATCTGCTACCGTCCGTCCGCAGATTACTTAAGAAAATATTATTTTTACTTCTCTCTCCTGATGGAGTGTGGACAATATTTGCTAACTCGAATGGGATTAGAAAATAAATAATTAATAAATAAATAACACCCAACAGTCACATACATAGTCCTGACCCCACACTAAGATCGAGTCTTGTGTCGTGGGTATCAGGAACTACGAGAGACTTTTCGGTCTCACAAACACCCAGACCCGGAAGAAATATTTGTGGGCCACACAAACATTTCTCTCGTTGCGGGGATCGAACCCGCGGCCTCTCGTTTCACAGGCGGCGTCTAATCAACTGCGTCACGGAGGCTGTCAATATTTTAAAAATTGACTGTAAATATTTTAAAACAATATATTTCACAAGATAGGTACATATTATGATTAATACAATTCAACAGCGCCATAGTATTTTTTCTAGTTTTTCCGTGCATTTCGAATCACGCTTACTAGGAACTAGGTTAACAAGTTTCCATAAAATAATTTGCCTTGGACATACATACACACATATACAATCGTCTCACTTGTATCCCATAGGGGTAGGCAGAGACTACAGACCGCTACTTTGCTCGATCCTGACATATAGAAATACTTAGAAATACCTCCAAAAAATTTAGATACGACAATATTCATGGAATCTGTGGATACAATTTCCTCTTATAATATTACACATTTTTTTTTATTGCTATGAATGGCGAGACGAGCATGCCGTTCGCCTGATGGTAAGCGATACGACCGCTCATGAACAGTAGCAAAACCAAACAACACCTTGAATTACAAAGCAATGCTTGGCATTCTACTGCGCTCGCCATCCTGAGACATAAGATGTTAAGTCTCAATATGTCCAGTAGTTACTCTGACTACAATGCCCTTCAACCCGAAACACAACAGTTTACACTGCTGTTTGACGGGAGAAATAGACACTGCGGTGGTACCCACCCAGATGGCCTCTCACATATGAGAGACCTACCACCAGTAAACACATACGATATTATTCACGGGTTCGATATGATAACATTTTTGTTACATTTATGTCGTGTACTGTACCCGACCCTCAAGGGTCTGCTACCGTCCGTCCGCAGATCACTTAAGAAAATATTATTTTTACTTCTCTCCTGATGGAGTGAGGACGATGTTTGCTAACTCCAATAGGATTAGAAAGTAAAGAAAACATACGCCGTTTTATTGATTTTCCGTAGAACAATGTTGTATGTGAACTGAAATATGATAAGAAGTAAAAATTGATATAAGGCATAGGCCCTTATTTGGTACTTTGCGGCCCGCCTTCAATATGTAACCCATATATTTTGATTTGTTTGCTGGTCAAGTCAATTCTGTATCTGTATCAGCCCATATACGTCCCACTGCAGGGCACGGGCCTACTCTACGATCTACAGTACGATTGAGAGTGGTTAGGCCATATAGCCCACCACGCTAGCCTAGTGCGGGTTGGCGGACTTACATACCATAGAAATTAATCAACATATACAAGAATTAATGTGATAAATATTTATTTTTCTGTGCAGTAGTATTTTTATTTTTTTACCTGGTAGTTTTTTTTAGCTGAAGACGAGACGAGACGAACATACCATTCGCCTGATTGTAAGCGATATGACCGCTTTCGACAGTAGCAAACCCAAACAAACCATGAATTACAAAGCAATGCTTGGCATTCCACTGCGCTCGCCATCCTGAGATATAAGATGTTAAGTCTCTATATGTCCAGTAGTTACTCTGGCTACAATGTTCTTCTAACTGACACACAACAGTGCATTAACATTGCTGTTTGGCGGGAGAAACAGACATGACCTACCCAGAGGTCCTCTCACATATGATTCCTTTCACCAGTGAAATATAAATTTAACTCATTCTTTGAAATAAGTTTCTTAATCTAAGTATTAAGATGCCCAATATAATAAAATGTGAAAAGAGATAAATTATTCGTATATTTATATCCCATTTAGATTTATTTCTTTTTCGCGGCAATCAGCAAGGACATGGGAAATCAACTAGAATGGAGACTGTCCCGCCCTCACACCAACCACTGTAACTCCTGTGTCGCAGGATCAACAAGCACGCATTGTAATGACACCGAGCATTGAAGCTCGGCGAGTCTCCGGGAATGTCTAACTTGTCTTTAACCCGCAACGAAATTAATCAGAAAGTGTTATTAATAGGAGGAGTTGGAAATAAATTATTGTCCACTTCCCTCCGTGCAAATTTAAAAACTAAACTGAGATACGTGAGAATATAAACGGGTCAGTAATATTGATTTAAACTGAATGTGAGAGCAATATATAAGCATACATTGTCACCCTTTGACAAGGGCATCGCCAAGGGGGGGCAGGTAGGGGCAGCAGCCCCCCCTAGAGATTAAAAAAAATGCCAAATGTAAAGCAACTAAAATCTTTGACTTGACTTGCCTGCTATACGGTAATTTTGTTGCATATCGCCGTAGATGTAAGGCTCGTACTACAAGTGAAAAACTTCATGTGCTCTTGACTTTACCTACAATTTATACTTTTCTTATTCTCCATATTATTTGGCCTCCCCCCGGGCCATCGGCTGGCGACGCCCCTGCCCTTTGATGTCTGCTTGAAAATCCGCCAAATGATAGATACGAAAACCAACTTACAGCCGCCGCCAATAAACAATCCCAATCCAAAATTTGTCGTTTGAGATTGACAGCTCAATCTTTTTTCTGATACTATATTGCCAATAATCAATCTCAGTAGTGAAAAAACTATGGCAACATGTTAAGAGACCAATCGAAAAGTAGAAAATAATCCAGATTGACTTCAATCTAATTTTTTCGATTGATTATTGGCATCGGCCGAACAGCAATGCGGTATTATAATGCGTCATAATGTTAATACCCAAAACGCACGTAAACTGATTTAAATAGTAAGGATTACAAAGCAATTAGAACAAAATACGTAGTGTTATACAGAGATAATGCAATATCGCAATAAGGATTTCTGATAATTCTGTCATGAATGGGCATTTTTGTTTACTTCGCTTTAATGCCTTCACTTTTTTAAATGCAACTGTTTGACATTAACATTTCAAGGTCAAATTTTTGTTTCATTTTTGATATACTTAATCCAATCTTCGTTTGAGTATAAGCTTATCAGCCCATATACGTCCCGCTGCAGGGCACGGGCCTACTCTACAGTCGTAGTGAACAGTAGTAAAAGTAAACAACACCTTGAATTACAAAGCAATGCATGGCATTCTGCTGCGCCCTCCATCCTGAGACATAAGATGTTAAGTCTCAATATGTCCAGTAGTTATTCTGGCTACAATGCTCTTCAATCCGAAACAGTGAATTTACGCTGCTGTTTATCGGGAGAAATAGACATTGCGGTGGTACCTACCCAGGCGGCCTCTCACATATGAGAGACCTACCACCAGTAAAAAATCACGTATAAACCATTTTTGCTATTTCTGTTTTGGAAATCTTTTATCGTTTTTTATTCATTAAGTATGGCAAACGAGCAAAAAGATCACCTGATGGTAAGTGATCACTGCACATGAACATCCACAACGCGCGGATCATGGATGTGTTGCCGGACCATCAAATAAAGAGCAGGAAGGAAAAACGATGGGAAGAGGAATTATTGGGCATCCGGTAATCTCACTCATCGAACGAAACGCGACAGCAAATCTGTCGCTTCACGTCTATCTCCTGTGAGACCGTGGTACTGCCTACAAGCCTACCCAATCATGCTGAGACATGACTGACAACACCGTGGCTCTACCACTTTCTAACTATTCAAGTGATTATCTTAAAACTTTAAACACTTAGGAGTACGGAGAAGGATACAGAATATGCTCCTGAAGGATACTATTCTCAGCAATAAAAGTGCACCAAAAATTCACATATACCGGGTATATCAAGACTGCTACCGAAAACGAAGCCGGGTGGTAGTTTAAGCGACTTCAGACACAATGCAACAGAAATTGTTGCAAAAAAGCGATTTTTTTTTTGTTATTTTTTCCTATGATCGTATTTGGATGGTATATTCATTTTTTTCCTAAAATAATCGTGTATACCCTTTTATTTAGAAGGACTAACGTATAAAAGAGTTTAAATTATTATTTTAGCAAAAACTATGGATTTACCACCCAACAATTACGATATTTAAAAAAGCATAAAAAAAAGTTGTCGCGTTTCTTTGCGAAAATTTTAATTGCATTGTGTTTGTAGTCACTAAAGCTATCACCCGGCTTCGTTTTCGGTAGCAGTCTTGATATACCCGGTATAGTCCTGACCCCACGCTAAGATCGACTCACACAAACACAGACTCGAAACAAATACCTGAGGATCATACAAATATTTGAAATAATATAAAAAAGCGGGTGAAGTCGCGAGTTTCATCTAGTTTGTTAAACACGCGACATAACAAATACGTGACAATTATTCAAGATAATATAATAAGCGATAATAATATTTGAAATAAAACGAAGCACGTGTTTAATGCAATCACGTACTTTATTATCTTTAATTTGCGTAATGATTCTCAAAGTTTTAAGCTTTTTTATTTCAATTTATGGCACTAAAACGGTGAAGGAAAACATCGTGAGGAAACCTGCATACCATAGCGGTTTATAAAAAATTCTATGGTATGTAAGTCCGCCGACCCGCACTAGGCCAGCGTGGTGGACTATAGGGCCTAACCACTCTCAATCGTACTCTCGATTGTAGAGTAGGCCCGTGCCCTGCAGTGGGACGTATATGAGCTGATACAGATACAGAATTTATGGCGAGATGAGCGTGCCATTTGCCTGAATATAAGCGATACGACCGCTCATGACCAGTAGCAAAACCAAACAACACTATGAATTACAAAGTAATACTTAGCATTTCACTGCGCTCGCCATCCTGAGACATAAGATGTTAAGTCTCAATGTGTCCAGTAGTTACTCTGGCTACAATGCCCTTTAACCCGAAACACAACAATGCGTTTACACTGTTGTTTGACGGGAGAAATAGACACTGCGAAACACAGTATCCTAGTATATTGTCTGGTTATTCTATGAAACGATACGGACTACGAATGTTCGGATGTTCGACGTCCGGAGTAAGATATAAGTTTTCCACTTCTAAAAATCAATACTATTGTCTATTATACTATTCTCTGAATTAAACAATCTTTTAAATTTTTTTAATAATCACTACATTGTAAACTGGTTTTGAATAGAGCAATACTAGAGTTTCTTGCCCGTTCTTCTCTAGTGAAAACCGCTTTCCGAACCGGGTGGTAGATCAAAAAATGACTGAATCTAAATGAGTTTAAAGGGATTCAATAAATTATTTACATTTTATTTCATTGAAAATTTTACTATTTCTTATTATTCCGTCCGGTGACCACAAACGCTTTCAAATAAATGAAACGTCGATTGGGGAAGTTAAAAATGTAAAAAATAAATATATTTTAAATGCACTGTCGTGTTTCGGAATAAAGGACATTATAGCCAGAATAACTACTGGACATATTGAGACTTAATACCTTATGTCTCAGGATGGTGAGCACAGTGGCATGCCAAGCATTGCTTTGTGATTCAAAATATAACGTACATGTACATTAATAAATTATTTTTCAATTAACAAGCAGCAACAGGCGCTTCAATTTTATTTATATTTATAAATGTATAGATATATTAGTATCGTGGTGGCCTGTTGATGAACGGACCAGACGCGGCTGCCAACATGTTCACGGTGGTCGCGGGTTCAAATCCCAGGACACACCTCTGACTTTTCGGAGTCATGTGTGTTTTGATAATCAATCACCACGCACTAAAACGGTGAAGGAAAACATCGTGAGGAAACCTGCATACCATAGCGGTTTATAAGAATTTCTATGGTATGTAAGTCCGCCAACACGCACTAGGCCAGCGTGGTGGACTATATGGCCTAACCACTCTCAATCGTACTGTCGATTGTAGAGTAGGCCCGTGCCCTGCAGTGGGACGTATATGGGCTGATACAGAAAAAAAAATAGTTACATAATATATTCTAACAGAAATTCATTGATCGTGTAACATAAGCAAGGAATTAATTACAATAATATCCTTCGATAAAATCTAAAGATTGTTATTGACTTATCAAATTATGACATCTGCGATTCCATTTGACGCACTCAACGTAAACTTGAAACCATAAAAATATGTAGGTATTATTAACTAGCAGATTGGCTCGTCTTCGCTTAGGTGTAGATATTTCTTGTACTGTACTGTATGGTAAGCGGTCGTATCGCTTACCATTAGCTTCGCTCATGAACAGTAGCAAGCCGTTCTTCTCTGGTGAATAGTCATGTGAACTGTTTTATTTTTAACTTGTATTCAGTCAATCACTACGCACTATAACGGTGAAGGAAAACATCGTGAGGAAATCTGCATACCATAGTGTTTTCTAAGAATCTATGGTATGTCTGATCTATGGTTTACTGGTGGTATATTTCAGGATGGCGAGTGCAGTAGAATACCAAGCATTGCTTTGTAATTCAAGATGTTGTTTGGTTTTGCTACTGTTCATGAGCGGTCGTATCGCTTATCATCAGGCGAACGGCATGCTCGTCTAGCCAAACATTGCAAAAAAAAAACAAAAGTAATATTGATAAGTTTCATGTCAATTAGTTTCTTATATTAGCGCGTTACGAACAAACAGAGCTTTAAATAATTATATAGATATGTGAAAAGTATCTGTGTACAAACAGATAAAATCTTAATACCATTACGGCTTATCTTTTAATTACCTATGACGTAGGTAATAGAATTAAAATTTAAAATTAGAAATCTGCAAACATTTAATAACAATGTCTAGATACGACATTATTGAACCAAATATTTTTATTTTGGTGTCTAAATTACGTTGATGCGCAATTTATAGCTTTTTTAATGAGGGCGCTAAAATCGCGTTTAATATTAACATGGCAACTCGATATACTACGACGGAAAATGTTTAGATACTTGTTGTTTTTATAAATTATTGTTAATAGTCACTTTGTTTATAAATCACAAATTAAACAAAAATAAATAGAAATACTTACGTATAAAATTATGAATATGTATGAAACAATGAACAAAATGTAATTTTTAATTGTCACCGCATCGTACTATTTTTTGCCAAGTTATAAATATGACTCCCAGCAGGCCTAAAAGTATAACTTCAAAGCAATGTCCTTTATGAAAACGAAAAATGATAATTAGGTATATTTTGGTCTATCCAGGCAAAAAGCTTCGATAGAGTATAACTTATGTAAAACTGCTGCAACTATATCAAAGAACCATGACCAAATTTTGAATATAGGGGCCCATGTCAACTAGTAGTTGACATACTTTTTTAAGACTCACGCAACGGATAATAATCAGTATATTTTATCATATATTTTTTTATTATTAAATCGGCACACACCAATAACATTCATCCAATTCTTAAACCTCATTACATCTAATGAAGGTACTAAATCTAACAAAAACAATGCAATAATAAAAATAAATAGACTATAGTCATTAAGTTCACAAAACATAAAATAAAATTAAAAACTTACTAATCACTACACACTAATCATATTAAAAGTTGTTTTGAAAAGAGCAACACTACAGTTTCATGCCCATTCTTCTCCAGTGAAAACCGCTTTCAAACCAGATGGTAGATAAAAAAAATACTGAATCTAAATAATTTTGAACATTTTTATAGATTAAATCAATTATTTTCATTTCATAGTTCATTTATATGCCCATATAAATTTTTATTTAACAAAATTGACCGAAAGACATCGTTCCAAGACCAGCCGTTCTCGAGTGTTAGTGAGACAGTCATTCAACAACTAATTTCATATGTGTATGTTATTACACAATGTTATAACTATTTATCATTCTAATATAAATAATGTTTGTGAACAACAAAAGATTAAATTTTCTAAATAGATTAAAATAGCAATCTTTTGCGTCATTGTAATCATAGAATACAGTCGTAACTAAACGCAAAAAGCGACGTTGCCGTTCCGTGGAATAAGAAATGGCGGTAAAATGTTTTTCTTTTTTGGCAAAATGTCAGCTATTTTATCAAGGAGTTTGATGGTGAAACCAAAATATATCAGCGACCTTGACCTTGTGTTAAAGGGCAGATAACTATCTGAAACTTTATCAGGAACTGGTAAGATTGGCCCATAGTTTCATTCATAGCAAGAAACTGTATCTGATTAAATTCATTTTTTTACTGTATAGGATTGGCAAATCGATAGGTCATTTTCATTTAATTGAAATGAAACTATTTCTTATTAGTCTGTCCGGTGACCACAAATGCTTTCAATTAAATGAAACATAGCGTCGGGAAGTTAAAATGCAAAACGTAAAAATAGTTTAAATACACTGTTGTGTTCCAGTTTGAAGGACATTGTAGCCAGAGTAACCACTGGATATATTGAGACTTAAATCAAATCAAAATATTCTTTCTTCATACAGTCTTTTACAAGATCTTTTAAATCGTTAACTTCTGCTGCCACCGCTCCGGAAAGTGTTGTAGCTATGAACAAGAACCCAAGCAAGAAATTCCCTCAGCAACACGAACTGTCTTCATTTCCACACTTTTTAAAACTTTTTTTAGACTTAACATCATAAGTGTCAGGATGGCGAGCGCAGTGCCGAGCATTGTTTTGTAATTCATGGTGTTTGGTTTTGCTACTGTTTATGAGCGATCCGCTTACCGTCAGGGGAATGGCATGCTCGCCATTCAATGCAGAAAAAACTTTAACAACCACTGTCTTATCGCAATTGATTATCACAATTATTTTTAATCGCACCGGATAAAAAATATAAAACACGATAGCCGAGCGAAAAATCCCAAAATCATAACAATATGACTGGTGTCGTGTCTTTTCTCTTGGTGGTAGGATTAGCTGTTGTTGCAGGTAAGAAAATACTTAATAAATATTATTTCTAGATAGGAATTTGACTTTTTATTTAAATCAGTGGGTCATCAAGCATTTTTTTGCAATGAATGACGAGACTATCATGGCATTCGCTTGGTGGTAAACCCATGAGGCACTAAACAACGAAAAAGTGAGACAAAATATTAATAACTTAACGTGTGATTTCACAAATTGCTCCTAATTATAGTCGCATAGTTTTTAGTTTAGACTTGGCAACCTTAAATTGCCGATATTTTTTTTTATTGCAATGAATGGAAAGACGGTCATGCCATTCATCTGATGAAGCGATACGCCCGCTCATGGACAGTAGCGTAACCAAACAACACCATGAATTACAAGACAATGATTGGCATTCTATTCAAGGAGTTAATTTTTTATTTTATTTTATTTGGCTGGCTCACAACTATCAATAGCAAACAAACATATATTATACAAATTATATACAAAAGATAGCCAATTACGAGCTACCGCAGATAGGTTACAAAAGTTACAAAATATAATTCTCTTACTACTCGTATCAAAGAGTTAAGTCTCAATATGTCCAGTAGTTACTCTAGCTACAATGTTCTTGAAACCGAAACACAACAGTGATTTTACACTGATGTTTGGCTTATCATATATGAAAGACCTGAAAAAATGAATCTATGTCAAGTTATTAATGTCCAGTAGTTACTATTTATACTAGTTTTCTGTAAGTTTGAAGCCCAAAGCTATCACTATAATTATGTGTAGCTTACTAGGATTCGTGAATATAGACATTATTGTAGAAGATTTTGTTGTGCAGTTTATAAAATGTATTTTCCTTTTATTTATTTATTTAATTACCGGTATTCATCAATAATAGTGATTTATAAAAATGGAAATCATAAAAACACAGAAACAAGTAAAACACAAATAATAACAAGCATAAGAAAAATATTTTTAAAAATATTATTATCTATTCTTCACATTTTTCGAAATATTGTAGACAAACCATCAAGAGGTAAACATTTTAGATCAATCTGGTCCACCATGCAATTGCATACATGATATATCAAGACTGCTACCGAAAACGAAGCCGGGTGGTAGTTCTAGTGAGAATAGACATAAAGCAAAAGAAATTTTCGGAATAAAACGCGAGATTTTTTGTGGTGTTTTAAATATCATCGTGTTTGGGTGTTCAATCGATATTATTAATAAAGTAACAATTTAAATCCTAGTTTACCATAGCATCTTTAAAAAATAAAATGGTGTACTGATTATTATTTTAGCAAAATCGTTGTATTTACCACCCAATTATTTATTTATTTATGGTACACGATACAACATAATATACAGAACTAAATAAAAAAAAAGTATAAATGGCGGTCTCATCACACTAGGAAATGTCTTAGAGACAACCATATTGTTGAAATTAAAGAAAACAATATATTAAAATATATAAACATAATATACAAATGTAGCATACAAATATTACATAAATAAAATCATAAGTATACAATTAAATATATAAATACTTATACAACAAATTACAAATTAATTATAGAGGAAATAACACTAATATTTGTTAAAGAAAAAGGTAGTGTTCTTTAACAAGTCTTATAAATGATGATAGTGTTTGTAATTCTCTAACCACAATCGGAAGTCCGTTCTACAATCAAACAGCCTTGACAGTGAAAGAATTGTCCGTAAATGTCATTTTGTGCATATAATTATTTATATTATTTATTTAATAATAAAACAAACATATTACATGTATTTTGATGTACAGTAGTTTTGCATTCTTAGCTTTACAATCTCAGACGACCTCAGGCACTTCAAATACGACGAGTTTTTTGCAAATGTCCTTCAATCCGAAACACAACAGTGTATATACACTGCTGTTTGACGGGAGAAATAGACATTGCGGTGGTACTTACCCAGGTGGCCTTTCACATATGAGAAACTTACCACCAGTAAACGGATACCTTTTGATAAGTACAATAAAAAATTAGTCAGGTTTTGTATTCAGACCACGCTTTAATACTTAAGATTTATAGAAGTAAATCATGTTTTTAGCATTCATATATTTTGTTATGCAATATAATCTATTCGGTATTTCCTATGACTCAAAAGTAGGCACTTGAAAAAGACAAAAATTATGATAAAATTTGATAAAATATCAATCAATACCAGCTTAAAATAATTATCAATCGATTAGTGATTACGATAAAAAAGTCGTATCTCCAAAAAAAAAAATACGACGTAGGCCCCCATTCAATAATATACACATACGACATTCTACGATGTTATTCAATTTGTATTTAGCTAGCGGCCCAACCCAGCTTCGCCCGGGTGCATATAGATTTCTTTACAATAATATGTACGTATTATACATATAAACCTTCCTCTTGAATCACTCTATCTATTGAAAAAATCCGCATCAAAATTCGTTGCGTAGTTTTAAAGATTTAAGCATACAAAGGGATATAGGGACAGAGAAAGCGACTTTGTTTTATACTATGTAGTTAAGTCTAAATACACATGAGATTTTTTTCAAGGAACATCTGAGCTGTTAAATTATTCGACAGTTTATTAATTGATGAAATGGAAAAATTAAATAGGCAAAACTTTTAGTTCAGGCAATATAATGGTAGCTATCAAGATATAACTTTGTATTTTAGCCCACGGGTTTCTTAAAAGGGAAGGAGAAGAGTGGATAACATAGACACCGCTAGTAGACAATAATTAATAACACATATAAATACTTTTACCCACAATTTTTTTTTATTGCAATAAATGGTGAGACGAGCATGTCGTTTGCCTGATGGTAAGCGATACGACCGCTCATGAACAGTAGCAAAACCAAACGACACCTTGAATTACAAAGCAAAGCTTGGCATTCCACTGCGCTCGCCATCCTGAGACATAAGATGTCAAGTATCAATATGTCCAGTAGTTACTGTGGCTACAATGCCCTTCAATCCGAAACACAACAGTGCATTACATTTATTTTTAATTTTTGCATTTTTCACTTCCCGACGCAATTTTTTTTGTTTCATTTACTTGAATATTCATCATTTAGTTTATCGTTTGTTGTGTCACAGCTGTTTGCCGGGAGAAATAGACATTGCGGTGGTACCCACCCAGACGGCCTCACACATATGAGAGACCTACCATCAGTTAAATTAATTAATATAATTATTGTTAAATTAATAGTTAATTTTACCATAAATTCAAACCAAAAAATTTGTTACAGCTCTGCCTACAGACCCAGTCATATCAAAATGGGACGCCCAGGGTCCTCGCTACGATTATCTGAACGATGACGATGGAAACCTCCACTTGGTAGACAACTGGATGAAATTGAGCGATTATGCCAAGATGGCGAGATACGACCCTGACAGGAGCAACGCTTACCATCTGTTCACCTGGTAAGTCTAAAGCTTACATACAAATATAATATACTTCTCACTTCGATCAAATATATACTAGATACAGGGTCCGGAACAAACACGCCAAAAGTGGCCGAAGTTGCTTATACTATACATTTGAATTTCGAACTACGAAATTTGCAAAAAGTCTTGAATTATAATCAATTTCAGGTAACAATAAACCTTATTCCTTTACATTAAGATTTATTATGTTTTAGACCATACTAAAATAATTAATAAGAGCATACGTTTATTTGTGCTCTTATTTCTCTTGCCGTTTTTTAGGCCGTTACTTATAATCTAGTATATATTTGATCGAAGCATAACACCCACGATTCGGCTTGTATTTTCCGTTCCATAATTTGATAGGGGCGAGCCTATCGCCATATCGGGCAATTTCTGACTCCATGCTGATACTGAATAGAAAAATCCTGTTTTTCCTTCTTTTAACACGTTAAGTGCGAAGCGAGGCCTAAATCACCCCTGATGCAACTTCCCTGTGGTGCGGCAAGCAAAAAAGTGAATTTCTCTGTCGTGCGAATGGCATAGCTTTGGTTTGGTCCAGTGTAGGAAAGAGATAAATATATATTTGAGATCACTAATGGTTCCGGACTCGGTGGTGTACCTACCTTGGTACGGGATGTCTTAGGCCTCGTGCCGCACTGAATTAATATAATTTTAATGCAGTGCGGAACGAGGCTAAAACGTCCCATATCCCCCCTGACCTCGTACCGCACTCAACGCGAGCTTCCCGCGACCAGTGTTGTGCATCACGTCGATTGGAGAGCACGTCCTTTTACAGCGCCGAACATGTCTAAACGATGTCGGAAGAAGTTAATTTTAAAAAACCCAGAAATAGGACAGTTTCTTTTCTACTTCTGGTTGCCTTTTTTTCTATTCTGTGAACCGCATTAAGATTTGATTAAGATAAACCTTATGCATAAACCGTAATCCATTATTTTCTAATAATAAGTCTGTAATAGGTGCCTCTTAATGGTATAGAATGGAACGCTTCGTGCGCGAGTCCGACTCACACTTGGCCGGTTTTTTTTTCTTTATGGCGCCTTCAAGCACAATTTAGATTATTTAAAAAAAAATGTATCCTTTGATAGCTTTGTGTTGTTTTGCCAGGTTTTGCCCTTAAAACGATCTAATGAGATATAATTGATCAAAATCGGTCAAGTCGTTGCGTAGTTAAGACAGTTTAAAAACGTCGATATTATTTTTCCCATCACTAATCGCAGCGAAAATTTGCCCTATTTCAGTGCGTTACGAGGTTTATAAGATCCCATATTTTGTTTTGCTAATAATTCCTAAACTAGCCATCAGATCCCGGGGCGACGGTGGATTAGGGTTCATCAATTCACTGTCTATATCAATAAGGACCAAAATTCTCATTTATCTTTGATTTCGCGCCAGAAAATGGATTTTAGTCTGTAAAAGGAGGTGGGGTCTAATAGACCGCGTGTCGCCTTAACGTCTGGTCACGGTACGGGCCGATTATACCTCGTGCCGCAGGAACGGAAAGTATGCAAAAATTGGTGCCGCAGCTAACGTGTTAAATCCATCCCATGGTCTGTCTTCTGTATTTAAAAATAAGTCTCTCTGGAAATCCTTGGAGAAGACCTTTCTTCAGCAAGAATTTCCAATATCTGAAGAGGGGATACTTAAAATATATCTATTTTTAGGAGAAACCCTACAGTCAGCCAACCTTTAGTAATGAATGATGCTAACAGACTTCGTAACTCCAACTTCAACGCTAACAGAAGGACAGTGGTCTTGATGCACGGGTTCTTGGGCTCAGTCAATGCTGGATTTAACACAGTTTTGGTACCTGGTAAGTATCTTTATCTATATCAGTACATATACGTCCCACTGCTGGGCACGGGCCTCCTCTACAATCGAGAGTACGATTGATGCTGTCCATAGTCCGTGCTTGCTAAATGGTATCCCTTTCAAAATCGCAGCACTAATAAATAAAAAAAATATATTATTAAAAACACCAAAAAGTATCGTCTGTCAACATTATAATTGGGTACTCCCATCTAGCAATATATGTAAAACACCACTATGTACTCACAAACCAACCAATTGGTTTTGTGACACTAATTGTATTATTTTGTTATTATATTTTATCTTAAATAGAATAATAAAAGAAAAAATGTCCACCGCGATGGCCTAGTTGTATGTAGAATTGCATAGAAATTCTTCCAAATAGCTTTGGTTTGAAGTTTCCTTCGCATTTAAAATCAGAACACTAAAGTGCATTTACACTGCTGTTTGGCGATAATATTTGTCTGTTATGTGGTGGCATTATTTGATGGTTCCTAACACCATGTAAAAGACTACTTGGTTGAAGATTTTTGCTAAGTGCTATTATTTCTTTTAGCTTTCCTTGAAAATGAAGATGTCAACGTGATTGTCGTGGACTGGGGATCCGGATCTCACTGGGGACCTAACGCCGCTCTTGCTGGTAAGTTAATTTAAGAGACTGCCCATATATATACATACATAAATTCACGCCTTTTTCCAAGAAGGGGTAGGCAGAGGTGCCAGGACACCCACATTTCACCTTGTATGTTCCGTCCCACGATGTGATAGATGGCGAGCCTATCGCCATATCGGGCACAAATTCCTGAATCTGGGTTGATAATGAATAGAAAAATCCAATATCACTTCGCCCAACCCGGGATTCGAACCCGAGACCTCAGTTTTGTAACCGCAGCCTAGTAAAACTACGCCACCGAGGCAGTCTGCCCATATTCCATACATTAAGAGACTGTCCATATTCCGTACTTCCTTGGGATCAAAGAAGAATGCTTATTTTACTATGAAACTTAGTATCATTGCAAAGATATTTGTCCCTCGATGAAACCTACTTTTTTGTGTAGGGAAAAATATATATTTTCAATAAATATAAACATAATTGCGACCCAGGCCCGGAGTTCTTGGAGAAATGAACTTGAAATCCAATAAAACGTGAGGCCGCGAGTTCTATTCCCGCACTGAAAAAAAGTGTGGCCCGCAAGTATTTATTTCGAGTCTGGGTGTTTGTGTAACTGAGAAGTCTCTCGTAGTTTCTGATACGACACAAGACTCGATCTTAGTGTGGGGTCAGGTGGGTGCGATGCGGGCATCGAACCCGTGGCTTCTCGTTTTACAGCCGGCGTTTAACCAACTGCACCACGGAGGCTATCAAAAGAACCAACATGGGCAAAAATATTCTGAACCTAAGTTCCTACTGAGAGATAAAATAGTCTTTAAGCATATCGCACCTTTAGAATTGAAGTCATCTAATCCAAAAAAAAACTAGATTTCGGCTCTTAACATATACTGGCTCAAAATGACTAACTCCATCAACCCTTAAAGAAGGACCTATTGACGCGTGAAAGACAGAAAGATGTCTTCGATGATACTTCGGTCTTCTCGATGTATCTTCCATAAGTACAACATTTCTTATGTTATAAATCTTTAAAGTATGTTTCCCAAAAATAAAATATTTTAGTTACGTCTCTTTAATTCGTAAGGTGCGATATATAAGGGCGTTCAAATAACTAGCCTTATTTTTCAGCCGAAGCCGCAGCTCGCTTCATCAACTGGGCGAATAGCATAACTGGAGCGGTTGCGACCAGATACCACATCGTTGGCTACAGTGTGGGAGGACACGGCGCTGGTATCATGGCTAGGAGAATTACTGGCAACGTCGCTTATGTCACTGGTAGGTAAAACACTAGCCCATGAGGCACTAAACAACTAAACAACAGGCAAAACAACAATAACTCTACGTGTGATTTCACAAGTTACTCTTAATTTTAGTCTCATGGTTTTTACTTTAGTCCTAGCCAATCACTTTTTTTATTGCAATGAATAACGAGATGGGCATGCCGTTCGCCTGATGGTAAGTGATACGACAGTTCCTCTACAGAAGCAAAACCAAACAGCACCTTGAATTACAAAGCAATGCTTGGCATTCCACTGCGCTCGCCATCCTGATACTTAAGATGTTAAGTCTCAATATGTCCAGTAGTTACTCTGGCTACAATGTCCTTCAAACCAAAACACAACAGTGCATTTACACTGCTGTTTAACGGGAGAAATAAACATTAACATAAATATTTTTCTTTTTACCTAATTTAATTAATTGATTTGTCTGTCAGGTTTGGACCCAGCCTTGCGTTGGGACTCGAACAACGTGATCAGAGCTAGCGATTCCTCATACACGGAAATTATCCACACCAACGCTGGGGATAGTGGGGTGTTGGACCCCCACGGGCACGTCGACTTCTATCCCAACGGTGGGACCATCATGCCAGGGTGCATGACGTCGCTTTGCCATCATTACAGGTATGTTGTATTACAGATGTTATGATGACCACGTACAGCCGCTGCCAATAAACAATCCCAATCCAAAATTTGCCGTTTGAGATTGACAGCTCAATCTTTTTTCTGATACTATATTGCCAATAATCAATCTCAGTAGTGAAAAAACTATGGCAACATGGTAAAACAAATCGAAAAGTAGAAAACAATCCAGATTGACTTAAATCTAATTTTTTCGATTGATTATTGGCATCGGCCGTATATTATGTAGTTTTTTTTTTTATTGCTATGAATATCGAGACGAGCATGCCGTTCGCCTGATGGTAAGCGATACGACCGCTCATGAACAGTAGCAAAACCAAACAACACCTTGAATTACAAAGCAATGCTTGGCATTCCATTATTCCAGAAAAATAGACACTGCGGTGGTACCCACCCAGATGGCCTCTCACATATGAGAGACCTACCACCAGTATATTTTTTAATAGATAGAGTGATTCATGAGGAAGGTTTATGTGTATAATTCATATACAGGTTGTCCCAGTTTGTAAGAAAAATAAAATGTATCTGTTGTGGAGTTCAATTAAAAACATCTGCACCCAGGCAAAGCTGGGACGGGCCGCTAGTCTGTATGTCTGTATGTCTGTATGTCTGTATGTCTGTATGTCTGTATGTCTGTATGTCTGTATGTCTGTATGTCTGTATGTCTGTATGTCTGTATGTCTGTATGTCTGTATAGTCTGTATATCTAAATGTGCTTGATTTTTGTTTCAAAATATAAAGCTGAGGTGTATATTCCAGATCGTACCACTACATGGCGGAGTCGGTAAGGCGCGGCGGATTTACTGGTCGTCGGTGCAACAATGTTGCTGATGCGCAACGAGGAAGCTGTACCGGAGCTTCCCTCAGGATGGGAGGACGCAACCCTAAGACTGGGTGAGTGGTTAAATTAAACTGGTTATGACGGAATTAGTTTGAATTGTTTATGCTAAAAACTGGATTTAATGATAAATAAATTAATACACCCAACAGTGACATACATAGTCCTGACCCCACACTAAGATCGAGTCTTGTGTCGTGGGTATCAGGAACTACGAGAGATTTTTCGGTCTCACAAACACCCAGACCCAGTGTCAGTGACACCCAGTGTCGGGGCGGGGATCGCGGCCTCTCGTTTTACAGCCGGCGTCCAACCAACTGCGCCACGGAGGCTATCACATATAATAAATACAAAAATCCAATACCACTTTGCCCGACCCAAGATTCGAACCCGAGACCTCAGCTTTACAATCATACTTTAGCCACCTAGACAGTCATTTTAAAATTTAATTTATTATTATTTTTTCTTCGTGTCAATAAATTTTAAATTATAATGATTTTGTTTCAGATCCACCGGTATCTACCATTTGGTGACGAACGCTGTTGCCCCATTCTCAAGAGGCTGAACTAATAAACACGAACTGATTAACTTTAAATTATTAACTGATTAAATTATTGAACAAATACATTTGTTTTCTATACACCCAACATCTTGATCCCTTAGTAAACTTACTTTTTTTAAATTTATTAAGGACTAGCTGTACCCGCGACTTCGTCCGCGTGGAATTTAACAAAAACTTTATTTTCCCAAAATAAATGTAGCCTAAGTTACTCCTTATTATATCAGCTACCTGACAATAAAAGTCCCGTCAAAATCGGTCCAGCCATTTCAGAGATTAGCCGGAACAAACAGACGGACAGGACAGACAGGGTATCGTTATAGGTATCGTGTATATAACGATATGGTATTGGTCATTTTTTTTATTTTCAATTTACAAACAGACACTTCAATTTTATTTATATGTATAGATGTATATATAACAAACAGTAGGACATTTTACAGTCTTATTATTATGGATAAAAAATGTAGAGTAAACATACTACCAACACGGCCGTAGCTAGGGTAGGGTATTGTGGGACAATGCCCTACCTTGAAATCACAATGCCCTATCCAAAAAATACCGAAAACTAAGATACCTTATTATAATTAACCCAACCACCCAACAATTAATTATTACCTAACTCTCACTCATACGTGGATCTCTACATCCAAATCTGGAAGTTGAACCATCTATGTCAGTATACGTGGTGATCGATTTAGAAGCCCTTGCATCGAGGGCAGATCAATTATGATATTCTTTTACTTCCGCCCTACTTGTAACCAATGCTGCCCTACGTCAAATTCGACTGTAGCTACGGCTCTGGGGCCCTACTATATTCATCCGAAAGAACGAACGAACGAAGTTGGGCCCTATTATATTCATCCGAGCGAACGAACGAACGAAGTTCGATACTTCGGACGATCGACATACGAATGTATCTACTCTGTAAAAGTTCGAAGATGTATAACGTACATCGTAACCATAAGTCAATTACGACCATAAGTATATGTAGGTACATTCATATCGTATATAAACTGCGATTATCCGAAGTTTCGAACTTCGTTTGTTCGGATAAATATAGTAGGGCCCAACTTCGTTCGTTCGTTCGTTCGGATGAATATAGTAGGGCCCCTGACTACCAACGAGGCTTTCCACAAATTACTGATATTAAAATTTTAAGTCAGTGACGTAGGAGTTGTTACATTATGATGACGTTAAGAAAACAACACAAAAAAAAGAATAATATATTTTTTTTCTTTCCATGATTAAGGAATAATCTCCGTATTTCTCTACGTATACTTAAAAAGGTTGAAAAAACATCTACACTAAATATGACACCTATGAAATAATATATTTTTTAATTAACCGCAAGTTCTATTTCTCCCGCCAAACATCTGTGTCGATGCACTGTTGTGTTCAAGTTTGAAGGATATTATAGCCAGAGTAACTACTGGACATATTGAAACTTAACATATTATGTATCAGGATGGCGAGCGCAGTGGAATGGCAAACATTGTTTTGTAATTCAGAGTGTTTAGTTTTACTACTGTTCATGAGCGTATTGCTTACCATCAGGTGAACGGCAAGTTAGTCTTGCCATTCATTGCAATAAATATAATCTCGCCAAACAGCAGTGTAAATGCACTGTTGTGTTCCAGTTCGAAGGATATTGCAGCCAGAGTACTGGACATATTGAGACTTAACATCTTATGTCTCAGAATGGCGAGCGCAGTGTAATACCAAACATTGTTTTGTAATTCAAGGTGTTGTTTGATTTTGCTACTGTCCATGAGCGGTCGTATCGCTTACCATCAGGCGAACGGCATGCTCGTCTCGCCATTCTTCTTGAGCAACATTGTGCAACAACATTGAAATAAAACTATTATTTGCGGATTTTATCGCGGATTTGATTTGGTTTTTAATACGCTTTTATTAGCTTAGTAGCTTATGTTAGTACCTATGTAACGGAATCTTTGAACATGATTTTGACCCACTTCAAAACGTCGGATTGACTTGAAATTTGGCATACTTATCCAGGACCGATGAAAATATAATAATAAAATTAAAAGTAGGTAATTTGCACGCAGCTGTCTGCCTTTGATAATACAGCCCGTAGATGTATGTTTTTACTGCAATCAATTAAATTTAGGTTAAAAAAAACACGCTTAGGTACAACCTTTACTTATTCTCCAGCACCCCACGCTTTGTAACAATAAAATGTATGTATTTTACTCCAATCTTAAACTCATTATCAATTATTTTTTACGTTTTAGTTGGATCGTTTATAAAAACGTGTATTTTTTGGTTTTTTAAACTATATTTTTTTATTTTTTGCTTCCCGGCGTTTCGGTTGCTTTACATCTTTCGTGGTCACTGGGCAGACATGTCGGGCGGACTGTCCGACAAATCGAAGTGGTGGAGAAATCCGCAATAAAATCAGTAAATAATAATTTTATATGACAGCCTCCGTGGCGCAGTTGGTGAGACGCCGGGTGTGAAGCGAGAGGCTGTGGGTTCGATCCCCGCACCGAGAGAAATGTTTATGCGGCCCACAAATATTTGTTTCTGGTTTGGGTATTTGTGAGAGCGAAAAGTCTCTCGTAGTTCCTGATACCCACGACACAAGACTCGATCTTAGTGTTGGGTCAGGACTTATCTATGTGACAGTTGGGTGTAAAAACACTGTTGTGTTCCGGTTTAAAGGATTTTGCAGCCAGAGTAACTAACTACTGGACATATTGAAACTTAACATCTTATGTCTTTGGCAATCGCAGTGGAATTATCATTGCTTTGTAATTCGAGGTATTGTTTGGATTTGCTAATTGCTACTGTTAATGAGCGGTCGTATAGCGATACGATATGGTAAGCGACCATCAGGCGAACAGCATGCTCGTCTCGCCATTCATAGCAATAAAAAAATTTCAAAAGAAATCATTTCCATTGTAATCGATTAGAAAAATTCATACAGCGATTTGCAAGGGCAAGCTTATCAGATGTCCTTAAAATCTATAGTAATTATTGCAAGTTGCCTCAACCGACTGCCTCAGTGGCGTAGTTGGACTTAAGAGCGACTACAACTAGGTCTTAGGTTCGAATCCCGGGTCGGGTAAAGTAATTGCACTCTATTCATTTAAAGTGAGCGGTGGCCTGTTGGTAAAAGGACTAAACGAGGCTGCCAAAATACTCGTGGTGGTTGCGGGTTTAAATCCCAAGGCACAACTGTGACTTTTTGGAGTCATGTGTGTATTGATAGTCAATCACTACTCACTTTAACGGTGAAAGAAAAGATCGTGAGGAAACCTGCATACCATAGAGAATTTGTATGAATTTCTATGGTATGTAAGTCCGCCAACCCGCACTAGGCCAGCGTTGTGGACTATGGCCAAACATTCAATAGTATTCTCGATTGTAGAGGAGGCCCGTGCCCTGCATTGGGACGTATATGGGCTGATACATTCATTTATTTATTTACACTTTATTGCGTAAACAAATATAAAGAGATATAACATACATAAAAAGTACAATTGGCGGTCTTATCGCCGAAGGCAATGTCTTACCGATAACCATGGGAAGGATTTAAGAATAGGATAAACAGAGGGCAGTCTAAAGTGTAACGGATAGAACTTATCTAGAGAGAGACTGTCCCGCCCTCACACCCACCACTGTAACTCCTGTAAGCCAGGATCAACAGTGGCACGCAATGTAATGACACCGAGCAATGAAGCTCGCCGAGTCTCCGGGAATGTCTAACTTGTCTTTAACCCGCGACGAAATTTATCAGAAAGTGTAATTAATAGGAGGAGTTGGAAATAAAATATTGTCCACTTCCTTCCGTGCAAAGCGGGTGACAAAACAATGAACTGAAGACGTAAATAACCTTGTGAAAAGACTTTTACAGCTGGAGAAGCCAGCTGTAAAGCACCATGGATCAAATCACTATTACATTTAAATGGTACCCATTATGTGAGCTTTTATACTTGTTTCCAGTAACAGTATGTCAAAAACGCTTACCTATCTAGAGAGGAAAAACATTTGCAAACATTTATTTTTCTTTTTCATTATTAGCCCGGAATCAGTCACGACCAATATGGCGATAGGCTCGCCCCCTAATACCCAAAAACACGCCAGTCAAAACGCGCGTATCTCGGTAGCATATCTGTCTACCCCTTCTGGGATAAAGGCGTGAATGTATAACGTATACAGTATTATAAAAACGTCAATTATGATAACTTTCACCACGTGCTTACTAAGATAAACCTTTGATATTAAAGAGATGATTAAAAGCAAACCAATCAATAAAAGATTATAATAATTATCAGAAAATAAAAGGTAATTATGATAAAGTTATTTCATGATTACAGTGTTTAAAAACATGTCTGTTTTGGCACAAGTATGGATGTCTTTGATGTACATAGTATGCAGACGATTTTTTTTAGCTAACATATTTAGGATCAATTGCAAAAACTAACTTTGCCAATACCTTTGACCTTCGATCAAATATACACTAGATACACAGTTCCCTGTAAAAGTTCTGTTAAAAAGTGGCACCGATGCATGACATTAAAAAAAGTAAACAAAAAGATCACATATTCCAAATATATTAACACAAGTTCCACCTTATTCCTGGAGCTTAAAGTAGCTTTTCACATAATATTGTCTAAAGTTATGCGACGTTTTAGAAGCAACGGTCGGTGCGTGACTGAAGGCGAAAGAGTGCTTAAAGCACTCTTTTTTGGTGCCATTTTCTAAGCGCTCATGTTGTATCTAGTGTATATTTGATCGAAGCCTTTCACATTGATAATGTCAATCCCATACATTAGCAAGGTCAAATACGTCTCAAATGTATGGCGATGACAGTTCCAAAGGCAAATGTATTGGCAAAGTTAGTTTGTGCAACTCAACCTTAGTGCATATTATTGTATTGTGCAAGAACTTTGCATAACATAGAAATTCATACAAATCGCTATGCAAGTTTCCTCACCATGTTTTCCTTCACCGTCATAGTGCGTAGCTATTTTTTTTATTGCAATAAATGGCGAGACGAGCATGCCATTCGCCTGATGGTAAGCGATACGACCGCTCATGAACAGTGGCAAAACCAAACAGTACCTTGAATTACAAAGCAATTTTTGGCGTTCCACTGCGCTCGCCATCCTGAGACATAAGATGTTAAGTCTAAATATCTCTAGAAATTACTCTGGCTATAATGTATTTTAAACGGAAACAAAACAGTGCATTTACACTGCTGTTTGACGGGAAAATACCTACCTAGGCGGCCTCTCACTTACATATGAGAGCTCCAACTCTCCTCCTTTTAATTACACTTTCTGATTAATTTCGTTGCGGGTTAAAGACAAGTTAGACATTCCCGGAGACTCGGCGAGCTTCAATGCTCGGTGTCATAACTGTAACGTCAATGAAACACGGGAGTTAGCGGCTGACTGATTTATTGCGCAAACTGAATTACCCTCCACCTAAGATGTTTATAAAGCATAGATGCGTTGTCCGAGCTTTATAATGGCAAGACGTTTTTGAGGTAATTGCCTCACGTGCAATCAGTCACGCTTCAATCAGTGGCGCGGATACACGTTTCTCTGACTATTTGTATTCTCAAAACCAATTGCCGAAAAATAGATTAGACTGATTTAAAATAACGTACAAATTATTCTGAAACTGTGAAACAAAATAAATATTTTATTTAGTGCGCAAGTACACACAAATTTATTTTTTTATGAAATAAAATTATTAAATTCGCTCTCATGGCGACGTTTGACAACTCTCGCCACGTCATCCCGTACTTGATGCTTGGTGCTACGTCACACGCGCTTTAGCCAATAACAGTGCGGCACTTATTGTTACGTAACTAGCGATGTCTATTCATCGCGTTTCATCGCATCGCGCCATTTTTTTGTGCCATTATGTTAGTGTATGACGCGTCTATTTGTAAAACGTCATTGCCCTCCACCTATTAATATTATTGAGACCATATGATCGCTACAATTACAATGCGTGCTTGTTGATCCTGCGACACAGGAATTGCAGTGGTGGGTGTGGGGGCGGGATAGACTCCAAACTCTTCAGCTTTATTTATCAGTGTTTTTTTTTTATCGCTATGAATGGCGGGACGAGCATGCCGTTCGCCTGATGGTAAGCGATATGACCGCTCATGAACAGTAGCAAAACCAAACAACACAAATTACAAAGCAATGCTTGCACTCCACTGTGCTCGCCATCCTGAGACATAAGATGTTAATTATTTAATGCCCTGGGCATATTAATAATTGCGTTTTGGACCCCTCCCCCCACCACGGACACTCGGGCAGTTAAGTCTCAATATGTCTAGTAGTTACTTAGTTATTCTGGCTACAATGTTCTTCAACCCGAAACACATATGCACTGCTGTTTGCCGGGAGAAATAGACATTGCAGTGGCACCTAACCAGGCGGCCTCTCACACATGAGCGACTTATCAACAGTGTTTTTTTATGTTATAGGGGGAAAAAGGAGTATGCGGTCACCTGATGGTAAGTGAACACCGCCGCCCATGGACATCTGCAACACCATAGGGCATGGATATGCGTTGCCAGCCTTTAAGGTGGGAATACGCTCGTTTTTTGAAGGTCGCTAGGTCGTATTTGTCTGGAAATGCTGCCGCTGGCAACTGATTCCACAGATTTGTAATACGTGGCATAAAGTGTGTAGAAAAACGTACTGTGGTGGATTTCCAACCTCCAAGATGAAAGAAGAAAGAAAGAAAAATTTATTGTTGGTACAAATACAAAAGCAAAACAAAGAAATTAATATTAATAATAAAAATAATCCAACCCTAGAAAACAAAAGATATAAGGTATTTACAATAAAACAAAAATGTGTTAGTTATATAAAGATAACAAAAGACAATAATATTCTCCATTACTATTTGTGCCAACAACAGGAACCCTCATTCAGCTTATTACTGCAGTACAGCATAAGCAGTACCACAGCGCTGATTTTCAATGAGGGACCTTAGTGACATCCGGGCACTACGTCGGTGTGCAGATTAAAATCAGTATAGGTACTTGTACATGTATTTTAGAAAAAGATTGATAATTTATACAATATAAACAGGAAACATAAAACATTTAGAAACAAAAAATAAAAATATAACGAAGATTACAAATTCATATGATAGATATTAAGATGTGGGTGGTATTTAGATGTTTGCCGTTTTACAGCCGCTGCCAATAAACAATCCTAATCCAAAATTTGCCGTTTGAGATTGACAGCTCAATCTTTTTTCTGATACTATATTGCCAATAATCAATCTCAGTAGTGAAAAAACTATTGCAACATAGTAAATGACAAATCGAAAAGTAGAAAACAATCCAGATTGACTTCAATTTATTTTTTTAGATTGTTCATTGGCTTCGGGCGTTAGTGTATTTGCAATAATTTCAAAGATATATGAATTCTACCTAAGTCGAAGTGGATTTAAGGTTTTAATCTTAGGATATTAGGTTTTACTGGTGGTAGGTCTCTCATATGTGAGAGGCCATCTGGGTGGGTACCAGCGCAGTGTCTATTTCTCCCGTCAAACAGCAGTGTAAACGCACTGTTGTGTTTCGGGTTGAAGGGCATTGTAGCCAGAGTAACTACTGGACATATTGAGACTTAACATCTTATGTCTCAGGATGGCGAGCGCAGTGGAATGCCATTGCTTTGTAATTGAAGGTGTTGTTTGGTTTTGCTACTGTTCATGAGCGGTCGTATCGCTTACCATCAGGCGAACGGCATGCTCGTCTCGCCATTAATAGCAATAAAAAAAAATTAAAAAAAAAATAATCTTCGAATTACGAGGCACGAGTCTGATTATGTCGTATACATATTATCAGCTCGAAACATAGACAAACCACAGATTAAAAGATAACAATTGACATAACAGGAAACGCTTTATCTGTGTGAAAAACCGATCAATTTTAAATAATCTGATAACTGGATTTTACTGGTTAAAACCGGTTTATATATTGAATATTAAATGCAGTTGTATTAATATAATCTTTTGCATGAGTCTCATTCATAATCAAGTTCTATTAAGTGAGCTTAGGCCGTATCTTTTACGTATATTTTCGAATGTAGATATACCGGGTATATCAAGACTGCTACCTAAAACGAAGCCGGGTGGTAGTTTAAACGACTTCAGACGCAATGCAACAGAAAATGTTGGAAAAAAAAAAGCGACAATTTTTTTGTTATTTTTTTATAGGGTCGTATTTGAGTGGTAAATACATTTTTTCGTAAAATAATAGTGTGACCCTTTTATTTATAAAGACTCTAAGGTATTAAAAAGTTTAAATTATTATTTTACCAAACACTATGGATTTATCACCCAAAAAAGACGATATTTAAAAATTGATAAAAAAAAATTTTTTGCATTGTGTTTGTAGTCACTAAAACTACCACCCGGCTTCGGTTTCGGTAGCAGTCTTGATACACCCTGTATAATTATTCTCATTTATGTATATTAGGTAAATCTCTCATCAAATAAACATACACGGTTTACCAAGATATAAAATAATATACAAAAAAGACGTGAAGAAAAGCAACATTATTTGTGTGTGTTTTTTTTAAAGTATTGTCGTGTTTTGGTGGTAAAACTATAGTTTTTGCTAAAATTATAATAATTTAAATACTTTTTTTTTTTTTATTGCCTTGAATGGCGAGACGAGCACGCCGTTCGCCTGATGGTAAGCGATACGAACGCTCATGAACAGTAGCAATACAAACAACACTATGAATTACATAACAATGCTTGACATTCCAGTGCGCTCGCCATCCTGAGACATAAGATGTCAAGTCTCAATATGTATAGTAGTTAAACTGGCTACAACAGTGCATTTACACTGCTGTTTAGCGGCAGAAATAGACATTGCGGTGGTACCTACCCAGGCGGCCTCTCACGTATGAAAGACCTTCCACCAGTAACGTTATTTGTGTCGAAAAGTATCGTAGTTTCTGATACGATACAAAACTCGATCTTAGTGTGGGGTCAGGACTATGTATGTGACTGTTGGGTGCCCAGTCTCAAAGTCTGTCAAGATATAAATAAAACCAGGTAGTGCTTTAGTTTTTAAATGTGTTTTGAAGCCACAAAGTGAAGGTTTTCACCTCACGTATAACCCATAAAGTTACGGCGGTTTTGGTACTTTATGGCACACCATCTTAGTATACAGGGGGTGCTTTTTTAAAAGTTTTTTTGTTTTGTTTTTTTATTAATGTTATTTTTTTATGACTGCCTCGGTAGTGTAGTTGTACTACTACGGTAACAAAGCTGGGGTCTCGGGTTCGAATCCCGGGTCGGACAAAGTGCTATTACATTTTGATGTTCATTATCAGCCCGGAGTCAGGAATCTGTCCCCGATATGGTGATAAACTCGCCTCCTATCACATCCTTTTGAACAAATATGGCGAAATGTGGGCGTCCTAGCACCTCTGCCTACCCCTTCTGGGAAAAAGTCGTGTGTTTATGTATGTATATGTATGAATATATTTTTTAATGGTAATTACATACTTTTTTCAACTATCAATAAATGTATGAAAGCACAACCAAATTTTGATTGATGCATTATTTATTCGACAAAAAAGAAAGTACCTATCACTAGCTTGTTCAATTGGTTTTAAAATATATACGAGTATACGGTAAACACATTCATATCTATACTAATATTATAAAGCTGCAGAGTTTGTTTGTTTGTTTGTTTGTTTGTTTGTTTGTTTGTTTGAACGCGCTAATCTCTGGAACTACTGGTCTGATTTGAATGATTCTTTCAGTGTTGGGTAGTCCATTTATTGAGGAAGGCTATAGGCTATATATCATTACGCTATGATCTATAGGAGGAAAGCAGTAGTGATATTTCTAGCAAATACGAGGAAATTTGCCGACATTCTAAATTGATAGTCAGAATTAAACATTTTGACCGCCATTTTAAAAGGTGTATGCACCCGGGCCGAACCGGGCCCGACCGCTAGTATCCAATAACGAGAAAGATTTAATATGAGATAATGAACTAAACTAAGTATGTTACTTCTACTGTTCTTTATGTTAGGTACTCAGTTGAGTATGGATGATGGATGAATTTGTACCTAGTTAGGTACAACTTCATCCATCAGCCAAAGGAAGTCCACTGCTGAACATAGGCCTCCCCCAATGATTTCCACAGAGACCTGTTGGAGGCAGCCTGCATCCAGCGACGTCCCGCGACCTTTACTAGGTCGTCTGACCATCTTGTGGGTGGACGTCCCACGCTGCGCATTCCGCTACGTGGCCTCCATTCGAGCACTTTCTGACCCCATCGGTCATCAGATCTCCGCGCTATGTGCCCTGCCCATTGCCACTTCAACTTGCTAATCCGGTGGGCTATGTCGGTTATTTTAGTTCTCCTACGGATCTCCTCATTTCTGATTCGATCTCGTAGGGAAACCCCGAGCATAGCCCTCTCCATAGCTCGTTGAGTGACTTTGAGCTTCCTAATAAGGCCCATAGTGAGAGGCCACGTCTCGGTACAACTTGATTTTAATATATATTTTTTGACTAGCCAACAACTGTTTAGATAAATTCAATTCTACATTTCAGACAATAAACATCTGGAAATATAATAATTCATTATTTTCTATCATCAAATAGCACATTGCAAAATACTTATAGATATTACAATTGTTTTCATATTGGACTACCAGCTAATTATTGTTAGTTTTTTAATTTTCTCAATATGATTTTGAAATGATTTTTTGTAACACCCTGTATATGGATTTATGCACACCCTTTATTCACCCAGTACCGTGCAACGAATGTGTTACAACTTCATAATATTGAAGTACTAAAGGGCGATTTTTGAATTATTTTCATAGTTTTTACTTATTTTATACATTTTTGCACTGTACAGAGAAACGATACAGAAATTGTTGTCTTTTACTTTTTCGTAATTTTTTTTTTTTGTGCTAGCAATAAATATTTTTTTCTTTCTTTCTAGATAATATAATTATATTAATACAGCTGGCGGCCTTATCACACTAGGTAATTTCTAACATACAACCATTGTATGTCGCATCATGGTGTGTGTGGCTTGGCAAAAAAGAGTCTGTTTTTAATGAGGACGCTAAGATCGAACCTAGTTCCCCCGTTGAAAATCAGCGCTGCAGTTTGCTTTTCCCATACTGCAGCATAAAGCTGGATGGGAGGCCCATTGTCGGCGCAATAATTTAGTCACATAATATTGTTGCATAATAGTACCTATCTTTGTCATGTTTTTAATTTATACTAGCTGCACCAGCGACTTCGTCCACTTGGAATTTAACAAAAACTTTATTTTTCTAAAATAAATGTATCGTAAGCCAATCCTTATTATATCAGATCATCTGACAATAAAAGTCCCGTCAAAATCGGTCCAGCCATTTCAGAGATTAGCCGGAACAAACAGACAGACAGATAAAAATAATTCTAAGGTCATTTTCGTTATAGGTATCGTGTATATAACGATATGTAGTTGGACATTTTTTTTTATTTTCATTTTACAAACAGACATTTCAATTTTATTTATATGTATAGATATATATTTTGTTATTTTATTACCTACCTATGTATATTTCCTCCTTCATAAATGTATTTCTTTCTTCTTTCTTTCTTTCTTACTAATAATATGGCAACCCGATATACTACGATGGAAAATGTTCAAATACTTGTTAGTTTTATTAATGGTTGTTAATAATCTCTTTGTTTATTTTAAATCACAAAACAAAACAAAAACCGTACGAAAATGTATGGAAATACCAACAGATAAAATTATTCAACGGACACAATGACATTTTTAATAGTGTTGCCATAATTGTTTTTCTTTAATGCCATTTGTCACCGCATCGTACTCTTTTTTGCCAAGTCGCATTTTAATTTTAATGACTAGACACAATGCAACTAAAAAATTCGCATAAAAGGGACTTGTTTTTAACTGTTGTCTTGTTTAGGTGGTAAATACACAGTAATGTCTCAGGATGGCGAGCGCAGTGGAATCCCAAACATTGCTTAGTAATTCATTATTGGTTTTGCTACTGTCCATAAGCGTTCGTATAGCTCACCATCAGGCGAATGGCATGCTCGTCTCGCCATTCAATGCAATAAAAAATAAAAAAGATAGATTATAAAAACCGATAATAAATAACGAAAATATAAAAGAAACCATGTGTCTTAACATGTCTTATAACCCGTAAAAGTTAAGTGTGGAATGGTGTAGCTTCTCAAACGGTAGATTTATTGCCTTGGGGGCCGATTGTGCCGTACAGGGTTAAAATATACATAAAACTTACAAGGTCTTTTCGACCGGGAAGAAATTTTCGCGCAGTTGATTAGACGCCAGTGAAGCGAGAGGCCGCGAGTTCGATCCCCGCACCGAGACAAATATTTTTGTGAGCCACAGGTATTTGTTACGGGTCTGGCTGTTTGAGAGGCGAAAATCTCTCGTAGTTCCTGATATACACGACACAAGACTCGATATTAATGTGGGGTCAGGACTATGTATGTGACTGTTGGGTGTATTTATTGATTATTAAGATCAACTCCAAAAAGGAGATTTTCAATTCAACTTGCATGTAATATTGTCAGAATTGCACAAGTTTTGTAAATAATCTACCTTAAGTTGGCGTGTGACGAAATTCTGAAATAGACATAAAAATAACAAAATGTATGTGTAACGCATTGTCTGAAATTAATTTTCATATTAATAATAAGCGTACTGGTAGATCATATCTAAGAGGCCGTCTGAGTAGTTACCACCGCAATGTCTAGGTATTTCTACCACCAAACAGTAGTGTAAATGCACTGTTCTAGGTTGTAAGACATTGTAGCCAGAGTAACTAGTAGACTTAATAAGAGTTAACATCTTATGTCCCAGGATGGCGAGCGCAGTGGAATGCCAAACATTGCTTTGTAATCCATGATGTTTGATACTACTGTCCATGAGCGGTGGTGTCGCTTACCATCAGGCGAATGTCATACTCGTCTTCTCATTCATCCATTTTTTTTTATAAAAAATCAATAGAATATTTAAGTTTTCATTTTTAAGGTTCCGTACCTAAAAAGTAAAAACGAAATCCTATTACTATGCCTCCACTGTCTGTTTGTCAGTCTGTCGACAGGCTGTATCTCATAAACCGTGATAGCTAAAAAATCACAAATAATGTATATTCCTATACAATAAAGGTGTTTTTTTTTTTTCGTATTTTTTGCTCAATATTAATAACAGTAACAGGTAGACGTTTAATTTTTTCACAGAATATTTAGTAATATACTATTTATTTTAATTTTCAAATGTCCGCTTTGCACTGGGCCAGCGTGGTGGACTGTACTAACCACTCTCAATCGTACTCTCGATTGTATAGGAGGCCCGTGCCCTGCAGTGGGACGTATGGTCTGATAGATACAAAATATCGCCCCTTCTTCCAATACATTTGTTATTAAAATCGTACGCACGGCGCGGAAAAGTTCATGAATAATATTATCTTTTGTGAAATTTATAACATTTTCATATGGGGTTCAATTGTATTAACATTTATTGCATTTTATGTGTGATACTAAAATATGACTGTGTTGTATGTCTCGGGTTCGAATCCCGGGTCGGGTAAAGTGATATTGGATTTATTATTTTATTATTATTACACTTTATTGTACACAAATAAAAAACAATACACAAAGAAAAACACTTAACCTATATATAAAGTACAATCGGCGGTCTTATCGCCTTCGGCGATGTCTTCCAGACAACCTTTGGATGGAATGGACTATACAGAAGTAGAAAAACGGGGGTAGACATGTCATAAAGTAAATAATTATGAGTAAAAATCTAATGGTCTACCTATTATGTACAAACAAAAATAAACATACACTTAGACTTTACTACCTAACATACTATAAATATATAATACATACATATTTAAATATACGAAATATATACATATAAACAATATAAGGATGTACAATGTAAAAACAATAGAAAAAGAAAATAAAGAGGGGGAAAAGAAAAATATGTTTTATCAAATTGACAAGTAATGTTCCTTGACTAGTCTTTTAAAACACTCATTTTATTATTACAAGATTTATTCATTACTAACGGTCGAGCCCGGCTCCGCCCGGGTGCATACACGTTTTAAAATGGCGGTCAAAATGTTTAATTCTGACTATCAGTTTAGAATATCGACCAATCGGACCATGAAATACGAACAAAATTTCCTCGTATTTGTTAGAAATATCACTACTGCTTTCCTCCTATAGGTCATAGCGTGATGAGATATAGCCTATAGCCTTCCTAAGAATCATTCAAATCGGACCAGTTGTTCCAGAGATTAGCGCGTTCAAACAAACAAACTCTGCAGCTTTATAATATTAGTATAGATCAGGCCGGAGTCAGGAATTTGTGCCCGATATGGTGATAGGCTCGCTTCCTATCACATCGTGAGACGTAACGATTGCACCTCTGGCTACCCTAAGTGGGGAAAAAGGCCTATGTTTATATATGCATGTACAAAAATATAGACCTTATTTCGTTCTGTTTCTATATAAACACACAGAAGGTCCTACAATGCTTCATTGTGAGCCCAGTGCAGAGAGAGTATTATCATGAGCTGTTCATCTCATGTTTTTGACAGCCGTGGCGCAGTTGGTTAGACGCGACTGTAAAACGAGCGGTCGCGGATTCGATCCCCGCACTGAGAGAAATATTTCGTCGGTGATACTGCAATACCGCGTAAGTAACAATTGCAAATACCGCGGAAGTACGAAAAAATCAAAATTGAAATTTCGCACCTATGAATTCTAGACATAGGCGCGAAATTTCTGCAAATACTTGCAAATACTTCCGCGGTATTTGCAATTGTTACTTACGCGGTATTGCAGTATCACCGACGATTTGTTGTCCATAAGTATTTGTCTCGGGTCTGGATGTTTGTGAGATCGAAAAGTCTCTCGTAGTTTCTGATACGACACAAGCCTCGATCTTAGTGTGGGGTCAGGACTATTTATGTGACTGTTGGGTGTATATTATCTTTATATTTAAGAATAATTTAATTCTAACACCAATATTACTTCCGAATGTACGAAGTGAAAAACCCATCCCTATAAATATTCGCATATTCAACCCCTAAAAGCGAAGTCGGATATCGGCATCCGCCCCGGATGAACATAAATTCGTCAACGGTCAAGTGGTTGCAGTTAGGGGTTGAATCATCCCCTTCAGATTGATTTCGTGTTAACAACTCTTTTATACACGATTTCCTATACATTGGAAATGTTTTTTTCCCCCGGGTGTTTGTATTTTAAAAGTCTAGTAGTTCAAAGAATTGCATAACTTTAAGGCCTTGTACATTTGAGAACTTATTTATTTAACACTTTATTTTTCACTATATACGTAAAAAATAGACAATTCTGAAATTATTGAAATAGACAGAGGTCTTATATTGACTTTTTTTTTATTCCTATGAATGGCGAGACGAGCATGCCATTCGCCTGATGGAAAGCGATAGGACCGCTCATGAACAGTAGCAAAATTAAACAACACAAATTACAAAGGAATGCTTGGCATTCCACTGCGCTCGCCATCCTGAGACATAAGATGTTAAGTCTCAATATGTCCAGTAGTTACTCTGGCTACAATGTAATTCAAACCGGAATATGACAGTATAAGTAAGTGTATTTTTTAATTATGTATCATATATTGTGTATAATTCATTGTATAATAAATAATTTGTTTATATATTCCTTATAAGAGCATGTTTTCTTTAAATTCTTTTGACAGCCTTCGTGGCGCAGTTGGTTAGACGCCGCCTGTGAAACGAGAGGCCGCGGGTTCGATCCCTGCACCGAGAGAAATGTTTGTGCGGCCCACAAATATTTCTTCCGGGTCTGGGTGTTTGTGAGACCGAAAAGTCTCTCCTAGTTCCTGATAGCCACGACACAAGACTCGATCTTACTGTGGGGTCAGGACTATGTGACTGTTAGGTGTTATTTATTTATTATTTATTCTATACTGCCCTCTTTTCGTATCCTTTTCTTATATCCATCCAAATGTTGTCTCTAAGAAATCGCCTAGAGCGATAAGACCGCCATCTGTACTCTTTCGGTCTTACAAAAAGCGAAATAAACCTTGGTTTAAACCTGGTCTAACAAAACTAAGTCTAATCTGCAGAACCATGGTTTAAATTTACATGTATTGCAAAACATAAATAAACCATGGTTCTCTTCTTCGATCAAATATACACTAGATACACAGTTCCCTGTAAAAGTTCTGTTAAAAAGTGGCACCGACGCATGACATGAAAAAGAGTAAACAAAAAGATCACATATTCCAAATATATTAACACAAATTCCACCTTATTCCTGGACCTTAAAGTAGCTTTTCACATAATATTGTCTAAAGTTATGCGACGTTTTGGAAGCAACGGTCGGTGCGTGACTGAAGGCGAAAGAGTGCTTAAAGCACTCTTTTTTAGTGCCATTTTCTAAGCGCTCATGTTGTATCTAGTGTATATTTGATCGAAGGTTCCCTTGGTTCATTCTTTTGAACCGTGGTCTAGACAACAACCACAGATTAAATAATATTCGTTCAACATGATATAATTCCATCGCAACGTTCCATATCCACAGAAAAGAATACGTTTTAATAAAATTTTAATGATTAAAATAAATAAATAAATAAATAACACCCAACAGTCACATACATAGTCCTGACCCCACACTAAGATCGAGTCTTGTGTCGTGGGTATCAGGAACTACGAGAGACTTTTCGGTCCCACAAACACCCAGACCCGGAAGAAATATTTGTGGGCCGCACAAACATTTCTCTCGGTGCGGGGATCGAACCCGCGGCCTCTCGTTTCACAGGCGGTGTCTAACCAACTGTGCCACGGAGGCTGTTTATACGTATTGAACCTATTGAGGGTTGGACATTTTGCTTGAATGTAAATATTGGTTGGTATATCGTTTACAATTTTTTTTTTTTATTTGTTTCATGCTATATTAGCTAGTGACACATCCAAACACGTGTGACGGAACGTCATGCTGGCACTTCACATGGCTGTTTGTATTTGTGTATTTGGCATATTTGGCAAACAATTACCATGTGTGGTCAGTTTAATTGAGAAAGTGTGGCCTTATTTTCCTATTTGACAAGCAAGGCCAATAACAAATACGTAAGTATAGATGGTCATATTTGCCTCTATTTGCATGTTTGCTTTTAACGTCATTTGTTTTGCCAAATACAACAAACACCCAATAGCAAATACAAACAGCCATGTGAAGTGCCAGCAAACATTCTGGCGCGTTACATGAAACCATAACAATAAACAAAACTATCGCGAGTTAAAATAAGTTCATTCAGGATTGGAATGCATTTACTATTTAGTCAACGAAGTATGTGAAGTGAAGTGATATAAAATAATTGTCGCTAAGATAATTACATAGTCCTTCGATCAAATATACACTAGATACACAGTTCCCTGTAAAAGTTCCGTTAAAAAGTGGCACCGATACATGACATTAAAAAAAGTAAACCAAAAAGATCACATATTCCAAATATATTAACACAAATTCCACCTTATTCCTGGAGCTTAAAGTAGCTTTTTACATAATATTGTCTAAAGTTCTGCGACGTTTTGGAAGCAACGGTCGGCGCGTGACTGAAGGCGAAAGAGTGCTTAAAGCACTCTTTTTCGGTGCCATTTTCTAAGCGCTCATGTTGTATCTAGTGTATATTTGATCGAAGACATAGTCATCTAATTTAATAATATCGTGTTGTGGTGGACCTACAAAATGAAAAATTGTCTGTGAATTTGATTAGTGACGAAAAAGTGAGTAAACCAACGTTTAAAATGGATGATTACATTGCAAAATGTTTGGTAAACCTATCCTTTTGCGTATATTTTTATCGGAAAAATCAAAACAGGGTTTGACGCGTAGACGTATTTTGTTGGGCTTCAAAATCCTTAATAACGAACAAATTCATCATATTAATATCAATTTTAGAGTAAAAGTAACATAATACATACATACATAAACTCACGCCTTTTTCCCAGAAGGGGTAGGCAGAGGTGCCACATTTCGCCAGTATGTTCCGTCCCACAATGTGATAGGTGGCGAGCCTATCGCCATATCGGGCACAAATTCCTGACTCTGGGCTGATAATGAATAGAAAAATCCAAATCCAATATCACTTTGCCCAACCCGGGATTCGAACCAGAGACCTCAGCTTTGTAACCGTACCATAGTACAACTACGCCACCGAGGCAGTCATAATACGATGAAATAACCACTAAATCCAAAAGAAATAGTTGTAAGTTTACGATTTAGACTGTTAAAATAGGGGGCGGTCAGGTTTAGCGATAAACCATAAATAAGGCCATGGTTTATCGTTAAACCACTTTTTGTAATATGAATTTGATATAAACCATAGTTTATTGCGATTTAAACTAAAGTTTTTAGATAAACCACGTTTTGTTTTGTGTTCACTACATACCCACAAAATGTTGGAATTACTTATTTTATTGTATTGAATATCTGATAACTTCCCGCTACTTACATGTATAGAAAATAATATCTTACTACGCAAATGCATTTACATGGGTGCATTTATAATACACACATACATACCTGAATTTGAGTACTATTTAATTTTATATTTGTGTTTTGTTTAAGTATTTAGTGTTCTTTAATTTGGTTATTTTGTCGCTTTTCCCAATTGTTATTATTATTATTATTAATTTTTTTTAACGTTTAATCCAAGTCAGATTAATGACTGAGCATCCGAACGTCACTTGGTCCTCGCATTGAAAATCAGCGCTGCGGTACTGCTTATGCATTACCGAAGCATTTAGCTGAATGCGGGGTCCATTGTTGGCAGTGATAATTATTTTTAGTATTTGTGTCTCACTTGTGTTATCTATTTTGTTTGTATTTCTGTGTCACTGTCCTAACAATAAATTATTCTTTCTTTTCTTTTCTTCTTTCTTTCTTGTAATAAGGCGGTTTAAGTTTATGCTTTTTATTTCATTTTGTGTCCAGTAATAAATAAAAAAATATATATACATATATATATTTACACTGATGTTTGAAAGACATTGCGATGGTACCTAACTAGGCGGATTTTCACACATAGATTTGTATTATATACGGAGATAGATGCGCAAGTCTACTTTTTTTTTTCGGCGTGATTTCGCCATCAGAGGGCGCGGGCAAACGCGCGAGTTTTCCAATTTGTTATGTTAAAATTTCAAAATGTGTATCTTTTATAACCTCCTGTTATTTTATCCAATATCAAGAAGACATTGGTTAAATTTATATAAGTTTATAATATTATCAACATACAAAACATATTTCTTGGTTTAGTGGCACACAACCGCCATTTAACAATTCCATTTAAACTACTTACACGATAATTTCTCGTTCTTGCCAGAGCGTGGCGCTAGAATCGAAATGATTGTTTTCAATATTTTTCATGTACGCAGTCGCACCCCCGTGTTTTCACATATGAGGGACCTACCAGTACACCTAGAGTAGAGAATTTAGTAGAATCTAAATAAATTCCGCGAGTTCCTTCAAATGTGACGACAGCCGCCGTGGCGCAGTTGGTTAGACGCCGCCTGTGAAACGAGAGGCCGCGGGTTCGATCCCCGCACCGAGAGAAATGTTTGTGCGACCCACAAATATTTCTTCCGGGTCTGGGTGTTTGTGAGACCGAACAGTCTCTCGTAGTTCCTGATACCCACGACACAAGACTCGATCTTAGTGTGGGGTCAGGACTATGTATGTGACTGTTGGGTGTTATTTATTTATTTATTATTTATTTATGTATAAAATCTCATTGAGTTAGTTTTCTATCTACTGTGACTTCGCAATTGTTTAGTGATTTAACACTGTTAGCGCAATGCCTATTGAGATTGTAAACCAGTTCTAAAAATCCTCAGTTTTAAATGAAATATTCTAAAGAATAAGTCAAATATATGATCGACTTTCTCTCCCTCACACCCACCACTGCAACTCCTGTCAGCCAGGATCAACAGCACGCAAAGAATTGACACCGAGCTACGGAGCTCGGCGAGTCTCACAGGGACACTAGCTTGTCTTCAACCCGCATCGAAATTAATCAGAAAGAAAAATAAATAGGAGGAGTTGGACACAAATAATTCCACACTTCATTTTCATGCAATTTTACACGCTTTATATCAGCTACACTCGTTTGTTTGTTTATATATTTATAATCGACTTCTTTGGGCGCAATTTTGCCCCACTTAAAACGGTCAGATTTCATTCAAACTTTGTAGATTTTTCGGGGACCGATGACAATACAATTATGAGATTGCCTTAATGGGGTACTCACAACAATTACTTATCCTTAAGCATACTACCTTTTCACTACACAGTATAAAACAAAGTCGCTTTCTCTGTCCCTATGTCCCTTTGTATGCTTAAATCTTTAAAACTACGCAACGGATTTTGATGCGGTTTTTTTTAATAGATAGAACAATTCAAGAGGAAGGTTTATATGTGTAATACGTACATATTATTGTACAGAAATCTATTTGTACCCGGGCGAAGCTGGGCCGGGCCGCTAGTTAACCATAAAATGAATGTATTTCACTCCATTTTGTAATCTTAAGCTCATAACAATTATTTTTACTTCTTAGTTGGGTCTTTAATTAAAGCGTGTAAATTTTAGATTTTTTTACTATTATTTATTTAATATCACTTCCATGATAATAAAAATGCTTAAGTAAAAGTAATAAATCTATACTAATATTATAAAGCTGCAGAGTTTGTTTGTTTGAACGCGCTAATCTCTGGAACTACTGGTCCGATTTGAATGATTCTTTCAATGGCTATAGGCTATATATCATCACGCTATGATCTATAGGAGGAAAGCAGTAGTGATATTTCTAGCAAATACGAGGAAATTTTGTTCCTATTTCGTGGTCCGATTGCTCGATATTCTAATCTGATAGTCAGAATTAAACATTTTGACCGCCATTTTAAAACGTGTATGCACTCGGGCGGAGCCGGGCCCGACCGCTAGTCATAGTATAATTGCCGTTCACTCATTTAACTTATAAGTGACCAGCGGCACGGTTCTGATCTTTCTTTTAAATATTCTGTCGCATATTTCTATCAGGGATAATATAGAATTCTTATGGTGAAAGAAGTTTTCATATCAGTCCACTAATTTAAGAGTCTATTCAGTAGAAACATTTATTATCATATATTTACTGGTGGTAGGTCTCTCATATGTGAAAGGCCATCTGGGTGGGTATCACCGCTGTGTCTATTTCTCCCGTTAAACAGCAGTGTAAATGCACTGTTGTGTTTCGGATCGAAGGGCATTATAGCCAGAGTAACTACTGGGCATATTGAGACTTAACATCTTATGTCTCAGGATGGCGAGCGCAGTGGAATGCCAAGCATTGCTTTGTAATTCATGGTGTTGTTTGGTTTTGCTACTGTTCATGAGCGGTCGTATCGTTTACCATCAGGCGAACGGCATGCTCGTCTCGCAATTCATCGCAATAAAAAAAGACAAACAAAATCACTTGTCCTTGTCCTTAAAGGTTTTCCTGTTTCAACCCGGGCAACAGATTTTTATAAAATAAAGTAATTGTGATCGCATTTTACATTTTGTTCATAGCGCCGAAGACAAAATGTTTTTTATTGGACTTTAAGTTAATTTTTCCAGGAACTCCGGGCCTGGGTCGCAATAATGCTTATATTTATTGAAAATATAAATTTTTTTTTGCTACACAAAAAAGTAGGTTTTATTGAGGAACAAAAATCTTCGCACCGATATTAGGTTTCTTAGTAATAAGAACATTCTTCTTTAGTATGAAATTAAACCGACGTTTTTTTTTAATTCTGTTCTGTTCTATATCAGCCCATATACGTCCCACTGCAGGGCACGGGCCTACTCTACAATCGACAGTACGATTGAGAGTGGTTAGGCCATATAGTCCACCACGCTGGCCTAGTGCGGGTTGGTGGACTTACGTACCATAGAAATTCTTATAAATCGCTATGGTATGCAGGTTTCCTCACGATGTTTTCCTTCACCGTTTTTTTTTTAATTATTAAATTTAAACCTTTTGTTCCTCCGATAAGAAAACAGGGAACAATACGATTTAGTTAAGATTTTGAGTGATTTAAATAAGTTGAAAATCGTCTGCCATAAAATCGCCCAAAACAATCAATGCATTTAGCTTAGGTACATTATGCAAAGGTACATTATGTAGTTAGATAGGTATTCATTTCTAATGCAAGAACCATGTTTAAATTAAAAAATATGTGAGCCGTCACGGGACGCCTGGCAGATGTGAAACATCGACATTATTTTGTAAAAGTAATATGCAGAAAAGAACAGATTGTGATTTAGATTTAGTTCCTAAATGTGTCATAATATTAAATTAAATATTACGATTTTTTTTCCAGATAACGATAACTATTTATTGAATAAACGTTTATTTTCATTAAATACAAAAAATTACGAATTTATTTCAAATCGTGACTACTTAATTCGTTTAATCAGTGACTTCGGTACTAGTTATATTCGATGTTGCCTCTGAGAACGGTATTACTGTGACAATTGGTCGATGGTAACTGAAGTATGTTACAAAAGTATTAAAATATACAGAAAAATTTAAATTGACTTCGATATATTAGTAAACTCAAGAATCTTAGCTAGTTATTACAATATATTACTAAAGATCGTAAATTATAAATATCAATAATGAATGTTTCACTATAAATTCCACTATGATTAGAAAAAATAATTAATTTTTTAATGTTCATATTAATAACAAATAAGAAAAAAATTCGTGCGCTGCACGCCATCAGCTGATTTTGAAATACAATTCTGTCAGTCTTAATAAATTTATTCTCCAAGCAATTGTTTTAGTGCATTCAAAAATTGCCACGCCACGGCATGCGTCACCACGGCAGAAATCGGTTTTACGTGCGGCTATAGATGTTTCACATCAAAAAATCTTACCTTGTCACCAACTTTTGCTGGTGGCTTCATGATGTAGGGCACACCAGGAACTCCAAAAATCGACGGCATCATAGCTGGAGCGAAGATCACTTTCACCTGTCCCTGGCAGTTACACTTTGGCACTTCCTCCTGCACTTTCGACTCAGAATGGCAGCAGCAACAATGGCACTTATCTTTCTGACATTTATCTTTTTCGCTATCTTTCTGAATATCTTTTTGTGCAGGCTGACTTATCATCTCACTCTCCGATTTTTCAGTATTTTGGTAAAATTTTGGTTTCTTTTTCGGGTCAGGTAGTTCTAATAGCGGTATTTTTCTTTTCAAATCTTTTGGCGTTTCCAAAAGGTATTTGTTTGATTTTTTTTCGATTTTGTTTTCGGTAAAAGGATGTACCAGTAATGTTTTAGACTTTTTATTATTTGAGGCCCCGGGTAGGGCCTCTAAATGGCCTTTGGACTCCAATTTGAATGATTTATATCTCTGTTTATATAAATATTAATAAATAAATTTGAATATATAACTTATTCGAGTTTAAATATTTATTGTTTTAGCATTATTTTGTTAAAATGTATATAATAAATTGTCATGTAATTTTAAATTCACTGCACATTTTTTAGTCACTATTTTCAATTTTTTTTTATTATAGTTGTTTTAATGAAGTAATTTATAAATTCATTATATTTATTTTCGTTCACGCATTGTTTTTCATACAAGTCACAATTTTATATCATGTATAAGTTTGTCATTTTAATTTTGTCCACGCATTTTATTTTTCAAGTCACAATTATTTCGTCTTTATTCACCCACTATTAATGTCAAAATAATTATTTATTTAATTTATTTTTCAAGACACTTCATCACCAAATATTCAAAAATTTATCTATTATAATAAGTATGTCCAACCAAAGGTCAATGAACCCACCACGTGTGTTTGTTTACAAACAATCACAAACAAACAAAAACAAAAATCTTATTTTTTTATACGCACACATTCAAATCACTTTCCTGTATACCCTCGCCTTAAAAAACTTTTTAATTTTGAGTATTTTTTTTCATAAATTGACTTTGAAATGTCTCAAATGTTAAGAGAGAACGGTCACACGTCTGTACTCTGGAAAATTCGGGATGAAACTAAGGAAGGAGGGATGTGGGCGTGTTTTGAGGGCGGAGTTTGAGACCACGCCCAACTATTTTTAGGAGTCTAGACGAAGATGGCGGATTATTTAGTGCTTATATCTAAGATGTCTAGATTTGAAGAAATTTTGGTTCTCCAAGTCTTATAGATTTTGCATTGGTGCACCTACACTGCAGTATTCTTTTGTTGGGCGACTTTTCCAAATTTTTACAAAATATTATTCATTGTAATTTATTTATTTAACCTTTATTGTACGCCAGAAATAAAAAAAGTAAACACTTAACATTAGAAAAAAGTACATTTGGCGGTCTTATCGCACAAGGCAATTTTTGTCAATTTTTGGATATAAGAGAAAAAGACGAAAGATTGTTAGTTAACAGGTTGTATCCAGACTGCGACCAAAACGAGCTTAGGTGGTATTTTTAGCGAGTAAAGACACAATGGAAGTAAAAATTACTTATTTTGCATTTGTAACGATCGTTTTGTTTGGGTAAATACGTAGTTTAACGCAGTTTTAAAATATTATTTTAAGCAAAAACTATTTATTAATCACACAAACAGGTCAAAAGTTTAAAAATTGCAAAATAAACGTCCCCGTTTTTGCGATATTTTAGTTGCATTGTGTTTGTAGTTACTAAAACTACCACCCGGCTTCGTTTTCGGTAGCAGTCTTGGGGGGTTACTCTATGACCAGAAATAAAAATCGAATGAATAGAAAAATCCAATATCACGTTGGGACCGACGAAACTAAGCATAGCTCCAAGAGAAGAAATTTCGTTTAACCCGCATCAAAGTAATAATAAATACACCCAACAGTCACATACATAGTCCTGACCCCACACTAAGATCGAGTCTTGTGTCGTATCAGAAACTACAAGAGACTTTTCGGTCTCTTAAAGACCCAGACCAAACTATTGAGCTCTGTAAGCTGTCAAGCTCGCATCGGAATTCGAACTCAGAAATTCATGGGACATATCACGCCACTTCTAATGTATCAAGCAACTGAGCCAATGAGACTATTAAATAATCAGAAGCTTCCCATATTAGAATTCAAACCCAGGACCTAACGATTCACCTTCGCGCCAACATTAAACCAAGAAAACGATAAGTCAAATTTCTTATGTATTGATACCAGAATTTACCTTTCCATCCATATAACGATCACCGACTTAGAGGCGTAGTTATACTACGGCACGATTACAAAGCTAAGGGCTCGGGTTCGAATCCCAGGTCGGGCATATTCATTATCAGCCCGAAGTCAAAGTGCGCGATCTGGCGATAGGCTCGCTGTTATATCGTGGAACGGAACACACTAGGTGAAACGTGGGTATTCTTGTTGCACCTCTGCCTAACCCTTGTGGGGAAAAGGTGTGAGTTTATGTAACTATATAAAATATACAGGGTATATCAAGACTGCTACCGAAAACCACAGAATACTAACAGAAGTCAAGCTTGTGTATGTACTTCACTTTTGTTGCCACTCTCACACTACGCTCGGCGTTTGCGCTAGGGCTGTTAACTCTGGCTTATGCGAAAACAAGTATCGTCGTAATAGCACTCGTATCGTTTGATTGATTGTTAAAATACAATATAAAAAACAATAACAAAATGAATAAATTGTAATTTTATTTATATAGTCGTTGAGAATGTGTATGTCATAATCAAAGATTATTTATTTATTGTTTTTGTATGATATTGCGTATTTTATTAAAGAAATTTATATTCAATTATTATAATCTGAAGTTTTATATACAAGTGAAATAACTTTTATTCATTCGCTCCATCTTTGCACAAAAAATATCATTAGATGCGTGTCCGAAGCGAGTGACACTCGCGCTCGCAGTGGTTTCGACTGGTCTCAAATATCGTGTCGGTGAACGCTGTGTATGTGTGCGTTGGTTTCGCGCACTTTGTATGGAGCTTGACTTCTGTGTGTATTCTGTGCGAAAACGAAGCCGGGTGGTAGCTTTAGTGATTAATAGTATAGCACAATGCAACTGAAATAGTTGCAAAAAACGAGACGAATTTCTTATCCTTGTTATTGTTGTTGTATATGTTGTTTTTATTTGTTCCTATCGTCATGTTTGGGTGGTAAATAGATAGTTATTCCTATGTTATAATGTACACCATTTTATATTTAAAGTCGCTATGGTACGCATATGGGTTTAACATTATTTTACCAAACACTATGGATTTAGCACTCCAACACGGTTTTATTTGAAGCATCACAAAATAAATGGTCGCGTTATTATGCAAAATTTTTAGTTGCATTGTGTTTGTAGTCACTAAAACTACCACCCGGCTTCGTTTTCGGTAGCAGTCTTGATATACCCTGTATGTTAATTCATCAGGCGCACTGAAATGTTACTTCGAGTCAGCAAAACAAAACGCAATTCGGAAAATTAAAAATTCAAGTCACGTCAAACAAAAATCAACAGAGGCTTTTGTTGTACATCAAAATTCTATTAACGTATTCACTTACTTAATTAGAGAGGGTGTCTGATCGATGCTCGGGTGGGGTCTTTTTTATCTCACTAGCTTTTGCTCGCGTCTTTTCATGTATGTACGATTTTCAGTTAAATTAGGATTACTCAGGAAGTATTCATATTTGCTGGTGATAGGTCTCTCATGTGTGAGAGGCCGAATGGGTAGGTACCACCGCAATGTCTATTTCTCCCGCCAAACATCAGTGTAAATGCACCGTTGTGTTTCGGATTGAAGGACATTGTGGGCAGTGTAACTACTGGAGATATTGAGACTTAACATCTTATGTCTCAGGATGGCGAGCGCAGTGGAATGCCTAGCATTGCTTTGTAATTCTAGGTGTTGTTTGGTTTTGATACTGTTTATGAGCAGTCGTTTTATTTACCATCAGGTATGCTCGTCTCTTAATTCATTGCAATAAAACAAAAGTTATTTTTGTATCTCTCAGGAATGGTATATTTTCTGGATAAAAGTCCCGTATGTCCTTTTCTGTACCCCTAAGAGTATATAGGTATCTAAAATTTCATATTAGTCACACACTGAACCCCACACTAAGATAAAAATCTTGTGTCATATCAGAAACTATGAGACTTTTCGCTCTCACAAACACCTAGACACAAAACAAATACTTGTGAATAATAAAAAATAACTTGGTCCGAGAATAAAACCCGCAGTTTCTTTTTACAACCGTCTAACCAACTGCGCCAATAGTTATTAATTGGTCCTCCAAAAACAGGTAAAATTCCCAAAATCTAATTAATGAATTACCGCCATTTTGAACTTAATTCGTTTTCGGACATAATTGCTTGAACTTGGATTAAAACTTAATTAGTAGTAATAGAGGGTGAATTAACCCTTGCAGGTAGGGCGGTGACCCTTGTAGAGTAGTTTAGGGACATCCCTTAGTTATAGGAGAGAGCGATTATGTGTAAATCGATATTTATTTTACGAAGTTGCTATTATATATTATAAATGCTTGACGTTTATATTAAGAAAACATATATCAAACAACGCTTTAAAAAGTGAATAACTGTTCTTAATATTTTGACACCAGTATCATTACCAGGCATTTGCACGCCAAAAATCCGTAGATGATCGTTAGTACATAGTGCTCATACTGTTTTTCTTTTTTTTTCTTTTCTACTACCACCCGGCTTCGTTTTCGATAGTAGTCTTGATATACCCTGTATTTAAAAGAAAGTAAACAAATAATACAAAACGTCACGCAAAACCAACCATGTTAAGAAATAATTATACAGAAATTTTGAAATAAATATTTGAATTCCGCTGACACGCATTAGACTATTTTCGACCAAAACCTAGCTTACAGCTTCCTTGCTTTACTAATTACATCGCTGTTATAAGGAAATCCTGATAATAATCTTGAGTTGTATGTAAAAATTATTAATAACAAAGAAAAAAATCATAATATATTACCATATAATTTTTAATGCAATAAATCTTGAAACAAATATGACATTCGCCTAATGGCAAGCGATATGACCGCTCTCTCTAAAATAAACAACACAATAAATTACAAAGCAATGCTTGCCATCCTGCCACATAACATTTTAAGTCTCAATGTGCCCAGTAGTTACTCTGGGTACAATATCCCTTATACCAGAACACAACAGTGCATTTACAGTTCTTTTCGGTGGGAGAAATAGACATTACGAGGGTATCTACCCAGGCGGCCTCTCACATAATATGACAGACCTTCCTAGTAGAATTGAATTTTTAAAATGGCCTTATAATCATTTAGATTCAATAATATTTTTTCTCTATCACCCGATTTGGAATGCTTTTTCCCACACAGAAGAATAGACAAAACATAGGGGAAATCGCAAGTATATTTGACTACTATTCCCGCAAAGCAAATGGTCTGTTGGTAAACGGACCAGACGCGGCTGCGTGCACGGTGGTTGCGGGTTCAAATCCCAGGGCACATTTCTGATTTTTCGGAGTCATTCGGATTTGTAACATTTCTATGGTTTGTAAAGTCCGCCAACCCGCACTAAGCCAGCGGGATAGACTATATGGCATAACCATTCTCAATCGTACTGTCGATTGTGTCAGAGGCCTGTGCCCTGCAGTAGGCCGTATATGGACTGATACAGTACTATTCCCGCTGCCTCCTATGAATATAAACCCACCCTAGCCCTGCGGTTACACGGTAGCCATACGGTCATAGGAGCCCGTGCATGTTTTATGAGCCGAGGTAATGGACAATGGACCCACCCAAATTGTAATCCCAATACAGTGGACCCCCGGTAGTCCGACAAAAATTTTGCAGGGCAGTGTCGGACTATCGAATTTGTCGGATTATAGAGTACTGCCTAAGACCCCCTATAGTCCGGTTTTTTTTACAAAAGTGTACCTTGTAATCCGACTAATTACAGACTCACTGATAAGATTCTTTATATGTATTATATATATGTACTCTGAAGTACAAATCATGCTTCATTATGTATATCAAATTTAGTAAATGTAGCACCGCTATCCTCTCGCATGTAGTCAATTCCAACCTAAGCAATCAGAATCAAAACGCGTCGCGCACAATAATGATGATGCGTACAAGTTGTAACTTGTTCAGTCATGTATTAGCGAATATTATCAAAAAATAATATTCAATAATAAATAATAGATCATGTCGGATAATAAGGGGTGCCGGATTAGACAGGGGCCGGATTACCGGGGGTCCACTGTAGAACAGGGGGGTTAATCTATAAAACCATACGAACTTTGAATGTGCCTACTTATTATAGTGGTTTTTCGTTTTGAAGTCGGTTTTTTTTTTTAATTATCTTTGTCTTCTGCTACAATAAGTTTAAAGAACAAGAACAACTGTAAGCCTCTCATATGTGAGGCCGCCTGGCTGGGTACCACCGCAGTGTCTATTTCTCCCGCCAAATAACAGTCAACACAGTGTTGTGTTTCGGGTTGAAGGACATTGTAGCCAGAGTAACTACTGGACATATTGAGACTTAACATCTAATGTCTCAGAATGGCGAGCGCAGTGGAATTTCAAGCTTTGTAATTCAAGGTGTTGTTTGGTTTTTCTACTGGCCATGAGCGGTCGTATCGCTTATCATCAGGCGACCGGCATGCTCGTCTCGCCATTCATTGCAATACAAAAAACTATCTTATACCCGCAACTTCGATTTTTGATGTAATTTCGTATGAAGATAGCTGATAACAGGGATTAACACATAGGCTACTTTTTATCCTGCCAAATAGTGTTCCCTTTGGATATGCACGAAATAGAAACAATGAAATTGATACTAATTCATACAAAAGTGCGTGATGGCCTGTTGGTAAACGGACCATACGCGGCTGCCAACAGGTTCTCGGTTCAAATGCCAGGGCACACCTCTGACTTTTCGGAGTCATGTGTGTATTGATAGTCAATCACCACGTACTAAAACGGTGAAGGAAAACATCGTGAGGAAATCTGCATACCATAGCGGTTTATAAGAATTTCTATGGTATGTAAGTCCGCCAACACGCACAAGGCCAGCGTGGTGGACTATATGGCCTAACCACTCTCAATCGTATTCTCGATTGTAGGGTAGGCCCGTGCCCTGCAGTGGGACGTGTATGGGCTGATACATTCATACAAACACAATCGTAGTAACGTTGAGTATATTTTTGTATTTTTTAAGTTATCACCCGAAATGGTTCTTATGTTTCTAAGGTGGACTGGACTCAAAAAGTATATAATATAATATTGTACCTACGATTTTATTTACACACAGGTTAATAGTTGGTAGTACGTTTAGAAAGTACTAAATCACTCAACAATTTTTTCAACGCGGATGTTACACATTGTAATTATAATTTACGGATTATATCGCGTCTTTTGTTTTTAACACGTTTTTATTTCACTACGCGACATTTTGAAGACTGCAATCTTCGCGATCACGCGGCGTACTGAGGTGTCACACATCCGAAATGTTAATTTTACAATGACTACCCTCAATTTTATTATAAAAAATTTAAATTAATTTAAAAGTAGCAAATTATCTATGTCTTTTGTATCCTGTGTTTGTATTTGACAGCCTCCGGGGGTTAGTTGGTTAGACGCCCGGCTGTGAAACCAGAAGCCGCCGGTTCGATCCTCGCTCCGAGACAAATATTTGTGAGGCCCACAAGTATTCGTCTCAGGTCTGAAGTCTCTCGTAGTTTCTGATACGACACAAGACTCGATCTTAGTGTGGGATCAGGACTATGTATGTGAATGTTGGGTGTAAGTATTATTATTAAATTTTTAATATCTTTTGTCACTCGAGACTTTTTAGACGGAATTGCCATTATCAGCAGACGAATTGAAGTCGCTTTGTTCCTTTTTATTTTACTAATTCAAACGCTGTTATGAGAAAAATCCTGGTAATAATCTTGTATTGATAGTCAATCACCACGCACTAAAAACGGTGAAGGAAAACATCGTGTGGAAACCTGCAGACCATAGCGATTCATAAGAATTTTCATGGTATGTCAGTCTGCCAACCCGCACTAGGCCAGCGTGGTGGACTATATGGCCTAACCACTCTCAATCGTACTGTCGATTGTAGAGTAGGCCCGTGCCCTGCAGTGGGACGTATATGGGCTGATACAGACATTAATCTCGAGTTGTATATAAAAGTGATAATCACAAAGTAAAAAATTATACATTACCATATATTTTGTTAACGCGATAAATGTTGAAACAAACTTGACATTCGCCTAATAGTAAGCTATACGACCGCTCCTGAACAAAATCAAACACCATAATTTACAAAGCAATGCTTGGCATTCCATTGCGCTCGCCATCCTGAGACATAAGATTTTAAGTCTTGATATGTCCAGTAGTTACTCTAGCTAGGTACTGCATCTACAAACTTTTTTGTTGGTACGGGGATCGAACCCGCGGCCTCTCGTTTCACAGGCGTCTAACCGACTGCACCACGAAGGCTGTCAAGAAGGATGGGAAGAGGAAAGGGGTATTGGGCATCTGGCATTTTGGATACTCTTACCATTAGGCGCTTTAACTTTTTCATAAATATAAATAGTTAAAGAAAACAACAATTAAATAAAATACTTTAATATAAAAAATCTAAGCTGCCTCTAAAGCTTAATAAATATAGTAATAGCTATTATTGCTAATCGTTAATTATTAATTAATTACTTTTCCAAAATTACTTCACTAGCCTCTAATTTTGAGAATATGTTTTTATTGTAACTAACAATTAATAATTGTGATTCAAGGGCGTCGCCAGGGGGGAGCAGGTAGGGGCAGCTCCCCCCCCTAGAGATTAAAAAAAATTGCCAAATGTAAAGCAACCAAAATCTTTGACTTGACTTGCCTACTATACGGTATTTTTTGCATATCGCCGTAGATGTAAGGCTCGTACTACAAGTGAAAAGCTTCATGTGCTCTTGACTTTACTTACAATTCATACTTTTCTCATTTTCCATATTATTTGCCCCCTCTTGGGCCATCGGCTGGCGACGCTCCTGTTGTGATTTCTTTTGCCTAAATTATCAAATTTAAATTTCCGAAATTGTATTTCGCAAAGGAGAATGCCCAATCATAGTATCGATAAAAAATATCGTAGATATCGATATAAATCGATAAAATTAATTTCATTTTAACAAACATTCCTAATTTTTTAAGAATATCTACGGTATTAGTCCTAGAGATGACGACCAAAACCATGTATCATAGCAATACGGTCGAAACTGTATAAAATCGTTAGATTATATGATTCTGAACCCGACTACGTAGGTAGTAACGGTCAAAAGTGTAGCAATTGCATGTGAGGCTATTTCTGCTGTGTCCAAAAAAAAAGGCAATCGATATCTTAGCAATACGTCTGATATTGAAAATGTACATAGATTTTATAACTTTATGACGAATAAGTTGGTTTTCAGACATTTTGCGCGTAGTATATAGCTGAAGCGAATTTTTGAAAATGTCAGCAAATTTAGCCGACCTGTATTATAGCAATCCGAATGAATTTTTTTTTCAACCGTTCGTATATTTGGCAGGATTACAAAAAAATTGTTTTCAGACATTTTTGACGTCGCATGTACTCCCAAAAGAGAAAAGAACGTTTTGGAGTCGCTAGGCCGATGCCTGAACGCTTCTTACGCTCCTGCTGCGGTGGGAATGATTTTTTGCATGTAACGCTCCTGCCAATCTCTTAGTAGTCACTCACCAGCTGTCCTAACCGTTGAAATGACGCACTCTTAATGTGACAACAAACTATAAGTTGCTCAGACGGACGTGGGTGTGTCGCTGGTTGTCCGAGGGTTCACGGACGTTTTCTTCTTCCATTGACAAGGCACGGTTTGCTCATCTGCCATTGACGAAGTTTTTAGGGATGGAAGAGTGGGTTTTTAGGAATTCAAAATAATCAATTATAATAGACTATATTTTGGCAAGACAAAAGCACGGTAATTGCCCGACTTGCAATCAGTCACGCTTCAACACGGTCGTTATCGAAAAGTTGTCTGATAAAGGAGGTGGTACACTGAATTCTTCTGATATATATTTTTTTTTTTATATCTGGGTAATTTATTTCATCATGTTCAACAATTTTCGGAAATATTGCTATGATACCGATCGGTAAAATTCCTTAACATATTTAGAATCACCACGCACTTAAAACGGTGAAGGAAAACATCGTCAGAAAACCTGCATACCATAGCGATTTATAATAATTTCTATGGTATGTAAGTCCGCCAACCCGCACTAGGCCAGCGTGGTGGACTATATGGCCTAACCACTCTCAATCGTACTGTCGATTGTAGAGTAGGCCCGTGCCCTGCAGTGGGACGTATATGGGCTGATACTAATATTTAGAATGGTCTCAAAATTTGATGCATCCAAAATTCCTTTATTAACTAATCATAATTTACCCGTATTGAACATTTTCAGACGTATTGCTATCATCATTTTTTTTTTGTCTCATTTTTAATTTTTCTAAATGATTTTTTCGGTTCGCGCTACACTATTAATTTCTGAAAAATATGTTTTCGGTATTTTAGAGCTATTATATAACTACAGTCAGAAAATCAGACAGATTGCTATGATACAGCTCGGTAAAATTTGTTGACATTTTTGAAAATTCAGTTCGGTCAAATGCTACGCGAAAAATGTCTGAAATTGGTATTTTTGATTTCGAAATAATCAAATCTATCAATTTGACGTGATTGTGGCCGTATTGCTATGAGACAAACATTTTGGTTGTCATCTCTCGTATTATATGTCATGTACTAGGAATATGTTTAAAAGCGAGTACATACCGGTTAAAAAAAATTCTGTGCATACATTCAGATAATAATACTTTTTGCATTTTACCAATATTTTTGAAGCGCTTAAAATATCTTAATATATTTTTTAAAAATATATCAAATGGTTTAAAGGATGGAATAAATACATAATAATAATTTCGTTAAAAACATAACGATACACAAGTCATAACATATTGGACAAACAAGAATAATCGATTTAAAATCGTAAACATAGAATCGATTTATCGATATTAAAATCGATAAAAAATTGTGATACGTTTAAATGTATTCCATATTTCAAAATCATATTAAATATCATAAACACACAATCAACTTTTTAAAAAATATTTCGCATTGGAAATTATGCGATATTTTTTACTTTTCAATACTTGTATCAACAACTTGTATTATTTTCGAAAGCTTTTCAATATAAGTAAGCGTTTTAAAATGGAGCATGGAAGACTATCCTATTGCCCAATACTTGAATCTTTCCAAACAATGCTAACATTATTCCCATCGATATTTCATAACGTATTCCTTGACATTAAAATCGATTCTATTAAATTGTAATCGATTGTCATTAAAAATTATTAACCAATTGACTTTTTTCATATCGATGTCTAGCTATACGAGCGTGCCAACCCGCACTAAGCCAGCGTGGTGGACTATATGGCCTAACCACTCTCAATCGTACTGTCGATTGTAGAGTAGGCCCGTGCCCTGCAGTGGAACGTATATGGGCTGATACAGAATTTGCCCGATGGTAAGCGATACCACTCATGGATAGTAGCAAAACCAAACACAATAAATATCAAAGCAATGCTTGGCCTACCACTGCGCTCGCCACCCTGAGAAATAAGATATTAAGTCTCAATATGTTTCATAGTTACTCTGGCTGCAATGTCCTTCAAACCGGAACACAACAGTGCGTTTACATTGATGTTCAACGCTTTTGTCGATTTATCATCACAATTAACGCGGCGATCAATTAAAGTGAAAATAGACTGAAGTGACAATCGGTTAATATGGTGATCGATTAATATAACAATCGATTAATAAGACAATCGATTAATGTAATAATCGATTGACATAACTTTCGATTCATATGATGATCGATTAATATAACAATCGATTAATAAGACAATCGATTCATGTAACAATCGATTGACATGACTTGCGATTCCTATGATGATCGATTAATATGACAATCGATTAAAATAACAATCGATAAAAATGTCAATCGATTGAAATTACAATCAATTAAAATATCAATCGATTAATCGTCACTAGCTAACGCGGCGAACTTGTTAGCTATAGCTGCTGTGTATTCATCATCATCATCATCATCTTGTTTCTCGTCATCATCATCGCCGACGCTGTGTTCATCATCAGGTGATGACGTCACCACTGACTGATCATCTGTAGCCAGCGCTTCCACGGTCTTTATGTATTTGAGAATAAGACTTTAAATTGATGGTATTGGACATAATTAAAAGTAATGAAACGGATCATTAATCGATTAGTAATCACAGTCGATTAAAATCACAATCGATTTACAATGACAAGCGATTCCTAATGAAAGTCGAATGCAATAGCAATCGATTAAAATGTCAATCGATAAAAACACAATCGATTAATCGTCACCAGCTAGCGCGGCGAACTTGTTAGCTATAGCTGCTGTGTATTCATCATCATCCTACTCGTCATCATCGCCGAAGCTATGGCCATCATCCGATGATGACGTCACCACTGATTGATCATCCGTAACCAGCGCTTGCACGGACTTTATGTATTTTAGAATAATACGTTAAATTGATTGGATATAACAAAAAGTAAATAAACCGAACTTTCATCGATAAGTTATGACAATCGATACCAATGACAATCGAAATAATAATCGATTAACATTTCAATCGATAACAATAATAATCGATGAAAATGACCATCGATTAAAATAACAATCGATAAAAATGATAATCGATTGACATTACTATCGATTAAAATTATTATCGATTAATCGTCACCAGCTAGCGCGGCGAACTTGTTAGCTATAGCGGCTGTGTATTCATCATCATTATCATCATCATCTTCTTCTTCCTCGTCATCTTCATCGTTGGGGCTGTGTTCATCATCCGATGATGACGTCACCACTGATTGATCATCTGAAGCCAGCGCTTGCACGGTTTTTATATACTTTATTTCTGGACTTGATTCGAATTTATCTGCAAAGAAAATGTGTATCACTACATAGTATAAAACAAAGTCGCTTTCTCTGTCCCTATGTCCCTTTGTATGCTTAAATCTTCAAAACTACGCAACGGATTTTGATGCGGTTTTTTTAATAGATAGAGTGATTCAAGAGGAAGGTCTATATGTACAATACGTACATATTATTGTACAGAAATCTATTTGTACTCGGGCTAAGCTGGGCCGGGCCGCTAGTATTTAATAATTGCTAACACGGACTAGGTAACTGTGGTGGACTGTATGACCTAACCCTTCTCAATCGTACTGTCTATTGTAGAGTGCCCTACAGTGGCACGTATAATTAACAGTCTCGGTGACGCAGTTGGTTGGCGTCGTATATGATTACAAAACGTCTTGGAAGCGAATCCGGGGTCGGGCAGTGATATTAGATTTTTCTATTAATCATCAGCCTGGAGTCAGGAATTTGTGCCCGATATGGCGATAGGCTCCTATCACATCGTGGGACGTTCAAGTTCAACATTCAAGTCAAAATATGGGTGTCCTGGCACCTCTGCCTACCCCTTCTGGGAAAAAGGCGTGAGTTTATGTGTGTATATTACCTCTGTTCTCTGTGAATCCTAGTGGTCTCAACCATAGACATATCTTGCCGTCCAGCGCCATTCTGAGAAGACTGTTTGCTGCCCTGTATGTGTCTAATCTGAAATATAATTGATATCATTATATATTATTTATTATTATTATTTCATTTATGCCCCAGACTGGTATTTTTTTCTCCTACTTAAATATCCATTCCATGGTTGCCTGTAAGAAATTACCTAGTGTGATAAGGCCGTTACTTGTACTATTATGTTTAATAAGTGATTCCTTGTTATTTTTCTGTACAGCGCAACAAAGGATTGAATAAATAAATATCTATTACTAATACAGGGTATCTCAAGACTGCTACCGAAAACGAAGCCGGGTGGTAGTTTTAGTGACTACAAACACAATGCAACTAAACATTTTTGCAAAGAAACGCGGCTTTTTTGTGATTTTTTAAATATCGTCGTGTTTGGATAGTTAATTAATAGTTTTGTTAACATAAAAAATTAAACAAACCATAGCGTCTTTAAAAATAAAAGGGTTTACACTTTACACTAATATTTTTACATTAACTATGTACTTACTTATTACCCAAATACGATAGAAAAAAAAACATAAAAATTCGTCGCTTTTTTGCAATTATTTTTGAAAAAAAAAAAAGCAAGCCAATAGTGGATTTACACTTCTGTTTGGCGGGAGAAATAGACATTGCGGTGGTACCTACCCAAGAGGCTTCTCACATATGGGACATACACTACTAGTAGTAATATTTAAGAATAGTGAAATATGGTATTTACCTTGCTGCCTTAGCAGTGAGATAACCACGTTTCTTGGCCCATCCGTCACAAATGTCTCTAGGGGACCATGTATCATCGTTTTCTGGATGGTCGATCCTCAATATTTGTGGTAAATTGAGCCTCTCTGCTATGTACCTAAAAAATATATTTTCTTTTATTTTTTGTCATAATAATTTGTCCTTTCATTCAATTTTCGTCCACTATTTTATTTCAAGAAAAACATCTGATTTTGTTAAAATAGATTTTTTGTGTAAAAAGTATTGAAATTAAATTAATTATGTAATGAAATAGTTTTTATATTATTGGCACAACTTCTAAGTAAATTCATTTTTGCCTAATTATTGTTCAACAAATAATATCCTGGGTTAATGTAAATATTAACTAAAAATTTTATCAAATTTTTATCTGTTTTTAAATACATACTATTTATTAAACTTACATATTTTATACATAGGATATCGTACCTTTAGAATTAAAGAGACGTATCTAAAAAATCTTATTTTTGGGAAACATTCATTAAACATTTGTAACATAAGAAATTTTGTACTAATGGAAGATACATCGAGAAGACTAAAGTATACATCTTTCTGTCTTTCACGCATCAATAGGTCTTTCTTTAAGGGTCGATGGAGATAGTCATTTTGAGCCAATATTTGATTAAAAGCCAAAATCTATTTTTTTTACATTAGGTCACTTTAATTTTAAGCGTGCGATTAAAATCACCGCTCAAAAAATATTCTTAAAATCTAGATTTTTACCTGATAGCAGTATATGGTTCTCTCAACTGCGCTATGGGATAGGATCCCATTAGTATCTGTATGGGACGGGGCACCTTAGACGGGAACACCAGCCCGGGACAGTCGCATAAACGAACCTGGGGAGAAACATGTATCATTTTACCGTGTAACAAAATAATTATAAGAATGCTGGAAATGAAATTCGTGTCCAATATAATAAGTATCGGTGACTTTAATTAAAACTACTATTTGTTTATAAATTGCGAACCAGACCCGGAGATCTTGGAGAAATTAACATGAAAAAGAAATTGGCTCTGTGTACAAAAAGTAAAATGTGATAATAATTACTTAATTTTATAAAAATCCGTCGCCCGGGTTAGAACAGGAAAACGTTTAAGCACAAACCATAAACAAAATCTATAATTCATTTTAAACAGTATCGTTATCGGCATCAATTGTATAAGATGAGAAACTATTGGGGCTTCGCATTTTACATGCGGAAACTAACTTCCGGGCAGTAATAATTTGTACATTATTATAGCAATTAATACCAACATGCTGAGTTAAATAAATAGCCTGAAAACGTTTGGTACGGCCCGGCGTTTTGGTCAAGGAAACTAACTTCCGGCATATTTTACACGTAGTGTTCTTTCTATTAATTCCAACCTCCTGAGTGAAATAAATAGTCTATAGGTGTTTAGTGTGGCCCAGCATTTTAGACAAGGAAACTAACTTCCTGATAATTTTACACAAAAGATTATTCTATCAATGAATACCAACCTGCTGAGTCAAATAAATAGTCTGAAAGTGTTTCGTATGCCCCGGCGTTTTGTACAAGGAAACTAACTTCCGGCATATTTTATACACAAGATTATTCTATCAATTAGCACCAACCTGTTGAGTCAAATAAATAGTCTGAAAGTGTTTCGTATGCCCCGGCGTTTTGTACAAGGAAACTAACTTCCGGCATATTTTATACACAAGATTATTCTATCAATTAGCACCAACCTGTTGAGTCAAATAAATAGTCTGAAAGTGTTTCGTATGCCCCGGCGTTTTGTACAAGGAAACTAACTTCCGGCATATTTTATACAACAAATTATTTTACCCGATGAATACCACCCATAAATATCGTATCATCAATAATTACCAACCTGCTGGGTCAGATAAATAGTCTGAAAGTGCTTCGTATGCCCCGGCGTTTTGGACACGGAAACGATCTTCCGGCCCATTATGGCGTTCATTAGCGACGACTTCCCCACGTTTGGCTGGCCCACACAGCCAATAGTCAACACGCCGCTCTTATACCTCTCGTGGGCGTAGAAACTCGTGTCGGCTTTCTCGATTATTGTTTCGCCTGGAAAAAGATTTTGAGTTTTTGAAAAAAATAAATAAATAACACCCAAAAGTCACATACATAAGAAAAAAAATGGATAATTTTAGAAACGAAAGCTACTTAGGAAAGTAGCTTTCGTTTTCTATATTTTAATTTCATATCTATTATTAAATTTTATGACTGTAATTTTAAATTTATAGAGCTCTGCGGCATTCGGACGACTCCGCCAAACACTATTATTATATTATTAATTTAGTAAATTGACCAAAACCAAGCCCACTGAGTTTGACTCGCTGGATCTACTCAGAAATTGGGTCGCGCCGCGTAGTATCCAGTGGTAAAGTAAAGCCCGCTGAGTTTGTTCGCCGGGTCTTCTCAGTCAGGGCCGCGTTGGATCCCGCAGTAAGCCTTAACATACGGGACGTTTCGGAAATACTTATGGTCGTTGTCTTAAATTGGACCCAAAACAAGCCCACTGAGTCTTATTCGCTGGATATACTCAGGACTGGGTCGCGTCGCGTAGTTCCAGTGGTAGTGTAAGCCCACTGAGTTTATTTCGCCGGGTCTTCTCAGGAAGGGCCGCGTTGGATCCGGTGGTAACAATAAACCGCTACGCACCGTTGTAATGATATTCATGGTCCACTAATTAATTTAATTTGACTAACATACATATTGTATTTCTTTGAAAAATAAATTACCATAAAGACATAACTAATACTTTAAATAAAAATAAGAATAAAAAGTTAACAAATAAATAAAACTAATTCTAAATAAAAATAAAATTAATTTAAAATAAATAAATTAATTAAACCAAGAAATTAAAATAAGTATAACTAAGTATAGGAAATATATTGTTTATAGAGATTAAGTTCTATGTGTATTGACTTGTCATAAGAGCTTTTAAATTGCCTACGTGACCAATAAATACATTTCATTTCATTTCATTTCATTTCACTACTGTATCAGATTTGGCTATATTACATACATATATAAACTCACGCCTTTTTCCCAGAAGGGGTAGGCAGAGGTGCCAGGACACCCACATTTCGCCTTGTATGTTCCGTCCCACGATGTGATAGGTGGCGAGCCTATCGCCATATCGGGCACAAATTCCTTAATCCGGGCTGATAATGAATAGAAAAATCCAATATCAATTTGGCCGACTTTGGATTGGAACCCGAGACCTCAGCTTTACAAGCGTACTTTGGTACAACTACGCCACCAAGGCAGTCGGCTATTTGACCATATTCTAACCTTGAAATAATTGTTGATGCAAATTTTAGATTCTTGCAAAAAAAATTACGTGAGTTTTACTAAGACCGCCCCTCGCCCTTTTGATTTAGAAAGATTTAGCTTGACCCCCTTTTCTCCTAAAACACCTCACGTAATTAATGGACGCACCCTTTTGTCATAAAAAAATTACTTATCACTTCTCTATACATCATTAACCTTCTGAAATATTAAATAATACTAGACATACTAACCAACTTCAGTCTCTTCGTCATCATCAAATTCAATATTAGTTTCCTCCTTGATCTTCTTCTCCCAGGAGCCGAGGTCCACTTCTCCCTGTACAATGTCCTTGCAAGCTTCTAGAAGTTGCATCGCTCCCTCCGCGCACATCCTCTGCCTACCCTTGCGACGACGGACTTGAAGACCTGCGAAATAACATCTAGAATTAATAAAGAGGAAAGATTTCTTTGCATTGAATCTGTATCAGCCCATATACGTCCCACTGCAGGGCACGGGCATCCTCTACAATCGAGAGTACGATTAAGAGTGGTTAGGCCGTATAGTCCACCACGCTGGCCTAATGCGGGTTGACGAATTTACATACCATAGAAATTCTTACAAATCGCTATGGTATGCAGGTTTCCTCACGATGTTTTCCTTCACCGTTTAAGTTAAATAGTTGCATTGAATATCCTCGATCAAATAGATACTAGATACAGGGTCCGGAACAAAATCACACGCCAAAAGTGGCCGAGGTTGCTTATACTTATACATTTGAATTTCGGACTAAGAGATGTAGCAAAAAGTCTTAAATTATGATCAACTTCAGGTAACAATAAACCTTATTCCTTTAAATTAAAATATATATTGTGTTTTTGGGACATACTGAAATGAAATAAGAGCACACGCTTATTTGTGCTATTATTTCTCTAGACGACGAGTAGGATGTTGATGATAATGATGATGAATACACAGCAGCTATAGCTAACAATTTTGCAGCGTTAGCTGGTGACGATTAATCGATTGATATTTGAATAGATTATGATTTTTATCGATTGTCGTTGTAATCTATTGATATTAATTATGAATTAATGTTGAGTTTAATTCGTTTTAGTTATATCTTATACTATCATTTTAAAGTAGTATTCTCACATATATGAAGTCATACATTTCATCGATTATCATTGTAATCGATTGTCATTGTAATCGATTATCATTTTAAGTTTTAACCGATTGTAATTTCATCAATTGTCATCATAGCCGATTGACTTTAGTAATCTATAAGAGACTGGTGTTATAAATAACTTTTATTTACATTCACTTTACTAAATACAAATCATATTCTCAAGTAATTTCGTACAAGCGTTGGCTACAGATGATCAGTCAGCGGTGACGTCATCATCGGATGATGAGCACAGCCCCGGCGACAATGACGATAACAATTGATATTGTTATCGATTGAAATGTTAATCGATTGACATTGTAATCCATTATTATTGTAATCGATTGTTATTGTAATCGACTGAAATGTTAATCGATTGTGATTTTAATCGATTGAAATGTTAATCGATTGTGATTTTAATCGATTGAAATGTTAATCGATTGTTATAGTAATCGATTGTCATTACTAATCGATTAATGGTTCGTTTAATTACTTTTAGTTATAGCCAATACTATCAATTTAAAGTATTATTCTCAAATACATAAAGTCCGTGCAAGCTCTGGCTACAGATGATCAGTCAGCGGTGACGTCATCATCGGATGATGAGCACAGCCCCGGCGACAATGACGATAACAATTGATATTGTTATCGATTGAAATGTTAATCGATTGACATTGTAATCCATTATTATTGTAATCGATTGTTATTGTAATCGACTGAAATGTTAATCGATTGTGATTTTAATCGATTGAAATGTTAATCGATTGTGATTTTAATCGATTGAAATGTTAATCGATTGTGATTTTAATCGATTGTTATAGTAATCGATTGTCATTACTAATCGATTAATGGTTCGTTTAATTACTTTTAGTTATAGCCAATACTATCAATTTAAAGTATTATTCTTAAATACATAAAGTCCGTGCAAGCTCTGGCTACAGATGATCAATCAGTGGTGACGTCATCATCGGATGATGAACACAGCGCACACGATGATGACGACGAGAATAAATAAATAAATAATAAATAACACCCAACAGTCACATACATAGTCCTGACCCCACATTAAGATCGAGTCTTGTGTCGTGGGTATCAGGAACTACGAGAGACTTTTCGGTCTCACAAACACCCAGACCCAGAAGAAATATTTGTGGGCCGCACAAACATTTCTCTCGGTGCGGGGATCGAACCCGCGGCCTCTCGTTTCACAAGCGGCGTCTAACCAACTGCGCCACGGAGGATGTTAATGATGATAATGATGATGATGATGATGCATACACAGCCGCTATAGCTAACAAGTTCGCCGCGTTAGCTGGTGACGATTAATCGATTGATATTTTTATCGATTGTCGTTGTGATCGATTGATATTAATAACCAATTAATGATGAGTTTAATTATTTTTTGTTATATCTAATACTATCATTTTAAAGTAGTATTCTCACATATATGAAGTCATACATTTCATCGATTATCATTGTAATCGATTGTCATTGTAATCGATTGTCATTCTAATCGATTATAATTTCATCAATTGTCATTGTAGTCGATTGACTTTACTAATCTATAAGAGACTGGTGTTATAAATAACTTTTATTTACAATCACTATACTAAATATGTGCAACAATATTCTCAAGTAATTCCGTGCAAGCGCTGGCTACAGATGATCAATCAGCGGTGACGTCATCATCGGATGATGAGCACAGCGCCGGCGACGATGAAGACGAGGATGATGATGATGAATACACAGCCGCTATAGCTAACAAGTTCCCCGCGTTAGCCGGTATCGATTAATCGATTGATACTGTAATCGATTGTTATTGAAATCGATTGAACTGTTAATCGATTTATATTTTAATCGATTGTGATTTTAATCGATTGACATTTTAATCGATGGTCATTACTAATCGATTAATGATCCGTTTAATTACTTTTAGTTATATCCAACACTATCAATTTAAGGTATTATTCTTAAATACAAGTCCGTGCTAGCGCTGGCTACAGATGATCAAGCTGCGGTGACGTCATCGGATGATGAAAACAGCGCACACGTTTATTTGTGCTGTTATTTCTCTTGCCGTTTTTAGGCCGTTACTTATAATCTAGTGTATATTTGATCTAAGTTGAATAGGCTTTGAAACTACTGGACCTATTTGAAAAACTCTTTCACTATTAGATATCTACAATATGCCTGATGAACATAGGATATAGAATATTTTCGGAAAAGTGTATCTTAACCCGGGCGAAGCCGGGCCGGGCGCTATATAGATGTAAAAAACTGTAATTTTTTTATTTAATGCATGGTGACTTGTTGATAATAGACCAGATGATGTAGAGACGGTGAACGCAAGTTCAAATCCCGAGGCACACATCTAACTTTTCGACGAGATTAATGAATTGATAGTCAATCACCACGCACTAACGGTAAAGGAAACCTGCATACCATAGCGATTTGTAAAAATATCTTTGGTTTGTGAAGACCGTTTTCAGTGGCCTAGCTTAGTGGACTATATGGCCTAACCCCGCTCAATAATACTTTCAATTGTAGAGGAGGCCCGTGCACTGCAGTGGGACGTATAGATTGTATTGAAACTGGGCCGGATCACTACTTTAAAATAATCACGTACTGGCTTTATCACTTCAGAGTCCTCTTGGGTTTAACATCAGCGTTATTGCCACTATCGTCATAACCGGCGTCATTATCAGGAGCGTCATTACCGTTAACGTCATTACCATTAATACACCTACAATTAAGTATGACACTACCTACGTACATACCGGCCTTGTCACTAGTAGGTCCTTTCAGATTATATCTGGGACAGGAAGTAAAGTTGATTGGTAACTAAAGACTCTTAACCCGGGACAGATCCTAGTGAAATATTCCTTCCATTCCAGCCATATATACCATAGAGCTCGGTACCAGGTCAATCTTATAGAGCATTAGCATGCTTTTCTACATCATCATTACCATCAGCGTCATTACCATGAACGTCATTACCGGGAACGTCATTACCATTAATAAATCTGGAAATAACTTACACTAGCTACATACATACCGGCCTTATCACTGGTGGCTCCTCTCAGGTTATACCCGGGACAGGAGGTGAAGTAGACAACTCTCAGCCCGGGACAGGTCCTGGTGAAATACTCCTTCCATCCAGCCACCACGGAGGCTGGGACCAGGTCTATCTTGTTGAGCACTAGGATCATGCTCTTGTTCTGGGATATGACGTACTCGTAGAGAGATGGAGGGAACATCATGCCCTGGAACGGATATAGAAATAATTGCTAATTAAAAGAAATATAAAGAAAGATTTATTTATTGCTGGTACAAATAGGACACATGAAGAGGGACAAAATAAGAATAATATTTAGGAAAAGAAAAATACCTAGAAATCTATTACATTTAAAAAAATTTATGGTGTGATTCAATGACGAATTATAAACATAGTGATAATTTATTATAAAATGTTTTTTATTGCATTGAATGGCGAGATGAGAATGCCATTCGCCTGATGGTAAGCGATACGACAGCTCATGAACAGTAGCAAAACCAAACAACACCTTGAATTACAAAGTAATTGCATTTCTTTTTACGTAACCTTTTAAAGACGAAACTGAAGTCAATTTTGTGTCTGTTATTTTAGATGGAAAAAATGGTTATATTAAATGGTCAGTTTTTTTTGTTTGATCTTTTGAGGGACAATTAGCAATAGCAGATATAGCATGCTAAGGCTAAAATAACAAGGTGGTGATGTTAATTTGAAATAACAATAATGCACTTCACTACTTACAGCATATCGAACATCCACAATGAGTAGTAATATATCACACATCTCCAATACTCTCCACAGTTGTCGCCACGTTTCCAAATTCAGCTCAAAATATGACATGTCCTTCCAATGCTCTGACGCTTGTATCTCATCTATGTATGTCTGTAACAATATTATAGAACATTTAAATTGATATATAGCTCTTTTAATTATTTTAGTCACGCACTAAAACGGTGAAGGAAAACATCGTGAGGAAACCTGCATACCATAGCGATTTATAAAAAAATCTATGGTATGTATGTCTGCCAACCCGCAAGAGGCCAGCGTGGTGGATTATATCTAACCACTCTCAATCGTACTGTAGATTGTAGAGTAGGCCCGTGCCCTACAGTGGGACGTATATGGGCTGATACAGATACAGCTATTTACTAATATTCAATTTCAAAACCTATTTTAGTTATATTTTGACAGGCTCCGTGACGCAGTAGACACAGAATTGCAGTTGGTTAGACACCGACAATAAAATGAGAGAGCGCGGGTTCGAATCCCGCACCGAGACAAATATTTTTGACGCCCACAAGTATTTGTCTCGGGTCTGGGTGTTTATGGGAGCGAAAAGTCTCTCATAGTTTCTGATACCCACGACACAAGACTTAATTGACCTTAGTGTGGGGGTCAGGACTATGTATGTGACTGTTGGTTGTATTTATTTATTATTATTTGTATACAGCCATTATATATTATATGGCGATAGGCTCGCTCCCTGGCGAAATGCGGGTGATCTGGAATCATTTCTGCCTACCTTTCTGGGGAAAAGGCGTGAGTTTATGTATGTATGTAAAAATACTGTAGTTTATCAATACTTGTGGGCCACACAAACATTTCTCTCTGTGCGGGAATCGAACCCGCAGCCTCTCGTTTCACAGCCGGCGTCTACCCAACTGCGCCACGGAGGCTGTTATAAACTGGTCATTTATTTATGGCTGGTCATTTAACAACTATATAAGGTCATACCCTGAAGTACTTCTGTTCCTGTGCATCCAGCTGGGCGGGGGTCATGTTGAAGTCCCACGGAGGTCGTTTGGGGAACGACAGGTCCTGCGGGAAGAAATCTGACGGGTCCACCTCCATTTCCTTCTCTGGAACGGGTTCCAGGGCTTTTCTGGAAGAAACGGGAATGTGTTCAATCAGTAGTTAAATCTACATATCTATACTTATCGCACCTTTAGAATTAAATTGACCTAATTCAAAAATTTGGTTTTTAATCATGTCGGGTATATCAAGTCTGCTACCGAAAACGAAGCCGGGTGGTAGTTTAAGCGACTTCAGACACAATGCAATAAAAATTTCGCATAGAAATGCGAGTATTTTTTCAAATTTTTTATACGAGAGACTTTTCGCTCTCACAAACACCCGAAACAAATACCAGTGATTCAAATATATGTTTCGGTGCGGGGATCGAACCAGCGGCCTCTCATTTCGCTGCCGGCGTCTCACCAACTGCGCCACGGAGGCTATCAAATAAACAATGAATGACTACTGGTGGTAGGTCACTCATATGTGAAAGACCATCTGAATGGGTACCACCGCAGTGTCTATTTATCCCGTTAAACAGCAGTGTATATGCACTGTTGTGTTTCGGATTGAAGGGCATTGTAGCCAGAGTAACTACTGGACATATTGAGACTTAACATCTTATGTCTCAGGATGGCGAGCGCAGTGGAATGCCAAGCATTGCTTTGTAATTCAAGGTGTTGTTTGATTTTGCTACTGTCCATGAGCGGTCGTATCGCTTACCATCAGGCGAACGGCATGCTCGTCTCGCCATTCATAGCAATAAAAAAAATAAAAATAAATGACTCACAAAGCCTCCTCCTTCTTCATCTTGAGCTCAGCATCCGTCTCGCGATAGAATTTAAGAGCGTATCTGTTCGTGTCTCCTCTGCCGCCGCGACCGCGCCCGGGCTGATAGTTCAGTGAGAGAACGTCGTAGGCGCTCTCACCTGTTGAGGCTGAAACAAAAAATAATAATACATACATACATAAACTCACGCCTTTTTCACAGAAGGAGTAGGCAGAGGTGCCAGGACACCCACATTTTGCCTTATATGTTCCGTCCCACAATGTGATAGGTGGCGAGCCTATCGCCATATCGGGCACAAATTCCTGACTCTGGGCTGATAATGAATAGAAAAATTCAATATCACTTTGTCCAACCCAGGATTCGAACCCGAGACATCAGCTTTGTAATCGTACCGTACAACTACGCCACCGAGGCAGTCAAAAACAAACCAACATTCATACATAGTCCTGACCCCACACTAAGATCGGGTCTTGTGTCGTGTATCAGGAACTACGAGAGACTTTTCGGTCTCACAAACACCCAGACCCGAAATATTTGTGGTCTGCACAAACAATTCTATCGGTGCGGGGATCGAGTCCGCGGCCTCTCGTTTCATAGGCGGCGTCTAAACGACTACACCACGAAGGGTGTAATATCAAATCTTCGATCAAATATACACTAGATACAACATGAGCGCTTAGAAAATGGCACCAAAAAAAGAGTGCTTTAAGCACTCTTTCGTCTTCAGTCACGCACCGACTGTTGCTTCCAAAACGTCGCATAACTTTAGACAATATTATGTGAAAAGCTACTTTAAGCTTCAGGAATAAGGTGGAATTTGTGTTAATATATTTGGAATATGTGATCTTTTTGTTTACTCTTTTTAATGTCATGCATCGGTGCCACTTTTTAACAGAACTTTTACAGGGAACTGTGTATCTAGTGTATATTTGATCGAAGTATCAAATAGATATGAACTATGAAAATTGGCCATTCATACTTGTAGTAAGAAGTGTTTTGTTCATCTTCTTCGTCTGCAATTGCTGTTTCTTCGCCTTGCCACTGAAGGGCGTCTTACGCCGCGCTTGTGGCATGTTCACGGTTTAACTCTGAAATAATATTTATATAAGTAAATAAAAGGATTCATCATCATCATCATCGCAGCCACAGGAAGTCCACTGTTGAACATAGCCCTCCCCGAAGGATGTAAAGATTTACATCAACCAATAAAAAGATTAAATCAATTAATGTGTATCAGCCCATATATGGCCCATTGCAGGGCACAGAAAATGAGGATACGATTGAGAGTGGTTAGGCCATACTGTCTACTATGCTGGCCTAATGCGGGTTAAATTAATTAAAATATTCATTTATAGTACACCTGGTGACTTCTTAGTTGATAAAAAATCATAACATTAGTTAGCAATTTATTTTTATTTAATCTTTATTGTACACAAACAAAAGGACATAACAATATAAAGAAATAACATATATAAAAGGTACAAAAGGCGGTCTTATCGCTAATAAGCGATCTCTACCAGACAACCTTTGGATGGATATAAAAGAAGGAGAAAGAAAGGGCAGTGTAAAACAAAGATAAGGTACGCTCCAATAGATATAAATTATTAAATCGATAATCAAAAATAATACATATAAATGACATAATTAATACACATACGTAATATAATATATACATATATACATACATACAATTTATAATAATTACATAAACATCTATAATAATTTATAATTAAACTACAGGTTAAAAATATATCCGAAAAGAGGAAATAATACCATGCTTTGTCTGTTTAATGAGAAAGGTAGTGTGCTTTTACCAGCTTTTTAAAAGAAATGCTTTTTAATGCAGTATAAGAACATATTAAAAACATACACTTATTATAAATTATAACGATTTAATATTCTGAATATATTAATACATAAAATTAATAATATGGCTTCCTCCTCTCTCCTAAATTGTTGCCATGCCCAACAGGGTCCACATTGTATCTTTTATAAAACGTTAACATCTTTATAACATGTGGTGTGCAATAAAGATATTGAGTATTTTGATACGCTTAGATAACTTATTGCACATCAAGAGGTTTTAAATAATTTCAATGGTAATTCTAGGAGCTAAAAAAACTATGTGTTCCGCTTCTAATGAAATTCCATTTACTTTACTACATTAAAGAAAACTCGCTAATGGTTTCTGCATAATATCCTTAAATAGGAAAATTACATTATCTACAGTTATTATGACCAGTAAATGCAATGATCTTATTACATCGAATAAAAAACCGGTTTCAATCCACATGTGAGGACCGGCAAATGCAAAAAAACGTGGTATTTCAATTGACTCACCTCTTGAATATGTTACCAAGGTCTTCAGTGACTAATACAGGTGTGTTTTACCGATTATTATACAATAATTACATCAAAACATGCGAAAATCAGAGATAAACATTGGCACCGCATGCCGAATTAACATCGCGGCCATTTTACAAAGGAATCTGGTAATGTAAATGAAATATTATTTACCTGAGTACAAGTGACGATGATATTGTTCTCTAAATACCGTTGTTTGAAAGGAATATTCAATTATTTCCAGAATTTCCAAGAATTTTTGCGGAATGCGGATTAAAAATATGATGTCCGTGATCCGTCATCCGGGAGTCCCGTTCCAAGAAGGACCGTGTAGTTCTGTAATTTCAAATGCGATGGTTATCTCACTCTAACAGAGTTGGTGCGAAAGGGAAAGACTACGCTATGAAAGTGAGCTTTATGCTGAAAATATTAGATTGTAATGTTTTGTTGTTCTTACTGTCAAATTAGGTGTTTAAATGAGCAACTTTCCATTATTTTTTATTATTAACTGTAAAATATTGAAATAATTTTAATTAAAAACATTTGATTTGATACTTTTAGTAATTTAATTTGGATTACGTATAATATTTAAAGTAATAAATTTCATCCAATACAATTTTTAGAGCATTATAATATTTTTACACCAATCTTACAAGAAAACTTGACGGTGACTAATCATGACACTTTAAAACACCCAATTTCATAACCTACAAAACTTGACATTTCATCAAACAAACTCGAAGTAAGACAAAACAAATCCTAAAAACTTTATTAAAACGTAAATATTTTCCTAAATAATTAAAATAGTTCAAAATGCTGCCTCTATCGTTACTACGGACAGCGCAAAACCACCCAATGCTAGTGGAGTTAAAAAATGGCGAAACCTACAACGGACATTTAGTTAGTTGCGATAACTGGATGAATATCAACTTACGTGAGGTTATTTGCACATCAAGAGACGGAGACAAGTTCTGGAGGATGCCTGAGTGCTACATCCGCGGTTCTACAATCAAATACCTTAGAATTCCTGATGAAGTTATTGACATGGTTAAAGAGGAGATTCAGGTTAAATCCAGGGGCCGCAGTGATCCTTCTAAAGGTCGTGGCGGACAGAACATGAGGACAGGACGCGGAGGAAGCAGGGGCGCGTTCGGAAACCGCGGCAGACCTGCCCCCTTAGCAAGGGGAGGGGGCAACCCGCGACCACAAAATAAAAACAAAAAATAGTTGGTTTAAGTGTATATTTTAATAAATTAAGTGGTTTTTTGATAAGTATAATCTGTTTTTTATTTGCAGTTAATGTTAATATACCCACAGTCCAGAGGCTAATAAACAGGTCTCATCTATTTTGTTCTTGTGAGTCCAAGAACCCAAATGGAGTCACATTTATATGGCCAATTTTGATGGTATTGTTTATTTTATTTTACACCACCAGCAAGGTGGATGGACAGATTGATTAAGGTTGCAGGAAGTCACTGGATTCAGGCAATTTCCAATAGGTTGATGTGGAGGCCCTTGGGGAAGACTTATGTTCCGCAATGGACTTCCTATGGCTGAAGAGACGAAGTGAAGATAAAACTAGGAATTTTAAAGTTGTAGCCGCCATATTTAACTAGAGTTCATCCAATGCTGAACATAGAAATCCCATAAGATTTTTTATAGTAATATGCTGTAGCAGCCATATTTCATTACTTCCTGCAACATTTACTAGATTGTCTATCCATCATAAAGGTATTAGTTATCTTGATAAAGTGTAAAACAAGGAATAAATCCGGATGAGCGAGGGATTCACTTTAGCCCTTTTATTTACTTGATTATTTTTACTAGTCTGGTATTCACAACTTTATTAATAAACATGGGTGTTCTTTGGCCTAACATGACAATCATGTTATGGCAACCCAATGATTTTAAAAATAAAACTGCCTCAGTGGCATAGTTGTACTACGGTACTGTCACAAAGCTGAGGTCTCGGGTTCGAATCCCGGGTTGGGCAGTGATATTGGATTTTTCTATTCATTATCAGCCCAGAGTCAGGAATTTGTGCCCGATATGGCGATAGGTTCGCCACCTATCACATTGTGGGACGGAACATACAAGGCGAAATGTGGGTGTCCTGGCACCTCTGCCTACCCCTTCTGGGAAAAAGGCGTGAGTTTATGTATGTATGTATGTATATTGCGTTTCTGCACCTAAGACTGCCCTTTCTCTCTCTCCTATCTCCATCCAAGGGTTGCCTGGAAGAGATTGTTTTGTGGAATAAGACTAACAGTTGTACTTATTTTAACCTATTGCCTTATTTTAACCACTGTGCCCAAACTAGTACGGCTACTAAAGTATATTTTTTTTTAAATATTGAAAGTTAAGTTTGCAAGAAAAGTGCATATGGACAGCCTCCGTGGCGCAGTTGGTTAGACGCCGCCTGTGAAACGAGAGGCCGCGGGTTCGATCCCCGCACCGAGAGAAATGTTTGTGTGGCCCACAAATATTTCTTCCGGGTCTGGGTGTTTGTGAGACCGAAAAGTCTCTCGTAGTTCCTGATACCCACGACACAAGACTCGATCTTAGTGTGGGGTCAGGACTATGTATGTGACTGTTGGGTGTTATTTATTTATTTATTTATTATATGCGACCTACATTAGTTGTCCTATATATTTTATGAAAAATAAATCGACAATTATTGTTCGGGCGTAAATGGGCAAAATTTTGTTAATTTTTTGTATTTATTCTGGTGTACAATAAAGAATATAAATAAATAAAATAATGAACAAAATAATAGAGTCTTCTAAATCCTTGGGCTAAAGATACTCTCTTGATCATCCAAGTTTATCATTATGGCCCAAGTAGTTTATGCAAAACATCTATATACATGCCATTATGTATCAGTGTATCAGCCCATATACGTCCCACTGCAGGGCACGGGCCTACTCTACAATCGAGAGTACGATTGAGAGTGGTTAGGCCATATAGTCCACCACGCTGGGCTAGTGCGGGTTGGCGTTATTATATAAAATTATATTTATATTAAATTATAATGACAATCCCCGCACCGAGAGAAATGTTTGTGCGGCCCGCAAATATTTCTTCCGGGTCTGGGTGTTTGTGAGACCGAAAAGTCTCTCGTAGTTCCTGATACCCACGACACAAGACTCGATTTTAGTGTGGGGTCAGGACTATGTATGTGACTGTTGGGTGTTTATTTATTATTTTATGTACTTGACCAATTGACATTCTTTTTCATGCGGTTAGTTGAGCTGGAATCTGTACAACTGGCATTGCAACGAAAAACCGCAGGTTCGAAAAATGTTTTTGTGACTCATAAATAATTGTTTCGAGTCGGTAAGTATGTTGTGAAAGCAAAATGTTTTGTAGTTTGTGATACAAGTTTATAATATAATCGCGCAGTTATACTACGGTACGATTGCAATGCTGAGGATTCGGGTTCGAATCCCGGGTCGTGTGAAATGTTAGGTATTGAATTTATCTATTCATTATAAATTCAAGTTAAGAATTTGTGCGTGGCCATTTTTTTAAAGATGGGCAGAGATTAAGATTATTGGTAGATTTCTCATATGTGGGAGACCTTTACGTTGTGACCTCAAAATTTGACACATTTAAAAACTAAAGAGCTCGGATCTCGGATTGAAGAATATTGTAGCCAGAGTAACTACTGGACATACTGAGACTTAACATCTTATGTCTCAGGATGGCGAGCGCAGTGGAATGCCAACCGTTGCTTTGTCAAGATGTTGTTTGGTTTTGCTACGTTCATGAGCGGTCGTATCGCTTACCATCACGCGAACGACATGCTCGTCCCGCTATTCAGAGCAATAAAAAAAGATTTAGCCCGTCTTACCGTTACCGGCAAAGCATTCCACAACCTGGCAGCTTGTACGGTGGAAAATTTGTCCACGAAGGAAGTAATTCGCTGGGATTGTCAGTCTTAAGTTCTCCGATGACCTAAAAGACTTCGAATGCGTATCATGAAGGAATTCAAAGCGATTTTGAGATATGAGGGAGTGAGAGCATTAAAAAGTGTATTTTGTTTCGGATTGAAGGGCATTGTAGCCAGAGTAACTACTGGACATATTGAGACTTAACATCTTATGTCTCAGGATGGCGAGCGCAGTGGAATACCAATCATTGCTTTGTAATTCAAGGCGTTGTTTGGTTTTGCTACTGTTCATGAGCGGTTGTATCACTTACCATCAGGCGAACGGCATGCTCGTCTCGTCATTCAATGCAATAAAAAAATAGTATATGATAAAGAAGAGAAAGAATGTGTGTAAAAAGTGTGTGTGCTCTAGTGGCTACCGATACGGGTCAGCCGGAAAACCCATATTGGTAGCCACTTGAGCTATTACTAAGAACGTAAAAATAAATATAACAATTCTACGCGAAATAATAAATTGCTGACGAGACTGTTACAAAAAAACGTGAGAATTAACTAAATATTCAATTGTCTGGTGCCAATTATTTATGTGTCTGTACTATTCATATCAAAACATACCTATTATACATTAGGTACCTATTTTAACGAATGACTCATTATATTTTAAATATAAAATGGACATAAAGACAGAAAGACAACACTTTATTAAACTCTACAAAGTTCTTTTTTTATTGCAATGAATGGCGAGACGAGCATGCCGTTCGCCTGATGGTAAGCGATACGATCGCTCATGAACAGTAGCAAAACCAAACAACACCTTGAATTACAAAGCAATGCTTGGCATTCCACTGCGCTCGCCATCCTGAGACATAAGATGTTAAGTCTCAATATGTCCAGTAGTTACTCTGGCTACAATGCCCTTAAATCCGAAACACAACAGTGCATTTACACTGCTGTTCGACGGGAGAAAGTACAGGGAAAATAAAACTTAGAAAAACCTAAGTTAACAATTGGCGGTTTTATCGCTATAAGCGATCTCTTCCAGACAATCAAAAATAACAGCCTCCGTGGCCCAGTTGGTTAGACGCCGGCTGTGAAACGAGAGTCTGCGGGTTCGATCCCCGCACCAACACAAATGTTTGTGAGGCCCACAAATATTTGTCTCGGGTTCAAAATATCTCGTAGTTCCTGATACCCAGGACACAAGACTCGATCTTAGCATGGGGTCAGGACTGTTGTATTTATTTATAGTATGGGTCGAAAGAGAAAAAAATTAAATTAAAGTGCGAAGTTATATGAAAAGGTTATCGACCTAAGCTAATAATATAAAGAGGAAACGATTATATTTTTAACCGACATCAAAAAAAGCAGGGGCCCTACTCTGAAAATCCGAATCGAAGTTCGAAACTTCGGATGATAGAAGTTTACGACGATACGAATGTACCTACATAGACTTATGTTCGTTATTGACTTATGGTCGTTACCATACACTTATGGTTACTTATGGTACGTACATCTTCGATCAAATATACACTAGATACAACATGAGCGCTTAGAAAATGGCACCAAAAAAGAGTGCTTTAAGCACTCTTTCGCCTTCAGTCACGCACCGACCGTTGTTTCTACTTTCTAAAACGTCGCATAACTTTAGACAATATTATGTGAAAAGCTACTTTAAGCTCCAGGAATAAGGTGGAATTTGTGTTAATATATTTGGAATATGTGATCTTTTTGTTTACTTTTTTTCATGTCATGCATCGGTGCCACTTTTTAACAGAACTTTTACTGGGAACTGTGTATCTAGTGTATATTTGATCGAAGACGTACATGTACAATCCGAACGTTTACAAAGTAGGTACATTCGTATCGTCATACATTCTTCGATCGTCCGAAGTTTCGAACTCAGTGATGTGTAAGGTCATGGAGCGGATCATAAACGCTCAATTGGTCCGCTACCTGGAGGATCACTCGTTGATCAGTGACCGACAATACAGATTCCGTCAAAATCGATCAACGGGTGATCTTCTAGCGTTTGTCCTGCATCGCTGGGGTGAGGCGATTGACCGGCGTGGCGAGGCTCTTGCTGTGAGCCTCGACATTGCCAAGGCGTTTAATAGGGTCTGGCACCGAGGTCTTCTGTCCAAGCTTCCGGCATACGGTCTGCCCGGCAACCTGTGTTCGTGGATTTCCGGCTTTCTGCATGGGCGTAGAATGCGTGTAGTCGTTGACGGACACGCTTCGGCGCTCATGTCGGTAAATGCCGGAGTTCTTCAGGGCTCGGTGCTGTCGCCCACCTTGTTTATTCTGCATATCAATGACATGTTGTCGCTTGGCAACATTCATTGCTATGCAGATGACAGCACGGTTCATGGGCGATACCACTGCGGGCCTCCAGGTTGCCGAGTCGAAACTGTGAAGGGACGCGAAGATCTTGTCATTGAGCTCAACCGGACCTTGGATCTCATTTCTACATGGGGTTCTAGGAATATGGTTGAGTTCAATGCCAAGAAACCCAGGTGTGTGCGTTCACGTGCAAAAAATCCCCGTTCTCTCCCCTCCCCATTCTTCAGGGTGCTCCCCTCTCAATGCGGAATGACCTAAGTATCCTTGGTGTGGATATCCGCTGTGATCTCAATCCAAGGGACCACATCGAGGGCGTAATAACTGCCACATCACGCAGGGTTGGAGTCCTGAACAGGGTGCGTCGGTTTTTCACGCCCGGTCAGCTTTGTCGCTTATATAAAGCGCAGGTCCGGCCGGGTATGGAGTACTGCTCGCACCTCTGGGATGGATCCGCCCAGTACCTGCTCGATGCCTTGGATGGATTGCAGCGGCGGGCCATCCGCATTGTCAATAATGCAGACGTTACGAGCAACTTAGAGTCGCTACAACTCCGGAGAGATGTCGCCTCTCTAAGCGTGTTCTACCGCCTGTATCACGGGGAATGCTCTGAGGAATTGTATAACTTGATACCCTCCTCTCCATTCCTTACCAGAACCACGCGGGCTGGCTTGCGAAGCCATAGCTTGTCGGTCCAAACCATCCCGGCGCGAACCAAACGGTTCTATAATTCTTTTTTGTGCCGCACCGTCAGGCTGTGGAATTGTTTGCCATCTCACGTGTTCCCTCCTTCCTACAATCCTGGGTCCTTCCGCCGTGGTGTGAAGAGGCACCTTAGCAGGCCGGCATAATTGTTTCCATTGGCATGGGACTGCCGTCCGATGCCAATGGATACTCTGCCTGGGCGGCATTTGCGCTTACCATCAGGTGCAATGCCGCCACTATGCCGGGCCATTATAAAAAAAAAATAAAATAAAAACTTCGTTTCGGATTTTCAGAGTAGGGCCCCAGGAGGTTCTCAATTCGACTGTATGTTTTTTTAAGTTTGCATTGAATAGGCTCTGAAACTGTGAGGCGATTTGCAAAAATCTTTACCAACAGAATCTTTCATTATTCCTTGAACATAGGCAATAGAATATTTTCAAGAAAGACCCGGGCGATGACGGGTCAGGCCGCTATAAAAAATAAAAAGGGTGTACGTATGAACTTAAAACGGCAACCTTAGTACTATGAAATAAGATAAATAAATAATATTCATCGTTTTATTGATAATCTATCACCACGCACTATAACGGTGAAGGAAAACATGGTGAGGAAACCCGCATACCATAGCGATTAGTAAGAATTTCAATGGTTTGTAAAGTCCGCCAACCCGCATTAAGCCAGCGTGGTGGACTATAAGTATATATATTTTTTTTCCGCGTGGAAAATCCCTTAACGGGCCACCCACCCCCGAAGGGGCGGGGGTGTGTCGGACTCACCGGTGCGCCTTCCGAGCCCAGCGAGTGGATGCTGGGTCGGGTCCCTATCGTAGTCTGCGCACCGAAATACCGACTAAAAACCCCGCGTCGGCCACCATCGGTGCACTTCAGAGACGGCCCCGGGATTCCGTGCGACAGACGCGCCAGGACCACCTCCCCGTGCACTGCCGCTTAGCGCCGCGGCTTTGGACGCATGTTGCGTCACGTCTCGGGGGCCGCCAAGATAGGGACGGCGACCCCATGTGGCCTCTGCGGCGCCGGGTTAGATGTTGTCCCGGCGCCTCCTACGTCTCCTGTGGCGACGAGCAGGATCGGTCTGCTCCCGATCCCGCTCGGCGCTCTCCTTCTGCGACATGACACGTTCGCAGAAGGAGAGTATGGCTCGCCACGAATTCCGGCTGCCGACCATGGCGGCGACCACGGCCGGCAGCGAAAGGTCGCTACCCACGACCGCGATGAGAGCGCTGCGCTCCTCGTTCCAGGCTGGGCACTCCTCCAGCGTGTGCTGGGCCGTGTCCTCACGGCAGTTGCCACAATGGTGGAACACGGCGGACTCCTCCGCTCCAGCTATGCGACACAAGTACGCACCGAAGCAGCCGTGCCCGGTGAGCACCTGCGTCAGCCAGTATGTTGACGCACCGTGGCGCCTGTCCAGCCACTGTTCGAGGACAGGTCGCACTGCCGCGACGGTCCTCGTACCAGCACTAGGGTTCTCCAGCCTGGAACGCCACTCTTCCACAGCAGACCTGCGAAGGGAGGCCAACATGGCCTCGACCTCTTGGGGAACCAACCTCTGCCCACGCCCGGACGCCTCCTCTCGCCGGAAGAAAGCCGACGAGAGGGTCTTGGCGTCCCACTACCAGTCCAGTGCCGAACGAGGCGAGCAGGGCGGACCTCTGGAATGTCCTGGCCGTCGCTGTCACCAGAGTGTCGTTCGCTTAGCAAACGACAGCGACGCCCGGAAGGTTGGTACCACGTAGTACCCAATCGTAGCCGATATTCCACAGGAGCGGCCCAAGAACCGAGCCCGGTGGAACACCGCACGTCACTTCTCTGCGAACTGGCAGTCTGCCAAATCCGGGCCCGTACCCTCCAGATGCTCGATGAGGCGCGCGTGGACTACGCGCTCGAAGGGCTTGCACACCTCGTCGAGCAACACGATTGCCCGGTAGGCCGAGGGCGATCCGCGGGTCGCCCCTCCTTGCGGAGCAGGACAAGCTTGCCCGTCTGTGGTGGACTATATGGCCTAACCACTCTCAATACTCAATAGTACCTACTCTCGATAGTCGAGGCACGTGCCCTGCAGTGGGACGTATATGGGCTGATACAGACACATACGGAACATTTATTAAATATAATATTAACACTTACCTAAACATTGAAAAGTAAAGAAAAACAGGCTATTGGTATTTTTTTTGTTTCATTCGTATTTAAAAATACATTAAAAAACTAAACTTCTTAGGTACTTACGTCTAAAATCGTCAATTTTATGTAAATCACACAACAAAGTGATTAAACTACAGATTTCGAAGGTCAACAACCCTTTAAAAGGTTTTCCAACCTTCACCTTTATAAAAAACATTAACTTCTTCGAATATTGTTCAGACAATTAAAAAACGATGCGTTGGCTTAATAACTTTTTAAACAAAGAGGTTTAGCATTCTTATTAAAAAAAAAGACTGTTTTGGCGGGAATTCTTGTGAATGCTTTAATTAATCCAATTAATTTAACACTAACGGAAATGTTTTCTTGATTAAGTTCTTAGAGTATATAACACAGAGTACATTACTATATAAGAAAGTATATAAAATATAGAGACAGCGCTAGTACTTTAAAAACGTAATTAAAAATAAAAAAATCTTTTCTGCCCTCCTATTGGTTGATATTTGACAGTTTGTCAAACATGCACGAATTACTTGGAAAAGAACTAATCAGTTACATGATCAGTTATCAAAGTAATTTATAGCCTTCGATCAAATATACACTAGATGCAACATGAGCGCTTAGAAAATGGCACCAAAAAAAAGTGCTTTAAGCACTCTTTCGCCTTCAGTCACGCACCGACCGTTGCTTCTAAAACGTCGCATCATTTTAGACAATATTATGTGAAAAACTACTTTAAGCTCCAGGAATAAGGTGGAATTTGTGTTAATATATTTGGAATATGTGATCTTTTTGGTTTACTTTTTTTAATGTCATGCATCGGTGCCACTTTTTAACAGAACTTTTACAGGGAACTGTGTATCTAGTGTAGATTTGATCGAAGTTTATAGCAATGTATTAAGTAATTAGGTTAATTTTCACTAATATAGGAGCGCTACCAACATTACGAACAAGAAAATATCTATGTTTCTGAAGACGCAAATGCATCGCAAATGTATGACAGCGCTCCCTCTATATTATAAATACTCTAAGGACAGGTTATCCAACATGCACGATTTACCTTTAAATGAAAAATAAAAATAAATCGTTTATGGCGATTTAATTCCACTCCAACTCGTTTTAAAAGGATAGTAGCTAAATATACATTCGGTTGTCAAAATAATGTATAGCAATCGAAGATAGCAATTTATTGTTAAATAATTAATTAGTTAATTTTTTAGTAATATATGAGCGCTACCAACATTAAGAAAAATAAAATATATACGTTTGGAAGATGCGAATGTATGACAGCCTTCCCTCTATATTATAAATACTCTTATATTAAGTTGTAAAGTGGACATATTTAATGGACGGAGTCGAGAGGGCTTTCATACGAAATAATATTTTTTTAAATTTACCCTCATGCCTCATTACCGCAATCTTTTGCCCTCGTTTAACTGATTTTTAATACACGGAAATGATATTTGTAATCCCTTTTCTCTAGGCATAATTAAAACGGTTCATAAGTTGAATATAATAATAATAACACCCAATGCTTTTAACGGTTGGGTTATGCCTGTACTCATGTACTCTTTCGGCATACTCAAATGGACTCAGACCGAATTGGACGCCCTGGATCGTAAAGTCCGAACTCTCCTGACTGCACATCGTATGCATCATCCACGTTCATCAGTGATGAGATTGTACATCCCGCGGAGATGTGGGGGCCGAGGCATTCTTAATGCTAAGGACTTGCATAATCGCGAGGTGTGCAATCTCAGGGATTATTTCCTTCACAGTAACATGGATATGCATAGGGTTGTAGTTATGGTGGATAAAGGATTTACCCCGCTCTCTTTGGCGATTGAGAACTGGCGGAAACCTCTAGTGGTAGGCATTAAGGATCGCGAGGACATATGGAAGAGCAAAGAGCTGCACGGTCGGTTCTATCGAGCCCTTCATGGGCCTGATGTGGACCGACTAGCGTCTGTGTCTTGGCTACGCTTCGGTAACCTCTTTGGGGAGACCGAGGGTTTTGTCTTTGCAATTATGGACGAAGTTATTAAGACGAACAACTATAGGAAATACATCCTGAAGGACGGTACGGTCGACATCTGTCGGGCCTGCCACCGTCCTGGCGAGTCTATCAGGCATGTTATTTCCGGTTGTTCGTATCTTGCTAACGGCGAGTATTTGCATAGACATAACCTAGTAGCCAAGATCATACACCAGCAAATTGCCCTTCGATATGGACTTGTGACTCCTGAAGTGCCATATTACCAGTATGTGCCCCAACCAGTTCTCGAAAATGGTCATGCAACGCTGTATTGGGATCGATCTATTATCACAGACAGGACTATTCTAGCCAATAAGCCTGACATTGTGATAATAGATCGATTGGCGCGCCGGGCTATACTTGTTGACGTCACCATTCCGCATGACGGTAACCTTGTCAAAGCTGAAAAAGACAAAATGTCTAAATATTTAGATTTGGCACACGAGGTTACCGACATGTGGGATGTCGACTCAACAATTATTGTCCCGATTGTTGTTTCTGCTCATAGGTTGATACCAAAGAGCCTCGACCAACATCTACAGAGGCTCTCAATCGGCTGTTGGGTCAAGAGTCAGATTCAGAAGGCAGTATTGCTTGACACGGCACGTATTGTGAGGCGGTTCCTCACTTTGAGCTCCTAACCACCGGTGGCTTGGGTCTCAAGCCTCGCCACCGTTGGATAACTTTTTATATTTTTATATGTATTTTTGTATTCATATTATATATATAAAAATGTAAAAAAAAAGAAATTTAAAATAAAGGACAATAATAACACCCAACAGTCACATACATAGTCCTGACCCCACACTAAGATCGAGTCTTGTGTCGTGGGTATCAGGAACTACGAGAGACTTTTCGCTCCCATAAACACCCAGACCCGGAAGAAATATTTGTGGGCCGCACAAACATTTCTCTCGGTGCGGGGATCGAACCCGCGGCCTCTCGTTTCACAGGCGGCGTCTAACCAACTGTGCCACGGAGGCTGTCGATATGGATATTTCTCAAAAGATTTTTAAAATTCTTTATACAGATTGTCCACGATCTTTTGGCGTTCGCATGCGCTGTTGTCACACTGTTGTCAAAATATTAGAAACAGTTTTTCTCTTGTCACGTTTTATTTTATTGGACATGTTAATACTATTATATTACGAGTATAAATGCTTGTTGTTTATACCAGGTATATCAAGACTGCTACCGAAAACGAAATCGAGTGGTAGTTTTAGTGACTACATATATAAACACAATGCAAGTAAAAATTTCGCAAAAAGCGTGACAATTGTTTTTTATTATTTTTTAAAAATCGTCGAGTTTGGTTGGTAAATTCATAGTTTTTGCTAAAATAATAATTTAAAGCCTTGTGTACTATCCATCTATCCATCAGCCAAAGGAAGTCCACTGCTGAACATAGGCCTCCCCCAATGATTTCCACAGAGACCTGTTGGAGGCAGCCTGCATCCAGCGACGTCCCGCGACCTTTACCAGGTCGTCTGACCATCTTGTGTTCTTGTACTATAGCGTCTTTAAAAATAAAAGGGTATACACTATCATTTAAGAAAAACATAAGTATTTACCACCCTAACAAGACGATAGAAAAAAAATAACAAAAAAGAATTGTCACAATTTTTCGCACAAATTTTAGTTGCATTGTGTCTGAAGTCACTAAAACTACCACCCGGCTTCGTTTTCGGTAGCAGTCTTGATATACCCTGTATACCAAACATATCTCAAACAATGTGTTAAAGAGAAAGGGGTTCCTAATATTTTGACAGCAGCATGACAACGACGCATTCGGATGTCAAAAGACCGTAGACCGTAGATATTTTAGACTATCGGTCCTGCTTGATTCCGGCCGGGTGCAGATACACTTTTCAAAATGGCGGCCAAAATGTCCAATTCCGACTATCAATTTAGGATTTCAAGTAATCGGACCACGAAAAACTAATGAAATTTCGTCGTATACATAGCCCTGATCCCACACTAAGATCGAGTCTTGTGTCGTGGGTATCAGGAACAACGAGAGACATTTCGTATAATTTCTCATAAACACCCAGACCCGAAAGAAATATTTGTGGGCCGCACAAACATTTCTCTCGGTGCGGGGATTGAACCCGCGGCCTCTCGTTTTACAGGCGGTGTCTAACCAACTGCGTCACAGAAGCTGTCAAAAATTTGCTAGATTTTTCACTACGGCTATCCTCTTATAGGTCATAGCGTTATAATACAGCTATATTCCTCGATAAATGACCTATCCAATACAAAAATATTTTATCAATACGAACCAGTAGTTCCTGAGATTAGAGGTAACAAACTAACTCTTCAGCTTTATATATTAGTATAGATTTCGAATAACGGAATATTTAGAGAATAATAAAGCGATATAGCATAAATATGCGATAGCGGTATTTAATTGTCTTTTAATTGGCGGGTCGATAACCTAGACTGGACTGCATAAGTCACTACATAGTATAAAACAAAGTCGCTTTCTCTGTCCCTATGTCCCTTTGTATGCTTAAATCTTTAAAACTACGCAACGGATTATGATGCGGTTTTTTTAATAGATACAGTGGTTCAAGAGGAAGGTTTATGTGTATAATACGTGCATATTATTGTAGAGAAATCTATATGCACCCGGGCGAAGCTGGGCCAGGCCGCTAGTATTAGATATAATTAGGCCACTGTGAAAAGAAAAAGGAATAAAATGCGTGGTTGCTCTGTTAACGGTCGCGGGCTTCGATCAAATATACACTAGATACAACATGAGCGCTTAGAAAATAGCACCAAAAAAGAGTGCTTAAGCACTCTTTCGCCTTCAGTCACGCACCGACCGTTGCATCTAAAACGTCGTAAAACTTTAGACAATATTATTTGAAAAGCTACTTTAAGCTCCAGGAATAAGGTGGAATTTGTGTTAATATATTTGGAATATGTGATCTTTTTGTTTACTTTTTTTAATGTCATGCATCGGTGCCACTTTTTAACAGAATTTTTACAGGGAACTGTGTATCTAGTGTATATTTGATCGAAGGTCGCGGGTTCAAATCTCAAGTCACACTTTTCCGAGTCATGTGTTTTGATAGTCCATTACCTCTTGCCAGCCACTTGACAGCCTCCGTGGCGTAGTTGGTTAGACGCCGGCTGTGAAACGAGATGCCACGGATTCGATCCCCGCACCGTAACAAATATTTGTGTGAACTATAGGTATTTGTTTCGGGTCTGGGTGTTTGTGAGGCCGAAAAGTCTCTCGTAGTTCCTGATACCCACGACACAAGACTCGATCTTAGTGTGGGGTCAGGACTATGTACATGTGAATATTAGGTGTATTTATTTACTTAAAGAAATACATCGTGAGGAAACCTGCATACCATAGCGATTTGTATGAATTTCTATGATATGTAAGTTCGCCAACCCGCACTAGGCCAGCGTGGTGGACTATGCTAACCACTCTCAATCGTACTCTCGATTGTAGAGGAGGCCCGCGCCCTGCAGTGGGACATATATGAACTGATACAAATAAAGTACAGGTCATTGAACTGTGAAGGAATTTATGATGTGTTTATTATTTTTTATTGCACATGCAAATGAGACAACAGCTTTCCTATTAATAGTAACGGAATTATCCATAAACAGTTTTAAAACCCATTAACTATATACCATTTATAAGTAAGTATATTAATTTAATTAATAGTACTCTCTATTGTAGAGGAGGTCCGTGCCCTGCAGTGGTATGTATATGGGATACAGATCCGTCGTAGGAAACTCACATAAATACAATAAACATACATACAAATTATTTTTATTTTCTTCTTGATGTATGTAAATGTACGTTGTCTTGTGTGACAAATACGTAAATATCACACATTTAGAATTAAAGTGACCTAATTAAAAAAAAAATAATTTTGGCTTTTAAGCATATATTGGCTCAAAATGACTATCTCCATCGACCCTTAAAGAAGAAGCAATTGACGCGTGAAAGACAGAAAGATGTATACTTTGGTCTTCTCGATGTATCTTCCATAAGTACAACATTTCTTATGTTACAAATCTTTAAAGAACGTTTCCAAAAAATAAGATTTTTTAGTTAGGTCTCTTTAATTCTAAAGGTGTGATATGTTTTCTTTCTTCTTTTTTTCTTCTACACGCTTTTACCCAGAAGGGGCAGGCAGTGTCCCACCTACGTTTCGCCTCGTATGTTTCCAGTTCCCACGATGTGATAGGGGGCGAGCCTATCGCCATATCAGGCACAAATTCCTGACTCCAGACAGATATAAATAGAAAAATCTGTATCTGTATCAACCCATATACGTCCCACTGCAGGGCACGGGCCTACTCTACAATCAAGAGTACGATTGAGACTGGTGAAGGAAAACATCGTGTAGAAACCTGAATACCATAGCGATTTCTATGGTATGTAAGTCCGTCAACCCGCACTAGGCCAGCGTGGTGGACTATATGGCCTAACTACTCTCAAATAGAAAAATATGTCTATTTCTCCCGTCAAACAGCAGTTTACTGGTGGTAGGTCTCTCATATGTGAGAGGCTATCTGGGTGGGTACCACCGCAGTGTCTATCTCTCCCGTCAAACAGCAGTGTAAATGCACTGTTGTGTTTCGGATTGAAGGGCATTGTAGCCAGAGTAACTACTGGACATATTGAGACTTAACATCTTATGTGTCAGGATGGCGAGCGCAGTGGAATGCCAAGCATATTTTTGTAATTCAAGGTGTTTGGTTTTGCTACTGTTCATGAGCGGTCGTATCGCTTACCATCAGGCGAACGGCATGCTCGTCTCGCTATTCATAGCAATAAAAATAATAATATTTATATTAAAACTTATTTTGCATGTTTACAAGAAAGCATGGATAATTTAAATCTCCGATTGTGTGTAATTCTTAGTATGTATCAGGAAGAAACCTTTACAATGGTATGTGTACTTATGTTCAATTAAATGTGGTACAAGCGATGAGCGGGGCGATTTTATGAGAAATTATTTAGTAAACAAACGCATTAAAGTACATTGAAGGGGTTCGATCCCCGTCTGAGAGACATTTTTGTGCCTCCCAAATATATTTCTTTCGGGTCTGGGTGTTTGTGAGACCGAAAAGTCTCTCGTAGTTCCTGCACGAGACAAGACTCGTCGATCTTAGTGTGGAGTCTCGGCTATGTAAGTAACTGTTGGGTGTATTTATTTATTTATTACTAGCGGCCCGGCCCAGCTTCGCCCGGGTACAAATAGATTTCTGTACAATAATACGTACGTATTATAGATATAAACTTTCCTCTTGAATCACTCTATCTATTAAAAAAAACCGCATCAAAATCCGTTGCGTAGTTTTAAAGATTTAGGCATACAAAGGGACATAGGGTCAGAGAAAGCGACTTTGTTTTACACTATGTGGTGATTGTATCATTATACAGTAACAGGTTTTCAAATATCATGTACGGTGATCGTTATCTAGGTTGTACATACTCTACAAACAGCTAGATTTTACGACCCTCTCTTTCTCTTTAGGTTATATGAAGAGTGCTACCGAAAACGAAGCCGGGTGGTAGTTTTAAGGACAACAAACAAAATGCAACAAAAAAATCGCAAAAGAAGGCGAATATTTTTTGCGAGGCCTCTCACATGGTTCTTATAAATCGCTCCGCATATAACCCCGCCCCGCTGCCGCCTATACCTTGCGGCGTGTAACTGTGACGTCGCGGCGCCGCGCACGCCGCAAACTTCTTATTAATGACACCCTGTTTGCCAGGGCTGGCACGCGCGGGATTATTATTCATTTAACCGACATCACGAAAGGTGGTTCTGATTCGGGCAGTATTTAGTCCTGCGAATTTATTAAAAATCACATGGAAGACTCAAACGCAGGTGGCGAGAAAAATTCGACTCATATTTAAAAGATTATAAAGCCCTAAAATGAGTGCAAAGCGAAAAGAGAGCCTTTTTGCCGTGGGATAATACGGGCTCATAAGAAATAATAATACCGATATCTATTATGTTGTTAAAGTAATAAAAATCTTATCAATTATAATAATATGTACGCCTACTATTTTATATAATCGAGTTCCATATACTAGAGATACTTTACGACACGCAAAATAGTATCTTATATTATAATCAGTATGGTATGCAGGTTTCCTCACGATGTTTTGCTTTTCCGTAAAATCAATCGATTAAGGAAAAATACATCCATTACTTAGATAAGCTAACGGTGCAACCCAGGTTTGCAGCCATCTGGATCTCGTCCAGCCGAAACATTAACAAACAGCAAACAAACAAATAAACAACAAATACTCAGTAATTACTAATCAAAAACAAAACTTGTAAAAAACTCAACTCAAAAGTTGTGAGATCCAGATAATAGTACCATGTCGGTTTCTTTATTCAGTGCCTACTTAAGGGACCCCACCGTGAACATGTTGGCAGCTACCTTTGGTCCGTTTAACAACAGGCCACCTAGCACTTTACCTAACTAGAAAATAAATAAATAATAAAAACACCCAACAGTCACATACATAGATCTGACCCCACATTAACATCAATTAAGTCTTGTATCGTGGGTATCAGAAACTACGACAGACTTTGCGGTGTCACAAACACCCAGACCCGACACAAATATTCGTTGGCCACACATAAATTTAATAGTTAATAGTTCTCAGCAAATAATTAGTAGTTCTAAGTATGCAATATTATATTATTGTATGTATATATTATATTTGTGGTATGTTCATACAATATAGTATTATGTTGCGTTTATTTTGTTGTACAATTATATTCTATTATATCGTTTTATGCTTTAACTGCACACCGAAAGTTATTCTTTTAATTCCTGTCCATCCAAAGGTTGCCTGGTAGAAATCGCTATTAGTGATAAGGGCGCCCATTGTACATCATTATGTAAGATTATCCTGTAAATTGTGTGTTATCTTGGTGTACAATAAAGCATATTTTAATTTTAATTTAATTTTATGTAAAATGTACTATGTTAATAGTTGAATGCGACAACCCTACCGTCATTCTCGGCTCTTGATAATCCAGTTTTCGCCCGCGACTTGCCGAGACCACACGTGTATATTGTAAAGTACAACAAAAACTATTTGTGTTTGAAACGATGTGATGTGTTTTTGTGATTATTTAGTTCTGGTAAGTAAGTGTTTTGATGTTTTTGATTGCTCAACACATAATTGGGAATGAACGGTCCGTGTATTACACTTTATAAGTGTGGTCTTTGGAAGAAAAACGTTAAATCATGGATAGTACGCAAATATCATCTGAAATTGTATACTACATGGACCTTGTAAAGAATTTCCGCGCTTTCCGGCGTTTTTGACATCTGTATCTGTATCTTTATCAGCCCATATACGTCCCACTGCAGGGCACGGGCCTACTCTACAATCGACAGTACGATTGAGAGTGGTTAGGCCATATAGTCCACCACGCTGGACTAGTGCGGGTTGGCGGACTTACACACCATAGAAATTCTTACAAATCGCTATGGTATGCAGGTTTCCTCACGATGTTTTCCTTCACCGTTTTAGTGCGTGGTGATTGACTATCAATACACACATCAATACACAATGGGTTTCAAATCCCAGAGCACACCTCTGACTTTTCGGAGTCATGTGTGTATTGATAGTTTTTGACATACCTTTAAGAATTAAGTATAACCGCTCACATAATAAGTCCCATTTAAAATAATGATTCGATCTGTGGTGCTTTACGGGTGGTAGGTCTCTCATATGTGAGAGGACGCCTGGGTAGGTACCACCGCAATGTCTATTTCTCCCGCCTAATAGCACTAAATGCACTGTTGTGTTTCGGATTGAAGGACATTGTAGCCAAAATAACTGCTGGACATATTGAGACTTAACATCTCATGTCTCAGGATGGCGAGCGCAGTGGAATGTCAAGTATTGCTTTGTAATTCAAGGTGTTGTTTGGTCTTGTTATTGTTCATGAGCGGTCGCATCGATTACCGTCAGGCGAATGGCATGCTCGTCTCGCCATTCATAGATATAAAAAAACAAGGATTATTATGTACTAGCGGTCCGGCCCGGCTTCGCCCGGGTGCAGAGTATTTCGCGTGATAATTAATTCTGTATCTGTATCAGCCCATATACGTCCCACTGCAGGGCACGGGCCTACTCTACAATCGAAAGTACGGTTGAGAGTGGTTAGGCCATATGTGATATTTAATTAACATAATTAAACTCAACGTTACTGCGGCATTTTAAACTGGCCATCCCATTCCTTTGAGCTTGCACAGCCCACGGGAACACTTCATTTTGACAAGATAAAAAGCCTGATACCCTGGATTACCACAAAGGCTATGTTAATGGGCTGGACATATGCTACGCCACCCCACTAACAAATGGAGCAAGCAAGTCACCCTCTGGCAACCAAGAGACGGCAGAAGAGGTAGGGGGCGTCAAGTCAGGAGATGGGAAGATGACTTGAAACAGACAGCGGGACCATTCTGGTTAAGAGTAGCAAGGAACAGCACCCATTGGAAGAATTTGGAGGAGGCCTATGCCAAAAGGCACACCGAACTTAGGGACCTCTTGTGACCCTACGAGTATGTTTAGGAATAAAAGGCTATTATTATTATTATTATGTTAATCCAGGGTATCAGCTAGCTCCATGCCAAATTTCAACAAAATTGGTCCTGCGGTTTGGGACTGAAGAGGTCAAAACACACTAACTTTCGGATTTATAATATTAGTAGCGTGATGGCCTCTTGGTAAACGGACCAGACGCGGCTGCCAACATGTTCACAGTGGTCGCGGGTTCAAATCCCAGGGCACACCTCTGACTTTTCGGAGTCATGTGTGTATTGATAGTCAATCACCGCGCTCTAAAACGGTGAAGGAAAACATCGTGAGGAAACCTGCATACCATAGCGATTTATGAGAATTTCTATGGTATGTAAGTATGCCAACCCGCACTAGGCCAGCCTGGTGGACTATATGGCCTAACTACTCTCAATCGTACTGTCGATTGTAGAGTAGGCCCGTGCCCTGCAGTGGGACGTATATGGGCTGATACAGAATATTAGTAGGATATTCCGTAGTAGGCCAGCGTGGTAGACTAACGGTCTCATACATAGAAATTTAAACCTATTTTAGTTCCCGAATGTTTTGTCCCTCTCTAACATCTTTTAAATTCAAATTGAGCGAAGAAGATAGAAGCATAAGATAATTTTAATTTTTAATATTGTCTAAGAATAAAGGCTGAATGAGATTAATTACATTGTTGATGTAATTAAGATCATTGTGTTTGTAGTCACTAAAACTACCACCCGGCTTCGTTTTCGGTAGCAGTCTTGATATACCCTGTACGTAAATCTTTGTTTCTCGAAGCGTAGAATTGTACCGACATACGGCCGTTCTCTATATCCAATCTATCTTTAACTGGAGGTTAAACTGGCTACAATTATTATGTCGATTCAATGTTACACTTTATTAAACAAAGATAGACATATATATTTATCTTGCCTAGCTATCTATAAAAATATGCACCATATCTATATTTTTGTATATTTGTTAACTGAAACGTAAAATGCATCGAAATATCTAATGAAATCCCTAGTTGAAGACATATAGATTATTGAGAACGGCTGATAATCATGGTAGCTATTTTAACCCATTGTTAAAGATAGATAGGATACAGTAACGGCCGATGCCAATAATCAATCGAAAAAATTAGATTGGAGTCAATCTGGATTGTTTTCTACTTTTCGATTTGTCATTTACCATTTTGCCATAGTTTTTCCACTACTGAGATTGATTATTGGCAATATAGTATCAGAAAAAAGATTGAGCTGTCAATCTCAAACGGCAAATTTTGGATTGGGATTGTTTATTGGCAGCGGCTGTAAAACGGCAACCATCTAAATACCACCCACATCTTGGAGGTTGGAAATCCACCACAGTACGTTTTCCAGACACTTTATGCTTTACTTTTTAAATAAATGGAAAAACTATTATTTTGTCAGCGCGTTCGGCGATAGAAGATCGTAAACAACCTTAATGATACGTTTTCCGGGCAATTATGAATATTTAACCATCACATTTTATTATTGTTTATTGCTTTTATATTACGTGTTAAGTTATATTTTGGTTCTCATATATGTTGTTTACGTATTATACATAAACACACGCCTTTTTCTCAGAAAGGGTAGGCAGGAGCAAACAGGACACCCACGTTTCGCCTTGTGTTTTCCGACGATAGGTGGCGAGCCTATCGCCATGTCGGGCACAAATTCCTGACTCCGGGCTGATAATTAATAGAAATATCCAATAAATTACTGATAGAAGGTCTCTCATATGTGAGAGGCCGCCTGGGTAGGTACCACCGCAATGTCTATTTCTTCCCTTAAACAGAAGTGTAAATGCACTGTTGTGTTTCGTATTGAAAGACATCGCAGCCAGAGTAACTACTGAAGATATTAAGACTTAACATCTTCTGTCTCAGGATGACGAGCGCAGTCTCGCCATTCATAGCAATAAAAAATGAAAAATCCAATATCACTGCCCGACCCGGTATTCGAACCCAAGACCTATGCAATCATACAGTAGTACAACTACGCTACCGAGGCAATATTGTATATTTTCAATAGTAGGGATTCCTAGGGCCCTACTATATTCATCCGAAACGAAGTTCGAAACTTCGGACGATCGAAGGTTTTTATACGATACGAATGTACGAGTAAAAGTTCGAATTTGTATAACGTACATCGTTACCATAAGTTTATGGTTACGACCATAAGTCAATAACGACTATAAGTATATGTAGGTACATTCGTATCGTATATAAACTTCGATCATCCGAAGTTTCGAACTTCGTTTCGGATGAATATAGTAGGGCCCTTGGTCTTTTCGTAGTATATTGTTGAACTTATGACTCAATGACGCACGCTGAGTCATAGGGATGCCATACACATTTCAGTTGAAATTATTTATTGAAGTAACGAAATTGCAAATCATTATTAGTCATTATTACTTGGGAATACCCTGGGAGCTTAAGGGAGTATTAGAATAGTTAGTATTTTACTCTGCCGTCCTCAAGCTAAAATGTCGTTAAGTACTAAAACCAGTTTTTGAGTTATACATAACGTGACCATTTATTTTTGTGCCAGAGCGGGACATCTGTGGAATAAAATAATAATAAAAAGTTTTTGGCGTTTTACAAGTTTTTAATAAAGAAGATTGAATTACAAAAAATAATCATAGCACTAAACACAAAATAGTTAGTTAGGTACGATTTATAGTGGCGTGACTTCCAGGCAGACACATAACGTACTCAATAATTGTGGAAAAGTCGTTTAAATCAAGATTGTTTTTTACGAAAGTGCTGGAATGATTTAACCCAACCGTTTTCAGTAGTAGTTCGATAAATATATCGAGCGGGAAATACTTTTTGATCATCGTTTGGTCTGTTTGCAAAAGCGGAAGATTTGAAGGATATTGTAGCCAGAGTAACTACTGGACATATTGAGACTTGACATCTTATGTCTCAGGATGGCGAGCGCTGTGGAATGTCATTGCTTTGTAATTCAAGGTGCTGTGTGGTTTTGCTACTGTTCATGAGTGGTCGTATCGCTTACTTCTTGTCTTCGGGCGCAGTTCGTTAGCTGTTTATGGAAGTCATGACTCAGTATGAATGTACTCGTCAAGGGCGTCGCCAAGGGGGGGCAGGTAGGGGCAGCTGCCCCTCCCCTAGAGATTAAAAAAAATGCCAAATGTAAAGCAACCAAAATCTTTGACTTGACTTGCCTACTATACGGTATTCATACTTTTCTCATTCTCCATATTATTTCCTGATGCTCAATACCTTTTCCCATGAACTATATAGGTAAATAACCTCGCGAAAAGCCTTTTACAGCTGGCTTCTCCGGCTGTAAATCAAGGATCAAATCATTATACTGAGTACCTATATCAAGACTGCTACCGAAAACGAAGCCGGGTGGTAGTTTTAGTGACTACAAACACAATGCAACAGAAAATTTTGGAAAAAAAGCGACAATATTTTTTTGTTATTTTTTTATATGGTCGTATTTGGGTGGTAAATAAATGTTTTCGTAAAATAATAGTGTATACCCTTTTATTTATAAAAATTCCAAGGTATAAAAGAGTTTAAATTATTATTTTAGCAAAAACTATGGATTTACCACCCAAAATTGACGATATTAAAAAAATGATAAAAAAATTGTTGCGTTTCTTAGCAACATTTGTAGTTGCATTGTGTTTGTAGTCACTACAACTACCACCCGGCTTCGTTTTCGGTAGCAGTCTTGATATACCCTGTATATTTAAATGGGACCTATTATGTGAGCTGTTATACTTAATTCCAATAATAGGTATGGCAAAAACGCCGAAAAGTACGGAAGTTCTTCCTAGTCCGACTATTACTAATTAAATAACTGTAAATAGATGTCCATTTTTATTTCTACCGATAAGTATATAAATGTCATTTATTGTTGAGATTTTAGAAAGAATATTGTTTATGTGCCATTGTTTATTGATTAGAGTGTAAGTGTTTTGGTCCAAATACTGTAAACTTGCATTTTACTTGAAATAAATAAATATATGTAATGTTTAAAAAAAAATGTATCAGGAAAAACCATTCAGCATATCGATAAAATAAATTCCGGTCTCAAAACAAAGACATATTTCCATAATTTTATCGATACTCTAAATCGACTATTGCAAGCTTTATGTATTGGATTTGTTGAGATTCTGTGTTCCGAAAACGACGACGCTGGTTTTCATACAATTTGACGGCTATTGCCTTTCTAACCATATTCATCTGTTCTGTGGTACCTACTCAGACAGCCCTTACATCTGAGGGACCTACCACCAGTAACTATTTCTTGCTTTCAATCCATGTACGAATATTCTAGTACATTTACCGGTGGTAGGTTTCTCATATGTGAGAGGCCATCTGGGTGGGTACCACCGCAGTGTCTATTTCTCCCGTCAAACAGCAGTGTAAATACACTGTTGTGTTTCGGATTGAAGGGCATTGTAGCCAGAGTAACTACTGGACATTTTGAAACATGACATCTTATGTCTCAGGATGGCGAGCGCAGTGGAATGTCATTGCTTTGTAATTCAAGGTGTTTAGTTTTGCTACTGTTCATGAGCGGTCGTATCGCTTACCATCAGGCGAACGGCATGCTCGTCTCGCCATTCAAAGTAATAAAAAAAAAACATTTAACACTATAGAAGTCAAATAATACATTGTATGTCTGCCTCGTGGGACATAATAATGGCAATTACAACGTCATTCGAAACAAAACAATTTTAAACGTAATTATATGTGCCACGAAAGACATACTGCAATCACAGATGTTTTTGTAAAATAAAACACTAGACTTGTTAGTGAACTTAAAAAGTACATAAATACATACATACATACATAAACTCACGCCTTTTTCCAGAAGGGATAGGCAGAGGTGCCAGAACACCCACATTTCGCCTTGTATGTTCCGTCCCACGATGTGATAGGTGGCGAGCCTATCGCCATATCGGGCACAAATTCCTGACTCTGGACTGATAATGAATATAAATATCCAATATGAAATATCACTTTGCCCGACCAGGGATTCCAACCAATAGAAAAGTTTACAGTATCAAACGTGGGGTTTGATAAACTATGGTGTAATATTATAGTTTCGCATAACTAATAATAATATATACACCCAACAGTCACACACATAGTCCTGATCTCACACTAAGATCGAGTCTTGTGTCGTGTATCAGGAACTACGAGAGACTTTGATGGAAGCACTCGAAACAAATAATTGTGGTTCACACAAATATTTGTTTCTGTACGGGGATCGAACCCGCGGCCTCTCGTTTCACAGCCAGCTTTCAACTTGCAGTTTAAGACGCCGACCAAATAATTGCGCATTTTTTCGCATTGTGTCTGTAGTCACTAAAACTACCACCCGGCTTCGTTTTCGGTCGCAGTCTTGATGTACCTTTTAATAGTAAATATAAAACAAAACAAACTAATTGATACTTCACAGGAATCGTTCAAGCAATTATTCCACCGGATATCATACCGGAATGTTATAAATAACTTAATGATTTTAATTACCGAAGTTATTAAAAAACTAATTGGTTTATACCAGTGACACGTAGAAATTGAATGTCATATGTACCAGCCCAGATACGTCCCACTGCAGCCTCCTCTGCAATCGAGAGTTCAATTGAGAGGGGATAATATAGTCATAGGCCATAATATAGTCCACTACACTGGCGGTATAAAACAAAGTCGCTTTCTCTGTCCCTATGTCCCTTTGTATGCTTAAATCTTTAAAACTAAGCAACGGATTTTGATGCGGTTTTTTTTAATAGATAGAGTGATTCAAGAGGAAGGTTTATATGTATAATACGTACATATTATTGAACAGAAATCTATTTGTACCGAGGCGAAGCTGGCCGGGCCGCTAGTACCATAGAAATTCCAACAAATCGCTATGGTATGCAGGTTTCCTCACGATGTTTTCCTTCACCGTTATAGTTAAGTAATTAAGTAATTGAATATCTTTTCTTTTAATTGTTTATTCTTTGTAATATGGCGTTATAGTAAAGATTTTATTATTATGGTATCGCCTTACAGCCGCTGCCCATAAACAATCCCAATCCAAAATTTGCCGTTTGAGATTGAAAGCTCAATCTTTTTTCTGATACTACATTGCCAATAATCAATCTCAGTAGTGAAAAAACTATGGCAACATGGTAAGAGACCAATCGAAAAGTAGAAAACAATCCAGATTGACTTCAATCTAATTTTTTCGATTGATTATTGGCCTCGGCCGTTAATGAGTTCTCTGCATTACTCAAGTCAAATTTTATTTAAATAAATACACCCAACAGTCACATCCATAGTCCTGACCCCACACTAAGATCAAGTCTTGTGTCGTATCAGAAACTACGAGAGACTTTTCGCTCTCACAAACACCCAGACTCGACACAAAAACCAGTGGATCAACAGAGTAACTACTGGACATATGGAGACTTATCATCTTATATCTCAGGATGGCGAGCGCAGTGGAATGCTAAACATTGCTTTGTAATTCATGATGTTCTTTGCTTTTCTACTATCGAGAGGCATATTCATTTGAAACGAAATTCGAAACTTCGGACGATCGAAGTTTATATACGATACGAATGTATCTACTCTGTAAAAGTTCGAATTTGTATAACGTCATCGTAACCGTAAGTCTATGGTTACGACCATAAGTCAATAACGACCATAAATATATGTAGGTACATTCGTATCGTATATAAACTTCGATCATCCGAAGTTTCGAACTTCGTTTCGGATTAATATAGTAGGGCCCCATAAGCGGTCGTATTATGATCAGGCGAATGGCTTGCTCGTCTCGCCATTCATTGCAATAAAAAATACACACAAATATTTGTCTCGGTGCGGGGATCGAACCCGCGGCCTCACAACCAGTGTCTAACCAACTGCGCCACGGAGTTATATCAACCGATGTGTTCTCACCATTCGATATAATAAGCTACTATTCAATGACTATTATTTTTTATATTAAAAGGTTATGCATAATCATAATCAGGAAGAATTTGAAAATTCCATTTATTTATAACTAGCGGTCGGGCCCGGCTCCGCCCGGGTGCATACACGTTTTAAAATGGCGGTCAAAATGTTTAATTCTGACTATCAGTTTAAAATATCGACCAATCGGACCACGAGAAACGAACAACATTTCCTCGTATTTGCTAGAAATAACACTACTGCTTTCCTCCTATAGGTCATAGCATGATGATATATAGCCTATAGCCTTCCTCGATAAATGGACTACCCAACACTGAAAGAATCATTCAAATCGGACCAGTAGTTCCAGAGATTAGCGCGTTCAAACAAACAAACTAACTCTGCAGCTTTATAATATTAGTATAGATATAAAAAGGTTATGCATAATCATAATCAGGAAGAATGTGAAAATTCCGTTTATTAATAATCAAGTTATCATATAAAAGTTGGTGGTAGGAGTGATAGAAAAGGATGCAACATGCAAGACGTGACGTCATCCTACATAATGCGCATGCGTGCGAAAGAGATAACAAGTGTCCCCACCGGACTATTAAGAATATTAATATGTCAGTTATTTTCCAACCAATTTTGATGCTAATTTCGAATGAATGTTTTTTATAAACTTTAGTGCAATAAACAAATCTCTTCACTGCTCATCAGAAAAATCTAAACACCTTGCAAGTTTGTGTATTGTAAGGATTATCAAAAAAATGTGTATATCACTACATAGTATAATACAAAGTCGCTTTCTCTGTCCCTATGTCCCTTTGTATGCTTAAATCTTTAAAACTACGCAACGGATTTTGATGCGGTTTTTTTAATAGATAGAGTGATTCAAGAGGAAGGTTTATATGTACAATACGTACATATTATTGTACAGAAATCTATTTGTACCCGGGCGAAGCTGGGCCGGGCCGCTAGTTTAAGAATATAAGTGAAATGTCGTTTAATAGTGAATAACATGAGGTTTTCAAATCCTAATGTTAATGTTTAAAAATTAAACTAAATTTATACACATTTTTCTGATAATCCATACAAAAAATAAACTTGCAAAATGTTTCGATTTTTCTGACACGTATATATTTTTAGGAACCATTAAATACTATTCAAAATCAAACCCTGAACATATTGTTATTACGTCTGAATGTATCCTGATATTATATCCCGAAAAGCAACATACTTATGTTTTTATTGCTATTAATAGCGACACGAGCGTGCCATTCACCTGATGGTAAGCGATACGACCGCTCATGAACAGTAGCAAAACCAAACAGCACCTTGAATTACAAAGCAATCATTAGCATTCCACGGCGCTCGCCATCCTGAGACATAAGATGTTAAGTCTCAATATGTCCAGTAGTTACTCTGGCTACAATGTCTTTCGAACAGGAACACAATTGTGCATTTGCACTACAGTTTGGCGGGAGAAATAGATATTGCGGTGGTACCTATCCAGGCGGCTTCTCATATATGAGAGACAAATACTTAAGTGTATCAAAGATTACAGATAGGTTCATTAAGAAGGCTACCAGTCATTCTCTATAATCTATGTATCTTTAACAAGAGATTTAATTAGGTATTTCAATGCAAATTATGTTTCAGTCTTCGATCAAATATACACTAGATACAACATGAGCGCTTAGAAAATGGCACCAAAAAAGAGTGCTTTAAGCACTCTTTCGCCTTCAGTCACGCACCGACCGTTGCTTCCAAATTGTCGCAGAACTTTAGACAATATTATGTGAAAAGCTACTTTAATCTCCAGGAATAAGGTGGAATTTGTGTTAATATATTTGGAATATGTGATCTTTTTGTTTACTCTTTTTAATGTCATGCATCGGTGCCACTTTTTAATAGAACTTTTACAGGGAACTGTGTATCTAGTGTATATTTGATCGAAGGTTTCAGTTAACAAAGATAGAGAGGTATAGATATGGTGCATATATTTATAACACCCAATAGTCACATACACAGTCCTGACTCCACACTAAGATCAAGTCTTGTGTCGTGGATAGCAGAAACTACGAGAGACTTTTCGCTCACACAAACACCCAGACCCGGAAGAAATATTTGTGGGCCGCACAAACATTTCTCTCGGTGCGGGGATCGAACCCGCGGCCTCTCGTTTCACAGACGGCGTCTAACCAACTGCGCCACGGAGGCTGTCAATTTATAGATTAATATATATGCCTTTTTTGTTGAATGAAGTGTAGAATTGCACCGACATACAGCCGTTCTCTAAAATCTATCAGTCTTTAACAAAAGATTTCATTAGATATTTTGATGCAATTTATGTTTCAGTTAACAAAGATCTAAAAGTGCGTGGTGGCCTGTTGGTAAACGGACCGGATGCGGCTGCCAACATGTTCACGGTGGTCGCGAGTTCGAATCCCAGGGCACACCTCTGACTTTTCGGAGTCATGTGTGTATTGATAGTGCACCATGCACTATAACGGTGAAGGAAAATATCGTGAGGAAACCTGCATACCTTAGCGATTTCTATTGTATGTAAAGTCCGCCAACCCGCACTAGGCCAGCGTGGTGGACTATATGGCCTAATCACTCTCAATCGTACTGTCGATTGTAGAGTAGGCCCGTGCCCTGCAGTGGGACGTATATGATCTACGAGTATGTCTATTTTTGTTTAATGAGGCGTTGAATTGTACCGACATAGTCATAGTAGTTATTTTAACCTCTAGTTAAAGATAGATAGGATATAGAGAACGGCCGGTAGTCACAATCCAAAAAATCCTACCATCTAATAGATAAATATTATATCTATTTATTAAATTCAACGAATACATACCACGCAAGAAGTTATTTTATTAAAAATAGAATAAAACGAGTTTGCACAACTTGTTTTCATCAGCTAGACAATTCGGGTTTAACAGCTTCTGTTCAATATGCATAAATTATCATGTATTCTGGTATATATTTGTAGTAAATACAGGGTATATAAAGACTGCTACCTTCGATCAAATATACACTAGATACTCAGTTCCCTGTAAAAGTTCTGTTAAAAAGTGGCACCGATGCATGACATGAAAAAGAGTTAACAAAAAGATCACATATTCCAAATATATTAACACAAATTCCACCTTATTCCTGGGGCTTAAAGTAGCTTTTCACATAATATTGTCTAAAGTTATGCGACGTTTTGGAAGCAACGGTCGGTGCGTGACTGAAGGCGAAAGAGTGCTTAAAGCACTCTTTTTGGTGCCATTTTCTAAGCGCCCATGTTGTATCTAGTGTATATTTGACCGAAGACTGCTACCGAAAACGAAGCCGGGTGGTAGTTTTAGTGACTTCAGACACAATGCAACTAAACATTTTGTAAAAATAAGCGATGATTCTTTTATTTATTTAACTCTTTATAGTACACAAACTTAACAACAACATAACTATACAGAAATAATAATAATAATACAAATGGCGGTCTTATCGCTCGACAGCAATATCTTATAGACAACCATGGGATGGATTTAAATGAAGGAGAGAAAGAGAGATTCTTTTGTTATTTTTTCCTAAAAGTGTTTATTAAAAACGATTATTTTTTGTTTTTTTCCTATCGACGTATTTGAGTGGTATACATCGTTTTTTTTCTAAAATAATTGTTTACACCCTTTTATTTATAAAGACGATATGGTACGCAAGGGTTTAAATTATTTATTGTTTTAGTTAAAATTTTGCAAAAAAGAAAGCGCCTATTTATTTTCCTATCGTCGTATTTGGGTGGTAAATACAATAAATAATGTACGTATTCCCTTAATTACACTTTCTAATTAATTTCGTTGCGGGTTAAAGGCAAGTTAGACATTCCCGGAGTCTCGCTGAGCTTCAATGCTTGGTGTCATTACACTGCGTGCTTGTTGATCCTGCGACACAGGAGTTGCAGTGGCGGATGTGAGGGCGGGACAGTCTCCAATACTCCTTTTATATTCCCATCCTTTGTCCTTCTCGCTCCCCTCCCAATCTGCTAGTCCGGCAACACATCCATGATCCGTGCGTTGTGGATGTTCATGTGCTGTGATCACTTACCATCAGGTGACTTGTTTGCTCGTTTTTTTATTGCAATGATTGGCGAGACGAGCATGTCATTCGGCTGATGGTAAGCGATACGACCGCTCATTAACAGTAGCAAAACCAAACAACACCTTGAATTACAAATAAATGCTTGGCATTCCACTGCGCTCGCCATCCTGAGACATAAGATGTTAAGTCTCAATATGTCCAGTAGTTACTCTGGCTACAATGCCCTTCAATCCGAAACACAACAGTTTGCCAGACCTTAACTATATAAAAAAAAAAACAATGTAACTTACAATGTTTTCCTTCACCGTTCATTATTAATTACCATAAAATAATATTTACCTGTATAAACTACATAGAAACCGCAGAGTATGGTAACCAACCATACATACATACATAAACTCACGCCTTTTTCCCAGAAGAGGTAGGCAGAGGTGCCTGGACACCCACATTTCGCCTTGTATGTTCCGTCCCACGATGTGATAGGTGGCGGGCCTATCGCCATATCAGCACAAATTACTGACTCCGGGCTGATAATTAATAGAAAAATCCAATATCATTTTGCCCGACTCGGGATTCGAACCAGAGACCTCAGCTTTGCAAGCGTACCTTAGTACAACTACGCCACCGAGGCAGTCAGTCAATTACCATAAAATAATATTTACCTGTATTTAATATATAGAAACCGCAGAGTATGGTAACTAACCATACAATTAATATACAATGACTGTTTTATAACTGCTATGACTAATGGAATTCCCTGTTAGGTATTTATTTTAGTCATTCAATGAACTTTATTAAGGTTCATAGTTAAGTCCAAGTGTCATAGTCCTGACGTCACTAACAGCCGCTGCCAATAAACAATCCCAATCCAAAATTTGCCGTTTGAGATTGACAGCTCAATCTTTTTTCTGATATTATATTGCCAATAATCAATCTCAGTAGTGAAAAAACTATGGCAACATGGTAAATGACAAATCGAAAAGTAAAAAACAATCCAGATTGATTTCAATCTAATTTTTTCGATTGATTATTGGCATCGGCCGTAAGATGATACACGTTTCGATCAAATATTATACTAGATACAGGGTCCGGAACAAAATCACACGCCAAAAGTGGCCGAGGTTGCTTATACTTATACATTTGAATTTCGAACTACGAGATGTAGCAAAAAGTCTTCATTTATAATCTCTAAGTTTATAATCAACTTCAGGTGACAATAAACCTTATTCCTTCAAATTCCTTTAAATTAAGATTTATTATGTTTTTGGGCCATACTAAAATCAAATAAGATCACACGCTTATTTGTGCTGTTATTTCTCTTGCCGTTTTTAGGCCGTTACTTAAAATATAGTGTATATTTGATCGAAGGATACAAGTCACAAGTCTTGAACTGTATCATAAACTACGAGAGACTTTTTGGTTACACAAATACCACAACATGTAAGCCCATTTATACAGGGAGAGATTCTCCCCTCAAAGATATGAATATCTATTTATTCATTTACTTACAGCATGAAACTTAATTGACAAAAATATTACTTAAGGACTGGCTATATGCACAAATTGTGCGAAGCCATAATGAAAAAATATATATTCAATTATTTTTATCTGTTAGCTAATGGGTTATATTGATAACGTAAAGGATATCCCGCTGATTATACTGTTTACATTTAAATCATAGGAGACTAGCTATCGTGAATAGAATGCCGATTCAAATAAAATTATTATTTACGTGGTCACGAAAGCTGTGAATCGAAACCTCGTGTCGGGAAGTTAAAAATCTAATAAAAAATCTGTATGTATCAGCCCACATACGTCCCACTGCAGGGCACGGGCCTACTCTACAATCGACAGTACGATTGAGAGTGGTTAGGCCATATAGTCCACCACGCTGGCCTAGTGCGGGTTGGCGGACTTACATACCATAGAAATTCTTATAAACCGCTATGGTATGCAGGTTTCCTCACGATGTTTTCCTTCACCTTTTAGTGACTTCATGTATGTTATAGTAAATTGTTGTTATCATATTGTACGTAGCTGTTGAGACGGCGGTTACGAGTTCAAATACAAAATCACTTTGGAGTTTCCAGAGTCAGGTGTATTGATAGTCAATCACCACGCATTTTAACAAAGGACCAAACATATTTATTTAATCTTTATTGTACACAAACAAAAAGAACATAACAATATGAAGGAATACCAACTGTAAAAAGTACAAAAGGTGGTCTTATCGCTAATAAGCGATCTCTAACAGACAACCTTTGGATGGATATAAAAGAAGGATAAAGAAAGGGCAGTGTAAAAACAAATTTAAGAAAAACTCCAATAGATATAAATAACTAAATAGATAATCATAAATGATATTAGATATAAATATACGTAATAAATATTATATACATAAATTGACAGTCTCCGTGGCGCATTTGCTTAGACGCCACCTGTGAAACGAGAGGCCGCAGGTTCGATCCCCGCAATATTTCTTCCGGGTCTGGGTGTTTGTGAGACCGAAAAGTCTCTCGTAGTTCCTGATACCCACGACACAAGACTCGGTCGTAGTGTGGGTCAGAACTATGTGTGTGACTGTTGGGTGTTATTTATTATTATTACATACGATTACAAAGTTAATTAATTAAAAATAAAATCTTGAGGAAACTTGTACGACTATGCCATAGAGGTTTAAAAGAGTTTTTTGTTTATTTAATCCGTAGTTCCGGCAAACGAGCAAACAGTTCACCTGATGGTAAGTGATCACTGCACATGAACATCCACAACGCGTGGATCATGGATGGGTTGCCGGACCAGCAAATCCAGAGGAGAGAGGGAATGAAAATGGATAGGAAGAGGATTGTATTGGGCATCCGGAAATCAAACTCACCGATCGAAGCGTGACAGCTAAGCTGTCGCTTCACGTCGATCTTTTTTTTATTGCAATGTATGGCGAGGCAAGCATGCCGTTCGCAAGATGGTAAGCGATACAATCGCTCATGAACAGTAGCAATACCAAACAACACCTTGAATTGCAATGCAACAAAGCAATGCAACAAAGCAATGCTTCGAAATCCACTGCACTCCCCATCCTGAGGCATGAGATGTTAAGTCTCAATATGTCCAATATCCTTAAAACAGAAACACAACAGTGCATTTACGCTGCTGTTTGGCGGTAGAAATAGACAGTGCGGTGGTACCTACCCAGATGGCCTCTCACATATGAGAGACCTACCACCAAAATCTAGAATGAAAGATGCGGTATAAATCGTGTCATGATATACAAATATCAAGGATATAACTTTGAATAAATTAATGAAATATTTTATAAGTTATATAATTTAGAATTTAGAATTAAACCTTGAATTTTCTGTATTTCCGCTTAGCATAATACTGGATATTAAATGTCTGTTGAGACGTAGACAATCTCATAAATTATTTTAATATTTTATTTAAACACTAGCGATCGGGCCCGGCTCCGCCCGGGTGCATACACGTTTTAAAATGGCGGTCAAAATGTTTAATTCTGACTATCAGTTTAGAATATCGACCAATCGGACCACGAAAAACGAACAAAATTTCCCCGTATTTGCTAGAAATATCACTACTGCTTTCCTCCTATAGGTCATAGCGTGATGATATATAGCCTATAGCCTTCCTCGATAAATGGACTACCCAACACTGAAAGAATCATTCAAATCGGACCAGTAGTTCCAGAGATTAGCGCGTTCAAACAAACAAACAAACTCTTTATAATATTAGTATAGATTAAAACGACAGGCTCCGTGGCGCAGTTGTGTGTGAAACGAGAGGCCGCGGGTTCGATTCCCCAGAAAAACATGTTTATGACCCACAGGTATTTGTTTCGCCCGCGCTCTTCGCCCTGGGATGTCCGGTGCTGCCCACAATGCGTGTGAGGGCTATCGAGAGGTTTTTAGTCAGTATGCTGGCGTAGGTATTGCTAGGGACCCAGCTCGGCCACAATATCCGCGTTTGTACCGGGCTGGAAGGCCAGAGACACTGACATACCCCTTTCGGCCTCCCCGGGGTACCGAAAGGGGAGCTTAATAGCTTTTCCTCTTGAAAACAAAAAAAAAAAAAAAGATAATGAGATATAGCTTGACGTCCCTGTAGTATACACTATCACATAAAGAATAGGTCAAATTAAAATGGAAATTATTTTGTATAATAATTATTCAAAAGTACTTTATCAAAAATTACTTCTTGTTGAAACCGTTTATTAGACTTATAAAATACCTCTGCTATTCAACTGTTTTTTCGAATTTTAATACTGTCAAAAAAATATCAAAATTATCTAATAGATTGAAGATATAAATTGATCTATCCGTAGCACGAATTATCATACATTAAAGGGGTCTAGTTAAAATGGATTATATAGATTTTGATACTACTTCTGCTATATAAAAGAGCTTTTTCAAATTTAGTTATTGTCGAAATTTTATCAAAAACAGTTCAGTAGTTAAAAAGATAGACCTCTCTGTAGTGTGAACTATGATCCATTAAGGGGTCTAGTTATAATGGTTTGTGTATTAGAATGCCTAGCATACACAGGAAAGAATTGCAATAAATTATTAGTCAGTCCCACGATATGAATTATTTGTTAATTTATGAATCAATAATATATTTTAACAAGGAAAAGGGGAAGAACAATGTTAAATTTATAATGGTTTTAATTCACTGTAAGGTACAAAGTTCAATTCTCAGGTCTGAATATTTTTGTATTTATAAAGTTATATGGAATTATAGGAAGTGTGTGGCCTGTTGATAAACGGACCAGACGCGGCTGCCAACATGTTCACGGTGGTCGCGGTTTGAATCCCAAGGCACACCTCTGACTTTTCGGAGTCATGTGTGTATTGACAGTCAATCACCACGCACTAAAACGGTGAAGGAAAACATCGTGAGGAAACCTGCATACCATAGCGGTTTATAAGAATTTCTATGGTATGTAAGTCCGCCAACCCGCACTAGGCCAGCGTGGTGGACTATATGGACCACTATCAATCGTGCTCTCGATTGTAGAGTAGGCCCGTGCCCTGCAGTGGGACGTATATGGGCTGATACACATACATGAAGTTATATTTGTTTTGCCATTTTCTTTTGAATTTACTTTGTCGTCTTTATTATCACAAACACGTCACAGATTCTCATGAAAGTGAAGAATTGTGATTTTGTTTTTGACCGCATTTTTTTTATTGCAATGAATGGCGAGACGAGCATGCCGTTCGCCTGATGGTAAGCGATACGACCGCTCATGAACAGTGGCAAAACCGATCAACACCTTGAATCACAAAGCAATGCTTGGCATTCCACTGCGCTCGCCATCCTGAGGCATAAGATGTTAAGTCTCAATATGTCCAGTAGTTATTCTGGCTACAATGCCCTTCAATCCGAAACACAACAGTGCATTTACATTGCTGTTTGACGGGAGAAATAGACACTGCGGTGGTACCCACCCAGATGGCCTCTCACATATGAGAGACCTACAATTAGTGATTTATTGGATGTTTCTATGAATTATCCGCCCAGAGTCAGGAATTTATGCCCGATATGGCGATAGGCTCGCCATAATTAGTCGGACGGAAAACACAGGGCGAAATGTGGGTGTCCTGTTTGCTCCTGCCTACCCCTTCTAGGAAAAAATCGTGTGCTTATGTGTAATACGTAAACAACATATATGGGACCCAAAATATATTGAAACGTAATATACAAGCTATCTTACAATATAAAATGTTATGTTTGGCGGTAACACTGATAAATAAACTGTTGTATTCCAATTTGAAGGACATTGTAGCCAGAATAATAATGGACATATTGAGACTTAACATCTTATGTCTCAGGATCGCGAGCGCAGTGGAATGCGAAGCATTGCTTTGTAATGCATGGTGTTTGGTTTTGCTACTGTTGATGTGCAGTCGTATCGCTTACCATCAGGCGAACAGCATGCTCGTCTCGCCATTCATTGCAATAAAAAAAAATGTTTTCCTCCAACGTTATATTTACGTATACTTATAGTATGTATAGTAGTAGTTTAGATTTTGTGTTTTGTTTCAGGCAGCAATGAAATAATGCTTCCACGCAGCTTGTTGTCACTCGTAGTGGCTTCTATTCTCGTGGTACGAGGTTCGAGTCAGTATGTAGGTAAGTTATTTATCTTTAAATTATAATTTCACACACTTATAAGCACCAAAATATTAACATTACCTATCATTTCCTACATTAAATAATTTTGAACTATTGGCCGGACTCGGCTTCGCCCGGGTGCAGATAATTTCTGAGTCCGTTCCACATCAACAACATATTATTTCGCGTACAAACTGTTTTATATTTAAACCTTCCATCAAATATATATACTAGATACAGGGTCCGGAACAAAATCACTCGCCAAAAGTGGCCGAGGTTGCTTATACTTATACATTTGAATTTCGAACTACGAGATCTGTCAAAAAGTCTCAAATTATAATCAACTTCAGGTAAACTAAACCATATTAAGATTTATTATGTTTTGGACCATATTAAAATTATTAAATAAGAGCACAAACTTATTTGTGCTCTTATTTCTCTTGACGTGTTTTAGGCATCAGTTATAATCTAGTGTACTCGTATATTTGATCGAAGATTTAAACTCAATGTGATTTCCATCGGCTATATTGCTTCCCGTCCCGTCCCGTTATATCCCGTTCTGCCCCGGCTCATTCTGTCCTTTAAAAAAAAGCGTGCAATTCTGTCCTGTTTCTGTTTAAATATGTATATTTGAATTCCTAACTTATCTCACGTGAACGCATAATTTTTCGGGATTAAAAGTAGCCTATTTGTTAATTAACGGCCGATGCCAATAATCAATCGAAAAAATTAGATTGAAGTCAATTTGGATTGTTTTTTACTTTTCGATTGGTCTCTTACCATGTTACCATAGTTTTTTCATTACTGAGATTGATTATTGGCAATATAGTATCAGAAAAAAGATTGAGCTGTCAATCTCAAACGGCAAATTTTGGATTGAGATTGTTTATTGGCAGCGGCTGTAAGGGTGTCAGCTACCCCTATACCAATTTCATCACTAAGTAATACAAACATACCAACTGTAACAATTATAATATTAGTAAGGATTTCACTCGGTTCTAAATGGAGGGAAGTAAATGGAAGGTTCTAAATCGGGAGGGGAGCGGGAAGGATGAAAGCTGGGAAAATGAAATTGGTATTGGACATGCGGCAAAAAGTACCAAGTTTCTAAATATTTGGCTTTTAAAATTCCGTAAAAACCTTAATTTGTTTTACAAATGAAAAAAGACCATAAAAGGAAAATGCCCATTTTACTATGAACTTAGTATCGGGGAAAAAATTTTTGTCCCTCGATGAAACCTACTTTTTGTGTAGGGAAAAACTGATATTTTTAATAAATATAAACATAATTGCGACCCAGGCCCGGAGTTCTTCGAGAAATGAACTTGAAGTACAATAGAAAATATTATTTTGTCTTCGGCTCTGTGAACAAAATGTAAAATTTGATGATAATTTCTTTATTTTATAAAAATCTATCACCCGGGATAAACAGGAATACGTTTAAGGACAAACTATTAGAAATGCTATAATGAATTTTAAGCAGTATCGGTATCGGGATCTACGATATTTTTACCGATACTATGAATGGGCATTCTCCTTTGTGCCGAAAGCGAAAAAGTTTGAAAGTATTCAATAAAGGTTGCAATCTTTGAGTAAATATAATATAGAAAGAACGCAGTCATGCAGTCATACATTTGCGTCTTCAAAAACGTAGATATTTTCTTGTTTTTAACGTTGGTAGCACTCCTATGTTAATGGAAACTGAACTAATTACTTAACTACAAATTGCTGTAAATTCCTTTAGTAACCGAAAGTATAGCTATTATCCTTTTAAAACTAGCTTCAGTGGAATTAAATAGTTCGCACTATTTATTTATTAATTTTCTTCTCCATGCACAACCTGTCAAATATCAGCCAATAGGAGGGCAGAAAAAGGTGGGCCCGGCACCACCATTTTTATCTACGTTTTTGAAGTACCAGCGCTCCCTCTATATTATAAATACTCTAAGGTTGCAATGCGTCGCTGTATCCTTCAAACAAGTCGATATGAAGATTCTTACAAGGCCTATTTTTAGCTGTAAATGACCATGGAACTTGACCGAATGAAATTCATCTAGTGAATTAACTTGTACCAAAACATTTTTTGTTAACATTAGTGGAAAAATTCCGGTTCAAATGTCACACAACTAATATAGGTCTGTCATATGTGAGAGGCCGCCTGGGCAGGTACCACCGCTATTTCTCTATAAAAAGCAGTGTTAATGCACTGTTGTGTTTCGGATTGAAGGACATTGTAGCTAGAGTAACTACTGGACATATTGGGACTTCGAAACTGACCACAGACCAAGTAGTACTACAGACGGCCGACTCGCCTATATAATCTTTAGCCCATCATTCATTACAACCTTACATGAGAGCTTGTTCTTTTTTAAACATTGTACGTGCGGCAGGCAAAGGTCGTTGTATTCAGCCTTGTTTGGAGCGCCGCGCATAGCCATGAATATTCTAAGTTTACATTGATTTTATTATTTTGCTAAGTTTCTATGTAACACATTAATTGTGTGATACATAAAAAATAGCAAAATAATATAATTAATGTAAATTTTTAGATAGTATATATGTCGATTGGAAATAAAACCCTTCAAATGATTGACTATTTATTTTTTATTTCATTTAAGTAAGTATTACAAATATGAGACATTATACACATAAGTTGAATTAAATTACATTTTTGCCGTACTTAGCTACAATTTTACAAACAATTTTAGCATGGTTCCCCACTATACCATACCTGAATCGGTATACTATATTACACACGTACTATATTTACGCAAGAATAAATATTATATAATAATAGAAATCATTCAACACAAATTAAATTCGATAGAATTAATATTCCGACATTTGGTAGAGAAACTTTATATATTCTTAATTTAAATATATATATGAAACTTACATGAAGGGAAAGTAATTAAACACAAGAAACGAAACGAAACAAACATTAATAATAAAAAAACTGTTAGATTAATTACGATGAAACAACAATGCAATATGTATTTATTAAATTACGAAGTATCTAATGTTTATGTTCATTGCATTCATAGAAATCAAACAAATATTTGGAGAGAATATTTACATTTGATTATTAGATTGATGAGTAATGATTTCTTGTATGTTACGAGCATTATTTTCCAAATATTCGATTGTTTCCTTGACGGCACTTAAACTGCACGATTTATACACGTAGTCACTGCACGTTAATCACTGCACAAAGCAATCCTTTCTGGTCATTACAGTAGCAACTTCACTACGAGAAAATATAATTAAATCTATCGACGCATTTCACAATACTTGTTATCCGATGTTGTTGTAAACAACATGGCGGCCCGCCCCAGTAGCCAGAGCGATAGGCAACCGCGGGGTATGTAGGGTTTGCGCGAGGGGTGGTAATGTCATGTCGTGATATAGAGCATAGATTAAAAATATCGCAAATGTTTTAAGGGCGGTTACTGGGCCATGGAAACTGACTGAGACATAATCTAAGGACGGCGAGTGGAATGCCAAGCGTTGCTTTGAAATTCAAAGTGTTGTTTGGTTTTGCTATTGTTTATGAGCGGTCGTATCATAGATTAGTATTATTGTACAGAGGTAGATGCGCAACTCTATTTTTTTTCGACGTGATTTCACCATCAGAGGGCGCATTAGGCATACGCGCGAAATTTCCAATTTCTTATGGCAATATTTCAAATGTATCTTTTATAACCTCCTGTTATTTTATCCAATATCAAGTAGAGATCGGTTGTTTATAATATTATCAACTTACAAAATATATTTCTTGGTTTAGTTGCACACAACCGCCATTTAACAATTCCATTTAAACTACTTACACGATAATTTCTCGTTCTCACCGGAGCGTGGCGCTAGAATCGAAATGATTGTTTTCAATATTTTTCATGTACGCAGTCGCACCCCCATGGGTCGTATCGCTTACCATTAGGCAATTTATTCAATTTAAAAAAAACTTAATCTTTTCACTAAACTGATAATCTGTGTATGTGACTGTTAGGTTTACAAAATTGTCAGAATGATTGAGGGATCATACTAGAGCGCGGCCGTAGCTAGGGGAGGCCATTGTGAGGCAATCCCCTACCTTGAAATCACAATGCCCTAACTTAAAAATACCGAAAACTAAGATACATTATTATAATTAACCCAACCAACCACCCAACAATTAATTATTACCTAACTCTCACTCATACGTGGATCTCTACATCCAAATCTGGAAGTTCAACCATCTATGTCAGTATACGTGATGATTGATTTAGAAGCCTTGGATATTTTTTTACTACCACCCTACCTGTAACCAATGCTGTCCTACGTCAAACTCGACTCTAGTTACGGCTCTGAACGAGAGTGGACATCGCGAACAAAATCTCTGCGCATTGTACCGGTACAGGAACCGAGTGAAGCGAGAGAGAAGATAATGTTACTGCGCAGGCGTGACAGAGACAGAAATAGGAGTGGTACAGTTCATTTTTGTTACAAACATTTCGTTTGCAGTCTTCCCTCTGGCTTCTAGTATGAAATAATCTCAATGGTTGTGAATAAATAGATTGCAAAAACCTGACATTTTCCATACATTTAAAGGAACTTACATAATCAAATAGAATAAATATGATATCTATAAATATAATAAATTTTTAACCGATCGATGTCTGTACATGGAATATAATAGAATAGAACCCAGAACATGATTTAGATTTCTTGTCTGTTTGAGCGTGGTGGCTTGTTGGTAAACGGACCGGACGCGGCTGCCAACATGTTCGCGGTGGTCGCGGGTTCAAATCCCAGGACACTGACTTTTCGGAGTCATGTGTGTATTGATAGTCAATCACCACGCACTAAAATGGTGAAGGAAACATCGTGAGGAAACCTGCATACCAAAGCGGTTTGTAAGAAATTCTATGGTATGTAAGTCCGCCAACCCGCACTAGGCCAGCGTGGTGGAATATATGGCCTAACCTCTCTTAATCGTACTCTCGATTGTAGAGTAGGCCTGTGCCATGCAGTGGGACGAATATGGGCTGATATATAGTCATGGTAGTTATTTTAACCTCTAGTTAAAGATAGATAGCATATAGAGAACGGCCGGTAGTCATAATCCAAAAAATCCTACCATCGTGCCCTGCAATGGGACGTACATATATGGGCTGATACAGTCTGTTTGTATGGTTGTGCGCGTTGCACTCAGAAACGGCTGAACGGATTTCAAAGAAATTTGGTGTGCAGGTAGCTGACACCCTGGATTAACACTTCGGCTACTTTTTATCCTGAAAGATGTATATACTCATAGGTATGTGATGGGACTGGATTACATGCCTCAAGTAAGAATGAGACGGGAACATATAACGGAAGATATGACGGGACGGAAAAAATCACAAATAAATAAATTTGTGGTTTTAGGTTTTTAACCTTTTGAGGGGCGAAATGGGGTTGAAATGAGGTTAAAGGTAGTATCTATAGACTGTTAAGTAATAATAAATAAATACACCCAACAGTCACATACATAGTCCTGACCCCACACTAAGATCGAGTCTTGTGTCGTGGGTATCAGGAACTACGAGAGACTTTTCGCTCTCACAAACACCCAGACCCGAGACAAATACCTGTGATTCACACAGAAATTTATTTCGGTGCGGGGATCGAACTCGTGGCCTCCTTTCTCACAGCAGGTAAAAGTATATAAAACATATCGTAAAGTACAGTTAATCAGACGACGTTGCGTGCTAAAACTAGTTTATTATTTTCCTTTGTAACGTGTCATACCAGTTTTGCAAGAGGCACCTTTGAGTTACATTTGACTAGTTTCACATTACGGAGTTGGGGTTTTTGACCCGACATTTTAGCTGTCACATTCTTTTAATTTTATTTATAGTGCATGGTGGCTGCTTGGCAATATCTTTCCTTGCCGGTTCACTGACCCATATAATAAGTCCTCATATAGTAAGAGATACACACCTAAATGGAGATGACAATGTATGAACAAAAAATCTTGTTAATTCATTGTCACTCTAAAGAAAAGGATAGCAACAGCGACTTCATTCAAGGTCAAATTTTTGTGCTTCGCTTTTATATACGGAATGCAATCTCCATTTGGGTATAAGCTTCTTGTACATAACCCTTCCCGAGAACAATAAAACAAATAGAAAGTAAAACATATTCACGTTAGTCCCAGATTGAAATCCCATCTCTGATTTCGATTCATGTGTATATTGTCACAATCACAATCACCACGCACTATCAGGAGCGTCGCCAGTCGATGGCCTAGAGGGGGGGGGGGGGGGGGACAAATGATATGGAGAATGAGGAAAGTATGAATTGTAGGTAAAGTCAAGAGCACATGAAGCTTTTCACTTGTAATACAAGCCTTACATCTACGACGATATGCAAGAAAAATTACCGTATAGTAGGCAAGTCAAGTCAAAGATTTTGGTTGCTTTACATTTGGCATTTTTTTTAAATCTCTTCAGCTGCACCTACCTGCCCCCCCTTGGCGATGCCCTTGCGCACTATAATGAAGGAAAACATCGTGAGGAAACCAGCATACCATAGCGATTTGTACGAATTTCTATGGTGTGTAAAGTCCGCCTTGCACTAGGCCAGCGTGGTGGACTGTACTAACCCCTCTCAATCGTACTCTCGATTGTAGAGGAGGCCCGTGCCCTGCAGTGGGACATATATGGACTGAAACAGATCCTTTTAATAATAATTCTAAAGTTATGATTTATTGAATCAATATCAATGGCGAGACGAGCATGCCGTTCGCCTGATGATAAGCGATCCGACCGCTCATGAACAGTAGCAAAACCAAACAACACCTTGAATTACAAAGCAATGCTTGGCATTCCACTGCGCTCGCCACCCTGAGACATAAGATGTTAAGTCTCAATATGTCCAGTAGTTACTCTGGCTACAATGCCCTTCAACCCGAAACACAACAGTGCGTTTACACTGCTGTTTGACGGGAGAAATAGACACTGCGGTGGTACCTACCCAGATGGCCTCTCACATATGAGAGACCTACCACCAGTAATTTATTATTTATTTTATTTATGAACACCACAAACAGTAATAAGATAAAAAAAATATGACAACGCGTCTAAATAAAGTGACAATTTGCGGTCTTATCGCTTAACACGTTAAGTGCGAAGCGAGGCCTAAATGACCCCTGATGCAACTTCCCTGTGGTGCGGCAAGCAAAAAAGTGAATTTCTCTGTCGTGCGAATGGCATAGCTTTGGTTTGGTCCACTGTAGGAAAGAGATAAATATATATTTGAGATCACTAATGGTTCCGGACTCGGTGGTGTACCTACCTTGGTACGGGATGTCTTAGGCCTCGTGCCGCACTGAATTAATATAATTTTAATGCAGTGCGGAACGAGGCTAAAACGTCCCATATCCCCCCTGACCTCGTACCGCACTCAACGCGAGCTTCCAGCGACCAGTGTTGTGCATTACGTCGATTGGAGAGCACGTCCTTTTACAGCGCCGAACATGTCTAAACGATGTCGGAAGAAGTTAATTTTAAAAAACCCAGAAACAGAGCCAAAACAGGTAAGTTTTTAATGAAAAAATCTTCAGTAAGTACCTAGTTTTTTCTTATCTTGGTAGCTATGTACCTAAAGTAAGTGTAAGATATTATTACTTAAGTATATTATACCTAAAGATATTATTGGTAATAACGATTATTGACGTAATCCATTATTTTCCAATAATAAGTCTGTAATAGGTGCCTCTTAATGGTATAGATGGTGCTGTGCCGGAATCTTGGAGGGAGGCCAATGTGCAACCAATCCCTAAAAAGGGTGATCGGTGGGACCCTACCTATCGCTACCACGCTACCTGGAGGATCACTCGTTGATCAGTGACCGACAATACGGATTCCGTCAAAATCGATCAACGGGTGATCTTCTAGCGTTTGTCCTGCATCGCTGGGGTGAGGCGATTGACCGGCGTGGCGAGGCTCTTGCTGTGAGCCTCGACATTGCCAAGGCGTTTGATAGGGTCTGGCACCGAGGTCTTCTGTCCAAGCTTCCGGCATACGGTCTGCCCGGCAACCTGTGTTCGTGGATTTCCGGCTTTCTGCATGGGCGTAGAATGCGTGTAGTCGTTGACGGACACGCTTCGGCGCTCATGTCGGTAAATGCCGGAGTTCCTCAGGGCTCGGTGCTGTCGCCCACCTTGTTTATTCTGCATATCAATGACATGTTGTCGCTTGGCAACATTCATTGCTATGCAGATGACAGCACGGTTCATGGGCGATACCACTGCGGGCCTCCAGGTTGCCGAGTCGAAACTGTGAAGGGACGCGAAGATCTTGTCATTGAGCTCAACCGGACCTTGGATCTCATTTCTACATGGGGTTCTAGGAATATGGTTGAGTTCAATGCCAAGAAAACCCAGGTGTGTGCGTTCACGTGCAAAAAATCCCCGTTCTCTCCCCTCCCCATTCTTCAGGGTGCTCCCCTCTCAATGCGGAATGACCTAAGTATCCTTGGTGTGGATATCCGCTGTGATCTCAATCCAAGGGACCACATCGAGGGCGTAATAACTGCCACATCACGCAGGGTTGGAGTCCTGAACAGGGTGCGTCGGTTTTTCACGCCCGGTCAGCTTTGTCGCTTATATAAAGCGCAGGTCCGGCCGGGTATGGAGTACTGCTCGCACCTCTGGGATGGATCCGCCCAGTACCTGCTCGATGCCTTGGATGGATTGCAGCGGCGGGCCATCCGCATTGTCAATGATGCAGACGTTACGAGCAACTTAGAGTCGCTACAACTCCGGAGGGATGTCGCCTCTCTAAGCGTGTTCTACCGCCTGTATCACGGGGAATGCTCTGAGGAATTGTATAACTTGATCCCCTCCTCTCCATTCCTTACCAGAACCACGCGGGCTGGCTTGCGAAGCCATAGCTTGTCGGTCCAAACCATCCCGGCGCGAACCAAACGGTTCTATAATTCTTTTTTGTGCCGCACCGTCAGGCTGTGGAATTGTTTGCCATCTCACGTGTTCCCTCCTTCCTACAATCCTGGGTCCTTCCGCCGTGGTGTGAAGAGGCACCTTAGCAGGCCGGCATAATTGTTTGGATACTCTGCCTGGGCGGCATTTGCGCTTACCATCAGGTGCAATGCCGCCACTATGCCGGGCCATTATAAAAAAAAAAAAAAAAAAAAAATAGAATGGAACGCTTCGTGCGCGAGTCCGACTCGCACTTGGCCGTTTTTTTTTTCTTTATGGCGCCTTCAAGCACAATTTAGATTATTTTAAAAAAAATGTATCCTTTGATAGCTTTGTGTTGTTTTGCCAGGTTTTGCCCTTAAAACGATCTAATGAGATATAATTGATCAAAATCGGTCAAGTCGTTGCGTAGTAAGACAGTTTAAAAACGTCGATATTATTTTTCCCATCACTAATCGCAGCGAAAATTTGCCCTATTTCAGTGCGTTACGAGGTGTATAAGATCCCATATTTTGTTTTGCTAATAATTCCTAAACTAGCCATCAGATCCCGGGGCGACGGTGGATTAGGGTTCATCAATTCACTGTCTATATCAATAAGGACCAAAATTCTCATTTATCTTTGATTTCGCGCCAGAAAATGGATTTTAGTCTGTAAAAGGAGGTGGGGTCTAATAGACCGCGTGTCGCCTTAACGTCTGGTCACGGTACGGGCCGATTATACCTCGTGCCGCAGGAACGGAAAGTATGCAAAAATTGGTGCCGCAGCTAACGTGTTAACGCGATTTCTTCCAGACAACCATTAGATGGATTAGGTTGAAAAAAAGCTGCAAAGAATAGGGTGGTCACAAAAAAGGTGAAAAAAAAGGAAGGGAATAGTAATCATAATTGAAAGTAATATGTCCAAAATATGAGGAATTAAAATATAAATATAGTCTATCGGATATTATTTTACAACAGAAGACTATTTTTTTACTGAGGTATCAGAGATATGTCTATGATTTGATTGGGTGTATTTATTCTTCTTTTTCTACCTGGTGTTATCCCGGCGGGTGCCAGGGTTCCGGAAAATTTTCCTCCATTTCATCCTATCGATCTCAAAAACAATGTATTTACCAACTAAATACGACGATAGGTAACATTAACAAAAACGCCTTTTTTGACAAAATGTTTACATACATACATACATAAACTTACCTTTACCTTTAGCCTTTTTCCCAGAAAGGGTAGGGAGATGGGCCAGGACACCCATATTTCGCCTTGTATGTTCCGTCCCACGATGTGATAGGGGGCGAGCCTATCGCCATATCAGGCACAAATTCCTGACTCTGGGCTGATAATGAATAGAAAAATCCAATATCACTTCGCCCAACCCGGGATTGGAACCCGAGACCTCAGTTTTGCAACCGTACCCTAGTACAACTACGCCACCGACAGCAAAATTTTTAGTTGCAAAAAATTACCACTACACTAAAACTACCACTTGGCTTCGTTTTCGGTCGCAGTCTTGATACCCTGTATAAAGCATTAAATAAATAAATATTTTATTGTTACAGATTTATTCACTGGATTGCAAAACCTATTCCAGCCGTACCAATTCGACGGCTTTCGTGAAGTCACAACTAAACGTGTGGAAACACGCAAACATACCAACAAACAAAACATAAATCCCCAAATAGTGTTTCGTGATGACGACATACCACGGAAACCGCACACCACATCAAAACCTAGGAAGACAACTAGGCCCAACTCTAGTCAATCAGTTACAAAGCGACCCGCACAGCAGACAACTAAAAAGAACGACAGGAAATCACAAAGAGTTATTGACAACACATACTTTGATAATAACAAACAGAGAAACACCAATCAAAATAGAAATCCACAAGTGAACAATATTGGAAACAATCAAAATCGAAACCCAGATGTGCACAGTATCAAAGTACCACAATTCACAACAAACTGGGGTAATAATAGAGAAAAGCAGAATGGATTCACGACTTATAATCCAATTCTGAATCGGCCTGGGGTTAGGCCAGCGCCGGTCGATGAGAGTAAGCCTCCGATTACTAACAGGCCGGTTGAGAATGGATATGGATTTGGAGTGCCTCAAGATGATCCGGAATTGGAGATAGGACCTGATGAAGATGATATGACTGCGGCGGAGAAAAGAGAGTATATTGAAGTAGCTGAAGAGAGTAAGTATGATTTCATTAATCTTCTGGAAGTAAAAGTTAATATTATTCTGAAAATGAAGATAATTAGGGAAAGAGGAAGGAAAACATTGTGAGGAAACCTACGTACCAGAAAGATTATAATACATTTTATTTTCAAATGTTGTATGTATTATTTTATTTTATGTCAGCCTAATATTTGCACATTGCTGAATACGTCTGCATCTAAGGGTTAGGCCATACACAATGGTCTAGTAAAAGTTGGCAAACTTGACATACCACAGAAATCTTTGTATATTTCTATTATGCAGCTTTTCTCACGATGTTTACCTTCACAATTAAAATGCTAGATAACTAATCATCAATATTTTTGCTATTGTTTTTTATATTGGACTGACAAACTGGCAAACAAGTCACCTGATGGTAAGTGATCACGGCTGCCCATGACCATTCACAACGCTTGAATCATGAATGTGTTGCAAGCCCGTATAATTTGGACGGGATCGGGAACGAAAAAATTTGGGAAGAGGGAAGGGATACTGGGCATCCGGCAATATTAATTATTTTAAAAATATACATATAACACCGATAAAATAGAGGCGTGGTGATTGACTATCAATACACAAGACTGCGAAAAATCAGTGGTGCCTTAGCATTCGACTACCACGCATTTTAAAATTAATATTGGTTACTTTTAATTTCCAGTGTGTGACAAATACAAAGCCCTAAACGTGAAGAAGGTGGTAGCTTTACCCCTAGTGCCGTCTCCGCAAGGGGTGGAAGTCAACGTGTCAGATTGCACCCCTATAAACATCCCCCTCATTATTGGAGGGACGGTGTCGAAAATTGAAGAATTTCCACACATGGCTCTAGTTGGATGGAGAAAGGTTCAGGTATGATTAGAATTGTTTTTGATTTCATGACTCTTTTGTTGGTATATTTCTCTTTAAATTGTTAGTAGACGATAGTAATCTAATGACTTTTGAAATAATTAATCTATACTTATTATATGTATAAAGCTGAAGAGTTTGTCTGTTTGTTACCTCTAATCTCAGGAATTACTGGCTCGAATTAAAATATTCTTTTTGTAATGGATAGGTCATTTATCGAGGAATGTTATATGCTATATATTATAACGCTATGACCTATAGGAGGAAAGCAGTAGAGGAAAATCTAACAAATATGAGGAAATTATATTCGTTTTTCGTGGTCCGGTTGGTCGATACTCTAAATTGAACAATTTGGCCGCCATTTTGAAAAGTGTATCTGCACCCGAGCGGTCGGGTCGGACCGCTAGTACATAATAATAATAAATCAGATACTTCTCCAATTGAGACTTCGATTGAGAAGACTTAGGCCAAAATTCAATTCATTTTAGGTTATTTAAGTTACTAGCAAGCTTGTTTATTGAAGCTATATTACAAATTAATTGGCAGCCTCCGTGGCGCAGTTGGTTTGACGCCGGATATGAAACGAGAGGCTGCGGGTTCGATCCCCGCACCAAGGCATATGTTTGTGAGGCCAACAGATATTTGTCTGGGGTGGGGTATTTGTGAAACCGAAAAGTCTCTCGTATGTTTTGAAACACAACACAAGACTTAATTGATCTTATTGTGGGGTCAGGACTATGTATGTGACTGTTGGGTGTCCATTTATTATTTATTTATCTAGGATTTCAATGTTATGAAGAAAGTTCAATAGAATGAAACGTCAGACGAATGATTGGTATGGAACGTGGTTTGTGTGAAAGAACTTACTAATGAAAGTGGTTAAGATGGAAAGATTTAGACGATGTATAAATAAGATGAAGTACGGAAGGATGAAAAAGAAGATAAGAATCTGGAAGACAAAGAAAGATGAACGACTGATGAAGACGCTTTTTAAGACGAAATAAAAAAGACGATTATGTACCGAAGATTATCTAGATAATTTTTGGTTCATTTGACCCGAGACGGAACTATTCCCACATGTATTTATTAATTCCAGAGCAACGGATATTCTTGGAAGTGTGGAGGCTCTCTCATCAGTGACCAGTATGTTCTTACTGCAGGACATTGCACATACCATGACAAAGATTCTAATGTTGCTAGGTAAGTTGACATTATTTTCTGCCCATACATACATTTATGGCTAGTTCTACCAGTCCTTGATAAAGTCCTAGATAGTTATCTAGTACTCACCTGTCAGATTATATATAAATCTCGGTTGTAATAGGGTTGAATTTAGTTTTTTTATTATTATTATTTATTTATTCAACACATTTTATCTGACAGATGAGGGCCAGATGGCTATCTAAGACTTTATCAAGAACTAGTGGAACTATGGGTGAAACTGACCCTTAGTATCATCTTAAGGCAAAGATAGAGTTTTATTAAACATAGTTATTGGTGGTAGCTCTCTCATATGTGAGAGGCCGTCTGGGTAGTAAAATAAAAACATTTATTTTGGCTACTACAAAACAATCTTAAAAAGTTAAACATTATTAATAAATATAACTAAGAACTTATGTAGGATATTGTAGCCGCAATCACCACCACAGGTAGGTACCACCGCAATGTCTATTTCTCCTGTAAACAGCAGTGTAAATGCACTGTTGTGTTCTGGTTTGAAGGACATTGTAGCCAGAGTAACTACTGGTCATATTGAGACTTAACATCTTATGTCTCAGGATGGCAAGCTCAGTGAATTTCCATATGAAATTTCTATATAATTCATAGTGTTTGGTTTTACTACTGTCCATGAGCGGTCGTATCGCTTACCATCAGGCGAACGGCATGCTCGTCTTGCCATTCATACAATTACAAAAAGCCAAAGGAGAATGCCTATTTTACTATGAAACTTAGTATCGGTGCGAAGATTATATATTGTCCCTCGATGAAACCTACTTTTATGTGTAGGGAAAAATATATGATTACAATAAAAATAAACATAATTGCAACACAGGCCCGGAGTTCTTGGAGAAATTAACTTGAAGTCCAATAAATATTTTTTCTGCCTTCGGTTCTTTGAACAAAATGTAAAATGTGGTGATAATTTATTTATTTTATAAAAATCTATCGCCCGGAATAAAACAGGAAAGCACCGACAAACCATAAAATTGCTATAATAAATTGCAGGCAGTGTCGGTATAGGGATCTACAATATTTTTTACCGATACTATGAATGGGCATTCTCCTTTCTGAAGATTCTGAATAAGATAATGTCATATATTTAAACTAGCGGCCCGACCCAGCTTCGCCCGGGTGCATAGAGATTTCTGTACAATAATATGTACGTATTATACATATAAGTAGGTAGTAGGTCAGGGGAGCTCCTATCTAGTGGTCATGGCCTGTCCTAGAATAGGTGCTACGAGTACGCGACCTCGACCCCCCCGAGCTACTGCAGTCACTACAAACATTCCCTTCCATGACTGCAGTATCCACTCCTACAGGCCATACTCTCCTTTCCCATTATATCCTTTACTCACTAACCCTATTTCCTTTCCCCCGCTGATGATGGGCAGCAGCGTCGTCAGCGCGAGTCCCCTCCTGCGCTCGCCAACCCGCCTGCCAAGCGTGGCGAGTACTGGCAAATTACCCCTCAATGGCGACACAAAAATGGACCAGGCCCCCAGTCCCCGGCAGCCCCACTATTCCTGGCGATGGTAGCAGCCATGGTTACGGTGGGGCAGGGGGTGCTAAGAATCCCCGGGTTGGCCCCGGCTACCACCCCCGACGACGACTGGCCCTGGTAACACACAACATACGCACTTTGAGGACAGACGAGAAGATTGTCGAACTGGAAGAAGAATTGAGCGGGTTACACTGGGATATTCTGGGGTTATCGGAAGTCCGAAGAATCGGGGAGGATACGATAACCCTGAAGTCTGGTAACCTGCTCTTCTACCGGGGGGACGACCAACAGTCCCGAGGAGGTGTCGGATTTCTCGTCCACAGGTCTCTCATCAACAACATCGTATCCATCGAAAGTGTGTCGAGCAGGGTAGTATACCTTATACTCAGAATATCTAAAAGATATTCGTTGAAGGTCATACAGGTATACGCGCCGACCTCGACACACCCAGATGAAGAAGTAGAGGAGATGTATGAGGACATAAGTCGGGCCATACATACTTCCAAAACCTACTTCAATGTTGTTATGGGGGACTTCAACGCAAAGTTGGGCAAGAGAAGCGATGAAGAGTTGAAAGTGGGGCAATTTGGACATGGGCAACGGAACCTCAGGGGTCAGAGGCTGGCCGACTTTCTGGAAAAAGAGGGACTCTTCGCGATGAACTCTTTTTTCCAGAAGCCGCCTCACAGGAAATGGACCTGGTTGAGTCCTGACGGTTCTACGAGAAATGAGATAGATTTCATCCTGACGACGAATAGACGGATGTTCAGTGATGTCTCTGTGATCAACAGGGTGAAAACCGGTAGTGATCACCGAATGGTTAGGGGCACATTGAATATCAACGTCCAATTAGAAAGGCGCCGCTTGATGAAGTCTACGCTCCGACCTACTCGCGCCCATATCCAAAACCCCGAGAGCTTTCAACTCGAGCTGACAAACCGCTTTGATTGTCTAAAAGAAAACCTTGCAGTGGACGAGTTAAACAGCGGTTTGGTAGAAGCTGTCCATACGGTGGGATCTAAGTATTTTAGACCTCGCCGTAGAGATAGACCACAAAAACTCTCGATCCAGACTCTTGACCTCATGGCCGAACGTCGATCGTTGACGCTGCAGTCTTCCGTTGACGCCGAAGCATATCGGCGGCTCAATAGACGGATCTGGAAGTCCTTGCGACACGATGTCCGTGCTCACAATACTGTGAGCATTAAGGAGACAATTGAGCGGAACGGAGGCTCCAAAGTGTTTGCAAGAGACTTGTCTATTGGGCAAAGCCAGTTGTCTAGGCTGAAAACGGATGATGGCCGCGTGGTATCGACTAGGGCAGAGGTATTAAGAGAGATCGAGAGGTTCTACGGACAGCTTTACACCTCGGTTGCCGAACCTACTGTTAGCTCGGCCGAAGACCCGAGAGCCGAGTTAATCCGACACTTTAGCGATGATATCCCGGACATCAGCCTGTTTGAGATTGAGATGGCCCTCAAACAACTTAAAAACAACAAGGCGCCGGGTGAGGACGGAATCACTTCAGAGCTTCTGAAAGCGGGCGGAACGCCGGTACTGAAAGTCCTTCAGAGGCTCTTCAATTCCGTTCTCCTCGAGGGCTCAACGCCGGAGGCATGGAGCAGGAGCGTGGTGGTACTGTTCTTCAAAAAAGGTGATAACACTTTGCTGAAGAACTACAGGCCCATCTCGCTCCTGAGCCATGTCTATAAGTTGTTTTCAAGGGTCATCACAAATCGTCTCGAAGGCAGGTTTGATGACTTCCAGCCTCCCGAACAAGCCGGTTTCCGAAAAGGCTTTAGTACCATAGACCATATTCATACGCTACGGCAGGTTATACAAAAAACCGAGGAGTATAACTTGCCGCTTTGTTTAGCGTTTGTGGACTATGAGAAAGCCTTTGATTCGATCGAGACCTGGGCTGTGCTACAGTCTCTTCAGCGGTGCCACATAGACTATCGGTACATCGAAGTGTTGAGGTGTATATACAACAACGCCACCATGTCGGTCCGAGTACAGGATCAGAGCACGAAGGCTATTCCACTACAGAGAGGCGTGAGACAGGGAGATGTCATATCTCCGAAACTGTTCACTGCCGCGCTGGAAAATGCCTTCAAGCTCTTGCAGTGGAAAGGATTCGGCATCAACATCAACGGCGAGTATATCACTCACCTTCGGTTTGCCGACGATATTGTAGTCTTGGCAGAATCGCTGGAAGACCTTAGCACTATGCTCGAAGACCTTAATCGAGTTTCCCAACAGGTGGGTCTTAAAATGAACATGGATAAAACGAAGATCATGTCGAATATCCATGTTGTGCCCACCCCCATTGGAGTTGGGGGCTCGACTCTCGAAGTTGTAGACGAATATGTCTATTTAGGACAAGTGGTCCGGTTAGGCAGGTCCAACTTCGAGAGAGAGGTCAATCGGCGAATCCAACTCGGTTGGGCAGCGTTCGGGAAACTTCGCGACGTCTTCTCGTCCAAAATACCTCAGTGCCTAAAATCGAAAGTCTTCGATAGTTGTGTGTTACCAGTGATGACATACGGCACCGAGACGTGGCCTCTCACTGTGGGCCTCATTAAAAGGCTCAAAGTCACTCAACGAGCCATGGAGCGGGCTATGCTCGGTGTTTCCCTACGTGATCGAATCAGGAATGAGGAGATCCGTAGGAGAACCAAGGTTACCGACATAGCCCATAGGATTGGCAAGTTGAAGTGGCAGTGGGCCGGGCACATAGCTCGTAGAACCGATGGCCGTTGGGGCCGAAAGGTTCTCGAGTGGAGGCCACGTACAGGCAAGCGAAGTGTCGGACGCCCGCCTACAAGGTGGACGGACGATCTGACTAAGGTCGCAGGAAGTCGCTGGATGCAGGCCGCTTCCAACAGGTCATTGTGGAGATCATTGGGGGAGGCCTATGTTCAGCAGTGGACTTCCTGTGGCTGATATGATGATGATGATGATACATATAAACCTTCCTCATGAATCACTCTATCTATTGAAAAAAACCGCAACAAAATCCGTTGCGTAGTTTTAAAGATTTAAGCATACAAAGGGACATAGGGACAGAAAGCGACTTTGTTTTATACTATGTGGTGATTATTGTATTGTCATCGGTCCTGGTCGAGTCAATCCGACGTTTTCAAGTGCTCTTAAATCGACTTCAAAGATTCCGTTTCATACATACATACATACATACAGGTGAAGTTAATAAAAGCGTATTAAATACAAAAATATTTCGCCATTTGTAGGGATCTACGATATTTTTTACCGATACTATGAAATGGACATTCTCCTATTGCTTGGAAACTTAGACTGAGTTGCACAAACTAACTTTGCCAATAACTTTGCCTTTGGAACTGTCATCATACATTTGAGACGTATTTGACCTTGCTAATGTATGGGATTGACATTTTCAAGGTCAAAGGTATTGGCAAAGTTAGTTTGTGCAATTGAGCCTTAGACATATATCAGCATCTCCATTAACAACTCTGCAATCAGTGATATCCCTTCTAGTGGTCCGCCTCATGCCGTCCAGCTAGGGTCTACCTACGTGGACGGCCCTGGAGCTGTAGTGGTGAAGACTTCGAGGGTCATACGGCATCCGAAGTACAAGACACGAAGGTCTTACTTCGATGTGGCGCTGATCTACTTGGTTTCCAGGGTTAGGTAAGGATATTTTATCTTACTATATTTTATTTTATTCTGGCCCGGCATAGTGACTACACTGCACCTGATGGTGAGCACAAATGCCGTCCAGACAGGGTATCGATTGGCATCAGACGCCAGTCCCATGCCAATCGATACAATTATGCCGGCCTGCTAAGATGCCTCTTCATTTTTTATGTGTCTACTTGATTTCCAAGGTTAGGTAAGGATATTTTACTGCAGTTTTTTTTTCATTTATTATTATATGAGAAACAAAAAAATACAATTAGTCTCACAAAACCAATTGCTTGGTATGTCTGTGAGTACATAGTGGTGTTTTACATATATTGCTAGCTGCTAGTGCCTAATTATAATGTTGACAGCAGATACTTTTTGATCATTTTAATGTTATTTTGTATTTTTATTAATCCGTGCTGCGATTTCGGAACCTTGATATTACGGACCTTTTTGACCTGCTGATATTACGGAGTCATGGGAGTATTGATAGATCCCCTAACTACCAATTTAGTTTGTTACTCATTTTACTTACTCTGTCCCAGACACGAAGTTTGATAGTTCGACGTAATTTTACTGCTGTTTTGGCCTCTGATTTTACGGAGTCATGTATGTATTCATAGTCAAGGGGGTTGCTTTATACTTCGAGACGAAGGTCGTAAGTTCGACGTACATATACATAGCGGACATAATAATAATAAAAGAAATGAACACGAAAATGGTCATGAGTCATAGTGAAAATTACGACCACATAGTGGCAAAACTTAGATCGATGGAAGCCCCTTACGGTGTAACCTCAGGGTTAATAAACGACTGGTCAGACTTTAGTCGCTGTTGGCTGCTACTTGCAGGGCACGAATATACTAGTAGAAAAATCAATTTAAAAAACAGATTTTTCTACAATACTGTACTGTATCAGATGTACAAGTTCCTATGGTAAATTATAATATGAACTTGTTGATTCCAGCTTCTCCGATGTGATCCGGCCGGCCTGCCTTGGAGTACCACCGCCTGTTGGAAGACCTATTATAGCTACGGGCTGGGGGAGGACTGAATTTGGTAATTATTTCTTATATTTATAAGAAATCAAGTATATAATAGTATTAACATCTTTAATGATAAAGTCATTTGAATTCCATCAGTAGTTTTAAGAAAGTTACGGTCATACATGATGTGGGAAAATCTATTATTTTTTATTAACAATTTCTGATTGGCAAACTTCAATTGGTACAGGCTCTTCATTTTTCTAGTCGAAGGCTGTGGACCATGAGACGCTGGGTTCGTATCCCTGGGAAATCCAAATAAAATTGAAGTGTTTTCTCAAATGCATTTCGGATTCACATCTAGAAGATGTCAATAAGATTTATTATTTGTCACTCTTTTTATAACTTGCTTGATTGGACCTCAGTTCCCTGAATAAAATAAAATAAAAGATTTGGACAAGAAATTGACACTGAGCACCGCACGACGAATCTCGACGACAACAGTTAGTCTTTAACCCATATAAAATTAAAGGCAGGACAAATAAACAAATAGAAAGTGGAAACAAAAGAATAGGTCGTCTTGAATTCGTAACGACCTTAGAGTAATTACCTCTAGAGAGATTCACGCTGTAACCGCACATGAGACATCAATAGCTATATCTAGCAACATAACAAAATAAGCGCCATATTGTGGCCTTGAATTAAAATAGACCCTATTTCAATAATGTTAGGTTGCTTTATTGCGTGAACGACGTCGCTTTCTTTGACGAAATTCTTTTTTCGCCCATCAACAAAAAGCGGCACGTCACATGAAATAGAACATTATTTTGCATCTCATTCTGACATAAAGAAATTCGTATCGGTTCGTCTCATTTTTGCGATGTACGGTACATTTCGGCTCTCTCTAGTGGTAATTACTCTAAGGTAACATATAAAAAAAGCTGCAACGGAATAAGTCTCTTGACAACACTAGCTAGTCTTTAACCCGCAAAGTACAAAAACAGGAGGAGGAAACAAAAGAATTGATCTGAAAACTACAAAAATATAATCTCAATTCCAGGAGGCAGCCAGTCCCTAGAGCTTCGCAGCGTGTCCCTGCCCATATGGGACCTGCAAGATTGCCAGCAAGTCTGGGGCACGTCGCTGAAGCTGCCCAATGGACCGACGAGTGAGAGTCATGTTTGTGCTGGAGAGAGAAATGGCGGGAAGGATACTTGTCAGGTTGGTGTCTCTCTGTATTGTCACAGGAAGTTTACTAAACCCAGGTCTCCACCTAAGATCTCCAAATCACACTATTAGAAAAAGATCTCTACATCGATATGATAGAAGATCCTAAAGCAGTACTACATATATCAGCCCTTATACGTCCCACTGCTGGGCACGAGCCCCCTCTACAATCGGGAGTACGATTGAGAGTGGTTAGGCCATATAGTCTACTACGCTGGTCTAGTGCGTTGTTGTGGCCTAGTTGGCGGACTTTACATACTAAAGAATTTTTTTTTTTTTAATCGCTATGGTATGCAGCTTTCTTCACGATGTTTTCCGTCACCTTTATAGACAATAGAAACAACTATATGTTTTTATATCGATGGATAGGGAGACGAGCATGCCATTCGCCTGATGGTAAGCGATACGACCGCTCGCTCATCGATAGTAGCAAAACAAAACAACACTATGAATTACAAAGCGCGCTTGGCATTCAATTGCGATGGCCATTCTGAGACATAAGACGTTAAGTCTCAGTATGTCCAGTAGCTACTATGGCTACAATGTCTTTCAAACCGGAATACAACAGTGCGTTCACACTGAACGATAGACATTGCAGTGGTATCTACCCAGACAGCCTCTCAAATGTCATAGACCTACCACCAGATCTGTCCACTGACAAATATATAATAATTTTCCAGGGTGATTCCGGAGGCCCAGCTCAAGTCCAAGATGGCTGTGTCTGGCGTATAGTAGCCGTGACATCATCGGGAAGGTCTTGCGGAGCGCCCGACACACCAGCACTATACGCCAAAATACCAAGAGCATTCATATCCGCACAGGTATACGGAAAACGAAGAAGTAACAGATACAATCAGAACGGGAATAGCGGTTTGAACAATAGAGATAGCGTGAACCGAGGTAATCAGAACAATGGAAATCACTATCAAAATAATAGAGGGAATGGCAATAGCCAGAACGGTTGGAACAGTCAAAGTAATCAGAACAATCAAAATAACTATCAACAGAATAATAGAGAGAATAATAATGTTAATCAGGGTACATGGACTAATTCAAATGCAAATTATCAAGACAGCAGAAATCAGAATCAAAATGGTTATCAACAAAACAACAGAGATAGTACAAACAGTCAAAGCAATTGGAACACTCCGAGTGGAAGCTATCAGAACAATCAAAATAGTTACCAAAATAATTGGAACGCAAATGTAAACACCTACAATCCGACAACTCAGAACAGTTACAATCAAAATCAGAACGTTTATTATCAGAACAACAGGGATACGTATCAATCAACACAGAACAATTACGATCAACAGAACAGCTACAGTGGAAACAATTACAATCGGCAAAATGTTTATCAGAACAACAGGAATAGCTACGCTACTGAAAGTTGGAACAATCCAGATTTTAATTCAGGATATGATTACAGTGGTTTTGGTGTGACAGAAAGACCTTGGTTTAGTTAGTGTATAGTTTAAAATTATATTTTTGGACCTTTTTGTTTTATTTTATGCTTAGAGTATTTTTATAGTATAGAAGGAGCGCTGGTACTTCAAAAACGTATATAAAATCACGGATAAAAATGGTGGTGTCGGGCCACCGTTTTCTGCTCTCCTATTGGCTGATATTTGACAGGTTGTACAACATGCACGAATTATTAGAAAAATAAATAGTTTAGGGCTATTTCTTCCCTCTAAAAATCGTTTTAAAAGGATAATACCTAATTATACTCTGGATTAAGGAATTTATATCAATTTGTTGGTATATTTTCCATATCTTCAGAACAAGAAAATATCAACGTTTTTGAAGACGCATATGTATGACAGCGCTCCCTCTATATTATAAATATTCTAAGATTTTATGATACGATGGGATGTACCTGACATTGAGTGCAGTGTAATCTAAATGAAGTGTTTGAGGTTTCAGAAATATATTCTCAAAAAGACATAGTAGGTTTCTCATATGTGAGAGGTCGCCTGGGATACCACGGCAATGTCTATCTCTCCCGCCAAACAGCAGTGTAAATGCGCTGTTGTGGTTCGGTTTGAAGGACATTGTAGCCAGAATATTAGGTCTTATAGTTGCAGCGAACATTTTAATAATATTTTATTATTTATTATGCACGACACTTAACTTCTTGTAACTTTTTAATTTTTTTATATGTATATGTTGATTATTAAATATGTACTTTGAAAGTTCAGATTTAAAACAGTTAAATGACATACATACATACATCACGCCTTTTTCCCAGAAGGAGTGATAGGAGGCGAGCCTATCGCCATATCGGGCACACATTCCTGAAACCGGGCTGATAATAAAAAGTTATTTGGTTTTGCGGTCCGATCTACGCAGAAGGAGCTCACTGACTTTGGAACTGGCTAAAGGAGAATGCCCATTCGTAGTATCGGTAAAAAATACCGTTCATCCGGATAACAATATTGTTTGCCTTGCTTTCGGCTCTGAAATGTGGTGATAATGACTTTATTTTATAAATCTGTCGCCCGAGATAAAAGAGGAAAACGTTTAAGGACAAACCTTCGATCAAATATACACTAGATACACAGTTCCCTGTAAAAGTTCTGTTAAAAAGTGGCACCGATGCATGACATTAAAAAGAGTAAACAAAAAGATCACATATTCCAAATATATTAACACAAATTCCACCTTATTCCTGGAGCTTAAAGTAGCTTTTCACATAATATTGTCTAAAGTTCTGCGACGTTTTGGAAGCAACGGTCGGTGCGTGACTGAAGGCGAAAGAGTGCTTAAAGCACTCTTTTTTGGTGCCATTTTCTAAGCGCTCATGTTGTATCTAGTGTATATTTGATCGAAGGGACAAACCATAAAATTGCTTTAATAAATTTTAAGCAGTATCGGTATCGGGATCAACGATATTTTTACCGATACTATGAATGGACATTCTTCTTTACGCGCATTTGTAAGCAGAGTAATAATTAAGAAAGTAAGAAAAGATTTTTTAAGCAGCAAAAAAATTGTTATTTGAAATACATTATTCCATTGAACTGATATGTACTTAAGTTGTTGCCAGAGGTCGTTTTCGTACGTACAGTGGTCGGTATCTTAATACAGAAATATTCTGTCATAAATAAATCGATATCGATTTTGTTTGTTCGACAATTTTGTCAATAGTATAATAAATAATGTAAGTCTTAAGACCATGAACGTTTAATAAATTGTTGTTTTATTTCACTGAGTATATTTTTTTGCCTTATTTTTATTGCAAACAAACTGTTCATCTGAGGGTAAATGTTGACTATAAATTAAGATCTGCACACATATGTACACACACACACACATATCGTCGCTTATATTACAACAGCGCGAATATGCATTTTCTTAACATTACAGGAGAAGCAAAAAACTTAATTATTAATAATTGAAAATAAATAAAAAGCAGATAGATATTCTACAAATTTTGAATTCTAGCTCGTGATTGGCAAGTATCGAACGCGATTGGTGCAAAAAATTGTATGTACATCTAAACTCTCGCCTTTTTCCCAGAAGGGGTGGGCAGAGGTTGTTTGCCTTCACTTGTTTCCCCCCTCCCTATGATCCCGGGTCCTTCCGCCGTAGTGTGCAGAGACATCTCAGCAGGCCGGCATAATTGTATGGAATGACTTGGGACTACCGTCTGATGCCATTCGATACGCCGCGCTGCCTAGACAGCATTCGCGCTGACCATCAGGCGCAGTGTTGTCACTAAGTGGGAACAGTTAAAAAAATGGTGCAACCGTGACATCCACATTTCGCCTTGTATGTTCCGTCCTACTATGTGATGGGGGCGAGCCTATCGCCATCATTATCATCTCAGCCACAGGAAGTCCACTGCTGAACATGGGCCCTACCCAAAGATCTCCTCATGGAGCTGTTGGAAGCAAGCACCTGCGATTTACTGGAACTTTAGCAAGGTATTCCACCATGTAGGCGGGCGTCCGACATTTCGCTGACATTTCTTTCTTTCTCTTTCTTATTTTTTTCTTCTGTCTTTCTTAGATATATTGCCTATTTCGTATAGGAGATATATAATATTATATCTTTCAGAGAAAAGAAAAAGGGAAGGGAGGAGAAACGTGATATTGGACCTCCGGCATATCACATAATGAAAGACAAATGTTCTATAAACAGGGTTTCAAAATAAAATAAAAACACCCAACAGTCACATACATAGTCCTGACTCCACACTAAGATCAAGTCTTGTATGATACCAGAAACTACGAGATATTTCGATCTCACAAACACGAAGACCCGATGACCCGATGGCCTTACTATTGAGGACGCCGAAGATCGGGCGAAATGGAGGAGAATTTTCCGGAAAGCGAACTCTGGCACCGGCCGGGACAACGCCAAGTAGAAGAGAAGAGAAGAAACACGGAGACCCGATAAAATATTTGTGGGGCACACAAACATTTGTCTCGGTCCGGGGGTCGAACCTGTGGCCTGTAGATCAGCGTGGGCGAAGAAACGATTACCTCATGGCAAGTGATCACTGCACATGAACATCCATAACGCGCGGATCATGGATCAATTCTGTATCTGTATCAGCCCATATACGTCCCACTGCAGGGCACGGGCCCACTCTACAATCGAGAGTACGATTGAGAGTGGTTAGGCCATATAGTCTACCACCATGTATACTGTATGTAGTTCCCAATACCCATGACACAAGACTCGATCTTAGTGTGGAGTCAGGACTGTGTATGTGACTGTTGATTCGAATTTCTTGTACTGTACTGTATCAGTCCATATACATCCCGCTGCAGGGCATGAGCCTCCTCTACAATCGAGAATACGATTGGGAGGGGTTAAATTATATAGTCCACCACGCTGGCCTAGTGCGGGTTGGCGGACTTACATACCATAGAAATTCTTATAAACCGCTATGGTATGCAGGTTTCCTCACGATGTTTTCCTTCACCATTTTAGAACCATGTATGAATTGCTGTCATCAAATCGGGAAGGGAGCGGGAAGGAAAAAGGAAGGATTGACACCTTCGATCAAATATTATATACTAGATACAGGGTCCGGAACAAAATCACACGCCAAAAGTGGCCGAGGTTGCTTATACTTATACATTTGAATTTCGAACTACGAGATGTAGCAAAAAGTCTTAAGTTATAATCAACTTCAGGTAACAATAAACCGTATTTCTTTAAATTAAGATTTATTATGTTTTGGACCATACTAATCAAATAAGAGCACACGCTTATTTGTGCTGTTATTTCTCTTGCCGTTTTAGGCCGTTACTTATAATCTAGTGTATAGGTATATTTGATCGAAGATTGACACATTTATAGTGATTTTTGTAAATAAATGCAAGTATTGAAGCTAGCTCTCGTTTCAAAGCTGGCGTCTCACCAATCAACCACAGTGCTTGTCCAGGTCTAAAAGTACAAATTGATTTAAAAAAATTCTTAAATGGCGAGACGAGCTTCCCAATTGCCTGATAGTAAGCGATACTACAGCTCATGAACAGTAGCAAAACCAAACACCATGAATTACAAAGAAATGCTTATTCCACTGCGCTCGCCATCCTGATACATAAGATGTTAAGTCTCCATATATGTAGTAGTTACTCTGGCTACAATGTCCTTCAAACCGGGACACAACAGAGCATTTACTCTGCTGTTAAACCTACCAGTGATACTTACTTCCCATACATACATACATAAACCCACGCCTTTTTCCCAGAAGGGGTAGGCAGAGGTGTCTGGACACCCACATTTCGCCTTGCATGTTCCGTCCCACGATGTGATAGGTGGCGAGCCATTTTTTTTTTTTTTTTTATTGCTATGAATGGCGAGACGAGCATGCCGTTCGCCTGATGGTAAGCGATACGACCGCTCATGAACAGTAGCAAAACCAAACAACACCTTGAATTACAAAGCAATGCTTGGCCTTCCACTGCGCTCGCCATCCTGAGACATAAGATGTTAAGTCTCAATATGTCCAGTAGTTACTCTGGCTACAATGCCCTTCAACCCGAAACACAACAGTGCGTTTACACTGCTGTTTAGCGGAAGAATTAGACATTGCGGTAGTTCCTACACAGGTGGCCTCTCACATAATAGTCGTATGAGACATAGGTACTTAATAATGCTTTATTCCCATCTCACAATTAGCGTGTCTATTTATTTCACAATTTAATAACCTAAATGAAAGTTAAAAGCTCAATAAAATGTAAATCTCTACTAAATGACGCTACAAAGTTACCCCTATACCAAATTGCCCGAAAACAAATATAATTTGCTGTCCTGTAACTCTATTTTGAACCCTATTTCGATGTATTAAAGTCCATATTATATTTTTGTGAAATTAGCTTTGCCGAACCTAAGTAATTTGCTATCGTTTGAATGAATACTGAACCTTATTTGTATGGCTGTAAGGTCCATATTTTATTTTAGTGGAATTAGCGTTCTTGGTGTAAGATGGCCCTTTGAGTGGTAACCTGTGATTGGCTGTCGTGGTAAATGCGCGCGCAAGGTGATAATCCGTGTTACGGTTTTATTAAATTGTTTGATTTACATTGCTGCTTTTGTATTTATTTATTAGAATCGCAAAAAAAGAATACACAATGAAAGCTTTACTATTATACTGCATTTTAGAGGTAATGCTTCTTCAATTTTAATTATATAAAAATAAATAACACCCAGTAGTCATGTACATAGTCCTGACCACACTCTGCGATTGAGTCTTGTGTGGTATCAAAAATTTCGAGAAACTTTTCGTTCTCACAAACACCAAGACTCAAAACAAAAACTTGTTAATCACACAAACATAACTCTGTATTTGGATCGTAGCGGCCTAATGATTAACAAGCGTCTAATCAACTACAGACGAAGTCTTTTCAACAGAGACGAAGCTGCGAACAAAACGTATTCGAAAAAAAAGCGCGTGTAATTTCTATTTGTCTCTCTTACTCCTAGAGAATCACGATATCTTCCTTTTCGTTCTGGTATTCCGCAACCATGTTTTGTTCGGGATGACTGCTTTAGTATACATTAGATTTTGGAAAACATGACGTCTGAGGGAACCTGCACACCATAGCAGTTTTTAAGAATTTCTATCGTTTGTCAAGTCCGCCAACCCGCACTAGACGAGCGTGGTGGACTAATCTGACCCTAAATTCAATCATATTCTCGATTGTAAAGGAGGCACGTGCCCTGCAGCGAGACGCATATGACCTAATATAGCTATAGAACCCATGAGGTTAGCGAGCAATGGACTCGATCCAACAGGTTATGTTAGCGACCCATCTCTTCTTTATAGATATGTTAACTCTTTAGTCCATTTGCGAAAATAGTTTACAGGTTTACACCACCCGCGGAGTTTGTCGAAAAATGCCGGGTTTCGTGAACTCAAGTGCCTTTATTTAACTTTTTCAGTGACAAGCAGTGATGAATTAAGTCAATGCATAGTGCCTTGTATTTTAATAAATAAAAAATAGTAAAAGTAAATATTAATTAATTCAAAATCTATAAAATATATATTCAAATGTGTGTATATAGTGTGTTTAAATAAATATTTAATGAAAACAAATTTAATTCAAACAAAAGTTAATTAAAAATGTGACGTCATACTCCGTTGTGTTTAAAATTCAGAAAGTTTTATACAACATTCAAATAGTTCTAAAGTTGTACGAAATTTAAAAATCCACCGACCAATCACTCATCAACGTAGCAGATTACTTTCAAAAATCGAACGCCGTTAAACTTTTAAACCGAAGCAAAGGTCACTTCATAAATCCTAGCATGTCATTTTGTATGTGACAAAATGGCGAATATTGGCAAAGTATTGGCTACAATAAAAGCAGTTATTACTCGTCTGGTCTTCGCCTGCCATGGTATCATTGCTATATGGCAAGTGACTGTATTTAAAGACAGTTTAGAGTACTGGTATCTGGCCTCACCAATTTTACTTTTAATCTTCGAAGGACTATTCACTTTGACTATCAAGGAGAATCAAGAATGGAAGTGGTAAGTATTTTATATTAATTCTTACACAACAGTTTTGCTCGCGGATTCACCCGTGAAAGGTTTTTTCATGATATAAAGTACCCTATATAATTCCTCGATTAATGGACTATACAAAACTAAAATATATTTTTTAATTCGACCTCTAGTTCCTGATGTTAACGCGTTCAAATAAATAAACTTTTTAGCTTTACATAGGTATTAGTATAGATAGAAGTCGGATAGATAGAAATTGTTTTTGAAAATATGAGTACTTGGATAACCAGGTTGTCCAAATTGAAAAGGCAAAAATGAAAGACCAAATTAAAACGCAACCGTACAAAAAAAGGATTTTATGGTTTAAAAATTAAACAAACTTGTAGGTAGTGAAGATTAAAAACATCTACATTCATTATTCATCAAGCGAAGCTCAATATGCTCATCAGAATACGTTAAATATTTAATTTAGCGAAAACCACATTGTAGAATCCTTGTTTTATTTCACGGCACAGCAACTGCATTCCACCTGGTGGTAAGTGTAAATGCCGTTCAGGCAGAGTATCGAATGGCATCAGACGGCAGTCCCATGCCATTCAATACAATTATGCCGGTCCGCTAAGATGCCTTTTCACGCTACGGCGGAAGGACCCAGGATTATTGGAAGGAGGGAACATGTGTGATGGCGAACAATTCCACCAGTAGGACCATCAAGCTATGGCTTTGCAAGCCAACATGCATGGTTCTGTTTAGGAATGGTGAGGAGGGGATCAAATTTAATGATATCGACGTGTGATGGCAAACCTTTCCACAGTTTGACGGTGCGGCAGAGAAAAGGATTGGTGTTGTCAATGAACCATAAATGGTCTTCTCGATATTTTCAAATATACTTATGTATTTATATCATAGCCCCTCTTTGACAGCCTCCGTGGCTCAGCTGGTGAGACGCCGGTTGTGAAACGAAAAGTTGCGGGTTAGACCCCGCATCGAGACAAATGTTTGTGTGAACCACAAGCATTTGTCTAGTCTAGGTGTTTGCGAGAGCGAAAATTCTCTGGTAGTTCCCGATACCCATGATACAAGACTCGATCTTAGTGTGGGGTCAGGACTATGTATGTGACTGTTGGGTGTATTTATTGATTTTTGTGCTGAAGACTATGAGGAACTGTATTTTTGTTCAAACCTTTTCTCAATGTTTAATTAAAATTTCTTGTATTGTATCAGCCGATATACGTCCCACTGCACGACACGAGCCTCCTCTACAATCGAGAATACGATTGGGAAGATTTAAGCCATATAGTCCACCACGCTGGTATAGTACGGATTGGCAGACTTTACATACCATAGAAATTATCACAAATCGCTATGGTATGCAGTTTTTCACCTTCACCTTCACCGTTTTAGTGCGTGGTGATTGACTATCAATACACACATGAATCCGAAAAGTTAGAAGTGTGCCCTGGGATTTGGACCCGCGACCACCGTGAACATGTCGATAGCCATATCTGTCTGTTCCACCCAATGTCGATATGTTTCTTTATTTTTATATTTCACAAATATTGATTTATGTACTGCTCTGAATTAAAACAAGCTGCGACTCCTGTATAATCACTGTATTATAAAATTGTTTTGAAAAGAGCAACGCTAGAGTTTTTTTGTCCTTGTCTGACGAAAAAACCTTGTGAATTGAGTGGTAGAGAAAAATAAGTGACTATATCTTAATAATGTATAATATTTCTGGAAACTTCTTATCTAAACAATATCTGTATCTGTATCAGCCCATATACGTCCCACTGCAGGGCACGGGCCTACTCTACAATCGACAATACGGTTGAGAGTGGTTAGGCCATACAGTCCACCACGCTGGCAAACAATATCTAATCTAAATATTTTCCAGAACCTTCTCATAATAACCCGGAATATACACCTATCGAATTTATAACCTCTCTTTTTGAAATCGGTTAGCAGAAACTCCATTTGTTGCGCTTGGATGGTCCTTTATGATACAAATGTCACGGCCAGACCAACCCTTTACTTAATACAATGTAGATATTTAGAGAAATAACGATGGTAGGAGGTCCAAAGATGTTATACATCTGATTTTACGGGCATGTCAATATATAATTATTTCTTTCTTTTTTCTTGCTATGAATGGCGAGACGAGCATGCCTTTCGCCTGATAGTAAGCGATACGACTGCTTATGAAAAGTATCCGTATCTGTATCAGCCCATATACGTCCCACTGCAGGGCATGGGCCTCCTCTATAATCGAGAGTACGATTGAGAGTGGTTAGGTCATATAGTCCACCACGCTGGCCTAGTATGAACAGTAGCAAAACGAAACACTATGATTTACAAGGCGATGCTTGGTATTCCACTGCGCTCGCCATAAGATATAAGATGTTAAGTCTCAATATGTCCAGTAGTTACTCTGGCTACAATCTCCTTGAAGTTAGAACACAACAGAAGATTTACGTTGCTGTTTGTCGGGAGAAATAGACATTGCAGTGGTACCTACCCAGGCGTCCTCTCACATATGACCTACCACTAGTAAATGTATCTACCCTACCTCTTTATCTCAGCACCATCTCAAGGTAGACTGGCAGAGAATACCTATGGCATTAAGTTCACCTATACAGAGTACATCAAGACTGCTAACGAAAACGAAGCCGGGTGGTAGTTTAAGCGACTTCAGACACAATACAACAGAAAATGTTGGAAAAATAGCGACGATTTTTTTTGTTATTTTTTTCCTGTGGTAATATTTTTGGGTGGTGATTACATTTTTTGCTAAAATAATAGTGAGTACCCTTTTATTAACAAAGACTAAGGTATAAAGGAGTTAAAATTATTATTTTAGCAAAAGCTGTGGACCACCCAAAAATGACGATATTTAAAAATCATAAAAAAAAATTACGCGTTTCTTAGCGAAATCTTTATTTGCATTGTGTTTGTAGTCACTAAAACTACCACCCGGCCTCGTTTTCGGTAGAAGTCTTGATATACAATGTCTGTATATAAAGGTAAATAAATAAATAACTTTATTGAAAGGACGTCCCACCTACCCGTCCTGTCAAAACACATCACAATGTCATAAAAAGTGATAGAAGCGCCGGTAATGGCATTTCCGGAGTCAATATAAACCCAATTAGCTATTTCATTGGGTATTTAACATTTCTGACAGCCTCCTTAGTTGTTTGGTTAGACCAGTGGTTCTTAAACGCTGGTGCTCGGAATATTTGGTGATCCCAGAAAGCATCCCAAATGGTTCGCGGAACCATCCTAAGGCCACCCTTAAAATAATTATATTCATTTTTATTACTATGAAAGGCGAGACGAGCGTGCCGTTCACCTGATGGTAAGCGATACCGGATACGAATACACCTAACAGTCACATACATAGTCCTGACACCACACTAAAATCGAGTCTTGCGTCATGGGTATCAGGAACTACGAGTACTAGAGACTTTTCGGTCTCAAAACACTAAACCAAATCCAGGGGGGTTACTCTACAATCCGTTACGAAGCCCGAAACTTCGGATGACGGACGTCAGTGACGAAATAAATGTACCACAGAGTATGTGAACCATCCGAAATGTTGAAAATTCGTCGTAAACATAGACTAACTGCGGAGTGAATGATAATTGTCATAGATATTCTTAATGATTTTAGATGGATTTCGTGTAACGAAGTAACATCCGTCCGAAAAATATCACGAAATTTCGAGTTACGGATTGTAGAGTAACCCCCCAGACCCGAAACAAATACTTGTGGTTCACACAAATGTTTACAAGAGACTTTTCTTTCCACAAACACCCAGACCCGAAACAAATACTGATTCACACAAATATTTGTTTTGATGCAGGGATCGAATCCGTGGCCTCTCATTTCACAGCCGGCGTCTAACCAACTGCGCCACGGAGGCTGTCAAATCCAATATCACTATGCCCGACCTGGGCCCTACTATATTCATCCGAACGAACGAACGAACGAACGAACGAAGTTGGGCCCTACTATATTCATCCGAACAAACGAAGTTCGAAACTTCGGATAATCGCAGTTTATATACGATACGATTGTACCTACATATACTTATGGTCGTAATTGACTTATGGTTACGATGTACGTTATACAACTTCGAACTTTTACAGAGTAGATACATTCGTATGTCGATCGTCCGAAGTATCGAACTTCGTTCGTTCGTTCGGATGAATATAGTAGGGCCCAACTTCGTTCGTTCGTTCGTTCGGAAGAATATAGTAAGGCCCCTGGTATCATAGCTCTGCGGTCATACCATAGAATAAGTGCGCCATCAAGCCAGGTTTTTAATATTCACCTTTTTAATAGTAATTTTTCTTTCAGGTTCTGCCCTTCAGTCTTCATATACCTAGGGCTTGTAGTTCCTGCAATATGGCTTCTAGAACTTCACAAAGTGGACCTCAGACTTCAGAAGAAGATTATAAACATGACTTATATAGAAGTAAGTATGAATGTTTGATGGCAGTCAATCACCACGCACTAAAACGGTGAAGGAAAACATTGTGAGGAAACCTGCATACCATAGCGGCTTATAAGAATTTCTATGGTATGTAAGTCCGCCAACCCGCATAAGGCCAGCGTGGTGGACTATATGGCCTAACCCCTCTCAATCGTACTTTACAACTACTGAACATGTAACTACTGAACATATTGAGACTTAATATTATATGTCTCAGGATGATGAGCGCATTGGAATGCCAAGCATCGCTTTGCAATTTAAGGTGTTGTTTGGTTTTACATTCATCTGTTCTGTGGTTTTACTATTGTTCATGAGCGGTCGTATCGCTTAACGTCCGGCGAACGACATTATCGTCTCACCGTACATTGAAATAAAAAATATATTTTTAAATAAAATTTGATACTACAAATTGAATAGGTCATTTAAATTTCATTTTTATTTAACATCTAACCCTTGTAGACGGAGATCCTCATACCTGGAGCCACAAAGATACCGACGGACATGTGGGTCACATTGATCGAGCAGTTTCTGATGTTAACCCTTATCGTCGGAAGATGGTTGCTACCGAAGGGAGACCTAACTAGAGATCAGCTTAGTCAACTCCTACTGGTGTATATTGGTAAGTCTGTTAAATGTGTGTTTGTTAAATGTAGTCACTAAAACTACCACCTGGCTTCGTTTTTGGCAGCAGTCTTGATATACCATGTATTATGGTTTCTTAGATTTACGCGAATGTTACACATTGAAATAAAACGATTATTTACGGATTTTATCGCGGATTTGGTTTAATTTTTTCATTTTTAATTTCCCGAAGTTTCGATAACTTTACAGCTTTCATGGTAACGGGGCGTACTGAGGAATTAGTTATCCGCTCAGTGACTGTACACAAATTTAACTACCCTTATCAATGACATTTTACAAATAGACACGTCATACACTAACATAATGGCACAAAAAAATGGCGCGATGCGTATTGTAATTTCCTTAGTAATTTCAAATTGGTTCGAAGAATGCGTCCAAAAGCAAGATACATAAGTTAGAAGAAGATGAATAGACATCGCTAGTTACGTAACAATAAGTGCCGCACTGTTATTGGCCAAAGCGCGTGTGACGTAGCACCAATTATGAAGTACGGGTTAACGTGGCGAGAGTTGTCAAACGTCGCCATGAGAGCGAATTTATTAATTTTATTTAATAAAAAATTAAATTAGTGTGTACTTACGCATTAAATAAAATATTTTTTTTATTCCACAGTTTCAGAATCATTTGTACATTATTTTAAATCACTCTAATCTATATTTCCGCATTTGGTTTTGAGAATACAAATAGTCAGAGAAACGTGTATCCGCGACACTAGTTGAAGCGTGACTGATTGCGAGTGAGGCAATTACCTTCCAATCGTCTTGCCATTATAAAGCTCGGACAACGCATCTATGCTTTATAAACATCTTAGACCCTTATTTTGAAAATATTCAATTAAAAACTTAATTCAAATAGCTAGTCTATGTTTGCGTTCCGATCTACGCAAAAGGAGCTCACTGTGTCTTGAGGTCCAAAAGACCAACTGCCAGACCTGAAGACACAGTGAGATCCTTCTGCGTAGATCGGAACGCAAACATAGACTAGCTATTTGAATTAAGTTTTTAATTGAATATTTCAATACCATGTATTGTCCGTTTTTGTTTAAAAATTCTGAGGCGGCAATGAGTAATAGCAGAAGAGCATGTTAAGACTTCTAATAATAATAAAGTGGTGAGGTTAAAATGAATGAACCGCAATGTCTATTTCTCCTGTCAAATAGCAGTGAAAATGCACTGTTGTGTTTCGGATTGAAGGACATTGTAGCCAGTGTAACTACTGGACATATTGAGACTTAACATCTTATGTCTTAGTACGGCGAGCGCAGTGGAATGCCAATCATTGCTTTGTAATTCATAGTGTTGTTTGGTTTTGCTACTGTTCATGAGCGGTCGTATCGCTTACCATCAGCCGAACAGCACGCTCGTCTCGTCATTCATTGCAATTACAAAAAAATAGCAATAATTTCCATGACTAGATTAGTATAAGGTTAGGATGTGTGACTATTAGCTGACTAACCTCTCAATTTCAGGTACAGCAGCAGACATAATAGAATTCTTCGACTCCTTCAAAGATGAAAAGGTGGCTACAGAGAAAGTCCTGGTGCTTCTAACCCTGGCGATCTGGTCGTGGTCTCTGATGCAATTTACGGTAGTCCTGACAGCAACCAAGTCCAGAAAGTCAAGAGGGGCAGCCAATAGGTCTGACATGTATGTGAAGCGACGCACTGCACATCGCTTTTAATACACAATCTCACATAATATTTGTTTTGTTCTTCGATCAAATACATACTAGATACAGGTACTTTTATTACACAATCTCACAGAGTATTGGTTTTGTTCGATCAAACATATACTAGATACAGGGTCAGGAACAAAATCATACGGCAAAAGTGGCCGAGGTTGCTTATACTTACACATTTGAATTTCGAACTACGAGATGTAGCAAAAAGTCTTAAATATAATCAACTTCAGGTAACAATAAACCTTATTCCTTTGAATTAAGATTTATTATGTTTTTGGACCATAGTAAAATCAAATAAGAGCACACGGTAATTTGTGCTCTTATTTCTCTTGCCGTTTTTTAGGCCGTTACTTATAATCTAGTGTATGATTTGATCGAAGGTATTGTTAAACACATCTATCTCTGCAGCTTTATCAGTCGTTATACGTCCCACTGCAGGACACGGGCCTACTCTACAATCGAGAGTACGATTGAGAGGGGTTAGTACAGTCCACCACGCTAACTTAGTTTATTATTTAATTTACAATTAGTACAATTTATGGCTTATGCACACTTTGAAACTTTTATAATCACATACACAACATTGATACACGTGTAATTTTTAGGGTTCCATATATAGAAGGTAAAAACAGGACCCTATTACTTAATAATAAATAAATACACCCAACAGTCACATACACAGTCCTGACCCCACACTAAGATCGAGTCTTGTGTCGTGGGTATCAGGAACTACGAGGGACTTTTCGGTCTCACAAACACCCAGACTCGAAACGAATATCTAATACCTAACACAGAATACTAAGCCTCCGCTGTCTGTGTGTCACCAGGCCGTATCTCATAAACCGTGATAGCTACAAAGCTGAAATTTTCACAAATTATGTACTTCCGTTGTCGCTATAACAACAAATACTAAAAATAAAAAAATGAAAATATTACGGGGGGGGTCCCCATACAATAAACGTGTTTCTTTTTAGTACTAGCGGCCCGGCCCAGCTTCGCCCGGGTGCAAATAGATTTCTGTACAATAATATGTACGTATTATACATATAAACCTTCCTCTTGAATCACTCTATCTATTAAAAAAACCGCATCAAAATCCGTTGCGTAGTTTTAAAGATTTAAGCATACAAAGAGGCGTAGGGACAGAGAAAGCGACTTTGTTTTATACTATGTAGTGATTTAAAAAAAAATTGGCTCCCATACAACAAACGTAATATAATTAAGCAATTTTTAACTCGATCTTAATAAACGGGAACAAACTTGGTTTTATTTTTATTATGATTTGTATTTGAAGGGAAATTGTATAAATTTCAGTGTACATTTTTTTTGAATTTCAAGTAAATTGTTTTATCTTTTTAAATAATCTAATTGCTAAACTAAATACCATAAAACACAAATGGATTTTTAGCATAAGTCGTTTTCATTACACACTTGCACATGCACAGAAACGTCAAACGTATTTCATATAAGATCGTCCATGTATAAGATATATTGTATATATTTTTTCTGATTTTTTCTAATCAACGCTACCATACTTTTTGTTCAATCATCCTCTTTTTTCTCCACAGAAATGACGTGTATCATTATTATACATTTTTGCAATCTCATACACAAATACCAAGAAGCTTATACCCAAATGGAGATTGCATTCCGTATAAAACACTGAAAGACAAAAATTTGACCTTGAATGACGTCGCTGTTGCCTGCTATCCTTTTCTTTAGAGTGACAATGAATGAAAATGACTTTTTGTTCATTCATGCAATCTCCATTTGGGTATAAGCTTCTTGAATCTCATACACAAATACACACACAGGCAATTAGCATAGAAAGCACTAATTAGATGTTTAATATTTCTCAATAATCTTTAGTGATTTTGTTTTAATACAATATGTATGGAACACGAGCAAGCAGGTCACCTGATGGTAAGTGATCACTGCACATGAACATCCACAACGCGCGGATCATGGATGTGTTGCCGAACCATCAAATTGAGACGGGAGTGGAAAGGAAAAAGGATGGGAACAGGAAAGGGATATTGGACATCCGGTAATCTCAGTCATAGAATTAAACGAGACAGCAAAGTTGTCGCTTCACGTCGATCCCTAATGAAACAGTGGTACTATTGGACAAGCCTGCCCATTCATGTTAAACCTTGATTGCTTATTTTTTTTCCGAATTACCCATAATATGCAGGTTATATCAAGACTGCTACCGAAAACGAAGCCGGGTGGTAGTTTTGGTTACTACAAACACAACGAAACTAAACATTTAGCAAAGAAATGCGACAATTTTTAAAAAAAATCTCGATTTTGGGTGGTAAATCCATAATTTATGCTAAAATAATAATTTTAGCCCTTGCGTACCATAGCATCAGTAAGAATAAAAGGGTGCACAATATTTTTTTAGAAAAAGCAATAACGAAAAATTCTTTGCATTTTTTGCAAAAAAAAATTAGTTGCTTTGTCTAAAGTTACTAAAACTATCACCCGGCTTCGTTTTCGGTAGCAGTCTTGATATACCTGATATGTCCCACTGCGGGGCCTAGGTGAGTTACTCTATACCCCGACACAAAGTTCGAATATTCGAACGTCAACATATAAGATAAAAGTTTTTACTTCAAAAATCAATACTATTCTGTATGAAACTTATCATTCACTCCGAACTTAGTCTAAGATTACGACGTACGATACAGGATTCGAACATTTTGTAAAGTATTAAGGCATATTCGTACCGTTTTGCGTGCGATGTTCGACATTCCTTGAAGAAGTTGGAGACAGTCTCGCCCTCACACCCACCACTGCAACTCCTGTAAGCCAGGATCAACAGTGGCACGAAATGTAATGACACCGAGCAATGAAGCTCGGTGTGTCTCCAGGAATGTCTAACTTGTCTTTAACCCGCAACGAAATTAATCAGAAAGTGTTTTTAATAGGAGGAGTTGGAAATAAAATATTGACCACTTCCCTCCGTGCAAAGCGGGTGACAAAACAATGAACTAAAGAGGTAAATAACCTCGTAAAAAGAAGATTCGTTAAAGGAGTACAGAGTAAACCCCCAGGCGTCCTCTTCAATCGAGAGTACGATTGAGAGTGGTTAGTACAGTCCACCACGCTGGCCTAGTGCAAAGCGGACTTTACATACCATAGAAATTCTTACAAATTTTACTGGTAGTAGGTTTCTCATATGTGAGAGGCTATCTGGGTAGGTACCACTGCAATGTCCATTTCTCCCGTCAAACAGCAGTGTAAATGCACTGTCGTGTTTCGTATTGAAGGGCATTGTAGCCAGAGTAACTACTATATTGAGACTTAACATCTTGTGTCTCGGGATGGCGCAGTGGAACGCCAAGCATTGGTTTATAATTCAAGATGTTTGGTTTTGCTGCTGTTTATAAGCAGTCGTATCGCTTACCATCAGGCGAACGGCATGCTCGTCTCGCTATTCATGGCAATAGAAACAAATTTGCTATGGTATGCAAGTTTCCTCACGATATTTTCCTTGTTTGATAGTTCGAACTGCCAATAATCTTGTATTTTTAGGAACAGCAGAGCTTGCTGTTGTACGATCGAAGTATGCGCAATTATAATGAATATTGCGTTACAAGACGCGCCGTTTTTGGCGTTCCGGCTTCTGATAATCTGTCACTACAAGATAATCAACTATATGAACATATTTTTCACTTGCAAGAATACTTTGGTAAGTATTTTTGGATATATTTCTATATAAATATAATTATAAGGCTGAAGAGTTTGTTCGAACATGCTAATTTCAGTAACTACTTGTACTTTTGGTTTGCTATTTATCGAGATTGGCTTATTAGTAGTTTTAGCTATTGATTTTGAAAATACTTGCCTGTATAAAGACAGAAAGTATATTAAAAACCAAATTAGTAATTTGCATAACCGCTTAAACGAAACCTAATTAAATTAATATTTATTTTAGCACAATTTCACGGTCATCTTTTTGCAACTCCAAATGTACTGAAGGGCTAATCCTTAGTTTTAAAATCAATACATAGATGTTATATTTCAGGTAATACTATTACAAATATACAGACTATACGTTTTGCACTTGGAAACGGTCGATGAAGGTAATGGAGGCTCTGTGTACAAGAAGAGAAGGACGCATAGATCTAAAGAGAAGAAGGAGAGAGCGAGAAGGCATACGTGAGTATTGTCAACTTTTCAGGTTCTTCTGTATCTGTATCAGCCCATATACGTCCCACTGCAGGGCACGGGCCTCCTCTACAATCGAGAGTACGATTGAGAGTGGTTACTGGTTATGCCATTTAGCCCACCACCATAGAAATTCTTACAAATCGCTATGGTATGCAGGTTTGTGTTCATCACAATTATACAAAATATGTTTACGCCAATATACACACTTTTGGACACATAATGAACAATGTATATGGTTACTAGTTAGGCCATATAGTCCACCACGCTGGCCTTGTGCAAGGCAGACTTCACATACCATGGGAAATCTAGTCATCATCTAAGGTATTCAGGTTTCCTCACGATGTTTTCCTTCACGTGCGTGGTGATTGACTATCAATACAAAGGACTGACAGTCAGACAGTGATTTGTTAACATTACATTTTACAATGGCCAATGAGCAAACAGGCCACCTGATGGTAAGTGATCACTATATGAACATCCACAACGCGCGGAGCATGGATGTGTTGCCGGACCATCAAATTGAGAGGAGTGGAAAGGGAAAAGGATGGGAAGAGGAAACCAAACACCATAACAAGGCTGCCACTTAACATAGAGAAGTGGACAATATTTTATTTCCAACTCCTCCTATTAATTACACTTTCTGACTAATTACGTTGCGGGTTAAAGACAAGTTAGACATTCCCGGAGACTCGCCGAGCTTCATTGCTCGGTGTCATTACATTGCGTGCCACTGTTGATCCTGGCTTACAGGAGTTACAGTGGTGGGTGTGAGGGCGGGACAGTCTCCTTAACATAGATCTCCTGTGAGACAGTGGTACCACCAACAACCCTGCCCATTCATGCTGAGTCATGACTCATGACTGACAACAGCGTGGCTCTACCACTTATGACATTTTCAGTGAGCACAAATCGAAGCGACACAAGAGGAAGCGAGAGGTCGCCGAGACTACAGTATCAGTGATCAGTGATCCGAGGAAACACGATAGAGTGGACGGAGGAAGAATTAGGTAAGATGTTTCGTACTGTTTTTAGTACTGAATGGCGAGACGAGCATGCCGTTCGCCTGATGGTAAGCGATACGACCGCTCATGAACAGTGGCAAAACCAAACAACACCTTGAATTACAAAGTAATGCTAGGCTTTCCACTGTGCTCGCCAATCTTTAACTTAAGTCTCAATATGTCCAGTAGTTACTTTGGCTACAAAGTCCTCCCATACGAAACACAACAGTGCATTTACACTGCTGTTTGCCGGGAGTAATAGACATTGCGTTGGTACGTACCCAGGCAACATTTATCCACAAGCCTTATTCATAAACCTTTTTATTATCAAAATATGTTTTGTATTCATCGCTCAAAATGAATTCAAACGTCGTTCTAAAGGTAACTCAATATTCTAAAACTAATAGTTCTATTGCAATTGTATGCACTGAACAAAAACGTCAGCTAATATACAAGAAAAACAAAGAATTATAATATATTATGGTTATAAAATAATAGTACACATCTGCTACATAACCTAAATTATTAATAGATTTCTGTACAATAATATGTATGATTATACATATAAACCTTCCTCTTGAATCACTCTGTCCATTAAAAACAAACCGCATCAAAATTCGTTGCGTAGTTTTAAAGATTTAAGCATACAAAGAGACATAGGGACAGAGAAAGCTACTTTGTTTTATACTTTGTAGTGATAATGAAATCTTATTTTAATAAATTGATAAATCTCTTTTACACTCTGCGTCACCCATAAGTTGGCTATTAGAAAATGCCTTAGGCATTAATTTCACAATTTTAAAAAGTGTAAAAACAAGCGCCGCCAAAAGTCGAGGTTTGTCACAAACGACGAAACGAAGCGAAGGTTTGTATCGTATAGATAGTTAGGGGTGGGTTGATACACAAAGGGTGTATTAGGTACAGGGGTCGTCACCTTGACACGACAGAATCACTGGCCAAAGCGTAGAAAGGGTTGGGATAGCGTAGTCGATAGACTTTTTAAAAAGGAGGTTTTAAGTTGGTCGATCTTTTTGGTTATTTATTTGGATTCAAAAAAGGAAGAGTTAATAAAATAAGAAGGTTTTAAGTTATCTTTTTGGTGTCTAATTTTTAAAATAGGAACAGTTTTTTGTTCGAAAAATGATTAAGGTTTTTTTTCTCTAAAAAGGATTAAACTTTTTTGTGTTTCATTTCTATTTGAAAAAGGAAAGACGTGAATGTTGACAATTTAATTTTAATTCATAATTTTAAGGTGAAGAGGTTTCCAATTTTGCTCTTCAGGCAAGCGACCTATACGCATCGTTAATTTCGCTAATATAACAATAATCCAGCCTAATACGGCGCGCGCGTCTTTGTAATGGACAATTCAACTGAGATGCATTAGGCCATAGTGCATTGTACATAGTACTGACTTTATATGCCATAGAATTTCTTATAAAATATTGCAATACCCATGATTCCTCAGTTCTCACGAAATACCTAATATTCTTCATTTTCATTATAAATCTATCGAATATCGATACTTCTGCCCCCTCATAAATACAAATCTATCGAATATCGATACTTCTGCCATCCCTAACAGGGTGTGGCGGAATGACCGCGCCGCACAATCGACTAATAAAAATGTATAGGTAACTGGACGGACTGAGGCATGTACTACGGGGGTTTAATTTACTTGATAGAACATTTACTGGAGGTCAGAGACCTTTTTATTAACCGACTTCAAAAAAAAAAAGGAGAAACTCAAAACCTTTGTCACAGATTAATTTAATAAATAAATACACCCAACAGTCACATACATAGTCCTGACCCCACACTAAGATAGAGTCTTGTGTCGTGGGTATCAGGAACTACGAGAGACTTCTTGGTCTCACAAACACCTAAACGCGAAATAAATACCTGTGGTTCACACAAATATTTGTTTCGGTGCGGGGATCGAACCCGCGGCCTCTCGTTTCACAGCCGAATTCTAACCAACTTCTCCTCGGAAGCTGTCAAAAAAGCCGGAAATTCTGGCTTTTTAAATCTATATTACATAGATGTTAGATAAACTGCAGTAGTTTTGTCGTGATATAAGAAAAATAGAATATTTTTAGCGTGGTTTATTCCTTGCTCTTAAACCAACATCGCCGACGTAAGACAAAAAGCTGCTAAGTTCAAATGGAACTGGACTGGCCATATAGATATGGCCAGACCAGTTGTCCAGTCCAGCCCAATGGTTGTCAAAAATCTATCGTATTTTTGACAACCATTGGGCAAAAACCATCACACAATGGCTCCCCAGTAGAAGATACAGACTACGCGATAGGCCTAGAAGAAGATGGCGGGACGAACTTGAGTTATATCTTCCGAACTGGCGGCAATTAGCATCTCTATATCAGCCCATTCACGTCCTACTGCAAGGCACAGGCCTCCTCTACAATCGAGAGTTTGATTGAGAGGGGTTAGTACAGTCCACCACGCTGGCCTAGTGGCACCTGACCGCGACAAATGGAAGGAAAGGTTGAATGGCTTACAATAAATTATTTATTTTTATAAGGCGCGGTTCATAAATTCAGTAAAACATACATACATACATACATACATACATAAACTTACGCCTTTTTCCCAGAAGGGGTAGGTAGAGGTGCCAGGACACCCACATTCCGCTTTGTATGTTCCGTCCCACAATGTGATAGGTGGCGATTCTATCGCTATATCAGGCACAAATTCCTAACTCTGGGCTGATAATGAATAGAAAAATCCAATATCACTTCGCCCAACCCGCTATTCGAACCCGAGACCTCAGCTTTGTAAGCGTACCGAAGTACAACTACGCCACCGAGGCAGTCAGTTCAGTAAAACATTTTTAATATAATTTTAATTTGTTGACCCAGTCAATCATAGAATCTTTTTGTTTCTTCATTTTTCTTCCTATTAAATCCATTTAACGTTAAAATGGCTCATTATATTGATATACATATATGCTAGTTAATTGTGTATTTTTGTTTAAAAACAAAGTTTAGGTCAATGGGCCCCATAAAATCCTCTGAGTGCGTTTTAATCCAATTTTATAGGGACGACCACAATCGGTTTAGATTACCAAATCTACACGGTTGATCATTAGCAGACAAGCAAAGTTACTGATTCGACTTTTACGTATGTCATTTTACTTTAGTAGCCTTTTGGCGACTAACAGCCGCTGCCAATAAACAATCCCAATCCAAAATTTGCCGTTTCATATTGACAGCTCAATCTGTTTTCTGATACTATAATCATTAATCAATCTCAGTAGTGAAAAAACTATGGCAACATGGTAAATGACAAATCGAAAAGTAGAAAACAATCCAGATTGACTTCAATCTAATTTTTTCGATTGATTATTGGCATCGGCCGTAAAAGAAAAACATATTTTTCAATTATCTCGTATTTTTTGATATTTTCTTTCTTTATATAATGATATTCCTAAGTTTTCATATAGATGCTTGTTGAATCAGACATATCACGAGAAACAATCACAAAAATGAAGAAATAATAATAAATAGTTGATTGGATCTGTAATATGTTAGATACTCATTATTAATATTCCGATCCAACTCAATCCAATCCATCAGCCAAAGAAAGTCCACTGCTGAACATAGGCCTCACCAATGATTTCCACGGTGACCTGTTGGAGGCAGCCTGCATCCAGCGAGGTCCCGCGACCTTTACCAGGTCGTCTGACCACCTTGTGAGTGGACGTCCTACGCTGCGCTTTCCGCTTTCACATCTTATGTGTCAGAATGGCGAGCGCAGTGGAATGCCAAGCATTGCTTTGTCATTCATGGTGTTGTTTGGTTTTGCTACTGTTCATGAGGAGTCGTATCGCTTACCATCAAGTGAACGACATGTTCGTCTCGCCATTCATAGCAATAAAAAAAAGACAGATAAACAGACAGACAGACAGCGGAGGCTTACTAATAAGGTCCCGTTTTTACCCTTTAGGTACGGATCCCTAAAAAATATGTAAAATCGAACAGAAAAACTCTAAACAATCAGAAAATTTAGTTCTTTTTAAAACATAAAAGACAAGAATATAATGCCCGGGTGGCGCAGCTGTTTGCTACTGTTCATAAGCGGTCGTATCACTTACCATCAAGCGAATGGCATGCTCGTCTTCCCATCCATTGCAATAAATAACCAGTCAGAAAGATATTGACAAATATATTGATAGAGCGGAAAGCGCGTAAAGTGTTTCTACGTAAGTGGTGCGCGTGCTCCAATCTATATTTAGTGGAGCGATACTGAAATTAGTCGACCCTCGGAACGATTTTAAAAATTGCTTGTGTAATGACAGACTTTGTAATAAAAAGAAAGATAATAATTCTTATCACCGTTTAGACGAAATCTATTATAAATAATTTCATATTTATTTTAGGGCGATTCTCACATTCATCTTTTAAATCCATTGAAGGGCATGTCCTTAGTTTTTAAATCAATGCAAAAAGGTAATAAATTAAGTTTACTCACTGAAGTCTAGTTCCGCAGCTAGATGACTCACTAGAATAATGAATCACTAGATAGTCCCCGACACACGAACGAATAATAAATACACCCAATATTCACATGAATAGTTCTGACCCCACACTAAGATCGAGTCTCGTGTCGTGTATCAGAAACTACGAGACTTTTCGCTCTCACAAACACCAAGACCCTAAACAAATACCTGTGGTTCACAAACATATGTCTAGCCATCAACTAATCATCAAATAGTCCATGATTCACAAACGAATAATAAATACACCCAACAGTCATATACATAGTCCTGACCCCACACTAAGATCGAGCCTTGTGTGCTGTATCAGAAACTAAAAGACATTTCGGTCTCACAAACTCCCAGGCTCAAAATTAAGACACTAAAATTTGTCACGATGCGTGGGTCGAACCCGCAACCTCTAGTTTCATAGTCAAGCTAACCAACTGCCACGGAGGCTGTCAAAATTAGACGAATATCAAGCTCCGGTATACGCGTCGTTGCCAAGCACACACGAGACTTCTTAAAAATGACAAGAGGCAAACGACAAACTACCCTCCTTTGGATTATATTTCCGATCAATTATGAATACTATGAAAAATTATTGTGGAACTGTAGTTTTATGACTACATTATCAATATTATTTCATTTAATACAAGCATAAAAAATTAAAATACTGATTGCCTGATTGTATATGTCGGAGATATTCTCAGATTTACATATTTAATCTCCATTTCAATGAAAATACACACAGAAGATCACTTAGTTTATTTTCACAAGGATGCTAAGACAAAAGTGAACTATTTTTCAAACAGATTGACATTATCATTTCCATAGCAACGGTTACCGCAATCGCAGTTTCCTTTACAACCAGTCATTTTAATTACTATATAATAAATCTTAAAATTAATATATTTCAGTATTCGAAACATAACTCTAAATTATTTATTTTACACAAATTACACTTATTATAATAAACAATTCCATACAAGTTTATATAAATCGTCAACAGGTGACGCCACCAGTAGGATAATATAATAATTACATACTGATATGCGCCGGTAGCGCCCATATATACAACTCACATCAAGTTAAAAAAATTACCAAGTACTCTCATGTAGCAGGGATTTCAATTATTGGTGTAAAATTATAGTTTTAACGTAGCGCTACCAACATTACAAAAAAAACGAAAATGAAAAAAAAAGACAGTTCGTGTTGCTGAGGGAGTTTCTTGCGCCGCTTCTTCTTCACAGCTACAACACGTTCCGAAGCGGTGGTAGCAGAAATGAACGATTCAAAACATCTTGTGAAACACTATTTGAATAAAGAATATTTTTATTTTCATTTTTACGTACAAGAAAATATCTACATTTTTAAAGACGCAAATGTATGACAGGGCTCCCTCTATATTAAAAATACTATTAAATTTACAAATACCTTATTAATATTATTTTATTTATTATATATCAGTATCAAAAATGTGTTCACAAATCTATGGAGATGACATACAATACATTATATAAATTCACTCCATTTTTCCAGAAAGGGGTAGGCAGAAGTGCCATCAGGACACCCACATTTTGCCTTGTACCTTATCTTTCCCGGGATTTGATAGGGGGCTAGCCTATCGCCATATCGGGCACAATTTTTATTTGTTTATTGACCAAAAATATGTTTTTTGTTTCAGAGCAATAATACTGACAAACTCAGACGAAATAAAGGAATTGGAACTAACAAAACTATTCAACGATCAAGTTTCTACCGAAAATGAGAAGAAAAAGAAGTGAGTATATTATGTTTGTGGTATAATTTTAACAGACAGCGAAAGGCCGCGGGTTCGATCCCCGTACCGAGACAATTTTTTTGTGTGAATCACAAGTATTTGTTTCGTGTGTGGATTGAGACCGAAAAGTCTCTCTTAGTTTGCACAAGACTCGATCTCAGTAAGAGGTCAGGACTATCTGACTGTGCATATTATATCAGTCTACGTGACCGTTGAATGAATTTATTTATATATTATTATATTTTATGTACTATCAGCCAATAGTCGGTCATAATTGAGCAAGGGGCCTCTTCTATAATCTAGAGTTCTATTGAGGGAGGTTAGGCCTCCACACTGGATTAAGTACATAAATACATAGATAAATAGAAATTATTAAAAAATCTCTACAGAGTGCAGGTTCTCTTGCGATATTGTCCTTCTACCGTTATAGTGCGTGGTGTTTGACTATCAATATATACTCCGAAAATTCAAAAGTGCGCCCTGTGCCGCCGCGACCAACGTGGCGACATCCGTTTTTAGTCCGCTAGACCTTTCGTTACTTGTTAAAATTAACTAAAATAGCTCGTTTGTTACCATATAGTTCAATTTTGACAAAGCTGTAATTTATTAATTATTTTGAAATATTATTTTCAGCGGAAAAAAGAAACAAAAATCAGAAACTTCGGAGGAATCGGTAAACGTCCATCACACGACAGACGATTCGGGTATTTGACATCACCGCGTCCGCCACAGCCCCAAACGGAGCCCCAGACACAAAGACAAACATAAAGACAGGAAGCACAAACGAAAACGCGACTCTAGCGACACATCTGACAGCTCTAGTTGAAAACTTGGATTTGTGAGAATGACCTTTGCCTGAAATATGTTGTCTGTGGTTCGGTGGCTGTTGAAGCCTGAAAATTGTCTATGATTTGTTGAGATGGCGGTGGCTGATGATTTGATTGAAAAAAATGTTTCTAATTGGGGTATTTTGTAAGATGATGGTAAGGTGATCTTTTGTGTAAATAAATTGAGAATTGGTTTTGAATACAGAGTATAATATACTGTATTGGTTGAAAATCAGCCTTTGGTTATGGCAAATATATTACATGCCGTTTTCGTAAATAAATGACGGTTGTAGGTGAAATTTGAATTTGTCCTACAATAGATTGTAGGGAAGAAACTAAATTAATATAAAATAAGAAGAAATATAAATATATAGTATATGTATGTATTAAAATTCAGAGTATAAAAACTTTGTTATGTAATATGTATTATGTATTGTTTATATAGCATTAAGAATCACTGCCTTTGCGTTGAGAAGTATTATGTTGGAAATAAAATTAATTGTCAAAAAACGGGTATTGTTTCTCGGGTGTAATGATTCACCGAAGATTATTTTAGAAATAAACTATTTTTGTAGTATTCTGTGATGCGAAAAACTTTGTATGCAATTGGTAAGGCCGTTTAAGAAGTGTCCATAGCTTTTAAAAAGTTTTATTTTTTTGGCGGGAACAGAGCCTGGGCTGTACTCAGCAATATTCTGCCGTCCTCACGCTAAAATGTCGTTAAGTACAAAAATCGCATTTTTGAGTTATGCAAAAAAAACGATATTAAAGTTCTTTTAAAACGTGGTTTTAATACTTAACGGCATTTTAGCTTGAGGACGTTAGTATTGTGAGTTAGAGTTTGGCGGAAAATAGTAGGAATTAGGTATAGCTCTTGTTCTTAGAGTATTAATAGTATAGAGGGAGCGCTGTCAAACATTTGCGTCTTCAAAAACGTAGATATTTTCTTGTTCGTAATGTTGGTAGCTCTCTTTTTCTGTTCTGTATCAGCCCATATACGTTCCACTGCAGGGCACGGGCCTACTCTACAATCGAGCGTACGATTGAGAGTGGTTAGGCCATATAGTCCACCACGCTGGCCTAATGCGGATTGGTGGACTTACATAACATAGAAATTCTTATCAATCGCTATGGTATGCAGGTTTCCTCACGGTGTTTTCGTTCACCGTTTTAGTGCGTGGTGATTGACTATCAATACACACACGACTCCGAAAAGTCAAAGGTGTGCCCTGAGATTCGAACCCTATAACAGTGAAAATTGTACTAATAAATAGATATAACCGAAAGTATATTTAGCTATTATACTTTAAAACGAGTTTGAGTGGCATTAAATAGGCCTAAACTATTTATTTATACTTTTCTTTTCCAAGTAATTCGTGCATGTTGGACAACCTGTCAAATATCAGCCAATAGGAGAGCAGAAAAAGGCCCGGCACCACCATATTTATCTACGTTTTTGAAGTACCACCGCTCCCTCTATATTATAAATACTCTATAACGGCCGATGCCAATAAACAATCGAAAAAATTAGATTGAAGTTAGTCTGCATTATTTTCTACTTTTCGATTGGTCTCTTGACAAGTTGCCATAGTTTTTTCACTACTGAGATTGATTATTGGCAATATAGTATCAGAAAAAAGATTGAGCTGTCAATCTCAAACGGCAAATTTTGGATTGGGATTGTTTATTGGCAGCGGCTGAAGACGGCATACTATGGTATTCATACTCTTTTGTTTAAAAGAATAAAAATTTAATAAAGTGCCTATTATTATTATTTATTTTTGTACATTAAAACCGGATTACATTAAATTAGAAATTAGTATTATATTGTAAAAGCGCGCACAATATTTTGTTAAAATGTAGATTTCATAATAAAAATGTTTTAAAACTACCACGGCTTGTATTTTTCCTTCTAGTGAAATAAAAGTTAAAGTGTATGTTAATATCACTACATAGTATAAAACAAAGTCGCTTTCTCTGTCCCTATGTCCCTTTGTATGCTTAAATCTTTAAAACTACGCAACGGATTTTGATGCGGTTTTTTTAATTGATAGAGTGATTCAAGAGGAAGGTTTATATGTATAATACATGCATTTACAGCCGTTCTCGATAATCTATCTGTTCCGTGCTTTCCGGCGTTTTTGCCATACATATTATTGGAATCAAGTATAATAGCTCACATAAATAGGTCCCATTTTAAGGTAATAATAATTTGATCCGTGGTGCTTTACGGCTGGCTTCTCCGGCCGTAAAAGTCTTTTTGCGAGGTTATTTGCCTCTTTAGTTCATTGTTTTGTCACCCGCTTTGCACGGAGGGAAGTGGACAATAATTTATTTCCAACTCCTCCTATTAATTTAACTTTTTGATTAATTTCGTTGCGGGTTAAAGACAAGTTAGACATTCCCGGAGACTCGCCGAGCTTCAATGCTCGGTGTCATTACATTGCGTGCTTGTTGATCCTGCGACACAGGAGTTACAGGGGTGAGTGTGAGGGCGGGACAGTCTCCAAGTAGGGTATATCTGACATGTCAGTATAAAAAATTAAACTAGGAATTGAAAAAGTCATTTTAAACGTATAATTTATTTATATCATTATTTACAATAAATAAATAGTATAAATAAGAGATTTTACCAATAGTCAAATTGTATTTGAACCGTAATTTTTATTTGGAGCAAAAGCATGCAAATTGGCAGAAGCGATATAAAAATATAAAAAAAGCAAAGAAACCGCCATTTTGAATTTGAAATAGCATTATCAACAATAATGGGTGTTTGATCATTTAAATAATTAGCTGTAGCCTTAGAGTATTTATAATATAAAGGGAGCGCTGTCATACATTAGCTTCTTGAAAAAAGTAAATATTTTCTTGTTCGTAATGTTGGTAGCACTGCTATATAAGTGAAAATTGAATGAATTAGTTAGCAATAAATTCCCTAGGTAACCAAAATATATTTAGTTATTTTCTTATTAAAATGAGTTTCGAGGGGAATTAAATAGCCCTAAACAATTATTTTTAATTTTTCCTTTTCAAATAATGTATGTATGTTGGATAACTTCTCAAATGTTAGCCAATAAAGTTGACCAGGACCACCATTTTTATCTACGCTTCTCAAGTACCAGCGGTCCCTTTAAATTATAAATACTCCCATGATTAAAATAGGGCTTCACAATTAACTTTTCATTACAAAATTAGATACATCCCCAAATATTTGACCCACCTCTATCATTTAAAATAACGCTTTTTATTCTAAATAATCAAACACCAAATATTTATAGGTTATCGGTTATCTCGGCGCCATATTGTTTGAATATTTCCCGCCAAAAGTTCGCTCTGTCTGGTGTGAGAGAAGTGACGAATTGAGGCTCAATGCCTATGGCCAAGTTATAAGGATAAGGAAGCCATTCTCCACTGCCAGGATCTGTGGTTGGAGTTCTGAGAAAAAAAAAGAATAATACCGTCAGTTACTGCGCAAGGAAACATTTCATACAGCCCAATTACAGGTAGAGAGTTTTTGTCTCGGTGCGGGGATTGAACCCGTGGCCTCACCAAATGCGCCACGGAGGCTGTCTGCCTGATGACAAGAATGATCGCCAGTATTCGTTTTTGTAACCGTCCATATACGTACTACTGCAAGAACGTCAATAATAATAACATGTAAATACATATATACATAATCGTCACGCCTGTATCCCATAGGGGTAGGCAGAGACTATAGAACGCCACTTTGCCCGATCCTGACATATTACTTTCGCTTCATCCACTTTCATCAGTCTTTTCATGCATTCTCGTACGTTTAGGGTGCTTTTGACCATTTTGCTTTTGACACATGTAAATAATTATTTGTATAATCTCATTATTTAATTGCTTTTTTGGTAACTCTAATTAATCAATGGAATATGTTTTATGGCTCCAAAACTAAATCAAAACATTGCATGTAGCGTTCCGTGCCACTGTCTCAATTTAAATAATCCTATTTAATACGATTATAACCTTTTTCAAACTACCAAGCTGTCAACATAATACCCATTACATTATTAAAATCGCAATTGACCAGCATAGTGTATGGTCTAAGCCGTCTCAATGGAACTTTCGATACATACATAAAGTTTTTAACTCATTAACATTTTAGTATTTTATGTGTGCCAGTGTTCTTGCTAAGGGCGGAATATATTTTATCGCTGTATAGTGTTGTAAGTGGTCCTGTGGGGCGAGAAAACCGACAGAGGGGTAAGGTCTCGCGATTTCATACGAAATTGTCATGTTAGCAAGTACACCCGAGTTTATAAAAAAATCGTGAATAAGTACTTAGGTATCCAAATAATCAAATCAATTCTAAAACCAGAGACTAAAGTTAATCCCTCACTCATCCGTGTTTATTAGTAAGGCCCTTATAATTTACAGACCATATTCATTATTGGTATGGTCACGTCCTAAGGAAGCCACATGAGTACGTCGGCAATGTACGCCTGAGCCTCAACATTCCTGGGCCACGACCGAGAAGTAGACTAAAGAAGCACTGGCTAGATGTCGTCAAGGAAGATATGAGGGTCAATGGCTTTGTTAATGAGAATGCCGAAGATTGGGCGAAATGGAGAAGAATTTGCCGGAACGCAGACCCTTGCACCGGCTGGGATAACGCCAGGTAGAAAAGAAGATTCATTGACACTAAAATGACCATAATAATATGTAGCGATAAAAATAAAAATAAACTTACCCATACTTAGCGAAGTTGGTCCATAGCATTGTCATGAAAGTGATAATCCTTGCGTCATCTTCATCCATTGGTAACGGCAGTCTTTCCAACTCAAACAAATAATACAGTTCGTCATAGTGACATGTCGCTTGCAGGCTTGAATTGGTCAGCAGCCTACCCAAATTCCTCATCCCAATATGATTGAAAATATATTGGAATAGCGGTTGGTCCGATTTGTTGGCGTAAGTGTCGACAAAGAACGACATCGGACCAACAAAACTAAAATCTGAATTGTAATTTATAAGTCCACCGATGAGGGCTTCTTCTGTATTATTGGTGAAATATGTATCTTTTATAATATTTCTAAAGTCCTCTTTTTCATCTATAGGCACTCTTAAATTCCTTTGATCTAGAACAGATAGATCTTCGTTCATGATTCTATCAACCAAACTTGTTATTGTGAAATAGTCAAGCGTACTTGCTAAACCTTCAACTGTATTGAGACCAATTAAAATCGGCACATAGTTTGTTTTATTATTTTTAAGAATATTATAAGGAGTGTCGGTTAAAAACGGTTCTTCGTCTTCAAACACCGTTTCTACTGATGGAACGAAAACAGACCGAGAATTCATTTGTTTCATAATAGCTTCTTCTAACTTAATAACTGACGTTTCTGAGTAAACTTCGTATAGTTTTTCAGGGTCTTCGGAATTCACTTCAAGTGATTTCGCAATTTGGCAAGCAGTAGCTAAGGGATCTGGGTCAAAAGACTGCGGAGTAAATAACGACCCACTCTCAGATATTACTCTATGGAACAATCCTTTAGTAGACTCCGACATAGTTAGTAAAAGCGCTGCAACACCACCCGTGCCTTGTCCAAAAACAGTCACATTATCCGGATCACCACCGAAATGTTCTATATTGTCTCTGATCCAACGTAACGCTGCCCTTATGTCTTTCAAACCGGCATTACCAGGCGCTTCTTTAGTATGTAAATTGAGGAATCCATAGACATTAAGTCTGTAATTAACTGTCACTAAAATGACGTCATTTGTTAGTAAATACTGAGGGCCGTAGAACGCTGGTGATCCTGAGCCTACGCCAAAACCTCCGCCGTGGATAAATACCATGACTGGTAGACTTCCGTTTATAACCGTTGGAGTGTATATGTTTAAGACCAGACAGTCATGGTTATCACTTGGTGCTGTTAAAGGGTCGTGGAAGGGAAATTGAGGGCAGAGTACCGCTCTGTTATCAGCCTTGAAGACTTCTTTATGTGTTGGAGGCTCTTCTGGTGCCTGTTGGGAATAAATAACGTCAGCATCTTATTAAGCAGTCAAATACAGAGGTAGACAGAAAGGGGAATGCTATAGTCATCATAATTAACAATTTTACCATAGAGTCAACTCTAAAACAGGGAAAAAACAGTTCGTACATTTTGCAGAATTAATAAAATATTATTATCGCCTCTTTTTGCGTAATCCTGTATAATAAAAAAATAGAAATTGAGTTCGTTAGAGGATATATGAACACAAATTGCATCCCAAGTCACAGTTATAAAATTTACAACATTTACAACCGAATACTCCACACAGTATGGATTCTACGTTGGAATAGTATAGTAATCTCCACTGTTAACTCATAGATGATGAATAATGAATAATTTATGAATAATATATTTGTATCCAAAATATGAATTATATACATTATGTCTTATTTCTATTGGTCCCAAACTAGGCGTGCCTGTATCTTGGGAACCAAGCTGTATGATATTAACATCAATGACATGACTACACATTTAACAGGGTCGTGTGGAGTTAATTCTCATGGAAATACATTCGTATCACTTATATACTGAACTTTACTTATTATTCAAAAAGTTGAGAAAGAATAGCATACAAAAACATAATAAAATAGCGACGATCACTAGATAGACGATAGATCACTAGACCATTAGAATAGTTTGTCACCAGTCAATACTTTGTCTGTACTGCACTTTATCACAATTATCACGGATACTAAACAATCCTACCGGGGAATCGAATCAGGTCAGACAATAGTAATGGAATTTATTTACAACTAGCGGTCCGGTCCGGCTTCGCCCGGGTGCAGCTACCTATTGAGAACAATTTAGAAACATAGAAACTATTTCACGTAATAATACATACATACATCAAAAAAAAATATATATATTTTTTTTTTATACATGCATAAACTCACGCCTTTTTCCCAGAAGGGGTAGGCAGAGGTGCCAGGACACCCACATTTCGCCTTGTATGTTCCGTCCCACCATGTGATAGGTGGCAAGCCTATCGCCATTACGGGTAAATTCGTGACTCTGGGTTGATAATGAATAGAAAAATCCAATATCACTTCGCCCAACCTGGGATTCGAACCCGAGACCTCAGCTTTGTAACTGTACCCTAGCACAAATACGCCACCGAGGCAGTTGAGCAAGTAATAATTAACATATTAAACTCAACATTACCGCAACACTTTAAACTGCCTATACAATTACTTTGAGTTTGAAAGAGTATAGAATATATTTGAATTCCTTGCACATCCTTCCAGGATCACTACCTTTTTTCGGAATACAAAGTAGCCTATTAGTTAATCCGGGGTGTCAGCCAGTTCCATCGCAATTATCAACAAAATTGATCCAGCGGTTTGAGCGTGCAGAGGTAACAAACACACATAGAAACTTTCGCATTTATAATACTAGTAGGATAATATCACAAAAAACTCACCTTAAACATCACAGGAACGCCGTACTTAATGCCTAGAAATTCATAATAACCTTCACTAAACGACAAAGCTCCTTCAACTTTCCCATATTTGGTATCAACAATTTTGGTCTTCTCCTCACAGAAAGCTAGGCTGAGTGCGCCCAACAGCACAAGGCTGCAAGCTCTCATTTTAAAAAAGTAACCTTTGAATGTAATTGTCTATACCTCGTTCGAAATTTGAATGAGCGAGTGACATGTCATGTGTTTTTATTTGAAAACGAACGTGATTTTAACAATGGAGATGTTTTATCTATTATCAGATTAATACGTGATATTCTTCAATTAAACGGTTTGCAATCAATGTTGTGTAATAATTTCATAATGTGACTGTGATACCACATTGCATAATACTTACGGCTTTATAATTATTGATCTACTTTAATTTATCGAATTGATCGAATAAGACAAAACATTTGAGAATTAAAATAGATTTTAAACTTTAAAGCCGTTAGAATTGGGTGGGTACCACCGCAGTGTCTATTTCTCCCGTCAAACAGCAGTGTAAACGCACTGTTGTGTTTCGGGTTGAAGGGCATTGTAGCCAGAGTAACTACTGGACATATTGAGACTTAACATCTTATGTCTCAGGATGGCGAGCGCAGTGGAATGCCAAGCATTGCTTTGTAATTCAAGGTGTTGTTTGGTTTTGCTACTGTTCATGAGCGGTCGTATCGCTTACCATCAGGCGAACGGCATGCTCGTCTCGCCATTCATAGCAATAAAAAAAAAATGGCATCGCCGTGGGACATCTTGCAGGCCCGGATCTAGGGGGGGGCAAGTCGGGGTCTGTTCCCCGGGCGGCAAGTTCAGGGGGCGGCATATTGAATCTTGGGAGACAACTGCAAAACTCATCAATAACGTAACACCACTTACACTTTTTTTTTCGTCGTGCGCGAATTAGTGATTATGCGATACGGGAGCGTGAAAAAGAGATGAAAACGAAATATTTGGAATGTAATTTATCCGTCTCAACAATTACGTTTAGTTTCAAATATCCAATTTGTGTTTACTAGTTAGTTTTAGTTGATTAACCGAACGAAGAACGAACGTCTTTTATGTGGTACAGGCAGTGGTGAATTTACTAGTAGGCTGTAGCCTACGGCGGCAGATTTTAAGGGGCGGCAAATCTGGGCCAATTTTTTTTGTTTTGATTTACTGAAATAATAAAAGGTAATATTTTACACATTGAAAAAACGGGGTTTGAAAATTAAGAATAGTTAAAATATTTCAGTTATATGTTCCGACGTCTCCACGTTGACAATAAATGTTTAATAATAAACACTTTATTAAATATCTATACTTGGATATTATAAAATATTCCAATAATACAAAAATTATAAAAAAATCTTGATTAAATGTGAAAAAACACCTATTAACATTGATTTTAGTTTTTATTTTAGTCGTTTTTTTTTTATTGGTCATTTATTGTTTTCATGCACCCAGTGGTCAAGAGGTGGCAAAATTCCTCCACGGCTTCCTTTGCCTGTCGTAAGAGGCGATTAATAGAGGTCATTGGAGGCGCTGGCCAACTCTTAGATGTGCGGCAGAACTCGTGGCTTCATAGCGGACGCCCACGGTTAGGGCGTCTTAGATTTTTTCAGCGATCCAGTCTGGCTGCAAAATCTATGCGGTACGGACAATAATTGTCCCCGTGCGCCAGATTGAAAGGCTGAAGACCCCGACATGCACCTTATGATCCCCTTGTAGATATCGATTTAAAAAAAAAAGGTATTTTAGTCACCCTGTTTTGAGGAAATTGAGTTTGAATCAGACCTGGAAGTTTTGAGGCCTGAGAAGGCTATCCTTATAATATCCACCATAATATCTGTGCCGCTGTACGTATGAATAATGTATATAAATGAATGTGTATGGTGTCCTACCACGAGGTCTATTTCAGTCTACTTCTGCCCTATTAATCATAAGACGTTCTATGGAGTCGTTAATTCGTCGTGAGAAATGAATTCGAAGTATACGGGGCCATACTATCTTGGAAAGACGCTACTTGATGCTGAGTTCTTGAAACGTTTGTGTGGAATTCGGACCTGATATTCCAAGCATTCCAACAACTCATCTCTAGGGAATCTACATTTTTTTTTCTCCCGTAACGTCCATGTTTCAGCGGCGTACAGAATTACGAGAAAGTGCTCGGACAAGCCTGATCTTTAGTAGCCTTTGTAGTACGATTCCTCCATATTTTCCTGAGCTTCGTCATTGCCCCTCTAGCCATCGCCATACGTCGTTTTATCTCAATGATACAACCACCATTGTTTTTTTTAACAGCCCAGGATAAATGTACGACTGAACCAGTCTTGGAGGAGCCCAGCGACGGTTTGTGATGTGCATTGAAATTCCCCAACACCATTTCAGCCGACGGGAACTACGTCCGCCCGTCATCAGCCACATGGCTGAGATACCTGAACAGCCGAGTCGTCTCATCGTCCCCGTTGTGAGACCTGTAAAGGCACACGTCGATGCGGCTCAGGCAACCAAGATTCACGTGCAAACACAAAGCGGGGAAGGAGGGGTCCTCCATGCAGCTTAAACGGTGACAGTAGATGTCCAACCGAATATACATACAAGCATACCCCGGATTTAGGCTTGAAGCTTTCTTCAATCCGATCCGAATCCGCGTCTCCATCAAGAAGAGCAAAACAGACTAGGCCGTCTCGAGATGGTGGTAGACGGCATTAAGGTCGTTTGGAGTTCGCGGATGTTGGTGAACTCCATAGTGAACGCGATGGTGATAGAGGATGGTGATAGGTGACCTGCTTTGTTTAATTGCGCTGTCATGAAGTTGAAGGGATGAGTTTGATGAAGAGGCATCGAGAAGCCAAAGTCCGGGTGGTAGGCTGAATGGGCACCGGCATGAGAGGGTCGGCATGTCGCTAAAGGTCGGCCACATCCGGTCACCAACCGGCACGACGTACTCACCCAAGATTATGTGCGACATGGTGAGGCAGCCCCTCGTGGTGGTGAGCCACGATTGGGCTCTTGTACTGTACTGTCTCTTAGGCCGGCGGGTCAATTCAAAGTCAAAACTTCTCCCTTCGATAGCGATCAAAAATACGTACAAAATCACTATCAGATCACTATGACGGTCTTTACGCCCCGTGGACGGTGACCGCTACCCAGACGGACACTCAAGTCCTACCACCACGAACTGTGTCACTCATTTGGCACTACTCAGGGGTCACGTGTAGGAAAACTAGAGTCAAAGCCTACAGACGTGTGTGACGTTAACCCTCAAAAGTGACGCTAATATAAAGCGTGTAAAAATGTTTAACATGGTGGTAAAATGACGTTCTTTCCCGAAGGCCTGAGTTGAGTGGGCGCGGTGTCTGGTTGCTAAAAATGATGATGATGATTAAGATAAAAATATAGGCAAGGGGGGGGGCGGCATTTTTCAGTTTTTGCCCCGCCTCGAAAAATACCTAGATCCGGCGCTGACATCTTGTAATGGCCGACTAGCTTTGCAATTGTTTTTAGCCCGGTTGTTGCGTTAAATTCCGCATGAAAAAATTTGTACTGTAGTGTATCAGCCCATATTCGTCTCACTGCAGGGCACGGGCCTCCGACATAATCATGAGTACTATTGAGGGTGGTTAGGCCATAATATAGCCACCAAGCTGTTGGTAACAAACAGTATGTTCTAGTGGAATTTAATAGCCCTAAACTTTTTATTTTCTTTTTTCTTTTTCCAATATATCGTGAATTTACTTAGGTATGTTGAATAACTTGTCATATGTCAGCCAATAGGAGGGCAGAACAAGGTGACCAAGGCATCACTATATAAATAATGGTTTTGAAGTACCGGCGCTCCCTTTATATTAAAAATACTATTAGGATGTGGCCTTCGCGACGCTCAGATTCTCAAGTCCTAAACAAAACGTCTCCATTAAAGGTATTGTTCTGCTTTTATCTCCCCTTTCCTAATTCAAGGGATCTATTTTGCATTTCTTCATATTGTGTCGTTTTAGCCTCGGTGGCGTAGTTGTACTACGGTATGGTTACAAACCTGAGGTCTCGGGTTCGAATCCCGGGTTCGGCAAAGTGATATTGGGGTTTTTCTATTCATTGTCAGCCCGGATTCAGGAATTTGTGCCCGATATGGCGATAGGCGCGCCCCCTATCACATCATGGGACGGAACATTCAAGGCGAAATATGGGTATCATTGCACCTCTGCCTACCCCTTCGGGGGAAAAGGCGTGAGTTTATGTATGTATGTATGTATGTATGTATGTCGTTTTAGAACATCCATAAATCTTAAGTACTGGTTACCGCATTTACGTTTTTTTTCCGCCTGTGTTCTATCATGTGGGGGTAATGTTTCGTATCGCTGTTGTGTTGTGTGTTTGTATGTAGGACATATTAACCGGCAAAGGGGTAGGGCCTCGCTATTTGATGCGACAACCCGCCCTTATCCGCATTTACGTTTATCGTACCTACTGAATTTCTGAAAGAAGATGAAAAGAACATCATCTACAACACTTGAATCGATATAAGTGCGTTGCCGGCTTTACAAAGAACGGGAAAGGAAAGGTAAAATGACATGAGGAAAGTGGGCATCGGCACTCCGACAATCTCATTTAAACGATATCAACGCCTTTTTAAGTCAATTTTCTTTGAGATTATTCATTGCGGACCATTCTTGCCGACCCGCGGCCATAGTTACTTCTGCAGAGTGGCTCTACCACAATTGTAGAGATTTTTAGAATGATTTTATTTCTTCTTCTTCTTCTTTTCAAATGTAGTTTGGCTACACCGCGCCGTTTCATCGGTGATTTTGCCAATGTCATGTAATGTGTTGAGGGAAATCGTCAGAGGTCAAGTAAGTAGATGATTTTTTTTATACTAAAGATAATTATTATTACTATAGAAGGTAATTTATCATTCATATTTTTATTAAAATTGTAAAATAATCACACGTTCAAAAACTTCAGAAATAAATAATTAATTAAACGCAACACTTCTCATCATAGTTTTATTATTTTCTAAAGTTATTAAAGTTATATTTAATCTTATTTAACGTATGTTTGCATTTTCTATGTTTTTTATAATTTATTTCTAATCTTTAATTTTACCTCAATATGTAAAATATGATTTAAAGTGAAAGTTTGAAATGAAGTATCAAAACGCACTGCAAACGTATTTTGACACAACACAATCATAGTTATTTTGACCACAAAATACTCATTTTATGTTACCTTTTTGATTAAAAGTACAAAGAAACGTTACTTTCGTGAGAAAATTGAAAAACAACATTAATTACAGACAAAAAATTGTATAATTCTACAATTTTTGTACACAATTCAACTTTTTGCCTACGTGTATTCCGTGGAAAAATGTTAACTGATTGATAAAAACTGGACACAAACGGTATTATTATGAATAAGAAGCCGAGAACCGGTCCCAGGATCAGAATAACGAGGACACGCAACCGCAAACCCGACGAATTTGATGAGAAAAAATACATTTTCCCGTGTCAATACTGCCGTCTAAAATTTACAACAAACCATCATTTTCTTCGCCATATGACTTCTAACCACGAGACGCAGCAAAAAGCCGCCACATTTGAGTGCAATGACTGTCAAATTGTGTTTAACAAGAAGAGTAATTTAGATCTTCACTGCCAGACCCATCATCAAGCCAAAAGTAAGTTAAAATGTGAAAGCTGCGCTGTTACATTCAAATCAAGATACTGTCTAAGACGACATCTTAAACTAAAGCAGATATTAGCTGAGAATGCATGTTTAAAATGTCATAAAAAGTTCACAAGCAAAGATGGTCTCGCTAAACATGTTAATAACAAACACTCAAATAAAAATGTTATTTTTGAATGTCAGATGTGTTCTTTGAAGTTTAAGGCTGAAGAATCTCTGCACAGTCATCTCAACCGTATCCACAAGAGATTATGATTTAAATAAGTTTGTTTTAAGTGTGTTTAAGTGGAGACAGGATTATATGCATATTAGAGCTATATTTGTGCTGTGTAAACAATTATCCCATCATTTTGGTGGAATGCCTTAGACATCAATATACTATAAAACATGCCCTAGGCATTAAACCAAAACCTAGGGCTCAATCTGGTAAACCTAAACATTATGTGACTTCAGGTGACCCACCCTTGATTTCTTAAGTATTAATACCACATAAAGAATAAGCCATAACCCAGTACTGAAACTTGACATGTTTTTAATAAGCAGGCATGTCTTTAACTTTCAAAACAATTTAAACACAAAACCACAGATCAAAACAAATAAAGAATTTAACATTTCCCAAATTATGCTTTCCACTTAAAGTCAAAAACATTTATGTGATCCACAAGTATTTGTGACAGATCTAGGTGTTTGTGAGACCTAAAAAGTCAGTCATAGTTTGACTTGATCTTCATGTTGGGTCATAACTTTAAAAGTTAAAACTTTAAAATTTTAAAAGCTATATTTGATAACAAATGTTTTACCCCTATTGAAATAATTTAAAATTTAGTTTGAGCGTAGAAGACAAATATTTGGTAACCAAAGTTGGTTCTGTCTGTGAATAAGGCCAATAACCTATACTCTTACAATGTTTGTGATCTATTTAATATGTGAGTTTCCTTATGATGTTTCCCCCAACCATTGTGAGTGGTAATTAACTGTTAATACAATACTTAAAAGTCAATAATTACCGTCTAATTGTTGCATATAATCCAGTCTCTAAATAAATTATAATTTAAGTGTAATGTACAATGTAACAATGGGTTTGTCCAAGTACATGTTAAGTAACAAATAAGATTAATTTAGGTATACTATTGCACATCTTAAAACCTTATTACAGTAAGCTTATTTTCAGGAAACATAATATTCTTGTTTTATCAATTCACTTTTTGTTATTTACATTTGAAATGAAATGAAATGAAGATGATTTATTTAATACATAAAATTCACATTATTAAGATAGTCATCTTTGAGTTTTGATCCTACTGTTTTTACTGTACTGTAATAGTCCCACTGTAGGGCATGGTTCTCCTCAACAATGAAGAGTATGGTTGAGAGTGATGAGGCCTTAGGCCCACCATGCTGGCCTAATGGAGGTTGGCGGACTTTACATACTATAGAAAATCTTATAAACACTATGGTATGCAGGTTTCCTCACTATGTTTTCCTTCACCATTTTAGTGTCTGGTGATTGATTATCACTATTTTTCTGGTACTTTTTGTTGATATTTAGAAGATGATACTTCAAACACATAACAAACTTATAGTCTTGTGACTGATTGCTAATTTAAATTTAACAAAATAAAAAATGTTGGTGTGCAACATTTTTTTATGGGAGAGAATATGGGATGCAGGAATTTGTTAAATGCATGCATCTTTAGGTTATTGTAGGATGCCTTATGGGCCTATGTTCAACAATAGACTCTGTAGTATGATAATGAATTGGAATACAACATAAAAATTTAAATGAATATTGTACAAATGACATAATAGTTTATACGACGTAATACGACCACATAAAAAAATTAACAAAAACAAAATTGTTGCTTTTTTTTCTAACATTTTCTATTGCATTGTGTCTGAAGTTGCTTAAACTACCACCCGGCTTCGTTTTCGGTAGCGGTCTTGATATACCCGGTATTAATTTCAATGGCTATTATATTTTAGTTCAAACTAACCATAATAAAAATACCTATGATAAGTAAATAATTAAATAACTAATATCAATGTGTATTATTATTTTACATGTTGTATTAAATACAAATCTAATAGGTCATTCTGTATAAAAAAATTAATAATAAGGTAAAATGTCCATTATTAGACTTAATAAACATTAGAATAATTAACAACTGTAAATATTTTGATGTGTTTTTGTTATGTATTAGTAAAAAAAATATTAAATTCATCTAATTGTATGTTGATTCTTAGATTCTGCTACTCTTTATTGACAGCCTCCGTGGCGCAGTTGGTGATACGCCATCTATGAAACTTGAGGCCGCGGGTTCGATCCCCGCACCGAGACAAATATTTTTGTGATCCATAGGTATTTCTTTCGGGTCTGGGTGTTTGTGAGGCCGAAAAGTCTCTCGTAGTTTCTGGCAACTCGATCTTGGTGTGGGTTCAGGACTATGTATGTGATTGTAATACACCCTGTATTTATTCCCTGATAGAGTATCTACCGACAAGAGGTTGCTTACTTGTCCATCGACATAGTAGAGTACTTGATTATGATCGATTTATTTTGCACATAAACGAAAAAAAATTTGTCAAAACAGTATTGAAGTAGCTTGTAACTTGAAGCAAATATTAAAAAGCAACCGAGTGACATCTTACTGTCTCTTACACACGCACACTTATGCATATTAAGACTAGTGACGTCACAGTTTTGTTTTCCATTACTTCTTTTTACTTCAAGATTAAAAACGTCTTGGTTAATTCTGAACAACGGATTTACGAAGTTTTTGCTTGCTATATTATTTATATAAAAATGGAGTCCAATTTACCATATTATGCCGACAGAATATTTTGGTGTTTCGTGCGCGCAGTTTTTTTTCGTGATTTTCCTGTTATCTAACATTTTCTCAAATATTTACCAGAATTGCTATTTTTTTCTCGAATATTATGACTTATTTTCTGCTTGTATTATAATATAGAGACAATTTTAAGTATATTTAGACAATTATTTAAGTAAATGTACTTATTTTTATTTGTATACCGCCGCGGTGTATATGTTAAGTTGTATTTGTATATAAATCTTTTGTTGTTGAATAACTCTGGGGGTTACTGTATTCTTCGACACGAAGTTCGAATATTTGGACGTTCGACGACCATGTATAAGAAAAGTTTTCCACTTTTAAAAATGAATACTTTTCTCTATGAAACTTATTCAACATAACATTAACTTAATTACTGGTGGTAGGTCTCTCATATGTGAGAGGCCATCTGGGTGGGTACCACGGCAGTGTCTATTTCTCCTGTCAAACAGCAGTGTAAATGCACTGTTGTGTTTCGGGTTGAAGGGCATTGTAGCCAGAGTAACTACTGGACATATTGAGACTTCACATCTTATGTCTCAGGATGGCGAGCGCAGTGGAATGCCAAGCATTGCTTTGTAATTCAAGGTGTTGTTTGGTTTTGCTACTGTTCATGAGCTGTCGTATCGCTTACCATCAGGCGAACGGCATGCTCGTCTCGCCATTCATAGCAATAAAAAAAAACCTTCAAACATAGTCTTTGGTTTTGACCTTAGAGTATTTATGATATAGAGGGAGCGCTGGTACTTCAAAAACGTAGATAAAAATGGTGGAATTACATGAAAAATAAAAATGAATAGCTTAGCACTATTTATTTCCACTCAAACTCGTTTAAAAGGATAATAGCGAATATAGCTTCGGTTATCAAAGGAATTTATAACAATTTGTTGTGAATAAATATTTCAATTTTCACTTGTATAGGAGCGCTGCCAACATAAACAAGAAAATACCTACGTTTTTGAAAACGCAAATGTGTGACAGCGCTCCCTCTATATTGTAAATGGTCTATGGTTCCGACGAATGATAGACGATTCGAACATTTTGTAAAGTATTCAGGAATATTTTTACAGTTTTTCGTAGGTTGCTCGAACATTCGTTGCCGTGTCGGAGTATAAATTAACCCCCTTGTTAGAGATAAGGGTACATTAAGCACACTACACAATCGCCGACCCAACGGCCCATGTTGGCAACTTTCTGTTGACTTTGGGGGTGTCACTCCTCGATCAAATATATACTAGATACAGATCACATGCCAAAAGTGGCCGAGATTACTTATACTTATACATTTGAATTTCGGACTCCAAGACGTAGCAAAATGTCTTAAATTATAATCAACTTCAGGTAACAATAAACCTTATTCCTTTAAATTAAGATTGATTATGTTTTTGGACCACATTAAAATCAAATAAGAGCACACGCTTATTTGTACTCTTATTTGTCTTGCCATTTTTTAGGCTGTTACTTAAAATCTAGTGTATATTTGATCGAAGGTTTAACTGAATGCAAGTTAAACAATTTTGTCGGCTATATATTGCTGGCTTAAAGTGACGAACTTTTTATAATGTTATTGAATGTCGCCCGGCAACGGAGCTGTGATTCTCATCTTATAGGTCAAAGGGTCGGCGGCTTTGGTGTTTAGTACGCTTAACACAAAAGAACAAAATAAAATAATTAATTTTTGTAAGCCACATGTAATTTATACAAAAAATCCTTTTCTCCAGTAAAACAATACCTCGAATTACTCGATAGGACAAATTTAACTAGAGGAAATTGTTTTGAATTAATAAGCGATCTTAATAACTATCTAAAAATAGGTCCTGAAAATGTACTGATCAAAGTTAGTTAAATATAGGCTTGTCGATATACATTTGATAGCCTCCGTGGCGCAGTTGGTTAGAAGCCGGCTGTGAAACAAGAGGCCACGGGTTCGATCCCCACGCCGAGACAAATATTTGTGTGAACCACAGGTATTTGTTGCGGGTCTGGGTGTTTGTGGGACCGAAAGTCTCTCGTAGTTCCTGATACAACACAAGACTCGATCTTAGTGTGTGGTCAGGACTATGTATGTGACTGTTGGGTGTTTTGTACCATTGATAAATCAATACTGATATATAAAGCTGAAGAGTTTGTTTGTAGGGACTTATCTCAGAAACTACTGTCCCGAATTGAACATTTCTTTTTGTGTTGAATAGCCCATTTATTGAGCAAGGCTATAGGCAGTATAACATCACGCTACGACCGATAGGAGAGTAGCATTAATGGAAAATGTCGCAAAAATGAACTTCTCGGGTCGATTATCTCATTTTTTCGTTTAAATCCACGGTAATAAAGATCGCTTGTTAATTTCAACCCAACTCGAGTTTAATATGGGCATTTCAAACAATGTACATATCATAACAGTATAAGATTTGAAATTATATTATTGTGTAATATTACATATATTTAATTAAATTGTATTCTATTGTATCAGCCCATATGCGTCCCACTGCAGGGCACGAGCCTCCTCTTCAATTGAGAGTACCATCAAATCAAAGAATAACAATGCCTATTTGTATAAACAATATTTTTATTCAAAAATCTTAAAACCGGCTAAACGAGTGGTATTTAAGAAAAAATAATGTATCATGATTCATCTATACCGGGTATATAAAGACTGCTACCGAAAACGAAGCCGGGTGGTAGTTTTAGTGACTACAAACACAATGCAAATAAATTTTCGCAAAGAAACGCGACAATTATTTTTTATCATTTTTTAAATATCGTCTTTTTTGGGTGGCAAATTCATAGTTTTTGCTAAAATAATAATTTTAACTCTTCTATACCTTAGAGTCCTTATAAATAAAAAGGTATACACTATAATTTTAGGGAAAAAAATATTTACCACCCAAATATGACCATAAAAAAAATAACAAAAAAAATTTTCTCGGCTTCCGGCTTCGTTTTCGGTAGCAGTCTTGATATACCCTGTATGTGTTTAAGAAAGTGATTTCTTTTTATTCATACCTATGTATTTTTGTCTTATGAAATAGCGTTACACACGCTTCTATTTAAGGAAATATTTTTTTACATTTAGATATGTTTAAGTTAGTAATAAGTTTCCAAAAACCTGATGATTAAATTGTATTATTTAAGTATTAAAATGTAATTATTGTTTAAAATTGATTTTTATTTTATCTTCATAGCTTTCGGGTGTAAGTTAGGGCATTTACTTAGTCCACCATGCTAACCAAGTCCGGGTTGGCGGATTTTACAAACCATAGAAATTCTTATAAATCGCTATGGTATGCAGGTATTCTCACGATGTTTTTCTTCACCGTTATAGTGCTCGGTGATTGACTATCAATACCCACATGACTCCTAAGTCCGAGATGTGCCCTGGGATTTGAACTCACGACCATTGTAAACATGTTGGCAGCCACTTCTAGTCCGTTACCAACAGGCCACCACTCACGTTCTCTCGAATGATATACTTCTCATCAGAAAAATTGCAACACCTTGCAAGTTTAGTAAGGATTATCAGAAAAATGTGTATAAATTGGTATAAATACAAATTGAATTTAGAACATCAACATTAGGATTTGAAAACCTCATATTATTCACTATTAAACGAAATTTGACGTATATCACTACATAGTATAAAACAAAGTCGCTTTCTCTGTCTCTATGTCCCATTGTATGCTTAAATATTTAAAACTACGCAACGGATTTTGATGCGGTTTTTTTAATAGATAGTGATTCAAGAGGAAGGTTTATATGTATGTATAATACGTACATCTTATTGCACAGAAATCTATTTGTACCCGGGCGAAGCTGGACCGGGCCGATAGTTACTAAATATACGCATTTTTCTGATAATCTTTACAAAACATAAACATGGAAGGTGTCCGATTTTTCTAATGAGAAGTGTATATGAATTTAAAAATTAAAACACAACTAAATAAAATTATATTTATTCTTAACAGTTCATAAATATATACATTTATTGTGGAATTTTCTGTATAAAACAATACAATCGATATTACTATTAACACTGTCTTTAAACTGGTGCTGTTCTGAGGGGTTACTCAATGGTTCGAAAAGAAGTTCGAATATTCGTTTTTTTTTTTATTGCTATGATTGGCGAGACGAGCATGCCATTCGCCTGATGGTAAGCGATACGACCGCTCATGAACAGTAGCAAAACCAAACAACACCTTGAATTACAAAGCAATGCTTGGCATTCCACTGCGCTCGCCATCCTGAGACATAAGATGTTAAGTCTCAATATGTCCAGTAGTTACTCTGGCTACATTCGACGTATAAAGTAAATTATAAGTTTTCCACTTCTAAATTCAATACTGTTCGTTATAAGGTCACAGCTTATGAGACCCACCTAGCATTCGACCCGCTCCGCCTATCTGTATCAGCCCATATACGTCCCACTGCAGGGCACGGGCCTACTCTACAATCGAGAGTACGATTGAGAGTGGTTAGGCCATATAGTCCACCACGCTGGCCTAGTGCGTGTTGGCACCGCCTATCATTCACTTCGAACTAATAGTTACGGCATACCACAGGACGTACGAGGATTCGATCGTTTTGTGGATTACCTATGCACATTCTTACAGTTTTCAGTAACGTCCGAATACTCGAATTTCGTTTCGAATCAAAGAGTTACCCTCCTGATATCAATCATGGACAATCAAGTTGACAGCTGATAGCTAGCTATAGCTTTTAAATAGAAGCTGCCATTTTTTATACAATAGGTCTGGCAAACGAACAAACTAGTCACATGAATATCCAAAACGCTTGGATCATATGTTTTCTTTCAGACATCATATCAGCCACAGGAAGTCCACTGCTGAACATAGGCCTCCCCCAAAGATCTCCACATCGACCTGTTGGAAGCGGCCTGCATCCAGCGACTTCCTGCAACCTTAGCCAGGTCGTCCGTCCACCTTGTAGGCGGGCGTCCGATTCACTTGCCTGTACGTGGTCTCCACTCTACAAGTTAGAGACTAACAAGTTGTTTTTTCTTTTTATTGCAATGTATGGCGAGACGACCACGCCGTTCGCTTGAGAGACCTACTCTCATATGTGACAGGCCGTCTGGGAAGGTTGACTGCAATGTCTACATCCCACCAAACAGCATCGTAAATGCACTGTTGTGTTATGGATTGAAGGACATTGTAGCCAGATTAACCACTGTACATATTGAGACTTTATATCTTGTCTCAAGATGGCGAGCGCAGAGGCATGTCAAGCATTGCTTTGTAATTCAAGGTGTTGTATACGTGGTATCGCTTAGCATCAGGCGAACGGCATGATCTCGACATTCATTGTAATAAAAAAATAACATAACCCGAAACGCGACACACGAGGCTCACTACAAGGGCCCCTTAAATCATGTACTTTGGTGTTATGGGACATATTTTAACACGGCTGCATTCATAGAAAGTTTTAAAACATAATTTAGTTATCAAATGTATTTCCCTTTCGAACGACTAAGCGAAGAAGAAAAACTATTCGACACCTAAAATAGGTATTGAAACTGTCTATGTATATAGATATTGGGCTTTTGTATTAGGAAATGTCCTCAGTCCATTCTCCAAAACGGATCCTATATACATGACAAAATTTATCAAAAATTCATTCATCATAATGGCATTAAAAAAAATTGTGTAAAAAACTTGTAAATTGTGAAAATCAGTACAAAAAATACATTTAATGCAATAAATAAATAAAAATGCACAAATATAACATTACGCCCATGATTCTTATCGGATTTCAAATAAATATATTTTTAAACAAAGAATTCATTTCTCAACAACATCCTGAACAAAAGAAAATATACAGGTGGCTGAAGATGGGAAGATATTGAAAATACTAAATAGTTTTTTTCCGCTATTCAAGAATTTTTTGAAATAACAAGAAATAACACCCAACAGTCACATACATAGTCCTGACCCCACACTAAGATCGAGTCTTGTGTCGTGGGTATCAGGAACTACGAGAGACTTTTCGGTCTCACAAACACCCAGACCCGGAAGAAATATTTGTGGGCCGCACAAACATTTCTCTCGGTGCGGGGATCGAACCCGCGGCCTCTCGTTTCACAGGCGGCGTCTAACAAACTGCGCTACGGAGGCTGTCAAAAAATTATCAATTAAATTTAATTATTTCCTATTTTCAATCAAGCAATTTCATATTCGACATCTAGGAGAGTTGAATTGAGAGACATTAAGCCAATTTATAAAGATTTCATCACAGATTTGGTTTAGTTGTAAGTTTTTGTTCCTTCCCAGTCATTCAAATACTTTACAGCTTTCGTGTTAAGGAGGCGAACTGAAGTATAAATTATTCATTTCGTTATTGGTACAACTACCTTCATTTTAAATTTACTATTTAAAAAAATACAATCTACGCAAGAGCTTACAGTGTCTTGAGGTCCGACAGGTGATCTTTTGAGTTCCGATTGAATTAAATATATAGGTATTATAATTACATGGATTTCTCGCAACTGACGAGCGTTTCTGAAGAGATTAGATGAAGCGAAAAAAGGTATGTATAGACCGTAGCACTATACGCTGTAGTCTCTATCTAACCCGATGGGATATTGGCGTGAGTTTATGTGAAATGTATATTTTGATCTCGCGCTTGTGCAAATTTAATTTACTGGGTATATCCAACCTGCGACCCAAAACGAAGCTAGGTAAATCCTTGCGTACCATTACGTCTTTAAAAATAAATGTGTGTACATTTATCTATTACTATGAATGGCGAGACGAGCGTGCCGTTCACCTGATGGTAAGCGATACGACCACTCATGGAATCACAAAGCAATGCTCGGCATTCCACTGCGCCCGCCATTCTAGGAAATAAGATGTTAAGTCTCAATATGCCCAGTACTCTGGCTACTATGTCGGCACACATCAAAAGTATTGACTGTCCCGCCCTCATGCCCACCACTGCAACTCGTGTAAGCCAGGATCAACAGTGGCACGCAATGTAATGACACCGAGCATTGAAGCAACTGGCTTTTCCGGCTGTAAAATACTTTTTACGAGGTTATTTACCTCTTTAGTTAATTTAAGAGGCTGTCTTTTAAACAGCTTTTATGTGCTTTTATGTTCCACTATTTTTTCAGTTATATACATATTTTTCTAACCAGTTTTACACATGTTACAAATATACAAAACATCGCCAATGCATTTTAAAACTAATATTATTATTAAAGCATTTCTTACACATTCATCATATATGCTCTTGCAAAATTAAACAATATTTGATGAAAATGAGATTTAGAAATATTAATTCCACTGCTACACATAGACCAATTACCACAGCAACCTATTGAAACTTTGAAATCGCCATCAAACAATTTCTCAATATAATAATAACGAAATACCCCAACAGTCACATAGATAGGCTGACCCCACACTAAGATCGCGTCTTGTGTCGTATCAGAAACTATGAGAGCCTTGTCAGAAACACCTAGACGCAAAGCAAATATCTGTGGTTCATATAAATATTTTCCTTGGTGTAGGGATCGCACTCGAGGCTTCTTGTTTGACAGCCGGCTTCTAAACAACAGCGCCAAGGAGGCTGTCATGATAATTTAGTTTTTATTTTGATACCTACAAAATTAATGGACAATTTGATTGTAGTAATGCTTTAGGAAATATACACATTTTAAGCACATTGAAATTAATTATGTTATATTTAATAGGAGGTCCACTATAGAACAAAGGCCTTTTCTAAGGATCCCAATAAAAACCTGTCGGAGACTTCCAATGACTTGTAACCTATATAAGGTCCTCTGACCTCATAGTATTATCAAATTATGTAAAATATTGTCCACCAAATTTTTCATTTTGCAAGAGCACATACGGTACAATAATTTATATTGATTTCTAATATTTTCTTGTATTAAAATAAATCAAACAGTTCTTTGCATAAACTAGGATCAAATACAACCATTCTAGAATATTTTGTGTGTAACATCACTACATAGTATAAAACAAAGTCGCTTTCTCTGTCCCTATGTCCCTTTGTATGCTTAAATCTTTAAAACTACCCAACTGGTTTTGATGCAGTTTTTTAATAGATAGAGTGATTCAAGAGGAAGGTTTATATGTATAATACGTACATATTATTGTACAGAAATCTAATTGTACCCGGGTGAAGCTGGGCCGGGCCGCTAGTTGAGAATAAAAAAATATTAAATTTCAATAGTAAGTAGAATTTTTGTTTGTCTACTTACTATTACTGAATTAAATAACTAAACACTGAGCTCATGCTAAAACACAAGTCTTATGCTGTAGGTTTAAGAAGTATAAGAAAATACAAGACACAGTTTTGCAACAGACACCAGAAAAAATAAATATAGGCTGCATAAAATTTCTTGGACTGGGGTTTGAACCCACAACCTTATATTTCATATCTGCTGTTAACCAATTGAAATGGATGTCATGTTTATTCTTATTATAAAGCTGTTTCTATTTTAGGAATGGTTGTATTTGAACCACATTTCAACTTATTTACAATTAAGTATCATTCGTTAGAAAACTGTACAAGTATAATATAACTCAAAGAATATCGCTAGACTTAATTAACTTTCCATTCAAAAACCCCATTTTGTGCTTCTCTCTAACGTGTCGGACAACATGATCTTTCCGTTTAAAATTCTGTTCACATATCGGACATACTACCGATTGGTTAAGATGTTGTGATTTCACATGCCTGAGCATATGATCACGTCGTTTAAAACTAGTCTTACAGTGAGGACACAGATGCCTCTCCGTACTCATATGAATTGACTCATGTCGGTCCAGATCGGAGAACGATCCGCACTCAAAGTTACATTCTCTACAGTGGTATATTTCGGGTTTTTCTGAGTGTTTTGTTTTTATGTGGTTCAGAAGATGATCTTGTCTCTTGCAGTCCATTCCACAAACAGGACAACGGCTGTATTTTTGGTTATGATGTAAACTTTTCACATGTCTTTTCAAATGGTCTTGTCTGCCGAAAATCGCGTTGCATACCTCACAAGTCAGGATTTTTCGGCCAGCGTGCATTTCTGTGTTGTGATGCTCGTATTCGGTGTTATCGACGAAAGTTAAATTGCAGTGGGGGCAGAACTGACTCAGATTTTCATAATATCTCGGTTCGGCAGCTTTTTTCGGCGCCTCCAATTGTCTGTAGTCCATCGGGTATTTATTAACGTTGTTTTCGTAAACTGGCGCGGGGTATGGGCCTTTATCCGCCATTTTTGTGTTTAATAAACAAATACGAGATTAAAACAATGTTACAAATTCGGTCGGCGCTGGACAGTAAACAAATGTCGTTATTTCAGTCACTGTATTTTACACTTGACTTCACATTATACTCACTTGTTTAAATATGTAACACGTTGTTGATCGTATTTATGAAGATTTTATTGTTTTTGTTTTAATAAATATAAAAAGAAAGTTGTCAGATTCTTACTGATACTGAATTCTCGTCTTGACAAAAAGCATAAGTTGATGTGTTGTATAGCTGTCTTGCTTGCTCTAGTGTTCTTCTATATATGTTTTCCTCTTCTATTATGTTAGAAATACTAAATTTCATTCCATGGAAAATAATTTTCCAATCGATGTTTTTTTTGACACTACTAGTGTAATGTTGCCAGTTGAATATAGTACAGATAATAAATATTATACTTTGCGATTATTAGGCGATTATATAAAATACCAACTATATTATAATTAATTTATAATTACTATTATGTGGAAGCACTTTTATTATGGTTAAGCGCACTACACACCGAATCTGCCGACCTTCCGGCGCGTGTCGACAACTTCTTACTAGCGGGCTAGTCGCCGGCTATACTCATTACAAGTCCATTAACTTTGATGGCAGCATGTCGCCGGCCCGACATATCATGAACATTTTTATAACATTGTTTAGTGTTACCGGGCACCTGAGCAGAGTACATACCGACAACTGTGTCGCAAACATGCCGGCGGGCAACACGTGCGGGCGCTTGTCGTAGACATGATTATTTGCTTACAGTGGTAGTACCTTACCATCACCTGATGGTAAAGTACAACCCTACACAATGATTTTTTGTATGTCTGTACGGTTGTACGTGATTAACTCAGAAACGGATTAATGGATTTCGAAGAAAGAGTGTGTGTGGGAGTGTGAAGGTAGCTGACACCCTTTATTAACACTTAGACTTTTCATTCTGAAAAATATGGTGGTCCTGTGGGATGAGGAAGGAATTCCAATTAATAATTATTTGTTACTTTATACTCAAATAATAATAAATAACACCCAACAGTCACATACATAGTCCTGACCCCACACTAAGATCGAGTCTTGTGTCGTGGGTATCAGGAACTACGAGAGACTTTTCGGTCTCACAAACACCCAGACCCGGAAGAAATATTTGTGGGCCACACAAACATTTCTCTCGGTGCGGGGAAAATATAGGTTTGAAATAATGTCATTCGTTTTTTTTTCCTTTGCATTTTTCAAGGAAATATTGGAGTGAAATAAGGTTTAGCGTAGTATCTATTGATTTTTAAATATTTAATACATATTGTGAACAAAGTAAGTTAATCACGCAGACCAAGAAGCGGTCTAAAGCTAGTACTAAATATATCGGAAATAAATTGTTTTAATTTTACGTTGTTTAACTTCCCAATTACCTTACAGCTTAAATGTGTAACATTCACGTACACCAAAGAAACCATTAATCTGTAGTCTCAATCAGGATGCAAATCGCTTGAAAATGAAAATGAAAAATATTTATTAAAATATCAATGTTACATATAAAGAATATTGCAGGGGTTTTCAAATTAGGTGTTGCCTGTGTCTTAAGAAACCAGTTAAATGTAATTTTTATTACATTAATTGTGTGAGTGTGAGAAAGTGCTAAGTGTGTATGTATGCGCGTGTATGTGTGTGTGTAAGTATGTGTGTTATGTGTGTGTGTGTGTTAAATGCTTCCAACAGGTCTTTGAGTCGATCCATGGGGGAGGGCTATGTTCAGCAATGGACTTCCTGCGGCTGAAGAGTGAATGAGAGAAGCTTAATCAGACGTTTCAAAATAAAATTAAAATACTTTATTGTATCTTTAAATTGTTATACTAACATTACTTAGATTCAGTCACTTTTTCTCTTTCATCCGGTTCACAAGGCTGTTTACGCCAGAGAAAAACAAAAAACTCTAGCGTTGCTCTTTTCAATACATGTTTACAATATAGTGAAGTTAAAAGTGGCAGCTTGATTTAATTCAGAGCAGTAAATAAATTATTTGAAGAGGAGGACATGCCCAGCAGTGGGAAGACCATGGGCTGTTTTTTATATTATAATTTCTTTAATATAAAATTGTTAAAATATCCAGGCAATCATATTTTTTTTCATGGAATGGCGAGACGAGCATTTCTCTCTTTTGATGATAAGCGATACGACCGCTCATTAGCAAAACCAAACAACACCATGAATTACAAAGCAATACTTGGCATTCTACTGCGCTCGCCATCCTGAGACTTAAGACTGGTGGTAGGTCTCTCATATGTGAGAGGCCATCTGGGTGGGTAGCACCGCAGTGTCTATTTCTCCCGTCAAACAGCAGTGTAAACGCACTGTTGTGTTTCGGGTTAAATGGCATTGTAGCCAGAGTAACTACTGGACATATTGAGACTTAACATCTTATGTCTCAGGATGGCGAGCGCAGTGGAATACCATGCATTGGTTTGTAATTCAAGGCGTTGTTTGGTTTTGCTACTGTTCATGAGCGGTCGTATCGCTTACCATGAAGCGAACGGCATGCTCGTCTCGCCATTCAAAGCAATAAAAAAATAATAAGATTGTAAGTCACAATATGTTCAGTATTTACTCTGGCTAAAATGTCCTTCAAACTGAAACACAACAGTGCATTTACTTTGCTATTTGGCGGGAGAAATAGACATTGTGGTGGTAGCTAACAAGGCCTTTAAAATAAGAGAGACCTACCACCAGTAATTCGCCAGTGTTCCACATAATATAATGTTTTTAACTGTATTCTTTACAAGCTAAAAATCCCTTTAAAATTCGCATCTAAAAATTTTCATTTTTCACTTTCTATCCGAGCCACGCCCTTGAGAGAATGACTGTATACATTGAATAAAGGTCATTGGGGTCAAGGAGACCGCAGTGAGAGACCCTGACTGCCAAAATACAGATAATATATACAATGTTGCCGCAACCGACCGCATTTCTACTGCAATATGGCATAAATACATGGATAGGCGGAAATATTTTAAGAATATTATTAATGAACAATTTTTACTATGGAACCGTGAAAACCGCGAAAAATTTGCTACATTTGTTAAGCTCGTAAGATTATTTAAATTGTACTGAATGGCGAGACGAGCTTGCCATTCGTCTGATGGTAAGCGATACCACTGTTCACGGACAGTAGCAAACCAAAACAACCCCAAAGCTAGGCTTGGCATTCCACTGCGTTAGCCATCCTGAGGCATAAGATGTTAAGTCTCAATATGTCCAATAGGTAGTTACTCTGGCTACAAGGTCCTAAAACAGGTCACTGGGTATTTACACTGCTGTTGTGGATGTTCATGTGCAGTGATCACTTACCATCAGATGACCCTTTGCTCCTTTGCCAGACTTCTATACTAATATAAACAGGAAGGATTTGACTGTGCATTGAATAGGCTCCGAAACTACTGGACCGATTAGACAAATTCTTTCACCCTTAGAATGTAGGATATTTACATATATCCTACATTTCCCGGATGGACATAAGTGATAAAATATTTAATTATTTTTTATCAAAATATCTGAACCCTGGCGGAGCCTGGCCGGGACGATAGTTTGCAATAAAAAAATAACCAAGTATTATAAATTTTAACAAGAGCTATTTGTCTCTCGCCAGTTGATATTATTATGTGGTCCTTCCAAACCGGATATTTTGACAGATTCTACTGGTGGTAGGTCTCTCATATGTGAGAGGCCATCTGGGTAGGTAGCACCGCATTGTTTGTTTCTCCCGTCAAAAAGCAGTGTAAATGCACTGTTGTATTTCGGATTGAAGGACATTGTAGCCAGATTAATTACTGGACATATTTAGACTTAACATCCTATGTCTTAGCATGGCAAGCGCCGTGAAATGCCAAGTATTGCTTTATAATTCAAGGTGTTGTTTGGTTTTGCTACTATCCATGAGCGGTCGTATCGCTTACCATCAGGCGAACGGCATGCTCATTCATTGCAATAAAAAAAAATGTGGTCCTTCCAAACCGGATATATAAACATATATTGTTGTTTTCCGGACGAATATGAAAATCTTGCCGTGTGCTAAAACTTAAAATGTAATGTTGATAAATAATTTTAATTAAATTTCATTATAATGCAGCATTTTCATTCGTATAACTGTGTTTTATTGCAGATAAAAGTTGTATTTATGGTAATTCTACAAAAAAATCGCTAGATGTCACTAAATGTAAAGTATTTGTACATTATTCCTCAAAACATTACTTCAAATAGCTATTATATTACCATCGCTATTTATTTATATGTAAAAAATAATCTAAATATAATTTTATGATATTAATTTCAATTGAATATGTAAAATTAAGAATAGCGCCATCTGTGTAAAAACATAGGTACTATTACAAGAAGGGCGTTTTGTTTACAAGCGCAGAGCGACCCCAAGTCAGCTGAGTTAACGATTACATTACACCTACGTATACCTATGTACATTTGACACACTGCCTTACTTAAATTTTGGTATATCGCTTGTTTTTGCGCCGGTGCGTCGCTGCCGTTGCGCCATAGCCAGTGTGGTCATAGTAGCGCATGCTATCCGCAACGAGAAAAATGGCGCAGCGCAGTACTCCAATGCTATCATAAGTACACATATACAACCTCCTTGACCGCCTAATCCATTACACATTAAAAAAGTAAAATTAAAAAAGCATCAACCCGCAAATCCCGCCACGTTTTGAATTTGGAATAACACTGGCCGCTTAATATTTTTTTGTAATTCGAATACGGAACGCAACATGCGCGCGCATGGCCGATCGACCCGCGATACGTTATCTCCAGTTCACGTCGTGCGCTCCTAGCGGACGGACGTAGCCGATGGGTGAACTACAGTACCCTGGCGCTCCTAGCGTTGCGGACGACGAGAGGCAGTACCGGGCCCCGTTCAGGCGCGCCCCGCAGTACAGATGGCCCGCGCCGCAACCCCCGCAGCCCTCGGCCTTCGCCCCGTGGCGTAGGGCTCCAGCTCCGCCGCGGCCGCCCGATTACCGACGCAGTGCCTCCTACCCTGGGAAACCTGACGACACATACCAGGTGAGACTAACAATAGTTTACGTCAGTCTTTCATAACTGATTACAATATTCAGTTGACACGTAAAACAGTTAACGCTGAAATGATGTACACACGGCATTGGGTTGTCAAAAAGCATTACGTCCCTTAACTTGCTTACGTTTACGAAAATTAGGCGTTTCTATACACTGGTCTTTTAAATCTATACTTTAGTATGCAAAAAGACGATCGAATTCTTGAAAAACAGCGTCAAAATGACGTAATTAATGTAAATAACTTATTTGTTTTAGAAATAACATTATTAGGAACTTGTGGTTTTCAGTCCGAAAGATCATAAGAGGTTTCTATAGACTGGACTTAAAGTAGACCTTAAAATACAAAAAGACAATAAAAATTATGCACAAACACTGAGTGAAAATGACGCAATTAATGCAAATTATTAAATTTGTTCAAAAAAACATTGATGGGAAATCATCAGTTCCTTTGCGGGGGGAGAACTTCAACCCCGTAATAATTACGGGAGGGATATTCCACGTGGACTTCTGAGTTGGACTTACGCTGCCTAAAGGCCAACGTAGAGCAAGGCTTTTCGTAAATACTTTGTTTATATCGTAAAAATGATTAAGTACATATTAAATGCTTTGCAAAAATTAGTGTCAAATAATGTTTTTATAATAATTATTATAATATGTAAAAAGTGCGTGACAGCCTATTTACTAGAGAAATGGAAAAACGAAAAGCAATTCACAGGTCTGATATCAATGAAAAATTATGACCAAGAAAGTATTGTCATTTGATCGGTAAAGGAAAACATCGTGAGGAAAAATACCTAATACTGTTATCTGTCTGTATGTCTGTCTATATCAGCCCATATACGTCCCACTGCAGGGCACGGGCCTACTCTACAATCGAGAGAAGGTACTAAGTGGTTAGGCCATATAGCCACGCTGGCCTAATGCGTCGCAATAAGATATTTATTTTATGCTTAAAGACCTAACTAGACCTAGACTGCCTCGGTGGCGTAGTTTTACTACGGTACGCTTACAAAACTGAGGTCTCGGGTTCGAATCCCGGGTCGGGCAGTCATATTGGATTTCTCTATTCATTATCAAACCGGAGTCAGAATTTGTGCCCGATATGGCAATAGGCTCGCCACCTACCACATCATGGGACGGAACATACAAGGCGAAATGTGGGTGTCTTGGCACTTCTGCCTACCCCTTCTGGGAAAAAGGCGTGAGTTTATGTATGTATGTAAAGACCTAAAGGATTGTTTCAGCCAGTTGTAAAAAATGTGCCTCTTGCAATATATATTTTTAATGAGCAAATGTGGTGAAAAAAGCATATTAATAAATTATTCAATGAACGAACATTAATTATGCTAAAATATAATTAAGGGTATTTCAGAATCAAAGATCATGTGTTGTAATATAATTAATTACATAACAAAGTATGAAAATAATTACAGTTACAAAAAATTATAAAATGAAAAAGGTAAGGGTTATAAAAATTATTGATTCAAAAGTATATACATAAACATACATAAACTCACGACTTTTTCCCAGAAGGGGTAGGCAGAGGTGCCAGGGCACCCACATTTCGCCTTGTATGTTCCGTCCCACAATGTGATAGGTGGCGAGCCTATCGCCATATCGGGCACAAATTCTCGACTCTGGGCTGATAATGAATAGAAAAATCCAATATCACTTTGCCCAGCCCGAATTCGAACCCGAGACCTCAGCTTTCTAAGCGTACCGTAGAACAACTACGCCACCGAGGCAGTCATTCAAAAGGATATAATAGAATATAATATTAAACCATTGTATGATGATTGCCAAAGCAATATGCCAGCGTGGTGGACTGTACTAACCACTCTCAATCGTACTCTCGATTGTAGACGCCCGTGCCCTGCAGTGGGACGTATATGGGCTGATACAGAGACATATCGAAAATAATGATTTTTGTACTCCTTTGATGTACGATACAACCGCTCATGAACAGTAGCAAAACCAAACAGCACCTTGAATTACAAAGCAATGCTTGGCATTCCACTACGCTCGCCATTCTGAGACATAAGATGTTAAGTCTCAATATGTCCAGTAGTTACTCTAGCTACAATTTCCTTCAATACGAAACACAACAGTACTTTGATGTAAAATGTCATTTTAAAGGTATTTTAGTTAATTCTTAGTAAACATATTAATCTGTATCAGCCTATATACGTCCCACTGCAGGGCACGGGCCTCCCCTACAATCGAAAGTATGATTTATTTATCACTGACAGGGGTTCGGCTTTATTGTCCATCGTAAATATTTTCTAATAAAAATATCATGTGTATATTGAAAATCAATTACCAGGCATTAAAAAGGAAAACGTCGTGAGGAAAGCAGCATACCATAGCGAATTATGGGATTTTTTAAAGTGATGTCCGCACTAGGTTAGCCTGGTGGAATACATTAACTTTAGATTGTAGAGTAGGCCCGTGCCCTGCAGTGGGACGTATATGGGCTGATACAGATACAACTCATTTTGATCACCAAAAGTTGACTAAAATACCTAATGTAAAATTACATGTTACATCGAAGAACAAAAAACAATATTGTCGAGCTAAATATGTAAAATAACCTATCATACAGTTATCTAATTAAAGTATTGTCATGTGTGTATTGATAGTCAATCACCACGCACTATAACGGTGAAGGAAAACATCGTGAGGACACCTGCATACTATTAATATTTCCAGAAATTTCTATATGAGAGTGAGATTATCGGATGCCCACCCCTTTCCTCTTCCCATACTTATTCCTTCAAACTCTCCTCCCGAATTCATGGTCCGGCAACACATCCATGATCCGCGCGTTGTGGATGTTCATGTGCAGTGATCACTTACCATCAGGTGACCTGCTTACTCGTTTGCCGAACCAATAAAAAATGTAAATCCACCAACACGAACTAAAAATGGTGTATAATATTATATTTTAACTGTAGGAGGCCCGTGCCCTACAGTAGGATGTATATAGGCGGGATTAACCTTTGCATTTTCAATATTAACGGCCTACCCAGATATTCCTCTACTCTATCCCACACCAAAAACTCTCCGAGAAAAAATCCACGTTTTCGCAACATTTTTCATAACTGCTCCACTCCTATTGGTCATAGCGTGATGTTATATAGCCAATAACCTTCTTCGATAAACTGTCTATCAAACACTAAAATAAATTTTCAATTATAACCAGTAGTTCCTGAGATTAACGCGTTCTGCCAAACTCTTCAGTTTCATAATATTTGCATGGATTTGTTGTAACTGCTGCAATACATTCTATGTAGTTACAATTAATTAATATTATCTGTATCTGTATCAGCCCATATACGTCCCACTGCAGGGCACGGGTCTCCTCTACAATCGAGAGTACGATTGAGAGGGGTTAGTACAGTCCACCACGCTGACCTAGTGCAAGGCGGAATTTACATACCATAGAAATTCTACAAATTCGCTATAGTATTCAAAGTTTCCTCGCAATGTTTTCCTTCAATAGCATACACAAATTACATGAATTAAATAGTTACACCTAATTATATCTAATATATTAAATCAAGACAAATCAACAAAATATAAACGAATATATAATAACAAAAACAATGTAGTAATTAAAATGTATAGACTTTAGTAAGTTCACAAAACAAAATAAAATAAATATCAATTATTTAACAACCGTAACAGTGTTACAATTTAACATTAAATATTATTCACACCTCTTCTCACAATATTCCGCACACACCGACAAGATAAACCGTTAAGCAGGGAAAATATTTAAAAATAGATAGGTTATTAAAACCCAACCTATCAGAACTTTACTAACTTATGCCGCTGGCTCAGCGACCCAAAGTGGATCTTGGCCTCCGAAACGAGAGTTCTCCAACTAATTACTGGTGTGTACGTTAGGTCTCTCATATGTGAGAGGCCGCCTGGGTAGGTACCACCGCATTCCCACCTTACAGGCTGGCAACCAATCTCCATGCCCTATGGTTTTGCAGATGTTCATGGGCAGTGGTGATCACTTACCATCAGAAGTGCATGCTCGTTTGCCCCTTATAACTTAAAAACGAAATTTTACATTGAAGGAAAGCATCGTAAATAATTCTGCATAAGATGTCGCCTCTCTAAGCATGTTCTACCGTCTGTATTGCCAAGAATGGCGAATGCTCTGAGGAATTGTTCAATTTGATCCTCTCTCCTTTCTTTAACAGTACCACGGGTACTGGCCTGTAAGACACAGCTTAATGAGCAATACCATCTCGGCCTGAACCAAAAGGCTTGCCAATTCTTTTTTAAACGCATTGTCAAGGTGTGGAATGGTTGGCGGTCACAAGTATTCCCTCCTTCCTATAATCCTGGGTCCTTCCACCGTAGTGTGAAGAGGCATCTTAGCAGGCCGGCATAATTGTATCGATTGGCATGGTACTGCCGTCTGATGCCATTCGATACTCTGCCTAGACGGTATTGCGCTTACCATCAGGTGAAGAGCAGTCACTATGCCGTGCTAGAAAATAAACAAATAAATAACACCCAACAGTGACATGCATAGTCCTGACCATACACTAAGATCGAGTCTTATGTCGTGGGTTTCAGGAACTACGAGAGACTTTTCGGTCTCACAAACACCCAGACCTGAAAGAAATATTTGTGGGCCGCACAAACTTTCTCTCGTTACGGGGATAGACCCCGCGACCTCTCGTTTCTCAAGCGTCTAACCGACTGCGCTACGGAGGCTGTGAATAATAAAACACTATATTTATTTGCCTATCCTACAACACTGATATTTTTTTATTTATGACACATCATTTCTAAGAAAAGAAAAATACATAAGAAAAGGAGTAATGTGTAGGATATTTTTAATTTCTATGGTATAATATAAGGCTAAGGCACTACATAGTATAAAACAAAGTCGCTTTCTCTGTCCCTATGTCCCTTTGTATGCTTAAATCTTTAAAACTACGCAACGGATTTTGATGCGGTTTTTGTTAATAGATAGAGTGATTCAAGAGGAAGGTTTATAAGTATAATACGTACATATTATTGTACAGGAATCTATTTGCACCCGGGCGAAGTTGGGCCGGGCCGCTAGTAGTATAATATAAGGCTTCCAACCAGCACTAGGCCGACTGATTGGACTATATGGCCTAAACCCTCTCAATCGTACTCTCGATTGTAGAGTAGGCCTGTGCCATACAATGGGATGTATATGGGCTGATACAGTTACAGATTTTTGACTCTTCAAATTGGAGTTGCATAAACTATTTTTTTTACTTTCATTTTCAAATGAAAAGCATATTTAACTATTTTTAGAAATGTGTTAATTAAAGATACATGTTTTATGGTTTTGTGTCAAACATGTAATGTTATTTGACGTATATTTAGAGCCAGAATTCTTATTACTACTATGAATGAAAAACAAAAAATGAAGAATATTTTCAAATAAGTGTTTCTGCACTCAAGCGGTTCCTTGAGAAAAGCTGCCTTTTCTGGAAATCTCATTTGAAAATTAATTGTAATATTGACTGCCCTACTTGTAAAATTAACACTATAGCGGGATATTTCAATTATATTCATATAAGGAATGATTGTAAAATAATCATGTGTAAGAACTCCCAAATGAAACGCCGAACATCTTTTCAGATAATTATATTTATACAAGTAACTATAAAATATATATTTATAACATCTTAATGCTTTTTCTTCATCCGTGCAAATCCATCTGTCAAAAGCCCCCCGCGCTCTCTTTTTGTTTTCCAAAACTATATATATTTTTAAAAGCGGCCAATCTCCATGTTATGCAACCTTACACATGGTTAGACGAGTATGCTGTTCGCCGGATGGTAAGCGCACAACCGTTCATGGACAGTAGCAAAACTAAACAATAAAGCAATGCTTGGCATTCCACTGCGCTTGGTATTGTGAGACTTAACACTTTTTGTTAAGCCTTAATATGTCCAGTAGTTACTCTGGCTACGATGTCCTTCAAACCGAAACACAACAGTGCATTTACTGCTGTTTGGCGGGAGACATAGTCATTGCGTGGTACCTACCCAGGCATTATCCTACTAGTGGATAAAGCGAAAGTAAAATGTCAATGTAGGATCTATGGTTTCTGCCAATGCCTATGGTAAACAGGCGTGATGTTTATGTATGTGTGTCATTGACTGAAAAACTAAAGATAGGCTCTTCAGTTTATTTGGATTATCAAAAAGATAGCCGTGAAAATAGTGATAGAGTTAATATTAAATTAATGTCATAGATTTTGTCTTACTCGCAACGATATTGTTAATGCTATCTTGTATTATGACAGAAAGTTTAATAAAAATAGAGATAATAATTATTCTTATCACAGTTTAGGTGAAATCTATCAAAACACGTTAATTTAATATTTATCCCATCAAAAACAACCTGTAAAAAAATTCCAAGTCTCGCGGCTCAGATTTTCTACTGCAAAAAGTTGTGAGATCCATGTAATACCAAGTCGATTGATTTATTTAGTCCTTGCTTAAGGGATCTTCTGTATAAAGTTAAAACGTAAGTTATGACCATATCAATATTAAAAATTCTTTACGTTTTAAATAAATAGATCAACTTGGCCATCGCATGAAAACATAATGTATTGTACAACTTATACATAATGCTGCTGGCCAAGTCGATCTATTTATTTAAAACGTAAAGAATTTTTAATATTTAATGGTCATAACTTACGTTATAACTTTATACAGAAGGTCCCTTAAGCAAGGACTAAATAAATCAATCGACTTGGTATTACATATATGGATCTCACAACTTTTTGCAGTAGAAAATCTGAGCTGCGAGACTTGGAATTTTTTTACAGGTTGTTTTTAATGGGATCTCACGTCTTTTTGTAGAGTCCTACTTTTTTCCTTTTCGGTATTTTTTACTTCTAGAATATCACTAACGATTTTTTTAAAGCCTCTGCCTTATGGCTTTTTCTTATTTTTATAGGTATCAATTTATCACAAATATAGCGGATTTGATTATTAATGTTCTTTCTTTCATGGTAATTGATATTTTCGAGCTATTTAGTCTACTATTTATTTGCAAGTTTTTTTAGAGGTATGTTGTACAATTTCATGGGCTGAATACACCCTTTTCCTCTCTATACCCCCTCCTGTTATGCCTGATATATATAGATACCTATCTACAACTATAATTCCATTATATACGGGTACAATAATTCATTAACTGCAAATGTTCTTTGTAATCCTATACATTTATATGGGATTACAAAGTTATTCATGCAGTTGGTGTATCTAGAAAACTAGACAGAAATTATAAAATGTTTTAATTTTCCCTTACTTTAAACACTAAACACTAATTATATTCTAAATTTGAAAGTTCTATGTCTACTAGAAGTGCCTTAGACTTTTGATGATCGGTCAGTCAGTGAGTGACAAAATTAAGGAAGTTTGACATGTTATAATTCTTAAACTACTGGTTCAAATTGAATGAAATTTTAAACATACCGTGTCTATACAATGCCTACTTAGTAAATGAAAATTCAGGCTTCTAGCTTTAGCCACAACGAAGTTATAGAGGGTAGAAAATGGTTTGAATTGCTTCGAGAAAAGGATGTTACGACAGTGTCGCTTTTAGCTCGACTTGGAGGGGGCACTGCCATGCCCCCAGATTTCAGCTAGATTTTAACAGTAATTTTTTTTAAATTCCAAATGTAGGTACTGAAGGGCCTAACTTATATATATTTTAATTATGAACATACATTATATTTTCATCACACTACATTACACTATAGTAAATTGTATATACTCGTTATATCTCAGTGAAATTTCTCAGAGTACACAAAAATACATAAACTCACGCCTTTCCCCAGAAGGGGTAGGCAGAGGTACGACCAACCATGTTCCGCCTTGTATGTTCCGTCCCACGATGTAATGGGGCGAGCCTATCGCCATATCGGGCACCAATTCCTGACTCCAGGTTGATAATGAATTGAAAAATCCAATATCACCTCACCCGGTATTCGAACTCGAAACCTTAGCCGTAATACCGTAGTACAACGCCACCAAGGCAGTAATGTAATGTTAAAAGGTTTTTTTTTTATTGCAATAATTAGCTAGACGTGCATGCCGTTTGCCTGATGGTAACCGATACGACCGCTCAAAAATAGTAGCAAAACCAAACAACACCTTGGATTACAAAGCAATGCTTGGCATTGCACCGCGCTCGCCATCCCGAGACATAATATGTTAAGTCTCAATATGTCCAGTAGTTACTCTGGCTACAATGCCCTTCAACCCGAAACACAACAGTGCATTTACACTGCTGTTTGACGGGAGAAATAGACATTGCGGTGGTACCCACCCAGATGACCTCTCACATATGAGAGACCTACCACCAGTAAAAAAATATACTAAATTTTTAGGCAGTATAATGAATTGTATTTGAAGAATGCAACTTCCACAGTATTGCTTCAAGAAAGCCATTGTTCATTTGTTTTCCTCCGCTCCGGATGTATACGAAACAAAAATGTAGCCAATTGCTTCTCACAATTATACTGGTTTTCGTGTAATTTGTGTTGGTATGATACTCAATGTTTTCGTTTCTCTGTATAGGCCCATATACGTCCCAGTGCAGGGCACGGGCCTACTCTACAATCGAGAGTACGATTGAGAGAGGTTAGTACAGTCCACCACGCTGACCTAGTGCAAGGTGGACTTTACATACAATAGAAATTAATAGAAATTGCTATGGTATACAGGTTTCCCAACGATGTTTTCCATCACCGCTATAGCGCGTGGTGCCATTCTTAGCTTAAATAAAAAAACCTTAAGTATAATAATTGTATTATTATAATGTTTTTATTTCAGCTAATGCTAACATAAACGTCATAAACATTAGTTTGTGATGTTTTCAAGTCATAACTGCTTCACTACATAGTATAAAACAAAGTCGCTTTCTCTGTCCCTATGTCCCTTTGTATGCTTAAATCTTTAAAACTACGCAACGGATTTTGATGCGGTTTTTTTAATAGATAGAGTGATTCAAGAGGAAGGTTTATATGTATAATACGTACATATTATTGTACAGAAATCTATTTGTACCCGAGCGAAGCTGGGCCGGGCCGCTAGTAAACAATAATCATAAGATTTTGCCTAGAAGATGCCAGGGATATGGAAAAGGACTAAGGATACCTCTAAAGCAGAAAAACATTCCTCCCAAGAAATAGCAACTTAAAAGGCAAGAAGCCTTAGGTAATCCACTGATTGGAACGTAATGAAATTTGGTAGGCATAGCTCGGGTTTTGAAGATGCACCTAGGCTACTTTTTATTATTAAATTGACCTCCCAAGGAGAGAAAAACAAGAAGATTTTCAAGTTGAGTTGGCTCGGCCCGACTTCGCTTGGGTACTTTTATGACGGAGATTATCCAGTCTAAACTAAAACTATTTAGTTTTTCTCACATTTTTCATTGATCTTCCGCTCTTATCGTGTTAGAAAACCTGCATATAATAGCGATTTGTAAGAATTTCCATAGTATGTAAAGTTCGCCGTCTCAGGGTGGTGGACTGTGCTAATCCCTCTTAATCGTACTCTCGATTTTAGAGGAGGCCCGTGTCTTGCAGAGAGACGTTTATAAGCTGATACAAATTTAAGGATTCAGTCATAATACAAAAAATAGTATTTCGCCATCATTGAAAATGAAATGAAATAAAGTATTGAAGTGAAATGAAAATAATTTATTGAATCCATTAAGATGTTCAACATCATTTAGATTCAGTTATTTTTTTGATCTACCACCTGGTTCGAAAAGCGATTTTCACTAGAGAAGAACGGGCAAGAAACTCTAGTGTTGCTCTTTTCAAAACCAGTTTACAATGTAGTGAATTATTACAAAAGTTACAAGTGGTTTAAATCAGAGTAGTTCATTAATAATTTGTTATAAAATGTTAATTAAAATGGAAGTACAAATAAATAAGGGGTAAATCTAGACAGCGATTGCGAGTGCAAGGTAGTAGTGTCAGTGACTAAAGACACCATGTAATTAAAAATTATACAAAAAACGCGACAATTTTTTTATGTTGTGTTAAACATCGTCGTATGTGGATGGCAAATCCATAATTTTGCTTTAATCATAAAATAACCCTTGGGTCTTTAAAAATAAAAGGGTTTATATTAAAATATTAGAAAAAACTATGTACCACCCAAATAGGATTATACGAAAAAAAAAAATATATTACAAAATTCGTCGCATTTTCTTTGCAAATTATTGTATTGTCATCGGTCTTTGACAGGTGTGCAAAATTTGAATGAAATGTGTCCGTTTAAAGTGGGTCAAAATCGCGTCTTATGGAGTCGGTTACAAACATACAAACAAATATACAAACAAACATACAAGTGAAGCTAACATAAAGCGTGTAAAAAAAATGTAGTTGCATTATATCTGGACTAAAATTTTCACCTGGCTTCGTTTTCGGTCTGAGTCTTGATATACCCTGTATTATGTAATGCATAATTTATAAATATATTTATTACATAAAATACATCATGTTTAAATATGTAAATGTGGTTTAATTTCCACCACAAAGAGATAATTCTGTTGATAATTACAATAATATGTCTGTTAATTTTTGTGACGATAAATATTTTACTATCACCATACAACATTTCGGACATCACTTTTTTTTTAAATGTGTTATGGCGAATGCCGTAATACAACATTTCAATAACGATCTAGCCTTATGACTAATAAGTTATTTAAATTTAACCTAAACTTCTAAAGAGACTACGACTAAGAATATGTCCATTAACATATTTCAGTTTCTTATTGTCTCTATTAAGGGGAAGACACAATGTTCGCGTGTTCTTTTTCACTAGCACTCACTGCACTATGTTTCACTAACTGTTCATCACTAACTCGAAAGGTTTTGTCCTTTTCAGTCTTCTCACTAGGTCCGTGTTATCGAGGAGCTGGATAGCCTCGACGTTCACGTGATGGTGAAGCCTGTGTTCATGAGCTTCAGCATAGTTTTTTACAATATTTCTAACGAAGTCTACCTTGAGGTCCCGATGAAGATCTTCATTTCTTACGTACCATGGGGCGTTTACTATGTTCCGCAGTACTTTGTTTTGAAAACGTTGTATTATTTGCATATTGCTTGGTTTCGAACATCACTTAAATGAAATTAAAAAGAGTGTCGTGGCGAGTTTTAAGAGTTTAGTTATCATTGATTTAAAAATTAAGGTTAGGCTCTTCAGTACAAGGGGTGTTAATATATTGGAATAAATATTAAATTAACTTAATTTAATAGATTTCGTCTATGATTCGTCGATGATAAAAATATTATCTTTTTTTTGTTGATTTATTATAACGTTACTGTCATTATTTATATCTATCACAATTAACAAACTATACACTGTGCACTTTAAGATAATAATGACTGCCTCGGTGGCGTAGTTGTACTAAGGTACGCTTGCAAAGCTGAGGTCTCGGGTTCGAATCCCGAGTCGGGCAATGTGATATTGGATTTTTCTATTCATTATCAGCCTGGAGTTAGGAATTTGTGCCCGATAGGCTCGCCATCTATCACATCATGGGACGGAACATACTAGCGAAATGTGGGTGTTCTGGCACCTCTGCCTACCCCTTCTGGGAAAAAGGCGTGAGTTTTTGTATGATTATATGTATCCGAAATGTTCGTTCCACATGAAAAGGTATGTTTCTAATCAACATACATAAATATATAATCGTCACGCCTGTAACCATAGTGGTAGGTAGAGACTATAGACCGTCACTTTGCTCGATCCTGACATATTACTTTCGCTTCATCAACTTTCATCAACGTCTTCATGCATTCTCGTCGGTTCAGGGTACTTTTGACCTGACCCTTGTTGAGGGTATCACCGATTTGGATGGTGTATGTTCGGCGAGGTCGACCCCTATCGACTCTTCCATACACACTCGCCTTGTAAAGCTTGGTTAGTCTTCTTTTATCCATCCTCTACATGACTAATATACTTACTTATTTGCATAGCACTGTAAACTTAAAAAATATGGTAGTTATCTTCAAAATAATAAGAGACTGTCCCGTCCTCACACCCGCCACTGCAACTCCTGTGTCGCCGGATCAACAAGCACGCATTGTAATGACACCGAGCATTGAAGCTCGCCGAGTCTCCGGGAATGTCTTTAACCCGCAACGAAATTAATCATTAAGTAAATAATAGGAGGGGTTGGATGTTTTTGTCCATCTCCCTCCGTAGCAAAGCGAGTGACAAATCAATGGACTAAAGAGGTAAGTAACCTCTGATAAAGCAAGACAAGCCAGCTGTAAAGCACCACGGATTAAAAGGTATTTAAGTCAAATTTAAATTATTTTATTTACCAAAAGGTATACCTTATCCAAAATGTAGCATATAAAGAATTTTATAAATCCATTCTCAATGAAACAAGTTAAAAACGTTTCAAATCTTATTGTGGCAGTAAAAGAAAAGGGATACAAATTAAAACCAATGACGTCACTAGTCATAAACGCATTAAAGTGTGCGCGTACGAAAGAGACGGTAAGACGTCACTCTTACATTTAAAATACTAATATTTGCCTCATATTACAACCTACTTTAATACTCTTTTGACCGACATGTTTCATTTTATTTGTGTCTTCGCCAAATAGTCAAAAAGCCTATTGTGCTGAACTAAGTAATTGAATATTGCATCTATCATTAATCTTCGATGTTGGAAGGATTATAATCAATCCTTCTGCCTTATAGTATTCGTAAAAATGGTAGTTTTTTTGTATAATACCGCGCCAACACCTAGCATCCCACGCCGGGCGCGCCGCAATGCCGGGTCGTGACCCAGTTTTCGTGCGCAGTGCGGCGCCCTCATTGCCTCTGTGTTGCCAGACGAGGGAAATGTTTCTGTTTTGGTAGAATTTTTATTGTTTTTTAAAAAGTGAATTTGATTGCGACTGTTTAGTTTGGTTATGTTTGGAGACTGTCCAGCCTTCACTCCGCGATTACTGATGTGTCGTAAGATTATTGTTAACACCGAACATTGATGCGAACCTAATCTCCGGGAATTTCTAACTTAATGGTTTCTTAGATTTACGCAAATGTTGAAATGAAACTGTTATGCACTAATTTAATCGCGGATTTGGTAAAATTTTTATATTTTTTAACTTCCCGACGTTTCGCCCGCCCTGGCCGCCCCATGACCACGAAAGCTGTAAAAGTAATCGAACAACAGTGAATTTTTGATGGAAGAAATAGACATACTATAGGAAATATGTATTTAGTTTATATAAATGATATATTTGATTTACAATATACAATAACTCATCATAAGGCTTCCTACTTTTAACTATAAAATGATACATTGATCCAATTAATTATAATATATTCATTTTATTTCCATGATATGCCGAATTTTTATTCGCTAGATTGTATCAGCCTCTATATAGGTCTCTCGTAGTTCCTGATACGACACAAGACTTGATCTTAGTGTGGGGTCAGGACTATGTATGTGACTGTTGGGTGTATTTATTTACATCCCATTGCTGGCTGAGAATGGACCTACATAAACATACATAAACTCACGCCTTTTTCCCCGAAGGGTAGGCAGAGATGCCAGGACACCCACATTTCGCCTTGTATGTTCCGTACCACGATGTGATAGGTGGCGAGCCTATTGCCATATCGGGCACAAATATCTGAATCTGGGCTAATAATGAATAGAAAAATCCAATATCACTTTACCCAACCCGGGATTCGAATTTGTTCAATTTACACTAATATAGGAGCGCTACCAATATTACGAACAAAAATAATAATGAATAGAAAAATCCAATATTACTTTGAGAATGGGCCTCTTCTGCGATAAAGAGTGGTTAAGCCAAGTCCGCCACGCTGGCCTATAACGGGATGGCAGACTTCACATACCATAGGAATTCTTGTGTTCTTCGCGACATGCAAGTTTCTCAAAATGTTTTGTTTGCTTTTTAATTAATTTTGGTAATGATATTTCACATTCCCAGAGACTTGGTTCGCTTCAATGCTCGGCTTCATTGCAATGTTGTTGATCCTGCGACACAAGTTATAAAAGTTTACACAATATTTTAAAAGTGGTAGAGCCATGCTGTTGTCAGTCATGACTCAGTATAAATGTACTCGTCTGAGGTTTTCACTGTTTCTTAACAGATTGACGTGAAGCGACACGTTTCGTTCGGTGATTGAGTTTGCCAGATGTTCCCCAACTTTCCTCTTCCTATCCTTATTCCTTCTCGCCCTTCTCCCGATTTGTTGGTCCGGCAACACATCCATGATCCGACCGCTGTGGATTTTCGTGTTCTTTGCCGGACCGAAGCAACAATAAAATGCAGATTACACAATGTTTTCGTTTGCACTTAAAATGCGTTGTCCCTTTTGCTACTTGATAAATTTTGGTAAAGACTCCCGGAGACTCAGTTCGCTTCGATGGTGAATAAATAAGAATAACTCTCTTATGTACTTATTTTTAGAATACGAGCAAGCATGACACCTGATGGTAAGTGATCACTGCACATGAACATCCACAACGCGCGGATCATGGATGTGTTGCCGGACCAGCAAATCATAAAGAGAGCGGGAAGGAAAAAGGATGGGAAGAGACATAGGTTTCTCAGATATGTGTCTGTTTCTCCCGTCAAACAGCAGTGTAAACGCACTGTTGTGTTTCGGGTTGAAGGGCATTGTAGCCAGAGTAACTACTGGACATATTGAGACTTAACATCTTATGTCTCAGGATGGCGAGCGCAGTGGAATGCCAAGCATCGCTTTGTAATTCAAGGTGTTGTTTGGTTTTGCTACTGTTCACGAGCGGTCGTATCGCTTACCATCAGGCGAACTGCATGCTCGTCTCGCCATTCATAGCAATAAAAATATATATATATAAAGGTTTCCTCACGATGTTTTCCTTTTTATTTTTAAATACGATAAGTTTGAACTGAGTAATAATAAATGAACAGCTGAATAAACAAAGTCAAGGTGGTTTGAAAGTGTATAGTAAAGAGTGGGTAACATTTGGAAGGCAGGCATGGATTGTGCATTGAGAAGTCTTAGATTCGACTGCCAGGTTGGGCATGAACTTTTTTTTCTGAAAAATGATGGAATAGTTAATTATAATTTTTATCGAAACTAATATTACGAAGGACAAATATTTTATTGTCTGTTTGCACTGAATAGGCTCTGAAAATACTGGACCGATTTGAAAAAATATTTCACCATTAAAATCCAAACCATTAGAAATTTTATATCATTAGTTTCAAAATACATCCATGCTTTTTAAAATTTAAAACAAAAAATAACGACTGTTTTTTTTTTTTTATTGTTATGAATGGCGAGACGAGCATGCCGTTCGCCTGATGGTAAGCGATATGACCGCTCATAAACAGTAGCAAAACCAAACAACACCTTGAATTACAAAGCAATGCTTGGCATTCCACTGCGCTCGCCATCCTGAGACATAAGATGTTAAGTCTCAATATGTTCAGTAGTTACTCTGTTTTAAGAATACTACGTATTGTTATATCGATATTGAAACATTGTTCGCATCGATTTTAAAATTGGAATTGAAATAAAAGAACACATAAAAATCATTACAAATTGTTTATTTTGAACTTCAAAGATTCTTTCAATTTATATCTAGAAGAAAAGTGAAATCATAATTTTTTACAAAATTTCTTTCCAAATGCAAAAAATATTCTTATTTTTGGTTGTTTTATTGATTTTGAATATGGAATTGAAATATAAAAAATAAATACGCATTACTTACGACATTATTATTTATTTCGAAATTCGAACACCGATACAGTTATTTTTAAATTTGGAACATAAAATTGATAGATATAATTCACGGATCGTTTTTCGAAATTCAAATACTATTCTTATTATCAATACTGCTTATTAAAATGTTTTTGAAAATGTTCATATTGTTTTTCTATCTGTATTGGCATATTTTCGTCTTACTACAGGGCAGAGGCCTCCTCTACAATCGAGAGTACGAATAGTATTAGGCCATATACAACCGCTGCAAATAAACAATCCCAATCCAAAATTTGCCGTTTGAGATTGACAGCTTAATTTTTTCTGATACTATATTGCCAATAATCAACCTCAGTAGTGAAAAAACTATAGCAACATGGTAAATGACAAATCTAAAAGTAGAAAACAATCCAGATTGACTTCAGTCTAATTTTTTCGATTGATTATTGGCATCGGCCGATAGTGCACCACGCTGGCCTAGTGCAAGGCGGACTTTACATAGAAATTCTTACAAATCGCTGTAGTATGCAGGTTTCCTCACGATGTTTTCCTTCACCGTTATAATATTTCAATAACATTATGCTGGTCACCTAAGTGCCACAGCGATGCGAACTCCTTGTTTTAACTTTATTTTTTATTTTGAGACCGAAAAGTCTCTCGTAGTTCCTGATACCCGCGATACAAGACTCGATCTTAGTGTGGGGTCAGGACTATGTATGTGACTGTTGGGTGTTATTTATTATTTATTTATTATTTATTTATATTTATTTTTCATTTCATTTTATGTCCTGTGAGTGTGTGTGTTATATTGTGGTGGCAATTAAATCTGTTTTTCTTTCTTTTTTTTCTTGTTAATAAGTATATACGTTTTAACATATTGTTATGTATCACAATGTGTTCGTGATTAATTACGTTTAGTACAATCCTTATCAGTTGTTGTGTTATCAAAACAAATCTGGCACATTTTTTTATATTTACAACTTTGATAAGAGCTGTTTTGTTATTTCATTCTTCCTGTTGCATAGTATATAAATCTATTTATATGTATGTATGTGACTGTTGGGTGTTATTTATTTATTTATTTGTATCAGCCCATATACGTCCCATTGCAGGGCACGGGCCTACTCTACAATCGAGAGTACGATTGAGAGTGGTTAGGCCATATAGTCCACCACGCTGGCCTAGTGCGGGTTGGATGATATAAATCTATGCTTTTGTTTTTTTTTATTGTAATGAATGGCGAGAAGAGCATGCTGTTCGCCTGATGGTAAGCGATACGACCGCTCATGAACAGTGGCAAAACTAAACAGCACCTTGAATTACCAAGAAATGCTTGGAAATCCACTGCGCTCGCCATCCTGAAACATAAGATGTTAAATCTCAATATGTCCAGTAGTTACTCTGGCTACAATGCCCTTCAATCCGAAACACAATAGTGTATTTACACTGCTGTTTGGCGAAAGAAATAGACATTGCGGTGGTACATACCCAGGCGGCCTCTCACATATGAGAGACTTACTACCAGTAGAAGTGTCATATATTCATATTCATAAGGACTTAACGTAGTTTTCAAATGTCATTAATATGAACTGACCCAAAAACATTATTCATTGCGATCAAAAATCACTAATCAACTGTTTACCAAATGATTAACTTTAAATTTTCCGGAACCCTTGTATTAAATAAATAAATAACACCCAACAGTCACATACATAGCCCTGACCCCACACTAAGATCGAGTCTTGTGTCGTGGGTATCAGGAACTACGAGAGACTTTTCGGTCTCACAAACACCCAGACCCGGAAGAAATATTTGTGGGCCACACAAACATTTCTCTCGGTGCGCGGATCGAACCCGCGGCCTCTCGTTTCACAGGCGGCGTCTAACCAACTGCGCCACGGAGGCTGTCTGTGTTTAAGTAAAGTTTAAGCAGAAAAATGGCGGATGCCAGTCAGCTGGACGTTTGATATTACTGTCAAGTAAATGAAATCACTTTTTTCTGTGAAATTGCAATATTAGTTAATAAATTGTAGAAATAACCATCATGAATAGCAAAATTTAATGAACGTTTTATCTCCTTTTAACATGATTTATACCAATTTATGTACGTATATGCGGATGATCAGACGTTAAAAAATCAGCTGTTTCATACATTTTGAAGATTGTCTTTGTATGAAACAGAGGTTTTTTTCCCGCGTTTTCAGCTTTGTCCCAATAGTAAAGTTGTTGATTATGTTGAGTATAGCTTCCCCTTTTCGGCTTTTTATACCCTCCACTACTAATCTTGTATACCGGGTATATCAAGACTGCTACCGAAAACGAAGCCGGGTGGTAGTTTTAGTGACTACTAACACAATGCAAATAAAAATTTCGCAAAGAAACGCGACAATTTGTTTATGTTTTTTTAAATATCATCATTTTTGCGTGGTAAACCCATATTTTCTGCTAAAATAATAATTTAAACTCTCTTATAAGAAAGGTTATGAAGACTATCCTTTTTCCTTCCCACTCCCCTCCCGATTCGATGGTCCGGCAACACATCCATGATCCGCGCGTTGTGGATGTTCATGTGCAGTGATCACTTACCATCAGGTCACCTGTTTGCTCCTATAAATAATAATAAATAACACCCAACAGTCACATACATAGTCCTGATCCCACACTAAGATCGAGTCTCGTATCGTATCAGGAACTACGAGAGACTTTTCGCTCTCACAAACAAATATACAAAATATTAGATCTGTATGATACGGAGACTCACTGTTTTAACGAACTCGATTAAGAGGGGTTAGGCCACACCATACTGACCTATTTCAGCGGAATTTGCGTAAAAAATATTAGAGTACAAGATGGAGGTTCGCTATGTTTTAATGACTTCGATTAAAAGTGGTTAGGCCACGCTATACTGTTCCATAACAGAGGACTTAACATATAAATTATTACATTTGTATGATACCAGGTTTACTATATTTTCACAACATCAATTAAGAGGGGTTAGGCCACACCATACTGGCCTATTCCAACAGACTTAACATAGATATTATTAGATTATACAATACGCATGTTCCTTCACTGTTATAATGACTTCGATTAAGAGGGGTTAGGCCACGCTATACTGCTCCATAACAGAGGACTTAACATAGACAATATGTGCAATACTTAGATTCACTAAGTTGTAACGACTTCGTTTGAGGGGTTAGGCCACGCCACGTCTATATGTAATTTCACAGTTAAATATAACTGAATACATAGTTAACACCAAAAGCGTGAATATCGGGTACATACAACCGATCTTTATTTCACATCGTTTCAATTCCATTTTCTAATAGGTTTTCCGTCCCGTTCTCTCGTATAGTGTGCGAGCGAGAGAGAGAACCATTGTACCGCCAAGAACCTTGAAAGTCGCGTCACTGATAAGACTGGCTGCGTTGTTTCAGTAATACAACGATTTCCCACAATTTTCCGATGTTTTTCTCAATTTTTCTATTTATGTCGCGATATTATTATTTTTTTTTATTGCTATGAATGGCGAGACGAGCATGCCGTTCGCCTGGTGGTAAGCGATACGACCGCTCATGAACAGTAGCAAAACCAAACAACACCTTGAATTACAAAGCAATGCTTGGCATTCCACTGCGCTCGCCATCCTGAGACATAAGATGTTAAGATGTCTCAATATGTCCAGTAGTTACTCTGGCTACAATGCCCTTCAACCCGAAACACAACAGTGCGTTTACACTGCTATTTGACGGGAGAAATAGACACTGCGGTGGTACCCACCCAGATGGCCTCTCACATATGAGAGACCTACCACCAGTAAAAATAATTAAAGCCTTTTCGGAGTCAAGTATGCAAATATAAACTCATATACGACCCACTGCAGGACACAGGCCTTCTTTACAATCGAGAGTACGATTGAGAGAGGTTAGGACATATAGTCCACCACGCTGGCCTAGTGGGAGGCTTAACATACCATAGAAATTCTCACAAATCGCTATTGTATATTTTTCCTTACATTTTCGCCGTGCTAGTGCGTGGTGATTGACTATCAATACACACATGACTCTGAAATGTATGAAAAATTATACATCTACTAAAAGAAATAGGCATTTTGCTGGTAGGTCTCTCATACGTGAGAGGCCGCCTGGGTAGGTACCATCGCAGTTTCTTTTTATCCCGCCAAACACCAGTGTAAATGCCCTGTTGTGTTCCTGTTTGAAGGATATTGTAGCCAGAGTAACTACTGGACATATTGAGACTTAACATCTTATGTCTCAGGATGGCGAGCGAAGTGGAATGCCAAGCATTGCTTTGTAATTCATGGTCTTCGGTTTTGCTACTGTCCATGAGCGGTCGTATCGCTTACTAAGAGGCGAACAGCATGCTTGACTCACATATGAGAGGTTTCCCATCAGGAATCTTTCTTAATATACACAACCTTCTTTCTTGAAGTCGGTTAACAATTCCTGATAATCTCCGTGGCAGGTTAGTTAGACACTTGTAACAGCCGATGCCAATAATCAATCGAAAAAATTAGATTGAAGTCAATCTGGATTGTTTTCTACTTTTCGATTTGTCACTTACCATGTTGCCATAGTTTTTTCACTACTGAGATTGATTATTGGCAATATAGTATCAGAAAAAAGATTGAGCTGTCAATCTCAAACGACAAATTTTGGATTGGGATTGTTTATTTGGCAGCGGCTGTAAATCGATAGACCGCTACAGCCCCGCACTTGTTTTTTCAGTCCGCCCCGTGACCACGTAAGCTGTTAAGTAATCGAAAAGCCGGGAAGTTTAAAAATGTAAAAATTAAACCAAATCCACGATAAAATCTGTAAATAACAGTTTTTTTACAATAAACGACTACTCCTGTATAATCTCTGTATTGTAAACTGGTTTTGAAAAGAGCAACGCTAGAGTTTCTTGTCCGTTCTTCTCTGGCGAAAACAGCCTTGTGAACCGGGTGGTAATGAAAAACGAAAAAAATAGACTAAATCTTAATAAAGTATGATCTTTTATGGATTCAATAAATCATATCTTTTCATATTTATTTACTAAATGGTGTAAGGTATATAAAAAGTATATAACAGGTAAATAACCAGAACCCAATTCAAGACAGGTCAATGTCCGATAACATTGCAAATTTTGTGAGTTACTAAGTACGTGCTTCCTTCACTCAGCCATAGTAATTATAATATTATAATATTTGTATCAAAAATTATTTATTGTAAATTTACAATAAATTATTATTAAACTGCTCTGATTTAAACCAACTTGTAAATTTTGTAATAATTCACTACATTGTAAACTGGTTTTGAAAAGAGCAACACTAGAGTTTCTTGCCCGTTCTTCTCTAGTGAAAGCCGCTTTCCGAACCGGGTGGTAGATAAAAAAATGACTGAATCTAAATGATGTTGAACATTTTAATGGATTCAATAAATTATTTTCATTTTCGTGTCATTGGAGACGTGACACACTTCTGTACGGTAGTGGGTTCTTTATCTTGGAGGACTGTTTTAAGTACTTATTTAAGTTAAAATTAAATACAAAACAGTTCAGCAAGGCGGTTAGACGCCGCCTGTGAAACGAGAGGCCGTGGGTGCGATCCCCGCACCGAGAGAAATGTTTGTGCAGCCTACAAATATTTCTTTCGGGTCTGGGAGTTTGTGAGAGCGAAAAGTCTCTCGTAGTTCCTGATACGACACAAGACTCGATCTTAGTGTGGGGTCAGGACTATGTATGTGACTGTTGGGTGTTATTATTATTATTAAACTATTTTTAGGATATAGTCGCGATTTTTTAAAATTATAACTCAATTAACTTTTTATGTTATAATAATAAAGTAATTGTAAGTAACTTTTACATACATACATATACTCACGCCTTTTTTCTAGGCGGGGTAGGCAGAGAACTACCCTATCCGGATCCATGTGTTCCGGCCCACGATGTCATAGGGGGCGAGTCTATCGCCATATCGGACACAAATTCTTAACTCAGAGCTGATAATAGATAATCCAATATTACTTTGCCGACCCGGGATTCGAATCCGAGGCCTCAGCTTTGTAACCGTACCGTAGTACAACTATGCCACCGAGGCAGTCACATACTATGACATACTTAAAAATGGTAATATACAACTAAATATACCGTGAAAATTTTAAGCGTCTACCTATTACTGTTATTAATACAAACATCTATTGTATGGGAACCCCCTTTAATATTTTCATTTTAATTTTTTTTAATATTGATTCTTATAGAGGCATCGGAAATACATAATTTGTGAAAATTTCAGCTTTCTAGCTATCACGGTTTATGAGATACAGCCTGGTGACAGGCAGACAGCGGAGGCTTAGTAATAGGGTCCCGTTTTTACCGTTTAGGTACGGAATCCCAAAATACATTCCAACGAATTGAGAACCTCCCCTATTCTTTTTTTTTTATTGCTATGAATAGCGAGACGAGCATGCCGTTCACCTGATGGTAAGCGATACGACCGCTCATGAACAGTAGCAAAACTAAACAACACTTTGAATTACAAAGCAATGCTGGCATTCCACTGCGCTCGCCATCCTGAGACATAAGATGTTAAGTCTCAATATATCCAATAGTTACTCTGGCTACAATGCCCTTCAATCCGAAACACAACAGTGTATTTACAGTGCTGTGTGACGGGAGAAATAGACACTGCGGTGGTACCCACCCAGATGGCCTCTCACATATGAGAGACCCACCAGTAAAATCAAATCTTGTAGTGGCAGTAAAAGAAAAGAGATGCAAATTAAAACCAATGACGTCACTAGTTATAATATGCATTAAAATGTGCGCGTGTGAAAGAGACGGTAAGACGTCCCCACTACGCTCTTACTCTTTTTTTTACCTTTTTTTGAAGTTTGTCAAAAACATATCAACCCCGTTAGACAGAACGAAAAACGCTACAATGAGAATCGAAGTATAATTTTCTGGAAATGTCTCCAAGGTCTTTGGATTTTGTAGTGTGCAACGTCTGTTTAATGCATGATAATGACATAGTCACGATGTTTAAACTATTGCTTAAGGCCGGCATAATTATAACGACTTCGAAACGTCTTTTAGTCGACATCCTGCGTGGCGCAGTTGGTCAGGTTATCTCACAATATTTTTATTTATTTATTTTATTTATTTATCCTTTTTTGCACATACACAGGATTAGCTACATAAAAGAAATAACATATTTAAAAAAGTACAAAAGACGGCCTTATCGCACTGGGCAATCTTTTCCAGTCAACCTTATTTCTCTTCATTACAATGAAAAAGAAAAATTAGATGAATTTTTCGTACCTACTTCTTTTGCAAAAACTAATGTCTTCAATCAAATCAAATGTCAAATGCGTGGTGGCCTGTTGGTAAACGGACCAGACGCGCCTGTCAACATGTTCACGGTGGTCGCGGGTTCAAATCCCAGGGCACACCTCTGACTTTTCGGAGTCATGTGTGTATTGATAGTCAATCACCACGCACTAAAAACGGTGAAGGAAAACATCGTGAGGAAACCTGCATACCATAGCGATTTATAAGAATTTTTATGGTATGTAAGTCCGCCAACCCGCACTAGGCCAGCTTGGTGGAACTATATGGCCTAACCACTCTCAATTCTACTGTCGATTGTAGAGTAGGCTCGTGCCCTGCAGTGGGACGTATATGGGCTGATACAGAATGTGTTCAATCACCTTTGCACCGGATCTTTGATCAATACAACTTAGTGCAACACCGTGATTCCAACATTGACCTCTAATTCCTTACATCTCTTCAAACAAAAATAAATTAAGTACTAGTAGGTCTCTCATATGTGGGTAGGTACAACCGCAATGTCTATTTCTCCCGCCAAACAGCAGTAAATGCACTGTTGTGCTCCCGTTTGAAGGACATCGTAGCCAGAGTAACTACTGGACATATTGAGACTTTACATCTTATATCTCAGAACGGCGAGCGCAGTGGAATGCCTAGCATTAATTGTAATTCAAGGTGTTGTTTGGTTTTGCTACTGTTTATGAGCGGTCGTATAGCTTACCATCAGGCGAACGACATGCTCGTCTCGCCATTTATTGCAATAAAAAAAAATTGTATCTTTTTATCAACTTTCTTACCATGAGTAACAGTGTATTATGATCTGATATCTCAAGTTTTTTAGTATATGTGTGACTAGTACGTCGTGTATGTCTGTTATCTTGACAAATCGCTGATTAGATAAGAGATGTTTGGTGGCTCAGGTGGCCTGGAATGGGCTTGAGTGAAACTCAATGACCTTTGGGAAGATTGACCTGAATTCTGTCTTACTGAATTAGTAAGGAAGCCGAGGTCTCGAGTTCGAATCCTGGGTCAGGAGAAGTGATTTTGCAATTCATTATCAGGTAACTTTAAGTCTTTTAAGCTTGTTGAATCGCCTGCGTGCCCATGTTCAACACCTAACTGCGAGTACGAACAGTCCGCGCATCATATACTTTGGGAGTGTAGTCTTTGGCAGAATGAGCGTAAAACCATGCTGGATAGTATGCAAATATCATCTGGAGTTGTATACTACATGGACCTTGTGGAGACTAGGATGAACTTCCGTACTTTCCGGCGTTTTCGCCATACCTATTACTGGAATCAATATGGCGAGGATCATGAGGAAACCCGCATATTGCATACCACAGCAATTTATAAAAAATCTCCATGTAAATTCTACCTTGCACTAGGCGAGCGTGGTGGACTGTACTAACCACTCTCAATCGTACTCTCGATTGTAGAGGAGGCCCGTGCCCTGCAGTGGGACGTATATGGGCTGATACAGGTTAGGAATATATATGAAAGTTGTTATTTTCATCTGTTAAAGATAGAATAGTTCAACAAACACTCCCTATTCATAAGAAACAGCTACTCAACCACAGAAACGTAAATTAAACCATGTTGAGAGGAGATAGAACGTTCATTAAGTTTTGGTATACATTTGTGGGAATCAGTGGCGAAGCCTTCGTACAAGCCTATTCCTATCGGCTTTACTATTGTAATTAATGTGTATTATAAACTACCATTGATTTTGAAAATATGTTCATAAGTACTCCCACGTCAAGACCTCTTTAGAGGCTTGACAATGTCAATTGCTGTCATACAGCCTGATGTATATAAAAATAGGGTATATTTTAAAAAATTAAATTTGACATTGACAGGTGTGGACGTGCCAGTAGATAATATCTAAGTATTTACACAATTAAAAATTGCAATGGCAATTTCCAGCTTCCTGTTTTAAAAAAGTCACGATTCGCCACTGGTGCGAATAATTCTGTTTCGGGTCAAATCAAACAAATATTATTTGGATAATCTTAAATATAATTTCGTCTTCTATTTTCATCTTTTTATTCACGTCTTCATCTTCGATCGTCTTCCAGACAGTTCTCCCCTATTCCGTCCTTCCGTACTTCAACATCTTAATCATTCATCCTCTATCTCTTTCTATCTTAAGTACTTTCATTACTCATCTCTTTCACACAAACCACGTTCATTACTAGTCATTAGTGTAACGTTCCATTCTACTCATATTTTTTCATAACATTCAAATGTTACACAATATAATAGTTTTTTCTATATATTTTATATAACGAATATTGCCACTTCACAGAAAAAGTGATTTCCTTACAACAGCCTCCATAGCGTAGGCGATTAGACGCCGCCTGTGAAACGAGAGGCCGCGGGTCCGATTCCCGCACCGAGAGAAATGTTTGTGCGGCCCACAAATATTTATTTCGGGTCTGGGTGTTTGTGAGACAGAAGAGTCTCTCGTAGTTCCTGATACCTACGGCACAAGACTTGATCTTAGTGTGGGGTCAGGACTATGTATGTGACTGTTGGGTGTTTATTTATTTATTTCTCTGCTTAAAATTTACTTACAAGGTTCTAGGCTATTTTAAAGTTAATGAGCTTTTAAATAGCTGATTAGCGTTTTTAAACATATATTAATAATAACGTTTTTGAGTCAGCTCATATTAACTGCATTTGAAAACTGCGTTCATCATCATCATCAGCCCGTTGCAGTCCACTGCTGGACATAGGCCTCTCCCAAGGTACACCACAGAGCCCGGTCTGTAGCTTTACGCATCCAGTTCTTGCCGGCCCTCTTCTGCAAGTCATCCCGCCATCTGGCCAGAGGACGTCCCACGCTACGTTTGCCAAGACGCGGTCTCCACTCCAGAACACGCTTACTCCAGCGGTTATCCGTTCTGCGACATATGTGGCCAGCCCATTGCCACTTCAACCTACTAACTTTCAGAGCTATGTCGGTTACCTTGGTTCTCTGACGGATCACTTCGTTTCGAATTTTGTCCTTTAGAGAGACTCCGAGCATAGCCCTTTCCATCGCACGTTGAGCGACCTTTAACTTGTGGATTAGCCCCACAGTCAGTGTCCACGTCTCGGCTCCGTACGTCATTACAGGGAGGACGCACTGGTTGAACACTTTACTCTTTAGGCTCTGTGGTATATCCGACGAAAATATATGGTACAACTTCCTAAATGCTGCCCAGCCCAACTGAATCCTCCTATCGGCTTCCTTTTCAAAGTTATTTCTACCCAATTGGATTAGTTGCCCGAGGTAGACATACTCCTTGACAACTTCGAGAGGTGTGCCATCTATGATAACTGGTCCCGGAGCGACAAAGTCATTAGACATGACTTTCGTCTTGTCAAGGTTCATCCGGAGACCAATTCGTTTAGAGGCTTCATTTAGGCTGTGCAGCATTTCTTGAGCTTCCTGCAGCGATTCTGCCATGACTACGATATCATCGGCAAACCTTAAGTGGGAGATGTATTCGCCATTTACATTGATGTCTCGCCCGTTCCAGTTTAGAGTCTTGAAAACATCTTCCAAGGCATTTGTAAACAGTTTCGGGGATATCACATCCCCCTGTCTTACTCCTCGATGCAATGGAATCAGTCTTGTTTGACTATTCTGTACTTGGACGGACATAGTTGCGGCGTCATACAGGCTTCTCAGCACCTCGATGTATCGAAAATCAACTTGGCAGCGCTGCAGGGAGTCCAGAACAGACCAGGTCTCAATGGAATCAAAGGCCTTCTCATAGTCCACAAAAATCAGACACAGAGGCTGATTGTATTCCTGGGTCTTCTGAATAATCTGCCTCACGGTGTGTATGTGGTCTATGGTGCCGAATCCTCCGCGAAATCCGGCCTGCTCCGGTGGTTGGAAGTCATCCAGCCTTCGTGCCAGCCTATTTGTGATGACCCTCGAAAACAACTTATATATGTGGCTCAGAAGCGATATAGGGCGGTAGTTTTTGAGTTGGGTCTTGTCCCCCTTCTTGAAAAATAAAACTACCATGCTCCTGCTCCACGCTTTTGGAGAAAACTGCGTTAAGTCCTATGAATAAGGGAGAAAGAATTATGTTACGGAAATCTTTACCGTACGGCAGATAACATTATATCAATCTTAACTGTCAATCAAAATTGTCAGTTTATCTGAAGATAAATACTGTTATCAGGCAACCTGTTTCCAACGTTTACATGTGAGTTTCAAAACATATTGTAAGAATGGTTATGGTATTTGAAGTTATTTTAATATTCAATTGACTAGTATACCGGGTATCTCAAGACTGCTACCGAAAATGAAGCCGGGTGGTAACTTTAGTGACTACAAACACAATGCAACTAAAAATGTTTGCTAAGAAATGCATCATGTTTTTTAATCATTTTTTAAATATCGCCCTTTTTGGGTGGTAAATCCATAGTTTTTTTCAAAATAATAATTTAAAGTCTTTTATTCCTTAGAGTCTTTATAAATAAGAGAGTATACACTATCATTTTAGGAAAACAATGTATTTACCACCCAAATACGACCATATAAAACAAAAAAAAAAATTGACGCTTTTTTTTCAAACATTTTCTGTTGCATTATGTCTGAAGTCGCTTAAACTACCACCCGGCTTCGTTTTCGGTAGCAGTCTTGATATACCCGATATATAGTATAAAAACAAAATACATATAAAAATATAAAAAGTCATCCAACAATGGCGAGGCTCGAGACCTAAGCAACCGGTGATTAGGGCCCCAAAGTGAGGAACCGCCTCACAATACGTGCCGTGTCAAGCAATACTGCCTTCTAAATCTGACTCCTGACCCAACAGCCGATTGAGAGCCTCTGTAGATGTTGGTCGAGGCTCTTTGGTATCAACCCATGAGCAGAAACGACAATCGGGACAATAACTGTTGAGTCGACAGTCCACATGTCGGCAAACTTGCGACTTTATTATTATTAGTTTTATTTTATTCCCTTTATTTCGTATATTTCAATTTTACTTTTTTAGACACAGTATATCAAGACTGCGATCGAATCTGAAGCCGGTTGGTAGTTTTAGTGACTTCAAACAAAATGCAAATAAAATTTTGCAAAACGACTATTTGATTTGGATTTTTATTGCTCGTATTTGCGTGGTCAATACATAGTTTTTCCTGAAATAATAATTTACATGCTTTAATTTTTTAAATGCAACTAAAATTTTCGAAAAAATACGCGACAATTGTTTTTGTAATGTTTTCTTTTATTGCATTGAATGGCAAGACGAGCATGCCGTTAGTCTGATGGTAAGCGATACGACCGCTCATGAACAGTAACAAAACCAAACAACACCTTGAATTACAAAGCAATACTTGGCACTCCACTGCGCTCGCCATCCTGAGACATAAGATGTTAAGTCTCAGTATGTCCATTAGTTACTCAGTCTACATTTTTTATTTATTTATACTCTTTATTGTACATCTTAAGTTACATAATAAATAAATATATTAGGTAAAAATGTAATAGTACAATGGGTGACCATATCGTATTGAGCGATTTCTCCTGGCAACCTTTGGATGAACAGGAATTGTTGGAGTAATAAATAGGGCTTGTCAATGTCCTTCACACCGAAACACAACAGTGCATTTACACTGATGTTTGTCAGGATAAATAGACATTGCGGTGGTACCTACCCAGGCGGCCTCTCACATTTAAGAGACCACCAGTGAAATATTCCTAAGATCTGTGTTGAGTTGGATACATTCGAGCCAAAATGACAAGGACTCGTTGAGGACAGGGTCAAGTGAAGTAATGAAGGGAGGCTTTTGCCCAGCAGTGGGACACATAATAGGTTATTAAAAATATATCTGTAAATGTATTTAAGGGAATAAAGAGGAATATCCAATTTCCCTGTATCTTTGGGACTTTTTATGACAAGTACCAATTTTATTTGTTGATTTATATTTTTTGTATGTCTCTTTTAGTATAAAATAAAGGTGTTTTGCAGTATTCATAGTCTTAAATATATTTTTAAAAGGTAATAATTCATCTTATGATGGTATATTGAGTTCAAAATATAGCATTTTCTTGTATAAAAATGGCCTAAATCTTTGAAATAGGTTCTACTATAGTTAAAAAGCCGTACTGCGAAAACTATGCAGAATTTCCTTCAAAGGACAACGAATAGCAGCGGAAAATGGGTGAAAATAGTGTAACTGGAACAAACTGACTTAGAGCTATCGCTGTCTCGTTCCCTCTTACAGGGGTCGCGTATCCCCGTCCCTCTCGCACATCCGCTTAAATATTATAATTGATAAATCAATCGAACTAAACACCTAGACGGACCATCGTATCACGACCCTTACTTGTACATCTATGTATATAAAGTTGTTCAACCGCGGAGGTCTTCTTAAATTGGCCACCCGCCCTATTATGTCCCACTGACCCGATTTCTGGGTTACGCAGTCTGACGTCACTGCGCCATTGCGCTGAATGTGCAAGACAAGCCATTCTCGACCTTATCCGTGTATGCTAAGGTCGGAAATTGTGTGACATACACCCTTTTGTGAAAACGGCATTGGCGACCTTATTCCAACGGGGTAAGGTCGGGTATTGTGTGACACGCGTCCTTTTGTGGGAAACTTTAAGTGGGTCTCAAACAGTTTCGTATGAAAATTCTATGTTTTTTTTTTTTTTTTTTTTTATTGATTTGAATGGCGAGACGAGCTTGCCGTTCGCCTGATGGTAAGCGATACAACCGCCCATGAACAGTAGCAAAACCAAACAACACCTTGAATTACAAAGCAATGCTTGGCATTCCACTGCGCTCGCCATCCTGAGACATAAGATGTTAAGTCTCAATATGTCCAGTAGTTACTCTGGCTACAATGCCCTTCAACCCGAAACACAACAGTGCGTTTACACTGCTGTTTGACGGGAGAAATAGACACTGTGGTGGTACCCACCCAGATGGCCTCTCACATATGAGAGACCTACCACCAGTGTAGGATTTTTCTTTTTTAGCGTTTAAAGTGTTTTTATAGATTAGTAGCTTTTAGCTAAAACGGTGAAGGAAAACATCGTGAGGAAACCTGCATACCATAGCGGTTTATAAGAATTTCTATGGTATGTAAGTCCGCAAACCCGCACTAGGCCAGCGTGGTGGACTATATGGCCTAACCACTCTCAATCGTACTCTCGATTGTAGAGTAGGCCCGTGCCCTGCAGTGGGACGTATATGGGCTGATACAGACAGTAGCTTTTGGTTTAAGGTTTATTTATAGAAATGTTTTGAAAAGCCTAATTGGGACTCATGTACATTAAATTAAAAAGAGTTTTGCGTGATGCGTGGGTAATATGACGTCATAGTGGGATACATACATACATAAACCCACGCCTTATACCCAGAAGGGGTAGGCAGAAGTGCTAGAACACCCAAGTTTCGATTTGTGTGTTCCCAATTTGTGATAGGGGGCGAGCCTATCGCCATATCGGGCACTAATTCCTGGGGCCCTACTATATTCATCCGAACGAACGAACGAACGAAGTTGGGCCCTACTATATTCATCCGAAATACGAACGAAGCTTCGTTCGTTCGTTCGTTCGGATGAATATAGTAGGGCCCCTGACTCCGGGCTGATAATGAATAGCAAAATTCGTATGTATATGCATAATTATGTTTAACATTAAGAAATATATTTTAGAAGTGGTAGAGCCAAAGACAGAGTTTGAAATACTAAAAATATATCGCACTTTTAGAATTAAAGAGACGTAACTAAAATAATATTTTTGGGAAACATTCTTTAGATTTACAACATAAGAAATTTTGTACTTATTTAAGGTTTTGCTACTGTCCATGAGCAATCATATCGCTTACCATCAGGCGGATGGCATGCTCGTCTCGCCATTCATTGCAATAAAAAAGCGTGTTTTTTTAAACTACCATATTTCTAGTAAATATAACATACATATATAAATGACGCCTTTTCCCAGAAGGGGTAGGCAGAGGTGCCAGGACACCCTCATTTGGCCTTGTATGTTTCGTCCCACGATGTGATAGGTGGCGAGCCTATCGCCATATCAGGCACAAATATAAATATGAATTTATAGTACATATAAATTATTTAAAATTTCTCTTTTGTTACAGGATCGAAGCGGGTTGGAAAACATGAGGTCTTTGGAACATTATCTCACAGATATAATGCGGGCCGACACTTCAGATCACATGAAAGGTAAGTACTAAGTTATTTATTTATTTATTTCATATATTAGGTCCTTCACAGCTGAAAATTCAAGTTAAATAACTTTATTTCTCAAACTAAATTTACTAATTTCACTTAATGAGTAATTTATACATAAAAATATATAGTTTATACACAGTCGTATTGGGAGAGCCAAAAATAGTATATATTAAAACCCTGAAATTAAAAAACTAACAAAATTCAATACAATACAAAATTCTACCGACATGAGGTGGGTAGTAACAAAAAAGAACAGTAATCGACAATACATGAAGTGAAAGACGCATGTTTTTTTTTTTTGGTTGAATTGACAATTCATATACATTCTAATAATTTTACACAAAGCAATACGCCAATTACGATGTACTCAGTGAATAAAAATAAAATATAATTTATTAGTAAAGAGCGGACAAAAAAGAAAATATCTTAGAGTGACTACCGGACATATTGGGACTTAACATCTTATGTCTCAGGATGGCGAACGCAGTGGAATATCAAGCATTGCTTTGTAATTCAAATTGTTGTTTGGTTTTGGTTCATGAGCGGTCGTATCGCTTAACATCAGGCGAACGACATGCTCGTCTCGCCATTCCATTAAATAAAACAAATAATTAATTAATTAAATTAATTAATGTAATAAAAATAAATATATTGGAGAGCGGTAGAGCCCCGCTGTTGTATTTTTAAAATAAATACTACTTCAGTTAATACCTTAGTACTTTACTTAAGTGCGTGGTGACCTGTTGGTAAACCAACCAGATGCGGCTGCCAACATGTTTACGGTGGTCGCGGGTACAAATCCCAGGGCACACCTCTGACTTTTCCAAGTCATGTGTGTATACAGTCAATCACCACCCACTATAACGGTGAAGGAAAACATCGTGAGGAAACCTGCATATGTAAAGTCCGCCTTGCATTAGGCCAGCGCGGTGGACTATATGGCCTTACCACTTCCCATCATACTCTCGATTGTAGAGAAGGCCCGTGACCTGCAGTGGGACGTGTATGGGCTGATTCAGCTTTAGTTAACACGGCAACGGGTCTGGGTGTTTGTGAGACCGAAAAGTCTCTCGTAATTCCTGATGCCCACGACACAAGACTACATCTTAATGTGGGGTCAGGACTATGTATGCGATTGTTGGATATCACTACATAGAATAAAACAAAGTCGCTTTCTCTGTATCTATGTCCTTTGTATGCTTAAATCTTTAAAACTACGCAACGGATTTTGATGCGGTTTTTTTAATAGATAGAGTGATTCAAGAGGAAGGTTTATATGTATAATACGTACATATTATTGTACAGAAATCTATCTGTACCCGGGAGAAGCTGGGCCGGGCCGCTAGTTATATATAAAATACATATAATTACATGTATGTTATATTAACATGTTTTTGTATAATATCTTTGTGGTTTATTATATATTTAATTATTTTCGGATTGAATTATTAAAATAAAATACAATGAAAAGTTGTTACGATAGTAGAAAAACTCCTGAAAATTTACACTGAGCAAAATTTATAGCAGGCCTGTTTTATATTTCCTACCAGGCGTCTTTCTTTAGAACGTTTCAATAGTTTTACTAAGTATTTCAATATTGCTACCGAAAACGAAGCCAGGTGGTAGTTTTAGTGACTACAAACACAATGCAACTAAACATATCGTTAAAATGAAAAAAAATACATTTTTCTAAGTATTATCGCATTTGAATGGTAAATAATAAATATATGCATACTTTTCACCAAAATAATAATTTGAACCCCAGCGATTCATTGCGCATTAAAAAATAAAAGGATGTATATTATTAATTGGTAAAATACTACGTATTTAATATCCAAAAAAGTGAGAGTTAAACAATCAATACACATGTGAATTCGTAAATTAAGAGGCCTGCAGGTTTGAACCCGCGACCACTGTGTGCTTGGGATATTGATAAGAAATAAAATGGTATATATGTAGATTAAGTTAGATCCAAAATTATATAATTATATTTTATTTTATCTAAATATTTATTTTAATTTATTTAAATATTATTGTACACTACTTACTGTTCCATTAAAATCGGACTATAAATTACGAAATTCTTGACTATTCAGTAAAAATACATACAACCTCCTTCTTTTCAGAATCCGGTTAAAAACGTGACTTATTTACTATTGTAACTGATGAAATTATTAAATTAAATTTTATACTGAACTAGCCGTCCGGCCCGGATTTGCCCGGGTGCAGACACTTTTAAAGTCCAGGCCACATCAGACACATATTGTTTCGTATATTTACTGTTTTATATTTAAATTCAATGTGACTGCCTTCCTTTCTACTGCTTTGCTCGTCCTGTCCCGTTACATCCCATCCTGTCCCGTTTCAATTTGTTTCATGACTCAACTCAAGCCATTCAATCCTGTCCTTTCATTTCCCATTTCATTCGCCTTATATTCTATCCCAAACTATCTCTATAATTTTGAAAGAGAAGCAAATATTTGAATTCCTTGATAATCCCAGGGGAACACGACTATTTTTCGGGATAAAAATAGCCTATGTATTGATTCAGGGTATCAGCTACTTTAATACCAAATTTCATCGAAATTGGCCCAGCTATTTGAGCGTGGAAAAGTAACAAACACAGCTGGTAGGTCTCTCATTATGTGAGAGGCCGCCTGGGTAGGTACCACTTCAATGTCTATTTCTCTCACCAAATAGCAGGGTAAATGCACTGTTGTGTTCCGGATTGAAGGACATTGTAGCCAGAGTAACTAGTGGAAATCTTGAGACTTAACATCTTATGTGTACCAGGATTGCGAGTGCAGTGGAATACCAAGCATCAGTTTGTAAATCATGTTGTTTGGTTTTGCTACTGTTCATGAGTGGTCGTATCGCTTACCATCAGGCTAGCGGCATGCTCGTCTCGCCAATCACTACAATTAAAAAAAAACTTGCGCCTGTATAATATTAGTAATGTATAAATACAACCATACAATTTCTGGTTGCTCTTGTTATGCCGGCTTGTCACAGACGACAATCTCGTTCTAATAGTTTTCGACTTGACACAAATAAATTTGTTCACTGCAACGTTGCGTAGTAGACGACACGAAATTAAAGAGAATAGATGCGACATACAATTTACATAAGTTAATATTATTAGTGCGTGGTGGCCTGTTGGTAAACGGACCGGATGCGACTGCCAACATGTTCACGGTGTTCGCGGGTTCAAATCCCAGGGCACACCTCTGACTTTTCGGAGTCATGTGTGTATTGATTGTCAAACACCACGCACTATAACGGTGAAGGAAAACATCGTGAGGAAACCTGCATACCATAGCGGTTTATAAGAATTTCTATGGTATGTAAGTTCGCCAACCCGCACTAGGCCAGCGTGGTGGACTATACGGCCTAACCACTCTCAATCGTACTGTCGATTGTAGAGTAGGCCCGTGCCTTGCAGTGGGCCGTATATGGGCAGATACAGGTAGGTTAATTTAGTCTAATGCTACGGTATATGACGGCTAACAGCCTCCATGGTTATATCCCCGCACCGAGAGAAATGTTTGTGCGGCCCACAAATATTTCTTATTTCTACCGGTATGTCGAGTTCTTATGCTTGAGAACTATTTTTTTACCATCCATCCATCCATCCATCCATCAGCCAAAGGAAGTCCACTGCTGAACATAGGCCTCCCCCAATGATTTCCACAGAGACCTGTTGGAGACAGCCTGCATCCAGCGAGGTCCCGCGACCTTTACAAGGTCGTCTGACCATCTTGTGGGTGGACGTCCCACGCTGCGCTTTCCGCTATTTTTTTACGATGCCTGGTTAAATTTGTGGGTACTGTTGTTGTGTTTTTCTTGTAATTAATTAATATATTTATTCATATAGATAAATCAATAATTAATTCATTATATATAATCATATAATACCGTGTTCAATTAAGCAGATCATAATAAATCTATAAAAAAAACTTAAATATTTTTTAATTAAAAAAGCATATTACATATTCTAAGGGAAAAGTTAAATTGAAAAGAAACCTAACTAATAAATTGAAATAAAAATCATTTGGTCCTTAATTATCTACTAATTTTTGCCAACATGGCGGGTCATAGTTGAACTTACCATATCGCACTTTTAGAATGAAAATGACCTAATAAAAAAAAGAGTTAGGCTTTCAATCATATATTGGCTCAAAATGACTATCTCCATCGACCCATTATTAAAGAATGACCTATGACGCGTGAAAGACACAAATATGTATATTTCGGTCTTCTTGATGTATCTTCTATAAGTGCAAAATGTCTTATATTACAAATATTTAATGAACGTTTCCAAAAAATATTTTTTTTAAATTAGGTCTCTATAATTCTAAAAGTGCGATGTTATTACATCATATTGTACGCTGTAAGCACGTTACTATGTTCCAAAATAAACATATATGATTTGTTCCAATTTTTTTAATTTTATACATACATAAACTCACGCCTTTTTCCCAGAAGGGGTAGGCAGTATGTTCCGTCCCACGAAGTGATAGGTGGCGAGCCTATCGCCATATCGGGCACAAATTCCTGACTGGGCTGATAATGAATAGAAAAATCCAATATCACTTTGCCCAACCCGGGATTCGAACCCGAGACCTCAGCTTTGTAACAGTACCCTAGTACCACTACGCCACCGAGGCAGTTTATTTTTTAATTTTTATTTATTTTAGTTGGTTGGCTCACAATTATCGTTAGCAGATTTGAAACCACAACCACGCTCAATAACTCATCCAGTGATACTACTTCACCGACCGTGCACACTAGTAGTATTATGCAATCCTTTGTTTGCCGACCTTGCGAGCGGTGTCAGCAATTACACGGCGTGACGCGCGCGGGGCCGGCAAAGTTGTTGCGAGTGAAAACTAACTAATATATGGTAATCTTAGAGTATTTATAATATAGAGGGAGCGCTGTCATACATTTGCGTATTCAAAAACGTAGATATTTTCTTGTTCGTAATGTTGGTAGCTCTACTACAATAGTGAAAACTGAACTAATTAAATAAATAAATAACACCCAACAGTCACGTACAGAGCCCTAACCCCACACTAAGATCGAGTCTTGTGTCGTGGGTATCAGGAACTACGAGAGACTTTTCGGTCTCACAAACACCCAGACCCGGAAGAAATATTTGTGGGCCACACAAACATTTCTCTCGTTTCACAGGCGGCGTCTAACCAACTGCGTCACGGAGGCTGTCAATTATTTAACAAGAAAATACTTTGATAACCGAAAGTATGTATATTAAACTATTATCCTTTTAAAACGAGTTTGAGTGGAATTAAATAGCTTATTAACTAACTATTTCTATATATTTTTCTTTTCTGTGTAATTCGTGCATGTTGGACAACCTGTCAAATATCAGCCAACAGGAGGGCAGAAAAAAGCGGCCCGGCACCACCATTTTTATCTACGTTTTTGAAGTATCAGCGCTGTCTCTATATTATAAATGGTCTAAGGGTAATACTGGTGGTAAGTCTCTCATATGTGAGAGGCTGCCTGGGTAGGCACCACCGCAATGTCTATTTCTCCCGACAAACAGCTTTGTAAAGTACTGTTGTGTTTCGGTTTGAAGGACATTGTAGCCAGAGTAACTACTGGACATATTGAGACTTAACATCTTATATCTCAGGTTGGCGAGCGCAGTAGAATGCCAAGTATTGCTTTGTAATTTAAGGTGCTGTTTGGTTTTGGTACTGTTCATGAGTGGTCGTATCGCTTACCATCAGGCGAATGGCATGCTCGTCTTTCATTGCAAATTAAAAAAAAATACTGCTATACGCTTGGTGGTAAGATGTGAGTTAAAACGCAGTTCTCACGTCACCGAGGCAGTTCTTTTATTTCTTAGCATAATTATTGACATAAAACTATGTTCATCATTAAATTCTAGGTCGACTCTTTAATTTTACCATGCATTTTAATATTTTAATAAAGGAGAACATTGTGAGGAAACCTATGCCAAAGAAATTCTAATAAGGTTTTTTTTTTTCTATTATTTATTTTCTATTATTAAAAGTCTTTGCAAGGGTATTTTTTCTTAAGTTCATAGTTTTTTCACCAGCTTTAGCATGAAGTAAACAATAATTTATTTCCAACTCCTATTAATTTAATTGTGTGATTGATTTCGTTGCGGCTTAAATACAAGTTAGACATTCCCGGAGACTCGGCGAGCTTCAATGCTCGGTGTCATTATCTTTTGCCCCTATTGATCCTGGCTTACAGGAGTAAGTGGCAGGACAGTCTCCAGAAAATGCTGTCATGATTGACAACAGCGCTTCTCTCTCTCTCCAATCGTTAACTCAGTGCTTGGTATCGTGACTCCTCCATTATGAAATGTTAAAGATCATTTTCTGGACCACTCTCAATCGTACTCTCGATTGTAGAGTAGGCCCGTGCCCTGCAGTGGGACGTATGTGCTGATACAGATACAGAAAGATCATTTTGCGCCAAGCATCGTGGTCTTGTGCCAGCCAAATTGCTCTATGCCGGGGCATCTCCACTTTCTGGACGATGAGGTCCGTCCAACGAATCGGTGGTCTCTCTTTTGCCAAGTATAATGGTGTTTGGCAGCGTGTCTCTACCACTTTCAAAATGTAACTCAAAATCTTGATTTTAGAGGAGTCTGGTAAGTAATATTTTTTATAGGCTGAAATATAAATGATAGTCAATCACCACGCACTAAAACGGTGAAGGAAAACATCGTGAGGAAACCTGCATACCATAGCGGTTTATAAGAATTTCTATGGTATGTAAGTCCGCCAACCCGCACTAGGCCAGTGTGGTGGACTGTACTAACCACTCTCAATCGTACTGTCGATTGTAGAGTAGGCCCGTGCCCTGCAGTGGGATGTATATGGGCTGATACAGATATATAAATGAGTTTATGTATTGTTGTCCTCCAATGCATTTAACAAATCAATGCAAAACGAAGCATCAAGCTATGACATTTCGCTTTTGGCTCGCTAGACGAAAAATTATTTATATCGACAAACTAATATGAACTATAAATATAATACCTCGTGACTAGAACCACAAGACCAATATAACTTGACCCTTATTGCAATACTGTTTGCACACAAACAAAGGTCAGTGTAAACTGGATAATTTTTACGCGGGAGGTTATATAACCAAATTTGGACGGACGAAAATGCAACTGTTTTAGTATTGATAGCACTGTCCACTCAATTCGGTTGCATAAACTGTTCTATGGACGCATTTCGGCCTACTGTCAGTATTCAGCCGCGCGCGCTACCAAGCGCCTGTCAAATTTACTTTTTTAATTTTATTTTTTTAAACGTCGTGGGTGTTGGGCTATTTTTGTTGGAAAAATATTTAAAGTTTCCGAGTGCAGTGAACTTTGTGTTTTGTGTGGAAACAAGTGGAATTACGTTGACCTGATTACAGGTATATTTCAGTAGTAATTGAATAGACCGTATGCGTATTTCCTTGCGCTTGCGCTGAAAAAAATATTGTTTGTAATTGAATGCCCAATGACATATTGCGTTGGTTTGTTTGTCGCGTGGTATTGTAATTTTATTTTGGATATATTTTGATTACATAAATTAAATATTTAAGTACGAAGATTTGACCTTCTTTTAAACTTACAAAAAATATACTTGGATAGTTATTAATTATTAATATTAAAATTAATTTACAAGTTAAGTTTAATTTCGAAATTGTTTATTTTCTTGACCAGAGTTAAATTTTCATTTTTTCTTTATTTTAAATGTCTTAAAAGTTACTAGTATTTGGAATACTGCATTTCTTCAAATACTTAAATAATTTAAAAACTATCTTCTTTGTAATTAAAAATTAAATTGTTATTTTTACTAAATCACTTTGGAGTACATAGTAAATATACCAGATTAGTCTAATTCAACTTTGAAATTAAATAGTTTTTAGTCATAAAGTGTCCAATAGCTTAGTCAGTACCTGAACGGATTTTCAAATCGTAGGTAGCAGATTCAATTCCAGAACTATGACTAGTCGTTAACACGTATATATTCTTAATTATTTAATTTCTACGGTGAAATAAAACCGAATGATAATTTGTACATATAATTAGTAAAAATTACCTTGATACAAATTCACATGATTGTGTACCTGTATCGGCCCATATACGTCCCACTGCAGGGCACGGGCCTCCTCTACAATCGAGAGTACGATTGAGAGGTGTTAGGCCATATAGTCCACCACGCTAGCGTAATGCGGGCTGGCGGACTTCACATACCATAAAAAATTTTCACAAAGAATTATAGTATGCAGGTTTCCTTTACCGATTTAGTGCGTGGTGATTGACTATCAATACACACATGATTCCGAAAACTTAGAGGTGTTCTGGGATTCGAACCCGCGACTACCATGCACATGTTGGCAGCCGTGTCTGATCCGTTTACCAACAGGCTACCATGCACCAACTAATAAATTATATATGCAGATATTTTGATTTGGTAGGTCTCTCATATGTGAGAGGTCGCCTGGGTAGGTACCACCGCAAAGTCTATTTCTCCCGACAAACAGTAGTTTAAATGCCCTATTGTGTTTCCGATTGAAGGACTTCGTAGCCAGAGTAACTACTGGACATATTGAGACTTAACATCTTATGTCTCAGAATGGCGAGCGCAGTGGAATACCAAGCATCGCTTTGTAATTCAATATGTTTGATTTTGCCACTGTTTATGAGCGTTCGTATCGCTTACCATCAGGCGAACAGCACGCTCGTCTCGCCATTCAGTGCAATAAAAAAATGAAATATTCCTAAAATGATGAGAAAGTAAAAAATATTTAATGTAACACACAACTACGCATGCGCAAACTCTTAAAATTTAACAGAACTCTTCAAATCATTGATTAGCACTTACAAGGCCTTGACACGGCTAAAGTGCTAAACGAACAGACACAGAAAAACACTATTAGTAACTTTAGGTTTTTTATACAAGCACAAATTTACAGACAGCCTCCGTGGCGCAGTTGGTTAGACGCCGGCTGTGAAACGAGAGGCCGCGGGTTCGACTTGTACCGAGACAAATATTTGTGTGAACCACAGATATTTGTTTCTGGGTGTTTGCGAAAGCGAAAAATCTCTTGTAGTCACTACATAGTATAAAACAAAGTCGCTTTCTCTGTCCCTATGTCCCTTTGTATGCTTAAATCTTTAAAACTACGCAACGGATTTTGATGCGGTTTTTTAAATAGATAGAGTGATTCAAGAGGAAGGTTTATGTGTATAATACGTACATATTATTGTAAAAAAATCTATATGCACCCGGGGGAAGCTGGGCCGGGCCGCTAGTTTCTGATACACGACACAACTCGATCTTAGTGTGGGGTCAGGACTATGTATGTGACTCTTGGGTGTATTTATTAATTTATAAAATCACGCCTTTTCCCATAAGGGGAAGACAGAGGTGCTACCACGAAGTTCATATGCCTTGCGTATTCCGTACCTCTATGTCAAAGCAGACATCGCTGCTTTAATTTGATAGTGGCACATAACTAAATGTAATTTTTTTGATAATGTTACCATTTAACACAAATTAATCTAAAATATCATGTGAATAAAACAGATATTTTTGATTGATTAATACGTTGATTTAAGCACCTTTCAAAGAGTTGTCAATATTAAAATAAAATATATAAATAATTACTTCTTTTGCTTCTTTTATTTAAACTGCTCCCCTGAAAAAAGTTCATTTTTGAGATATGTCGTTATCAAATTAAAGCAGCGACATATCGGGTATGATGACTCCGGGTTGATAATAAATAGAAAAATCCGATACCACTTTTCTTGATATATCTTTAGTCCATTGTTTTGTCACTCACTTTGTCACAGAGAGTACCTAGTGGACAATATTCATTTCCATCTCCTATTATTTTAACTTGGTGATTGATTTCGTTACGGGTTAAAGACAAGTTAGACATTCCTGGACACTCGGCGAGTTTCATTCAAAATTACATTACGTGCTACTGGAGACTGTCCCGCCCTCACACACACCACTGCAACTCCTGTGTCGCAGGATCAACAAGCACGCATTGTAATGACACCGAGCATTGAAGCTCGCCGAGTCTCCGGGAATGTCTAACTTGTCTTTAACCCGCAACGAAATCAATCAGAAAGTTAAATTAATAGGTGTTGGAAATAAATTATTGTCCACTTCCCTCCGTGCAAATTACGTGCTACTGTTGACCCTGCGACACAAGAGTTACAGTGGTGGGTGTGAGGCCGGGACTGTCTTTAACCACTTGTCTCTATAAATTGAGATTATTGTAATTATACCGTTGTACAACTTGCTACCGAGGCAGTCATAAACCACCGATTTTTTAAATTTTATGTTTGGTAGAGCCTTGTATAGTTAAAGTTACAGTACGCCTATGAATAACGTTTTTGAGTCAGCTCATATGAACGACATTTGAAAAGACGTTAAGTTAAATAAAATGTATAGCACAAAATACTTTCTTGATGCTATATTTTTAATTTCTACTGCTCTACATATTATATTTGACCCTGCTCTACTTTTAAATATAATTATTCAAATAGATAATATTCGTTAAATTCCTTCCGAAGTGTTAAGGTCAATCTGAGGATTGATTTAAAAAAGTACTATTTAGGGCACTAATAAAAAAGGCACCCTACAAAGACGAAACTTTCTTGTATTTTAATTTTAATCAATTATGTAATGTTAATGAATTATTAACCGACTTTATAAGAGTAGTATATCATTAACTGTTTTTTTTTTGTATATTTGTTACGTGATATCTCCGGTAATCAGATACGTTTTAAAAATCTTTGTAGTACTCTACACAAAACCAAAGTTATAGACCCCCAAAACATTTAACTATTTACATAAATTATCGTTAATATAAAAAGAACTAGATCATTATTAATTTAATCAATAAAGAAATGTAATAATTATGCATCGCTGACATAGCCCTAAGAAGTCAAGATGGCGGCCGTCTCGTCCTCGTCCATTCTTTACGTTACGCAATGCGCAACGTGTCATGGCCGCGTCTTTTAGACGAGTAAAAAGGTTGCAGCTAAAACAGAAACAGTTTTTTAATTCGTCCGCCTGGGGCTGAGGAAAATGCGGAATGCCTTGCTGGCTGTTCGAAATTTGAAAATATATTAACTGATATTGCTACCGGCTTTCCCGTGTTAAAAATGTTTTCCGTTTAAGTCCTGGTAAATTTTCGCGGGATAAAAAGTATCTTATGGCTTTCCTAGATAAATGAACCATGCAAAACTAAAATAGTATTGCAATTCCCACCAGAAATATTTGAGATTAGTGCATTCAAACTAGCAAACAAACTCTTTAGCTATATAAATCTTAGTATGGATTGGTAATTTAATAATTTTAAGGTTTTTTTAATGTAAGCTATGGTTTTATTTTGCTGTGGTAAATTAATTAAGGTTGAACAAGTTGAATACTTTTATGCAAAAGTACAAAACAGTCCGAAATGGCCGAAGGCTGTAAATTCGCTGGGAGGGAAACATAAGAAAAATTAAAATCTAAAAAAAAAATCTTTGAGGATTAGTATTTTGTAACGGCATGATAAAAATAGAAACAAAACTTTATATACCTTTTTCCAACTCAATAGATGATAGCAATTTTTGATATTATTTGTATAAATGCTTAGGTTGCTAGTTTGATAATTGCGTGAGTAAATATCGTGAACAAATATTTGTTTTATCTACGCAAGCAGAATTATTAAATCAGGCGTGATACGATATATTACTAACTAGCGGCCCGGCCCAGCTTCGCCCGGGTACAAATAGATTTCTGTACAATAATATGTACGTATTATACATATAAACCTTCCTCTTGAATCACTCTATCTATTAAAAAAAACCGCATCAAAATCCGTTGCGTAGTTTTAAAGATTTAAGCAGACAAAGGGACATAGGGACAGAGAAAGCGACTTTGTTTTATACTATGTAGTGATAAGCAATAGAAATTTATTTATAAATCGTAGAGCCATATGGTAGAGATTGCCTCAATGCAGTTGCACTACATACGAAAACAACGTTGAGGTCTCGGGTTCGAATCCCAGGTTGGGCAAACTGATATTAAATTATATTTTTTTAGACTTACGCGATTGTTACACATTGAAATAAAACTATTATTTTCGGATTCCGCTTTTTTTAAATTGATTACGAGTATAAATTCTTGATGTTGAAATTATGAAATGAAATGAAATTGGTTTATTGATAATTTAGGCAATTAAATAGCTCTCATGACAAGTCAATACATAGAACTTAAGGTATATTTACAAAATCATTGATTATATAATTAATTATGAAAACATGTCTGAAATAATACGTTAAATATCTAGTTTTTTTAAAATTATCTTTTCACGTCACACGGTGATATGATAGATAGACTGTCTAATTTCCCACCCTATCGATTTTTTTACGTTGCAATAAAAAAGCAAAGGTATTCACAGCGTAAAGCCTTGCATTTATTAGTATTGGGAGCGCAGTTTTTTGGCCATTTAGCGTTTTTTTAATATCATAGTGTCAAGGTGAACATTTAGTATTTTAGTTGATAACAAATATCGCGCTCCGTGACCTAGATAAGGCGAATTTGTAAATAAACAGTCAGTTACGTAAATTAACTTAATAAAATAAAAAAAACCATTTTTTTTTTGTTGCGCTGAATAAGGATACTAACATGTCATTCGCCTGATGGTAAGCGATACGTCCACTCATGGACAGTAACAAAAACAATCAAATAAATTACTAAGCAATGCTTGGCATGCTGCGCAAGTTGTTAAGTCTCATTATTTCCAGTAGTAGCTCTGGCTACAAATATTGAATAAACATCCAAAAAAATAAAATCTAATATGTGTATCGATAAATTCTAATTAATAAACACAAGCGTTAATAAAGGAAATAGTGAGGAAATCTGCATACCATTAATATTAACAAGCATTGCTCTATAAATTGGCCAATATGATGTATGGCCTGTGTCTTTTGAACGATACTGTCGATATATACATAAACTCACGCCTTTTTCCCAGAAGGGGTAGGTAGAGGTGCCAGGACACTCACATTTCGCTTTGTATGTCCCCACGATGTGATAGGGGTGAGCCTTTCGCCAACTGTCGATTGAAATGAAACGAAATGAAAATAATTTATTGAATCCATTAAAATGTTCAACATCATTTAGATTGAGTCATTTTTTGATCTACTACCCGGTTCGGAAAGCGGTTTTCACTAGAGAAGAACGGGCAAGAAACTCTAGTGTTGCTCTTTTCAAAACCAGTTTACAATATAGTAATTTTTACAACATTTACAAGTTGGTTTAAATCAGAGCAGCTCATTAATAATTTGTTATTTTGATTAAAAATCATTATTGTTTTTCACAATAATTTTGATACAAAACTTCCCAGGGCACACCTCTGAGTTTTCGGAGTCATGTGTGTATTGATAGTCAATCACCGCGCACTATAATGAAAGATAACATCGTGAGGAAACCTGCATACCATAGCGATTTGTAGGAATTTCTATGGTATGTTAAGTCCGCCTTGCAATAGGCCAGCGTGGTGGACTGTACTAACCCCTCTCAATCGTACTCTTGATTGTAGAAGAGGCTCCTGCCCTGCAATGCGACGCATATGGGCTGATACAGATACAGATACAGATACAGATGACCTAACCTCTCTCAATCGTGCTCTCGATTGTAGAGGAGACCCGTGCCCTGCAATGGGACGTATATGGGCTGATACAGATACAGATACAGATGACCTAAACTCTCTCAATCGTACTCTTGATTGTAGAGGAGGCCCGTGCCCTGCAGTGGGACGTATATGGGCTGATACAGTACAGTACAAAAAAGTTAAATAATATTTAGTTTCTGGTGAAACAGAAAAGATATTAGCAATGTTAGCTCGAGTATAAAACTTCTGTTCTAAGTTATCTACTAATGATAACGACGTGATTAAAATAATAGAGAAGACACGTCCAATACTATTAATATAAT